>JARFIW010000273.1:0-1285085 GCA_036346225.1 Platerodrilus igneus
CGCATACACGTATGATGATGATATCATGAGCAGATAAAGTTGAGAGCAAAGAGGTTCTAGAAGTGGTAGGAGAAGAAAAAAACATGTGGAGAATAGTAAAAAATTGTAGAAATAGAATGATGGCTCACACACTAAGGTATGAGGGAATAGTGCGGAATATATTAGAAGCAGGTATAGGAAAAAGAGAAGTAAAGGTAGATCTAGGTTAGACTATCGCACACAGATGGTCAAAGATTTAGGCTGTGCAAATTTCAGGGAAATGTGTAGGCTAGTTCAGAATAGAAATCAATGGAGATACGCGTCCAACAAGTTCCAATACGGAAAACCTAATGACGAACTAAATAATTGTACTTAAACGATTATTACAAATAACTACAGCTGTTGGTTTTGCTATATCCTCAATTAATGTTGATTGTGCAAAAGAATTTATGGGAAAATTGTTAATCGGCAAATGTCTAAGTGTTGGGGGATTTTGGTAACCCCAGGTTTCTTAACCCCCCTCTGTACACCACTGAATATCAGTGAAATTGAATATATATTTAGAAAACAATAGAATGGGAACCGAGTTGTATCTAACAAGAAAGAGCAGCTACTATTTTGAAGACAACAAACATAGAAACAAGGAAAACATTATTGAGAGCATATGTGTGGAGCACAGCAGTGTACGCCTGTGAAATAGGGACAGTAGGACAAGCAGAAATGAAAAAGCTAGATGTTTTTTGGAATGTTGTGCTTCATATGTATGATGATGATAGCATGGACAGCTAATGTTAATAATAAAGAGATTCTAGAAATAGTAGGAAAGAAACATCTGTGGAAAATATAAAATTGGTGAAATATAAGGACATGACACGTTCTAAGGCATTTGGGGAATAGTAAGGGATATATTGCGGGTAAAAGTAGGAAAAAGGAGAGGTGGGGGTAGATCTAGATTAGACTAATGCACGCAGATACTGAAAGATGTAAGCTGTGGGTATTTCAGGCAAGTGTATAGGTTAGCTCAGAATAGGAAACAATGGAGGTACGCGTCTAACCAGTTCCAGGACTAAAACCTAATAAATGATGATAATATACACATTCTATTTTATATTTTGAAGAGCCTCTAGAATATTAGGCCTCGCATTTTCTCTGAAAGACTTTTGCAAACAAATCATACTCAATTACTATGTATTTACGTATGCTTTATTAACTTTAAAATTTTAATAATTCTGAAATGAGAGCATGTGTACATTGAATATTTTAGCAACAAGTTATAATTTATTTAAAATGGTGTCATTGGTTTGTCGAATTACGAGAAGGGGCTGTGTCTCCAGAACCCTCGTCCCCAATATGGTCTAGCGTAAAGATATACCTGATTCATGCAGGTTTACATTTTGCTTTTGAAGTTGAGTTAAAATAGACGTACTTCGTCTACAGATTTGGTTTGATAAAAGATATGTTTATATGGATAGTTTTCCATAAAATGACAGTAACAAAATGGATTTTTCCGTGCACTTATAATGAATATAGCTATTAGAGACGCACAAAATGTTAATCCTTAAGAGCTTAATAAAATTTAGATAAGTGCTAATAAAAGGAAATGAATAATAAATTACATAATTCATTTATGACCACCTAAATCTCGTTTCGTTTTCAAACTGGCTCGATAACTGTTATAGTCAGTATACAAAGTTGAACGTCTTGTTGCTGCTCTTGAAATGTCACATCTTTATGACTACCAACATAAAATAAAATTACACCTAGTTAAATACAAGTTAAAGCTTCAGGAAGTGCTTCAATCATTCCAACTTTAATTAAGTTAATGACTTTCAAAATTACCTAATGCTATTTGCATTAAATCCAGAACAAAAGTACAATAAAATCTTAGTTCTATTGTTACTCAACAAAGGCCTCATAACCTTGCTTTGATGGACAGTACAATAACTTGAGATAGTTACATTACAATCCCTTACTTTGTGTAAGCGTTAACATCACACGAGCTGTAATAGCCATAAACGTTCCAGTGCACGTCATTATACCAGGGCCTCTTTAACTTTTTATTTTTAATTTGTTTTGTTAGGTACTTGTATTTAATTACTATAATAAATACTAGACTAGCTCATTAGAATTAATTGACTCCTTTCAAATAAACTTAAACCTTACGTATCGCTCTAAATCGAATAAATTACTTAACAAGGATGCGATTTGTATAATTTGTATGTCTTTAACAGACCTTAAGGTCTAATTATAGATTCACATTTTGATATACGTTTCAGAATATAAAGCATTCCGGGGTATATTATTTTGAAGTCCATTATTTCTTAAGAAAGGCTGTAATCTTACAGGGATCCTTTTGAATTCTAAGCGTACAGCACAAAGGCCTCTCTTCCTGTAAGGTATACATACACTTATCGTCATATTCAAGGTACTTGCACGAAATTGACGTCATATAAACGTATGACAGGATGTCACATGCACAAAACAAAAGGAAGAAGACGTGCCAGGCTTTTACGTTATAGAATCTGAAAACTATTGTACACTGTCGTTTGTTCCATTGATTTAATCTGTCTTTAACGTAAAAATATGAATAGAAAATGAGTCGTTTGTTCTGAGGAAAATATGTATGGTATTCTTAAACGATTTAATATTTATATACAATTGTTAGATGCGGATAGACCAAAGAGATGAATTTAAAATGCCGGAGATTCTTTTGTGAATAATTTACCTCGTGGAACACAATAAAGTTTAAAGATTAAATGTAGCGCTGCTTTATTGAAGGGTTGCGTAGGAACTAACTCAATTATTCAGGACTTTAATAATCCTTTAAATTACGGGATTTTAATGTTTGTTTGCCGTTTAAATTTCAGAATATGCTATGTTTGCAACGAATGGGGTTATGTAACACCTTTTGTAATTAGTAATTTGGTTATTTCTATGAGAAAGCTTTATTTTTTGTGTTGCAGGTCATAGAAGTGCAGCATTTCCTATTATGCAATAAAACCATGCAACCGATTAATACACGCTGTTTTTCACATTTAAGTTCATATTCACCAATTGCAGCAATAATTTACATACAACTTTATGGAAAACTGACGGCCTAATAATGCAAATAAAAAGTTGTTAAAAACAAATGCCGTTCTGAATGGACCTGCACCTTGAAGAAGTTCTAGATTACTATAACGGGCGGAACGGCTTGAGAGTTACAGTGATCTAAAGATCCAAATTACAGGTCCAACCAAATTAGTAGGGTCATTAGTGAGGAACCAAACTAAGACAGGTCCCCGAAAGAGGGCAGCGGCTCTTTCGGTACTTAGATTGGCAGAGACCATAGGGGTCGGTATGACAGTGTAAGACACATTACCTCGATATGGAAGACAACGGGAAACCACCACAATACCATCCAAGTACACAGCATACTTAAATTATTATTAAAGATGATAGCATTCTAGAGAGTAAAAAATTTCCTAGTTAAAAGTCCCACATTCAGATCTCCGGGAAGGGACGGACCACTTCGGAAGGTGTGATTGGAAAAATTAGAATAGAGTGGAACATTCTGAGAGTCGGAGCGTGGAATGTCAGAAGTATGAAACAACTAGGTGTTAGGAACTTGAAAATTTAAATGGATAGGTCAGAATTAGACACAGTAGAGATCAGCAAAGTTCGGTGGCCAGAGGCAGAGGATTTTTAGAGTGGAGATTTTAAGGTAGTTCACACACAATAAGAGGAAGGAAATTCTGTTATGCAGATAGTT
This sequence comes from Platerodrilus igneus, assembly GCA_036346225.1. Taxonomy (NCBI): domain Eukaryota; kingdom Metazoa; phylum Arthropoda; class Insecta; order Coleoptera; family Lycidae; genus Platerodrilus; species Platerodrilus igneus. The sequence continues at coordinate 3,731 of JARFIW010000273.1, forward strand.
ATGAGAAAAAAAATAGGACACTGTGTATAAAACTACCTACAAAAGAACGAAAGAGTACTCATGATTAGATTGGAATTCAAATCCGTAAATACAATAATAATACAGGTATACATGCCCACCTATAGCTGCAGCAAGAAGGAGATAAAAGCGATCTACAAAGACATCGAAGACATACTAAGATACGTAAAAGGGCATACAATTTAAATAATTACGAAGGATATTAACGCAATTGTAGGTGAGGGTCAGAAAGGAGCGATAATAGGTTTATTTGGTTTAGGCACGAGAAACGACAGTGGAAATGGGTTGGTAGAATTTTCCGTCAAAAACAATTTAACCATCACAAACACATTAGTTCAATCTCATGCTAAAAGACGATACACGTGGAAGATGCCAGGAAATATAGAAAGATATCAAATAGATTACAATCTTGTTAGGCAACAGTATAAGAATCGAGTAAGAGACTATAGACGCTACCCAGAAGCAGATATAAGCACTGACCATAACATTCTAATTATGAAGGTCACGCTTAAATTTAAAAATTTGAAAATAAAGAACGGAAAAGCACACTTTGCTTTTGAGAAACTAAGGATAAGGGTGTCCACGACAGATTTGAAGAAAAGTCAAATGAATTGCTGAAAGATATCGGAAAAATTAATGATACTAAGGAAATAGACCATTTCGAATGGACCTGCACCTTGCTGAAGTTTTAAATTACTAGAACAGGTGAAATGGCTTGCGTGTTCTAATGAGCTAAAGAGCCAAACTACAGGTCCAACCAAAGTAGTAGGGTCGTTAGTGAGGAACCAGACTAAGACAGCTCCCCGAAAGAGGGCAGCGACTCTTTCGGTACTTAGATTGGCAGAGACCATAGGGGTCGATTTGGCAGTCTTAGACACACTACCGCGATGTGGAAGGCAACGGGAAACCACCACATTATCTCCCAAGTACACAGCGTACTTCAATTGTAATAAACATGATGGCATTCTCTGGGGTAAAAGATTCCGGAGTTAAAATAGTCCCCATTCGGATCTCCGGGAGGAACTACTTCGGAGGATGCGATTAGAAAGGTAAAATAAGAGTCGGGAACATTCTGCGAGTCGGAGCGTGGAATGTTAGAAGTATGAAGCAAGTAGGTAAGCTAGAGAACCTAAAAATCGAAATGAATAGGTTATCACTAGACATAGTAGGGATCAGCGAAGTTCGGTGGCCAGAGGCGGGGATTTTGGAGTGGAGACTTCAGGGTAATTCATACAGGAGCAGAGGAAAGAAATTTGGGTGTGGGGATAGTTATGCGGAAAAAGATAGGATACTATGTAGAAAATTACTTACAAAAGAACGAAAGAGTACTCATGGTTAGATTAGAATCTAAACCGGTAAACACAGTAATAATACAAGTATACATGCCCACCTCTAATTACAGTGACGAAGAGGTAGAAGCCATCTACAAAGATATCGAAGACATATTAAGATACGTAAAAGGACATGAAAATTTAATAATTACGGGGGATTTTAATGCCGTGGTAGGTGAGGGTAGGGAAGGAGCGGTAGTAGGTTTATTTGGTTTAGGCACGAGAAACGACAGGGGAAATAGGCTGGTAGAATTTTGGGACAAGAACAATTTAATTATCACAAACACATTATTTCAACATCATGCTAGAAGGCGATATACGTGGAAGATGCCAGGAGATATAGGAAGATATCAAATAGATTACATTCTTGTTAGACAACGGTTTAGGAATCAAGTAAAAGACTGTAGAAGCTACCCAGAAGCACATATAGATACTGACCACAACATCGTAATTATGAAGGCCGCACTTAAATTTAAAAATCTAAAAAAACGGAAAAGGCACTTGAACTTAGAGAAACTAAAAGATAAAGATATTCAAGAAAGATTAAAAAAAAAAGTCAAAGGAATTGCTGAATGATATCGGGAAAATATCTGATACTAAGGAAGTAGAAACAGAATGGAATAACATTAAATCCAGCCTAGACATGGCGGTCAGAGATATTCTGGGGTATACACAAAAGAAAATAAGAAACCATGGATAACAAAGGATATCCTGAATTTAATAGAAAAAAGACGAAAATACAACAATAAATCAGACGAAACAGGAAAACAGAGATACAAAACCATAAAATGGGAAATTATTCGAAAATGCAGGAAAGCTAAAGAACAATGGATTGATGAAAAGTGCAAAGAGGTACAAACAAAATGGAAATAGGAAAGACAGACGAAGCATACAAATTAATTAAAATGAATTTTAGGGATATAAAACCGTATAGCAAAAATATAAGGGGCGCGGAAAGAAACAGCATTATAGAAAATGTATAGAAAGTGGTTAGATGGCATATACAGAGTTTATATGCAGGAGAACAAGAATATCAGACACTGAAAACGATGACTTCGGATATCCTATACTTAAAGATGGGTTTGAATTAGCACTAAAAGGCCTGAAAAATGGTAAAGCACCGGGTATATATAAGGTGCAAGCAGAAACTCTAAAAACCGATGAACAAGCGGTATCAGAACGTCTCTTCTAATTTGTAAGCTATATGTATGAGACAGGTGAGATACCCAAGCTAACATAACCTCATGGTCACTATACCAAAAAAGAGGCGCAAAGAGATGTGAAAATTTTCGTACAATAAGTTTGACAGCACACGTGTCAAAAATATTAACTAAAATCTGTTGCAACGTGTGCAGGTATTCGACACTCCATTTTTTCCAAAACCCTTATAGCATTTGCTGCAACAGTTGCCAGCGATTTAAACGAGAAGGGTTTATGGACAACAAATCCGGATCTGCTAATACCAAGACTGGTTCAACGTTAAAAAAATTACCAGGGGTCAAATACGAAAAGTCATGCGGTTCGCAACTCAGTGCGCCAAGTTTACATGAATTGAGAATCGCTTCCACTTGAATCAACACCGTCGAGAATTCTTCAAACAAAAAAATTTGTTCACCGATAATTCTTTTCAAATGGAATTTTACTGATTTAATCCCGGCCTTCCACAACCCACCGAAATGAGGAGCAGCAGGAGGGTTAAACACGAATTTGATTCCCTCAACGCATGCCAAATGGCGCATCAATTGAGAGATTTTACGAGAGGCCCCAACGAAATTAGCGCCATTATCATAACGGATTTGTATACATTTGCCTCTTCAAGCAATAAATCGACATAAAGCATCCAAGAAAGCGTCTGTCGACAAGTTAGACACTAATTCCAAATGATAGCTTTAGTGCTGAAACAAATAAATAAGCAAATGTACGCTTTCAATGATTTTGCGCCACGACACCGATTCATCGTGACATTACATTTGATTTTCCAATGCTCCACTCGAAGGTACTACATTGGCCAGGAAGCGAGTTTTTTTTTACCTGAAAAATTTGGAATTTTGCCGAACCCTTGTTATTCCAAGCAAGGTAGGGATTTTTAACGTGCGTAACAACACTCACACACGGGACCTCCATTTTACCTCTCATCCGAACGAGGGTGTATTTTGTGAAAAATGCTCGCCTAACATTTTTCAAGCGGACCGTGTCGGGATTCGAACCCGAGACCTTGGGCGTAGTAGTCACACACATACCACTACGCCACGGAGCCGCGATTCATCGTGACAGAGAAAGATCCACCAAAGTAGACTCCCGTATGTGAAAACTCCTTACCTGGAGTTAACCTAGAAGCTGGTAAATCTCCCATAAGGGGATTTCAAACATTGCCGAATAACCCACATTGCGGACATGATCCAATTATTTTGAGTTAATAAAAATTGAGTTGTTCGATTTCCAGGATGTAAATGTCTTTCATGACAAACTAATATAACAATTTTAATCAACCGATGCGACCGAGGAAGCAAAATTGGAAATTTTGCATCATGCAATAACCCTGAATTATGCAGGCGACCATTCACCCCCCAACAAGTCACGACAGCACACAATTCGAGACGGGGTAATGAAACGCGATTAGTTGGAGCAACCTTTGATTTTGCGCATACTAATGACATGGCAATATTACCTGCTAAATCGAACAAACGAAAATAGACAACAGTTACATACCCGACTTCAGAAGCATCATAGAATCCATGCAACTCCGCCCTTTTAAAATTATTACATACGATGCGACGCGAAATCTTAACATTCGAAACCGCGGGCAATTCACCCAAAAGATGTTTTTATTTTCCTACGACTTCCAACGGCGGCTCTTGGTCCCAACCCAGGCCTAAAAGCTAAAGATCTTGAACTAAACGTTTAGCGAAACGTACTAAGGGCGCTATCAAACCGATGTCACGGTTGAAATTTTCAATACAACATTTGAATTTTAGCAGTGTATTAAATAGTTAATTCTTTCCGTATTAGATTGTACATACTTCAATATTGATAGCGCATTTTATCAGGTACGAGTTTGCAAACCAGCTTTAGTGGTATCATTGTCACATGATATTTTATTTGAATCGTACACTTTTAATTTACGCTTTGGGTTCGTATATATGCCCGCCTTCGTTGAAGGGATTTTAGCGAATTAATTTGAAATGAAATTATTCTGAGGTAATTTAATATAATTTTCCTTATTTCCTAATTGGGATCACAGCGATTTAACTAAAGTTGAGTTCTCGACTGCTATCTGGTAACCACCTGTTGCACATTTTGTTTGTTTGTGCATTGAACCCGATTGTGGATCGGGTTCTAATTCTGGTTTAGGTTCAAATTCAAGTTCTAGTTCTACTTCCATTCAAGATATATGTTCCACGTTTTACATTCCACGTAGTACGTTCTGCTATTCTATGTTCTAGTACCGTTGTAACCTGTATGTTGAATTTCGAGTTCTAGATGTGGTATCTGTAATGAAAAGGAGAAGATGTTTACAAGTAAGGATCCAGTGGACCCATGCGAATATAGTTGGTAACGATATTCTACCTGCACGCACCATTTGAGCTGGAACATCGCCATCCACATCAGCAGTTGGTGAGTCCGTTCCATATCTTTTTTTTCATCGCAACCGTTTGGTTGACTTTGCATACTGGTGAATTACATTGTAATATTATTGGGTTTAGGGTTGCAGTGTCCATTCAAATATAATAGGGTTGGGTTCTAATTTAGGTGTTGAACATTGCATATTCACAATACTATATAGAGTATGTAAAACTAAGCCAACGACCCGCCTATTATTATTACAGCTATTATTGCAGATACCCTCAGTAGTTAAAGGTTATCCTGTTAGGATCCTAGTGCAACGCTTTATTTGCGTAATAGCCTTTTAAATCGGCCGTATGGTCGCAAATTTATGTTGTCTCGTTGGCTGGGTTAATATTTGATATTAAAGTAAAATTCGAATTAGTCAATCGATGTATTGGTATATGTATTGTTAGAGTTGCACCATAACAAGTGGGTAAGTCCAGTTATTAATTAAATTATAGCATATGTGTTTATTGTTATTAATTTGATATATTCTTGTATAGTAAATGTATTGAATAGCTATGAGGTCTACATTCCTGTGTGTCAGCGTATGTTAGCTGGATTGTATGCTGTGTGGGTATTATTTGTGACCGCGAGGAATTTCCTATCTCAGTTCCGTTGAAGCCCAGCTGTTAGAGTTAGGTGGCGCTCATTTTTTGTAAGAGGTTTGGTAGATGGTTTAGCCCAGTCCCCGCCTCGGTACTGGGTTAGCTCAGGGTACATTGAAGCCGATTGCTCCGACTGCCCCGATAAGCATTTACTTTGCTTACCTCATTAGCGATTTTAGTTGTAAATTATAATTATAATTAAAATTATAGTTATAATTATAAGTATACCGAGAGGATCAAACATTTTTGCGATAGCTGACAAAATATTACGCTTGGTGCAAGTGCGCTGTTAAGCGTTTAAGTTGTATAAAAATACATCTGTAAGAGCGCGCCACGAAAGGCCCAAAATTTTTATTGAACCACTATCTTTATCTTGAAATATAATTGCTTCCAAACTGAACAGGGACTCCTTCAAGTTGGACATCACTTCCGGGCAATTACTATTCCATTTTCTTAATTGAAAACTACCAGTAGTGCAAATATTATTTAACTTATCAATTAATTTATTTGCAGCTTCAATCGAATTGCATCCAGTGACTAAATCATCATAGTAGGTATCGCCTGCCAATACCGACGACGCGAAAGGAAAATTAATCGATTCTAACTTTGCCAATTCTTAAACAGTACGCAAGGCCAAAAAAGGCGACGACGAAACTCCGTAAGTCACAGTATTTAATTTAAAGTCCATAATATGATTCGACAAAGAAAACCTCCAGACGAAACGTTGACAATCACGAAGAGTATCTTTAACCAAAATCTGCCGATACATTTGTTTAATATCAGCTGTAATTACGATAGAATGTACACGAAAGTGCAATAACAAAACTGCAATGTCTTTTTGCAGAGAAGGGCCAATAGCCAAGCTATCATTTAACGAATTTCCAGGTTGATCCGGACACTAAACATCAAAAACCACACGCAATTTGGTGGTAGTGCTATCGCGTTTATGTACAGCATGACGGGGAATGTTATACATTCTCTCACGAAACGACGAATTTTCAGGCGATTCCACTTAAGCCATGTGACTCCTTTTCAAATAATCCTCCATAAATTTTTTATAATCCTAATATAATTCAGAATTTTTTTAGCAAACGACGTTCTAATGACAAAAATCTTTTAATAGAAATCGATCTCGTAGCCACGAATGAGGGTTCAGAGATTTTAAAGGGCAAGGACACTTCAAAACGACCGTCCTTGTTACATCTATAATTTTCCACAAATTCCTTTTCACACTTTTCTTCTTCAAGAGAAATGTGTTTCTAGAAGGGAATATTTTCTAATTCCCAAAATCTACGAATATCGCTGTTTAAGGGCTCAACAAAAGCACATAACGGCGTAATAGAATTATTCGGAGAAACAACCTTTCCCGGTAAAACCCAACCAAAGATTGTTTTAATAGCAACTGGCTCGTTAGCGACACCCCAACGAAATTTGTTCAACAAAACTTGAGCAAACATTTCCGCTCCGAGTAGCATGCCAATCTTACAAGGAATATTAAAACTAGGATCAGAGGTCAAACATCGAGTATGCGACCATTCCTTGACCCCTAAAGACGACGAAGGTAATTGATTACAAATGTTAGGTAAAATATAACACTCAATTCAATATGCTGGAGACCTTGCTTCCGAGGAGCTGACTACACACGATAGTGTACCAGACACCAACGACGAATTCAAGCCAAGTCCTTGTACAGTAACATTGGTTTTCCGTTTCCTTAAACCTAATTTCTGACGGCACCTTTCAGTCATAAAACTTTCCATAGATCCGTCATCTAAAGTTACATGAACAGGTAGCAATTTTCCTGTATAATCAAGCACCGACACCATTGCCGTGGCTAGTAACGTGGTTGTATGTTCTAATGACGTCGAAATTAACGAGCTAGGTGCAAGTTGTTCATGCACAACCGCCGACGACAGATTGCCTTCACTGGGTCTATTAGTAGAAGTAAGTCTAGGCGCCGCTTTCCGAGGAGACGCTGACCTTTGACGATGAGTTTGTCTGCGTGGAGACACCGATTTTTCCCGTTTATCGAAGTGAAGTAACGAATTGTGCGACTGATGACATTTTCTACACGACCAATCTAACTTACAATTTTTCACCGAATGTGAAGTAAGTAGGGTAAAATTAGCAATCCTGTGACCTCTTTTGCTCCCGATTTACATGTAAATCCCCATAAGGAGCAAATGAGGAGAATCCCTCATTTGCTCCCACATCTGAACCGAATAGTTTTCTTCGTCTAGCCATTGCATGTTTCGAGATAAACCCATCTTGTTTGGTATCAATTAATATTAGAATTTTCTCAGCTACCCGAATTTCTAAGAATTTTTAGATTGCATCACCCCAAGGAGCTACCCCAATTTTAAGATTTTGTACCAAGATCAATTTCTAATCACCTCTCCTTTTCAACATCTACAATCCTTTAACCAAACACGTAGCAGAATTAACATAAATTAAGCATGCGAAAATTTATTTTATACAATTTACAGTTTAATAAACTAATTACAATTTTTACAAAGTATAACATTATTTCCTGTGCGTAGCCGAAAGTTTAACCTGTAACAAAAAAGATTAATGTGTTGTTTAAATAGAGCTATAACAAAAAAGAGATTAATGTAAAAAAGAGGAAACGTGTTTTCGGTTAATAAGACATATTATCGTTAACCTAACAATATGTTTTACCGTCCAGCGACACCACGTGGAGGTAAACACATTCCAATGTAATGGGTTTTAAATAGGAAAGTACGCTAAATGCTAGTCAATTAACAGCAATTAAATATTGCTTACTGACCTACCTTAATTAGGTTGCTGTACTATTAGGAATGATGTTTAAGACCTCGTACGTATTTTCCGGATTATATGTTGTATTCTTTTTTTATTAAGTAATCGAATAAATCGTTCTTTCTGCTTCCAAAGAAACTCGGGCACCCAATCGTCGAGACTGGCGTTCTTTATGCGATAGCTAGCCATACGGTTGTTAAACGCTGTACTAACCATTTCTACACCATCGTCGCTAGTAGCGGTAACTGTGGCATTTTATGTCTGTTGCTTCTCAAGTGTGCGGCATATGTATTCTTTTCCATTTCGAAATCGCATACTTTACACATAATTCGTGGTTGTTTCGTACAAGACCCTTTAACAACTGGTGGAGTTGAACGTTTACTGCTTAATGACATACCGTGCTGTTTTTCCTTGTGTTGCTGTAAGCTATTCTTGTAAAAGCGATACTGCAAGACCCAGAGTTTAAGTACTTTGCTGCCGACGGATGTATAAGCTTAACCGTGGACGATGTTACACCACGACATTAAATGGTATGCTTGAATATTTTCTTTGGAAACAATCGAAGATTGCCGAAAACACTCGAAGAGTGCACAAACGCGGTCACTAAACCACAATTAATAATCGCCTTTATAGGTTTAACATTTCGACCATTACCCAATGACTGGTGCTACGTACTTGGAAACTTTAATTTCTTATTGGAGAGAATTCTTATTCTCCCACGCACTGCTGCGTAGCTAGATGCCCACCCCTTTTGGGAATATATGCTCGTTATAGGTTGTAGCACCCGCGGTTTTACTTAACTACACTTCGTGAGATCCCTTTAATCTTTTTTTAATCGTGTCCTTCTCGCGTACAATACAGTAGGACTTAGCCTTACTACCTACAAATTCTAACACCAAGTCACCGTTAAACTCGTCTTTAAATTTCCCCCACAACTTTTTGTTAACATGCGGTATATTGTGTTTATTATTTGCGGGGTACACCACTTTAAACCTAAAAATAAAAACAGGATAGTTTAATACGTCTATTAATAATTTATGGTAATGTTGGCGGTACAAATATGTAAAAACAAACTTTATCAAGAAATATGTTTTAATAGAATACATACATGTATTGATAACATCTATAAACCGCTGTGGTAACCAGAGTCTGGCGAATCTGGGATAGCCAAATCTCTAAACATTTGCGCAAGCGATTGCCTTGCAGTTGCATCTTTTAAGTACTGAATGGGGAAACATTTAATAAGTTCCAACACTGTCAAGTAATTTAAATTGCTGCAATCATTAGACAGAGAAATACTGGCACTGCTCTCTCCTCTAATAACGTTTGAACCCTTTCTTCCTCCGTCGTATTTCCACATACTTTTTATATCACCAACAAATTTTTCGTAAAATTCTGAAAGTTTCTACACCTTAACTCAGCCATTTTAAAACAGATCAATTCTCGCAAATTTAATAGCTTGATGCACTCGTACGCAGGTAGCACAATAACATTCCCATCTTTCGTAATCTCCATATTATATAAATTCTCTTTTTCAAAATTGTTCAAAAACCATATACTTCTATTAAAGGCTGTGCTCAGCTGCAATTTGAAATCTTGATCCAATTGTATCTCAACAACATCGTTTCCAGTAGTCAGACCATTTAATCGTACTTGTTTTGAGTCTTGAGCAAATTGGCGAATTTGAAATTCCACTTGAAAAGTACACAATTTCTTCCAATCGAAGTAAGAGAATGTTATCGTAGAATCAGCACATACCACTACAGCAAATCACTTGGATGGCAGGTTGAAGACCACCATATAAATCAAAACCAACTTCTAATATATGGTGGTGATAATTTGGAGGAAATTCGCCTAACCTATAGGTTGACTTACCAACTAGTTGGTTGATATTTAATTATGGTACTCGCACATCACTTGTAACGTCAACACAAGAAAAATCCATCTTTATTTATAATTTTAATCAAACTCGACGATACTTTGACGACTAATGCACTGGAACATGGCTCTCGCCTTTTATGCCGATGGTCGAGCGTGCGCAGCTCCTTATTATATTAGTTGGCGTTATATGCAAGTCTTGACTGGAAAAGTGACGTCTATAATTGTTTTATAGTGGGTTTTACCTGTATGTATTTAACCACCAACGCCATTTTTAGAATTATTAAACAAAATTACTCTTAGCAGTATTTTTAATATACCATCGTGTAAGATTTCAATTATTATTGTGTTTTCCTCAGGTTTTCAAATCCTCGAATTTTTCCAAATCGAATGACACCTTACTGATTTGCAGAATAACCTTTTGCAAGCACCGTATATAATTCATCTTTAATCTATTTCTAAACCGTATCGCTCTGTCTTTTGAGATAAATCCCTGGTGTGTCCCACAATCGACTTCCTTTCCACCCCAAACACGTTGACACTGATGTTGTTTAATTCCTCGAACCGGGGTATATCCTTTATGGATATCGGGAACTGCAGTCCTGTCAAATTGAGAATGGTGCTGTAATGGGGGTAGCTACCGACCCTTTGCGGATTGTGAGCACTGAGTAGAGCGCAGCTATCACGCACCAGGCAAAGCATGCGTTGTCGTCATTTTGTATATTAATAACAGCTCTGGTGTTTCGAACCCATTTGGGGAGCTCGATGTATGAGGATCCACGCAAAGGGTTGTACTTGTTTACATTAATCTCCAAGTACAACGCCTGTTTCAGAGTCCATCCTAAAATTTAAAAAATTAGAAAAAATAAATTATTGTAGAAACTAACCAGAATCTCGTTCTTGGAACTCCTCTGACTTAGCTGACATCCTCTCCACAAAGGAATTGTAGATCTCCCCTAGGTTACTGGAGGAGGTGAGCACAACATTTCGAGTGTTGAAAGATTTAACATCCTCTACACTGTCCATCTTGGTGTAGCCACTAATTAGGTAGTTTACTTTTAAATTAGGAGAAACCCAGCGTCGTTTAACCTTGAGTAACATTTCATACCAGTCTATTCACGTCGGTGAAAATCAATTAACTTCTTGCTTACGCGCTACATCTATAATTATCGGATGTATCAAACGAGAACAAAGTTAGACGGGGGTAAATATTTATACATATTTTTCGAAATTGTGAAATTGGAATAGTCTGCATTTGCATTTTGATAAGTAAACATCGTAATAAAAATGAGCGGGGAAAGAATTATATCCTTAGATGCTATAAAAATTTTAGAAGAAGTTGTCAAGGAGATGAAAACAAGTTTATCAAACAATTCAACTAACCAACATTTGAATGGTATGTCTAATGAATCTCTGGTAAATACTAAAATAGTGCAAGATAAACCTACACATGATAATGTTGATGCGAAAGATCAGAACATAGACTCCAAGTCAGACGTTTCTGACAGAAAAAGAAAGAGACAACTTAAATCGTATACTAAAGAGGATTTAAATAAAGCCCTTGACGAAATAAACAAAGGATGGATTACTGGTTCAGAAGCATCCGAAATCTACAATGTTCCAAAAGCTACACTCTATACGAAACTCAGATCAAAAGAAAATCGTGTGCAAAATTTGGATATGGATACTACACATTTGCCAATTAAAAGGAGGAAAAAGTGACTTTTGTGTGTGTGTGTATTAGTTTTAATGAATAAAAATATATTTCTATGTGAAGTGTACCTGTTAAGTATTTGAATTGAAATATAAATATTGTTTCAAACGTTTTGGGTTTTATTTATATATAATGGTATTGTTAGGATACAATTACTCGGAAGCAGTAGCAGAATCTTGGTTTATGTAATATCATAGAAGTTGAAAAAAAACAAAAAACTAAAAGGTATGTTTCAAACACGTAGTTGTACTCATTTCTATTAAAATTAAATGTAGCGCTCTTTGTTATAATTCTTTTCATAAGAACTTAGATACCCATTTCAGTTGCGTGGACATTTGAAAAATTAAACAATACCAATGTATGCTTTATATTTTAAAACATAAACAAGCTAATATATACAAAAATAATTTCTAAATTCACATCATTCATTTCTTATGATAACAGTTGTTGTGGTTAAATTTTTATTTTAAAACTTACAATTTAGTATATATTCCATTTGAATATCTGCCAACAGTTTTATAAACCCCATCTCCTCGATTATTTCCATAAAATCATCCAGATCCTCGGCATTGATAACACTGCAGTACAGTGCTGTATTGCTTCCTCGTATGACTGACACATAAGACATTTTCTCCTTCTATCGAAAAGCGTTGCCCACATTCTGCTTTTTTTACTCGTAGAGCATTGCGAAATCTTCGAATAACCTCTCCAAAGTCTTTATACATATTTGTTATATTGTCTCTTTAAACCGTACAATCAACAAATAATAACTTCTACGCGAACAGTCCTTTTATATGAGCTACTCCTATTCGGATATGTACCGATTGCACCCGATTTGTGTGCACGCACGAAGCAACAGGTAGGAATGTATTCTATGAACAAAATCATTACATTTCTTAAGAAAAATGCTAAGGACTTTAAAAATAATTATAACTCTTGTTAGACCTCTAGCCTCCGGATAAACGTTATTATTTTAGGTTGTGTCACTGTTTTCTGAATCAACTTCCTACACACTTTTCCTAAACTATGCGTATCAATTGGGGTTATACTTTACTCCATAACCGACTTGTATATATCTTCGTATTCGTCTCTAGCTAACACGTCCGTATAATAAAGATGTACAGGCTCGTCGTCAACTGGTAACTTAATCTTTTTTTAAAAAACTAGTCTTTGTTTTCAAGTTTAACCCTTGTTGTACGTGTAAGGATTCTTTCCGCTATTCCTTGTGACTAGGAATCGGTAATTTTGCAAGGGATCAATCAATTGTTTGTGCACCTCTTCGATTTGTAGAGATGTAGCGTCTCCCTTTTTGTATACCGCAAAGTTCTTTCGTACAGAATCCTGCATAAAATGAAGCTTACGTTTATTTACAATAAAATTGTTAACGTTCGTCATCATGAAACTTTGGATGAGAACTAACTTTTTGAATAATGTTAAACATTTATATACTCGTCGAAATTCTTCCTATATCGACCATTATCCAAATCAAAATCTTTCACAACAGTTATAAAATTATGTTTTGAGTCACCCCAACACTGTAAACACATTTCTTTAAATTTCGGATATGTCATGTCACCACTTATATGATCCGAAAAGATATGTCCGAGATTGGTTTCATCCTGTTTCCATAATGCGATTACATTGGCGTTATCTCTGAGTCTATGTTTTAAGGCACTAGCGTAAGTTTGACATAGATAGAACGAATCTATTGCTTTATGTCGACCGAACGAGAAAAACTGTGTGATTTTACTTTGCTCGTTTGCAGGTATATCATCGAAAACCATAATTGAATCTTCTTTGGTATCTCCGGGTTCAATCAAATCATCGTAATTTTCAAACTCATGGTACCCAATTTCTTCTTTTAATGGTGTAAAACGTTTCTTAACAATTCGTATTACGGTTGATACAAACTCTTCGAAAATACATAGACATTTTGAAATCTAAGACCGTTCTCGTGCAAGATCAGAGATATTAAAGCGTTGGTCTTCCCACAACTCGATGGTCCCACGAATATAGCTCGTATGTTAGACGGGAACAAAGGACCATGTTTACCATCCTCTTTGCATTAGCAATAGCAAAGTTATCATAATTCTGTATAGGTATTTTAACTTCTGGTATAACATCTCTGGATGCATCGTTGGAATTATGTAATTTCTTCACGTTCTGCAACCTTTTAACATATCTGCATAACGTTGTTCTAGGTACATTATATTTTTTACTAGCAGCGGCGCTGACCTAACCTATTAATTTTTCCTTTTATCTAACCTAGGTCCACACTTGGTTTTCAATGGAAAACTCATTAAAACAGCAATCTAGTGCTTAACGACGGTTTTAATGAGACAAACTCATTAACAAGCAATTAGCTCATATGGCTCATGATGCGCTCCATGCTGGTCATATGGTCATGTGGTCAATGTGGTCATATGGTAAACATGGTCATAATGTTTAAGTTTCATAAACAGTGGTCTGGTTGAGGAAATTCATGTAGGTGCCATATGGTCATGTGGTCATATGGATCATGTATGAGTCATTGTGGTCTATATGGTCAGTGGTCATGTGGTCATATGGTCATGTGGTCATATGGTCATGTGGTCATGTGGTCATATGGTCATGTGGTCATGTGGTCATATGGTCATGTGGTCATGTGGATCATGAATGGTCATAGCTCGGTCATGTGGTTATGTGAGCAGGTGAATGATTAAATTTGGTATATAAGGAACTTAGTTGCTTGGGTTGAGCTTAGTTATAGTAAGACATTTTTCAAAAGATGTCGCATTCAAGCAATCAGTGGTGCTCCAAACAATCTATTACAAAAGCAGTCAGAGGATATCCTGTATGGCTTCGAGTTTCTACGCTGCTAGTACAAAATATAATGTATCTCATAGAACAACGTTATGCAGATATGTTAAAGGTTGCAGAGACGTGAAGAAATTACTACTAATTCCAACTTGTTTATGACATCCAGAGATGTTATACCAGAAGTTATAAATACTCTATACAGAATTATGATTAACTTTGCTATTGAAATGCAAAAGAGAATGGTAAACATGGTACCTTTGTTCCAGCGTCTAACGATACTGAGCTCATATTTCGTAGAGGACACATCGAGTTGTGGTGAAGACCAACGCATTTAATGAGTCTCTGATCTTGCACGAGAACGGTCTTAGATTATCAAAATTGTCTATGTATTTTCGTAAGAGTTTGTATCAACCTGAAATACGAATTGTTAAGAAACGTTTTTACACCATTAAAAGCAAGAAATTGGGTACTTCATGATGTTTGAAATATTACGATTTTGATTTGATTGAAGCCTGAGATACCATAAGAAGATTCAATTATGGTTTTCGATGATATTACCTGTCAAACATGATTGCAAAGTAAAATCACACAAGTTTGTTCTCGTTCGGTCGACATAAAGCAATAGATTCGTTCTATCTATGTCAAACTTACGCTAGTGCCTTAAAACATAGACTCAGAGATAACGCCAATGTAATCGCATTATGGAAACAGGATGAAACCAATCTCGACATATCTTTCGGATCATATAAGTGGTGACATGACATATCCGAAATTTAAAGAAATGTGTTTACAGTGTTGGGGTGACTCAAAACATAATTTTATAACTGTTGTGAAAGATTTTGATTTGGATAATGGTCGATATAGGAAGAATTTCGACGAGTATATAAATGTTTAACATTATTCAAAAAAAGTTAGTTCTCATCCAAAGTTTCATGATGACGAACGTTAACAATTTTATTGTAAATAAACGTAAGCTTCATTTTATGCAGGATTCTGTACGAAAGAACTTTGGTATACAAAAGGGAGACGCTACATCTCTACAAATCGAAGAGGTGCACAAACAATTGATTGATCCTTGCAAAATTACCGATTCCTAGTCACAAGGAATAGCGGAAAGAATCACACGTACAACAAGGGTTAAACTTGAAAACAAAGACTAGTTTTTAAAAAAGATTAAGTTACCAGTTGACGACGAGCCTGTACATCTTTATTATACGGACGTGTTAGCTAGAGACGAATACGAAAATATATACAAGTCGGTTATGGAGTAAAGTATAACCCCAATTGATACGCATAGTTTAGGAAAAGTGTGTAGGAAGTTGATTCAGAAAACAGTGACACAACCTAAAATAATAACGTTTATCCGGAGGCTAGAGGTCTAACAAGAGTTATAATTATTTTAAAGTCCTTAGCATTTTCTTAAGAAATGTAATGATTTTGTTCATAGAATACATTCCCTACCTGTTGCTTCGTCGTGTACACAAATCGGGTGCAATCGGTACATATCCGAATAGGAGTAGCTCATATAAAAGGACTGTTCGCGTAGAAGTTATTATTTGTTGATTGTACGGTTTAAAGAGACAATATAACAAATATGTATAAAGACTTTGGAGAGGTTATTCGAAGATTTCGCAATGCTCTACGAGTAAAAAGCAGAATGTGGGCAACGCTTTTCGATAGAAGGAGAAAATGTCTTATGTGTCAGTCATACGAGGAAGCAATACAGCACTGTACTGCAGTGTTATCAATGCCCGAGGATCTGGATGATTTTATGGAAATAATCGAGGAGATGGGGTTTATAAAACTGTTGGCAGATATTCAAATGGAATATATACTAAATTGTAAGTTTTAAAATAAAAATTTAACCACAACAACTGTTATCATAAGAAATGAATGATGGAATTTAGAAATTATTTTTGTATATATTAGCTTGTTTATGTTTTAAAATATAAAGCATACATTGGTATTGTTTAATTTTTCAAATGTCCACGCAACTGAAATGGGTATCTAAGTTCTTATGAAAAGAATTATAACAAAGAGCGCTACATTTAATTTTAATAGAAATGAGTACAACTACGTGTTTGAAACATACCTTTAGTTTTTTTTTTTTTCAACTTCTATGATATTACATAAACCAAGATTCTGCTACTGCTTCCGAGTAATTGTATCCTAACAATACCATTATATATAAATAAAACCCAAAACGTTTGAAACAATATTTATATTTCAATTCAAATACTTAACAGGTACACTTCACATAGAAATATATTTTTATTCATTAAAACTAATACACACACACACAAAGTCACTTTTTCCTCCTTTTAATTGGCAAATGTGTAGTATCCATATCCAAATTTTGCACACGATTTTCTTTTGATCTGAGTTTCGTATAGAGTGTAGCTTTTGGAACATTGTAGATTTCGGATGCTTCTGAACCAGTAATCCATCCTTTGTTTATTTCGTCAAGGGCTTTATTTAAATCCTCTTTAGTATACGATTTAAGTTGTCTCTTTCTTTTCTGTCAGAAACGTCTGACTTGGAGTCTATGTTCTGATCTTTCGCATCAACATTATCATGTGTAGGTTTATCTTGCACTATTTTAGTATTTACCAGAGATTCATTAGACATACCATTCAAATGTTGGTTAGTTGAATTGTTTGATAAACTTGTTTTCATCTCCTTGACAACTTCTTCTAAAATTTTATAGCATCTAAGGATATAATTCTTTCCCGCTCATTTTTATTACGATGTTTACTTATCAAAATGCAAATGCAGACTATTCCAATTTCACAATTTCGAAAATATGTATAAATATTTACCCCGTCTAACTTTGTTCTCGTTTGATACATCCGATAATTATAGATGTAGCGCGTAAGCAAGAAGTTAATTGATTTTCACCGACGTGAATAGACTGGTATGAAATGTTACTCAAGGTTAAACGACGCTGGGTTTCTCCTAATTTAAAAGTAAACTACCTAATTAGTGGCTACACCAAGATGGACAGTGTAGAGGATGTTAAATCTTTCAACACTGAAATGTTGTGCTCACCTCCTCCAGTAACCTAGGGAGATCTACAATTCCTTTGTGGAGAGGATGTCAGCTAAGTCAGAGGAGTTCCAAGAACGAGATTCTGGTTAGTTTCACAATAATTTATTTTTCTAATTTTTAAATTTTAGGATGGACTCTGAAACAGGCGTTGTACTTGGAGATTAATGTAAACAAGTACAACCCTTTGCGTGGATCCTCATACATCGAGCTCCCCAAATGGGTTCGAAACACCAGAGCTGTTATTAATATACAAAATGACGACAACGCATGCTTTGCCTGGTGCGTGATAGCTGCGCTCTACTCAGTGCTCACAATCCGCAAAGGGTCGGTAGCTACCCCATTACAGCACCATTCTCAATTTGACAGGACTGCAGTTCCCGATATCCATAAAGGATATACCCCGGTTCGAGGAATTAAACAACATCAGTGTCAACGTGTTTGGGGTGGAAAGGAAGTCGATTGTGGGACACACCAGGGATTTATCTCAAAAGACAGAGCGATACGGTTTAGAAATAGATTAAAGATGAATTATATACGGTGCTTGCAAAAGGTTATTCTGCAAATCAGTAAGGTGTCATTCGATTTGGAAAAATTCCGAGGGATTTGAAAACCTGAGGAAAACACAATAATAATTGAAATCTTACACGATGGTATATTAAAATACTGCTAAGAGTAATTTTGTTTAATAATTCTAAAATGGCGTTGGTGGTTAAATACATACAGGTAAAACCCACTATAAAACAATTATAGACGTCACTTTTCCAGTCAAGACTTGCATATAACGCCAACTAATATAATAAGGAGCTGCGCACGCTCGACCATCGGCATAAAAGGCGAGAGCCATGTTCCAGTGCATTAGTCGTCAAAGTATCGTCGAGTTTGATTAAAATTATAAATAAAAGATGGATTTTCTTGTGTTGACGTTACAAGTGATGTGCGAGTACCATAATTAAATATCAACCAACTAGTTGGTAAGTCAACCTATAGGTTAGGCGAATTTCCTCCAAATTATCACCACCATATATTAGAAGTTGGTTTTGATTTATATGGTGGTCTTCAACCTGCCATCCAAGTGATTTGCTGTAGTGGTATGTGTGCTGATTCTACGATAACATTCTCTTACTTCGATTGGAAGAAATTGTGTACTTTTCAAGTAGAATTTCAAATTCGCCAATTTGCTCAAGACTCAAAACAAGTACGATTAAATGGTCTGACTACTGGAAACGATGTTGTTGACATACAATTGGATCAAGATTTCAAATTGCAGCTGAGCACAGCCTTTAATAGAAGTATATGGTTTTTGAACAATTTTGAAAAGAGAATTTATATAATATGGAGATTACGAAAGATGGGAATGTTATTGTGCTACCTGCGTAAGAGTGCATCAAGCTATTAAATTTGCGAGAATTGATCTGTTTTAAAATGGCCGAGTTAAGGTGTAGAAACTTTCCAGAATTTTACGAAAATTTGTTGGTGATATAAAAAGTATGTGGAAATACGACGGAGGAAGAAAGGGTTCAAACGTTATTAGAGGGAGAGCAGTGCCAGTATTTCTCTGTCTAATGATTGCAGCAATTTAAATTACTTGACAGTGTTGGAACTTATTAAATGTTTCATTCAGTACTTAAAAGATGCAACTGTAAGGCAATCGCTTGCGCAAATGTTTAGAGATTTGGCTATCCCAGATTCGCCAGACTCTGGTTACCACAGCGGTTTATAGATGTTATCAATACATGTATGTATTCTATTAAAACATATTTCTTGATAAAGTTTGTTTTACATATTTGTACCGCCAACATTACCATAAATTATTAATAGACGTATTAAACTATCCTGTTTTTATTTTTAGGTTTAAAGTGGTGTACCCGCAAATAATAAACACAATATACCGCATGTTAACAAAAAAGTTGTGGGGAAATTTAAAGACGAGTTTAACGGTGACTTGGTGTTAGAATTTGTAGGTAAGGCTAAGTCCTACTGTATTGTACGCGAGAAGGACACGATTAAAAAATATTAAAGGATCTCACGAAGTGTAGTTAAAAGGTGCTACAACCTATAACGAGCATATATTCCCAAAAGGGTGGGCATCTAGCTACGCAGCAGTGCGTGGAGAATAAGAATTCTTCCAATAAGAAATTAAAGTTTCCATCTAGCAAGTCATTGGGTAATGGTCGAAATGTTAAACCTATAAAGGCGATTATTAATTGTGGTTTAGTGACTGCTTTGTGCACTCTTCGAGTGTTTTCGGCAATCTTCGATTGTTTCCAAAGAAATATTCAAGCATACCATTTAATGTCGTGGTGTAACATCGTCCACGGTTGCTTATACATCCGTCGGCAGCAAAGTACTTTAAACTCTGGGTCTTGCTATCGCTTTTACAAGAATAGCTTACAGCAACACAAGGAAAAACAGCACGGTATGTCATTACAGTAAACGTTCAACTCCACCAGTTGTTAAAGGGTCTTGTACGAAACAACCAACATCCGTGTAAAGCGTGCGAGATGGAGGTGTTAAAGTCTGCATACCCTGGTCCTAATAGCACAGCAACCTAATTAAGGTAGGTCAGTAAGCAATATTTAATTTCTGTTAATTGACTTGCATTTAGCGTACTTTCCTATTGTAATAACCGCATTTGTTTGGAGAAGAAATTATAAACAGCTTTCAAATGTGATTCACATGTTCGTTAAGAAATTGATTTGAAACGACTTGTATTTTCCAAGCATTTAGCATCGAGCATATCTATTGTATTTCTCAAATCATATACCCGCTAATTAATAAAAAGAAAGGCTACTTTCACTTTACGTCACATAATTGTAAAGCAATTAGTTTGTCCTCTATGCTACTTTCACTATACGTCACATAATTGTAAAGCGATTACTTTGTCCTTGTCTATGTATTTCCCAACAATTTAGCATTGTACATGTAATTATGTTAAAACCAGAAAATTTTAAGCCATGGGTTTTGCAACATTCTGAGAAAAGCGCATTACTTTGAAAAAATTAATGTTTTAAATATTAAACACTTATGGCTTATAAAGAACTCGTTTCTAAAATCCTTGCGGTTTTAGATTTTTGGAGATGTTTGGTTAAAGCATATGTTATTGATGAGCAAAACAATTTAAAGAGGTTTGGGAGCTTTAAAGAGGTAACTTTGTAAGGAGTAGTCCGATTTTAAATCTGTTTGCAGATTTGAATTCTGCGTAAAATTCTAAGCTAACAAGATTTATCGCACGACTAAAAAATTTATAAAACGCTCAAAAGTCGCAACAGGTGAGAAATCTTAAAATGAGGGTAGCTCCTTGGGGATGATGCTATCTTAAAAATTCCTAAAGATTCGGGTAGCTGAGAAAAATCTAATTTAATTAATACCAAACAAGATAGGTTTATCTCGAAAGATGCAATGGCTAGACAAAGAAAACTATTTGGTTCAGATGTGGGGCAAATGAGGATTCTCCTCATTTCCTCCCAAATTTACATGTAAATCCCCATAAGGAGGAAATGTGGATGCTCATTTATCTCGAAACATAAAAATTTAAGATAGGTTTATCTCGAAAGATGAAAATGGTTAGTCGAAGAAAACTTTTTGGTCCAGATGTGTGGGAAATGAGGGATTCTGGGGAAATGAGGTCACAGAATGCCTGATTTTACTCTACTGAAGTATTTAAACATTTAATATAAAGATTTTTAAGCTTTACCACCTCAAATCTTTCTTGAAGGGTTTTATCGAGAAATTGCTTACATCTATAAATAGAATGCACAGCTTGACATAAACTACAATTTTTAACATCATTGTGCGACTGTTTACATTTTCTACACGACCAATCTAACAATTTTTCACGGAATGTGAAGTATTTAAACATTTAATACAAAGATTTTTAACCTTTACCACCTCATATCTATAAATAGGATGCACAGCTTGACATAAACTACAATTTTTACTATCCTTGGTGGTACCAACTAAACAAGTTTTAGCCGAAGTGCTAACAATCTTTCCTTTTTCACTTTGTTTCACGGAATCTCGAGATTTTAAACATGTTCCTGATGCAATGTCATTTATTTCCAACACCTTACATTGTTTTTCAATGTACGACCTTAAATTTTTAAACTAGGGAATCTCGTCACTATTCCTAATTTCGAAACGCTTTAAAATGTTTGTATCTAATTTTTTGATAACAGATTAAACAACATGAAATCTAATAAATCTATTTCCATCTGCCTTAACGCGAATATATTTTCATCAAAACAACTAATTAATTGCCGGAGTTCCACATGTGAGTCTGAGGAACTGACCTTAGAGCATTTTTCGAGAGCATTAAAATATGTTAAAAGTAATAACCTCTTGGACTGAAAATAATTAGTAATGATTTTATAGGCTTCATCGTATGCACAATCGTTTAGTGGCAAATGTTTTTTAAATGCACGCGACAACTCGTCTAGTGTATATACAAAATAGCAAAATTTTTCCACAGAGGACAAACTGAGATTATGATGAATCAATTGCTTATAAATTGCACGATAACTCTCAAAGTCCGAAATACGCCCTGATAGTTGAGGAACTGATAGGTGTTTCAAGCGAATACCACTATTTATCGACAAAGAATTATTTCTATTTTCCACCTGTGGCTTATTTTCTACTAGATCTAATTCACATTGTTCAGCGATAATACGAATATATAATAGATAATCATCGATTTTCACACTAAAGGCGGAGAATTCGTCCAATTTTTCACTTTCTTCATCAAAGAAAATATCGTTGCAAAGAACTTGAAATGAGTTTCAATTTGCTCGACACCTTTTATCGATGCTCTAATTACAGCAAACGATACATTTTCCGGTTGATTAAACTTACTGTATATACGATCCAACCTTTTATATACAAATCTAGCTTCAAGAATAGCTTTATCAATTGATATAACCATATTTGATTATTGATTAATGAATGACAATAAAATTAACGTAAAAACAATGCGTACCTCAAATACGCCACGACAAAATTAATCTACGAAATTAAATTATTAATCCACAAATGCAACTGATTACAGTGCTCGCTCGACAAAACGTTTAATGTTTCAAATAATAACGAACAAATAACCCCTTTGTTATGGATGACCCGAGTGGTTCATTAAACTTGACGACGAAAAATAAGGTAAGGATTTAAAACATAACCCCTCATAAATGGTATCCAAAACTTCTTTCACACAAAGTACAATGACCCAGTACTAATCCTTGTAACAAAGGAAAAAGGGATGTATTAATAATGTACCGTTATGCGCAAATGTTTTTATACTATTAAATGTGCAAACAAGATGTTTGCCTCTCTGTAACACGCTCAAACATATAAAAATTACGAAAATTATTAAATTAAAGCTATTAATAAGGAACGATAGGAATAGGAACTAATTAATTAATTAAATAATCCAGTTACGAAAGCCATGTTTAATCTAATACGCGGGGCGTCTTATAATTTTGTATGCCGACTTGCCTCCGCGTTATTCTATTGTTCTAAAGTGTAGTTCCTACTCTTCGACTAAGTGGACATACCATTACATGCGGAAGCGGGCAAAAAAAGGCTAAAATACAATATACAAAATGTCAACTGGCAAAGACTATTGGACAACTTCAATCCGCCCTCTGATATCCAATGCAACGACAGCGTACACGCTTACGCTCAAGCCCTAACAAGAACAATTAAAGACACTATAAAACAAACATTAAAAACAGTAAGGCAAACTGCGTCACAAAAACCGCTAAAATGGACCACAGAGGTCCAGATACTGAAAAGCAAAGCTCGCAAGGCAAGGAGTCGCAACAGGCCGCCCAAACACCGGCAGAAAGGGTCTTCCAGCTGACCAACTACAGACAACGCAAGGCGACATACGAACAGGAACTATATATACAACATGAAATGAAAATCCTGGAACACTTTCGTCGAAAGACATTTGCAGACGGATGCTTGGGGGGTACCGTACAAAATAGTAACAGGAAAAATTGCAGCACCGACAACATGCTCGACTTTAGTCAAACCCGACGTAACAGAAACCAAGGACTACATTGAAACCGCAACATTACTACTACAACACTCTTCCCTGATGACAACTGGGAAGAGGACACACAAGAACAAATACACAGACGACAAAGAGTCACCGAACAAAACGCGAATGGGAATACACCATGGAATAGAACACAGGACGACGTAACACCTTTCACTGAGGACGAGGACACGCTATTCGACCAAGTAAAAACAAAAAAGCTCCTGGGCCAGACGGGATCCAGACAGAAATCACAAAGACACTAGACACCAAAACTTACTAAACTGTACAACGAATGTCTAAGACAAACAAAGTTTCCAACCTTCTGGAAGCAAGCAGACGTAATTATACTCTCTAAAAACCGAGAAAAAGACCCGAAAAATCCGGGTTCGTACCGTCTCATCTGCCTTCTAGACTCGCTCAGGAAAACTTTCGAGCGACTACTGTGCACGAGAATGCAAGAACATCAGAAGACAAAAGGCATACACCCGGCGCAGTACGGATTTAGACAAGGACGATCAGCCGAAGACGCCGTGAACAACGCCATAAACTCTGCAACCACTTCAAATAAAAAATATGTGGCCCTAATCATGATAGACATAGAAGGAGTCTTCAACAACTTATGGTGGCCAACATTATTCCATAGGCTAATCGAAATTCAATGTCCAAAACGACTACATCATACCTTCAGAAGCTATTGCCAAGATAGATATGTAACACTGTCTGGTACTAAAAACATCACAAAATCAATCACCAAGGAATGCCCACAGGGGTCAGTCTGCGGTCCCATGTTTTGGGACATAGCGACTGAGGAGCTTTTGGAGCAGCTGCAACCCCCAAATGAGGTAAAGTCCGTAGTAGCTTACGGGGACGACATCTTGTTGGTGGTGGAAGGAGGTTCCAGAAATGAACTACAGCACAATACAAACACCACATTGAACAAAGTCCTAGAATGGTGGAACGCAAATAAGTTGGCGATAGCACATGACAGAACAATTTATATGATAGTTAAAGGTTCTCTATAAGGAGACCCTATCATTAAACTGAGCATAGGCAGAATACAAAGAATACGGGAGGCCAAATACCTAGGGCTAACCCTTGATGAAAAACTGAACTACCTAAAACACATTGCCACAGTGACTGCAGGTGCCAGTAAAGCTATGCAATGCATAGCAACTCTTGCACAACGTACGTACAATATCCTCCTAAACTGTGTAAGATTATACTTATCCAGCGTACTTGCAGCAATAATAAGCCATGCATCGAGCGCCTGGGCAACCAGATTACATCTAGTAAAACCCAAACAAAAAGTTAACAGTGCCCAATGAGGGGTACTAATAAGGCTTACTGGAGCATACCGGACCGTATCACACGACGCCCTCTATATGAATATTAGGAGTCCTCCCTTTTGATCTGTATATCAGAAAGAAAACGGCGACATATTGGTTAAAAAACGACAAATCACAAAAAGTCCGGGAAATCCTAAAATTAACATCAGAAATTCGAATAAAAAAGGACATTCAGGACACACACAAACAGCATGCAAACACATCACAAATACCACAAACACAGATCACACGAAACACAGAAGTTTGACGTAACGCATCGAATATGCAATACAGAAGCACAGTCCACCCAACACACATGGGAACCGACAACAAACAAACGGCATTCTTCCAAGGACATACCAGCTCCACGTGTACTCTGAAGATTTACTAGAAAGCTCGTGAATCCTGACGACCGGGAGTGATACCAGTGAAAGCGAAGTGAAAATAGTGAAAACGGAAAAAGTGCGGCAAGCATACCTCAAGACAAGTCTCCCCCAGAACACTTAATAGCATTAGAATACTAACATTAGTAGGATAAGGACTCAATACTAACCATTTAACCAAAAAATACAGCTAAGTAAAATAAACAGAAAAAAATACAAACCGTATTCGTAATTGCTTTAAGAAATCTAACACTAACTTCAGTAACATAATGTTTATATTTCCAATGTTGTAGCGCAGCTAGACATTACTACTAAGGAAATATTCTGACAACATAATTACAACACATCAGCACGACAATATACACACATACAGGCACACACTTACGCACACGCACAAGCACACACATACAACAGAGACTGTACGTGGCGTCCCTGGTTTCCGGTTGCCGACGGCCAGGACACATACATGAATGCGTACATCTCGGTTTCTGATTTCCGACTACCGGCGGTTGGAAATCGGGAGAGGGAAACAGTCCCAAGGACCTCCCCACAGACATAAGCACATGAACACACATACATGAAAACACAAACACCCACACCATTATAGCATACCGGCACGACAAAACACACACATACAAACACCAAAACACGCACATACACGCACGTACCCGCACACGCACGCACACGCATACGCATACGCACACGCACATGTATACACACATATACATACACACCAGAGACTGTACGTGGTCTCCCTGGTTTCCGGCTGTCGACGGCCAGGACACGTACAGGAATGCGAACTTCTCGGTTTTTGATTTCCGGCTGCCGACGGTCGGAAGCTGTGAATAAAAGCAGTCCCAAGAAACTACCACAGACAGAAACACACACTCACGCACAATTACGCGCGTACAGACACACGCACGCACAAACGCACGCAGGCGCGCGCAGGCGCGCACGCACGCGCGCATGCACGCACGCGCATACGCACACATACATACACATACACACACACACACACACACACACACACACACACACACACACACAAACAAGAGTATTTCCAAACGCAAATAATATAAAACTAACCAATATAACTTAAAGTAGTAAATAATTTTGTTAGATTTCTAAGGAGTAACAGGTTTGCTGTAATTTTTAGGTAGCAAACTTATTGTAACGCTAGAATAAATAAAAAAAATGAAAAAAAGTATGGCAAATTATTGTACGTGTTACGTTTGCACTTTTACTGTGATTCTTAGGGGTTTATTAATAAAATCACATTCAGAGACGATGACTTCACTCACTTTACCGTACCGAACTAACAACCATTTCTTTTCGATGTCCATGAGCAAGTGTCTGTCCCTACTCCTTTTTTCAACATAATTTCACAGGCACAAAGTAGGTTTTGTAATAGGATATAGCGGCACAAGGAATGACAGTTTTACTATTTGATTTACAACTACGAATTTACAAAGACTTAAAATTAACCACGAAGACGTGCGACAAAGAGACCAAAGAGATAGATATGTGCGAACGTTTACATCTCATTTTATAGTATTTAAATAATCATCATCATTAGGTCTTCAGTCCTGGAACTGGTTAGACGCGTACCATCATTGTTTCCTATTCTAAACTAACCTACAGATTTCCCTGAAATATGCACAGTCTGCATCTATCACTATCTGATCTAGATCTACATCTACCTCTTTTTCCTATCTCTGCTTGTAATACATCCCCTACTATTCCCCAAAATGCTTCAGAACGTATTCCGCCCTTCTATTTCTCTTTTTCACCAGATATCCTTGTTTCCCTACCATTTCTATAACCTATTTGTTATTATCTTTGTTTGTCCATGCTATCGTCCTCATACATCTGAAGCACAGTATTTCAAAAAGCTGCTACCGTATTTCTGTCTGCATTTCAGACTGCCCGTATTTCATAGGCATACTGTGCTGTGCTCCACACATATGCGTTCAACAATTTTCTTCTTGTTCTATGTTTGTTGTCTTTCCTCATAGGTGCTGTTCTTTCTTGTTAGATACAGTTCGGTCACCTTCTATTGTTTTACAGTTATATACCCTATTTTTTCTACCTTCAGTGGTTGTGAAGGGAGGTAAGCAGCCTGTGGCTGCCAAGTTCCCCCAACACTTAACCATTTACCGATTTAATATATTTTCCAATATATCTTTTCGCACAGTCAGCATTAGTTGCAGATATTTCGCAACCAACAACTAGTTGTTTATACTAATCATCAGATTTATCTGTGCTTATTTTTTCGTCATTAGGTTTTCCATCTCAAAACTGGTTGGACACGTACCTGCACTTATCTATATTCTAAGCTAGCCTACATAGTTCCCTGAAATTCTCACACAGCATGTGTATACAGCTCGTTCCCCTTCTATTGTTTTCTAATTTTATGCCCTATTTCACCGAGATTCAGTAAAGGGGGTTAAGCAACCTGTGGCTACCAAGATCCCCCAACACTTAGACGTTTGACGAATTAATGGTTTTCCTGGTTGGACACGTACCTGCACTTATTTATATTCTGAGCTAGCCTACATAGTTCCCTGAAATTCTCACACAGCATGTGTATACAGCTCGTTCCTTCTATTGTTTTGTAATTTTATGCCCTATTTCACCGAGATTCACTGAAGGGGGTTAAGCAACCTGTGGCTACCAAGATCCCCCAACACTTAGACGTTTGCCGAAATAATGGTTTTCCAGTAAATCCTTTCACACTAACATTATTCGAGAGTATTGCCCAACCAATTCTTGTAGTTACTTATAATAATCATCATGTTTAAGCACAGTTATTTTTTCGTCATTAGTTTATCCATCTTGGGATTGGTTGGATGCGTACCTCCATTGATTTCTATTCTGGCTAGTCTACAATCTCCCTGAAACCCCTACAGCCTACATCTTTTACTATCTGTGTGCAGTAGTCTAACCTAGGTCTGCCTCTTCTTCTCTTTTTTCCGATTTCCGCATTCTAATATATTCCGCACTATTCCCTCATGCCGTAGTATGTGGCCTTCATCCTATCTCTATTTTACCGTTTTCCACATATTTCTTTCTTCCCTCCATTTTAGTACCTCTTCGTTCTTAGCTTTGTCTGTCCATGATATCTTCATCATACGTCTGTAGCACCACATTTCAAAGGCTTCTACCTTTTTCTTGTCCGCTTCTCCTACTGTCCAGGCTTCACATCCGTACAGTGCTGTGCTCCACACAAATGTTTTAAGCAATCTTTTCCTTGTTTCTATGTTTGTGGTCTTTGAGCACAGTAGTTGCTTTTTCTTGTTAAATGTAGCCCAACCTTGTGCTAATCTTTGTTTTATATCTTTTGTGCTTTTTCCATCTTGCGTTATTTGGCTTCCAAGGTAGCAGAAATCCTTAACCTCTTGTAAGTTCGTGTTACATACTTGTATTCTTGTTTTTGATTTATTTTTCCCACCTTTGCATACTAGAACTTTAGTTTTAGTTTTGTTAATTTTCATACCGTATCTCTCTGCTAGAACCGTTTCCATTTCATTAAGAGCAGATTCTAACTCTTCTTTGCTAGACGCTAATACTGCTATATCATATCAATTTTTTGTCCTTGCATAGTAATTCCAAATGTCTTCCTGCATTTGACAGTATTCATTGCCTCTTCTATGTACAAGTTAAAAATCAATGGGGATAGGGCACATCCCTGTCTCACCCCTTTCCTAATGTTTACTTCCCTACGTTCCTGCTCTAATTCTATTACTGCTGTTTGCTCTTTGTATAAGCTATGTACTATTCGTCTATCCCTATAACTCATTCCAATCTTTTTGAGTATTTCAAACATTTTTTCCATTTTACATTGTCGAAAGCTTTTTCCAAATCTACAAACCCTATATACACGCTTTCCCTTTTTCTATTGTTTCTCCATTATCACTCTCAGAGCTAAAATAGCCTCCCGTGTTCCCCTGTTCCGCCTAAACCCAAATTGGTCTTCTCTAGTATTTCTTCCGCCCGTTTTTCCATTCGTCTTTGCACAATTCTAGTTAATATTTTTGACACGTGTGCTGTCAAACTTATTGTTCGAAAATTTTCACATCTATCCGCGCCTTTCTTTTTTGGTATAGTTACTATGATGCTACGTTTGAAATCTTTGGGTATCTCGCCTGTCTCATACATATAGCTTACAAGTTGGAAGATACGTTCTGTTACTGCTTGACCAGCGGCTTTTAGAGTCTCTGCTTGCACCTTATCTGTACCCGGCGCCTTACCATTTTTCAGACTCTTTAATGCTAATTCAAACTCATCCCTAAGTATAGTATATCCCAAGTCCTCATTTTCAATGTCTGATTCCTGTTCTAATGCAGTTAGTTCCTCTCCTGCATATAAATTCCCTATATATTCTTGCCATCTACCCACTTTCTCTACGTTTTCTATAATGACGTTTCCTTGTGCGTCCCTTATATTTTTGCTGTACGGTTTTATATCCCTAAAGTTCCTTCTAATTAATTTGTATGCTTCGTCTGTCTTTCCTATTTCCATCTTCATTTGTACCTCTTTGCACTATTCATCAATCCACTGTTCTTTAGCTTTCCTGCATTTTCGAATAATTTCCCATTTTATGGCTTTGTATCTCTGTTTTCCTGTTTCGTCTGATTTATTTTTGTATTTTCGTCTTTCTTCTATTAAATTCAGGATATCCTTTGTTATCCATGGTTTCTTATTTTCTTTTTGTGTATAGCCCAGAATATCTCTGGCCGCCATGTCTAGGCTAGATTTAATGTTATTCCATTCTGTTTCTACTTCCTTAGTATCAGATATTTTCCCGATATCTTTGAGCAATTCATTTGACTTTTTTTCGAATCTTTCTTGAATATCTTTATCTTTTAGTTTCTCTAAGTCCAAGTGCCTTTTTCCGCTCCTTTTTTTTCATATTCTTATATTTAAGTGCGGCCTTCATAATTACGATGTTGTGGTCAGTGTCTATATCTGATTCTGGGTAGCTTCTACAGTCTTTTACTTGGTTCCTAAACCGTTGTCTAACAAGAATGTAATCTATTTGATATCTTCCTATATCTCCTGGCATCTTCCACGTATATCGTCTTCTAGCATGATGTTGAAATAATGTGTTTGTGATAATTAAATTGTTCTTGTCACAAAATTCTACCAGCCTATTTCCCCTGTCGTTTCTCGTGCCTAAACCAAATAAACCCAATACCGCTCCTTCCCTACCCTCACCTACCACGGCATTAAAATCCCGTAATTATTAAATTTTCATGTCCTTTTACGTATCTTAATATGTCTTCGATATCTTTGTAGATGGCTTCTACCTCTTCGTCACTGTAGCTAGAGGTGGGCATGTATACTTGTATTATTACTGTGTTTACCGGTTTAGATTCTAATCTAACCATTAGTACTCTTTCGTTCTTTTGTAAGTAATTTTCTACGCAGTATCCTATCTTTTCCTCATAACTATCCCCACACCCAAATTTCTTCCTCTGCTCCTGTATGAATTACCCTGAAGTCTCCGCTCCAAAAATCCCCCGCCTCTGGCCACCGAACTTCGCTAATCCCTACTATGTCTAGTGATAACCTATTCATTTCGATTTTTAGGTTCTCTAGCTTACCTACTTGCTTCATACTTCTAACATTCCACGCTCCGACTCGCAGAATGTTTCGGACTCTCTTTCCGATCGCATCCTCCGAAGTAGTCCCCTCCCGGAGATCCGAATGGGGGACTATTTTAACTCCGGAATCTTTTACCCCAGAGAATGCCATCATGTTTATTACAATTTCAGTACGCTGTGTACTTGGGAGATAATGTGGTGGTTCCCCGTTGCCTTCCACATCGCGGTAGTGTGTCTTAGACTGTCATACCGACCCCTATGGTCTCTGCCAATCTAAGTACCGAAAGAGCCGCTGCCCTCTTTCGGGGACCTGTCTTAGTCTGGTTCCTCACTAACGACCCTACTACTTTGGTTGGACCTGTAGTTTGGCTCTTTAGCCCATTAGAACACGCAAGCCATTTCACCTGTTCTAGTAATTTAGAACTTCGTCAAGGTGCAGATCCATTCGAAATGGTATTTAAATAAATCAAGACAAAATTATTGTATGTCGTGTTTTCATGCTCCAAACATCGATGAGTCATAACCACATTTATTTGGTCCTAACTTACAGCACATATTCTAGTTACGTAACCTTCATTTCTTTCGATAAGAAAATGTGTTTCGCTTTATAGGAATCTGGGAAGTGTTTGGCACATGATCGGAGTATCTAAAAGCACGTTCATGTACATCGTAGTAATAATAGTAGTGTGTTTAATTTGTTTGTAACGTGCAATTTTTGCAGTTTTAAACTTTTACGCTGTTTCCCAATTTATAAATGCATTTCTGCAAATTGCTGTTTCTGTATTTGATATTTATTAATATTCCCTGTATGTTTCTTGTGGTTTGTTTAGCATTCTTCTTTATCTTCTTTGGGTATGAAACCACTCATAGTTTTTAAAATCTATTTTAATGTCCTAGGACATGGATCGAAACGTAAATAAAATAGATTTTAAAAACTATGAGTGGTTTCATTCCCAAAGAAGGTTAAGAAGAATGATATTTATTAACTCGTGTGTAGTAATTTAAAGATAGATAAATTGAAAATATAAACCGCTGTAATTAATTATGATATATGATTGCGGCATTCACGTGTTGGATGTTCCTGATGTTATTAACAAGTCTAGATAAGATACGATAAGCGGTTGTGATAGAACGAGTTGAATAAACAGACGAGAGTCGTGTTTTGTTCTTGATTCCGATATACTAAGTACGTTGAAAGATACTGTTTCCTCTTTACTTTGACCATAGCGAGAATGAATGCGGGATTGAATTTCGAATTGTTCATGAACGGGCACGGCGCGTTTTTGGTTGTTTTTCTTGTGAAATGGAAATTGTATATTAACTGTAGAAAGTGTAGTTCTTATTGCTTTAAAGGAAAGATGCTTATAAGCGAACGTGTTTTACGGAACATTGACTTAGTGATACGCGTACTTTACTAATTTGTGGTTTTAGTTGTTTGTTTTGTGAAATAATAGTCGTAGAACTTGCTAAACTGACCGATTCTTTCTTTAGGATTAATGTGTGTGCGATCTAGTCTAGTGTCCCTTTGTTTTATCAGATTAGTGCATACTTTGGATTATTTAAATACAGTGGATACTGTAGTTTCTGCATTTTTCTAACACCAAAGAATCTAAAACAGATCATTGCTTGCGTGAATTTCGTTATTTGCGAAATACAACAGATTACCGGTTTACAAAGGTATTGGTTGAAGTTTCTCACTGCTTTTTGGAGGTTTATAAAAATAATATACATTTGATCCCAGTTGAAATTAAACTAGTGCTACGAAATATTTCGAAATTATTGTCTCAGGAAATAGAATTAACAAGAAATTTATCAATGCTATATGGTTCCGACGCGTGATAATGTTTGCTGCTAACACCAGTGAAATACGTAGGTGTGATTAGTGTAACGTGTGATAAGTTCCATCAACACCCTCACAGTCAAGGGCGAAGTGCTTCGTTAGTGCAGGACGTCGTTGAATCCCACACTTCAGTTGCAAGGAAGCGTTGCTGAAGGATTTTTGTAAGTTGAACTATTTCCTACTGGTTATTACTTTAAATATCTATCCGTTGCTTTACCATATCTTTGTCGTTCTGATACCTTTTACAAAAGACTTGCATGATATTTTAAAACATAAGAAAAAAAAAAAAGAAAGAAAGAAAAATCAATACTACTGAATTACTCATACCAATTGTGTCTTATCTATTTCTCTTTTGTCAACATTTTATCTGATTTATGTTTAATTGGTGTGTGAGGAAACGTTTCTGCTACTCCCCAATATTACCTCGCTGTGTACTAAACATTTTTTTTGTATTGCTTTTACCGTTGTTATATTATATAGTTTATCTAAACAGTTTCTTTTTTTTTTATTCTACAAAGTACTGAATAACTTAGACTTTTCATTGCTGCTATGCTTATTCTTTTTTTTCAGGTTTGTTTAACTATTTTTCTTGCAGGTATTGTCACTAACTCCTTACCGCCGCATACATTATATGTCAGTCTGCTTTCTACAACCCTCCCCCCCTACTCTCCGATTGAGCCCGGTCATTTCTTTGATTATCTTTGTGTTACGCACGGCTACGAGCCAACGTAACATAAATTTGGCGCCCACCGTGGCTGCCACGAATAACGTAACATGTTGAACTCAATTGTTTTGTTACAAAACAAAATAGTTTCGTACATCAGGGCGCTAATATTTCTAGTTTAATGGTTTGTAGGTGTGTGTCTATATTTAGCAATAGATCTGTGAATGTTCATGTGTTAAGTGCTGAACACATTTTCAACATTTGGCAACGTAGCGGATAGCTAACTATATAACGTCATTGCCCTGATTTGACACATCAAAAGTAGTCCTCACCTGGAGATCCCTACAGAGATGAATTTACCTCCAGAATATTTCCCAAAAGACTAGCGTCATAATTTGTATAATTTCACGTTCTTGAGATATTCATACGGTTCTTTAATGTAATAGTTTCCCGTTGTCTTCTGCATTCTCGTGCGTTAACCAAACTGCTAGTTCATCCACAATCATACACGATTTTTCTTCCCTAACACTAAGAGAGTGTCCTAATCTTCGATTACCTCCACCGATCTGTTAAATAAGTTTTGGAGCTTGATAAAGAAGGAATTCTTAAGCCTAGAGCCCTTTGCCTGATAGACTGCAAAGTCATAGCATTGGGCGCCAATTCCAACGTCTGATATAATAAAATACAACGCCTATATATAGTAAGGTCTTGGACCTGCCATCTAAAAATATCTAAGCAGGTGGAATGTTGATCTGCACTACCGATCCCGTGTAACTGAACAGGGAATAATTAAAATCGAAAGATGATTGGTAGTCTCATTAGTCTGTCTTGCCACATAGGGTCGTTAAGGCTTTCCTGCGAAGGTACATTTTTATAAATTATACCAGGTGCCGATGAAAACTTTTTTAAGAATACGCGAGAAAAAATAATCGGCGACTGCGAATAAAGTTGCTGATGTTGCTAATAAATGACTGTCCCGTAGCGACTTTATATACTTTTACAT
The DNA here is from genome assembly GCA_036346225.1 of Platerodrilus igneus. Taxonomy (NCBI): domain Eukaryota; kingdom Metazoa; phylum Arthropoda; class Insecta; order Coleoptera; family Lycidae; genus Platerodrilus; species Platerodrilus igneus. The sequence continues at coordinate 38,363 of JARFIW010000273.1, forward strand.
AAATTATAATAAATTTATCGTAATTTAAATAAAACAAGGTTTATTTGGCATTTGTTAACCTGAATTAAAAAGATTAAAGATTGCAAATTTGTTTAATAATATTGGCAGCTGTAATTTTAAAATTAACATTGAAAGCACGTATTGGAAAAATCTATGACATCCTTTCTAAACTCGTAAAACTTTCAAAGCACCTTATTTGAATTGTAGGTGTTGTTAAAAATGCATACCTACATAAATCAATAATCTTAGGTAGTTATCTAAACTTTATAATTACTTGAATTTTCCACTATAATTATAAGCTTGTGCGTTTGTAATAAATTGAAGGTTCGTGTACGTGGCGTTACGCCAGCAAAAATAATTTAATATATCATCAATTGTTTAATAGTTTTTTTCGAATGCTGTCTTATACCATTACTAATTGGTACGATACGCAACACATAATTATACTCAAAATTAAAAAAAGAATTTTCGTGAGGAAAGCACTCACTAAATCGAATTGTGCTGCACATTGTTCACTAATGCAATTTAAATTAACTGATTTTGCGCACACCTTTTACTTATCTATCAGTTTTAAATCGGTATGACACCGGCAATAACTGAATCTGATAGGAAATTTTAGATGACAAATTTCAAACTAGGTCAAAGCTCAACACGAAGGCAATAAATTGTAAGACAAAAGAGGAATTTAAGTGCTTTGCGCTATCTTTTATACACGGTTTGAGCCGCTTAAAATACCTACGATAACTATATTGTACTGTGCTGAGTGCTGACCTACTTCAGAATTACATAATGGATTAAACACAAATTCGTCATTACGCATTCCATATAGTTGTTTGAGGAAAACAGTTTTCTGACAGTCTCAAAATGTAGAATTTCTAGAAGCTTTATTGAGCAGAAACTTGCCAAAAATGTTTCCCTAAAGAAAGCATTGAGAAAACAAGCTTTGACTTTAATTTAAAATGCATGAAATTTTACTATCTACGCGTTATATGAGTGTAATATACGCTGCATTGTGTCTCACAACAGCTGATCAGTATGTTTAGCTCTACAAATGATTCTAAGGTTCAAAAGGACAATTAATGGTAGATACAAAGGTCATCCATCCTACATAACCGTTACATATTACACATATATTTGCTTACCGTACTTCTTATAGTACGCAACATTTTAGTCACTAGTTGCCTAGCGCGGTTCGCCGCGAAAAGGGTATATGTACAGTACATTGGTTTCAAGAAAATAAATTTGTAATTCAGATAGGGTGATCTTGACAGTTATAAACTACAAAGGAATTTTGTATAGTAGAACACCTAAAAATCATCAAGTTCAATTAGCGAAGTTTGGAATATTGGCCTTAAACACGGTGTCAGGTGTAAAATTGTAAAATTAGAATATTATAAAGATACATCAAAGGCCGTGACACGTGTGAAAACATTGATACTGTTACTAGCTACTATTAGGCAACCCATCGAACACACAAGCACCGTAAACAATGTATATACTACAGAAGCCTCAAACTTTCTAGCATATACCGGAGTATGAATCATCTATTTAATTCAGGGTATATAAATATATATACGATATATTATTAATGGGTTTGAGGTCAGCTGGAGGAAAGTATACTCTTTTTTAAGGCCTAAATTTTCGAATCTATTTCAAATTCTTGATCACAGGCTTTCTAAAATACAATTAACTAGGCTAACATATACATCAATTGCTATTAACTTACAAGGTGAGGATATATATTAAATTAACATAGATATTAAATCGAAAAATCTTTTAAAATAATGTTTGCTTCAAGTTGTATAAAATTGTATAATATGAATAAATATAAAATGTCAGATTTTGAAATCTATCAGTTTCACTTTTTGTTATTAAAAGTTTTAAATATAGGATGCCTATGTGTGTGTGTGTGTGTGTGTATGTAAGAGTATGAGTGTGTATACATGTTATATTTATATGAGTGTCCATGCATATTTCTGATTATGTATTTTAAATCTGTTTGTTTGTTAGTGCGTATGTGTATGTGTACATGTGTATGTATGTATGAAGGTGATGTGGATGTATGATGTGAAGTATTAATCACTACAATATCAATTATTGCATTAGGTACAGGTTAATTCTGAAGACTAAGTAAGTATGTATAAATCGAACTTAAACCACCAATATCTGTTTTTTTATTTATACAATTTTTTTTGCGAAAAATATGATACATTTCAAGGAATAATCTTTTTTTTGTATCTTTTTCTAGTTCTAAAATTTTAGGATGTTCGAAATCAATTTTGTGATCTAAATTGAGCGAGTGACTTGATAAAGCACAGGAATAAATAAATAAATAAATAAATAAAAAAACAGATATTGGTGGTTTAAGTTCGATTTATACATACTTACTTAGTCTTCAGAATTAACCTGTACCTAATGCAATCATTGATATTGTAGTGATTAATACTTCACATCATACATCCACATCACCTTCATACATACATACACATGTACACATACACATACGCACTAACAAACAAACAGATTTAAAATACATAATCAGAAATATGCATGGACACTCATATAAATATAACATGTATACACACTCATACTCTTACATACACACACACACACGCACACATAGGCATCCTATATTTAAAACTTTTAATAACAAAAAAGTGAAACTGATAGATTTCAAAATCTGACATTTTTATATTTATTCATATTATACAATTTTTATACAACTTGAAGCAAACATTATTTTAAAAAGATTTTTCGATTTAATATCTATGTTAATTTAATATATATCCTCACCTTGTAAGTTAATAGCAATTCATGTATATGTTAGCCTAGTTAATTGTATTTTAGAAAGCCTGTGTTCAAGAATTTGAAATAGATTCGAAAATTTAGGCCTTAAAAAAGAGTATACTTTCCTCCAGCTGACAAACCCATTAATCAATAAGTTGAATTATTTCCATAGAGTTTGTTTACAGATACATCTTTATTATATATATATATATATATATATATATGTATATATATATATATATAAAATAAAAAAGAAAGAAGAATATATATATATATATATATATAATAAGATGTATCTGTAAACAAACTCTATGGAAATAATTCAACTTATTGACGAATACAAATCGGGATAGTAGTTATATAGCCATTAACAAAACATTAGCTTTATTACTTCACAGGGGAGGAAACATCCACTGACCGACGGTTTCGGCTTTGTTAGACCTCATCAGAGCGAAATAGTTTCCAAGAATCCTATGAAGTAATCGAAGCTATTATACTGATATAATTTCGAAACAATCTCTGTACTATAGCAAAAGTAAATAAAAACGTAATCAGGCGATAAAACACCAACACTAATAAGCGTGGAAGTACAGAATTGAATTGAAACTACATAGTAAATTCAATAGATGGCTATAAAAGTATGTCTGGCCTTTGATTTTTGCGGAATGTTACAGCATGTGTTACATGTTACATATAGTAAATATATGCATCATCTGAACTGTGCTCAGTACGATGTGTATTTTTTAATACAACACCCCCTTTTATATACATCGGTATTTTCGTACCTCGACTACTGCTTTCCTGTGTTGAATCCTCATCTTCAGAATTTGGGGTGTAATCCATAGAACTTGATTCATTTTATTATTTGCTCTGATGGTTTATGACGAGCATTTCCATTATTTTTTGCAGAGTTCATTTCCTCAATATTAAACTTTTGTTTTTGCATCTTAAAACTTCTTTTCTAAACTTCTTTATCATCTTTACCATGTGAGTAGGTAGGTGTTGCTTTACATCTTAGAGTACTTCCTGTGCACATTTCCGCAGTTTTGTAAATTAGTTGTTTGTATATCAGAGATGTAAATGTCTACACTTTTATCTCTTTTACTCTGCGATCGTATGAGATGGTCGCGCAATGTCGACTTTGGAATCCTAAACTTCTTACTAGCAGAGTACATTGTTGCAACACCTCGTTTAACCTCATTAAAAACTTCTTGCAAACATTCCTTGGTATACGTTTTTCTAGAAATCATTTTCAAGTTACACTGCTTTACGGTTCAATATCCGAGATAAACTAAAGTAATAATATTGTAGCCAGTGAATATAAAACCGATCGAGTTTAACATAATTCGATCTATATCTGTAGTTGAAGTACAACAATTTAGAAACGTATAAGAGAATAAGCTGTAATATGCAGGATTATAGTGACAGAAATTTCTATAAAATCTATGGTTTAAAATTTAAACATAGCCCCGGAATTCGATAGACATCTATTATTTGAATTATTACCCAATTTGTATTGAATTTCCTGAAACAGAAAATAGGGTGCATTTTTAGTAATCTAATTACTTGGTTCAAGATCGCATTTAATTACGCGCGTCACTTACATTCTTGAAATTCCATGTTGGTGAAACGTATGGTGTAGAATATTTTTTATTTAAAGTAAATGCGGGCTTCTCTCTAATTAAATGGATTCGTCCGCGCAGACGGGTGCATAGAAATAGTAACAACTATAAATATTTTTTTAAAAAATTGCTGTATTATCGAGTTAAATCTAAATAAAAATGTGGAGGTGTTTTGCTGTTAGGTTTTTGAATATTAAAACACTATGCGGGTCCTTGTTGGAGCTAATTTTAAAAGACGTGATAATTAATTTCGATTCCCCAAGAAAATTCTATACTAATTTGATAGGTTACACGACGGAGTTATATTAAAAATACCGCTAAGAGTAATTTTGTATAATAATTCTAAAAATGGTGTTGGTGGTTAAATACATACAGGTAAAACCCACTATAAAACAATTATAGGCGTCACTTTTCCGGTCAAGACTTGCATATAACGCCAATTAACATAATAAGGAGCTGTGCACGCTCGACCATCGGCATAAAAGGCGATGGAGGCATGTTTCAGTGCATTAGTCGTCAAAGTATCGTCGAGTTTGATTAAAATTATAAGCTAAAGATGGATTTTTCTTGTGTTAACGTTACAAGTGATGTGCGAGTACCACAATTAAATATAAACCGCCTTCTTGGTAAGACAACCTATAGGTTAGGCGAATTTCCTCCAAACTCTCACCATCATATAATAGAAGTTGGTTTTGATTTATATGGTGGTCTTCAACCTGTCATCCAAGTTATTTGCTATAGTGGTATGTGTGCTGATTCTACAATAACATTCTCTTACTTCGATTGGAAGAAATTGTGTACTTTTCAAGTGGAATTTCAAATTCACCAATTTGCTCAAGACTCAAAACAAGTCAGATTAAATGGTTTGATTAATGGAAACGACGTTGTTCACATACAATTAGATCAAGATTTCAAATTTCAGCTGAGCTCAGCTTTTAATAGAAGTATATGGCTGTTGAACAATTTTGAAAAAGAGAATTTATATAATATGGAGATTACGAAAGATCGGAATCTTATTGTGCTACCTGCGTACAAGTGCATCAAGCTATTAAATTTGCGAAAATTAATCTGTTTTAAAATGGCTGAGTTAAAGTGTAGAAACTTTTTAGAATTTTACGAAAAATTTGTAGGTGATATAAAAAAAGTATGTGGAAATACGACGGAGGAAGAAAAGGTTCAAACGTTATTAGAGGTAGAGAGCCGTGCCAGTATTTCTCTGTCTAATGATTGCAGCAATTTAAATTACTTGAAAGTGTTGGAAATTATTAAATGTTACCTCATCCAGCACTTAAAAGATGCAACTGCAAGCAATCGCTTGCGCAAATGTTTAGAGATTTGGTTATCCCAGATTCGCCAGACTCTGGTTACCACAGCGGTTTATAGATGTTATCAATACATGTATGTATCTTATTAAAAACATATTTCTTGATAAAGTTTGTTTTTACATATTTGTATCGCCAACATTAGCAAAAATTATTAATAGACGTATTAAACTATCTTGTTTTTATTTTTAGGTTTAAAGTGGTGTACCCCGTAGATAATAAATACAATACACCGCCTGTAAACAAAAAAGTTGTAGGGAAATTGAAAGACAAATTTAATGTGGGTCTAGTATTAAAAGTTGTTGGTAGTAAGGCTAAGTCCGAATGTATTGTAAGCTAGAAAGTTACGATTAAAAAGATTAAAGGGGTCTCAGGAAGTGTAGTTAAGAATATTAATATAGATAGTTTTAAGGATGTTGTACATTGCGGAAGATTTGGTTCTAGGAAATGAGCAACCTACGAAAGTACGGAATACTTGATATTAATGCTAATTGGTTTAGTGACCGCGTTTGTGCACTCTTCGAGCGTCTTTGGCAATCTTCGATTGTTTCCAAAGAAAATATTCAAGCTTACCATTTCCTAAAATATGACATAGAAGTTATTTAAAATTAAATTGCTTTATTAGTAAGTATCTTGTAGACAACAAGTTGGTATTCCCTTAGTAAAGGTTTAATGTGTTTATTTAAAATTTGTATTTCCCTAAATACGTAGTCGATGCTGGTTGCTAGAAAGTACCTAGTGTGAATCCCCGGCAATTATACATCAATTTCTAATGCACTGTATTCAAACATAATTAATTAATAGAAAGTCCAAGAATAGAAATTATATACAGCTTTCATATGTAATTTAGGTAGCCCATACTCGTTAAGAAATTAATTCGGAACGACTTGTATTTTCAAAGCATTGGCTATATATTATGACGTGCATAGTTATTAAAAAAAAACAGTGCATCACCGTTTGAAAAATGGTTATAAATATTAAACACTTATGACTTTATAAAAGATTCATTTCTAAAATCTCCAGCGTTTTTGATTTTTGGATATGTTTGGTTAAAGCTTATGTCATAAATAAACAAAAATTTTAATGAGATTTTGGAGCTTTAAAGTGTAACTTTGCAGGGCGTGGTCCGATTTTAAATCTGTTTGCAGATTCGAATTCTGCGTAAAATTCTAGACTAATTTGATGTATCACATGGTTAAAAAAATGTTTAAGGACGGTCGGAAATGGCTTCCGGTAAAAATCTTAAAGTGAGGGTAGCTCCCTGGGGGATGATGCAATCTGAAAAATTCCTAGAAATTCGGGGTAGCTGAAAAAAATCTAATATTAATTGATACCAAACAAGATAGTTTTATCTCGAAAGATGCATTGGTTAGACGATGAAAACTATTTTGGTTCAGAATGTTAGCGGTAAAAAAATCTTAAAATGAGGGTAGCTCCCTACGGGATGATGCTATCTAAAAAATTCCTAGAAATCCGGGTAGCTGAGAAAAATCTAATATTAATTGATACCAAGCAAGATAGGTTTATCTCGAAAGATGAAAAATGGTTAGTCTAAGAAAACTATTTGGTCCAGATGTGTGTGGAAATGTGGATGCTGGTGGAAATGTGGTTCTGATTCAACCAATAACCATCTACTGTAATTCAACTTGTTTAATTGGATGTTTGTAAATTTGTACAGTAGCTGGAACTTCAATTTTCTGAAATGCTACTGAAACTTACGTGAATAATAGCCTATTTATACAGATGTTGCTATTTTAAGAATTTTCAGCTAAAACCATTACCATTCACTTGATAAACTAAAATTGGTTGTAGTAATTTGCTGTTTTGCAAGTTTAAGTTTAAGCATCCGGTTTCTCGAAGATGACCAAAATGGTGGATATTGTGTGTGCACGACGTAATCGCGATCTTATTTCACATATTGGATCCTGAAATTAGCGGACTGTATAAAGTTTCGTTTCTATTCTTGCATTGCCTCACAGAATAAAACGCCTTGGAACTTATTTGTGGATTTATTCAATACAATAATAAAAGCTTGTAGTTAAAACATGTATACTAAAGGTCGGAACCCTGTTGTCAACACGTAGTGTGCTTGAATACTAAAAAAACCGGTAATAAAAATAATAGATCGTTGTGCGCAGGTGCACAGAATTCTTGATTAATACAAATGTTAAAAGCGGGAATATTTCTCGCTAAGTATATAAATAATACGCTACATTTCTAACATGTTGATTGTACGAACGGATAAATTGGAAAACCTATTAATTCGACAAAGGTCCAAGTGCTGGGGAACTTGGCAGCCAAAGACTGCTGACTCTCCTTCACATACCTTACATGTAATTTTCCAATGCTCCACCCTAAGGTACTACATTGGCCAGGAAGCGAGTTTTTTTTACCTGGAAAATTTGGAATTTTGCCGAACCCTTGCTGTTCCAAGCAAAGTAGGGATGTTTAACGTGCGTGACAACACTCACACACGGGACCTCCATTTTACCTCTCATCCGAACGAGGGTGTATTTTTGTGAAAAATGCTCGCCTAACATTTTTCAAGCGGACCGTGTCGGGATTCGAACCCGGGACCTTCCTCCACATACCACTGAATATTTGGGAAATAGGATATATAACTGTAAAACAATAAAAGGTGACCGAACTGCATCAAACAAGAAAGAACAGCAGCTATGTTCAAAGACAATGATACAAGAAAAAAATTGTTCAAAGCATAGTACATCTATGAAATAGGGGCAGTACGAAAAGCAGACAAAAAAAGATAGAAGCCTTCTAGAATGTTGTGCTTCGGACGTATGAAGAAGGTAGCATGGACAGACAAAGTTAATAACAAATAGGTTGTAGAAATAGTAAAGGAATAAAGATATCTGTGAAAAATGAAACAAATAGGAGAAATAGAAGGACAAGATACGTTCTAAGGCATTTCTGGGGAATAGTACGAGATATACTACAAGCAGAGATAGGAAAAGAGAGGTAGAGGTAGACCGAGATCAGACTTTAGCACACAGATAGTGATAGATGCAGACTGTGCAAATTTCAGAGAAACGTGTAGGTTGGTCTAGACTAGGAAACGAGGAGTGTATGTTCCTACATTTAAAACGTTTTCTTATATAACCGTAAACTCGGTATATGCGACGCAACGGCAGTTGGTAACGCTAATCTAAAATACAGAAACTAGCGCGCCCTTCGGGATTGCTCCAGCTAGCTATCTCAGGGCTCCCTTCCGGATAAAGATGGTGCTCCGGCGTGGACTGCGGTTCGGCCAGGTTGCTTCAAATTTCTATCTTCTTTCCTGTGTAGAGGTAACGATAAGGAACGGGTTATGGAACGACAGTTAAACAAAAGGCAAGGAAATCTACATAAAAAAGATAAAGACACGATACGATACCTAAACCAAACCACTCCTCTTGATGTTCAAAAGCAAAAGGCCACGTTTCCTCAGCGTCTTCCAAAAAATGGGGACATTTTTTCTTCCCCCACACGCGTCGGCGTGAAGTTCGTCCAACGCACTTCTGACGTGACGGAAATATGCGCCAAGTCTTTCAAAAATTTTTGGCGCGAAATTCCCGCATATTAACACTTATAAATGTTTACGGCCGATTTCGGCACGTAACAATGTGTCCAACCACTTGTATCACTGAAGGAAGACCTAATGATGATGTATTCTTAAACTCTAATTTATAAGTTTTAAGACCTTATTTGTTGTGTACTATGTTTTATCGTATTGCATTTAGTTTCAATAAATAATAAATATTCTTTCTTTTGTGAAACCTTGCATTTCCATTCGAAGCAAGCGTTGCATATAGAACGTCAATTTAAGGATTATTCGTTTAGGCATCATTCACAATCGAAAATTCCAATGATCATTCGATTATTTTAAACGATTATTTCGATTCATTCGATTATTAAAATATTTCGATCATGTCCAACGTCACTAATGATGATGATTTTACTATGATTCTCTCGATTTAATTTATTTATCTACTCCTATTTAGTTATAATACCATTATTCATATACTTTTACACAAGTAATAGTGTTCATAATTAAACATCGTGAGTTATGAGCGTGAGTTATAATAACTCACGCTTCCAGCTTATATTTCTATTTAATTACCTACCAAAAATATCAAAGTAGCCATGCTCATTGACATTTACGTAATGTCAAACAAATTTGTACTATATTTTTTTTAAAATAATCTTGATTACATATGTTTATTAAAACTTGTTACTGTGCTTATAGTCGTAGATAAAGTATAGTATTCAACATACGGTAATGGCAATAACTCACTTGATGAATTACGGCACTCGCCTTCGGCTCGTGCCGCAAACTTCATCTGCGTGAGTTATTGCCTACATTACCGTATGTTGAATAATAAATATACTATTACTGTATTGTTATAATCTCACCCTAAATTTTACCAATATTATGTTAATTCATTAATATGCACGGATTTATAGCAATTACTTATAATTGTATGACGTTGAAGAATTAAACCTTGTTCTATAGACACTAATTTATCTAAATATGTAAATGATGACAAATTCCGATTCTATTTAGTACTGCGTTCCTATGTTACAAATAGAATGTAGATTAAATAATCGTCAACACTCAAATCAAAAAATATAATTATTATAAATCCTAATAAATAGGGATTAAGGAAGGTTAAGTATCGTATGTCGGCCCAATGCTAACTGAACAGCTGGGACTAGTTGCATCACATATTTTTCAGTCATTCAGGTGTAAGAAGTTGCAACTGGCGTTTTAAAGCAGTTGGAATCTTTTTATATTAAGAGAATTTGCAAGACTACGCAGAAATACACCTAGATTCTAATTGCACTGTTCACCCATTGTATTAAAAAAATGGGAGGTAGGAGGGTATTGCCAGGTCATTCGCGATATGACAACTTAGATAAGGATAAAAATTGTAAATAAATACGTTTCTAAAAGGCACCAAGGTAACAATAACAATTTACTATTAGGTAGGATTTAAAAACAATTATGCAGCTGTAGAAAGGAAACTTTTTAATAATGCAAATTAATAATATTTAAGGTTGGATTGTAATACAATGCTACTTCGACTAATTATCTCAAGAAATTAATTTATTGCATTCTAAACACATTCAGTTGCTTAACTTTACCTAACGTTCGACTTTCCGTGTTTCAAGTGAATTAAAAAAAAGTCGCAGCCAGGGTTTCAGATGAATTAAACATTTATATTTTTAGAATACCTAACATGACTACGATTGCATTACGATGTAAAAAACGACCGATTAATGCGAGCGTTAGAGTAATAAAGCAAATAACATCGCTAAGTGCGGTATAGTTAACACGCGATTTTCTGAAAATAGTAATTGAAGCGAGTACCTAAATACACTTCGTGTGTGGTAATGCACAAGTGGGTTTCTGTGTTCTTTGATACAAGGAGGCAGTCACTCGTCGAACAGCTGGTGATCAAAATGCCAAGACCTCCCGCTGTTAGGTTATTGCCGTTCTCTTAAGTGCTCCCACCACTCTTCTTAATATAAACTTCCACTACCGATCCCCACCCGTACTCGTACACGACACGCTCCCGATGATGCGATGTTCGCATCAATGAATGAGTGCAATTTTTTATGCTTTCGTTTTTTAAATCTTACGTAAGAACTGTGTTTCTAGTTTTTTGTTCAAGGATGTTAGCGTATTAAATTGGCAGGAGAAAAACAGTTAATTTAAATGTACGATTTACATGCGGAACGCGAATACGTTGTGATGTACGGGAGCTTTTATGTATGAAAAATTATTTACGAATATTATTCTCAGAATTGCGTCAGGTATTAAAGTTGGGATTAAATTGGTTGTAACGAGAATAATCGTTTGAAGTTTTTTTACATAAATTTTAATAAGTGGGATACGAAGATTAATGAGGTACTATTCAACTTGCCAAAATAAAATTTAGTTAATTTTTAAAAGTAATATTAATTAACGACGGTTTGAGTTCATACAGGTTTATCATTTACATCAATGCTCTCTGATCCCTTATTTCCATATAAATACTATTCGCTACTCCTTTCAAAGTAGCGAAACCTGCTGAAAGACACATAATAATGTACTTAATTAATTATTTAATTGTCTTGTCTTATTAATATAATTATTATATTATCACTTCTTTAGAAAAAAGTGTAATATAAAATATTGTCATAGATATACTTTTACCAACTTCTGCGCGCTCCCTTCTAGTAACCTTTCACACAACCCCACGATACTGCGCCCCACATTTTTCGAACCACTGATTTATATTCGATAATGAACTCGAATATGTCTGTTAAAATTAGGTCTCATTCACGCATTTTAATCAGGCATCTCGCTAAAAGGAGACGTATTGTATGTATTTGAAATAATGCTACGTACCAATCAACCCTTATTGTAATATAATTTTTTTTCTTATGTACATTATGATCATTTTTAAATTTTAAGACCATCGATTACGTTAAACAGTGTCGAACTGGATAACCGGGCATTTGTCCGGCAGACCCACCCTCCTAAATGAAAATAGATCCCTTTAAACAAATTAAACAATAAACAGCTTTTGTTATTTGACACAATGAAACATCGTTTTTATTGTATATAATTATAATACTAATCTAGCAACAGTGAGGAAGATATTGATATGGAAGACATACTAAGATGCGTAAAAGGATATGAAAATTCAATAATTTCGGAGGATTTTCATGCAGTAGTAGGCGAGGGTGGGAAAGGTGTAGTAGTAAGCTTATTTTGATCAGGCACAAGAAACGACAGGGGAACTAGGTTTGTAGAATTTTGAAACAAAAATGATTAACCATGACAAAGACATTATTATTTCAACATAATTCTAGAACGCGATACACATGTAGTCCAGTAAAATGACAAAATTTGGAGGAAATAATACTGACTGGGCTGAAACTTTATAAACAGGCTTATTTTAGGGTACTATTTAACATATTAAAAGTCCCCATATCTAGATGCTACGTTGCGGGCAGGAGATTGTCCAAAAGGTCCAAAAAATCAGGTTTTCGCAAATAACTCTGAAACTATATCAACTTTGCGAAGTAGCTTACAAATTCCGCACAATTTCGTTTTTTATTCAAGTCTGTACGGCCAAATAGAGTACATATAATATTTTTTTATGCATCGGTAGTTTGCTACGCAACGAAAACCCGTACGCGTGTTGTTGCGCATTTTCCACTAATATCTCGAAAATGAACTCTCAAATCGAAAAATGTTTCAAATAAAAGTTGTAGAGAATATAATTACGAACAATTTTGTTTGTTACTCATTTCTGTACGGCCCAAATTCGCCGAGTTATTAATTAAAGGACAATTTTTTTTATGTTGATAGTGGATGTTTTGCATGTAAATATCAATATATTAACTCTGAAATTATAGGTTGTACACATATAATATGTATAATGAAAGTATAAAAGAATAAAATTTTGAACATGTTGATGTATGCATGAATCCATTTTGGTAAAGATAACTTGAAGTTAATAGCAAAAACATGAAAAAATGTCATTTTTGAGTGCAATTTGCAAAATAACTTTTTCTGATTGGTTGAAGGCAGTAATGTTATGTATTATTCTTAGAAGATATTTTAATTATCTTTAAAATGAGACGTCGTAGAGGTTTTTTCATTGAAATGTTGACGAGTTAACTAACTGGCGTTTAAATATTTAAGAAAAAAAATCAATTTTTGTTAAATTAACGTTTTAGTCCAAAAATATGTGGTTAATAATTTTTCAAAAATTTATTTTATCTTGTTTTCATTACTTCAAATATATATATATATATATATATATATATATATATATATATAAAGCTGCTGAAGTAGTATAAGTCCTTCACAAAGTATGTTTTACTTAAAAAAAAAGTTTATGAATATTACGGTATTTTTGATTAATTATGGAAAAGCAGCATTAGCATTCGTTTTTTTTGTACATATCTTCGTTTCTATTAACTTTACGAAAAAACTTCAAGAGATCGAATTAAAGCTGATAAAATTTCCTATAAAATGTAGTTTATGGCATATAATTTTGAATGCATCATGTTAGGAAACTGGCGTTTCAAAAGACACGTAAGTTTACGTATGTAGTAGATCATCACTATGACTCGCCCGAAATGATGAAAAAACGTGTCCTTAACCATTTTTCTGTACTTATTGAAGTGTCAGAAGTTATTCTTGGGGTCTATCTGAATCGTTCGGTACTAGGCCGATATATTTAGGACCGATAGTACTGTACGTAGGCACTAAAGAATGAAAAAGGTCCGAAGCAATAAAATAGCAATTGGTTAATAAAATGTAAGTATTTTATTTTTATTAGTGTTTGAGCCGTACAGAAATGAATTAAAAACGAATTTGTTCGTAATTAGATTTCTCTTCAACTTTTATTTAAAACTTTTCGCGATTCAAGAGTCCATTTTCGAGATACTAGCGAAAAATGCGTGACGCGCATCCGCGATTTCGTTGCATCGCAAAATTATCGATGTTTAAAAAAATTAGATCTCTGCTTCATTTAGTTGTACAGACTTGAATAAAACCGAAATTGTGCGGGATTTTGTAAGCTACAATTTTGATATCTAGATAGATTTCCGTAAAGTTGATATTTTCTGAGTTATTTGCGAGAAACTAATTTTTTGGACCCTCCCCTGCCCGCTACGTAGCGTCTACACCTGGGGACTTTTAATATGTTGAATAGTACCCTAAAACAAGTCTACTTACAAAGTTTCAGCCCAGTCAGTATTATTTTCTCCAAATCAACAAATTTCCAGTCATTTTACTTGGCTAATGGAAGATGTCAGGAGATATAGGAAAATATTAAATAGATTATATTATTGTTAGACAACGGCTTAGGAATCAAATAAAAGACTGTAGAAGATACCCAGAAGCAGATATAGACACTGATCACAACATCGAATTTATGAAGGCTGCGCTTAAATTTAAAAATTTGAAGAAAAGATCGAAAAATGCACTTTGACTTTAAGAAACTAAAACATAAAAATATCTACAAAAGATTTGGGAAAATGTCAAATAAATTGCTGAACGACATCAACAATATTTCTTATGCAAAGGAAGTAAAAATAGAATGGAATATCATTAAATCCAGATTAGACGTGGTAGCCAGAGATATTCTGGGGTATAAACAAAAAGAAAATAAGAAACCATGGATAACAAAGGATATCCTGAATATAATAGAAGAAAGACGAAAATACCAAAACAGACCATATGAAGCAGGAAAACAGAAATGCAAAGCCATAAAATGGAAAATTATTCGCAAATGCAGGAAAGCTAAAACGCAATCGACTGATAAATGTAAACAGGTACAAACTAACATGGAAATAGAAAAGACAGACGAAGCATACAAACTAGTTAGAATGAATTTTAGGGATATAAAACTGTAACGCAAAAATATAAGGGATTCGGAAGTAAACATCATCATAGAAAATGTATCGAAAGTGGTTAGGTGACAGGAATGTATAGGAACTTTATATGTAGAATCAAAACTGACAGCACTAGAACAAGAATCAGACATTGAAAAGGACGATCTAGGATATCCTAAACTTAGAGACGAGTTGGAATAGCATTAGAGGGTTTAAACAACGGTAAAGCACCGGGTATAGATAAGATGCAAGTAAAAACTCTAAAAACCGCTGGACAAGCAGTAATAGAACGTCTCATGCAACTTGTAAGTATGAGAAATACCTGAAGATTTCAAATGTAAGATCATACTTACTATATCAAAAAAAAGTGGTGCTGAAAGATTTGAAATTTTTCGAACAATAAGTTCGGCAACACACGTGTCAAAAATATTAATTAGAATTGTATAAAGACGGATGTAAAAAGGGGCTGAAGAAATAATAGAAGAAGATCAATTTGGATTTCAGCGAAACAGGGGAACATGGAAGGCTATTTTAGCTCTGAAGGTGATAATGGAGAGGACAATAGAAAAGGAGAAAGCGTGGATATAGGATTTGTAGATCTGAAAAACGCATTCGACAATGTATAATAAAAAAAAATGTTCGAAATACTCAAAAAGATTGGAATGAACTTTAGGGATAGTAAGTACATAGGTACAAGGAGTAATCAGCGATAATAGAATTGGAGCGCGAACGTAGAGAAGTAAGTATTAAAAAATGGGTGTGACATAGATGTGCCTTATCCCCATTAATTTTTAACTTATACATCGAAGGGGCAATGAATACTGTCAATGCAGTAAGACATTTGGAATTATTATGCAGGAACAAGTAGATTTATATACTTAGATTTGCAGATGATATAGTGATGCTAGCATCTAGCAAAGAAGAGTTAGAAGCAGGTCTTAATAAAATGGAAATTATTCTAACAGAGGTACGGTATGAAAATTTAGAAAATAAAACTAAAGCACTAGTATGTAAAGAAGGTGAAAATAAGTCAAAAACCAGAATACAAATAGGAACCGAGATCTTACATGTGGTTTAGGTTTTCTGCTATCTAGGAAGCCAAATAACGCAAGACGGGAAAGGTGCAAAAGATATAAAACAAAAATAAGCACAAGACCGTAATGCATTTAACAAGAAAAAGTAACTACTATGTTCAAAAACAGCCAATATAGAAACAAGGAATAAATTGCTGTAAGAAAATATGCGGAACACAGAGCTGTACAAATGTGAAACGTTGACGTTAGGAGGTACTGACAGGAAAAAGATTGAAGCTTTGAAATGTGGTACTACTAGAGTGATGACAGGGGAATCAGTACAGTTTTGCGCATTATCCCGTATTTCGGTTCTTGGAGGGTGTTTGGGCGATCTGTTAATTGAATCTGCACCCTAATAACCCGGGCAATCTAATCCTGTTTAACATTTTAAAATCGGACTACCCCTTAGAAAGTTACATTCTCTTAAACCCCGTACCCCGAGTTTTTGCTCATTGCATTCATATCTAACCTAGATAAAAGTTTTCTTCGAATATCCATATGCACCTTATCCATAATTTCTTGGGCAATCTAAATCCCTCAAAATCTTTTAAACAGAACCACCCTTACAAAGTTATACCCCCGATATTAGGAATTTACCCGAAATCGTCTTACGATATGACACATAAGTTTGGTCTAGATCTTTCTGGGGAACCCAAATCTTTAGGAATTTTTATTAATCGGGGCAACCCTTGGGAGAATTGTACCATTATACCTAATATAAAACTTATTAAAATTTGTATAAAAGTATTGCGCGCGTTCTAATTTTAGTAATTTTTCAAAATAAGATCAATTCTTATAAGCACTAAAGACACCCAATTACTTACATATTTTTTTAATACCTTAAATATCAATTTAAACCTTTGAAGGGAATCTTGATAAAACGCATAGACTGGGTTTAAAAAATTTATTAACTGTAATAATTACAACTGGTACGCGTTGTTAGTCAACCAACATTTTGCACATTACAAAGACAACAAGATATTGGTTGTCCAGCAAACACCACGGGGAGATAACATGTACACTCTGTCCGCCAGAATAGAAACGGGAAGAGTTTAGGAAAGAGGAAAGTCGCGGAAAGAACTTAAAAAAATCTTAAAACTATTATTTACAAAAATTTTAAAAAAATATACAAACATAGCAACTATCTTATATCTTTATGCCCCCATGCGTAGGTTGATATACTTCCGGGGATGACGTAACGCTTGTCGTCTTCACCCGAAACTAATTTTAGTAATCAGCTGTGTGTAAAGATCGTGTTTTCTACTCCGGATTGACACCATCGTATGCATGAGAGTATCTGTATTATTAATGACTACATCCTTAAAACTATCTATGCTAACCCAGCCACCACACTACGGCTAACACCTTTGATTTTCTTGAAATATCCTTTTCTCCTACAATACAGTAGGATTTAGCCCTACTACCAACAAATTCGTCTTTGAATTTCCCTATTAGAAAAAATAATGATTGATGTCAGGTCAAACGACACGAAGACACAAATTGTGAGCTAGGTGATGCTGTACTTCCCATAATGTGTGTATATTAAATATTACAACTTTGCTACTCTTTTTTTCGTAATTTTCTTTGGGAATTAAACCACTTATAGTTTTTAAAATCATCTTTATTTACGTTTCGATTCATGACCTAGGATCGTTGTCAAAATAATAAAAACTTCAAGTTTGACATTTATGACATAAATTGAAGGTGACTTTGATTTATTGATGTTCGAAATATTTGATTAGAGTACATTAGGTGAAAATTTTAAGGTTCAAAAGAATTATTGCCTTCAATTTGTGTTGCGGCCTGGGACCGACTTTTTAGGTAGCCAATACGCTTTACGTAAAATCAGCTGTTTATTTTTATTGGTAATTTCAAATAAATTCAATAATTTGAGGTTTGGATAACATTTTTTAACATGTTTCTATTTATATGGCTGAGAGGATGGTTATCAAAGAAGTGTGTGATTATGTTACCGTAAGGCTTAAGCAGCCGGGGGCTGCTAATATGCCTATTGTTCGTAATGAGTTGTTGTATGTAAAAATAGAAATCGTGTATGTAAGCTGTATTTCATTTTAATATCGCTAGGAAAACCTTGCAATGCTACCTAGATATTGTGGGCATTTGATTTTCATTTGCTACTTCTTTTGTTATTTCTTTCAGTAATGGAATCCATTGCTTACTGAAAGTCATGGATTCGTTTGCTACGCAGTTATTTTTATGTAGGGTTATATAAGCGGCTTCTTTGATTTTGCGTTTTTGGTGGTTTTCTTCTTTGCCTATAATTTTTGCGTCCTCCCATTTTATTTTATGACTGAAGTCCCATGCATGTTGGCAAGTCATGGATTTTTCAAATTTTCTATTATTTATATATGATTTATGTTCTCTTAATCGAACTTCAAATGGTCTGGAACTTTCCCCTACATAAGACTTATTACATTCGCACGGTATTTTGTAGATGCAGTTTTTTGAACTTTGTATTGCATTTTTAGGTTTTGTTTTCGTTAATTGTGCTCTTAGTGTGTTGTTGGTTCTAAATACTGTTTTAATTCTGAATTCGTTTTCTATTCTTTGGATTTTTCCGGAGAATCCTTTTATGTATGGTATTGAGACCATTTTTTGTGCGTATTGTTGTTTAGGTTTTCTTTTTCTTTATTTTTTGGAGTTTTATTCATTTCTTTCTCTATTATTCTTTTAGGATATTTGTTTTCTATTAGGGTACATCTGATTAGATCATTCTCTTTCTTTAAAATTTCTTCATTTGATGATATTAATTTTGCTCTATCATACATGGTTTTGATAATTCCTCGTTTGACACAGTTTGGGTTGTTTGAATCGAAGTTTAAGTATCTGTTTGTGTGTGTTGGTTTTTTGTATACCGATGTATTAATTGTTGTATCGTTTTTGTTAACTAGAATATCTAAAAACGGAAGTTTTCTTGTTCTAATTCATATGTGAATTTAATTTAATTTAATAGCACTGACCTATCCTATCAATTTTTCATGAAAGAAGAGAATCTGTATCAGTTTGTGTTTGTAGACGAAACATGGATTTTTAAGAATGGTGCCGTAAACCGCTCCTGGCAAGACTGTGATTTAAGAACTGCAAAGAGTACACGAATTGATGGAAAAAGGTTTGTGTTATATACTTCCTTTTAAAACAAAATAATGTACATAATCTTTTAGGCACATAGTATTACATGCAGGAAATGTAAATGGTTTCATAGATGAAACTGAATTAATTTTTTCTTCGTCCACTAACAACCCAGATTACCACGGAGAAATGAATGAACGGAATTTCTTGTATTGGTTTGAAAATCAATTATTGAAGAATTTTGAAGCACCATCTGTAATAGATTTAGGCAACGCTTCCTATCATTCTACTGTGTTAAACAAAATACCTAACACTTTCTGGAAAAAACATGACATTGCAGAACGGCTAACAAAACAAGCAATTTCCTTTGATGGTAATACTTTGAAAGCAGAACTTCTGAAACTTGTCATGATGTAAGTCAAAATTATGTGCTTTATAACGTATCAGTATTTATTAAAAATTTTAGGCATAAACCGCCAAAGATTTTTAAAGCGGATTTGCTGGCCGAACAATATAGACATAAGGTGTTAAAATTGCCTCCGCATCATTGCATATTCAATACAATTGAAAATGTATGAGGTGTTAGAAAGAGCTACTACAACCGACACGTTGGAAGAGATGGGAGGTCTGTTAAAAACTGTTTACAGTTGTGGAAAGAAGCATTAGAAAAAGTAACACCAGAGATTTGGGCACATTCGATAGAACATGCAAAAAAAATTATCAAAGATTGGTGGGAACGTGAGATCAAATTTGATCAAGAAGATAATGCACTTCTAATTACTAACATTGGTGATGGTGATGACAGTGATTCAGATTTTCTATCAAATTAAACTAGTCAACGAAACGCATGGCTACTTAGAATTAAAAAAACTTTTTACACGAGTACTTCAAATTTAATTATAACTATCTTAAACTTTATATATAATAAACAAGTACAACCATATATACTTTATTGTTAAATTACAAGCTTTTAATACTAGTTCAATTCTTGAGTGACTTGTCTTTAAAACATGGGCTGCAAATTTATCTTCAGGATATTAGATTTTAGGTATCCTAACAGCTTCTACAGCTTTCAATTTCAATGGATTTAATAAACACACTGGTGACAAACTGGTCAATACTACACTAGCTTAAAGTTTGGAGGTGCTAAATACAGGTAAGGTTAAAGTCTTTATATTACACCAATCTACAAAAATGGTAAATTGTATATTGAATTATGTTTGGTTTCTTTGTCGCACGTTTTCGGGTTTAATTTTTAAGTCATAAATTTGTAGTTGTAAACAAATAGCAAAGCTGCCATCCCTTGTCCCGTTATATCCTGTCATAAAACCTCCTTTGTGCCTGTGTAAATTAAGTTGAAAAAGGAGTAGTGACAGACACTTGCTCATGGACATCGAAAAACACGGTTGTTCGTTCGGTAAAGTGAGTGAAGTCATTGTCTCCGAATGTGATTTTATCGATAAACCCCTAAAAAACACAGTGATAGTGCGTACGTAACACATGCAATAAATCGCCTTACAGCCCACTTTGTTGAAGACCAGGAACAACACATAGAACAATAGAATAATGCGGAGGTAAGTCGATATATAAAATTATAGGACCCCTTGCGCATTAAACAAATTAAGTGTTTCAAACTACTCAGTTACCTGCAACAAGTATATGGTCACGAAGAGTAATAAAGCAAATGCCTATTTTTTTGAAGATTTTGCCCCTTCATGCTTTTGTATATTTAACAAACTGCTGTTTATATCTTTAAGAATTCCATCGAAATGATTAGTCGTTGAACCTTTTGGTTATAAAGTTTTCATTTTTAGCTTACGACACTGACTGTGAAGATAACTTGCAATTTTGGATTTTTACTGGGAACAGTAATAATCCTATAACAATTATTCTTTTCTTGAATAAATAGCATACTTCAACAACAGAATTCAAAGTTGGTTCATTTAAAGCCTTTATCCTTATACGTTGTTTTAGTTGTTGGAAATGCTTTGAACACATGACATATTCAATCCAGTTGCATACTAATAATCAGAAGTAAAATGATCACCACAAGTTTTAAGGTAATTTGAAAGTGCTAAATCTTTCGTTTGCATTGTACATAGCATAACTTTAGCCTTTCTAGATGGTTTCAGGGAAATCGGAAAGATTAATTTAAAGCGATATATCTTAATTATTCAAAGTTAATGAGAATATTACTTACAAATGGAATTATAATTTTGTTCCTTTTCTTTTTCGATTTGTGTAATCAAATCGTTTAAATGATAATTCCAATGACATAACCTCTTGAATAACTGTGGTTATTATTCCGTTTCTGGTATTAATATACTAATGGCCATAAAATTAGGAGCATTAGAAATACGCAACTATATTTAAATTATGCTCAGTGGTAAAAATATAAAAGTAAATAAAATATATTGTTAATTAATGATTTTAATCTGCAATATTGTCGATAAAAATTTATCCTAAAAAACATTTTTTTAAAAAGTAAAAAATCACATCTGCTATTAAATATTTTCAACCTCTTTATTCTATCGATGGCACTATTATAGTCATATGGCAATAGGATTTTGGTAGTGGCAACGTCGCTACAATTTGACGTCACAAATTGTAATGACCAATGTCTATTTAGAAATTACAAGGACTATAGTATATAAACTTGATCTCTTTCTAGGACACTATCTAGCGTGCTTCATTTCTTTCTTTATTCATTTCTTTTTTCAACATTAAAAAATTGCTTGTTATTTTCATGCAATAAAGACAATTTATTAGTATTGTTAATAGTATAATTACTATTTTGTATTGTTTCAGATATTTTATTTGGTATTGGTAGATAAGCATGTGGATTGTTGTCAAACGTGCTTTCTCTTTATCTGTAGGTTATATTATGCATTTAAAAATTTTCTGGTTATTGTACAGTATGTCCGATTTTTGTAGATGTGTGAATGTGTTTAGATGTAGTTATGGGATTTGGATGTTTTGGTGTAGGTTATTTGGTATGACTCCCGTACTTGATAATATGATTGGTATTATTTCTACTTTATTTTGGCATGTGTTTGATTTCTTCAGCTAGTTGTATGTATTTTTCTATTAGATATTTCTATAAGTTGTGTGATTTCCTTTGTTTGTGGATGAGTGTAATATCTGGTTTGTCGTTTGGTGTTGTTTTGTTGGTTATTATGCTTTTGTTCTAGTATAGATTGCGTTCTGTGTTTACAAGTATGTTTTGCGGTATGTATTTGTATATTGGTGTATGTTCTTTTGTGAGTTTGTATTGTAAGGCTAGTTGGTGTATTATTTTTGCGGCGATATCATGTCGCTTGATGTATTCTGTGTTTGCTAGTATTGGATATCCGTTTGTGACGTATTCTATTGTTTGCATAGTCTACATTTTTCCGTTGTTGTGTTGGGGTCTTTGATGATGTGCTTACTACGATGGTGTTTGTTGATTGCCTGGTCTTGTATAGCTAATATGAATCCCTCTATTTCACTGAATATGTTACCTTTTTTGAACCATGCGTCTGATGCTTCTTGATCGATATGTGGTTGTATAAGGTAGTGTGGATGTTTCCTGTGTAGTGTTTTTTCCTTCGAGTGTTCTTGCTTTGTGTATATTGTTGTGATTTCTTTTATGAGGTTGAAAGTGCCGTTGTTAAGTTGTAGTGGTGTTGCTATTAAGCTTGCGTGTGTGTTCGCTTTGTGTATATTACTGGGTTTCTGATCTTTGTATGAAGTAGTTTCTTAAATTATCTATTTGTTTGATGTTCATGTTTCTTATATTGAAGAATCCTCTTCCCCCATCTTGTCTATTGAACGTGAGTCTTTCTATGACTATGTGGATGTGGTGTGTATTGTGTATTTGTGAAATTGTGATCGTGTGGGTGTGTTGAGTGCGTCTAAGTTGGTATTGCTTCATCTTATTATGCCGAAAGAGTACGTTAGTATGTACGTGTTCATTGCTGCTATTTTGTTTCTTTTTTTAGGTTCTGTTTTGAGTATTTTAGTGTCTTTATTTGTACTTCTGTTTCAGTCCTTTTTTCATTTGCGAGTGTTCTAGTCCTACTTTTTGCTTGTATCCTAGGTATGTGTCTGTGGTGTCCATGCATGTACGTGATTATTTTTGTCGTTGAGTGTGTAGTTGTCTTGTTTTATTAGTTTACCTTTTACTGTTTTTCTTACATTTGTCTGTTCCAAAAGTCATATTTATGTCGTTGCTGTACGTTTCTGTTATTTTAAGCAGATGCTTGAGTTGTGACTCTCTAAATGCTATTAGATTGAGGTCGACCATACATAGAAGATGAGTTACTTTTGTGTGGGTGTGTACTTGTGATGTTGTATCCGTATTTTGTGTTGTTTAGTGTGCTCAACAGTGAGTTCAGTGCTAGGCAGAACCACAAAACACTTAGGGAGTCCCTCTTGTATATAACTCTTCTGATCTCAATTAGTTTCGTTTTTGCATTACCTGTGTTTGTTTTTATGATTAGCGTTGTGTTGCAGTTTTTCATATTGTATCTAGGAGTTTTATTAATGTCATGTTTGCTCTGTATATTTGTTGTATGTGTATTAGCCATGAGTGTGGTATGCTGTCGTATGCCTCCTGATAGCTTATGTTATGCGCAGTGTAATGTTTTTGTTCAATTTTAGCTTGGTGTGTTATTTCTGCGTCTATTATTAATTGCTCTTTACATCCTCGTGTTTCTTTGTTGCACCCTTTTTGTTCTTCATGCATTATGTTGTTTTGTGTTACATGTGTGACGAACTTTTGTGTTATTATGGATGTTAATATTTTGTATATTGTTGGTAGATATGTTATTGGGCGATATTTTGATAGGTGTTTAGTGTCTTTTACATCCTTTTTTTTGAGATACGTTATTCCTTCTGTTAATGTGTGTGGTGTCTGCGTGGTTGTATGATATATTTGTAGAATAATTTTGCTAGGTGTGCGTGTCTCGTAAATTTTTTTAGCCAGAAGTTTGCTTCTTGCTCTTGCCATGTGCTTTTCAGTTGTGTAATTTGTTAATGGTTTAGCTAATTTCTTCGTGTGCCATGGTTATTTCTTGCATTTTTTCATTGTGTTGTATTTGTTTGTTTCTGTTTGGATCCATTGTGCCTGTTGGTTGTGTTATGTTGGATTGGACCATAGATTGGCTCAACGGTGTTTAGTGTCTGTTATGTTTGGTGGGTTGTGTATAGTGATTTCGTTTTTGTCTATAGTTTGGTAGAATTTCATTTGGTTATGGATGAATGTTTTATTCTGTTATCCTCTGTTATTGGTATCTTCCGAGTCTTTTGGTTAGCGATTGTAATTTTTTACTCATTTCGTCTAGTTGTTCTATTGCTTTTTCTTTCGATATTTCTCCTTTTACTTTTCATTTTTTTCTGATATTTTTTTTTATTTTGTTAGCTCTCCTATGTCTTTTCTCAGTTTTAGTATTTTTGTTTGTTTCTTTTATTTGTTCTCTGTTAATTGTTTTTCTTTTGTGTAGATTCCTAATGTGGTGAGTTCCCCCGTGTAGATTAGCTGTTGTAGTTCTTCCATAGTTGTATCGTTTTGTATTTTGTTTCCTATGACTGTGTGAATGTATGCAATTGTTGTATTCTAATTTGGTTTATCTAGTATTTTGTGTATGAACGGTTTTATGTCACTGCTTGTGTTTTTGAATTCTATGTATGTTATTTCAAATTTTTCTTCTATTTCTGTGAATTTTTTGTTTGTATCCTGTATTATTTCGTGTGGTTGTTGTGTGTTTTTTTGTTTGTGTTTTTCTTTATTATTATTATTATTCTTATTATTATTATTATTGTTATTATTATTATTATGCAACTAAATACTATTTGTAATTATGTATAGAGGAAGAGGCAACATGCATTAATGAATATTTTGTTCGTTATACGCATATAGGGCATGAGAGTTGCGAAATCAGTACGCCAACTTTAATAAAAATGCTTTCCGAGCTTTACTACAGTCATACCCAATTTCTAACTTTCTGCTGACATCGTACTTGTCTGTAGTCAATCTACAATAATTCATCTGGTTATTTGTTTATTATTTCTTTTATATTCAGTCATAAAATTTTCCGCCAAGAGAAATATTTTCCGACTGACCAACTCCTACCGGACCCCCCCCCCCCGTGTTCAGGGCGGCCCTGACCCTTATAGCTAAAAAGTACATTATTGATTGTTTTTATATTTGTACCTAAAATTATTAATGATAACAACACTGTAGTTCTTATTTTAATCTAGCTATTTTAATACAATACATAAAAATTTAGGTCTATTTATTATACAACGATGAACAATGATGACAACAGAACCGGAAAAACAAATGAATATTGAATTAAACCATCATTAAGCTGGTGCGAAATGTGCGAACTTAAAAATATTTCTTTTCGTTTTTGAATTTAGATATTCAGTTTTCTCTATCTTTAGCATTATTAAATTTCTGTACCTCATTTGAGGGCTCAGATTATTCTGTTTTGTATATTATTTTTTATGTAAGGCAATTTATTTATTTTATTCCTTCTATTTAGCGAGTATGAAAGGGATCACCGTACCCTAACTAGTCATGTGATAAACCAAGCCCTTCGTTCCCCTTTTATTTTAAATTTGTGCGTAATATCCGTTTTGCCTGATGCAAGCTGTTATTAAAAAATATATTTAAGCTTTCGAAAAATAAAAACTTGTTCAGCCGTCGTGTAAATTTGAGATGTCTGAAAGGCAAGTCATCGTAACGTAATGAAACTGATACTCCACCTAACTTTTAACTAAATATGAGATGGGTTTATAGGTTACAGAAATATTATCCTGTTTGTAAAGTAATACTTTGAAATGAACTTTTATTACGTTCTATAAAATTACAGCCTATAGCTTCGTTACAATCATCCAGCATAAAGAAGCTTTACAAATCCAGTCTGAAACGAACCTCCCTTCTTTTAAGACGTACATTTACGCCGCCAATTTAGGATTTACGACGATTTCAAAGCAATATTTTATTTACCGCGTAGACGCTTTCTTTTCTCATTTTTCTGGTTATTGAACGTGAAATGTAACCGGATTTCTAGAATCCTACGAATTTTCTCTAAAGTATGAAATCTCTATTGTTCAGACGAGTAGGCTGGTTCTGGCTGGGTCTTTGTGAGAGTAATTCCATATTTTATGGATGTCGGCATCGAGGCTGTTCCGATTGTATGTCATTCAATGCTTTGTTTGAAAACTGGTCGTTTCGTATTTTTGTTATTTTGCTGGAATACAGTTACAGCTTAACAATTTTCCTTCAGGTTTGATGTATTGTAGATACTAAATACATAAAGCTCTGAAGAATGTCACATGCATGGTTTTGTTCGATAGCGTATAAGGTATTATGTATGGAATGGGAAAGAAATGTAAATTCTTTGATATTTTTTATAGCAAGATGGAGTTTTCTTGATCTTTGATAGTGATGTGATGTATAAATTATTGTTTTGTAGCTCGAATGCCAATGTATAAAACATAGACGCCCTTATTGTGTAAAATGATCTTTGTAGTCTGTTACTAAATAAACTTCAGTTTGTTTAAAAGTAAAAGTGATAAACTGCAAGAAGCTGCGATATCGACAATGCATTTTACCCAAACAGCAGAAGAAAAAATTAAAATTTTTGACGAGTTGCTGAAGATTTATTTAATGATGCAATTGATCAAACCAGGATTATTGTATTTCACACAGTCATAAATATCACATATTCACTGTACAGTTTTAGAGTTTGCAAAATGTAGAAACGCAGTTTCCTTGGTTGTTGTTGATATATAGCGTCAAAGGAACAAAAAGGCATTAACAATTCATATGGTAACTTATTTCGTGATTCAGCATGTAAAAACAACAATTTACAATTTGAAATGCTTTTCAAATCGTTAGTGTAGAATTTAATAATTCTTCTGTAATATTAGAGGAAGCTAAAAGTTTATTTTCGTAATCCTGCAGATGTAAATATTCATAAGGTATAGCGTATATAAGATAAGATTTCAAAATTCATAATTATAAACATTTTAACCATTGTATTTAGGTATAGAGTATAGGAATATTTTCTAAACCTATAGCATTTTAAACCGTTTTTAGTTTTTGCGTATAGTTTACAAGCAAGGCTGGCCGTTAGATTAGTTACGAGAAGTTGTGAAAGTGTTTTAAAACAGTCTTCCTAGTATTAAATTAAATGAACAGGTGCAACCGTCGCAATTTCTGTGTAGTTTTAATTAGGGGAGAAAACGTTGCACAAATAACAAGCAAATTCTAGGTAGTGTTGGTTACCGCTGTCAATTAAGGATAGGTTTATAGCCTCGTTAAAAAGATGAAGCTTGAGTTGGAGAGGGTGATTTCATCAGTTACAACAAAACTTGGATACAAGGAAACGAGGAGATATTATTAGATAGAATATCTAAAAGTGAGATAAGCGTAGATTGAACGTTAACGTTCGTTGACTACGGGGAAAACAGGCAAAGTAAAGGACAGTTGCTTTAGCGTTAAGTTAGAACGAAATGAGAATAACACGTATTAGAAATATAAGGTAGCGCAGAGAGAGAACAAATTGGTGGTCATACAAAGTGGAGTGAATACAAAGCAAGAAAGAGGTGATTTTGGGGCGTGGGTCGGAGTGAGATGGATACTACATCTGATGTATTAGGGGCGTATTTTAAACGGTAACTTTGTCAGTTAGGATGAATATACAAGATTGGGATTATTGAAATTCGACGAAAACCGGTTAGTTAGGCGTGCTTGTTTGTGATGTACAAGCAATTTTCAAAAAAGTGAGTTTCGGTTGGAAAATACTGAGAAAGGTTTACGTGAGCTTGTTGATGTGGGACAATTTCTAGAATTTCGCTGGCGATTGGAGTTGTTTGTATACGTTAGTTAAAGATTTTAAGAATTGGGTAACCGTTGGAAATGTACATAGAATTAAATGTTTGTATTGTAGAAAGTTTGAAGAATTCAAACATGTTTTGAAAAGGAAAGAAGGATATATATAAACATCAAGAGATGCTGTTGAAACTCTCTTCTTTTTAGTCTCCGAGTTCGAATAGCGTAAAGCTTTCTCTTAGTCTACAACCAGCTGATGGCTTCATGAGTGAAATACTTTAACGAGTTGCATAAAAGAGTACTTTACGTAAGTAAAAATTCTTTTAATTTTAATCTGCAATTAGTTTGCAAAAGTATACAAATGGAAATGGAGTAGATGTCAGTGGTTGGTCAATTTGGTTGTGTATCAACAGTCAATGGTATTAGTAGCATAGCTTGGGGAATTTAGATGCACCTACAATGTGGTAGATGAGTTGATTTCAAGGTCAAATGGTTGCAGCTGGCAGCTATGGTTATTGCAAGTCAGGTTGAGATGTTTCTGTATGCCGCAGTCTCTGAGGGAATGATAGCTGGCCGCATGCACGGATAGTATCCAGGTAACTGTTGTTTTTTATTAACCATGTGTATAAATTGGTGTTTAATGACTTTTGTGCATTGTGGGTATAATTTATGAACTCAAACGACAAACTTGAAAAGAGTTACTGATTGAACTCTTTCTGTTGTATTATTTTACTGTATTTTATGTGGGAATTTATGTTAAATAAGGGTTTAAGATATTAGTAATATTTGTTAATCCTTTTGTACAAAATAAAAGGGACTGTTTGCTGTTGGATGTGCGAAAAGTAGCACAAGCGGTTAAGGTTTTATTATGCACTCTTATTAAACCAAAGTAAAAGACAAACATGTGGTAAAGCCCTGTTACTTTCTCGGATAATCAATTGGAAATAATTAATCTGGGGAATTATTGATCTCGAAATATATTATTTTAAAAGGGCATATATATATATATATATATATATATATATATATAATGTATAAATAATGTGTGAACGAGGAGTTTACTTGTGATTTGGAGTGTATTTTTCTCTGAGTATGTAATAAATGTATGTTATTTACCGTAGTAGCTATATTTTTTTTAGTAGTTAGTTGAATTGAAGAAAACGGCTGGGCAGCCATGGCAAACTTTATTGCAAAGCACACATTTTTAAGCTTTTTAGGTATATAAGCACCACACCACAATACCAAAAACGGAATCCGTAGCATTTTAACTCCCTAAGGAGGGTCTCGAATTAGCATTAGAGTATGCGGATTTCCTAGCATTTATAGCACCCAGAAAGTGGGGATTTTTAGTATTATTGACTGACGACCAGAACGGGAGTTCATAGCAATATATACATATATATATATATATATATATATATATATATGTATTATATTATATATATTATATTATATATACAGGGTGCTTCAAAAAAATGTATACACACTTTAAACTATTGTAGTTTTCCCGCTCTACAAGGCTAATGTTATATTTCTTCGCCAGGTGCCAGCATAATCGTCCCTCTATGTTATATTATCAGTTGGAATTTGTAATATCAACATGGGGGACGTACGTTTGAGTTTTGAAGAACGTAAGCAGGTTATTAAGTGGTACTGGAAGTTTGAGAATGTAAATGAAGTTCAAAGACAGTGGAGAAGGGAGTATGATACAGAACCACCTTCAAGATTCAACGGCAGTCTTGGAACTGTTTCAACGCTCTCCTAACAAATCTTCAAGGCAAGGGGCACGTGAAAGTGATATAAGTGCTAGCAGCGTGCTACGCATTCTGAGGAGAGGCAAGTATCGTGTTTACATTCCAAGGCTGGTGCAACAGCTAAATGACGACGATCCAGATCGAAGGTTGCAATTTTGTGAATGGATTCAGGAGATGGTGATACGTGAACCGGGATTTATGAGTAGCATCATTTGTCGGGCCAGTGGATAGGACGCAGGGGGCCAATCGAGTTTCCAGCACGCACTCCAGACCTTACACCACTGGATTTCTTCTTGTGGGGCACAGTAAAAGATGAGGTGTACAAACGTAAACCACGTAACCTAGACATTCTTTGGAATGAGATTCAAGCAGTGTGTAGAGAAATCTCATTGGACGTTTTGATACGATGTACAGAATCTGTGGTGACTCGTACTCAGAATTGTATTGATGCTGCAGGTCACCAATTTGAACAGTATTAACATTTGTTATTTATGTTTCATTTACATTGGACTTTCAGCTTTCTATTTTCCTGAAATTTAACTTTGTAGAACGGTAAATAAATTTTCTATGGAAGTTCAAAGTGTGTATACATTTTTTTGAAGCACCCAGTATATATATATTAATAGTTTTTAAGATGAAATGAAAACCCAACTTTGTATGTAAAGTTGAATTACCATTTCAAATCGAACTAGTAATTGAAAACCACTAAAAGAACGGCTACAGCAGGATTTGAACCTGCGACCTCTGATTTTCCGGATCAGCGCTCTAACCAACTGAGCTATCTAGCCTAATTGTTTAGATGATGTTATAATTAATACTACTGAAGCTTGGCTCTTGTTGCCGATTTTCAATTACGTCTTGCATTGGGAATTGAATCTAGATATATATATATATACATAATTCATGTATATATTCATATATCTAGATTCAATTCCCTTAAATGCAAGACGTAATTGAAAATCGGTAACAAGAGCCAAGCTTCAGTAGTATTAATTATAACATCATCTAAACAATTAGGCTAGATAGAATAAAATAAAACTGTATAAGCCAATAGAAATTATTATTTAATTTAATTGAGTTTAATTCAAAGGAATATAACGTCTAAAACGCATAAGAGCGTGAAAAATCAATAATTCCAATGCGACACGCTTTACTAACAAACAAACACGTCGAATATATGAAATACCTTGAAAAGCAAACTCCTAGAAATGTTATTTTAAAACGTTTGTTAATTAGGCACAGGTGCATGTTTTGAAAGGTCAATTTCTCGTTATTTGTGTAAATAAAAGACAAGATTCGAGGTATATTATTCAAGCGGTCGGATTTTTCGCATAAATGCTAACCAAAAGTTTCCTTAAAGCGCAGAAGGGATGGACAATAAATGATTTGCTTCGGAATGAGACAGGCATAATAGCAGTTCACTTCGAAACGCACGTAGTCAGTCCACGTGGGTTAGATAGCACGCGGACAGTAATATCGATTTTCTACCACTCAAACAACGTTAGAAGGAAACATATAAGAGAGGAATAGAGTTATTACAGGCGGGGTTTCAAGACGTCACTGAAATATATCATTGGTCTAAATTTTTAGTTGCACAACAGACGAACATGGGGAAAATTGAATGCGGGTTTTTCGGAAAATATCGTATCAACTAGCTAAATTTTAATGATTTTGAAAACGGTTATACCAAAATTTGAAGAACGAGTTAGTTTAATTAAGTGTTTCGCGTTAGAAGGGTTTGGAGAGGTTACACTCAGAATTGTATAAATACCTAAGAGAATTAGCATTGCTCTCTTTGGTATTCTGATTATCTTTGACTTCGCTCTTTTGACTTCGTTAAGTTGCATTGCTTACTACGTACTGAAATCTACTAACGAGCTTTTATGTATTTAAAATTTATAAATTAAATAGTACAGTATTGGCCTCATAGTCTGAAACGCGGAAAGTGTCGAGTTTAATTTTAACAGAGGTGCAACAGATATTTTAACAAGCTTGTGAAGTAAAGTAAAGTAATGTAACGTAAATTAAATTATGCAATTATAAAAAAGTGTAATATACTTGGATTTGGATTTGGATGGATCGTGAATGAATAGCATGCAGCACAACTTAGATGGTGTTCATCTATAAATAGCTGGAGGCGGCAAGCAGAGCAGAACCACGAATTGAGGGTGCAGGAACCTAACTTCATTGTCAACGGAATAGGGATCTTCAAGAAATTCCAGGTAACGCATTAGAATTTGCTGTTTTTTTATATAAACTATGAAAATTACTGTGATGTGTGAGAGTGAACTTTGATGGTATTTTGCATTATTTTGCGTATTGAAAATAATACGTATAACAAACTTTGATTATGGGATTTGAATATAAATCTAAATGTGTATATAAAGCTTATTAACATTCCTCATGAATTTAAAATTTTATTGTTAAGAGTACATGGGTTCTTTTTGTGTTTGTAGTAAGAGTATGCAAAGTAAAAAGCATACATTAATAAAATAAACTGGGTTACTATAAGCTCACCATACTCCAGAGTGTACTAATGAGAAATAATTATAAATTAGAAAAAAAATTAATAATAAGGTATTATTCAGGGCCCATTTACTCCGGTTACATTCAATGTGTTTGAGATTTCAATTTAAAATTCTGGACCTTACAAAGATAGAATTGATTGAGGTGTAACTTGAGCACCGAAATGTAAATAATCTTGTAATTATTATTTGTAAATAGTGGTAAATAAATATTGTATGATTGTTGTATTATTTAGTGGTTTTATTGAGAGTGTGCGTGAACGATAAAGAATATGATAGTAAATCTAGGTATCCAATGGAGGCCCAACTGAGCTAGCCAGGGAGCTGTTGATGTAATTAAGTTGATAGAAGCAGAATCTGAGTAAGAAATTTTTTTTTGAAAATTTTCCTTTTTGTGAAGAATTCGAATTTAGTAAATTAACTATTTTCGAATCTATGAAGATCCTAAAAAGGGCCACGGCAATTTATGACGCCCAAATCGAGAGGCTCGATGCATACCGACAAGTACACAGCAATATATATATATATATATATATATATATATATATATATTGCTGTGATATTCTCCTTTGAATGCGGGAACTGGGTCCTTTCAACAAAAAAATTCTAGTCCCACAGATTGGGCGTCATAAACGGCTGTGATCCTCTTTTCGCCTCGGCTGCTCACCTAATGTTATAAACCTCCTCATTCATAAAAAAACAACACATTCCTACCAAAAACATCAGCGTTAACTCTATTTACATCAATATTCAGAATAAATTAAAATTTCAAAATTTAAACTCAGCATAAATTTCAGTTTTAAAAAGAATTTCAAGATTAATTTTATTATCATTTTAATGTGCATCCAAAATTAAAGTCCTTGTTGGATGCCTACTAATTAATATAACAATATAAGCAGACCGGAGTCTGAGTATAAAGGGAGCATCTACTACCCCTTTACGTTAATTAACCAGGTTCGTCTAATTGAGCTCAAAGACATACCCAAATTTTCATCATATTACCGAACATCAAAACTAAATACTCCTTTCTACTTCAACAAGCAAATTTCATCTTAAAATTAAAATTTTATGGTTAGTACAATTTCACTAATGTCCATTTAAAGTAACTCAATTATAAAGTTATTCAACACACACAAAAATGTCAAACAAAATAGTATAATTTACCTGAAGGTTACTGTCCTCGTAGCTTCAAAGTACATCGTCCCTTTAGTTAATCACACCATTCCAACAGGATTATATTTACGGCTTCTAATTCTCAACGCTTTTAAAATTTTCTCCATCACCAGTTGTTTCTGGGCTTTTCCGGAACTCATCTATGTATATCTGACCCTTGTTTCGTGGATCCAGACACGTATTTGAACCATTTAATTATTAACACCCCGAAAAATAGCAAATAACTTCATACTTCTTTCACCAATATACGCCAAAACTGCCTACTATTGTGTATACATTTGTCGTTGTAAATTTTGCTAATTGGTACAGTGAAACTAAATTTTATTACCTTGTATCTAAGTGCACTGAAGTACATTCATGTTAGCACGTAAATAACCAACTATTTTGAATCACTAAAATATACGAGCAAAATTTTAAATTATTTTATCAAACTAAAATGCACCGTTTAACATCTTCAATCAAGTCGCGGATGTACGAGCTTTTAACGCATCGAATAGTCAAAAGTCTAAGAGGGCTTGTTTATATTCATCTCGGTATATATAGCAAAAAGCCGGCACGTCGCTTTTGTCCTCAAAACGGGTAATTCTAAAGAATTCCTCATTCTATGTTCCCAGTCTGTCGCTCGCGCGTCGATTTTTACGAATTTTTCACTCGCCCCATTTAAATCTCAGAAAATTTCCACACGGCACGCAACGTCTGAGAATACTAATTAATTTTGTACAGAAATTGTTGTTTCTACCTCTGATATTTGCATCTTATTTTCAACCAATTGTGACCCTCGTGACGTTGCTTAAATCACGCCTTTTACTATATGTGTCTTTGCTTGACGCATTTTCTCTTTCCTTTTCTAACCTGTTCGTATTGGTGCAAATTGATATTCTTTATTATCGATTATATTTTAGTCCATGTGGACTATCTGGGTTTAATAACCCCGTATCGCACCTTCTCGTGAATATTAAGCCCCGGTTTCTCCAAGATTCTTTGAAACCATTTGTTATCTACACTATTTTCGCCGTACGTGATATTTAAACTACGCAGGTGTTCAAAATAATATTAATTCTCAGAGCTTTTAAATAAACCCTGTTTTGTATTTCGTGCTAAAGCATCTGACCGTTTCCAATATCCTTAGAATCGACATGTTTATCTAAACAAATTAAACTGAAATTGCCTTTTAAAATACGCAGGTGTGTTTAAACATCCTACTTCTAACTAACACTTCTAGGATTTGCTTTTTATTGGGTTTTTACAAGTTTCTATAGATATTATCTGTTACTAACGATTCAATTAACTTCAATTAAAATTGACTTCTATCCTTTCATTTTTAGCGAATACAAGTTAAATATTAATTATTATGTGTACACTTTGTTTTACTACCGGTTACTTAAAATAGGGTTAATTAATATAAATTTTGCACGTAATTTCCATTTGTTTAGGAATAATTACATTACACGCAGAGCTTTTTAATACTGCTTCTTTTGATATAAAGCGTCTTGTACATGATTTAAATCTCTTATGTTTAATGAAACTAATAAATTTTATGCTTCACGGTTTTAATAACGCGTATTATCTAATAATATTCATTATACACGTTGATTAAAATTATTTGATGTGATTATTTAATTTTCTACCCTGGTCTAAATATGAGTAATTAATATATATATATATATATATATATATATATATATATATATATATATATATATGGACAGACAAAGCTAGAACAAAGAGGTTCTAGAAATGCTAGGAGAAGAAAGAAATATGTGAAAAACAGTGAAATATAGGAGAGATGGGATGATAGGCCACATACTAAGGCATGAGGGTATAGTGCGGAATATATTAGAAGCGAAGATAGGAAAAATGAGAGGTAGAGATAGACCTAGATTAGACTACTGCACACAGATAGTCAAAGATGTAGGCTATGGGAATTTCAGGGAAATGTGTAGGCTAGCTCAGAATAGAAATCAATGGAGGTACGCGTCCAACCAATTCCAAGAAAGAAAACCTTATGACAAAAACAAAATAACTAATTGTACTTCCCGATGATTATTATAAGCAACTACAAGTGTTGGTTTTGGAATATTCTCAACTAATATTAATTGTGTCAAAGAATTTACTGGAGAATTATTAATTTGGCAAATGTGTTTGGGGTATCTTGGTTTCCGCAGGCTGCTTAAGTCCCTTCTCATACCACTGATTGTCGTGAAATAAGGTATATATTTCGATAACAATAGAAGGGGAGCCGAGCTGTATCTAGGTTGTAGGAATGTCAAGGAACTATGTAGCTGAGCTCAGAATAGAAATCGGGGGAGGTACGCGTCCAACCTGTTCCAAGACGGAAAACCCAATAACGAAAAACTAATTGCATTTAAACCCAATGAGTACTAGAAACAATTACAGGTGTTGGTTTTGCAATATTTCCTACTAATTCTGATTCTGCGAAAGGATTTATTGGAAAACTATTAATTCGGCAAATGTTCAAGAGTTGGGAATCTTGGTAGCGACAAACTGTTTAACCCTCTTCACAATCGGGGAAATAGGGCATATATTTAGAAAAAATAGAAGGAGAACCCAGCTGTTTCTAGGCTGTAGGAATATCATGGAACTGTGTAGGCTAGCTCAGAATAGAGAAATCAGTGGAGGTACGAGTTCACCCAGTTCTAAGACGGAAAACTTAATGACGAAAAAATAATTGCACTTAAACTTGATGATTATTATAAACAATTACAAGTGTTGGTTTTGCAATATTTTCAACTAATCTTGATTGTGAGTGTAGCAGGTGCGCCCCTGGATGCGAATAAGGGAGTTAGCGTATGGCAGGTAGTAAGAACTTCCGCTCGAGCTTCCATACGGTATGGATCGACACGCTATGGCCATTTTGATTTATTGTAGTACATAATATGATTGTTAAATGTTTTATAAATGCTAGTCGGTGTCTTTGTTGTAGTTTAGTAGCGTAATATTGTATGTGTGTGTATTAACCTGTAAATTATATTGTAATCTACGCAGCAAGATTAATAAGCTAGATTTCCAGCTTATTTAGATTTTATTTTAATTAACGAACTTGTCACATGAGAAAGGATTTATTGGACAACTATTAATTCGGTAAATGTTCAAGTGTTGGGGGGATCTTGGTAGCCGCAGGCTGCTTAACTTCTTTTACATACCTTAAATGTGATTTTTCAACGCTCCACCCGAAGGTACTACATTGGCCAGGAAGCGAGTTTTTTTTACCTGGAAAATTTTAAATTTTGTCGAACCTTTGCTGTTTTATTTACATACCACTGAATATCGGGGAAATAGGGTATATATTTGTAAAACAATAGAAGAAACCAAAGGAACCGAACTGTATCTAACAAGAAAAACCAGAGGCTATGTTCGAAGACAACAAACACAAGAATAAGCACAAAAGTGTTGGAAGCATGTATGTGGAGCACAGCACTGTACGCCTATGAAATAGGGATAGTAGGAGAAGCAGGCAGGAAAAAGAAGAAACCGTTTAGAATGTTATGTTTAAGATGTATGCTGATGATAGCATGAACAGATAAAGTTAATAACAAAGGGGTTATAGAAATAGTAAGGGAGTAAAAATATCTGTGAAAAACAAAAAGAAAAGATATAAGACATAGAAGGACAGGATACATTCTAAAGCATTTTTGGGGAATAGTGTGGGCTATATTACAAGCAGATATAAAAAAATGGAAGGTAGATGTAGACCTAAATCAGACTATTGCATGCGGATAGTGAAATATACAGGCTGTGAAATTTTCAGGGAAATGCGTAGGTTAGCTTAGAATAGGAAACAATGGAGGTACGCGTCTAACCGGTTTTAGGATTGACGACTTAATGAGGGGTCAACAATGCAATTTCCTAACACCCTGTATAGAGAAAGGAACCATTTATATACGCGCAAAATTAATTTCAATTATTTAATTTAAATTAACAAGTATTGACATAATTTTATAATTAGGGATTAAAAGGTAATAGATTCATAGAAAAATCAATTGTATAAGCCAATAGAAATTATTAATTAATTTAATTTATTTTAATTTAAGGGGTTACAACGTCAGAAAACGCAGCAAAGCATGAAAAATCAATAATCACAAGGCGAAAAGCTTTTTTAACAAACAAACAGACGTCGGTTGTATATAGAATACCATGAAAACAAACTCCGAGAAGTGCTATTTTAAACGATCATTAATTTAGCACACCTGCATGTTGAAAAGGTCACCTTCCGGTTGTTTGTGTAGATAAGAAGGCAAGCTTCAAGGAAATATTGTTCAACCGTCGGTGGTTTCGCATAAACGCTAACCAAAGCTTCTTAACGAGCAGAAAGGATGCACAATTAATAATATGTTACAGAATGAGACGGGCATAAAAACATTTGATTGAGAAAGCGTTTATTCGATCCACGTGGAGTCCTTAAAACGCAAGTAGTGATATCGATTTTCTACCACACAAGCAAGGTTAGAATGCGACGTCAAATATGCATAAGACGGGAATAGAGATAGTACAGGCGGAGTTTTAAGACGTCACTGAAATGTATGATTGGTCGAAATTGTTAGTTTTGGAACAGAGAAACACGCGACAGGCGGATGCGATAGTTTTGTTTGAGATAGCTAGAAGTTTAAAACGGTTACACAAAATTTGAGAAAATATTATTTTGCAATTAGGTATTTCGCGTAAAGTATGGCCAAGAGGGGGCCTAGCTTTATGATATAAATACTCTAAGAGAATTAGAAGTCTCTTTAATTT
Source organism: Platerodrilus igneus (assembly GCA_036346225.1). NCBI lineage: Eukaryota > Metazoa > Arthropoda > Insecta > Coleoptera > Lycidae > Platerodrilus > Platerodrilus igneus. Next base: position 76,681 of record JARFIW010000273.1, read on the forward strand.
TGCATCGCATAACGACGTACAAAAATCAACTGACGAGGCTTGTAAGTATTAAAAATTTGTAAAGTTTAGTAGTACAGTATTAGATTGCTTGTGACCTTATAGTTAGAGACGCGAATAGTGTCGAGTTTATTTAAATTTGACTGAGGTCCAACGAATACTTTAACAAGCTCGTAAATTAATAATGCGATAATAAACAAGTGTAATATACATGGATTTGGATATTGAAATTGATATTGGATTGACTGCACAAGCTCAACTTAGATTGTGTTTGCTTCAATGAATAACTGGTGGAGCGCGCATACCCACTAGGCCGATGGGTTCAGGAACATAATACATCGTCAACGGAGATGGAATCTTCAAGTTTTTCCAGGTAACGCATTAGAATTTTCTGTTTTTTTATAAACGGTTGAAATTACTTGTGATGTTTGAGAGTGAACTTTGATGGTATTTTTCGTTATTTTACGTATTGAAGAGGGATACGTATAGCTGACTATTAATATGGTATTTTGAATATAAAACAAAAGGTGTACGTAAAGCTTATTGAATTGCTTGATGAATTTGAATTTAATTGTTAAGAGTACATGGGTTTTTTTAAGTTTGTAGTAATAGTATGCAAAGTGGAAAGCATACATTTATAAACTGGGTTATCATGAGCTCACCATACTCCAGTGTGTAGTAATAAATGAAGATAAGGTATTATTTGGGGCCCATTTACTCCTGTTGCATTAATTGTGTTAGAAATTTCCATTTGAAAAACAAGGACTATACAAAGATAGCATTTATTGAGGTGTAACTTGAGCACCGAATTGTAAATAACTTTGAATTATTATTTGTAAATAGTGGTTAATAAATATTGTATGATTGTTGTATTATTTTGTGATTTTATTGAATGGTGTGTGAACGGTAAAGAGAATGAGAGTAAATTTAGGTATACAAGAAGAAGCACAGCTGAACTAGCCAGGAAAGCTGCCGAAGAAATTAATTTGATAGAGCAGAAAGCGGGTAAGAAAAATTTTGTGAATTTTTATATTTGTGAATATTTTTTTTTGGAACTGGCGAGGTACCAGAGCATGAGCTCGAATGTTTTTTTAAAAAGTACCAGTTCATGTGACCAAAAAGGCAGATTCACGGTAATATATATATTGCTGTGTTAGTAGGGTCATTTAGGGATAGTTAGGACCAAGAGGATAGCGCGCTCTACACAAAATACATAAGGGCTCAGAAAACGACACAGTTTTCTGAAGAAAACAAGAAATAAGATGATTAGACTATAAAGTAAATACAACGTCTTGTATATAAATAATAATCATAATTAATTCAGTTAATGAAAAATATTTTGAAGATTTATTTAAATAAAACAAATCCGCAAGTCGTTAAATAACATAAATGCAAGCTGAAACGCGACATGCATGGACAACGCATCATTATTACATCAAGAATCCTAATTAAAACAAGCAGGTTTAATAATGCGTAGGATAGCAAACGCATATAATTTAATGCATACATTGTATTTGTCTACGTGACTAGAGAATTAAAATCGACACCTGATTTATTGGAAACAAGCAAGGCATGGTAATTAAAAATCAAAGTTTACCAAATTTATTTGAACAAACAATGGTGTACTTATCTAGAAGTATAAAAATTCAAGAGAATCAATGCCATTAACTTGAAATCGTATGTGACAAGAGAAACGCGTTGATGTTAATATACAACCATAATACTATAGAATATCCGAAAACCTGGTATGAAAGAGTATACAAACAACGAACTTCGCGCTTGTCAATTGATAGACGGTGCATTTAAATATGACCAGATTTGTAAACAAATCAGTTCATCATAAAGTAAAGTATAGTTCACGTCTCTGAAAACGAAAATATCCACGTAAAGTGAGTAATTGTGAAGTGTTAAATAATACCCCCGAATATGGAAATTTGACGGGTTTGTCGTTTTCTCCTTAAATAGAAAAACGTAAGTAACTAAAAGTTGTTTTAATGTAAATTCTAGTAAAAAAAACTCTAAAGAATCACTGGAGACAAATCTAAATAATTACGAGAGACAAATTTAAATAATTACTGGAGTCCAGCCTACATAAACACGGGAACAAGTTTAAATAAATGCTATAGCGATTATTATTGGAACTAAAGAGGAAATGCAACATGCATTCACTTCAATAATTAATGGCGAAGGAGTTCAATGGAGTTCGCTAGTGTATTTAAGGCGATGCTATAAAGGGATGCACACAACGGTTGGACCAGAGACTGATTTAAGCTCAAAAACAACAGGTTAGCCACTCTGAATGTTTATTATTTTATTTGTGGATATTTCATTGCACTTTGCTAAACTGAATAACTTAAGATTTAACATTTAATTAAATATTACTAATTTAAATACTTTAAAAATTGCTTTTATGATAATTTATGTGAGGGTTCGGCAAGATTTACTTTTTGGGTATATGTTGTAAATTACGTAAATAATAAAAGAGGTTAAATGAACGTTTATCAGACTTCAGTTAATAATTAATAATACTAGTGATTTTGCTGACTTTTTGATCATCTTTGGTAATAATAATTATTAAATATATTTATTCAATTATTAGAAGAAAAATCGAGCTAAAGAATTTTAACCTTTTCATACGTTGTAAATATTTTTGAAAACATTATAATAATTTGTGCTTAATGGTGTTTTGGTTTAAAGATTAAAACAGGAAGGAGAGGTAGATGGTAGGTTTAAAGGCTTTGTTTGTCGTATTGTCGCAAGCTCCGTACGTAATTCAAAAGCTGAGCTAGCCGACGCAATTAAAATTATATATTAAAAATTAAAAATTGAGAGATTAAAAATGTTTACCTTTTTAATTCATAAAAAGGGCGCATAGGGGTATTGCTACAGTATATATATATATACAAAGTAAAAAGAAATTATTGGCAAGGGACTCAAATTCAGCTACGAGGGCATTCTGTCGACGTGTTTCGCCATAATTGGGACTCATCAGGACAGGAGTAGCAAAGATGTAATATTTAATACAGACACCTTATGGGAAGTACAGCATCACTTAGCTCACAATTTGGGTCTTCATGTCGCTTCACCCGACATCGCAGGTTTTTAGCAACAGTCGGCACAGAGGAGATCCGGCTCAACTGCCTTTTCCATAGCTAAAAGTTTTAATTAAAAAAAAGTAGGTTTAATTTAATTAAATTTTAATCTTAAAAAAAGACAAACATTAAATTTAGAAACCTTTCTAGTAAGGATTTTACCATACGACGCATTTGTTATAACTCTAATCAGTAAAAAAAAGATACCTTCGTATAAGCAGTTGGGTTAAGTACAAAAAAGAAAAGCACTAAAGTTCGAAACTTTTCTAGTAAGGATTTTACCAGAACAAACATTAGCGTATCTAATTTCAAATTGGGTTTATTCCTCGGTATGTTAGAAAAGGAAAACAAGTCACATACATGTGTCGGGATACTTATCTAGTCAGCCCTCGGAAGCAAATTGACACCATCGCCGCAGTAGTCAGCAACAACCATGCTACTACTGTAATTGCAACGGCGGTCTACATGCAAGAGCAGTTGATCTACATCAAGGAATAATCGGGCTACACAACCAGCAATTTAACCTCCACATAAGAGATAAGAAAAGGAAAAACCTTACTAATATTAACAACTCAGGAGCGCTTACCGATCCACACCAAATCTACATATTTGTTAGAGGAGAAACGTGCATCGCTCTTGGAGTAACAGAACGAGTAGTGTTTACAAGTGCATCAACGCACAAGCTGCAGAATCAAAGTATAAAAGGAGTTCCAAATAACACGAACTCGAAAAGCAAACCTCCGCGTTATCCAAACGTGATTGAATCTGGAAAACACGGTTTTATCGGAGAATAGTAGGATATATTATTTCGACAAATCTTTAGGTGAGAAACCCACTAGAGCGAAATTATACGTTATCGGAAGGTATAACGCGCTCACAGATACCTAACATGATATTGACTTATTTAGTTATAGCATACACTTGTCGCTTCGAAATGAAAATTTGTAGAAAGCGTATTTATTATTGTAAGCAGGATGTTATTGAAGAATTTAAAAGATTACTGGATACCTAAACAAAGCATAGACTATTTATTTTATCGAACAAGCTTTCGTTTTAAAAGAAAAAGAGATTTGAGTTAAGGAATTTACACGAGAGCGTGTTTATTATTAATTATGTTAAAAATAAACGTAACAAACTATTAATTCAGCAAATGTGTAAGTGTAGGGGGAACTTGGCAGCCACAGGCTGCACCCATTCACAAACACTGAATCGGAAAAATAGGGTGTATAATTGTAACACAATAGAAGGGGACCGAACTGCACCTAACAAGTAAGAACAGCACCTATGATGAAAGACAACAAACATAGAAACAAGAAGAAAATTGTTGAAAGCGTATGTGTGGAGCACAGCACAGTATGCCTATGAAATACGGGTAGTAGGAAAAGCAGACAGAATAACGATAGCAGACTTTTGAAATGTTGTGCTTCAGATGTATGAGGATGATAGCATGGACAGACAAAGTTAATAACAAATAGGTTATAGAAATAGTAGGGGCATTAAGATATCTGTGGAAAAAATTGGAGAAATAGACGGGCAGAATACGTTCTAAGGCATTCTTAGGGAATAACTTGGGATATATTACAAGCAGAGATAGGAAAAAGGAGGTAGATGTAGACCTAGATCAGATAGTGGTAGATGCAGACTGCGAATTTCAGGGAAATGTGTAGGTTAGTTCAGAATAGGAAACATTGAGGGTACGCGTCTAACCAGTTTCAGGACTGAAGACCTAATGATGATGATGATGATGATATTATTCCTTAAAGACATTAAGTTTATTAATTTTGTACTTATTTTAATTTGATATAGTTCGAGATATGTGGATAAAAACTAATTTCATCGATTAATCGGTTACCAAATTTTTAGCAAGTGGTAGTATATGTTAGTGAACTTCTATACTATTCCTGAACGCGAATTACGAAGAAGCTGAGAGTGTAGCAAACTGCATTGTAGACAATGAAGACAATTCCACTGCTGAAGTATATCAAGTTGTTACGTTTTTTTTTCGTGGCAGCCCCACGTTGGGCGCCAAAAATCTATGTGACGTTATTATCGGGGCAGCCACGTTGGTTCGTCAAATTTATGTTACGTAACACAAAGAAAGTAAAAGAAATGACCGGGCTCAATCGGAGAATAGGGGGGTTGTAGAAAGCAGACTGACCTATGATGTACGCGGCGGTAAGGAGTTAGTAACAGTGCTTGCAATAGAAAAATTAGAATAGTAAACCTGAAAAAAAAACAAATTAGTCCTGTAAACCTGAAACAAAGAAAAAGCATAGCATACGGATCAAGTATAATTGTTCAGTACTTTGTAGAATAAAAAAAAACTGTTAGGATAATCTATATAATATAACAACGTTAAAAGCAATATAACAAATCTTTAGTACAAAGTGAGGTAATATTGGGGAGTAGCAGAAACGTTTCCGCACACACCAATTAGACATAAAGCAGATAAAATTTTAATATAAATAGGTAAACACAATTGATATGAGTAGTCCAGTAGTATTGATTTTTTTTTTTCTTTCTTTTATTTAAAATAGCATGCAAGTCTATGGTAAAAGGTATCAGAACGCCAAAGGTATGGCAAAGCAACGGACAGGTATTAAAAGTAAAAGCAAGTAGGAAATAGTTCAACTTACAAACAGTCCTTCAGCAACGCTTCCTCGCAATTGAATGTGGGATTCCCGATGTCTTGCACGAAGCACTGCACCCTTGACTGTGAGGGTGTGGATGGAATTTCTCACACTTTACACTAATCACGCCTACGTATTTCACTGGTGTTAGCAGCAGACATTATCAGGCTGATGTAACTATGTAGCATTGATAAATTTATGTTAATTCTATTTCCTGAGACAATAATGTCGAAATATTTGGTAACACAAATCGAAAAAAAAAGGTAATAAAAATTTAGAATCACGGGCTTTCAAGGCACGATGTAATGCATTAAAACTAACAGTAACGTGAGGTGTTTTATTTGCTACCTATGGTAGCAAAGAAAAATCTAAGGCTTTAAAAAAAAAGGACCACGAAGACTAGATCGCACACACAGTTTAAATAGCAAAATACAAAGCACCAACAAAAAAACACAATGAGTAAAGCAACGCGTATCACTAAGTCAATCTTCCGTAGAACGCACGACAAGTTCTACTACTTTTCTTTCCAACAGAAAAGCAACAAAAACCAATTAGTAAAGCAACGCGCATCACTAAGTCAATGTTCCGTAAACAAGCACGTGCGGTCGAGTAAAAAAACGTTCGCCTATAAAGCACCTTTCCTTCAATGAAATCAGAACTACACTGCTACAGTTAATATACAACTTTATTTCACAGGAAAAACAACTAAAAATCGTGTCGTGTTTGTTCATGAACAATTCGAAAAATTTATACCGCATTCTTACTATTTTCAAAGCAACAAGGAAAACGTATTTTTAAAGTACTTAATGTATAGGAACAAAGAACCAAACGACAACTTTCAGAGCAAACAGGACACAGTATTATCAACGTAAACAATATATAGGAACGAAGAACAAACGACAACTGCTAGTCTGTAGATATAAAATCGTTGTTACCATAACCTCTTATGGACTATTATCTAAACTTGTTAATAACATAAGGAACATCCAATAAATGAATGCAGCCATCATATCTACTAATTAATCACGAGCCGCTTATCACTTTCGACAAGCTGGAAAGTAATTCACGAACAATCTCATTTAAAACTCGTTCCTCGCAATTTATTTATTAATGAAAATCAATCTTCAATTAAACTATTTTTAAAGTAATACCGACGAGTTAAATTGCATACAAATCTGAATTATTCTGAAGTATTTCCTTTATACAAACAGCGATCTCAAAGAAACGATGTATTTTTAAATACGTTAACAGAAAGGAAGCGAAAAATGTTAAACTACAAAAATGCCCGTTACAAAGTGATTTTTTTAACATGAAACTTTGAAATATCTCGAATAATAAGTACTTTATGAAAAATTTGTTTATAATCAAAGTCCACAAAGAAAACACAGTAGTGCTAAAATTACTCCCCCTTCTCTCATCCTTGTAGGTAGAGCAGGGAATAACTTTAAAATCTTAAACAGGGAAATCCTATTTTTTGTTGCAGATTTAGATTCTATGGCTAAAAATACGTATGACTTATCTGGAACATATGCTTTTCGATTCATGGCAGATGGCGATAATAGACGAAATTATAGTTCTTGGATGTCTCCTACTGAGAACTTATGCATACGATTCTGCAATTTCAAGAAAAAGATCACGTTTTCATTATAAATACTTCAAATCAATCTTAAAACAAATTAAACTTCTCACATTTTCAATTACTGAAAAACGACTTGTCTAAAAACTACTGTTATCGTAAACCCAGAACAGACATCTGTACTTGGTCACCTTATAACTTATCAGAGTGGTTGATTAAATCTGCTTTTAAATTAACCACAATCAAAGCCGCCTACAGAATAATTTGTAGAGGGGGGTCAAGACTACTTTCAAAAATATTAGTTATGTTACACAAAGGATGAACAGTGTTAATGCAACCCCGTTACCGGACGTATTGGAAAGTAATGTAAGGCATAAAATTTTATTTCCTTAGAGTAGCTCAAAAGCAGTTAGGACCATTAATGCAGCGTTTTTTAATATTATAGTTGAAATCACGAAAGAATGCATTCACGCCATAGGTTACTGAATTTAAAAGCGATATACATTAAAAGTATGTCGGTGTTTAATTCAGAAACCTATGACGCGAATGCATTCTTTCGAGATTTCGGCTATAGTATTTGAAATTGAAAGAAAAACGTAAGATTGATAGTTTCTTAATAAATGCAGCATTCTGTAATTAATCGAATTTTCATAAAGTGTAAAGTCACTTACCAATCTGGTAAATTTCTGGTGCAGCAGGCTATCAATTCTTTTGGCTTGATGATGCACATGGTAGCAAATGGAAAAGATTGGATTTTACATTAACACACACTAATTGAAAATTGAATGGACTTATTCCAATACACGTAATAAGCCGCCCGTAAGAAAATGTAAAAATACAGACACGACACAACCATATTTAACGGAAACAGAAAAGCCACATTGTCAATCAAATGGCCACAAACCACAGATATTAATTAATAGTAAATAAATATCCGAACGGCACTTTAAATAGTGTCTTTAATATTTGTTGCACAAACAAACATGACTAAGAACTAAGAAGGGTACAACAAACTATTATAACTGGCACTGCTGAATAGGACTGTTGTCGCGTTTTATTAATCATCATCAGTTTTGAATAAAATATCAATCTTCTTCGGTCTTGACCAAATCTATTTAGGACTTCATTTATAAATGCTTGTTTCTCCCTACCTACCATGTCCTTATGTACACTAAGCATGCATAAACCTGATAATCTATCCCCTGACATGCTTGATCTAAGCCACGATTTTACCCGCTTTAGCGTACTAAATGACCTTTCTATTGCTGCAGTAGTTGGAGGTAATGCCAAAAAAATATTCAGCGCAGTTTTGATGGCCGGAAAAAAGGAAACTTCATTATCAAGCAAAGGTACAAAGTCTGTATCTTGTTGAATCTCTCTATTTTGCCAAAGTTCAACCCACGTTTGCAACTGTTCTGAAAAGTTATCAATGTTGTAACTTCTGGCTATTTTTTTTTTTTTTATTTAACAATGCTCTTTTTATATTGTTGTCTTTTAAGTTATTTGGATGTAATCCAGAGAGTAAAAAAGAAGTCGTAGCATCTTCAGAAAACCTTGTGGAAATAGACTGTATAACAGAATCCAAATAAGGAATAAAAAGGCTTACTCGAAAGTAATCTTCAACACTACTCATATGATAATTAGACCTATGAGTTTGTCTTGGTGCAATACGTGGTAATGTAATTTCCAATCCAAAACCATGGGCTCACTCACACACACTCTAAAATACTCTTGTTCAACACTTTTTTTATAAACCTCTTTAAAATATTGTTCAGGATCACTACGGTGTGTCTTAAAAAGTTTGAGTAGTTCATCTATGTGCTGTTTAACGGAAAATAAGTTTATACTTTTAGACTGCAGTGCATTACAAACAGATTCCAATTTGCTAGAATATTTGGCCATAATATGCAGACAAAGAATAAATTTCGACGAAGAAACGCAATTTAAAAGTTGACTGGCCCTATTTCTTGTCTGAGCATTTATTTCACGGTTATGAGCTAAATTTTCCAGAGCGTTCATAGTATCTGCAAAATGTTTCGCAAACAACCTCATTGATTTATATTTGGCGGACTAGCGTGTTTCACATAATAGTGGAATATTAGAAACATATCTACGTCTTAATGGACTATCTCGAAAGAAAGTAATTACTTCTTTAATGGTACCTACTGAATTTTGAATATCCGGAATCTTGTTCAAATCATTTATCACTAAATTTAGTCTATGGGACGCGCAGTGAAAATATATCGCTTTTGGATATTTATTTTTAATAAGTTTTTGGACTCCCTGCTCATGACCTGCCATTGTCGAGCAACCATCAAACCCTAATCCAACTAATTTATCCATACAAAGACCATATTCATTACAAGCGTTTAAAATTGCAGCAGTTATACCTTCTGCGTTCATCGATGTAAGGACTACAAAGCCTAAAAATTTTTCTCTGACCGAATTGTCATTACTAACAAATCTTACTCCAAGTGATATCTGTTCTACCCCAGCAATATCTGCACTTTCGTCAGCCAGAATTGAAAATGCTTCACTCAAATTCACATCTTTCACAATTTTTTCCCTAATTAATGTTCCACAAATTGAAATTATTTGATTTTGAGTTCTGTGAGAGGTGTATTTTGAGTTCTTCTTGCAAAACTTTAAGTGCTCGTTTAGAATGTGATCCCCACTTTCTATTCTGAATTGTAAAAGATTCTCAAAATTACCTTTTTTATCACCTCGTGATGGCAAATCATGCATACCACAAAAAATAACGGTGGATATTATTGGTATAAGTTTTTTGCGATTGGATTCAATCAAATCCCGCTCAGCTTCATTTATTTGAGAGGTAATTGATAGGCGTTATCCTTCAATAATTTTTGTAAAACTAGAAGCTTTTATAGTTGAATCACGATGCCATTCAATTGTAGCATGTGCTTTTGCAGAAGCGACAAAGTCATGATATTTTGTGAAGGACTTCACAATGAAAGAACCAAGAACCCCTCTTTTAACAGTTGGCCGAAAAACTACGCAATATTTGCAAAGTTCGCCTTTGAGTTTTGGAGAATACGCAAACCAATCGTATTGTTGAAACCAGTCATATCTAAAAGCACGTCTTCTTTCTTCTGAATCGTTCTTGAAATTATATTTAGGATCTGGTTTGTAAGGATTTGTTAATAATGAAAAGCGAACATCGTCGGAAAGTGTTTCATTCGAGTTAACAAAATTGCCCAAATCGAGCATGTACTCATTCTTATCAGTTGAAAGATTGGTGTCATATTCACATGTGAGAGATTTTAAAGTATTAGGTGACGAACTACCAGCTTTATTTAGATCATTGACACTATTATGTACTATACTACTACACTCAAAAATAGCATTAGCACTAGCACCGCTACTACTACAGCCTATGCTAGATGATTCTTTTAGTTCATTTCGTTTGAAAAATTTTCTAATATCCATTGTTAGTATTGTTATATGATCTTAGATCTGAATTTCTGAAAAAAAATAACACGCCTTACTTTTCTGATACTTCAAAAGAAGAGATTTGTTAATCAAATAGACTTTAAAGAAAAAAAAATAAGAATCTCCCAATTGCAAATAAATATTATTTTTAAATATGTACCTATTCTCACGCATTAGGTACATTAGTACTTACTGCTATCCTATCCGTAACTAAACTGTAACTGCAATCTTCGGCCTTCTTTAAAAACAAAAACCAGTAACTACACTACTTATCAACACTGATAACAATAACTACAAGGAAAATGACCAATCAATATCTATCAACATACACGTCTTCTACTAATTCAACAGCTAGATAAAGTTTCTTAAGTCACAAATTAAAAGTACACCGCATTCGAAAAACACTGAATACAAACTGAAGTCACTGAAGATATAGACGTACTTTACTGTTATAGATAAAGAATATATTTTTTCTCAGAATAGAACACAATGAGACATTTGTAGAACATTCCAAAAAACTTTAATGGTTGTAGAGTACCTGAACCTGTACAATAAGAAAGAAACCATTATGAAAGTCTTTATTTATATTTCGTTTGAACAGAAACTTTCAGGGTAAAGATATTTAGATATTAAAGAATGAAAATAACAGTTTTGTTATAGGCGGTTAGGGTTACTATTGTAAGGTAATCGCATTAATTCGCATTTCCTGCTTAAAATGACATACAAAGTCGGTCTATTTATAGTTAGACAATAGGCATACCTGTAGTGTAATCTCAACATTTAGGTTTACTTTATTTTTAAACAATAGTATAACCGATAGTGAAATCGTAATCTTCTTCAATCTCTAGTGAAGGTGCACTTCGTGTTGCGATTTCTAACGAAAAAAAACCAAAGGAAAATATTCAGGGGGAGTCAGGCGACCCCCATTGACCCTCTTTGTGGGCGGCCTAGACCACAATGCTTAATAGAGTAAACATTTAATTTTTTGCAATACACAATAAAACTTCTATATTCAAAAGTAAAACCGCAAGAAGATTTATTTTGTGCGTTGTACAATTAAACTCCGTATTTTGCTTCCTAAGTTTTCTTAAAACGTTTTACATTTCACAGTTAACCCTATTTTTCTATAAATCACGATTAATCGTAAACTGCTGCTTGCTTTTCGAATGAGAAATAATATAATCAAAATGCTTCAAAAATATTGAATTCAGTTCTGCCTTATACTTTTAGTTTATCCTTATTCAATTTTACTTAGCATCACATCTGCAAATTTAGTCAAACATAAATTAAGTTAGCGTCTTCCAATTTCTCTTAAAGAGATTCAGCTTGAAATTTTTTAATCTCTCACTTATAAGAAAATTTCCCTTTAGGGCCCTGCTTTAAAGTGATTTCCCAACACACTTAACGGCAGGAAATAAATAAGCAAATTGTGTCTTTCAGTCCCAGCTTATTTCTATTTACGTGTAAGCGCTTGCCTGTAAGGTGTTTATGTCACTAATGACAGACGTTCATATGGAGCTCCTATTCCCTACTACTTATGAAAGTGAACACATGGTTGTGGCTTGCGTGATATACTGAGGTTTATCTGTAGAAAACAATGCAGCATCAGTGTTAAAAATTTGAGTTTGTCCAAAACAAGTGTAATATTAAGTTCTTTATGCAGTAAAAAAAGCCCCGAATAAAATGGGTATTCGAGATATCTCGTGTTATCTTTATCGTTGAACAACATTGTATATACTTTTAAACTAATGTTTGCTCTTTATAGTTTTATACTAAAAGCTGTAGTGGAAAGAGTTAACATTTTCTCGCAATATTGTATTTCTCGCTTTCTTGTGATATCAAATAAGCGTAAAGCAAACCAACAGATCACGAGAAAATACTTTGCTCTGTTTTTAGTCGCTGTGTTCCACACGAAACATGAAAAATTTAATCGAAACCCAATTCGTTGTGCACGCAATTTGCCCTAATTACATACTAAATGTGTTTACCAAGTACAAACGCTATATTTTATAGTTAAAAACATTTATACAACAGAACATGCCACCATAAATTATATCCATTAAGCTCGCAAAACGAGAACTTCAAATCCGCCCACCATCAATACTCGAATATCACGTTCCCAATGGTGCGATTGCATGGATGATGTCCATTATTACTGAACGAATTTCACTTGATCTCCCTGCAGCACACATACACATACATACATCATGCCTAAATACACCTTATTGTATGTGGATGATTGTTGATTGTAGCAGCTGTGGTGCGCCTGCATCGATCCGATTGCAATGCTCCGTTTGCTTTTCTATTGCTATCTACCGTCACACACAGACGCTGCCTGCTCTTGCTGTATACAACTCGCCCTCTTCTCCTTCGATATGATGTCATCACTCTAGTGTTTTTGACGTCTCTAAACACAGGATGTACATTAGAATTTGTTACAAATACCATCGAGAACGATCACTTACCAGTAGAGGGATTTAAATAGGATTTATTTAATTTACATGAACCCAAATTGATAAAAAAATATTTTAAATTACCTTTAAGTTTGATAATTTCTAAATGTTTTACCGAAACCCTTTATATTAACGATATTTAGGCCCGCGAGTTAAGGTTCGTGGCTTGGGAGCGGTTTTTTTAAAAAGACTTCCAACCTTCTTAACACATTTATTTAATTTTTATACAGAAATTAATGTTGAATTTAGACAATCTTGAAATTATTACTCTAAGTCCAAAACTATTAATTAATTGTACAAAGTGAGTTATCTAACGAACTGCAATGCTAAAGCTGAACGATGGATTAACTGCCTGTGAGTGGAGCTCCCGGGCCTTTTATAACATCCCTACCCCCTCACAAGTCTGTGGAAATTTTCAGACCTAATGTCTGCTTACACTTGATTCTATTCATGATACATAGTTGCTATCTTAAAGCTATTCATAGCTACTTTGTTGCGAGCTTACTTCTGCGTAATCTCGGTACGTGACTGTCTGTGACCACCTGTGGCCTGACATCTGCAGCGTCACTTATCCTTGTGCTACAAAGTAGCGCTTCCGTTCCCATGAACGTTAATAAACTGAAATGAATTGTCCTTCATGACATTGTTGCACATCACATAGCGCATTTTCTAATATTTCTAATAACTTCTTAATTATTAGTTTTATATATATATATATATATATATATATATATATATATATATATTATAAATGGGGGGTTACATAACTCCTGCCGACGTACATTAAAAATTAAGGGTTTTTACCTTTTTTGATTTTTAATTAAATAATTCGTTTAATCTCATTTTTTAAAATTCATACTTTCGAGGGGTACATTTGTTTCTTTAGTTGCCTTAAATCTAAAACTGTTTCCTTTATTATTTTTATATCTAATACACATTTTATAAGTTACATAAATGATCAATAAAATAGTCAATATAATCAATATAATTGTGCATACACTAATATTGTCGTAGTGGACTTTGAGCGTTTTGATCTCGTTCAAGTGTTCTTTGTAGTTCTTTGAGTTTCATGGCGTGGTTGAGGTTGTCTAATTCCAGGTGTATAATAAATGGGGGGTTACATAACTCGCTTTAAATTTTTTTCACAATTAGGAGGAAATAATAATAACATTTCTTTATGCTAATTTAGGATACCTTCTTATATTTAAAGGTTGTCGCACACAAGAATACTCGATATGTAAACAGAATTATTTTAAAAGATCATTGAATTTTTACAGTATAATTAGAACTTTAAGTGAATACAACCTTTTATACTTTACTTTTTGCAAATTGCTAAATTAAATCATTAACATCTAATTCTTTCTGTGATCAAAACCCTTAGACTTCTTAGTTTCATCTTGGGGTTCATTAAATTTTTCTACTCTGGTGCCTGTAACTCCACTCACTTTTTGAATTTATATTTAATGTTGGTACTAATTGCTATTTTCTGTGCAGCAATTAGTAATTACTACGATCAGTTTTCATAATTTTGCACGAATCTTTAAATGCGTACAACACCGAAATTTTAAAATTTGTATTTTGCATAATTTTTCTTGCGAAATTAACAGTTAAAATACTACACCAAACAATAGGAATATAAATAAACTCAAAATTATTTAATTTATTAGTTAAGGACCTGCCCATTGCAACGTTTCTTTAAATTCTTTATAATCATATTTCATTTTAATAGTTTATGTACTGGTAAATCACACCAATACTGTCACGGTCATTTCCTTTAAGAAATATAATTTTTAGATTACATGCATTCTTGATCTAAGGAAATTTTATTTCTATATCTTATATTGCTCGTACTCAAAGGTTCCATTCTGAACAGACCTACACTTTGAAGAAGTTCTAAAATACTAGAACGGGTAGAATGACTTGTGTGCTTCAGTGAGCTAACGAGCCAAACTACAGGTTTAAACAAATTAGTGGGGTCTTTAGTGAGGAACCAGACTAAGACATGTGGTCGAAGGAAAGCAGCAGCTCTTTCGGTACTTTGAGTGGCAAAAACCACAGGGATCGATATAACATTCTAAGACACACTACTACAAAGTAGAAGGCAACGGGAAGTCAGCACATCGCCTCCAAGGTACATGCACACTGAAAATCGCATCCTCTGGGGTAAAAGATTCCGGAGTTAAAATAGTTCCCCATTCGGATCTCCGGGAGGGAGTTACTTCGGAAGATGCGATCGACAAGTTTAAAAGAAGAGCAGGGAACATTTTGTGAGTCGGAGCGTGGAATGTTAGAACTATGAAGGAAGTGGGTAAGCTAGAGAACCTAAAAATTCAAATGGATAGGTTAGCATTAGACTTAGTAGGGATTAGCGAAGTTCGGTGGCCAAAAGCGGGAAATTTTTGGAGCGGAGGCCATAGAGTAATTCATACAGAATCAGAGGAAGGAAATTCAGGTGTAGGGATAGTCATGCAGAACAAGAGAGAACACTATGTAGAAAACTACTCACAAAAGAATGAAAGAGAAATCATGGTCAGATTAAAATCATAACCGATAATAATACAAGTATACATGCCTATCTCTGGATACAGTGGAGAGGAGGTAGAGGCGTCGCCGTGGATCAATGTAGTAAGCGTAAGACTACGGATCCCAAGGTCCTGGGTTCAAATCCCGCCACGGCCGACTGCTTGAAAAATGACAGGTGAGCATTTTTCACAAAAATTACGCCCTCGTTTGGATGAGAGGTTAAATGGAGGTTCCGTGTGTGAGTGTTGTCACGCACGTTAAAGATCCCTACCTTGCCTGGAACGGCGTGTTCGGCAAAATTCTAAATTTCCTGGCAACAAAATACTCGCCTCCTGGCCAATGTAGTACCTTCTGGTGGAGCATTGGAAATATAAATGCACGGAGAGGAGGTAGAAACGATCTACAAAGATATCGAAGACGTACTACGATTCATAAAAGGACATGAAAATTTAACAATTACGACAGACTTCAATGCAGCGGTAGGTGATAGCACGGAAGGAACAGTAGTAGGTTTATTTAGTTTAGGTACGAGAAACGACGGGGGAAAACAGGTCTTTAGAATTTTGCTACAAAAACAATTTATCCATTGCAAACACATCATTTCAACATCATACTAGAAAACGATGCATGGGAAAGACACCAGGAGGCATAAGGAAATTTCAAAAAGATTGCATTCTTGTTCGACAACGGTTTACAAATCAAATAAAAGACTGTAGAAACTACGCAGAAGCAGATATAGACACTGACAACAACATAGTAATTATGAACGCGTTTAAATTTAAAAATTTTAAAAAGGTACGGAAAGAGGTCCTTTGACTTTGAGAAACTAAATATAAAGATATCTACAAAATATTTGAGAATAAGTCAAACAACATTCTGAAAGACATCGGAAAAATTTCTGATTCTAGGATGGACCTCCACCTTGGAAAAGTTCTAGATTATTAGAACAGATGGAATGGCTTCCGCGCTCCAGTGATCTAAAGGGCTAAACTACAGGTTCAACCAGATTAGTAAGGTCTTTAGCAAAAAACCACACTAAGACAATTCCAAAGAGGGCAGCAACTCTTTCGGTACTTAGATTGGCAGAGACCATAGGGGTCGGTATGGCAGTCTTAGACACACTACCGCGATGTGGAAGGCAACGGGAAACCACCACATTATTTCCCAAGTACACAGCGTATTGAAATTGTATATAAAATAATGGCATCCTCCAAGGTAAAAAATTCCGGAGGTAAAATAGTCCCCCGTTCGGATCTCCAGGAGGAGAGTACTTCGGAGGATGTGATTAGAAAATTTAGAGTAAGAGACGGAAACATTCTGCGAGTCAGAGCGTGGAACGTCAGAAGTATAAAGCAAGTAAGTAAGCTAGCGAACTTAAAATTTGAAATGGATAGGTTAGATATGCCCGGGGACTTGCTGTGCATACGATGGCGTGTGGTCGCTTTCTTTATTGTTTCAATTGGAAACTCGTTGAAATGAGGTATTGAACTATCTTATAAAACAATCTTCCAAGTTTCCTAATCGTGTCTGATAACATCAATATTACTTTGAGCTCTGGTTATTAGTTAAACAAAATTAATATTCACTTGCTTTTCGATATACACAACGAAAACAATTGTTGTACTTTTGGTTGTTTCCGTTTTTCTTTGTGAGAAATTCGCGCACGCCCTACAGTGTGATAGGTAATGATGATTTTATAGATCTATACTTTTCGGCGACAATAAACTATTTCGCCTGAAATTATTCTAGCCTCTTCCTTCGGGAGACCTGTTAGACTTTCGCTCCTTCTTAGTATGGGAAGACACGCGCATGGAGAGATCTCGAGCACATCTGTTTCGTGCCGTCCTTGGAGACGGTGTGATTAGCCTACACAGTAGACACTCGTGTGAGTGTTTATGTGCTATTTTCTTGTATGACTCCTGTGAAATTGGTCAGAAGAGTATATTTACCAAGTCACGTTGGGCGCCAAAATTTATGTTACGTACATTGACGTAGCTGGCAGCACAGAGAAAGGAATGCCCGGATACCTAAAACAGGGTGTTGTCTATTTAATTTATAGAATAAACTTTCCATTTTAAAACAAATAGATTTGAACTTGAAAATTACCAAAAGCGTATTTTATTGTAGGAAGGTTTAATATACCGGGTGTTGTTGGAGGATTCTGGCAGAATCTACGTACATGGATAATGGAGCAAAAGGGTTTTTTAATTTATTCGTAAAATTAACGTAACACACTAGACATAGTACGGATCAGCGAAGTTCGGTGGTCAGAGGCAAAGGATTTTTGGAGTGGACATTTTAAGGTAATTCATACAGGATCAGAGGAAGGAAACTCTTGTGTGGAGATAGATATGCGAAAAAAGGATAGAGTACTCATGGTTGGATTAGAATCTAAACCGGTAAGTACAGTAATAATACAATATACATGCCCATCTTCAGCCACGGTGAGGAACAGGTAGAAGCGATCGACAAAGATATCAAAAACATACTAAGATACGTAAAAGCACATGGAAATTTAATAATTACCAGAGATTTTAATGTAGTGGTAGGCGAGGGTAGGAAAGGAGTGGTAGTGGGTTTATTTGGTTTAGGCACGAGAAAATATTTGATACTAAGGAAGTAGACACAGAATGAAATAACATTAAAGCCAGCTTGGACATGGCGGCCAGAGATATTCTGTGGTTTACACAAAAAGAAAATAAGAAACCATGGGTAACAAAATATATCGTGAATTTAATAGAAGACGAAAATACAAAAATAGATCAGACGAAACGGGAAAACAGAGATACAATGACATAAAACGGAAAAGTATTCGCAAATGCAGGAAAGCTAAAGAACAATGGATTGATGAAAAGTGTAAAGAGGTACAAACTAAAGTGGAAATAGGAAAGACAGACGAAGCAAAAAAACTAACCAAAATAAATTTTAGGGATATAAAACCATATAGCAAAAATATAAGGAATGCGAGAGGAAATGTGATTATAGAAAATGTAGAGAAAGTGGTTAGATGGCAAGAATATATATGGAATTTACATGCAGGAGAAAAACCAACAGCAATAGAATCAGACATTGAAAATGATGACTTTGGATATCCTATATCTAGAGATGAGTTTGAATTAGCATTGAGGGGTCTGAAAAATGGTAAAGTGCCGGGTACAGATAAGGTGCAAGCAGAGACTTTAAAAACCCCTGGACAATCAGTTACATAAAGTCTCTTCCAAGTTGATTTCAATTATAACACCATAGGTACTATATCAAGAAAGGGAGGAATCGCACATATATGAAAATTTTCGAACAATCGGTTTGACGGCACACGAGTCAAAATATTAACTAGAATTGTACAAAGACAGGTAGAAAAACGAGTTGAAAAAGTACTAGAGGAATATCAATTAGGGTTTAGACGAAACAATGAAACGCGTGACGCTATTTTAGCTTTAACGGTGATAATATTAGAAAACGATAAGGAAAAGAACATGTATATAACGTTTATAGAATTGAAACAAGCTTGCAAAATGTAAAATAGCAAAAAATATTCGAAATATTCAAAAAGATTTGAACGAGTTACAGGGATAGACGGATAGTGCAAAGCTTATACAAATAGCAAACAGTTGTAATAGAATTAAAACGGGAACGCAAAGAAGTAAATATTAGGAAAGAGGAAGACAGCGATGTACCTTATTACCGTCAATTATTAACCTGTATATTGAAGAGGCAATGAATACTGTCAAATGCAAAAAGACATTTGAAACCGTTATGCATGGACAAACGATTGACATCTTAGATTTGTAGATAATGTAGCGGTATTAGCATCCAGCTCTTAATGGGAAGCAGTACTAACAGAGATACGACATCAAAATTAACAGAAATGAAAGCATGGTATAGTATGTAGATGAGGGAAAGATAAGATGAAAACCAGAATATAAATACAAATAGAAGTTACGGTTTTCTGCTACCTAGGAAACTAAATGACCCAAGATGGTAAAAGTCCAAAACATATAAAACAAAGATAAACACAAGAGCCTGCTGCATTTAACAAGAAAAAGCAACTACTTTGTTCGAAGACAACAAATATAAAACATGGAAAGATTGCTGAAAGCATATGTGTGAGCACAAAACTGTACGGTCGTGAAACGTGGACAGTAATAGAAGCGGATAGGAAAAAATAGAAGCTTTTGAAATGTGGTGCTCCAGACGTATAATGAAAATATCATGGACAGTTAAAGAGGTACTGAAAATGATAGAGAGAGAAAGAAATTTGTGAAAACAGTAAAAGATAGAAGAGATACAATGATAGAATATACACTAAGGCATGAGGAAATGGTGAGGAATATATTAGAAAAGGAAAAAGAAAGAAAGAGAGGTAGAGCTAGACCTATATTAGATTATTGCACACAGATAGTGAAAGATGTAAGTTAATGAAATGTCCGGGAAATGTGTAGGTTAACTCAGAATAAAAATCAATGGAGGTACTCGTCCACCTAGTTTCTGAACGGAAAACCTAATGATGAAAAGTAATTGTATTTAAATCTGATGATTATCGTAAACAACTACAGGTGTTGGTTTTGCAATATTTTCAACAAATATGTAAAAGATGTAATTGAAAACTATTGATTTGGCAAATGTTTAAGTGTGCGGTATTTTAGTATCCGTCAGATTATTTACGCCCCCTCGCTTACCATTGAATATCAGTGAAATAAGATATATTTATAGAAAACAATAGAAAAAAGAGAAATGGGTGTATATATAAAGTTTGCGTATCTAGAAAAAGCAATGGATAAGAAAAAATGGGAAAAAATGTTCGAAATACTCAAAGCAATTGGGATGAGCTATAGGGATGGACGGATGATATATATTTTATAGAATCAGCAACAACGATAACACTATGTAACAAATTTCTGTTTCATTTTGTGCCCTTGGGTAGTAACTGTCATTTCCTAATATTTAATGTCTGAACAGTATAGAAAAAGTCGAATATTCCCCACAAACTTTGCTTACGTGACCAGGACGGCGACATTTTGAAATTTATCTATTTGTTGGGAGGTTATCGGCGACTTCAAAATGGTTGCATTCCTAATGGGTCTGCAAGGCGGTTTCACTAAATTTCCGTGCTTCCCCTGTCTTTGAGACATCAGAAACAACAATGCTCACTACAACAAGCGCGACTGGCCACAGAGGACAGTTTTCTGCAGGGTAGTTTTCTGTAGTTTTCTGATAAACTCCTCGAAAGTGCTGATGCCACCACTGCACATAAAGTTAGGGCTTATTAAACAATTTGTGAAAGCTCTATGTACGGAATCGCCAGTCTTCAAGTACCTTCAACATATCGTCCCTAACCTTTCTGATGCAAAGGTCAACGCTGGTGTCTTCATTGGACCACAATTAATGAAGATCCTGGACTGCGATGACTTCCTCAAGAAGCTCAACCGTAAGGAGAAAGCGGCCTGGAAAAGTTTTGTCGCAGTTGTTCGGGGTTTCTTGGGCAGTCACAAGGCCGAAAACTATTTGGAACTGGTTGCGGATCTGGTGAGACACTATGGAAAAATGGGTTGCAGGATGTCCCTCAAAGTTCACATGCTTGATGCTAATTTTGATAAATTCAACGACAACATGGGTGTTTAATGCATGAGGGTCTTATAAATTTGTATATCGACTTACCTCCGCGTTGTTCTATTGTTCTAAGGTGTAGTTCCTACTCTTCAATTAAGTGGACCGTATGCGAATTATAGTACATGTTACTTTTGCACTTTTACTGTATTTTTAGGGGTTTATCGATAAAGTCACCATCGGCGGCACTAATGACTAATTCACTTACCGAACGAACAACCGTTTCGCTCCGATGTCGATGAGAGAGTGTTTCTGTCACTACCCCTTTTTCAACTTAATTTACACATGCACAAAGGAGGTTTTACGACAGGATATAACGGGACAATGGATGACACCTTGCCTATTTGATTTACAACTAAGAATTTAAAATAACTTAAAATTAACCACGCAAACGTGCGACAAAGAGACCGAACATCTCGCCCACCAAAATAAGTATGAAGTAGCTTATTTTATATTTAAAAATTATTATAGCTATTAACTAAGAAACCTAAACCGACAAACTTATATAAGTGAATATATGTATACATACCATTAAATATTAAATAATTGGCAGTAAACATAGTTTCACTAGAGGAAGTTTAACTAACTTTTGGGATGTCTTGACTGTAGCTACCCGAACGATACCATCCCTACCAGAATGAACCTCCACTACTCTTCCTAAACGCCACTGTAAAGGGGTGCTATTTTCTTCCTTTAAGAGATTGCTGGCAAATCTATTTATAACTATAATTACGGATATTATTTAACGCCTCCGCAATTATAAAAATGAGTTGTTCTTCATAACCTTGGATTTATATAAATTTTTATTGGGCTTCCCATTTATTTAGTGATGTAGGTAATTGGTATTCCCCCAGTTTTGAGGTAAATGATAATAAAAGACCGCATTGCAATAGTTTTCTATATTTTTAAAAATTTTTGAAATAATATACTATATAGTTAATGAAAAACTGGCTTGTAATATGGTGAAAGAATGAGTGTAGTCTAAGACTTGTAAAAAAGGATAAACACAGAATTGTTTAATTTTTATGCCCAAGTTCAATTAATGTTTTGGGATAAATTTAAAAAGCCACCAGTAATATTTCGCTAATCATTAAGCTAGTGTAGTAATAAGGAATAATGTGATAAAAATTCTTACGGTTAATTAGAATTTAAAAACCATGTTTAGTAAAGTTTTTTTACTCTCAAACTTCTCTAATATACGCAAAATGTACTAAGTAAGTGTGTATTTTGTTCGTTACGGTACAAATTCACCATCTAGCGGAATTCCTCAACCACTTACCTTTCTGCTGCAACGTGTGCAGGTATTCAGCACTCCATTTTTCCAAAATCCTTGTTACATTTACTGCAACAGGTGCCAGCAATTTAAACAAGATGGGTTTATGGACAACAAATCCGGATCGGGTAACACCGAGACTGGTTCAACATTAAGAAAATGACCCGGAATCAAATATCAAAAATCATGCGGTTTGCAACTCAGAGTGCATAGTGGACGTGAGTTGAGAATCGCTTCGACTTGAATCAACACCGTCGAGAATTCTTCAAACGACAAAATTTGTCACCGATAATTCTTTTCAAATGAGATTTTACCGATTTAATTTTGGCCTCCCACAACCCACCAAAATGAGGGGCAGCAGGAGGATTAAACACAAATTCGATTCTCTCAACGCCTGCCGAATGGCGCATCAATTGAGAAATTTCACGAGAGGCCCCAACGAAATTAGTGCCATTGTCACAATGGATTTGAATACATTTGACTTTTTGAGCAATAAATCGACGTAAAGCACCCAAGAAAGCGTTTGTCGACAAGTTAGACAGTAATTCCGAATGGATAGCTTTAGTGCTGAAACAATTAAATAGACAAATGTGCGCTTTCAATGATTTTGCGCCACGATACCGATTCATCGTGACATTACATGTGATTTTCCAATGCTCCCCGAAGGTACTACATTGGCCAGGAAGCGAGTTTTTCTTACCTGGAAAATTTTGACTTTTGCCGAATCCTTGCTGTTCCAAGCAAGGTAGGGATCTTTAACGTGCGTGACAACACACACACGGTACCTCCATTTTACCTCTCATCCGAACGAGGGTGTATTTTTGCGAAAAATGCTCGCCTAACATTTTTCAAGCGGACCGTTTCGGGATTCGAACCCGGGACCTTGGGCGTAGTGGTCACACACATACCACTACGCCACGGAGCCGCCTGATTCATCGTGACAGAGACGCAAATCTGCCGGACATTGAAAATTACGAATGAAATGTCGGATACATGTAATAATCCTACAAATTTTCTGCAGTTTTGAAAATTTATCCAACAACAAATCTAAGAAATTCTCAAACATAACGACTGTTAACGACAGAGTACGATATTCGACGTCCATCTGAGATGAGTCGATAAGTTTTGGCAGCGACGTTACTGGCCATTCTTCGCTACGACGCAGTAACCAGGAAGGCCCTGTCTACCGTAAAAGATGATGAACCAACTCTGAAGCCAAAAGTCCACCTGAGGCACAATCCGCAGGGTTATCCTGGGACTTAACATGAAACCATGAAGATGGAGGAATACGTTCTTGAATATGTGAAATGCGATTGCTAACGAATGTCTTCCATTAATGTGAGGAAGACCGAATCCAAGACAAAACAACAGTAGAATCTGACCACGCGAAAATATTACTAAATGATAAACTATCTGTATAAGTATTTTTGACTAAATCTGCCAAGAGTACGACAGCACACAATTCGCGACTAGGCAATGAAACGCCATTAGTAGGAGCAACATTCGATTTTGCGCATACTAATGACATGGTAATATTACCTTCTAAATCGAACGAACGAAAATAGTTGGCAGCTGCATAACGGCTTCAGAAGCATTGCAGAACCTGTTGTGCTAAAATTGAAACTCAGTATACCGGTAAACATTTATTAGCAACACTAAGGGTATCGAATAAAATTATAATAAATTAGTACATTGAGCTGCAATTTAAACCGAAATACAATTCAGGACCCGTACTCTTTATAATACGTGTAACTTAATAATCATTAACGTGGTCGGCGAATTAAGCTAATCCTTCACCTTTCACCATCAAAACGTCACTCCCCCACTATCGCCGCTTACTCATAGCCATCGCCGCCTTCCCTCTCTCTTAATTGCATATATACGATGTGGTTACAGTGGCGCAGAGCACAACAAACCCATGCAACTCCACCTTTTTAAAATTATGACATACGATGCGACGCGAAATCTCAATATTCGAAACCGCTTGCAATTCACCCAAAAAATGTTTTCATTTTTGTACGACTTCCAATGGCGAGGCCTAAAAGCCAAAGATCTTGAACTAAACCTTTAGCGAACAGTACTAAAGGCGCTACCTCACCCACCACTGCATTAAAACCCCCCGTAATTATTAAATTTTCATGTCCTTTTACATATCCTAGTATGTCTTCGACATCTTTGTAGATAACATCTACCTCTTCCTCACTGTAGCTAGTGGTGGGCATATATGCTTGTATTATTATTGTATTTACTGGTTTAGATTCTAATCTAACAATGAGTACTCTTTCGTTCTTTTGTAAATAGTTTTCTACACGTCCTATCTTTTTCTCGCATATCGCTACACTCGAATTCCCTTCCTCTGAATTACCATAAATTTTTCCACTCCAAAACCCCCCGCCTCTGGCCAGCAAACTTTGCTTATCCCTACTACGTCTAGTGGTAACCTATCCATTTTAATTTTTAAGTTCTCTAGTTTACCTAATTGCTTCATACTTCTGACATTCTACGCTCCGTCTCGCAGAATGGATTTTCCGATCACATCCTCCGAATTAGTCCCTCCCCGAGATCCAAATGGGGGACTATTTTAGCTCCGGAATTTTTACCTCAGAGGATGCCATCATGTTTATTTCAATTTAAGTACGCTGTGTACTTGGGAGATAATATGGAGGTTTCCGTTGCCTTCCACATCGCGGTAGTGTGTCTTAGATTGCTATACCGGCACCTATGGTATCTGCCAATCTAAGTACCGAAAGAGCCACTGCCCTCTTTCGCGATCCTACTAATTTGGTTGAACCTGTAGTTTGGCTCTTTAGATCACTGGAACGCGGAAGCCATTCCACCTGTTCTAGTAAATTTCTTCAAAGTGCAGTTCCAGTCGGAACGGACCTAAGTATGTAGGTCGTCAAAAACCTAAGTATATGTGTAATATGTTAAACATGTATAATAGTACTTTATAAGAGTTCTGTTGATAGAATCTTGTTGTTTTGAACCCAATTCTGCTGCTAGAAGTAACGTTCCTGTCAACAACCACAATCTCGACCTGGTTCGCACTGAATGAAAGATGCTAAACGAGGTATAAATTACAGGAGCATTCGTACTACAAAAGACGTCCAAAAAGCCATGACCTGCAGCATATGCTACCTTTGCTACAATGTTACTTCACTAGGCGAAGATGCTTACTATAAGAAATGTGAATACAATCTGAGTACTTCGTAACAAAAACTAAAGAATGCATTTTAGCGATCTCTTTCGGGGTTTGTTTAAAAAATAGAGTATAATCTGGATTTTCAACTCTTCTTAAATATTTTGAAAACTAATTAAGCTATATTACTTTTGACTAAATTTCTCAAATTTGTTGTAATTTAACGAACTTAGAACTTGATCGTAAAGCCAAATGCTCATGTTCAGCATAGAAATACAAACACCCTTATTTGCTTAAATAGTTTTAACGAATAGACTGCTCTAAAACTACAATTAACAATGCTCTAGACTTTTTGTTGTTGTAAGACTGATAATTCTCACGAAGTAAGTACTTAATTTAATACAAAATAATTCAAGCAACAACGAATCATACATTCAAGTACTTTTAAAATATAACTTTCTAACAAAGAGATGAACATACAAAAGTATGTATTGTTATAGAACAATGGATCCGGTTGATTTACACTGTATGTCAATAATTTAGTATGATTGTACATTATCGACGTTTTAATATCAGTGCCACACCCTATATAGCAGCAGTCATTAAATGTACATAGCAGCGCATTTAAAATACAGCTTTAGTACTTATTCCCATCCAGAGCAAGTGGGCCGTAAGGTTATTACCGTGTCTATAATTACATACCGGACAGGAATATTGTAACCGTAAGCCGTGCGTAACAATTCCACCAGCATTTTATATCCAAGCGAAACATTACAAACCTGCTAGGAAGAATTAAAATTATACTTTTAATACTGTATGACAAAGAATTAATTGTAATAACTCATATTTCTTTTGTTTTACACATAAGTACTACTTCTTGTACTGACAAAGACCATAAAAATTAACTGCGTTACGCTAAAAGCTTTCTATGAATGAAACTTGATTACATTTACATAAAAGTGCAAAAACTGTAATCACAATGCATGAGAATAGAGATTTGAATCTAATGAGACCCTGCTTGATGCCTTAAAATTAGAATTTACGGTTTAATATGCATGGCATTTAAATTTGTACAAGCATATTTCGTTGCGTAAGAAAGAACTATTTAGTTTTCTAATTGAAAATTGACAATTTGAACTGACTCATTTCTAGTAAAAGCAACTTAATTATATGTAAATTGAAAAAATTAGAATAAAAATTAATTAGTTGGTACAGTAGCCCACTATCTAGCTCATATATATATATATATATATATATATATATATATATATATATATATATATATATATTGCCGTAGAACCCTGATAAAGACCTCTAGAGTCAAAAAAACAATTTTCAAAAATATAAAATTTTTTGCAAAATTTTCTTACCCGTATTCTGCTTTATCGAATTATTTTCTTGAGCAGCTTCCCTGGCTAGCTCAGCTGTGCTTCTTCTCGTATACCTAAATTTACTCTCATTCTCTTTACCGTTCACACACCATACAATAGAATCACAAAATAATACAACGATCATACAATATTTATTGACCACTATTTACAAATAATAATTCGAAGTTATTTACAGTTCGGTGCTTAAGTTACACCTCAATACATACTATCTTTGTAAATTCCAAGTTTATAAAATGAAAATTTCTGACACATTTAATGCAACAGGAGTAAATGGGCCCCAAATAATACCTGAACTTGGTTTCTTACTACACACTGGAGTATGGTGAGCTCATGATAACCCAGTTTATCAATGTATGCTTTCCACTTGGCATACTATTACTACAAACTTCAAAAAAACCCTTGTACTCTTAACAATTAAATTTAAATTCATCAAGCAATTTAATAAGCGTTACGTATACTTTTTGTTTTCTATTCAAAATACCATATTAATAGTCAGCTATACGTATCCTTTTCAATACGTAAAATAACGAAAAATACCATCAAAGTTCACTCTCACACATCACAAAAATTTCAACAGTTTATAAAAACAGGAAATTCTAATGCGTTACCTGGAAAAACTTGTAGATTCCATCTACGTTGACGATGTATTATGTTCCTGAACCCTCGGCCTAGTGGTTATGCATAAGGCTCCACTAGATGTTTAAAGATGAACACCATCTAAGCTGCGCTTTATGCTACCCATCCATTATCAATTTCAATATCCAAATCCATGTATATTACACTTGTTTATTATCGCATTATTAATTTACAAGCTTGTTAAAGTATTCGTTGGACCTCAGTTAAATTTAAATAAACTCGACACGATTCGCGTTTCTAACTAGAAGGCCACAACAATCTAATACTGTACTATTGAATTTACAAATTTTGAATACTTACAAGCCTCGTCAGTAGATTTTTGTACGTCGTAAGCGATGCAAAATAAAAAAGATAGAGATTAATTTCCTTAGCGTATTTATTTCCTAAAACTACCCCTTTGGCCACACTTTACGCGAAATACCTAATTGCAAACTAACATTTCCGCAAATTTTGTGTAACCGTTTTAAACTTCTAGAAATATCTCCGCGTCAATCACGCTATTCACGACAAACTATCACATGTTCCTCTGTTCTAAAACTATCTATTTCGACCAATCATACATTTCAGTGACGTCTTATAACCCCGCCTGTAATATCTCTATTCCTGTTTTATGCATATTTGATGTCGCATTCTAACCTTGCTTGAGTAGTAGAAAATCGATATTACTGCCCGCGTCTTATGTCTACCCCACGTGGATTGAATACGCGCCTACTAAAATGCATGCTTCTATGCCCGTCTCATTCTGTAACATATTATTAATTGTGCATCCTTTCTGCTCTTTAAGAAGCTCTTGTTAGTGTTTATTACGAACCCACAGACGGTTACACAATATTTCCTTGAAGCTCGCTCTGTTATCTACAGAAATACGGGGAAAGTGACCTTTCCAACGTGCAGCTGTGCCTAATAAATGATCGTTTAAAATAACATTTCTAGGAGTTTACGTTTCCCAGTATTTTTATATAACCGACGTCTATCTGTTTGTTAAGAAAGCTTTTCGCCTTGGTATTATTGATTTTTCATGCTCTTATGCGTTTTCTGACGTTAAAACCCGCTGAATTAAACTAAATTAAATTAATTAATAATTTCTGTTGGCTTATAAACCTGATTTTCTTTGTGAATCTATTACCTTCTAATCCCTAGTTATAAAATTATGTCAATACTTGTTAATTTAAATTAAATAAATGATATTAATTTTGCGCGTATATAAACGGTTCCTTTCTCTATACAGGGTGTTAGGAAATTGCTTTGATGACCCCAAATTTAACCCTTTAAATCCACTACAATATATATATACATATAAATTGCCGTGGAATGTCCATAAAGACCTCGCCAGAGTAAAAAAAAACATTGGAGCCCCAACGTTGGGCCGTCATAAATTGCCGTGGAATGTGCCTTTAAGTCACAAAAACTGGTACTTTCTAAAAAACATTCGAATCCCACAGATTGGGAGTCATAAATTGCCGTGGAACTCTCTAATTTAGCTCTGTACCTCAACAGTTTTAAAAAAAAAAAAACTTTCAAAAATATAAAAATTGTTACAAAAATTTTCTTACCCGGATTCTGCTTCATCAAATTAATTTCTTTAGCAGCTTCCCTGGCTAGCTCAGCTGTGCCTCCTCTCGGATACCTAAATTTACTATCATTCTCTTTACCGTTCACACACCATTCAATACAATCACAAAATAATGCAACAATCATACAATATTTATTTACCACTATTTACAAATAATAATTCATGGTTATGTACAGTTCGGTGCTCAAGTTACACCTCAATAAATGCTATCTTTGTAAAGTCCTTGTTTTTAAAATTGAAATTTCAAACACATTTAATGCAACAGGAGTGAATGGGCCCCAAATAATACCTTATCTTTATTTATTACTGCACACTGGAGTATGGTGAGCTCATGATAACCCAGTTTATTAATGTATGCTTTTCACTTTGCATACTATTACTGCAAACTTAAAAAACCCATGTACTCTTAACAATTAAATTTAAATTCATCAAGCAATTTAATAAGCTTTACGTACACCTTTTGTTTTATATTCAAAATACCATACTAATAGTCAGTTATACGTATCTTTTTCAATACGTTAAATTAACAAAAATAACCATCAAAGTTCACTCGCACATCACAAATAATTTTAACAGTTTATAAAAAAAACAGCAAATTCAAATGCGTTACCTGGAAAAAGCGTCAAAAGTCTATCTCCGTTGAAGTTCTATATTCCTGAACCCCTAAGCTTCGAGATTATGCGCTGCTCCACCAGCTATTTAGAGATGAAAACTCTGTTTAAGCTGAGCTTCGTGCTATCAATTAACATCAATTCCAACATCCAAAACCAATTTATATTACACTTGTTTATTATTGCATTATTAATTTACTAGCTTGTTCAAGTATTCGTGGATCTCAGTTAAATTTAAATTACACTCTATTATAATCGCGTTACTAACTATAAGGCTACAAATTATCTAATACTATTTCACTGAATGTTACAAATTTTTAATACTCACAAGCTTTGTCAGTTGATTATAATACATTGTTAAGCGATGCAAAATTAAAAAGAGCCCTCCTAATTCTCCCAGAGTTTTTATATCATAAAACTAGGCCCCCTTGGCCACACTTTACGCGAACTACTTAATCGAAATTAATATCTCCGCAAATTTTGTATAATCGTTTTAAACTTCCAAAAATATTCCCGAGTCAACACGCTATACCAGACAAACTATCACATCCACCTGTCGCGTGTTTGTCTGTTCTAAAACTATCTATTTCGACCAATGATACATTTTAGTGACGTCTTAAAACTCCGCCTGTAATATCTTTATTCCTGTCTTATGCATATTTAACTCCACGTGGATCGAATTCGTGCCTACTAAAATGAACGCTTATATGCCCGTCTCATTCTGAAGCATATGATCGATTGTTCATCCTTTCTGCTCTTTAAGAAACTTTTGTTAGCGTTTATGCGAAACCACCGACGGTTGAACAATATTTCTCGAAGCTCGCCTCGTTATCTTCACAAATAAGCGGAAGATAACCTTTCCAACATGCAAGTGTGCTCAATTAACGATCGTTTTAAAATAACACTTCTCGGAGTTTACATTTCATAGTATTTTATACAACCGACGTCTGTTTGTTTGTTAAGAAAGCTTTTCACATTGAGATTATTGGTTTTTCATGCTCTGATGCGTTTTCTGACGTTATAACCCGTTGAAATAAACTAAATTAAATTAATTCATAATTTCTATTGGCTTATAAAATTGATTTTCTTTATGAACCTATTAACTTTTAATCCCTAATTATAAAATTATGTCAATACTTGTTACTTTAAATTAAATAGATGAAATAAATTTTGCGCGTAAATATTATGTTCCTCTCTTTACACATGTTGTTTGAAATTGCATTGTTTATCCCTAAATTTAACCCTATACATCCACTATAATGTATATATATATATATATATATATATATATATAAATATATATATATATATATATATATATATATATATATATATATAAGTATAATACGATGTATCTGCAAATAAACTCTTATAAAAATAGTACAAAGATTATTCACCTATACAAATTGACCTAATAGTTGTATGGCCATTAAGAAAACAATAAATTATTATTTCACAAAGGGATGAAACATCTACTAAACGGTTTCGGCTTTCTTAAGCCTCACTAGAGGGAATTAGTTTCCAACAATCCTTTACAGTGACAAAAATACTAACTAAAATTATACAAAAACAGTTTGAAAAACGGGCTGAAAAATACTAGAAGATCAATTTGGATTTAGACGAAACAGGAGAACACGGAAGGCTATTTTAGCTATGAGGGTGATAATGGAAAAGGCAATAGAAAAAAGAAAAAGCATGTATATCGGGTTTGTAAATCTGCAAAAAGTATTCGACAATGTTAAATGGAAAAAAAAATGTTTGAAATACACAAAGAGATTGGATTGAGTTTTAGGGATAGCAACGAGCAAACAGCGGTAATAGAATAAGAGTAGGAACGTAGAGAAGTAAATATTAGGAAACGGGTGAGACAGGGAGTGCCCTATCCCCTTTAATTTTTAACTTATATATCGAAGAGGCAATGAACACTGTCAAATGCAGAAAGATATTTGGAATTATTATGCAGGCAAAAAAGATTGATATGCTTAGATTTTCAAATGATATAGCGTTATTAGTATCTAGTAAGGAAGAGTTAGAAGCAGCTCTTAATGATATGGAAACAGCTCTAACAGAGAGATATGGTATAAAAATTAACAAAAATAAAACCAAAGTACTAATATGTAAAGGAGGAGAAAATAAATTACAAAGTAGAATACAAATAGGAAACAAGACTAACGCAAAACCGTGCTGCATTTAACAAGGAATAGCAAATAGTATGCTCAAAGACAACAAACATACAAACAAGGAAAGATTGCTGAAAGCATATGTGTAGAGCACGACACTGTATGCCTCTGAAACTTGGACAGTAGTAGAAGCGGACAGGAATAATGTGATGCTACAGACGGATAAGGAAAATATCATGCACACACAAAGAGGTTCTAGAAATGGGAGAGGAAGAACAAAATATGTAAAAAACAGTAAAAAATAAGACAGAAAGTATGATAGGTAACATACTACGTCATGCGGGAATAGAGCGGTATATATTAGAAGCAGAGATGGGAAAAAGAGAGATACAGGTAGACCTATGTTAGACAATTGCACACAGATAGTCAAAGATGTAGGCTGTGGGAATTTCAGGGAAATGTGTAGATTAGTTCAGAATAAAAATCAATGGAGGTACGCGAGTTATGTATCCTCCAATTTACCTATATATGTTTAATAATAGAATCTAATAGGAATTATTAGAAATTGTTAAATAAATCATAAGTCAATTGCAACAATGTAATACAAGGATAAACCAGACAGGTTATTAACAGTTCATGAGAACGGATATGCAACTTTGTATCCAAGACGACAGTGATACTGCAGGTGGCAGGTCACAGACGGTTAAGATATCGCAATTACCTAGAAATAAGATTGAAACAATGTAACAAAGTGTAGAATTAAGAGTAAAGCAGACATGAGATCTGCAAGTTCCCACAGCCATGTGTGGGGGTAGGGTTATTATAAAAAGCCCGGGAGCTCAAAGTCCGGCAGTCAGTCTTCGAACTCCATACTTCGTTGTTCAAGCTACTCAATTGAGTCATCTGAGTATTACAACTTTTGCATTGTTGTTTATCTAGGCTACTCGCCCTAATAGTACAATTAATTAATTCTTTTGGTTTAAAATAAAGAACAGTTTGTCAAAGTTCCACATTAATTTCTGTTTAAGATAAATAAACTTGTTAAGTTTTGGAAACGTTTTTTAAAAACATCGCTTCAAAGGCCCGAACTTAAACTCGCGTCCAACGAGTTCTAAGACGGAAAATCTAATAGCTTAATAAGTAATTGTACTTAAATCTGATGATTATTATAAACAACTACAGGTGATTGTTTCGCAATATGCTCAAATAATGTTGATTGTGCGAAAATATTTATTGGAAAACTTTCAATTCGACAAATGTCTACGTGTTGGAAGATGTTGGTAGCCGCAGGTTGTTTCCCCTTTACATAGCACTGAATATCGGTGAAATGGGGTATATATTTAGAAAACAATAGACGGGTAACCGAGGTGTAACTAACAAAAAAGAGCAGCTGCTATGTTACAAGACGTCAAACCTAGAAACGGAATAATTGTTGAAAGTATTTGTGGAGCACAGCACTATTCGACTATGAAATTGAGACAGTAGGAGAAGCAGACAAGAAAAGATAGAAACCTTTTGGACTGTGTTGCTTCAGATGTATGATGATGATGAAAACATGGAATGGTGCGAGATATATTAAAAGCAGAGATAGGAAAAAGGAGAGGTAGAAGTACACCTAGATCAGACTGTTGCACGCAAGTGAAAGATGTAAGCTGGGGACATTTCTGGGAAATGTGTAGGTTAGCTCAGAATAGAAAACAATGGAAACCTCCATTTATTTACTTTAATGCTCAACCTTTCTAATTATAGTATTTTAAGGTTAATTCGGTCCTCCGTTACAGAAATATGTTAAGAAAAAGGGAAAGTTACAACACCTTCATTCGTTGTTATGAAATAAATGTCATGCATATAAACGTAAACATAACAATCACTTTTTTAGCATTGTAAACGTTATCCTTTACTTCATGTCACATCTGTTCTTGAAGGATTGAACACTGCCTGGTAACACTGGCCTTCATGTTATATTTCACTTAAAATGGTCTTCATGTTTAAAGCAGCAAACAAACACTTGTTTATGGTAAGACCACTACTACTATTGTCGGTGTTGCATAAAATAAAACAAACGGTGGAGAAAAATACAACTTTTGTTGTCAAATTGAACAATTTATTAACTAAACTGCGGGAATTCTATCTCGCCCAACAAACTTCTTACTAGTAAAGTAGTACATTTTTAAATTAACTCCAAAACCAAATTATATTCCATGTCACGAACAATTTTTAAAATTCGAATTCCACATTATATCAATGACAGGAAAATCCATTTTTCACTCTAAGTACGGATGCTCAAGTTTACGTGTAAACTAAGGAAGCAGAGTACAAACCGGTGGACTTCTATAGGTAGGAAAAAGGAATGTAGACAATCGAGCTAGTGGATTTAATGAAATACGCGTATATTTGTTGCCTATCTATGCGGATTGAAACTATAGCAAACATAGATGTAAATACGTAAAAACTGAAATGTTTTTAAATTAAATTAACTAGACAAGACATTTTTTAAATATAAAACAGAACGTAACAATTGGTTCTGCTTTGTGAAGCTGTAAAATACACGCTTGGTGTATTTAGTGTGTTAGTTTTGTTAAATTCTAACATTATAAGATTTTTGAAAGCTGTAAAACAAGTAAAATCCTTAACAATAACGCAAGTTCACATTAAATTTGAAAATATACTACTTACTACACTTGACTATTGATAAGATGTAAGAAAATAACTTTTGCAAAAGAAGATTTTGAAGTCAATAGAAGTACAGTCCCAAAGTGATCAATTATATCACAAATTAAGGGTGTGACATAGCAGTCGATATTTTGAAGACGAAAGTGACCAAAAGGTTAACGAAGTACCTAAAAGTTTGTAATTTAACAATAATGGTTATATTTGGTTTTATATGTATTTATTTATTATCATCATCATCATTAATAGGTCTTTAGTCCTAGAACAGGTTCGACGCGTACCTTTATTGTCTCATATTCTGAGCCAACCTACACATTTCCCTAAAATTCTCAGAGCCTACTACATCTTTGACTATCTGTGTGCAATTGTCCAACCTAACTAATTTAGTTAAACTTATAGTTTGCCTCTTTAGCTCACTGAAACACGCAAGCCATTTTACCGTTCTAGTATTTTATAACTTCTTCAAAGCGCATGTCCGTTCAGAATGGTTATTTATTATACAGAAAGTTAAAGATATAAATATACAATCAACTAATTGCCAATAATTAATTAATTTACAAATGTAAAGGTTCCTTTCATTAAGCTCACTATGGTTTAATCATTTTTTTGTCAATTAGTCGTTACTGCAGTCTGAATAGTTGCTGTCGTTGCTACAGTCTTTCGTATTAGTGATCAACGATGCAACACCTCTTTTATCAAACTAAAGTCCTCGACCCCACCATTCTGTAAATGATTGTTTGGGTGTGTTATATAGAATCTGCCCATATTCGAGGTCATACAGTCACTAATGATTTATGCCACATTGCTCGTCCAAATTATTAAAAGTAATATAAGCAACTTTAAAATTAATAGAATTTGCTTTACTATTTTCATACATTCAGTAAATTAAATTAAGAATACCACATTAGTGAATTCGTCTATTTCAGTAGTTGGCTTTTTTTGTGAACACTTTCTGGGAAGTGGAGGGTTCCTTGTTTTTAACTGCCTGTGACTCAGCGGTTACCATTGACCGATTGATATTTGAAGCAGCTGCTACACGTTAAAATGGAATCAATGAACTACATATTGAAGTAAATAATTAAATCAGCTCACAAACTGTCGTCAAAAGAATAAATGAGCATGTGTTATTTCTTTCTCGATCAAAAACGCTATCAAATTAGCTACAAGTAGCTTCCTCCTACTTCCTAAACGCAATCCGGACATGCTTTATTCACCCAAATAAAAATATCGTTAGTCTGTTCTGAAAGGAACAATTTTAAAAACAAGCAAGAATAACACAAAATGCAGAACAAAATAATACGCAAAAGATTAATAACAACAAATAAAGATTACAACGAAAATCTAACATAACCTAAACAAGTAATAACTAAATGTCAAGTAATGCCCTAAATGAAGGCGGCAACGTTGCAAAATTTGCCAAACGAAGAACTCTTTTTCCGAGTTAGAATAAGATAACAATATTATTTGTTGCCGTTCCGAATAGATCGGCATCTTGAAGAAATTATACATTATTAGAACCGGTGGAATAGCTTGTGCGTTCCAGTGATCTAAAGAACCAAACTACAGATTCAACCAAAGTAGTAGGGTCGTTAGTGAGGAACCAGACTAAGACAGGTCCCCGAAAGAGGGCAGCGGCTCTTTCTGTACTTAGAGTGGCAGAGACCATAGGGGTCGGTATGGCATTCTAAGACACGCTACTGCAATGTAGAAGACAACGGGAAACTACCACATTACCTTCCAAGTACACTGCGTACTTAAATTGTTTCAAAATGATGGCATCTTCTGGAGTAAAAGATCCCGGAGTTAAAATAGTCCCTCATTCGTATCTCCGGCAGGAGCTACTTCGAAGAATGTGATCCGGAAAGTTTAAAAAAAGATCAGGGAACATTTTGCGAGTCGGAGCGTGGAATGTCAGAAGTATGAAGCAAGTAGGTAAGCTAGAGAACTTGAAATTGAAATGGATAGGTTAGTACTTGACATAGTAGGGATTACCAAAATTCGCTGGCCAGAGGCGGGGGATTTTTGGAGTGAAGACTATAGGGTAATTCATACAGGATAAGAGGAAGCTAATTCAGGTGTGGGGATAGTTATGCGGAAAAAATAGGACACTGTAAAAAACTACTTACAAAAGAACGAAAGAGAATTCATTGATAGATTAGAATCTGAACCGGTAAACACAGTAATAATACAAGTATACCTGTCCACCTCTAGCTACAGTGAGAAGGGGTAGAAGCGATCTATTATGAAGATGTCGAAGACATACTATGATGCGTAAAAGGACATGAAAATTTAATAATTAGGGGGGATTTTGATGCAGTGGTAGGTGAGGTTAAGGAAAGAGCGGAAGTAGATTTATTTGGTTTACCCACGAGAAATGACAGGGGAAATAGACTGGTAGAATTTTGCGACAAGAACAATTTAACCATCACAAACACATTATTTCAACATCATGCTAGAAGACGATACAAGTGGAAGATGTCAGGAGATATGGAATAATATCAAATAGATTAAATTCTTATTAGACAACGATTTAAGAATCAGGTAAAAGACTGTAAAAGCTACCCTGAAGTAGATATAGACATTGACCAAAACATCGTAATGATGAAGGCCGCGAGTTACATATTCTCTAAATTAGGATATATAGGTAAGTAAAGGGAATTATTAAATTTGAAGTTAGATTGTTACATGGTATAATTAATTGAAGGATAAGTAATAAAAGGTTAATGGAAGTTCATAAGAACGGATGTGAATACATTGTATTCCAGACGTAATATTTTTCTTAAACCACTCGTAGTTTTTAAAATCATCTTTATTTACGTTTCGATCCATGACCTAGGTCGTAGTCAAAATAATAAAAATTTCAAGTTTGACATTTATGACATAAAGTGAAGGTGACTGTTAATGACTTTAATTTTAGTGTTAAATATTTCGTTACTAACATCGGGTAGTGTGACGTCATCCATGCACTCCCGGATTTTACTGCTTTGAACATCTGTGTGTGTGTGGAACGATCTTACTCACTTACTGTCGTGTCTTTGCTCTGAAAAGATGCTATTTGTATAAGCTCGTTATGTATATAATAATACTAAACTCTTGTAAAATACTCAATAAATTTAATAAGTGTACAGTCCTACTTGCTCAATTAACCTAAGCTCGAGAGGATGGTTATTAAAGAAGTGTGTGATTACGTTATCGTAAGGCTTAAGTAGCCGGGGACTGCTAATATGCCTATTGTTAGTAATTAGTTGTTGTATGTATAAATAGAAATCATGTATGTAAGCTGTATTTCATGTTAATATCGCAAGGAAAACCCAGGAAAAACTTACAATGCTACCTAGATATTGTGGGCATTTGAATTTCATTTGTTATTTTTTTTGTTATTTCTTTTAGTAATGGAATCCATTGCTTACTGAAGTCACGGATTCGTTTTCTTTGTCGATAATTCTTGCGTCCTCCTATTTTATTTTGTGACTGGAGTCCCATGCATGTTAGCAAATTATGGATTTTTCAAATTTTCTATTTTTTATATATGACTTATGTTCGTTTAGTCAAACTTCAAATGGTCTGGAACTTTCTCCTATATAAAACTGGTTACAATCGTACGGTATTTTGTGAATGCAATTTTTTGAACTTTGTATTGTTTTTTTTTTTTGTTAATTGTGTTCTTAGAGGATTTTTAGTTCTAAGTTCTGTTTTAATTCTGAATTTGTTTCCTATTCTTTAGATTTTTTCGGAGAATCTTTTTATGTATGGTATTGAGAGCATTTTTTGGTGTTTATCGTTGTTTTTGTTTTCTTTTTTTTATTTTTTGGGACTTTATTCATTTCTTTGTCTATTATTCTTTTAAAATATATGTTTTTTATTACTGTACATCTGATTAGATCTTTCTCTTTCTTTAAAATTTCTTCGTTTGATGATATTAATTTTGCTCTATCGTACATGGTTTTGATAATTTCTCGTTTGACACATCAATAAATCAAAGTCACCTTCAATTTATGTCATAAATGTCAAACTAGAAGTTTTTATTATTTTAACAACGATCCTGGGTCATGGATCCGAACGTAAATAAAGATGATTTTAAAAACTATGAGTGCTTTAATTCCCAAGGAAGGTAGACAAAAATGCTAAACAAACCATAACAAACATACAGGATGTATTTACAGACGTAATATTACACTGCAAGTGCAGGTTACAGTAGACAATAAGATTGCAATTATTAGAATTAAGATTGTTACTTTGAATTGTATAAATGAATAAAGAAATAAGCAGACATGGGCTCTGCAGTTCCCACAAGCAATGTGAGGGGCAGGGACAACATAAATACCTTCGAGAGCCCAAGATGGCCAGTCAGTCTTAAGTTTCACAACTTTAAGCTTGTTGGTTGTTCAGCTACTCATCCTAATTTTTTGTTCATTTAATTCAGGTGAATATCAATTTAGGATAATATTGATCTCAATACGTTAATGAACATAATGTACTTGTAATTGAAAATTCAACTTGTAAATCTGTAAAGGTACTTTTTAAAAAGTCTTTCAAAAAGGCCCAAAATCTATTTCGTGTATTAATTTAAAAATTTGAAAAAAAAAGGAACGGAAAAAGCCACCTTGACTTTGGGAAACTAAAAGATAAAGGTATCCACGAAAGATTTGAAAAAAGTCAAATGAATTGCTGAAAGATATCAGGAAAATTTCTTATACTAAGGAAGTAGAAACAGAATGGAATAACATTAAATCCAGCTTAGAGATGGAGGCTAGAGATATTCTGGGATACACACAAAAAGAAAATAAGGAACCTTGAATAACAAAGGATATCCTGAATTTAATAGAAGAAAGACGAAAATACAAAAATAGATCAGATGAAACGGGAAAACAGAGATACAAAGCCACAACAGCGGAAATTATTCGCAAATGCAGGAAAGCTAAAGAACAATGGAATGATGAAAAGTGCTAAGAAGTACAAACTGCAATAGAAATAGGAAAGACGGACGAAGCATAAAAACTAATTAGAATGAATTTTATGGATATAAAACCGTACAGCAAAAATATAAGGGACGCGGGAGGAAACGTCATTTATAGAAAATGTAGAAAAAGAATATATAGGGAATTTATATGCAGGAGAGGAACTAACAGCATTAGAACAGGAATCAAACAATGAAAAAAATGACTTGAGATATCCTATACTTAGAGATGAGTTTGAATTAGTATTAACGCGTCTGAAGAATAGTAAGGCACTGAGTATAGATAAGGTGCAAGCAGAAAATCTAAAAGCTGCTGGACAAGCAGTAACAGGATGCCCCTTCCAACTTGTAAGGTATATATATATATATATATATATATATATATATATGAGACAGGTGAGATATGAAAAGATTTCAAACGTAACATACTAGTCACTATATCAAAAAGGAGAGTCTCGGATATGTGAAAATTGTCGAACAATTAAGTTTGACAGCACACTTGTCAAAAATATTAATTAGAATTTTACAAAGGGAATGGAAAAACGGGCCGATTTCAGGGAAACGTGCAGATTAGCTCAGAATAGAAATCAATGGAGGTACGCGTTCCACCATTTCCAAGATGGAAAATCTAATGACGAAAAAATTAACTGCACTTAAACTTCATGATTTTTATAAACAACTACAGGTGATAGTTTTGAAATATTTTCAACTAATGATGATGGTGCGAAAGGATATATTGCAAAACTATTACTTCGACAAATGTCCAAGTGTTTGGGATCTTGGTAGCCGCAGGCTGTTTAATCCCCTTCACATAGTACTGAATATCGGGAAATAGGGTTTATATTTGTAAACAATACAAGGAGAACCGAATTTCATCTAACAACAAAGAGTAGCCAGCGGCTAAGTTCGAAGACAACAAACATAGAAACGAGGAGAAAATTGTTGAAAGCATATGTGTGGAGCACAGCACTGTACGTCTATGAAATAGGGGCAGTAACAGAAGCAGACAGAAAAACGGTAAAGGCCTTTTGGAATGCTGTGCTTCAGATGTATGAGGATGATAGACAAAGTTAATAACAAAGAGGTTATAGAAATAGTACGGGAATTAAGATATCGGTGGAAAACAAAATAGGAGAAATAGAAGGGCAGGATACGTTCTAAGGCATTTCTAAGGAATAGTGCGGGATATATTACAAGCAGAGAGGAAAAAAAATAGGTAGAGGTAGACCGAGATCAGACTTTCGCACGCAGACAGTGATAGATATAGACTGGAAATTTCATGGAAATGTGTAGGTTAGCACAGAATAAGGAACAACGAGGGTACGCGTCTAACCAGTTCCAGGACTGAAGACCTAATGTTGATGATGACTATTTGTTGTTGGTAGAGGTGTGATGTAGTTTGTGACGGAAGAC
Source organism: Platerodrilus igneus (assembly GCA_036346225.1). Lineage (NCBI taxonomy): Eukaryota > Metazoa > Arthropoda > Insecta > Coleoptera > Lycidae > Platerodrilus > Platerodrilus igneus. The sequence goes on from JARFIW010000273.1 coordinate 117,789, forward strand.
AGTTTAAAAGTTGCAGACCATAACCAATAAATTGTCTACGTCCGTGTAAAACTAATATCCTTTTGTAAAGTATTCTAGATTTTGTATGAATGAAGATTTATATTAATCATGTCTATAAATTTATAGGAATACTAGATCGGTAAACCCTGCATACCGCTTTCACCGTTATTCATTATTCAGTAAACAAGAATACATTTTCTGCCAGATGCCAAACTACTTATATCCGCTGGCAGCTTTTCGTTTTTCAACGTAACTATTTTCCTCGTAGAGACAATAACATTCAAAGCGAATTTAAAAATCAAACGCGTTATGCTGAAAGAACTCGCTCTGGATTAAACGCTCTCTCATTCCCTTAGGAATACAAAACTTGTGTAACTACAGCTTGGATAACTGGTATAACGGGGTATTCTAGGTCTCTCAATCATCCGTACGCAGCAGTTTCAAACAAGCGCTGTCGTTTTTATAGAACGTGTATAAAAGGAAGGAACAAACGAAGCAAGACTTCAAGTTTATAAACGATTAGATGTAATAATATAATCGTGGCATCTGTTATACTGGAATGGGAGAGGCCTTTGTAAAGTAGATAACAACCATAGTCAGCCAACGAACCAACCAACCAGCCAGTAAGTCGTGTAAATATATAGTTTGATAAACGATCGCAGTTGCCAATGGAAAGAAAGAATTTATTCTTGCATCAGTATCTGTTACTGTCGATCAGATTCATGGGTTGTTGTTAAAGACTTCCATTTCATTTCCATATTTTATGCAAAACAGATTTGTTTTCGAATATATTTTCATTTTTTATGGTGCACGTACAACCACGAACCATTTTCGATACTTTCTAAAAACGACACTGACAAACGTAATCGATTGAATTATGGTCTTGCAAAGTGTACTACGATCCTAAAACAACCTCATCAAATATTGAATAATTACACCGCTTCTGTTTGGTTTGTTGAATTGTTATAATTAATTTCATTTAACGAAATGACATTTAAACTAGTTTCCATGCTTCCTCTTCCGTATACATACGATTAAGGTATTGTTATCATGCGATATTTGTTGCAAAAGTGACACGATGTCTTTACACTTATTACGTGCACATTGAATTTCACATACACAGGTCGGTCTAGCTCTGTATAATTGTCACGATATCATAACCCACGCCGGTAAGTTTAGTGCTTGAATGTTGCCTGCATGTGTATATATCACCGTTAACGACCGAGCTGACAGGAAGCGGCGTGTTTATTATGTTCATCAGTTCCTACACCTGGCGAAATACTCAATGTTTCACAGGACAATTACCTTTTTAATGGCGTTACTTGATGTCACTACTGTTTTGTTTAAAACTAAGACACTTTAGTAGTTTGTAAGGTTACGTCTACTAGATTTATAAAGCTTGACGTGGATCGTCTCTTGACAAAGGGATAAAGTGAAGGGTAAAATAGAATTTACAAAGAAATGTCCAAGGAGCAAAGTTGCATAAAGCAATTTATATTACCCCACACTACTGCATTATTACATACAGATGATAAATGTTTTTCGGCTGGGTTCAACCTTAATTAATGATGCATTTCCGAAATATATTTATAAGTGGTAATACTTACCCATTCTAACAAAAAATTTGTGATTTGGATTTGTTCATTTTTTTGAAGTTTTGGTACCTAATCTAATAAAGAATTTTTTATTTCCATCACGCACAACTTTTTAATAAATTTAGGTGTCATATTTATGTTTTTTTAAATATTTGCGAATAAAAATGAAATGACATTCTAAAAATTGCACGCCATTGAGATTAAATTGTGTACAAATCAATAGAATAGTATAGGGGAATTCCCGAAAGTAAAGTTTAATTGCTAGGATTCCCTGATTTGCAGTCAGACCGTCGGCAAATGTAATATAAATAGACGTCATTGTGTAGCAAGCACACAGTGGTGATGGGCACTATCGATGATTTTCTTATCGATAGTTACAATCGATAGTTGAGCAACAATCGATAGTAGTGATGGAACCATCGATTGTTTTTCCTATCGATAATTGCAATCGATAGTTATGTAACAATCGATACTTAACCCGGGAGTGGTCGCTAGAACATTTTTTACTCCATTGGTCGCGCGAGAGACTTTGTCTCACAACGCATATATCTTTGAATTAAGTCATGTACAAGTATTCAGTCTATCTAGATTTGGTGATTTTTCTAGAAAATACGCTTTTGGTTATATATCGATTGTAAAATAAAAAATGAACAAATACTATATTATACAATAATACATAAAAATGCAGTTATAAATGATAAAAAATAAAAATATGCATTAATCACAATTTTCTGAACAATTCAGGCAGTTGTAAATTGTGTGTTCGGGGCAAATGGGCTTTTGGCATGAATTACAATTTTTCTTTGTTCTTCTACCTTTACGACGAGGGCAAAGATAACAATAATGTGATTTCATATCTTCAGCTTGAGCTGGAGTTTCAGTCTGCACATTTGCTAACTTGGCTATCGATGTACGAAGTGTCAATGGTAGGTTTGGAATTGCTGTACGTTGTACAAGGTGTGGTTGCATCAATGAAAATGCCAAGTTCTTCAGAAAAATGCGGCGGTCTTTGATATGATTTTCATTGTTGAATTTATGTATTATGTAGCTGTTAATGCCACCCACGTTTAACATTGAAAAGAATACAGTCAGTGGCCATCTGCAACTGACCCTTGCAACTGAATACAAACTTTTCATTTCATCTACCACGTCTACAGCACCTTTCGTTAGGTTATAAAGCTAATTACTTCAGGTTTTTCTGGTCTCCAGTTTGTATATCGATTTGGTCATCATCGTGCATAGTAGACAGTAGAAGTACATTCTTGCTTTTCTTGGAACATAAGAGACAAGCAGAATGTTTTGAAAAAGCAAACATGCTACTACGAGGTGCTCTGTCTTTTATGTTAACAAGTGCCGGTGGGATTTCTTTTTTATTTTTACGTAAAGTGCCTACCATAGTTGTCTTATGATTTCGTAGATCTTTCGCTAAGGGTATTGATGAAAATAATTGTCCATTGTAACATTTCGGCCTGAATTTAAAATCGATGCTGTGATTCTTTTACGACACTAAAAGCACTGTTATCTAGTCTGTATGGTCCAATTGGCTGTTTTCCAGCATATATTTGCAAATTTGAAGTGTAGAAAGTTCGTGCATCAACAAGAGCATAAATTTTTTGCCATACTTTGCAGGCTTATTAGCTATGTACTGTCGAAACTTACATCGCCCTCTAAATCCTCCAGCATTTCATCGACCGTTACATATTCCCTGGTTGGTAATTATTTTACACCTTTCTACAAATTCTTCAAACTCTTCTCTTATAGGTGCCAAATTGTCAGTTACTCTGCGTTGTGATCTATCTTCGATATTATCAAATCGCAATGCACGCAAAAGCAAATAAAATCTTTTGTAGGGCATGGTTGCACGAAAACATGGCGGAGCAGTACCATCATCACTCCACATTTCTTCCACGTTGAGGTGAGAATTCTTTTTTACTCCAGCCAAATAAAGCAAACCTATTTGTGCCCTCATTTCTTCGATACATGTTTCTAAACAATCTTTTCACGAACATATTTCTCTTTCATTTTTCTTAGGTAAATGTTTGTGTATCTTACTAGTTTTCTATACATGCTTGTGGGAAAAAAGCTCCCAACATTCTAATGGAGATTTTGCATTACGCGCAATCTTTTGACACTAGGAAGATGTAGTACTATATTGCGTTTTCTAGCACGACCAGAAACAACAGGCATGTGTTTTAACCATTGGGTTACTCTATCTTTACCGAGAAACAGTGGCACATTTTGAAAAGGAAGAACAACATCTGATACATCAGAACTGTCTGATTGTTCCGAGTTTGTATTATGGAACTACACTCACTCCGTGCATCGCTCTCTGGATCATCAGCGCGATCATTTTCGTTCAAAGCAGTTAGTTTGCTCTGTTGAGACTCTAAAATTATCTTTGTAATATAAATTTGTTATTATTGCAATTCACCTTTATATTTTTCTTGCTCTAATTTTAGAAGAGCTAGCTGTACCATTCTGATTCCACGACTCATATTTATCGATTTATCACCAAAACAAGACAAAAAATAACAAAATATCACAAACTTTTCAGAGAATTAGTCAAATGTCACAAATTAGGAAAAAGTTAAGTGCGAGAACTACCGAGGTAACTACTAATCTAAATCACTAAAACTAATCAAATGTTTTGAGTAATACGCTATGATAAAATAAATTAAAAATAATAATACTTTAGAAATGTTCACGTTATAAAACGGTTTCACACAACTGGCAAATAACACTATCACAGATGGTCGCGCGACGAGAGAAAATCACACTTTGAATACGTGCTCTTATTACAAGGACTGCTACAAAAATACTGGACGCTGGATCAGGTTGCTGGACTCGAATAGCTTTAGTTAACAGTCTGGTAGAGGATATGGAGGGGCGGCAAGTATCTACCTGCTTTAGTGTAAGAACAATGAACAATACAATAAATATGTGAGACTTTCTCCCATATAGCGACCACTCCCGGGTTAATGAAATATCGATGGTACTATCAATAATCTGCAAACAAAACCTTAGCATGTGTACTGTCAGATGGGCAGAATCGATAGCCTATCGATTGGGCCATCAATAGTTTGTACTATCGAATTATTTTTTTAATGAATGAATTTCTACTATTGATAACTTGCGATTGCAAAGTGTACTCATGAAAGTAGTACATTATGGGCGTAATCACCGCCACATTTCCTCCAGAATCCCACATTTCCTCACACATCTGGACCAAAAAGTTTTCTTCGACTAACCATTTTTCATCTTTCGAGATAAATATATTTTAAATTTTTCATCTTTCGAGATAAATGAGCATCCACATTTCCACACACGAGATAAACCTATTTTTAAGATTTTTTACCGCTAACATTCTGGACCAAATAGTTTTCTTTGACTAACCATTTTTTTATCTTTCGAGATAAACCTATCATGTTTGGTATCAATTAATATTAGAATTTTCTCAGCTACCCGAATCTCTAGGAGTTTTTCAGATAGCACCACTTCCAAGGAAGCTACCCTCATTTTAAGATTTCTTACCTGTAGCGACTTTTGAGCGTTCTTATAAATTTTTTTTAGTCATGCGATACATCTTGTTAGTCTAAAATTTTACGCACATCCCGAATCTGCAAACAGATTTGAAATCGGACTACTTCTTGCAAAGTTTCACTTTAAGCTCTCAAACCTCTTTAAAAATTTTTGCTCGTATATATTTAACTCCATTTTTTAAAACCTTTTTCGATATCCAAGACATATGCTTTAACCAAACAGTTAGAGGTAGTAACACAAAAATTAAGCACACAAAAGTTTAATAATTTATTTTATCCAATTTACAGTTTAATAAACTTATAGAATACAATTTTTACAAAGTATAACATTATTTCCTGTGTGTAGCCGAATCCAAGTAGTTTAACCTGTAACAAAAATAGAAATTAATATGTTGTTTAAATAGACCTGTAACAAAAGAGATTAATGTAAAAAAGAGGAGACGTGTTTTCAGTCAATAAAACATATTGTTGGAACGTATTGATTTTTTAAATAATATTAACAAAGCCGCTAGTTCGCATGATCTGAAATTTGTGTAAACAAGGATGAACTCCATTCAACGGTACATTAACTACTTATTTTCTATTTAGGAATATACGCCAGAAACTTGCATGCTTTTAATTAATTAAAAGCAGAAAGTTTTGTCCGGAAACGCTACTGTAAAATATATAGAGCAAATAAATTATTCCCTGAATGTGTTTTCAATTGTAATAACTGACTATACAATCACTTATGAATTTTAAATTACACTTTATTTAACTAAGTTACTTTAAACAAGAAATTACAGCAACCAAAAATTCCAATGCATGCTTAACAATAATGTAGTGCTAATGGGTTTTTAATGAGAAAACTCATTAATAAGCAATTAGGTCATATGGTCATGCGGTCATATGGTCATGTGGTCATGTGGTCATATGGTCATGTGGTCATATGGTCATGTGGTCATATGGTCATATGGTAATGTGGTCATATGGTCATGTGGTCATGTGGTCATATGGTCATGTGGTCATGTGGTCATATGGTCATATGGTCATGTGGTTATGTGAGCAGGGAGATTAAATTTGGTATATAAGGAAGTAGTTTTGGGTTGAGCTTAGTTATAGTAAGACATTTTTCGAAAGATGTCGCATTCAAGCAATCAGTGGTGCTCCAAACAATCTATTACAAAAGCAGCAGAGGATATCCTGGATGGCTCGAGTTTCTACGCTGCTAGTAAAAAATATAATATACCTAGAACAACGTTATGCAGATATGTTAAAAGGTTGCAGAACTTGAAGAAATTACATAATTCCAACGATGCATCCAGAGATGTTATACCAGAAGTTAAAATACCTATACAGAATTATGATAACTTTGCTATCGCTAATGCAAAAGAGGATGGTAAACATGGTCCTTTGTTCCCGTCTAACATACGAGCTATATTCGTGGGACCATCGAGTTGTGGGAAGACCAACGCTTTAATATCTCTGATCTTGCACGAGAACGGTCTTAGATTTCAAAATGTCTATGTATTTTCAAAGAGTTTGTATCAACCGAAATACGAATTGTTAAGAAACGTTTTTACACCATTAAAAGAAGAAATTGGTTACCATGAGTTTAAAAATTACGATGATTTGATCGAACCCGGAGATACCAAAGAAGATTCATTTATGGTTTTCGATGATATACCTGCAAACGAGCAAAGTAAAATCACTCAGTTTTTCTCGTTCGGCCGACATAAAGCAATCGATTCGTTCTATCTATGTCAAACTTACGCTAGTGCCTTAAAACATAGACTCAGAGATAACGCCAATGTAATCGCATTATGGAAACAGGATGAAACCAATCTCGGACATATCTTTTCGGACCATATAAGTGGTGACATGACATATCCGAAATTTAAAGAAATGTGTTTACAGTGTTGGGGTGACTCAAAACATAATTTTATAACTGTTGTGAAAGATTTTGATTTGGATAATGGTCGATATAGGAAGAATTTCGACGAGTATATAAATATTTAACATTATTCAAAAAAAGTTAGTTCCCATCCTGAGTCCGATAATGACGAACGTTAACAATTTTATTGTAAATAAACGTAAGCTTCATTTTATGCAGGATTCTGTACGAAAGAACTTTGCGGTATACAAAAAGGGAGACGCTACATCTCTACAAATCGAAGAGGTGCACAAACAATTGATTGATTCCTTGCAAAATTACCGATTCCTAGTCACAAGGAATAGCGGAAAGAATCCTTACACGTACAACAAGGGTTAAACTTGAAAACAAAGGCTAGTCTTTTAAAAAAAAGATTAAGTTACCAGTTGACGACGAGCCTGTACATCTTTATTATACGGACGTGTTAGCTAGAGACGAATACGAAAATATATACAAGTCGGTTATGGAGTAAAGTATAACCCCAATTGATACGCATAGTTTAGGAAAAGTGTGTAGGAAGTTGATTCAGAAAACAGTGACACAACCTAAAATAATAACGTTTATCCGGAGGCTAGAGGTCTAACAAAGTTATAATTATTTTTAAAGTCCTTAGCATTTTTCTTAAGAAATGTAATGATTTTGTTCATAGAATACATTCCTACCTGTTGCTTCGTGCGTGCACACAAATCGGGTGCAATCGGTACATATCCGAATAGGAGTAGCTCATATAAAAGGACTGTTCGCGTAGAAGTTATTATTTATTGATTGTACGGTTTAAAGAGACAATATAACAAATATGTATAAAGACTTTGGAGAGGTTATTCGAAGATTTCGCAATGCTCTACAAGTAAAAAAAGCAGAATGTGGGCAACGCTTTTCGATAGAAGGAGAAAATGTCTTATGTGTCAGTCATACGAGGAAGCAATACAGCACTGTACTGCAGTGTTATCAATGCCGAGGATCTGGATGATTTTATGGAAATAATCGAGGAGATGGGGTTTATAAAACTGTTGGCAGATATTCAAATGGAATATATACTAAATTGTAAGTTTTAAAATAAAAATTTAACCACCACAACTGTTATCATAAGAAATGAATGATGTGAATTTAGAAATTATTTTTGTATATATTAGCTTGTTTATGTTTTAAAATATAAAGCATACATTGGTATTGTTTAATTTTTCAAATGTCCACGTAACTGAAATGGGTATCTAAGTAATTATGAAAAGAATTATAACAAAGATGTGTATTATTTTTAAAAGGGTGTTAAACGTTTTACAAAATTATTAATCAGAATCGTTTTATTAAAACTATAACATAATTTTATTGACATCTATTAATATCTGTAGTTGAAATACAACAATTTAGAAACGTATAAGAAAACAAAAGTGTAATTAATAGTGTTACAAAATTTTCAGTCTTCGGCTTAAAATTTAAACATCGCTCGTAAATGCGTGGAATGGAAACCTGTTGTATTCTTCCATATACTCAACTTGTCTACAAATACTGTTTTCAAACAATCTTGGGTAGGTTCTTATAAATTCGTATAATATGACCCCAATATCACTATTACTGTATTTGCTTTTAATTATATCATGTGCGAGATTCTGTAAGACATCATTCCTATTATATCTTTCCATTGCGACATCTAACAGAAACAGATCTATATAAGGAGTACCCTTTTCCGTTAGTTCTTTTAAAGTATTAGCATGGTTGAGAACGATCTGAGATACCCTAAAAGTGCTCTAAAGTTCCTTTGGTAAATATCATATAATTCCCATCAAATGCCATCATCTTCACTAAACAATTCTTATTTAAATAAAACGCACGTTGTCGAATTTGCATATCTGATTTTGCATGCCAACTTCCATAGTGCGTATATTGTGCGGAAGATTTGATATAAACTTCCTAAATACGTTGAGGATACATCAAGTACGCTCTGCGAAATGGTGTTAACAAATCTAAAAATTATTTTGTAATCGTCGAACGGGTTCAGGCCTACAATTATGATTTTGGAAGAAGATTTTGTTATAGTGTATGGTTTTTCAAATAATAAATTGGTTCGTTCTAACTGAATTGCGGCGTTTATACGTTCTTTATGCGCTGCGGTCGATTGGTTTTCCAAATCCTTAATTTGTTCCCACTCATTGGCTGTAATTTTAGTTCCTCCTGAAATAATCCATCTCGATGTGCCTTTCGTTGTGTTTTCTTATGGCATCACATCCAGTAAAACATTTTCGCACACACTGCACGCAATGCTTAAGATGTTCATTCTAGAAAAATTATTGATTAACAGTTTTGAATTATACATGTAAATATTAATTTCTTCTACGTTTGCAAAATTCAAACTAAGACTTACTCTTCTTTGTCGATAGTCCTCACACGAAATTTTAAACCAAAGACTGAAAATTCAGTATTACTATTAATTACACTATAAACGACTTTACGCTTTACAAAATAAACTTAAAATGAACTTTTGGCATCATTTCCCCGTATTTATGTACATAGAGAAAGTATAAGTATAATTTGTTCTTACATTAACCCAATTTAAATCAAATTATAGAATGTGTATTCCGTATATTAACTAGAATTGTGGAAAGTGCTTTTATTAAATTAATAGTCAGACGTCATCGACAAACAATGCAAGGCTAATGATCATACATTTCACTAAATTTATTTAGAATATACGTCTTATGTTGAACTACATTTAAAATAGATTATCGAACCACTTTCTAGGTCACCGTACAGAATTAATATATGTATTATACCTTTTGGTTTAATCATTTGTATGTGGATTCACTAATTGAAAATTTTAACAATTCTAGCCACTAATAAATATTTTTGGAGTTTAACTCTATTATCGAGCTAAATCTAAATAAAAATGCAAAGGTGTTTTGCTGATAGGTTTTGAATATTAATACAATATATACAGGTCTTTGTTGGAACTAATTTTAAAAGACGTGATAATTAATTTCAATTCCCCATGTCCATTAACATTTTGTGGGTTACACCAGGAGTTTATCTCAAAAGACAGAGCGATACGGTTTAGAAATAGATTAAAGATGAATTATATACGGTGCTTGCAAAAGGGTATTCTGCAAATCAGTAAGGGTCATTCGATTTGAAAAATTTCCGAGGGATTTGAGAACCTGAGGAAAAACACAATAATAATTGAAATCTTACACGATGGTATATTAAAAATACTGCTAAGAGTAATTTTGTTTAATAATTCTAAAATGGCGTTGGTGGTTAAATATATACAGGTAAAACCCACTATAAAACAATTATACGCGTCACTTTTCCAGTCAAGACTTGCATATAACGCCAACTAATATAATAAGGAGCTGCGCACGCTCGACCATCGGCATAAAAGGCGAGAGCCATGTTCCAGTGCATTAGTCGTCAAAGTATCGTCGAGTTTGATTAAAATTATAAATTAAAGATGGATTTTTCTTGTGTTGACGTTACAAGTGATGTGCGAGTACCACAATTAAATATCAACCAACTAGTTGGTAAGTCAACCTATAGGTTAGGCGAATTTCCTCAAATTATCACCACCATATATTAGAAGTTGGTTTTGATTTATATGGTGGTCTTCAACCTGCCATCCAAGTTATTTGCTGCAGTGGTATGTGTGCTGATTCTACGATAACATTCTCTTACTTCGATTGGAAGAAATTGTGTACTTTTCAAGTGGAATTTCAAATTCGCCAATTTGCTCAAGACACAAAACAAGTCAGATTAAATGGTTTGACTACTGGAAACGATGTTGTTGAGATACAATTGGATCAAGATTTCAAATTGCAGCTGAGCACAGCATTTAATAGAAGTATATGGTTGTTGAACAATTTTGAAAAAGAGAATTTATATAATATGGAGATTACGAAAGATGGGAATGTTATTGTGCTACCTGCGTACGAGTGCATCAAGCTATTAAATTTGCGAGAATTGATCTGTTTTAAAATGGCTGAGTTAAGGTGTAGAAATTTTCCAGAATTTTACGAAAAATTTGTTGGTGATATAAAAAAAGTATGTGGAAATACGACGGAGGAAGAAAGGGTTCAAACGTTATTAGAGGAGAGAGCAGTGCCAGTATTTCTCTGTCTAATGATTGCAGCAATTTAAATTACTTGACAGTGTTGGAACTTATTAAATGTTTCCCATTCAGTACTTAAAAGATGCAACTGCAAGGCAATCGCTTGCGCAAATGTTTAGAGATTTGACTATCCCAGATTCGCCAGACTCTGGTTACCACAGCGGTTTATAGATGTTATCAATACATGTATGTATTCTATTAAAACATTATATTTTCTTGATAAAGTTTGTTTTACATATTTGTACCGCCAACATTACCATAAATTATTAATAGACGTATTAAACTATCCTGTTTTTATTTTTAGGTTTAAAGTGGTGTACCCCGCAAATATTAAACACAATTTACCGCATGTTAACAAAAAGTTGTGGGGAAATTTAAAGACGAGTTTAACGGTGACTTGGTGTTAGAATTTGTAGGTAGTAAGGCTAAGTCCTACTGTATTGTGCGCGAGAAGGACACGATTAAAAAAGATTAAAGGGATCTCACAAAGTGTAGTTAAGTAAAACCGAGGGTCTTACAACCTATAACGAGCATATATCCCCAAAAAAGGTGGGCATCCAGCTACGCAACAGTGCGTGGGAGAATAAGAATTCTCTCCAATAAGAAATTAAAGTCATTGGTAATGGTAGAAATGTTAAACCTATAAAGGCGATTATTAATTGTGGTTTAGTGATCGCGTTTGTGCACTCTTCGAGTGTTTTCGGCAATCTTCGATTGTTTCCAAAGAAAATATTCAAGCATGCCATTTAATTTCGTGGTGTAACATCGTCCACGGTTAAGCTTATACATCCGTCGGCAGCAAAGTACTTAAACTCTGGGTCTTGCAGTATCGCTTTTACAAGAATAGCTTACAGCAACACAAGGAAAAACAGCACGGTATGTCATTAAGCAGTAAACGTTCAACTCCACCAGTTGTTAAAGGGTCTTGTACGAAACAACCAACATCCGTGTAAAGCGTGCGAGATGGAGGTGTTAAAGTCTGGATACCCTGGTCCTAATAGCACAGCAACCTAATTAGGGTAGGTCAGTAAGCAATATTTAATTGCTGTTAATTGACTTGCATTTAGCATACTTTCCTATTGTAATAACCGCATTTGTTTAGAGAAGAAATTATAAACAGCTTTCAAATATGATTCACATGTTTGTTAAGAATCTAGAATATTTGCTGGATTACGAGTTACAAATGAATTAATACTACATTGGAAGTTTCCGGAATTTGCGTTATAATGCTTCTACCGCGTCACGTAAGGTAATTTAGGATTTCAATATGTAATAAGACCCATTTACTTTCACTCTGATAATTATTGAACAGTACTTAATCTGGTTTATTACATTTTGTTAATTCTGAAATTTAGGTAGTTAATGATGTCATACACAAAATTTCTAATTAACATGGTTGGTATCTAGCGAAAGTTGTAGCACGCATTTTCAATTACGAATGCATTCTTCTTTCATTACAGGAGAAATTCCATAGATTTCATACAAGCAAAATGCGCTTTCTTAATTATTAACCACGCGATCCTTACACCAAAGTCGACCTTGCCATTTCTACATTATTGTTAAGCATGCATTGGAATTTTTGGATGCGGTAATTTCTTGTTTAATGTAACTTAGTTAAATAAAGTGTAATTTAAAATTCATAAGTGATTGTATAGTCAGTTATTACAATTGAAAACACATTCAGGGAATAATTTATTTGCTCTATATATTTTACAGTAGCGTTTCCGGACAAAACTTTCTGCTTTTAATTAATTAAAAGCATGCAAGTTTCTGGCGTATATTCCTAAATAGAAAATAAGTAGTTAATGTACCGTTGAATGGAGTTCATCCTTGTTTACACAAATTTCAGATCATGCGAACTAGCGGCTCTGTTAATATTATTTAAAAAATCAATACGTTCCAACAATATGTTTTATTGACTGAAAACACGTCTCCTCTTTTTTACATTAATCTCTTTTTGTTACAGGTCTATTTAAACAACATATTAATTTCTATTTTTTTGTTACAGGTTAAACTACTTGGATTCGGCTACACACAGGAAATAATGTTATACTTTGTAAAAATTGTATTCTATAAGTTTATTAAACTGTAAATTGGATAAAATAAATTATTAAACTTTTGTGTGCTTAATTTTTGTGTTACTACCTCTAACTGTTTGGTTAAAGCATATGTCTTGGATAGCGAAAAAGGTTTTAAAAAATGGAGTTAAATATATACGAGCAAAAATTTTTAAAGAGGTTTTAGAGCTTAAAGTGAAACTTTGCAAGAAGTAGTCCGATTTCAAATCTGTTTGCAGATTCGAATTCTGCATAAAATTTTAGACTAACAAGATGTATCGCATGACTAAAAAATTTATAAGAACGCTCAAAAGTCGCTACAGGTAAGAAATTTTAAAATGAGGGTAGCTCCCTTGGGGGTGATGCAATCTAAAAAATTCCTAAAGATTCGGGTAGCTGAGAAAAATCTAATATTGATTGATACCAAACAAGATAGGTTTATCTCGAAAGATGCAATGGCTAGACAAAGAAAACTATTTGGTTCAGATGAAAGATAAAAAAATGGCTAGTCGAAGTAAACTTTTTGGTTCAGATGTGGGAGAAAATGTGGATGCTCATTTATCTCGAAACATACAAAATTTAAGATATATTTATCTCGAAAGATGAAAAATGGTTAGTCGAAGAAAACTTTTTGGTCCAGATGTGTGAGGAAATGTGGGATTCTGGAGGAAATGTGGCGGTGATTACGCCCATAATGTACTACTCATGAATTATCGATAGCTTAAACTATATCATTACAATACTTCTATCAAATGATCTTTTACACAAGTGAATTTTACAACCGATAGTTAATTGCATTATTGATAGCTTGAGGAGAGAAACATTGTTACTAGCGAATGATTTTTAACAGAATGACATTTATGATTAGGTTCACTTTCACTTACAGCTTATTATAGTATAAAATGTAAAAATTATTAGATTTAAGGTAGAGCACTAGAGCTAGTCTAGTGGTGTAATAAGTTATTGAAGAGGACAGATAAAAGTATACACAAAAGGATTGATTAAATATTGTATATAAAAGTGGAAGGATTAGTTTATTATCCATAAAAAAAAGGTGACAGTTACTTGTTACCATGAAAAATAATGAGGGCTAGAACATGAATTGAAGGACATTTCTATAAATATTTAAAAGAAAATTTTATATTTGATAAAAATAACTAGATACAAATAAAGCTACAAGAATAGTTATAGAAAAGATGTTGAATAGACTATGATTGTTGTATTTAGGAAGAAGTTTAAAAAATCTTGTTATAAAAATAATTTTTGACGTTATAATGGAAGCGAATACATTTTCATCTCTAAACAGCTCAGTTATTTAATTAAAATTTGGAAAATAAGTAGTAAAACAGAAAATGTAGAAGCACCTAGAGAATAAATACATCAAATTAGAGTCGTGTCGAACGGTGTACTGTTCACTCCTCACTGGAGAAAATATTGTAACGAATTAAAAAAAAAGTTTGACGATGTAGTCAATTAAAAAAGAAAATAAGTGACGGATACAAAGTAGGGTTCCAGTCACTATATATAGATCAAAGGAACGACCTGTATATGTATACTAAATTAATAAATGCATACAAATTCTAGTAAACAAATCTCTAACAAAAATATGTCTTTAGATAAATGGTTTGTACTGGAGTGCACTAACAGTTCCTTTACTTAAACATGTGAATGTTTTTGTTTAAAAAAATTAATGAATTGACCTTTTTAGGTTTGAGGCGATTTCGGCGGTCCTTTGTTATTGGCGTCGCCGTGGATCAATGTAGTAAGCGTAAGACTACGGATCCCAAGGTCCCGGGTTCAAATCCCGACACGGCCGACTGCTTGAAAAATGGCAGGTGAGCATTTTTCACAAATATTACGCCCTCGTTCGGATGAGAGGTTAAATGGAGGTCCCGTGTGTGAGTGTTGTCACGCACGTTAAAGATCCCTACCTTGCCTGGAACGGCAAGGGTTCGGCAAAATTCTAAATTTCTAGGCAACAAAAAACTCGCCTCCTGGCCAATGTAGTACCTACTGGTGGAGCATTGGAAAAGTAAATGAACGGTCCTTTGTTATTGGTGCCTCCGTCGCGGGTTCAATCCCGACGCAGTACGCTTGAAAAATGTTAGGCGAGCATTTTTCACAAAATTACGCCCTCGTTCGGATGAGAGGTTAAATGGAGGTTCCGTGTGTGAGTGTTGTCAGACACGTTAAAGATCCCTATTGTTCGGTCTCTTTGTCGCACGTTCGCGTGGTTAATTTTAAGTTATTTAAATTTGTAGTCGTAAATCTAATAGAAAAACTGTCATCCCTTGTTCCCTTATATCCTGCCATAAAAATTCCTTCTGCATGTGTGAATAAGTTGGACTAAGAGCAGTGAAAAAACACTTTCTTATGGATATCATAGCAGAACAGTCGTCGGTTTTTCGTTCGGTACCATAAGTTAGTCAAGTGCCGCGAACTTTATTTGTTAAACCCCTAAAAAACACAGTGCAAGTGCAACGTAACACAGACTCAATTTCGCATACAGTCCACTTGGTTGAAGGAATAGGAACTGCAGCTTAGAAAAACAAAACACCGCGGAGGTAAGTCGATGTATAAATTTATAAGACCCCCCGCGCGTGAACACCTACCTTGCCTGGAATGTCAAAGGTTCGGCAAAATTCTAAATTTCCACGCAATAGAAAACTCGTCTCCTGGACGATGTAGTACCTTCGGGTGGAGCATTGGAAATGTAAATGCACGGTCCTTTGTTATTAAAGCAGCTTGAGAAAATACTCTTTCCGAAGGTACAGAGGTAGCCAGCACGCTCCAATTTATATAAATCTGGAAATGCAGTTTGTTGTTCGTTACAAAACACTGTAGGATTTTCTTTTCGGTTTAAATAAGGCAAATCCTTGTAATTTTTTAATAATAGTAAAGTATTTGCTTCTGGGTTAACAGAAGCTACTACACTTTTTAGTTTTTCATCAAAATTTTGCCACAAACTGCACTTCATGGCCTTGCTGGCGCTAGGTATAGGTTCTATTTCTTGTATGACAAAACCTTGATCTTGACTAATTACCTCTATTTTATCCGTAGTGGTGTTTTGCAATTTTAAAAGTTCCTCTTTAACAAATATATTTGCTTTCATGGCATTTGTTTCATGTCCGAATGCGAGTTTTTTAAATCGCGGATCCAAAAAATTGGCAGCACTAGAAATATTTAGACGTTCATAAGGCGAAAGGCGCTTATTTACTGATTCTATTAAACTGGATTTTAATAAACTTCCAATTCAGTTTTAGGTTTGAATCGTACGATATTATGTTGCAATCCTCGTATTAAAGGTATTATTAATAAAACAGTAAAATATTGATCCCCTGATAGCTCTGCGGTAACGAATTCAAATGGCTTCAATAGAGGCACACAATCTTCAACAACTTACCACTGCTCATAGTTTAAGCATTCTGGACCTTTTGGAAGTGCCACCAATGCTACCGTTAACGGTTCCTTTAGTTTTACTAATCTCTCTATCATTATTAACGAAGAATTCCAGCGAGTCGAAACATCTTGTTTTAGTTGAAGTTGGGGTATGCCCATTTGGTTTTGCATAACTCTTAATTTATCAGATGCAACTACAGACTGTTTAAAATGCGTTACAATTTTTCGACATTTCGTCAATATATTCTGAAAATTCACACACAGTTCCAACGCGTCTGATTTACTAAATTTAAAGTGTGTGTGACACATAGTAAATGATCAAGATTCAAAAGTTTCACTGCATTTTTAATATTTTCTGCATGATCAGTGACGACAATTGTAATTTTATTTGTAATAGACCACTCACAAAATACACTTGATAAAATTTTTGATAGGCATTCACCAGTATGACTTTCTTCGACTAATACTGTTGTAAGGACCATTGACTTCAACTGGCTTTCATGAAAAAAATGGCACGTTACTGTTAAGTAAGATTCGGTATTAAAGGATGTCCGAATATCAGTTGTAATCGATATCGAGTTTGATTGTTGCACAGCTTTTTGCACTGACTTTAGGACTGTACTATATAAGTTTGGAAGTAATGCTCTCGGTACTGCCCTTCTGCCCGGTAATGTGTACCGAGGTTCAAGTGCTTTCATGAGGTTCTTAAAATCTACATCTTCTATTATGGATAGTGGTTGCAAATCCTTGACAATCATTTCAAACACAAGCTTTATGATTTTATGTTTTGGCGCGTTATTGTTGGCTGTAACTTTCGTTTTCGTGTAGGAACTGCAACTACAGGAAGCACACTACTGATCGAAGATGCTGGATTTGATACTGAAGTAGCTGAACCCGATAACGTTGTTGTTGCACTGGGTAACCATATTGCTACGCTGACACTTTTCGCCATGGAAGCAGTATCGTTATTTATTTCACTAATGTTACTGGCGGTAATCTCTTGATGATAGTTAATTGCTTCTACTATGTCAACTAATTGCACTGGTGATTTTTTCACTCTTTTCATGGTATAATTCGGTTGAAATCTAAGAAATTAATCAACTATAGTTTCAAAAATTAAATTAATATATGTGCAACTTACTAAATAATTATTGAGACATTGCCAATTAAACTGTAACTGGGTAGCGTTACTGGCTACGTTCTAACATCATAGATGTAGAGAACCGGTGGGAGTCTGGGTGATGATGAGTAATGTTAGTTGGACGCAAAAATTTCATCAAAACACCTACATTGCCTACTATACTATAATTCACTCTTCACTGCTACTGCGGTAAATTACAGAGAGAAAGAGAATACAGTAATACATGAATGAAAATGGGACACGTGTTTGTTATTGTTGCGCATTGTAATGAATTGCATAATATGCATAACCGCCGGGCGCCGATAATCGACATCCGACACCAACAGTACATATGCATTTAGTTGAGGTTCTTTTTCCCTTTAATGGTTAACTTAACGGTCAATATAACTATCATTTAAAAACTATTGAGTATTGACATTGACAGTTCTGTACTACGATTTTCTGTGCAGATTACTGGTAGAACCATCAATAGTTCATTAACTATCGATTGTTGCATAACTATCGATAGGAAAAGCAATCGATGGTTTCGTCACTACTATCGATAGTTTATGAGACTATCGATAGTGCGCTTTACAATCGCAAGTTATCGATGGTAGAAATTCATTCGTTAAAAAAATAATTCGATAGTAACTATCGATAGTACAAACTATCGATAGTCCAATCGATAGACTATCGATTATGCCCATCACTAGCACCCAGTATTCATCTAGACACAGACGTGTATAGAGAGAATTCAAAATCCGCTAATTAATTCCGAGAGTTTCACTAGTGACAGCAGAGTTAAATAACAAACTTGTTACCGCTAATGTGCCGAACATTCACAATCCTCAACTAAACACAGACAACACGCGCCACTATAAAGATTTTAGACGTTATGAACACCGAACAAATTAAATACCGCCGAAGCCATGACGACATATCATCCTCTGATAAGGACATCAAAAAGAAAAGAACGAACAACACCCAACAAGCAACACCCTCGACGAGCTACGCATGCGCAGCAACACCGACAGCGACCGCAAAAACTCCAACAGCGCAAACAACGGCCATTGAAATAGACAATGAAGAAGACACCCCGGAAAATAAAAGAAATAAAACAATCACCAACACCATAACATACACTGCAGCCGCCATCAATACTCCGAAAACAAATTCAACGACAACTCAACCTACACCATCTACAAGCACCAGCACTCGTACCGAAGACAGAACGCCAGTTACAATTCCACCAATCATCATCAACGCATTTCCAAATTTTATCACACACGCCAGAGCCACCAACACTGCACTAAACAAAACAACAGACATAAGGGCTAACGGACAAGGAGCTAAAATATACCCAACTACACCAGGTGAACACAGACATATCCAACAGTACTTAAAATAACACCAAATTGAATACCACACCTACACCATCCCCTCAGAACGCGAACTGAAAATAGTTATCAAAGGAATAGCCAACAACATCACTGCAGACAATATTAAAACCGAACTAACAGACCGAGGTTATCCAATCACATACGTTAACAAAATGATAGGAAAAAACAAAACATACTCAAACACATTTTTCATCACGCTCAGAAACCAAGAAATCAGCCGCTCTATATACGACATCACAACATTACTCTAGTGTACACGTATCAAAGTTACATCATACAAACAATCACAAACTATAACACAATGTTACATCTGCCAACGTTTCAATCACTCAAGCGCAAAGTTTGCGAATTCAAACCAAGATGCGTTAAATACGCAAACTCACACCACGCAGCAGACTGCAAGAAACAACCAGAAGACCCACCCAAATGTACTAACTCTCTAGGCCTCCATCCTGCTAACTACCGTAAATGTCCTGCCTATCAAGAGCTCCTGCTGAAAAAGACCAAAGCACTACCCAATCCCATCCTACAAATTCCCACAGACCCTGACAGCGACGTTGAGAAGGGATGGACCAAAACTAAACACGGCAAACATTCAAACACACAAAACACACCTGCCACTTCCGAACCCCGCAAAGCACTCCAACCAACACCCACGCCCGACCACAACTACCAACATAAACAACTGCAAATCCACCAACTTTACGCTTCTTTAAAACTCAAACATCTACAGAATGACATCAACTCTGACGAAGAACAACTACCCAAGAAGAAGTCACACAAAAAGAAAAAACAGAAAGGACAGCACAAAATATACAAACAAAAATTTTTAAAAACAGCACAACCGCAACCAACACCTAAACCTACCAAAACAACACAAAGCACACAAGTAACTCCACCCAAAAGAAACATCAACATTACACCATCAACATTCAAAACCACAGAAAACACATCACCAACACTCACGAACATCCTAAACAAAATTTTTACATGGATCTAACGTCGCATTACTGCATATGCATCAGGTGAATCAATCATTCCTTTATTATTCAGAGCACTCACCGACGTCATCGGACACTGCAATGTCTAACACACAACACACAAGACGTGACATCACCATCCTTTCCTGGAACGCCAACGGTATCACGAACAAGATGACAGAATTACGACACTTCTTAAAACACTGCGACATCGACATAGCACTCATCGGCGAGACTAAACTTACACCAAGAAAACCACTCAACGTAAACGGCTACCAGACACACAGATACGATCACCCACTACCAATACCAAAACAAAATGCTCACGGATGAGTAGCCACACTTGTACACAAACGAATCACACACCTACCACTAGACTTATCACCAACAAACTTACACGCAAAAACTATACAAATTAAAACTAACACACTACTAAACATCACTGCCATATACAACAGCCCCACTAGAGGACCACTCGACACAAACGACATTGATACGCTTTTAACAAGACACACACCAACACTCATCGCAGGCTACTTTAACGCAAAACACAAATCATGGGGCTTAACAGTATCAAACGTAAACGGACGCATACTCTACGATCACGCCAACAACAACAATTACGACATACTCGGATCCAACGAACCTACACGCATCCCACCCAATCCCAATCACCCTCCACACGTCCTAGATATTGCCATCCTAAAAAATATTCCCTTCCCCGTCTCCAGTCAGGTAATCCATGATCTCAGCTTCGACCACCTCCCTGTCATAATCACACTAAACACAAGCATGCACAGACTAAACAGATTCACTACAAAAACATACACAAACAAGAAAAAATTTAACGAATACCTTTAAAGACATACTCCAATAAACAAACCATCCATACACACTACACAAGACCTCGACGAAGCGGTCACAGAAATCACACAACTTATACAGAACGCAAAGAAACACAGCGCCCACACTAAACAAATAACACAACACAAACAGCTCTCTACACACATACACGACGCCATACGCGACAAAAAACGTCTTGTTAAACTTTTTAAACTTACACGAGACCAAGACATTAAAACACGACTAAACGCACAACAGACACTCATCAAAGACCTTCTAGACGAACACATCAAAGACACATGGACATCATACATACAAAACACACTCAACACCAAAGGCAACCTCTACAAACTAAACAAAAACCCAAAATCACGAAACAAACCAAGAACAACACCACTCATATACGCCAACGGAACAGCACTATACACATCTAAAGAACGAGCTGAAGAATTCGCAAAAACACTTCAAGACACATTCACACCTAATCCATCAACCCTTTACCAACACATACACACAATAGAACCGACAGTTAACGCCATCTTAGAAAACACACAAACAAATAACACCACAAACCCAATATCACTTTTCACAAACAAAGACGTAGCACGAACCATACTAGGACGGAACAGAAAGAAAGCACCAAGACCCGACGATATAACAAACATTGATTTACAAAACATCAGTAAGTCAACACTATACTATCTCACAGACATATACAACGCCATCACACGACACTAACGTTTCACAGCCGCATGGAAACTAGCCACTGTCATCATGATTCCAAAACCCAATAAAACACGTACAAACCCACACAATTACAGACCCATTTCACTACTCAATACCATGGGCAAGACCTTCGAGATGTTACTTTTACCACACCTCCAAGAACACATACACATCAGACAAGAACAATTTGGTTTTCGAGCACACCATTCCACTACACAACAAATCGTACACGTTATAGACACCATCGCCGAAAACTTTAACATATCCAACACTACAGCTGCAGTAGCACCACGGTTTACTCTACAAACTCGCTATCCATCACCAACTACCATTTCACTACCTGAAACTTATACACATTTATCTATCACACAGACACTTTCAAGTCAGAATTGAACACACATCCTCCACCATTACACCCATGTCGACTGGGGTACCACAGGGAGGCTGCCTTTCCCCCGCACTATTCAACTCATACATTTTCGACATACCCTGTAGACGACACATCACATGCGCACTTTACGCCGACGATACAACATACATGGCCAAAGGCAGACATCCCACGCACGCTATCAACACCCTTCAACGACAACTTGACGAACTACCTGAATGGTTTACTAAGTGGAGAATGGCTCTGAACGAGAATAAGTCAGAGGCCATTCTCTTCTCAAGACACCGCACAAGTTTACACGATCCACCCTCACTTAACCAACACACATTCACTTGGAAACCCACAATAAATTATTTAGGAGTACACATAGACAGACAACTACACTTTATCCAACATCTAAGAATCATAACACAAAAAGCAAGAAAAACCAAAGGACTCCTACACCCAGTACTTACACACGATATCACACTTTCAATCCACACACGTTTAAACATATACAAAACTTACTTACGCCCAATCATTACATATGCATCTGAAGCCTGGTACACATACATAAGCCACACCAACACGCAAAAACTAGAAGCACTACAGAACAACATACTCCGACTTATCACAGGAGCCCCATGGTTCATACGCACCGAAAACCTCAGACATGACCTACAAATACACACTCTCCAACAACACATCAGAAAACTAGCCATAAACACGTACCAGAAACTCGACGACTCCACACTACCTTCTCACACAAACATCGCCAACATCCACGGAACTCAACAAAAACGTAAGAAACGACCGAGACGAATACTTGACGATGACTGACCCCACCGAAAACATTATAAACACCGCATCACTACAAACCAAAAACACACCATAACACTCCAACATTTACACATGTACAATATATCTGGGCTCACCTATATATCTATACTTCCACATCAATCGTTGTAAAAAAAAATGTATTCACTAAAGCAGTAGTCCGACCAAAAAATTTATTACATCTATCGTTCTGATAACATCTTTAAAAAAAATAATTAAGCAGTCCAACCAACAAATTTATTTATTACAAACACCAACCATCAAACTACACCTCACAACGCATACACAAACAACACCAACAAGCGAAAAAACTCCTCACGAGTTATAAGACACTAACACGACGCTGAGAGCGTCAGGCCCATCTGCTGTAACAGCAAGCATATTCATTAGTCTGTTTGCGTTTGGTCTAAGCAATCGTTGTTTAGAGAGTTTAGTGAGCTTTTTGCAGTTAAATTCGTGTTTAAAATGCCAAGACCTTATCAAAATAATCCAGATAATTTTTGCGATGTGTGTGGTTGTTTTGTGGTCAAGAAATCTAGACGTAAAATTACATCACTGTTAAGACACCAATACTACGCGTATTTTAAAGTAAAGTTTAGTGATCAAGACAAACATTGGGCACTACATGTCGTATGTAAGATATGTGAAGAGGGTTTAAGGCATTGGAACAAGGAAATTCCTACTTTTTTAATACCAATGATTTGGCGAGAGCCAACAAATCACCATGATGACTGTTATTTCTGTGTGTGCAATGTACAGTGTGTCCCAAATTGGATGTATTAAATGGGTAACTTAATTGTTATTAAAGATACAATCAAACTGTGTGCGCAGTCATGGGTCAACTTTTTGAGATCAATTCAATGGTGAAATCACAAATGAGCGATCTTCTTTTGTTTTCGAGTTATAGCCAAAAATTGATATTTTTAATAATTCTATTAATTCGTATAACTCGTTTGGTTGCAAAATTATCCAAAAATACTGTAATAGTTTTTATACGGTTTTTACGTAGAATACAGTGGCGTACGCAAATATTTAATATTTATAATACTTTTGAGGTTATAATATAAACTTGCATTTTTTTAAATGGAAACCACAATTGGTTGTCACTTGATTTAAAAGCTCTTTTTGACAGCTTTTCAAAAATATATAGTTTAATATAATTATCTTTTCAAATGGCCGAATTATTCCATGTTTTTGATATAATAAAATAATTTATTATATTGGTAATAAATAGTTGGCCGCGAAACAAAAGGTAAACAAAAAACGACAATTGTTTGTATAACAAACGTCAACGAGCTTCAATCATATCTATTGCACATGGAATAAATTGTATTGTTAGTTTGTAAGTGAAGCATCAGTCTGTTACTAAATGGCAAAATTTGAAAATTACGAAAAATACGATATGCTAGTTGCATTTATTGAGCCTGCGAGAATTCCTCTATCAGTAAAAACTGTATATTTTAACAGGTAATTGTGTAACTAATAGCAAATAATATTAATATGTCGTTTGTAAATAATACAGATACCCTGAAAGACAACAACCTAATATTAACATGTTTAAAAGGATAGATAGTAATTTACAACAGTTTGGCTGCTTTGAAAAACCTAGAACGAAACAGTATGCAGTTTTTAATTAAGAGCAAACTACTGTTTCAACCATAGCATGTGTGGAAACAAACCCAAGAACATCATGTAGGAAAATTGAAAGGGAAATGGGTGTTTCTAAATCAGCAGCTTTAAGAATATTGAAGCGTAATAAATATCGACTCTATAAAAATAAAATTATACATAGTTTGTTTCCCGACGATTTTCAAAAAAGAAGGCGATTTTGTCAATGGTATCTTCGTAAATGTGCTGCTACTAACAATTTTGGAAATAACATTATATGGTCTGATGAAGCACTTACTGGTCGAATGAAAAAATACCTATCAAACATACGAGGCGTCAACAAAGTCGTTATGGTTTGAATATTTGTTGCTACATTGTTGGTGGCAAATTTTAATACCATATTTTTGAAAACAATCATTCAGCTTGTCGCTATATTGAAATTTTGTATACCAACTTGCACGAATTACTGGAGGACATGCCTCTCGAAAAAAGACAAAAAGTGTGGTTCCAACAAGATGGTGCACCCCCGCACAACGCTATAATTACTCGTGGTTATTTAAATAGAGAATATCTCAATAAATGGATGGGTACGTTTGGACCTGTTCAGTGGCCGCCTAGATCTCCTGACTTGTCGATATTGGACTATTTCTTGTGGAATTTTTGAAAGAGGAAATCTATAAAACCCAGAACCATAGTATTGAAGAGTTGCGGAATTCAATTGAAGCAGCATTTCGTAAAGTTAAGGCGGTTTATTTATTAAATTCTATTAAGTCTTTAATAAAACGATGCGAACTTTGTTTAAGAGAGAATGGAGGCCAGTTTGAACAATATCTCTGAATTATCAGTAAATAAAACTATTGTAGTAATCCCATCTGTGTTCTAGTGTTTTATATATATTATGTGTGAGGGTGTGTGTAGGTGAGGTGTGTGTGGATGTGTGCGCATGCGTGCGTGCATGCGTGGGCGCGTGCTTGTGTGTGTGTGTTTGTGTTTGTGAGGATATGAGGTGTGTGAGTATGTGTGAATTTGTGTATCCATATATGGACTGTTTAAATGTGGATAGGAAAGTATAATTTTCAATTTAAGATGTAGTTATATTAATTTTTGTAATATATGTAGTTATGATATTGTATTCTTCTAGCTTTCAAACTTTGTTGTTTAGAGTGGTGTGGTACAATAATAAACTCTTGTTTTGTGTTTACCTTTTGTTTCGCGGCCAACTATAAATTACCAATACAATAAATTATTTTATCATACCAAAAACATGGAATAAATCGGCCATTTGAAAAATAATTATACTAAACTATATATTTTGAAAAGCTGTCAAAAGAGCTTTCAAATAAAGTGACAACCGATTGTGGTTTCTATTAAAAAAAATGCAAGTTTATATTATAACCTCAAAAGTATTATAAATATTAAATATTTGCGTACGCCAGTGTATTCTACGTAAAAAACCGTATAAAAGACTTCTACAGTATTTTTGGATATTTTTGCAAACAAACGAGTTATGAGAATTAATAGAATTGTAAAAAATATCAATTTTTGGCTATAACTCGAAAACAAAAGAAGGTCGCTCATTTGTGATTTCACCATTAAATTGAGCTCAAAAAGTTGGCACATGACTGCGCACACAGTTTTATTGTATCTTTAATAACAACTAAGTTACCCATTTCATACATCCAATTTGGGACACACTGTACGTGAATATAACACAATAAATTTAAAAAAATTGTTTATCTGAAACTCAAGTCTGCAATTAGGCCAGTGCCACATAGTTCAGACGTGCCAATACTTGAAAAACCAATAAATTTCTATGTTACAAGCAGTTCTGAACCTGAAATTGATGAAAACAACTTTAACGATGCTAGTGAAGTATCGAGCGTTTCTAAGCAACCGCCGTTATTTTCTAAGACCGAACTTAACGACTTAGTTAGAGACTTAGGTCTTCAGAAGAATCTTTCTAAAATTTTAGCATCCAGATTTCAAAGTAAAAATTTACTAGCAGAAGACGTTAAAATCTTGTATTTTAGGAAACGCGAGTCCGAGTATTCAGGCTATTTTGAAAAAAGTGATTGTCTAGTTTATTGCACCAACATTTCCAGTCTGATAAACAAACTTGTAGGCACATACAATTTTGTCGAGAGAATTGTAATTAGTCGCATTTGTCGATTAATAATTTAATTTCGTAGATTAATTAGTGGTCGTAGCGTATTGAGGTACGCATTGCTTTTACGTTAATTTTATTGTCGTTCATTAATCAAATATGGTTATATCAAATGATAAAGCTATTCTTGAAGGTAAATTTGCAATAAAACAGTTGGATCATATATACAGTAAGATTAATAAACAGGAAAATGTATCGATCGCTATAATTAGAGTATCGATGAAAAGTGTCGAGCAAATTGAAACTCATTTCAAGTTTTTTTGCAAGACTATTTTCTTTGATGTAGAAAGTAAACAATTGGACAAATTCTCGACTCTTAGGGTGAAAATCAATGATTACCTATGAGATATCCGTATTATCGCTGAACAATGTGAATTAGTTCTCGTACAAAATAAGCCGTAGGTGGAAAATATGAATAATCCTTTGTCAGTAAATAGTGGTATTCACTTAAAACACCTATCAGTGCCGCGGTTCTCAGGTCGTATTTCGGACTTTGAAAGTTATCATGCAATTTATAAGCGATTGATTTATGATAATGTCAGTTTGTCCTCTGTTGAAAAATTTTGCTATCTCGTAGATACACTAAATGATTCGTCGCGTGCGTTAATAAAACATTTGCCGTTAAACGATTGTGCATACGATGAAGCCTATAAAATCATTACTGATCATTTTCAGTCCAAGAGGTTATTGCTTTCGACATATTTTAATGCTCTCGAAAAATGCACTAAAATAAGTTTCTCAGACTCGCACACGGAACCCCGGCAATTAACTAGTTGTTTTGATGAAAATATATTGGCGTTAAAGCACATGGAAAAAGATTTATTAGATTTCACGTTGTTTAATATGTTGTCGAAAAAATTAGATACAAACGTTTTAAAGCGTTTTGAATTAGAAAATAGTGACGAAATTCTCTCGTTCAAAGATTTAAGGTTGTACATTGAAAAACAATGTAAACTATTGAAAATAAATGGCATTGCTTCAGGAACATGCTTATAATTTCGAGATTCCGTGAAACAAGGCGATAAAGGAAAGTTCGCTAGCACTTCGGCTAAAACTTCTTTAGTTGGTACCACCAATGATGGTAAGAATTGTAGTGCGCGTCAAGCTGTGCATCCTATTAATTGATGTAAGCAGTTTCTCGATAAAACCTCTCAAGAACGATTTGAGGTGGTAAAGGTTAAAAATCTTTGTATTAAATATTTTAATACTTCACATTCGGTAAGAAATTATAAGTTGGATTGGTCGTGTAGATAATGTCAACAGTCACACAATTCGTTACTTCACTTTGATAAACGAGAAAATCGGTGTCTCCACGCAGACAAACGCATCGTCAAAGGTCAGCGTCTCCTCGGGGAGCGGCGCCTAGACTTACTTCTACTAGTAGACCTAGTGAAGACAATCTGTCGTCGACGGCTGTGCATGAACAACCTGCCACTAGCTCGTTAATTTCGATGTCATTAGGACATACAACTACGCTGTAGCTACGGCAATAGTGTTGGTGCTCGATTATACAGGAAAATTGCAACCTGTTCGAATAATGTTAGATAACGGATCCATGGAAAGTTTTATTACCGAAAGGCGTCGTCAGAAATTAGGTTTAAAGAATCAGAGAGCCATTGTCACTCTTTAAGGACTTGGCTTGAATTCGTCGTTGGTGTCTGGTACACCATCGTGTGTAGTCAGCCCCTCGGGAGCAAGGTTTCTATCATACGAAATTGATTCTTATATTTTACCTAACATTTGTAATTAATTATCTTCGTCGTCTATAGGGGTCAAGGAATGGTTGCATATTTGAGGTTTGGCATTAGCGGATTGTAATTTTAATATTCCTGGTAAGATTGGCATGCTACTCGGAGCTGAAATCTTTGATCAGGTTTTGTTGAACAAATTTCGTTAGGGTGTCGCTATTAAAACAACCTTTGGTTGGATTTTAACGGGAAAGGTTGTTTCCCCGAATAATTCCATTACGTCGATGTACTTTCGTTGAGCCCTTAGACAGCGACATTCGTCGGTTTTGGGAATTACAAAATATTCTCTTCACGAAACACATTTCTTCTAAAGAAGAAAGGTGTGAAAAGGAATTTGTGGAAAATTATAGACGTAACAAGGACGGTCGTTTCGTAGTGTCCTTGTCCTTTAAAATTTCTGAATCCTCATTCGTGGCTACGAGATCGATTTCTATTAAAAGATTTTTGTCATTAGAACGTCGTTTGCTAAAAATCCTGAATTGTATTCGGATTATAAAAAATTTATGGAGGATTATTTAAAAAGCATTCACATGTCTCAAGTAGAATCGCCTGAAAATTCGTCGGTTCGTGAGAGAATGTATTACATTCCCCATCATGCTGTACATAAGCGTGATAACACTACCACCAAATTGCGTGTGGTTTTCGATGCTTCGTGTCAGGATCAATCTTGCAATTCGTTAAAGGATAGCTTGGCTATTGGCGCTGCTCTGCAAAAAGACATTGTAGTTTTGTTACTGCACTTTCGTGTACATCCTATCGTAATTACAGCTGACATTAAACAAATGTATCGGCAGATTTTGGTTAAAGATACTCATCGTAATTATCATCGTATCGTCTGGAAACTTTCTCCGTCAGATCCTATTAAATATTGTGACTTATGGAGTTTTGTTGTCGCTTTTTTTGACCTTGCATACTGTTCAAGAATTGACAAGGTTAGAATTGATTAATTTTCCTTTCGCGTCATCGGTATTGGCAGGAGATACCTATGTTGCTGATTTAGTCACTGGATGCAATTAGATTGAAGCTGCTAATCAATTAATTAATGAGTTGAATAGTATTTGCACTACTAATAGTTTTCAATTAAGAAAATGGAATAGTAATTGCCCGGAAGTGCCGTCCAACTTGAAGAAGTTCCTATCCAGTTCGGAAGTTATTACATTTCAAGATAAAGATAGTGGTTGAATAAAAATTTGCTCTTGCAGGTGTATTTTTATACAACTTTAACGCTGAACAGCGCACTTGCACTAAGCGTAATATTTTGTCGGCTATCGCAAAAAATTTTTATCCTCTCGGTTTGATACCGGCCTTAGTACTTTTCGCTAAACGTATAGTTCTAGATCTTTGTCTTTTAGGCCTTGGTTGTGACCAAGAGCCACCATTGAAAGTCGTAGAAAAATGGAAACGTTTTTTGGGTGAATCGCCAGCGGTTTTAAATATTGAGATTTCGCGTCGCATCATATGTAATAATTTAAAAAAGGTGGAGTTGCCTGGGTTGCTACGTGCAATTTGCACTTAAACAGTGTTTTTAGGTTAAGTTTTGATGTATGGAAGTTTTGCGCCATAATTTCAAAAGACGCAGTGCGCAGGAATTTTAAATAGACTAGGCGGTACTTCCGTACGTCATAGTAGTGCATTTGCGCAGTGTGCGTGTCCCTAGAGGGTTGGACCAATACTAGACAAGGAGTGGGGACAAAGTAGTGAGAGGTTTTGGTGACGCTCTAAAACGTGGCCTTTTGCCTTGCTTCTTGAAGTAGTGTGGTGGGTCAGATATTGTATCGTGCTTAGCTTACCTATGTAGTTTCCCTGCTTGCTTATCTTTTGTTTGTCGACCATTACCTGATTTTTTCCGTCATTCCCTACATAGGTAGATAAATTTGCAGCCACCTCGAGGCAAACCGGACTCCACGACCCCGAGACAAATTGGATGTCCATGTCCAGCCAACAGCCCCGGAGCAGAGACCTACCGTAGCGTGACTTCATGCCGGATACCGGATTTTTGATGTAAGTAGATTATTAGCTAATTTGTTTGCTTGTATCGTTGTTTATTTATGTAAATTTTCGATTATGGCGCAATATAAATTATTGGTGACGTCATGGTAGTTTGCAACGCGGAATCTGTAATAAGGTTTGCGCTTCCGACCGCCAGGGCGTTGCATTGCCTCCTATTCATTGCGCTTGCGCGATGTATCTTATGAACTTTGGTAACTGTATTACCGACTTTTAGGAACTATCACCATATAAATGTATCACCATCTAAAGTGTAATACTTTGCAAACTGTTTTATCGACCATATAAACTATCACCAATAGAAGTGTAATAGGGTACTGTGATGCTTCTGAAGCCGGGTATGCAGCTGTCATCTATTTTTGTTCGTTCGGTTTAGAAGGTAATATTGCCATGTCATTAGTATGCGCAAAATCAAAGGTTGCTCCTACTAATCGCGTTTCATTGCCCCGTCTCGAATTGTGTGTTGCCGTACTCTTAGCAAATTTAGAAGATTTCGTCAAAAATACTTATACAGATAGTTTATCATTTTGTATTATTTTTGCGTGGTCAGATTCGACTGTTGTTTTGTCTTGGATGCGGTCTTCCTCGCATAAGTGGAAGACATTTGTTAGCAATTACCTTTCGCATATTCAAAAACGTATTCCTCCATCGTGGTTTCGTGTTAAGTTCTAGGACAACGCTGCGGAATATGCCTCACGTGGAGTTTTGGCTTCAGAGTTGGTTCATCATTCATTATGGTGAACAAAACCTTCCTGTCGTAGCAAAGAATGGCCAGTAACGTCGCTGCCAAAACTTATCGACTCATGTCAGATGGACGTCTAATATCGTACTATGTCGTTAACAGTCGTTATGCCTGAAAATGTCTTATCTTTGTTATTGGATACATTTTCAAAGCTGCAGAAAATTTGTAGGATTATTAAATATATTCGTAATTTTACTCGTAATGTTCAATGTCAGCGGATTTGCGTTCAAAATATTCTGATGGTTTGTCCTTAGCTCAGCAGCAAGAGGCTATATATTTTTCGATTAAAAAACTGCAAACAGATGTTTTTGCCCAAGACATTGCAAATATTAAAACTGGAAAATTTGTTGGAAAAAACTACGTAGCCTTAGTTCCTTTCTAGATAGTCGTGATTTGTTGAGGGTGGGCGGTCGCCTGCGTAATTCTGAGTTATCGCATTGTGCAACATTTTCAATTTTGCTTCCTCGGTCGCATCGGTTAACTGAAATTATTATATTAGATTGTCATGAAAGACACACACATCTTGGAAATCGAACAACTCAATTTTTATTAACTCAAAATTATTGGATCTTGTCCGCAAAGAGGGTTATTTGGCAATGTTTGAAATCCTGCGTTCGTTATTTTCGTGTAAACCGTTTGGTTTTATGTCCGCCTATAGGGGATTTACCAGCTTGTAGGTTAACTTCAGGTAAGGCATTTTAAATACGGGAGTCGACTTTGGTGGACTTTTCTCTGTCACAAAAAATCGGTATCGTGGCGCACAATCATTGAAAGCGTACATTTGCTTAGTTATTTGTTTCAGCACTTATATAAGTTTGTCGGTTTAGGTTTCTTAGTTAAAAGCTATAATTATTTTTAAATATAAAATAAGTTAGTTCATACTCATTTTGGCGGGCGGAATGTTTGGACTTTTTGTAGCACGTTTTCGTGGTTAATTTTAAATCATTGTAAATTTGTAGTTGTAAATCAAATAGTAAAGCTGTCATCCCTTCTCCCGTTATATCCTGTCATAAACCTCCTTTGTGCCGATGGAAATTAAGTTGGACTAAAGGGGTAGTGATAGACACTTGCTCATGGACATCGAAAAGAAACGGTTATCAGTTCGTGAGTTAAGTCATTTGTGTCGCCGAATGTGATTCTTTTGTGATAACCCCTGAAAAATACAAGTGATAGTGCATACGTATCACGTCCAATAAATCACCTCACAGTCCAGTTAGTTGAAAAGTAGAAACGACTCTTATAGAACATTAAAATATCCTGGAGGTAAGTCGATATATAAAACTATAAGGTTACTCACGCGTTAAACAACGTTAAAGCTTTAAATATAGATGGAGACGCTTTCAAATACACTTGTACTAAATTTTCCGCCATCTCAGATGCAAAATAAAAGAAAGGAATTTTTGTCGGTCCTCAAATAAGGAGATTAACGAAAGATTAAGAATTTGTTAATACCATGACCGAAACATTTGCTAATGTTATTGAAGGTTTTTTGGGAAACAACAAAGATCCTAACTACAAGGAAATTGTAAAATTTATGGAATTGGGACGTAATATGAGCATAAAAGTTCACTTTTTATACTTCCCAGAAAATCTTGGTGATGAGAGTGATGAGGTGCCTTTTTAGACCAAACTTTTGTTTACTAACAAAGGGAGAATAAATCAAAAACTAGAATTCAAATAGGTAATGAGAACTTACAAGAGGTTAAGGATTTCTGCCACCTAGGAAACCAAATAACGCAAGCTGGGTGATCGGGCAACTCAGGGTAGGTGGAGCGAAGTAGGCAACCCTGGAGTTCCACCTTCCAGAGCAGTGAACTGTAATCGTTTAGGGGGAGACACTAGGGGAAGAAATACGAAGGACGGAATAGTAGGAAATGAACACTTTTTGACAATATAACAAATCATAACGACAACATGGTGAACTTTATTGAGTGAATAAATTAACCAATTAATCGTACACCGTGTAGTAAGAGGATCATATTTTATAACGTCAATAAGAATTAGAAATACAGCAAAAAGCACAATTTGCAGTATATTCAATTTTTGAATTATCCGAGTTTGTATAAACGCACTACTTTAATCACACTGTTATAAATTTATAGTACATATGCAGTTGCATCAAGTTCACCAACTTATTTATTTTATGATACGCCAATGGAAAGTGTCATTGCATTAATACCACACAAGCTCGAGATAACTTGTTGTGATACCAGATTAAGAAAATGGTTATTAATTACGATTATAACCGGAAGGATCAATAATGTTTGGGCGATTTGTAAGAAATTTACATACATCCGGAAAAACACGCACCTGTGTTGAGAGAATAGAAATTACTACGAATAACGATCGCCTCGTTTTTAAGTTAATCTGTAACTTTTACGATAGAAACGAATGCATTACTAATTTTGCACACTAGAGATAATTTATAGAGCAGAGTCTTAGCATAATGGTAATTGCAGCCCGCGTGAATACGCCTGTAACTTAGAAAGGCTAGAAGCAGACTCTCTGATTCTTGTTTATTAGAACAAAAGCAGGTGAGCGATAAACAGCGCTGCACGTGCCACAAATGTTTTCTTTCTGTCTGTTGGACAGGAAATTAAATGGAATTTAATATTGGTGAAAACTAATGAAATAAGGATAGTACTTTTTTGAACGTAATTAATCTTATAGAGAATAAGGAGAATTTTATGAATAAGAAATAATTTACGAAACTCCAACACTGGGAAAATCGCAAAAAATATAAAACAAAGATTAGTACAAGGGCGTGTTACATTTAACAAGAAAAAGCAACTACTGTGTTTAAGGATAAGAAACAGAATCAAGGAAAAGATTGCTTAAAACAAATGTGTGGAGCACAGTACTGTATGGATGTAAAACTTGGATAGTAGGAGAAGCGGACAGGAAAAAGATAACAGCCTTTGAAATATGATGCTACAGACGTATGATGAAGATATCATAGACAGATAAAGTTAAGAACAAAGAGTTACTAGAAATGGTAGGGGAAGAAAGAAATATGTGGAAAACATTAAACAGTAAAGAAAAGATGATAGGTCACATACTAAGGGATGAGGGATTAGTGCGGAATATATTAGAAGCAGAGATAGGATAAATGAGAGGCGGCTTAACTCCTTCAACACATACTTTACATGTGATTTTTCAATGCTCCACCCGAAGGTCCTACATTGACCAGGAAGCGAGTTTTTCTTTACCTGGAAAATTTGGAATTTTGTCGAACCCTTGCTGTTCCAAACAAGGTAGGGATCTTTAACGTGCGTGACAACACTCACACACGGGACCTCCATTTTCTCTCTCATCCGAAAGAGGGTGTATATTTGTGAAAAACGCTCGCCTAACATTTTCAAGCAGACCGTATCGGGATTCGAAACCGGACCTTGGGCGTAGTAGTCACACATACCAACTATGCCACGGTGCCGCCTCCTCTACACATACTACTGAATTTCGGTGAAATAGGACATATAATTAGAAAACAATTGAAAAGTAACCGAGCTGTTTCTAGGATGTGGAAATTTCAGGGAGGTACGTGTGCAACCAGTTACAAAACGGAAACCCTAATGAAGAAAAAAATAATTGCACTTAATTCTGATGATTATTATAAACAACTACAGGTGTTGGTTTTGAAATATTTTCAACTAATGTTGATTGTGCAAAAGGATATATTGGAAAACTATTCATTCTGCAATGTTCAAGTGTTGGGGGATTTTGGTAAGCGCAGGCTGCTTAAACCCCTTCACATACCACTGAGTATCGGGAAAATAGGGTGTTACGTGCCAATCAAATTGGCCTTTAAACATTGTTATTAGGTTAATTTTGATGTGCGGAAGTTTCGCGCCATAATTTCAAAAGACTCGGGGCGCGCATTTCCGATACGTTACAGTGCGTCTGCGCCAGATCGCGCGACGCGAGAGGGTTCGACGAATAACTTCGCGCCGACGTGTAAAAGACAAAAAGTGGGGACAAGTTTCCGTTAGACGCTTGACCGTGGCTTTTTAGCCCGTACTTTCGAGTGGAGTGGACGCTTTGAGGTATCGTATCGTGCTTATCTTTACCTATGTAGATATCCTGCCTAATTGTTTTGTTTGTCGCCCTTACCATGTTTCCTAATCCGATCCCTGCATAGGTAGATGAAATCTGCAGCCACCTAGGGCGAACCGTACTGCACGACCCTGGATGACGAGCTCATGATTGCACCGAGTGCTGGTCCGAACGCTTTGGAAGAGCGTCGGGAGTCACCATCTTTAACTACCGCAAAAGGGCCTCTGTAGCCTGATGGACTTTGGAGAAACCAACTATGACCCAATTCCGCCGGACGCCGGATCTCTGAGTGAGTATTCTCTTGTTGATTTTGTTCGCTATTATCATTTATTGTTTAAATTTATATAAATTCCCGATTATTGTGCAATATAAATTGTGCATTGGTGACGTCATTGGTAGATGAGCGCGCCCAAAATCTGTAAAAGATTAGCGCTACCAACTACCGGTGGTGTCTAGTAAACCCCGCTTCCGGTGTTGTATTTATCGAACTTTTAAATGTAATTACCGTTTTAAATGTAAGAAGGGTATATATTTGTAAAGCAATAGAAAGAGAAGCAAACTGCATCTAACAAGAAAGAGCAACGGCTATGTTCAAAGACAACAAACATAGAAACAAGGGGAAAATTGTTGAATGCATATGTGTGGAGCATAGCACAGGACATCTATGAAATAGGGGCAGTAGGAGAAGTATACAGAAAAACAGCAGAAGCCTTTTGGAATGTTGTGCTTCAGATGTATGATGATGATAGCATGGACAAAGTTAATAATAAAGGGGTTATTAAAATAGTAGGGGAATAAAGATATCTGTGGAAAACAAAAAATATGAGAAATAGAAGTGCAGGATGCGTTCAAGGCATTTTTGGGGAATAGTGCGGGATATATTGCAATCAGATTTAAGGAAAAAGAGAGGTAGGTGTAGACCTAGATTAGACTATTGGACGCAGATAGTGAAATATGCAGACTGGAAATTTCAGGGAAATGTGTAGCTAAGTTCAGAATAGGAAACAAGGAGTGTACGTACGCGCCTAACCAGTTCTAAGACTGAAAACCTATTGTTGATACCTCGGTAATTTTGTTTACAAAGGTAGATGTTCTACAACGGAATGCGATAAAAATATGTTTTGGATTCTTAAAGAGTATTACAAATGACGTCGTCTTCGCAGTAGCACTAGAGTTGTCACTCCGACAACGGCGTCGATATCTAGCTCAAAAGTTCATTATGTAAAAGTAAGCTTGTCCTGTCTGATCATTAAAAAATTCATCGTCTATTTATCCTAAGCCTCACACACTGACAGTGGATAATTAAGAAGGATCGTGTACTAACTACGTCTTTATTGAACCTATGATGAAAGAGATCGCTTCCGCAGACAAAATTCCCTTTTAGTTACTGGATTTTGATTTACTAGATAAGATAGAGAATATTAATATTCCCTGTTGCACTAGGTGTATGGAGCAGCAAGAATTAAAATTTTTAATGGATTCACAGTATCTACAACAAACTTTTCACTGATGTGTCGATTCTTGCAGGAAATGTTGGTACTCAGTGATTTGTATACAAAGTCACTGGTTGTGTCGTGTTTGATTCTCTATCAAACAAACATTGCTGTTATCGCTTGGTCAATATTCAACTCTTTCCACTGAATAATTCTCTATTTGGAAGGCATTATAATATGTATATTTCAATCCAGATAACTTCACATCAAGAAATGTTCTGGAAATAAGCGACAGCCAAAGTAGCCTACGCAGTTTGAAACATATCAGTTTAACATAAATTTTTCATTTATTCATAAGACTATACTCCAGATGGCAAGTATGTTAGAGTAAATGGGATTTGTAATTAAATTGGTATAAAGCTCATCGTAGGGTTCCCGTTAATGAAAAAGCCAGCAGACTAGCAAAATCAGCCATAAATCTACCGGAAATTGACTCATCATTATGCATTCATATCGATATTTACCCATTTCTTAAATCGTTCTGCAAATGTAATTGAAGATTGAAATACTCGGGAAACGTCTTGGGAAAATCTTATAAGTACATAGAACCTATTCCTCCAAGACACCTATGGTTCAGATCGGTTACAATTACTAATAATACAGGTCTTAACTATACAGACAGGGACTTTATATGCGTTATATTCAGATTGAGAGCGGATATGGACTATGCCCGGAATATCTACATAAAATTAGGAAAAAAGATCTTTTCTGTGAGTGTGGTGAGTTAGGGACTGTAAATCAGATTATATTTGAATGTAAAAATTTTGTCTTTCATCGCGAGAAGTTGTGCTCTGAAATATTAAAATCACCTATTTCATTAACCTTTTCAACTGAACATAGTTCTATCATTTAATAACTACATTTATTAGAAGATACAATATCTTAATACAATCATTTATTATTATTCTATTATTTTATAAATAAATTTAGGTTAGTGCATTTTCACACGTTTGCACCCTCTGTTAATTCTGCCATCTATCCATTGCTTTCTGAGTATGTGTTAGAAGAAAGATAAGCCCCTTGGTTTATTATATCCCTGTTTTATCCTATGATACTAATAATGATAGTGAACTAGGTTCGATTTTTATATTTGTGTTTTTGTTAGGCTCACCATACGTCCTGTATTTCCCCGGACAATCTGGATTTTGAATGTGCATCCGGGGAAATGTCCGGGGTTGATGTTTGTCCGGGTTTTTTGCCAGCAAAGCGAAGAAAACGGTCGAACGGGTATTGAAACTGTACGAACGAATGATAATTTCGTGTGGGCTGGTGGTAACGCGTTGTTAGTGGCGTGGCTGACACTACAGCGTTGTACTTCAAGTATATCATTATTAAATAATATTTTGTGTGTAGTTCGTGTTTGCTGTATTACCTAAATAAACTAGATGGCTCCTAAAAAGTGTGTTTTTAATGATAAATTTGCTACGTACCTAGACGTAGCCGGAAGAAAAGTAAATACCAGGCTAATTATCAAACGCGGAGAGTGGGTGGGATTCGCTTACATACCAAAAAGAAACAAAAAAACACATCGCCCACGATTTTCAATTAACACATAAAAATAAATAAAAGATTCTGTACAAACAAGCAAAATGAAAATAAATTAAGTGTTATTATTACACAGCAAACAATTATATTGTACGGACAATTTAGGAATTTAGATACGAAGTGCGCATCTCGTATTTCACACAAATTATAATTAATTAGTAGGAAAAAACTGTGAGAGCTTTTGTCAAGCATTTTTAAAGTTTCACCTAATACAAAATAACTAATTAGTAAGAAAAAATTAACGGGTGAGAGCTTTTGTCAGACATCTTTTAAATCGTACATAGTACCGTTTGTAAAATAAACCAATCAGTATAAAAGAGTAAGTGTATGTCTGGCCAACATTTTTAACGAAGATACCTCATCCCTGTAGAGCGATAATATGGCTTAGCAGCAACGAACAATAGTTCTACAATGTCACCTAACTACACCAAACGTTGATACGGAATATGCTATTGACACAAAAGAAAACGAGTTGTATATCTGTAGGTGTCCGGATACATAGCTTGCAAACCGTCGGGGGTAACTCAGCACAGCAACGCTATGGTCGTCAGAATCTATTTACCCTGCTACCACAACTGCAGCAGCGGTCTACGGCCAAAAGCAGTTGGTCTATAGACAAAAGCAGTTGGTCTACATAAAGAAAGAACCCATTTGGCCTCCAGCTAAAAAAAGAATCTGATTAGAATGGGTACGCGTGGGGAGACTCACCAATACACGCAAGACACATCCTAGTTGTTGAACAGAAAAAACAAACGTGCATTGCATTTGAAATACGGTGACGAATAATGTAGAAAATATTTCGACGCACAAGCTGTAGAATCAAATTCAACAGTGATTCAAATAACACGAATTCGAACTGCAAATCCTCGCTTATCGAAGCGCGATTGAAACTGGAAAAGTCGGGTTTTATCGGATAGTGCGCAACCTTATTTCAACAAGTTTTTACATTGGAACAATAGAGAAAACCATTATCCGTGTTCGTAATGTATACCAAGATAACGAGTACCTAAAAACAGGATATAACTGTAATTGTAGCATGAACTTGTCGTTTCAAAATAAATAAGTTGAAAATGAAAATATTGTAGCACGCGTACTTATTGTATACTGTATGTTGTTGAAGAATTTAAGAAATTAGTGGATACCTAAAACAATGCATAGACTATTTAATTTATCGAATAAATTTTTTTTAAAAGCAAAAGGGATTTGAGTTAACCAGGAAATTTTTAAAAGCAAAATTGGAACGTAACTAACTGAAGGCAGAGTACACACTTTTAAAAGGTGGTCAATCACGTAACAAACGGGTACGGTGTTTGACGTGCAATTCTGAGTTTTCTGTGGAACACAGAGGCCGCTTGGAGATTGAGGACCACGTAAAAACAGACAAGCACAAAAAAGCTGTAAGTTCAGCATCATCTTATATATTGAATCATTTTTTAAGAAAATCCAGCTTCGTCAGATTCTGATTTACAATGTGCTGATACAGAAGCGACTTTCGCTTACCATACTGCTCGGTACGAACTTAGTTTTGGAAATAGTGATTGTACCTCAAAGCTGATAAAAAAACTGTTTGAATCAAAATTTTCGGCAGCCAGAACCAAAACAGAAGCGATAATTGTTAATGTTATTTCACCTTATATTTTTAATATTGTTTTGGAAGACCTAAAAAAAATTAATTTCATTACTATCACAATTGATAGCTCAAACAGGAAGCATATTAAGCTCATCCCTGTTGTTGTGAGATATATTACTAAAAGCGGAGAAGTTAATGTAAAACTCTTGTATTTTGACGAAGTGCCTAGGGAAACATCAGATATATTGATCGGGCACGTCTTAAAATGTATTAAAAACTGTGATATTGAAAACAAAATGATCTGCGTGTCTGCTGATAATACGAACGCCAATTTTGGAGGTGTTAATCGACAAACCGAAGGCAACGTTTTCAGAAAGTTGCAGAAAGCAGTAGGTAGGCCCTGTTACGTCATCATTGAACAATTTGGTAGTGGTGACAATAAATACCATTAGTGCGGGTACTCTACAGTTTTTAGTGAAATTTTATGCCGGTAGTGCGAGTGCGTAAAGTAACAATCAGTCGTACTCGGACGGTTACAGGAGACAGTTGTACGAGAGCCCTGAAGGCGACACTACACCGAACGTGCGTTTTCTTGGTTGTCCGCTAACCTTTTGTGTGTGACTTTTCTTGCCCGGAGCGGCACAGGCTTAAGGTATTTATACCCTTTATTAAGTAGTTTGTTGTATGTGCTTTGTCTATTACATAACCGCTACACCGCCATCGGTATTGCTACATAATAGCAATTGGACCTTCCCTATAATTACCATATCTAGATCACATTACCACCCCACATTTGGTCCTAATTCGGTCCGAATTTCACCGGTCCTATGTTTATACGCATGTCCTAAACTGAATATTATTTTGCATTCCAACGAGCGTGTTTTAATCATTTACTTTAGCTTTTAAATTTGTGTTCAAACCCCATATTCAGTGGGTTAAAATGTGTGTAAATATTAGCTATATACTCTCTTTACATTAAAATAAGCAATTTCTCCGTAATTAAACCAGCAAGCGTTTAATTACAAACAAATCCTTTATATAAAACTTGCTCATCATCATCATTTTGTTTTCGACCTTACTTAAGGTCGGTTTGACGCAGCTCTAACTTCTTTTCTATTCTGTGCTAATCTAAAAGCTCTACATACCTTTCACAACCTAAATTTCTAATAATTTGACTAATATAGTTTGGTCTAGGTCTTCCTAATTTGCATTAAAACACATTGCGCGTTTTTTGTATCACATACAATCCTTGCAGTTGGTTTACAAAGTGAAATATTGAACACATTTGCAGGAATAATAAAATGTAAAAGCTGCATCTTTCTTGCAAATATGTTAGCCACATTTTAAAATTTGGTGGACCTGCGATCTTTCATGTTAAAGGCCGCCCGTTTAAACTGTAAATTTTATCTTAACGCTTTGTTTGACAAATCGTTAGGTTTTCGACGTGTTGCTTAAGACCCATTGGAGGCTAATAGTCATAAACGTGATTTATTGATTTATGCGCTATTTTACATTTTCGTGCTTGAACAACAACCCATAATATTTAATATTTTTCAACGCACAGCTGAAGGTTACCGCGTTTACAGCATTTATTTGTAGGTCTTTCAGAATAACGTTGTCATTATGGCTCCAACAAAGACAGATTTGGCACAACTCGAATTATTTAAAATACGCATTATGGAAATTTTAGAGCTCGGCAGTGCTATACAGAGTGATTCAGGTTTAAAAACGTTATTCCATATTCAAACAAGGGGAGTGAATGACATTTACTCCAATTTTAATAGGATTTTAATTGATGTCTTAGTTTCGTGTAACGATGTAGAATTATTAAATTACAACGCTCTACGTAAAGAGGTAGATGCAGCTTGCTATTGCATTTTGCTGCACCTTGAAACGATGCAAAAAATGCGAGCACCACAACTTAATGAAAGTACATCAAGCAGTACGGGATCAAAATTGTTACCGTTAAAGCTCCTACATTTTATTAATGTGGTAACTGAATTCTCATCTCATATTGATTTATTTGACAGTCTGGTTTACAATAATGCTATTGAGAAGTTAAATTACCTTATTAACTGCTGTTGCGGGGAGTCTTTGAAAATTGTTAAATCGGTACCTGTTTCGGGGGATAATTTTATTATTTCGTATAATGCCCTGCGTGAGCGATTTAGCAATCCACGTTTATTAGCAACTTTGCATTGGAAGGCTATGAAAGACTTTCCATCTTTAAAATCAGGAGACCCTAAGAAACTTAGGGCACTTATTGATTGTTTTTCAGAGAACCTTGCTGTTCTAATTAACTTAAAATTTCGTACTGAACATTGGAACTTCATTCTGGTCGATTTTCTTTTAGAAAAACTCGATCCGTTTACTAGAAAACGCTTTGAACTCCAATCGGATCCGAAGCAAATACCCAATTTAGATGATTTGAGATGTTTTTTAACTCAACAATGTGCAGCGTTAGAAACCTTTTCTTCAACCGCACCTGTTTCTTATTCGACGACTGTCAATACATCTCACACATCAGTGCCTAAGAAATCCTTACCGTTTTAATTTAAACCAAAAGTTTCTTCTAACGTAGTTTCACTGAATACACCAATTAGCTCCAGTGACTTAAAGAATTCATTTTCGCATCATTGTCCTTCTTGCAAAGGCAATCACTTAATTTACAGATGTCAATCGTTTCTAAAGAAAACTCCGACGGAACGTTTCAACATTGTCAAACGCTTACGCCTCTGTTTAAATTGCTTACGTACAGACCATGCGTCCATGCAATGCAAATCCTATAACTCTTGTCGAACTTGCGCCAAGCCGCATCATACCTTGCTACATTCTGAAGCGTAACTTGCTTCTAGCCGTTCAGCTGAACCGACCGCTACACATATGCATAAAAATGCCAATAGGACGCAGTCAGCTTCGTATATTCAGTCAAATGTTTTGTCTTCACAGACGAATTCAAATCTTGGGGTTACTGTCTTACTCGCCACTGCTGTGGTGGAAGTTCAAAACCGTTCTGGTAGATACAAACCGATCAGACTACTCTTAGACCCTGGCTCCCAAGCTAGCTTTATTCAAGACGATTGCGTTAGCAAACTTTGGCTTCCACGCATACGTTCTCAAGTTCCTATTTATGGACTTGGGCAGACAACTTCAGCGGTCAATAGGGGTGCGGTCAGCTGCACCATTCGCTTTATTTTAGACTCTGAAAAATCTCTAGAAGTCACAACTTTTGTGCTTTCATCAATATCTGGTAAATTACCTAGCGTTACCGGACCTGGAACTCTCCAGGAACCATTGGCATGCTCCTTGAAGCAGATGTTTATCCGTTTAACATCACTGGCGGTGTTATACATGGCAAATTTCTTCAGCCTGCCGTCATAAATACAATTTTTGGTTGGACTATTATTGGTCCCACAAAAAGCTTGCACTCTCATACTGTCCAAGCATTTTTTACTTCTGTACAAGATCCTAGCGACCAGACCCTAAGGCGTTTTTGGGAGATAGAGGAGCTGCCATCCAAGTCTTATACTTCTCCAGAAGAAAAAAGGCAGATTTGATTTTTGAAAACACGTTTTCTCGTGACCCTAGCGGTCGTTTTATTGTTGCGTTACCGTTTAACGATACTTTGCCCATTTTTGATAATTGCTTTGACATTGCTAAAAAAAGACTATTTTCGTTAGAGCGCAAATTGCATGCTCAACCGGAGCTACGCGCACAGTACAACAATTTCATGCAGGACTATCTTGATGCGGGTCATATGGCATTACTCGATTCTCCGCCCGTTGGGAACGATAATTATTTTTTACACCATCATCCTGTGTTTATAGAGGAAGGTCATAGTTCTAAAATTCGTGTGGTTTTTGACGCCTCTGCAAAGGCTAAAAACAACGTGTCACTTAATGACACTAAATTGGCTGGACCTAGTCTCCAAAACGACATTTTGTTAATCTTACTTAAATTTCGTACTCATCGTTTCGTTTTTACTTGTGATGTTCGCCAAATGTATCGACAAATTTTGGTTACCGAAGAACATCGAAAGTTTCAATTAATTGT
This sequence comes from Platerodrilus igneus, assembly GCA_036346225.1. NCBI lineage: Eukaryota > Metazoa > Arthropoda > Insecta > Coleoptera > Lycidae > Platerodrilus > Platerodrilus igneus. Next base: position 161,643 of record JARFIW010000273.1, read on the forward strand.
TTGGCGGTTCTCCGCAGAAGAACCCATTCAGACTTATCAGCTTAATACAATGACCTATAGTATTAAGCCATCGCCTTATCTAGCATTAAAAACCCTTCAGCAATTAGCCATTGACGAAGGCAAAATGTTTTCGTTGGCCGCTGAGGCTATACGGTCAAATCTTTATATTGACGATTTCGTCGCCGGTGGAGATTCTATACAATCGGCCCGCGAAATTAAAGATCAACTTATTCGACTTTTGCATTGGGCTGGTTTTGAACTTCGAAAATGGAGTTCTAATTCAGCTTCTATTTTGGAAGGCATTCCGTCAGATTTTTGCCAATATACTTCTCTCGATTTCGATTCTGACGAATCAATAAAAACATTAGGTCTTCAATGGTCACCTACAGAAGATATTTTCTCATTTCGGGTTAAACCATTAAACCCAATATGTAGAAAGCGCAACATACTTTTGCAAGTTGCCAGAATATATGATCCATTATGATTTTAGCCCCACTAACACTTTTTGCAAAACGCCTAATCCAACATCTGTGGATGTTAGGTTTAAATTGGGATGACATCCCACCAGCAGACATTTCATCTCAATGGCAGCAGTATCAAGAGGAGTTGCCGTTATTATCGTCATTAAAGTTACCACGATGTTTACCCCCTTCGGATCCTTTTACTTGTCATTTGCATGGGTTTTGCGATTCTAGCGAGGTATGGTATGCAGCGGTAACATATATCCAGTTCATAAATCAAATTACTGGATAAATAACTGTACAATTTGTAACCGCTAAAACAAAAGTAGCTCCAATTAAGCGCATTTCCATTTCACGTTTGGAATTATGTGCCGCCGTTTTATTAATCGATTTACTTTCTTTCACCATTCGGTCTTATCAAGGCTCGAATGAAATCTCCGATGTTTTAGTGTGGAGTGATTCTACGGTCGCTCTCACTTGGATACGTTCTCCACCTTTTCGTTGGAAATCCTTTGTGGCAAACCGTGTTAGCCACATTCAAGAAATCATTGCACCTAGTCGATGGTTTTATATTAAATCGTCACATAATCCGGCTGATCCTGCATCTCGGAGATTAATGCCAAGCGCGGTTATTTCATGTTCGCTATGGTGGGCGGGGCCTGAATGGCTTCACTACCCAAGTGACTCGTGGCCGCCTCAACCAACATTGTCAACCTCAATTGCTGAGGTAACTACGGAAAAGAAGATCCTAACATTTGTCGTTCAAACAGATCCAAACATCATTGACATTTTACTAAGTCGCTTTTCATCGTTCTATAAAATCCAAGGCATCGGGGCTTACATTTATAGATTTTTTAAACCCACGGCTCAACGTCATACGGGTCCCTTAACAGACATTGAATTACACAATTCTCTTATGATTATCGTTCGGCATGTACAAAATGTTACATTTTCAAAGGAAATAGCTTCGATCAAGGCAAACCGTAAATTACCTAAAACCTTGCAAAAACTTTCTCCATTTGTTGATCTACAAAATATCTTAAGAGCAGGTGGGCGCTTGACACATTCTTCGCTTTCCTATTTCGAAAAGTTTCCTGCGTTATTGCCTCAGCGGCACCGATTAACCGAACTTATCATTCGGTCAACTCATGAAAAGTATTACCATCCCGGTGTATCCTAGCGTATCCTATCCAACAGAATTTCTGTATCCTTTCTATTAAAAATTCAATCCGAAATTATTTATCATCATGTCATAGATGTTTTCGTACCAAACCGGTCCTGGTAACTCCTCCTATGGGAGACCTACCGGCAGCACGTATTACCCAAATCAAACCGTTCAGTATTGTTGGTGTTGATTTTGCTGGCCCTCTTTTAATAAAGGCTAACCGCCTACGAGGCTCTAAAACTCTTAAGGCCTATATTTGTATTTTTGTTTGTTTTGCCACTAAGACAGCACATATTGAACTTGTTTCGGATTTGTCGGCAGACGCGTTTCTTGCTGCTTTGGGACGATTTATAGCACGTCGAGGACGCTGTTCTTGAATATTTAGTGATTGCGGAACTAATTTTGTAGGTGCCTATCGTCAGCTTGCGAGTTATCTGCATAGTGCAGTAACCTCAGAAAAGATAAAGTGGTCGTTTAATCCACCTAGCACCCCTCACTTCGGTGGCTTGTGGGAAAGCGGTGTTAAGTCGGTAAAGACACACCTAGCTCGCGTAATCGGCGAACAAAAGCTTATCTTTGAGGAACTTTACACAGTTCTTACTCAAATTGAATCTGTTTTAAATTCAAGGCCACTCTGCGCTTTGAGTTCCGATACAAATGACTTGCGTTGCTTAACACCAGGTCATTTTCTAATTATGGAGCCTTTTTTTGCACCACCAGATGAGGACCATTCAAACAACGTTTTATCATTAAAGAGCAAGTGGAAACTCCTGCAAAAACTCCATCAAGATTTTTGGGCTCGCTGGAGCCATGAGTACTTACATACTCTGAATCAGAAGGTTAAATAGCACTCTAAGGTAGGTGTGCGACAAGTTGAAAAGGACACTATTGTTCTCATCAAGGACGACCAGCTTTCTCCACTTCAATGGAAGTTTGGTAGTATTATGAATACCTTTCCCGGTGCGGACGGTATTATACGTGTCGCTGAAATCAAAACTGCACATGGCACATTAAAACGACCTTTGGTCAAACTAGCACCGCTATTTTAATTTTATTTTTATGTTTAGATGTATATACACATTTCTTACATGTTGTAATCTAAATAAAAACGAACGGGGGTAATTAAAAACTTTTTGTAAGTTTATTACCCTTTATCCTCGTGACTATCAGCTATATACTAAAACTCTCTATTTTTAATCTGATATCACTAGGTCGAGATTTTCTTCTTTATACTCCAAGCCCAGGGTAATGTCAGATGGAAAACGGCTTTAGACAAAGAAAACTCTTAGGGGTTAAACGGCTAGTAGAGTGTTAGCTCTGGGTAGATCATGAGCATGGGTCATGGGTGGATAATCGACCAAAAATATTTTTAATAGGCGCCACCGTATTTTTAATACAAGTGCCAACAAAATTTAACTGTGTTTGTATAAGGGAATGCGGAAACCTTATCTTAACACCACTATCATAGCCATAAAATTTGAATTTCACTCTTTATCACACACTTACCAAAACCTCAACCACCAGATGTCAAACAGTTGTCTCAGCTTTACCTGTGAACAAACAAAACACCACATGGACACTATCTGTGTCTTCAAAAGCATATGCCAAAAATAGAATAAATGAATTTAAACATCTGTGAAATACTAAAGGATTCATTTTCATTACTCTGTCTTTTTACTTAAGGAGGATTTGCTCTAGTTTTCTCTTTCCTAATTTAAATGTTGTATAATAAAACGTCTTTCAAAGGAAACAAAAGGAATTCTATTTATATATAGAAATCTGATTATATACATGTGACTGCAATATATATGCTTACTATCTTGTCATAAATTTTTATAAAAGAATTTTAATGAAGTTTAACCTTCAAAATAAATATGTATAAATTGATCATTTCTATAAAATTTAGTTTAAGCAAACATGTCATAATTTATTAGTTCATAACACATGATTTTATTTTTACTATAATCATTGAAGCGCTTCCTTGACCATTTACAACAAAGATTGATCATCAGAAAAATAGCGATCATAAATGCAACTACTCAAATTTAACTGTAATCTACAAAAAATATACGCGAATTTCAGCACCAATAAAAGCTTTTACATGACCTGAATGTTTTAAGCAAAATGTGAAAATTAAATCAAGACTGCATCTGGCGTCTAGATTAGGAAACAGAATCTATACTATTTTTTTATCTGACATAAGTTGTCATTCTAAATATCTTAAAACACATTGTATGCGTGTACAAATAACTGACAAACTAGATATTTATTCGGTGTGTTATTAACTTTAAAAACTACTTTATATTTTGTTACTCTAATAATCAACGTAGGAAATCTCATAATAATTTACTATACTTTCAAAGTTACGGAAAGTTTCAAACACTCACGTGTATCCAAATAAATTGCAGGTGCAAAACCATGACGTCTGCTGTTGTATTTTTCCAGTGTATTAATCATCAGTGAGTTTGAAGTACCAAGATTCTTTGTTGAATAAACCATTGCTATACGGCGTAGCTAAATAGATAGAACGAAACCATAACTGCCTGCTTTAAATTATTGCGACGAAAATTTATTATAATTTAACATTGAAAATTGTTGTTGTAGATATGTCCATAAGATATTGCACTAAAGTGAAATATATTAGTTTAATTTATTGTATTAATCTATACCAACTGTCTTAAATGATGTATATTATCGTTCCATGTTCTCAACTCAAGTTCTTCTTCTTGACTCTATTAGACGCCTCGTGTTTTAGTCGGGCCATCTTGACTTTTATCTCTAGTCTACAAAAGCGACTTCACTCTTGGATATTTGAAACAAAAGTGCTGATAATTAACTGGACAACGCTTGGTAACAAGCCTCAGAATATATATCTTCTAGAATCTATGTGTTATTATGAACATTATACTTTAATTTTTATTGGCTGAATATTTACGAATTAAATGCTTTAAAATTTATCTGTTTTATTATTAATTTATTAGGCTTGGTGTAACAAGAAAAAATACGTTACACAGCCTCTTCCCAAGAGAAAAAATTCGAGGTATGGAAGAATTTTTCTAAAAAAATTTTCGACTAAAACTTCAAAATTACTCTTATTAACTGTATAAACCTCTTACAACTCACAACAAAACAGCACAAACTTTAACTATAACTAACGATGAGTTTAACAAAAAAAACAGAATCATTCACTAATTGATATGGGGGAATATTAATGCATGGGATTGAGTGATTAGTAACTGCGCGTACTACACGCCTATAAAGGGACAAATTCGGGAAGTCATAATCAGTATATACGTCAATCAGTTAAGAATATTTAGGGGAATCTAACACTCAGTGGATGCATGTCATCTATAGTTACAAACGCAACAACCATATCAAAGTAACAAAATTTTACCTGAAGCGAAAATATTTTTCTATAAATTAGAACTGTAATAAACAAAATCGAATGTATAACAAAATTACTATTAAACAAAATTTGTACAACGAATACTCTTCTCTAATTTACTATATCTGTCTTAAGGATTTATGTACATAACTTTCCAAGTGCTAATTACATTTAAACTAATCGATGAATTTAACAAGTACCAAAAGCTGTTATTTACGAAGTCCATTCACGAAACAAATCTCCAACACTCGAGAAACAGACAAAGTATTAACAATACTTATTCATCAACAAGATACCTTTGATCTTTGAGTGAGCACCTCACAACATTATCTGTACGACTACTATGCTACAGACTCAACTATATCTCTCAAAATTCTACAACATCAGTGATTCATCACCAAAGAACTCCAAAACCACTAATAAATCATACGTTGAGCCTACTGGGAGACATCCACCAGCAACTCACAAAAAAAAAACTCTTCATGAACTCTCTTAGCTCATGTACGCTCTCAATAAAGAATAAGCACATCAGGCCTAGTCTCAAACTACTAAACCAAAACTCAAGCATTCCTTTAATGCTTAATACTCTATCACACTCTAACTATATAACTATACTCAACACTTTACTAAACACTCTCTATAATCTCCATCATGTACCTCATAACTGAATACGCACCTCTTCACCGAATACATATTCTTCTCTATATACCTGCAACATCTCTAAGCATATGCTGCACTCTCAAACACCTCAAAAACATATCATCATTCAAAATCCATAAACATATCCTTGTCGTCATCAAAATTATCATTTAACACATCCTTGTCGTCATTTAACACATCCTTGTCGTCATCAAAATTATCATTTAACACATGCAACATCTAAATCAACAAACATATTAAGCTCTATTACTACTAAAACAAAAATTACTTTAAACAAACCAAAAAATTTCACTAACTTTAATCTTGTCCTACTTAAGAGTTTAAAACATGGACCAAAAGGAATTACTACTGACATCAACTATAATTAGAAGTACTTAAGGATCAGAAACATTTTATCATCTTCATTTTCACCTTCATCTGTCGCAGAATTATCGATACTAAACATTTTCTTAGACTTAAATTTGAAGATACGGATAAATGAAAAAGGGGGAATTTGAATACGAAATTATTTTCTACTTTACTTCATGATAACTATTAATAAATGTTCTGGTACACGCTTACTCTACCCATAATCAAACTGTCGATATAAACTAAAGTGCTTCACAACGCATAAATTTGCTAGTATGACAAGCTCCTCTATGAGCCTTACCTAGACTTATAAACAAAATTGCTAGAATGACAAACTCTTCTCTGAGTCTCATCTAGACTGACAAACTAAATAAGCAAAACGAATCACATCATAACCGACTTCAAATAATCTCAAGTGACGATGCCAAAACTGCTAAAGCGACAAACTTACCACGACCCTCGCATAGACTGACATAACGCTACACGATGAACCACAACAAGTCTCGCACAGATCTAACTTAACTCAACATACTACGTTGTAACGCGACCATAAAATTGCTACTCAAAACCAATCAAACTAAACCAAAACGTGCTCATGCACAAGAGCAATCTTCAAAACTATATTTCAACAGTAAAAACTAGTGTACCATTAATCGACCAACAAACATAACTAATAAGACTAAAAGATGAACCTACTATCGATGTAATACATCCAAAATCAAATAAACTCGTAACATCCATATCAAATAACTTTATCATTTTATCTAGAAACAGGAATTTCGCTACTCAACTTCTGTTCCTCCACTCGTTGAGTTGGACACGACGGACAAGTGATACTAGTCACTCCTTTACGACCACAACCATAACAAAATAATCTCTTGAAAGATCTACAGACACTGAAAGTATGTCCATAACGTGAACAATTCCAACATACCAATTTATGCTTAATAAATGAGTTACCTACTCCACTCTTTTCTGTCATTGGGGTAGCAGAATTAAGAACTTGTACTGGGAATGTGAAGATGTAGGGGTATAAACACGACTTGAAGCATTCTGAAATGAACTAGGGTTTTGTTTCTAAAACGTGGATTAAAATAATTAATAGGCTGTTTGTGACTATATGGTGCAACTGAAACAGACTTATGTTTACTTAAAGAAGCTTCTTCTAACTTCTTACACAGTTTAACTAACGTACTAATATCCTCTATCTCTGTAAGAGCAAGATGCTGAATGAAATATGGCAATAAATTTTTTGACTATTCTAACTTTAGTGTGTTCTGCAGGAATAATAGGTAATCGGTTAAACAAATTTTCCATATTAGCAATGAACAATACAACTGATTCACCATTCCTCTGTAATCTATTTTGATTTTTCCCAAATATCGTCTTCAGGATGTGCTGGCAAGAAATCTTCCTTTAGTCTACTAACCAACGAACTCCAATCTGTTAATGAACTACGAACGCAACGATACCATACTAAGGCATCACCGGTAAACAATTCAACTGCAGAATTAAACAATTCCATCTCAGATACCTTTCGAGACTGTGCAATGTCACTAATGTTTTCTAAAAATTGATATAAGAGAGATGGGTTTCCTGAATATTTTATCGACCAAGATCCAATAGGGACTGACTGTGTGACATATGTAACCGTTGGAATGGGCACATTAGATGCAGCAATAGGATTTATATTAATATCTTTATGATTTGAACTCGTATCCTTATTTAATTTCTCATGCAGATCTGCTTCCACAACAAGAATAGTAGCCAAACTTTCATTTTTAAATAACACAATTTCCTCAAAATTTTCTTTAGGAGCTTTAACCGTTGAATTCTACCTGTAAGATGTACTAATCTTGACCTTATCCTTTTAAAATTGACTCAGCGGGATCATCCATAAATTCTAACAAAACATTTTTAACTGACTCTATACTAGACTCAATCTCTTCTTTCTCTACTTTGAAATCTACTTTATAGTAAGAAGGATCTATCAAACAACCGGGTTTATCTGTTTCTTTGGCCAACAACCTTGCTAAAATTTTCCTTTTATCTGAAACTGGTCTTGAATTTTCAATGCCTCTAATGTTCAATTCATATTCTAACTCATTTTTAAGTAAATGTACGATGCTATAAGTTTCTGCCATAATTAAATATCTGAATATCTCTAACGTAACTCAATTATATAATTTTTTGAAGATGAAATCTCAAACAAACGAATGTCCTAACTATATAAAGAAGAACCCACTATAAACTGTAACAAACTTTAACAAAAATGAAACTAAAAGAAGACGTTACTAATATCAAAGCAAACCTCAGTCGGTGAATATAAGTGTGATGAAAATAACTACTAAATGTTCCAGCCTCTAAGTGAAATTATTCGAGCCTCTAACTGAAATTCGAGCCTCTAAATGAAATTCCAGCCCCTAAATGAAATTCGAGCCTCTAAATGAAATACGTTACAATGTATGGTAGTATATTATTTTTAAATATTTGTTTATTTACATATATATTTTTTTATTTTGCATAGTTGGTGATATCGCTCGCTGTAGTGTACCACCCTATCTTTCGTTACCTGTTTTCCTAGCAAGGTCAAATCCCATGTAATTTCCTTCACCTAACCTACTTCCCTACTTTTCAAAATTCTATGAATTTGGTGGGCGGTATGTTACGTCATCATTGAACAATTTGGTAGTGGTGACAATAAATACCATTAGTGCGGGTACTCTACAGTTTTTAGTGAAACCTTATGCCGGTAGTGCGAGTGCGTGAAGTAACAATCAGTCGTACTCGGACGGTTACAGAAGACAGTTGTACGAGAGCCCTGAAGGCGACACCACACCGAACGTACGTGTTCTTGGTTGTCCGGTAACCTTTTGTGTGTGACTTTTCTTGCCCGGAGCGGCACAGGCTTAAGGTATTTATATCCTTTATTAAGTAGTTTGTCGTAGTTGCTTTATTTATTATATAACCGCTACACTGCCATCGGTATTGCTACATTATAGCAATTGGTCCTTCCCTATAATTACCATATCTAGATCACCATACCACCCCACAGGCCCATTTTTGAAATTGAATGTAGTGCACACATTGTACACAATGTCGTGCAGACAGCTTGTGACATTTTACCTTTGAATGTGGAAGCTACTGTGGTCAAGTTGTACAAATTCTTTTTTCAATACACTGTTAAAGTAACTAAGTTGAAAGAATTTTGCGGGTTCGCAAACGTACAGTTTAAAAGACTTTTATCTCATGGCAGTACTGTGTTTTTAAGTTTGATGTCAGCTTTGGAGAGAATACTAATTCAGTTTGATCCTTTGAAGTTATATTTCCAGTCAAATGAAAACTTCCCTAAACTGCTGACTGACTTATTTAATGTTAACAAACTATTCTTTGTGTTCGTCCTTGGAACTCTACAAATGTTTCAAAAATCTATTTTAAAAATTGAGGGAGACGAAATAAATGCTACTGAAGTCTTTTAAGCTTATTCTGATTTGATTATAAAGCTAGACGAGAGGAAGAATCTAGCATTTAAACGGTTTGCACCACGGCAACAACTTAACAAACTGATAGTAGTATTGATTACCTAAAAATGTGACAGACTTCTTTTGACAAGGCTAGCATATTTTCTTGGACAAGTCTGAAATGCAATGTTACCTGGTCAGAATTTGAAGAAAGTGGGACTTCCGTCAATGCTATAGTTCCTGAACGTGTAGATATGGATGAGCTCTTTGATGAGAGGGTATTACTGTCCCAAATACTTGATGAACTCATTCCTAAGTCGAACGATCTGTTGGACGAGAAAAAAACCATCAACTGTAGAAAAGTGGGACTCTGTATTCAATGTACTGAGAAAAAGTAGTGTTTTATTCAAGAACATGGCCAAAGTAGTGGAATTCGCAATGTGCCTACCAGGAACATCGGCGCCTGCAGAACTAGTCTTTTCAATAATGGTAAATATTTGGTCGGCAGAACGAGGACGACTGTCTATCTCAGTTGTAAGGGCACTTTTAACTCTTAAAGTGAATTCAAAGCTTTCATGTTCCTATTTCTATAACAAGATAAGAAATGATAAGTTGTTTCTTGCTCAGGTTTTATCGTCTGAGAAATATAAATCTACATGAAATGATAAATCATGTAAACATTAATAAGACATTGTTGCAGTAATATAATTTTGCTATCATTATCTCTATATATTCCTTAGTTTCTTTTTTAGTTCTTTATCTTCCCCACCCATCCGTTTAAATACAGTGTCCGGGGTTGGCTCTAAAAATTTCTGGTAACCCTAGTTATTGTAAAATGTCTTTATTGTAACTTGCTGGTAAAATGTCCAACGGACACCAAATAAAATACATAAAAAAAATTATAAAAAATATTTACTAACTAGCAAACTCAAGTAAGAAATTCTCAACGAAGAGCAACTTTTATAATTAATAATTCCTCATCTCTGACGGGTAATTATTCCTGCCAGCTTAATATATTATTATAGAAAACCCAAACCGATAAAGATTGGAAGTTAAGTTCAACCCACGTAGCAACATCTCAAAATCGCGAATCTCCACAACTCTTAATATAACCAAAGACAGGTTTATGCATTATCCATTGCGAGAAGTAGCAGCCGAACACTAGAAAATTTCTAACTTGCGATACGAGTAAACGTAAAAAAGCTTTTGCAATTCTCTGCATGTTCAATCAAACCAATTCCGGTTCTTGACACAGTCTAGAATTTCGTGCTTTGTATTACAACTGAATTACAAATATGTTTTGCGAATTAACAAATCTACGTAGCAGCTGTTGTTTAGAATACGGGTAGTGCGTGTACTGTAACGTAATTTCTGTTTTACTTTTATCTCATGAATCGATCATTCAAACTGTCAAAACACGCAGTGTGGTTTATGGATTCATTATCTTTCCTGGAAATGCGATTATGGGTTGTACTCCTTTTTCCGGTACGTCGACATTTTTAATTCCCTTCATCGTTCACTGTACAAAATAGCTAATTATAATATATCCTTTACTTTATCAATATAAAACATGAACATAGACCGAAGTTTGAAATAATTAGGTAAAATTGTTCGTTACTAGAATTAGTCATAGAATAATTTATAGGTTCAGTTAATAGTGGGGTATCTATGTGTCTCAGTTTTCCGGAATTTGTTCAAATTTTGTTGTCCCGGTGTCTCGACGGATACTTTCGGGCATTTGTCTCGGTTTTGTATCCATACAACACAAAAATCATGTTTTAGTGCGGTCAAGCTGGATATAAGCACAGTAAATTGTTATCGATTGGGTGGGCGGTGTCTGACTTCTTAGACAATTAATGTAGACTTGATTTTATTATGTTCAATAATATGCTGCTGGAGTGTTAGCAGGCTGTGGTGAGCACTACTAGTCGAATTCTTAAGCTATGAGGAGCACTAAGTGTACTGATTTCTGCTGGATTTGCAATTATATTTATATGCTTTCTTCCCTTATGCAGGGTAATTTGAAAAAACGTTAGTGGAATGGGCATCCAACAGGTTTGCTAGTTTTAGGAAGCACAAAAATGAGTTGGAGGTTTTGATTTTCATGCATTTGTTCTGTGTTCAGCACGTGTTGTATTAGCACGGTATCAATTGAAACAGGTGTCAATTGTAACTTCCCCCGTCGTTTTTCGCAAGAAAGACAAGTGAATGGCGATTGCGGCGGAGCTAAACCGGCGCAGATTACCGTTCACAAGAGCGCGCAACACCCAGAACGGGATTCAGTATCACACCGGCGACCCCGACCGACTACTGTGGGATCACGGTTTTTCTGTTCGAGCGCGACGAGGACTACCACACTTATCGCCGAGAAGCTGCTCAGGGTGGTCTTGAGGGGCAACCCGGAGGATATTGCAGCCATGGACGTCCGAACGGAACTCGTCGGACACGGACTTCCAATACCCTCGTGTGCACGCATGCACAAGGAGCAACCGAGACGAGTCTTGCCTTACATGTGATTTTCCAATGCTCCACCCGAAGGTACTACATTGGCCAGGAAGCGAGTTTTTTTACCTGGAAAATTTGGAATTTTGCCGAACTCTTGCTGTTCCAAGCAAGGTAGGGATGTTTAAAGTGCATGACAACACACACACGGGACCTCCATTTTACCTCTCATCCGAACGAGGGTGTATTTTTGTGAAGAAGGCTCGCCTAACATTTTTCAAGCGGATTCAAACCCGGGACCTTGAACAGACGAGTCTTGCCCCTGGTCATAGTCACCTTGACCAAGTCCATGGAGTCGAAACAAATCTTCGAGCTCCAGCATGTGCTGCATCTACGTGTACAGGTGGAGATACCGCACCGACGTTCTGAAGTAGGACAATGCCATCGGTGCCAGCAATTCGGCACACGCAGACAAACTGCAAGGCCACGCCTAAGTGTGTCAAGTGCGCCGGCAACCACCTTAGCGGCACCTGCCTCAAAAGCAGGGAGGTTCCTACGGTGTGAGTCAATTGCGGTGGCGCGCATCCAGCGAGCGGATGAACGGATGCTCTGCATTCCCCAAGTCAAAAGTAGTTGTCAAGAGGCAACACGAGACGGCACCTAAGGCACTGGTCAGCGTCCGTCCTTCGAAATTGCCGCCGAGGGCCGCTGCTATGGAATCCCGCTCTTAAGCCAGCGTCGCCAACGGCTCGGCTACGGCCGTCTCTACACCGACAGGCAAGAGCCCAACTCTTGCACAAGTTGAGAATACGCCTGCCCAGCCAGCCCAACCCAATTCCAGCGGTGTAGGGGCGCCAGAGAGACACCGTTCTGTGGGGGCGTGCAATGGCGTTCACTCATCGGACTCCTCGCTGGAATCGATTTCCAGAAGCTGACTGCGATTGCCAGAAAGCTGCTGCCTATAATCGCCGAAGTCAAAAAACTTCGACGACTTAGTCATTGGTTTCATTGCCTGCGGCAAGGATATCAGCGAACTCTTCTATCTTAATGGATAGGTGTTGCAAAAATCCAGGAACCCTGCAGATAGCGTTCTGGAACGCGCGAGGGCTGAGGGGAAAGCGATTTGAGTTGCTCGAGTTTGCGTTGCGTTACGACCTGGACGTTGTCCTGGCGACTGAAACGTTCTTCAGCGCACGAGACGAGCCTAGGTTTTCCAACTACAGGCTGTTTTACAATAATCGAGATGGCGTGGGAGGAGCCATAGTGGCGTATGTCAAGGCAAGCCTGGAGCACTACGTGGTGGACCTGCCAGACCTAAAACGACTTGAAGCGACTGCAGTATGCATAGTTCTAGAGGGTTTCGGCCCTTTACGCCTGGTCTTGGTTTATAACCGGCCAGGTGGCGAACCGCTTAGCACCCAGGACCTGGACGCGTTGTTGGACGCGAGAGAACCCGTACTTTTAGCAGGGGTTTTCAACTCCTTAACTCTAAACGTCCATCTTGGAACAGTCGGGTAGTGAATCACAATGGACGCATACTTCGACAGTTTGCTGACGGACGTGAGGTCGGGGTCTTAGGACCGGCAGAACCCACTCACTACGGCAATAGAGGCAGGCCAGATGTACTAGACGTCGCGATACTCCACAAGTGACGCTAAATACGGAGATCCGGGCCATCAGCGACCTCAGTTCTGACCACAACCCAGTGCTACTTGATCTTGGAGGGAAGCGAGCCCCGGCCATCAACGAAACCCGTAGGGTTTCGTGTCCGGCATTTGCTGCCCGTCTAGCAATGTCGGTCGAAGGGATGTCTGACGACATCCCGACCACTGGCGCGCAAGAGGCGCAAGTGGACCGCCTCGTGGAGTGCATACAGACCTCGGTCAGTAGAGCCACTTCCATGAGACCCGGTAGCGGATAAGAGGGACATCCTCCCTCTGCACATCCACGACCTCATCCGGGATAAGAACCGTGCTAGACGTCAGTGACAAAGAACATGGGATCCTGCGGAACGACCCCGGTATAATCGATTGGTTGTCGAAAGGCGATTAACGAATTAACGGCACCGAAACGAGACCTGGGAAGCCAGACTGGGGACCTCCAAGCCGAAGACAACTCTCTGTGGAGGATGTTGAAAGTACTAAGGAACAAGACGTCCCCAATGTCTCCTATCCATGGTGAAACATGCTTTACGAATTCAGTTTCTGAAAAGGCAGAAGCCTTCGCAGACAGCATGAAGCGTCAGTTCAAGTCGAACTATGTTCACGCAAACCTTCAGCATATCGAACAGGTTCACCGCGACCTCCAACGGACGCTAAGGGACGACGACCCTTAGGAACTCGATCCTACCACAATTGAAGAAGTCAAGTACCTTATCAAGGCTTTAAAAGTCAGAAAGGTTTCTGGACCGGACGGAATCTATAACCGGGCTCTGAAGGCGCTGGCGGAAAACGCCCTCCGGGTGTTATCCAGAATCATCAACGCCATTTTGAGATTCGCCACTTCCCATCCACGTGGATAACTGCGGACGTCGTAGTGCTCCGGAAAGCAGGCAAATCTGCGACATTCCCACAGAACTTCCAGCCAATTAACTTGCTGTCGGTGGTTGGGAAAATAGCGTAATCCGTTCTCCTAAGGAGACTCCAGGCAGCGATGCAAAAACACGACGTGATCCAGGACAAGCAGTTTAGGTTCCATAAGGGGCATTCCACGGTTCAGCAGATACTGCGAGTAGTGAAGCACATCGCGGAAGGCTTCAACTGGCGGCAGTCAACAGGCGCAGTGTTCCTGGACGTGTCTAATGCTTTCGACAAGGTTTGGCATTACGGCCTACTCTACAAAATGCTGGAGAGGGGGTTATCACGCTCTCTTGTCCAACTAACAAAATCCTATTTTTACGATAGATGGTTTAGCATCAGGCTGTAGGGGGTGCGGTTGACGAGGCGGATAATCAGGGCTGGGGTCCCCAAGACTCTCTCCTCTCCCCGGCACTCTTCGACATCTTCGTGAGCGACCTACCGAAAACGACAGACAGCAGAATGGCACTATACGCCGACGACACAGCCATTCTAGTCAGGTCCCGTGCTCCACACCTCATTATGTAGAGACTGCAAACGGCGATAGACGCTCTCGAGGAGTGGCTATGACTTTGGCGAGTCGAGGTCAATCCAGAAAAGAGCACGGCAGTTTTCTTCTCGAAGTGACGTCACCGACCTGGAGACGACGTCAGAGCATTCGACGAACCGATACTTTGCCATTTAGACGTCAAGTATCTAGGGGTAATTTTTGATTCGAAACTCACTTGGAAAGCTCACGTCGAGTATGCGGCAAACAAGACCAAGGGAGTTATGGCTCGGCTATACCCCTTGACCAATCGCCGAAGTAGACTAAACGCATCAGACAAGCTTAGGCTCTACAAGGCGATAACCAGATCGACGTTTGCATACCCATCAGCGGTGTGTAGTAACGCAACGGAAACGCGCATGCGTAAGCTCTAGGTGATCCAGAACAAGGTTCTAAGGGGAGTCTTCGGAGCTCCCTGGTTCATTTGAAACGCTCAGCTTCACAGTGAAGCAAATCTGCAAACCGTCAAGGAATGGCTCCCGTCGAACGCAAAGAGGTTCTACGGATCTCTAGAAAATCACGAAAACCAGCTCATACGAACCATGGCAGCGTATGAAGATGCCCTATGGCAACGACATAGACATCCCAGGGATGATACTCTGGCAATGATCTTAGCTGCGATTCCATCAGACGTCCGAAAGGAATAAACTGCGCGTAACGCCATGTTTTTTCCAATTCGCGACGGCGGTGAAGGACCTAGTCCAGGTACGCTAGTCTCGGGATCCCTATAAAGTCTATGACAAGGGATCTCGAGTCCGACACTAAAGTAGATTTTTAGTAGATATGTCCTTGACCCGGCAAGGAAGAGTCCCACACAGCGGATATACAATTTTTTACCACTATAAAAAAAAGTCAGTTGTAACGTTTAGCATTCTATAGCCATATGTTAGCAAAGATTAAAACTTTGCACATAAAACAAGTTCATACAACATATCTTGTAGTTCATATAAAACTTTTCTGTGAAAGTGAAAGCATACGCCGTGTGTAATTTAATTAGTATTAGTATAGTAGTTTTGAGTGTACACGTTTCTAAACAAGATTTTTCTTTCTTAAATTGTATTACTCCGTATTTTGCACTATAAATCTGAGTAGTTTTGAAAATAAAATTTTAAGGTTAGATTAGAAAAATTGGCTTTAGTTATAAATATGTTAACAAAAGTCAGGTGTCGATTGTAACATGTTACAATTGACACCTATAGTTACATACAAATTGTAAAACTTAAAATTTCTTTCAAATTGGGTTCTAATATCTGGCGTTATGGTAAAACACAGAGTAAAGAAGCGAGACACCTCAATAATTATACGAGGAAGCTGCAAACAAGGTGATGATTAACGAAAACTGTTCAATAAGAGGTATTGCTAGGCAGTGCGATATGTGCCATGTTAGCCTATCTCGTTTTGTTATACTGCAAAAAAGAATAATAAGAATCCTCAAGTCGGGTATCGTCCTTATAAAAAGGTCTTTACAAGTGAGCGAGAACGACAATTGTGTGACTATTGCGAAGCATCTGCCAAACTGTATTTTGGGCTTTCCACTAAAGATTTACTCAATCTAAGATTTTGGTTTGCGAAGCAAAATAGCTGTAAGTTCCCCCAAGGCTGGGATATACGTCAAATGGCCAGTGAAGACTGGCTTACTGTATTTTTAAAACGAAATCCGACTTTATCAATACTGAAACGAGCTACTGCTACCGCGTTTCTTTAATTTAAAACAAGTAATAATAAAGGTCTTTATTACTCACTGTTCACAAGTCTATTTAACAGTATATGCCTTATTTATAGATGTTTTCAGGACACTTAGCAATGAAGCACTATTACACTAATGAATTTACAAGCACTAATATCTTCTTAAACTAACTTCTTTACCCTAGGTCCATTAACAACACTAACACAACTATTTGTTTATACACTTCTATTTATTTATGTATACTACAAGTTGCATGTACATTAGACACAGCATATAACATTTATGTATATCCTTGAACTCCTAAAAGCTCAACTACGTTTACTGTACACGATATAATTTATATTAGACGTTCAAGTATAGACTAACTCTTACATTCATAAGCGACCTTATATATACCCTGAATTAAAGATATGACTCATTATCTAGTATTTTCTAGAAGAATTCTGGAACCGTAGAGAATAAACAGTGCTTGCGGCGTTTTGTGTGTGTTTGATGGGTTGCCAGTATCCACTTTTTAAGTCCAAGGTCGAAAACCATTTGGATCCGGATAGAGTATCCAAGGTGTCATCAATTCTGGGCAAAGGATAGCTGTCTTTCTTTGTCACATTGTTAAGCCGCCGGTAGTCTACACAAAACCTTGTCGACCCGTCCTTTTTCTTGACAAGCACTACCGGGGATGCCCTTTGACTATTCGAGGGTTCAATCACTCCCTGTTCTTCCTTATCGGTGATAATTTGCTCGGCTTCTTTACGTTTCGCCAAAGGAAGCCGCCTGGGGTGTTGTCTTATCGGTTGCGCATCTCCAGTATTGATCTTGTGTTGCACAACATTTGTTCTTCCTTTCTCACTAACATCCAGTGCAAACGCACCTCGATATCGTCCGACCAGCTCTTTTACCTTGTCCAGTTGGTCGCCGTTAAATCCTTGACACGAAGGTATTAACATATCCAGCAATTTCTGTGAGCAACCGTTGGCTGGTTTATCTTTCGTGTCGTCCACACAACGTTTAATATGGCATACTGGAATGCAACTTCCCACAATCGTGTCTTTCTTCAGGGTCACCGTATGCGGATTAATGTTCAGCACCCTTACTGGTACCATATTTCAAAACTTTACCATCGTTCTTCCATTCAGTAATCCCTCCTGACCCATTCCCGATTCAGTTGCTTCCATCATGCATACTTGTCCTTCCCGGAGCGTACCATCCGGGCGTCCCATTACTATCATTTCCGCCTTCTCGAGTATTTTTATATCACAATTCATTCGAACTTGCATCGTCTGGTTACTCGTTCCTTGAAATGGAATCTCATCATCATCTATCCGGAGCACATTTTCTTTCATGTTCACATGAAACCCATATTCTCTCATGAGATCCATTCCCAAGATTACTTCTTCTGTAATTTCAGCTACCAATACCCGATGATTAATTAATTTGTCTCCAATTCTCAACGTTACGGCAGTCTCTCCGCGAGTCGAAATTTTCTCACCACTTGCCGTTCGAAGACATACCGATACAGGTAGCACTTTTTTTCGCGACCAACTAAATCTGGTCTCACAATAGTCCTTGTTGCTCCTGTATCCACGAGTAATCGGACAATCCTACCATTAATTCTACCATCGATATAAATGTTATCCAGACTTCCCATCGACGATGCAGCACGGATGATAATCTCCGGGGCACTACGTTGTGCTGTCGACGTTCGCCCCCTTGCGTCGACTTGCTTTAGTTTTCCTGCTGCTCATCCGGTTGTTTTTTTGGTTAAGTACAGCGTCTCTGTATGTGACCAACTTCACCGCAGTTTCAGCATCGCAGACCCCATCTCCGCGGTCGTTGTCTTTCAAGCCTTTCCGCTTTTTGCCTTTCAAATACACGGTTGATTATCTCTTCTACGCTGTTCTGCGATTGCTCAGGTTTTTCTAATGCAGACCGAACTTTGTGACCCATCCTGTGTGACGTCTGCTTAGCTGCTTCAAATTCAAGCGCATGAGCCATTGCGTCATCTAACATTTTTGGCCGTGCTAATCTTAGCGCTTGCTGTATTTCACTGTCTTTAATGCCATCCACAAATGTTTGAACAGCCAGTTGTTCGAGGAAACTAATCTGGTGCCGTTGGATACGCCAATCTAACTAATCTGGCGATGTCAGTTTCGAATTCTTGCAGGCTTTCACTTGTCTTTTGCGAGCGGTTCTTAACTTGTGCGTGGTAAACCTGTTGAAGGTGAGCGTCTCCATATCTCATCTCAAGAATCGATGTTAACAGGCCGTAATCATTTTGCTGGTGATCGGGAATCGTTTGTAAGATGTTAAGAGCTTCCCCCCGTAGGGCCACTATTAAGGAGATATCCTTCTCTTTGTTGCACCAACCGTTGGCTATTTCCGCAGCTTCAAATTGTTTCAAATATGTGGGCCAAGGTGTTTTGCCATCGAACGTGGGTGGTTTTACTTTAAATTTATACGGTATTGACTTGCTTTTTTCCATGGTTCTTATTTCCTGAATGTTTTCATTTACAACTTGGTTTACTAATTCAATTGGCCGCGTTGTTAGTGAAATCATTTGTTCTTGCAGCCTCATCACACCTTCTTCAATTTTTACCAATTTATTGTCCAACTTTTGTTCAACTGTTTTTACCTGTT
Source organism: Platerodrilus igneus (assembly GCA_036346225.1). Classification (NCBI taxonomy): domain Eukaryota; kingdom Metazoa; phylum Arthropoda; class Insecta; order Coleoptera; family Lycidae; genus Platerodrilus; species Platerodrilus igneus. The sequence goes on from JARFIW010000273.1 coordinate 181,009, forward strand.
GAGTGAAATCGTCTTTCAATGCAATGGAGCTTTCTATTAATCTTCGTTCTAACGTGACTGTATTTTTACTAAACTTTTCTTCCATTTTCGCAGCATTTTCACTAAGTGTTACTTCCATACCGTCTTTAAACTCTGTAAGTGTAGATTCCAGTTCAACTGACTTCACTAAATTTTCATTGAGTGTCACTTGCATTTCGGATTTAAAATCCTTAAGGAAGTTCATTAAAGTTTCTGCCTCCATTTTACTTTGATTTCTTGTAACTGGCATATACAAACTACTTAAATGTCTTTAGACTTGTGTTTTATATTAATCACTATATACCCCACACCTGGCACCAGTGAAACGAGCTACTGCTACCGCGTTTCTTTAATTTAAAACAAGTAATAATAATGGTCTTTATTACTCACTGTTCACAAGTCTAATTAACAATATATGCCTTATTTATAGATGTTTTCAGTCCACTTAACAATGAAGCACTATTACACTAATGAATTTACAAGCACTAATATCTTCTTAAACTAACTTCTTTACCCTAGGTCCATTAACAACACTAACACAACTATTTATTTATACACTTCTATTTATTTATGTATACTACAAGTTGCATGTACATTAGACACAGCATATAACAATTATGTATATCCTTGAACTCCTAAAAGCTCAACTACGTTTACTGTACACGATATAATTTATATTAGACGTTCAAGTATAGACTAGCTCTTACATTCATAAGCGACCTTATATATACCCTGAATTAAAGATATGACTCATTATCTAGTATTTTCTAGAAGAATTCTGGAACCGTAGAGAATAAACAGTGCTTGCGGCGTTTTGTGTGAGTTTGATGGGTTGTCTAGTAGTAGCTCGCAACAATACGTACATCTGAATCTACAAGTCTTGACAGGGCAATGAATTTTAATCCAGCCGACCTAGCGAAATTTTTTGATAATTTGATGGACGTTTTAGAAAGACACCATTTCACCCTAAAAAATATATATAATGTCGACGAAACTGAGTGCACCACAGTACAAAAACCAACTAAGGTTCTTGCCATGAAAGGTGCTAAACAAGTCAGCTTTATAGTTTCTCAAGAAAGAGGAACATTAATCACATTGTGTTTGGCAGTGAATGCGCTAGGTTACAGCGTGCCACCGCTGTTTGTGTTTCCTTTCTTAAGACACCATGATCACTTTGTCAGAGATGGCCTCTCAGGTTATATAGGCACTGGTAACAAAAGTGGATGGATGCAGGAGGAGAACTTTTTACAGTTTGTGAAATATTTTGCTAAACACTCAAAACTAAGTGAGGAGAACAGGGTTTTATTTATTTTAGACAACCACGGTTCCACTTGTTTATACCTGTGGTGGATTTTTGCAAACAAATATCTATGTAGCTATGTTTGGTAAGATGTTTAAGTTTAGTTTTTGTAACTTTTTGTAAAACGAAAATAAATGTTCATTTTATAAGTATGTAAATAACTATGTGTTATATTTTTAGAAAATCACAACTACTTGTTAATTCAATGCCGTGACATAAAAGTATGGAAATTGTAAACAAACTTATTGTTTCCTATAGAGTTACATTTGACACCTTGGGTGTTACATTTGACATCACATTGGTGTCAATAGTAACAGAGTATAAGTTGTAACAAAAGTATTTTTTTACAAAATACGAACGTATTTATATATCATTTCATAATGGCAACTTAACTCCGACAAACGGACCAGTGTGCGTATGTTATTAAACATACCTAGTTCTTCTTGATGTCTCTCTAAAAAATTTAAAACTAAATTTTGTTACAACTGACACCGGTCTCCCCTACTTTAAACTATTTTCTTTCCAACGCCTTGGAAACATTCTCTTGTAAGACCACTACCTAAAACGTTAAGTCCAACTTGCCCCTCTAAATACCGTCCAATAAGTATTCTTCCAACCCTATCTAAGCCAATAGAATATATTGCACTTCATCAAATGACAGAATTTCTGCGAACAAACAACTTATTTGATTGCTTTCAGTCAGGGTTTCGATTATAGCACGTGCGCTGCTGTGTTGAAAGTTGTTGATGATATCCGTCTTGCTATGGACAGTCAACAATTAACTATCCTCATTCTTTTAGACTTAAGCTCGGCCTTCAATAACGTTGACTTTGATATTCTTCTAAGCAAGATCAAACATTTAAATAACTTTTCCGATACTGCAATTCTATGGTTAAAATCATAGTTAACTGGGCGAACCCAACAAGTCGAAGATAGTTCCGGGCGCCTTTCTAATATTACCAACCTAGTAGCAGGTGTTCCTCTAGGAAGTGTACTTGGTTCACTTTTATTTAGCTTGTATATACAAAACGTATCTAGTTGTTTGAAATTTTGTCAATATCATTGTTACGCATATGATATTCAACTTTATTATCACTTATATTTGACTGATTTTGTTGATGCCTTTAATAATGTAAATAAGGATTAGCAACGAATCAATGAATGGAGTATGAGTAATCTTCTTTCAATTAATCCCTTAAAATGCCAGGCTGTTCTTTTAGGCACTTAGAAAATGTCAAACAAGGCATCCCCGTTCAGCCTTCCTTCTTTAATTTTAGGTAACTCTAGTATTGTACTAGTGAAAAACCTTGGCGTTATGATAGATTCTACTTTAACATGGAAAAAACAAGTATCAAATATTTGCAGAAAAAGGATTATTGCTCTTCATGCGCTTAAGCGCCTAGAACGATTCTTGCCTGAAAAGCTGAAACAAATATTGATTACATCTTTAATCTTTCCACATTTTGACTATTGAGACTCAATTTATACTAACCTATCAGTAAATCTCAAGGTACGATTACAACGAGCTCAAAATAGCTGTATCCGTTTTATTTTTGATTTGAAATATCAGGATATGGTATCTCCGTGGCACGCTAAACTAGCATGGCTTAAGCTGGACAAAAGACGTAATCTACATGTGGCAATTATTACTCATAAATTATTTCTTAATTAGTCCCCATTTTACTTACTACGCCTATACTTACCTCTTTCTAACCGCAATTACAGTACAAGGCGTGACAACCTATTATCTATTCCTACCCATCACGCTCAAACATATCATTCCTCCAAGTCTCACTACCGTATAATAGAGCGCTCCATACGAACGACTTTAAGAAACTTGTTCTATTATCTAAACTAATACTATTAGCTATTAGTAAGACTTTTTTTTTAAAAAACATTTTTTTAGCTTGAGCTATTCTAGCTACTATATCCCTTCTGCTACCTGTATACTATCTCCCTTTATTTTTAATGTTTATATTGAGGAAGCTTTAAACTTAGCTATAGAGAGAAAAGAGATAGATATTAGTGTACAGGGACAGAAAATAGATATGTTACGTTTTGCATATGATATAAACATTATAGCAAAGTCTAGAAAAGAGTTAGGAGAGTTTTTAAATATTTTAGATGAGATAGTACAGAGTAACTATAGCATGAGAGTTAACTTACGAAAGACAAAAATAATGAGAAGTGAGTTACAACCTAGTTCTAAACCAAAATTAAAAATAGGTAATACCGAGTTAGACGAGGTAGATGAATTTTGCTATTTAGGTAGTATAATTACAAAGGACGTCTACCACCATTTCTAATCTTAGCTTCCTTTTCTATGTCATCAAATTTAATTACTACGTTTTGGTTTTTATACAAACTGTAAATAATTTTTCTATCCCTATAAGAGATTCTTATTTTTCGCAAAACCCATTGTAACGTATTTTTTTTCTAGTTACATTTCGTTCAATAAAATAAAAATAAAACAGCTATAATTTAAAATATTTAATTTGTGAATTACCGTCCAATAGAAATTAATGTATAAAATTCATAATAACACATAGATTCTTTTACGTTTATGCTCTAAAGTTCGTTACTAAGCTCTGTCAAGTTGTCAATTGGCACTTCATTATCAGCGTTCGAAAGGGCAGGCTGCTTTGCAGGATAAGTGAAGTCGAGATGGCCGTGTGTAAGCACGTGGCTTCTAACAAAGTTAGAAAAAAGTAAAGAATTGATAAATTCTTGGTGTCTGGAGGTCGAGCCTAACAGCGGTTGCGTGAGCATGATTTTCGATAAGCTTCGCTCCGAGCAGTTCAGTTGATCCCTACAGGCCTAAGAAGATGGAATCCCCTTTGGACATCATTTAGACATGCAACATCTTAAGGACATATCTTGTATAATATCTCCGATAGTAACTTAAAGCAATTTCTTAAGGCAATATTTTAAAGCAAGAATATATGGTTTCGTCCTATTTAATATAACATGCAGTAACGTAGAAGGTGATTTCACATGTGTTCCGTATATTTCAACCTTACCGATGAATAACATCAAACAAGGATATTATGGTTGGTTTTGTAATGTAGTCGTTGTATTCCAAACAACTTTGATGCATATGGAAATTTCCGACAGCAGAGGTCAAGGTCCAGTATTTTTAGTTCAGAGCAGTTTCGTTGCACGTGAGTGTTCTTTAGGATTTAATAACTTTGAAAATACAGTAAATTACTATAAATTATCTAACATTAAATATTTGAGTAACGTAAAAAGAAAATAGTTTTTGAGGAATCAGCGAATTAAATAATATGTCGATTGCTTGCCAGAATGTTTGCACATGTACGCAAATAGTATATTTAATAAAATTGCGAATGGCATCCTATGTCAGATATAAAAAAACATTGATTCAGTTTTCCTATCTAGACGCCATATGCTGTCTTAATTTAATTTAAAATATGTTTAAAGATTTTGAGGTCATGAACTTGCACTTTCATCGACATATGAAATTTGCATACTTATTGTTGAATAAAAATAAATTAGAATAATTACATTCTACAATGTCTGCACTTTGATAATTAAATTTTATTGTGAAGATCAAGGAAGTACTTCGCTGATTGAAAGAAATTTATGTATTATGAATAACTTAGAAGTTCTACGTCAATCTAATTAAATTTTATAGAAAAGATCCATTCAGAGATCTTCTTAATTTTGAATGCAAAACTTCACTAGTCTATTTCTGTTCTAGAAAATTATTATGAGAAAATTTTATAAAGATACAAACTTAAATATTGCAGTTATATATATATATATATATATATATATATATATATATTCAGAAATTTATCCAAATAGAATCTATTTTGTTTTGAAAGACGTTTTATTATTTAACATTCAAAAATTGCAAGTCATCTCGGATTAGAAATTGTGTGTGATGAAAACAAATTCCTCAGTATATATTTTAGAAGCCTAAATTCTATTATTTTATTTTTGACAAATATTTTGAGGACACAAATGGTGTCCATGTTGTACTCTTGTTTGTTCACAGGTAAAGCCGAGACATCTGTATGACATCTGGTGTTTGAGGTCTTGGTAAGTGTGTCCTAAAGAGTGAAATTCAGGTTTTATGGCTATGTTAGTGGTGTTAAGATAAGGTTTCCGCATTCCCCTTATACAAGCACAGTAAAATTTTGTTGGTTATTGTATTGAAAAATACGGTGGCGCTCATTAAATATATTTTTGGTCTTTTATTAACCCATGACCCAAGCTCATGATCTACCCAGAGCTAATACTCGACTAGCCGTTTATGTCTTAAGAGTTTTTCTTTATCTCAAGCCATTCTCCATCCAACATTACCTTGGGCTTACATTAAAAAGAAGAATTTCCCGACCTTGTGATATCAGATTAAGGGTTAGGAAGTTTGGAGGTGTAGTTTTTTTAGCTGATAGTCCCGAGGATAAAGTTAATAATGAATATTAAAGATAGAATCCCAAAAAATAATATATATATTACACCATGACATAATCCAATTAACCCTATCAATGCTTTTTCTAAATCTACAAATGCGAAATAAGTCTTTGTATTTTGTTGTAACCCATTTTCAATAATTATCCTAATCATTAGTACCGGTTTTCTAGTCCCTCTGTCTTTACGAAAACCATATTGATCTTCACCTAAATAATTCTCAGTCAAAGCTTCTATTCTTTTTCTAATTATTATTGTTAGTATTTTGGAAGCGTGAGAAGTTAAACTAATCGTTCTAAAATTCTCACACCTATCAGGTCCTGACTTTTTTGGGATTGGGATAATAATATTTTTTTCGAAATCTACTGGGACCTCACCTGTGTCACATATTTCTTTTACTAGTTCATATATTCTGTTTAAAGTTTTCTGACTTGCATATTTTATTGATTCTGCGGTTATATCGTCTATCCCCGACACTTTATTTAGATTAAGATTCCTAACAGCTTTATCAAATTCCTCTCTTAATTTTTAGAACCCTACATCCTCTTCTTCGTCGTTTTCTAACTCATCCATATCGTCTTTCATATATAAATTTTTTAAATATCTTTTCCATCTATCTGCTACCTCAACTTCATTTATTAGAAGCTCGTTGTTCTCATCTTTAATACCATTATAGTTTTTTCAATTTTCCCGAAAAATTTTTTAACTGTCATGTAAGCCCTGTCTGTCTTACCTACTCTCAAATCGTCTGGTATTCCCTTAGACTCCTCCTCCATCCATTTATTTCTAGCTTTTCTACACTCATGTACTATCTTATTTCTAACTCTTTTATATTTTTGTTTACTTTCACTATCCAATTCTCTGAAAGGTTTAAGCTTTCTTCTATTCCCTATCAAATCTATCTCTTTTGTTACCCAGGGTTTTATCGCTTTTCCTTTTTGTTACCTATAGTCTGTGTTGCTGTATCATGTACAGCCCTTTTTTTATTTTTTTCCATCTATTTTCTACGTTCCTTCCTATAGCTATCTCTTTGATTTTATTATTTAATACTTTATACTCTTCTTTTACTTCACTATCATTAAGCTTACCTAGATCCCATCCGTCTCTTTTAGCCTTTCTCAATTTTTTAAATTTTAGATTACACTTCATTTTAACTAAGTTATGATCGATATCTTTGTCAGCCTCTGGATAACTACAACAGTTTTTAAATTGGTTTCTAAATCTTTATTTAACTAAAATATAATCTACTTGTATGTAGCCTTATCACCTGGCGCTTTCCAGGTATACCTTCTTCTAATATCTTGTTCGAATAGGATGTTTGCAGTTACTGGAAAATTCAACTAATCTTTCTCCTCCATCATTTCGTCTACCATACCCAAATTTTGCTACCATTTTTCCTTCACTACCTTCTCTCACTGACGTGTTAAAATCGCCCATAACTATTAAATTCTCATCTTACTTTACTTTTCTCACTATACTATTTATATCCCGTATACCCTTTCTACTTCCTCATCCTCGTTCTGAGTTGTTGGTATGTAAACCTGTACTAAAACGGTGTTTGTGGGTTTCGTACCGAATCTAGCCATAATTATTATATCACTAAATTGTAAGTACTCTTTAATTTTATGTTCTAATCTTTTACCTAACACTATTCCTTCCCCTGCTTGTCCATTAGTTGATGAAATTGTAATTATTCTATAATTATCTTTCCAAAAGTCATTAGTATCTGGCCATCTCACCTCATTAATACTTAAAATGTCCAGCTTTCCTTTTCTCATTTCGACTAATCGACCATTCAACTATCGACTATTAGTGTAACAGAAACGAAAAAGCAGTTATGTTTTTGTAATCCTTAACATTCGATGTAATAAAATAACATATTACTTCAGTTACATTTAACTAAAACGCTAACAATATTTTCCAAACTACCGAGCTGATTAAATATAATTTCAATTTTCTGTATGTATTTATTGTAGAGACAGCCGTTAACAAAGTCACGTTTATAGTATTGTAACGCTACTATATTCCTATAGAGGAAACCAGTTTATTCTTATTAAGTGCGTTATTAAAGTGCAGAACTGTGAGTAATTAATTATCAAGAGGTAAGAAATTACCACTTTTAACATTATTTGATACCAAAATGACTCAAGAATCTGCAGTCATTGAAAAATTTGCTACAGATACTAAAAAATGTAGATGAAGGTATCTATAAATAATAATTAAAGTACAGTATTGCCCGAAATAAACAGTACTGAAATTGTAATTGTTTTGTATATTTAAAAAATACATATTATTGACACTTTATTATATGTTCTAAATGTGCACCTCCTCGTTCGAGACAGACTTCATAACGATGTTCTAAGTTTCTGGTCATGTTATTGAATAAGGGTTGTCTCAGGGCTGCGAAGAAGACTCTAACGGCATCCTTTAATTCATCGATGGTTTGTGGTGCCCGTTTGAAAACGGCATTTTTAGCCATGCCCCAAATGTATGCGTCTGGAGGTGTGAGGTCTGGAGAATGTGAAGGATAAGGAAGTCAGTAAATCGTGATATGAATTTGCTTGGAAAATGTTCTTGAAGAAATTGACGAATTGCGGCAGCAGTATGGCAAGTTGCCCCGTCCTGCTGAAAAAATTGGTTTCGAAATGCCAAGTTACGTGCACGACAGAATTGACGTAGATCAGGGATAAATCGTGTTAAAATTTGTCTGTACCTCTGTTGATTAAGTGTGACTTGCCTACCATTCTCTTCGATAAAGTACGGACCAATGATTCCGTGTCCGGAAACAGCACACCAGACACTCACTTTTTCACTATGTAAAGGAACCTCTTGAACCTCATCGGGTCTGGCAAAGCCCAGAAATCGATTTGTGCGACGATTCACATAGCCTGACAAGTGAAAATGTGCTTCGTCTGAAAACCAAACATTTTCAAAAATTCAGGATTTTCATACTGTAACGCGAGAATTCTGGCGCAATATTCCACTCTACTGCGATAATCCCGAGGATGTAGTTGTTGATGTGCCTGAATCACATACGAAAATGTACCCAGCTCCTTCAGGATTCTTTGAAAGGAAGTTCTTTTTAAATCAAGTTGTAACGCTGTCCTTGCCTGGCTGACTTTCGGATTTTCTAAGATTTGCTCAAAACACATTCATGGTTATTGTTGTTGTTAACTGTCCTGGGACGCCCCGAGTTTCCTTTTCGTTGGCACAATACACTACCTGTATTTCTAAACTTTTCAATAACCTTCAAAATTACAGCATTACTTGGAGAACGTTTATTAAACCTTTGTGTGAATTGATCAGACACGTATAGCAAACTTGCACCATTACGTCGGCCGATTCCGTATGAACGAAAATAATGCTCTACCAGAAACACTTTCTCCTCTGTACTTAACACCATTTTTAACAATTAGGCCCTACTAATTACTTGTTTGAGGTTTACTTGACAGGTCTATACTAGCTAACTTGAGTGTGACAGCGCACGCATAAAAACACCGCCAACTTAGTTTCAGTACTGTTTATTTCGGGCAATACTGTATTATAGTATAATATTCGTTTAGAAGTTTCTTTAATTATCATGTGAAATAATTATAAATTTTTAGAGAATTATTGAGTTCAACAATATTCAATAAATAGTTAATAACTTCTGTTTCTTTTATCCATTATAGTCTGTATGATAAAAGAAGTACTGAATCCATAAAGACATTTCATAAGGACAAAGAAGTGGAACATTGGAGCATGCCTTTAGATTCTGCAAATAATTTGCAAAAATTCACACCATTATTACAAACAGATTAGCAATTTTTTTCAACAACTTCATAATTTATTATTATTGTGCATTAGAATAGTAACTGTACCAAAAAAGAAAGGCGGGGATAGATGTGAAAAATGTTGAACAATAAGTATGACGACACACGTGTCAAAAATAATAACTAGAATTGTACAAAGACGAATGGAAAAACGAGCTGAAGAAATACTAGGAGAAGAGCAATTTGGATTTAGGCGAAACAGGGGAACACGGGAGGCTATTTTAGCTCTGAGATTGATAATGGAGAAAACAATAGAAAACGAGGGAAGCGCGTATATGGGGTTTATAGATCTGGAAAAAGCATTCGACAATGTAAAATGGAGTAAAATGTTCGAAATACTCAAAAAGATTGAAATGAGTTATAGGGATAGACGAATAGTTTATAGCTTACACAGCAAACAGCAGTAATAGAATTAGAGCAGGAACGTAGAGAAGTAAATATTGGGAAAAGAGCGCGACAGGGATGTGCCTTATCTCCATTAATTTTGAACTTATACATTGAAGAGGAAACGAATACAGTCAAATGCAGGAAAGCATTTGGAATTACTATGCAAGGACAAAAAATTGATATGCTTAGATTTGCGGATAATATAGCGGTATTAGCATCTAGCAAGGAAGAGTTAGAAGCTGCTCTTAATGAAATGGAAACGGTTCTAACAGAGAGATACTGCATGAATATTAACAAAAATAAAACTAAAGTACTAGTATGTAAAAGAGGTGAAAATAAATCAAAAACAAGAATACAAATAGGTGACAAGAACTTACAAGAGGTTAAGGACTTCTTCTACCTAGGAAGCCAAATAACACAAGATGGAAAAAGCGCAAAAGATATATAACAAAGATTAGCACAAGGTCGTGCTATATTTAACAAGAAAAATCAATTACTGTGTTCAAAGACAACAAACATAGAAACAAGGAAAATATTGCTTAGAACATATGTGTGGAGCACAGCACTGTACGGCTATGAAGCCTGGATAGTAGGAGAAGCGGATAAGCAAAAGGGGGAAGCCTTTGAAATGTGGTGTTACAGACGAATGATGAAGATATCGTGGACAGACAAAGTTAAGAACAAAGAGGTACTAAAATAGTAGGGGAAGAAAGAAATATGTAGAAAACTGTAACAAATAGGAGAGATGGGATGATAGGCCACATACTAAGGCATGAGGGAATAGTGAGGAATATATTAGAAGAAGAGATAGGAAAAAAAGAAGTAGAGGTAGATCTAGGTTAGACTATTGCACTCAGATAGTGAAAACTGTAGTCTGTAAGAATTTCAGAGAAATGTGTAGGCTAGATCAGAATAGAGATCAATGGAGGTACGCATCCAACCAGTCCCAAGATGGATAAACTAATGATAAAAAAAAACTGTATTTAAACATGATGATTGTTATAAGCAACTACAGGTATTGGTTGTGCAATATTCTCGAATAATATTAATTGTGTGAAAGGATTTACTGGAAAACTATTAATTCGGCAAATGTCTAAGTGTTGGGGGATCTTGGTAGCCACAGGGTGCTCCTTCACATACCACTGAATGTCGGTAAAATAGGGCATATTATTAGCAAGCAATAGAAGCGGAACCGAACTGTATATAGGCTGTGTATGAATTTCAGGCAACTGTGTAAGCTAGTTCAGAATATAAATAAGTGGAGGTACGTGTCCAACCAGTTTTGAGACGGAAAACTTAATGACGAAAAAATTAGCGCAGAAAAATCTTATGATTATTATAAACAACTAGTTGTTGGTTGTGAAATATCTGCAACCAATGTTAACTGTGCGAAAAGATATCTTGGAAAAAATATTAAATCGGCTATAGTTCAAGTGCTGGGAGAACTTGGCAGCCACAGACTGCTTACCCCCCTTCACAACCGTGCATTTATATTTTGAATGCTCCACCAGAAGTTACTACATTGGCCAGAAAGCGAGTTTTTTGTTGCCTGGAAATTTAAAATTTTGCCGAACCCTTGCCGTTCCAGGCAAGGTAGGGATCTTTAACGTGCGTGACAACACTGAAACTTAAGTGGGCCCCAGTGAAACTTACTTTTTTTAAAATTTAATTTAATTATGGAGTGGGTCAATTAGTGAACAAAACCTCGGTGGACCCACGAGCTTTACTATATTCGCGGCTTAGTCTGGGAATTACCCCAAGGGTGAGCAATGAGTTTGGGCGTGGATATAGCGTGGGCTCGACTACAAACGGGAACAAAAAAACGTAAATGGACGCCACTGCATCTATATAGACAATAAACAAAACTAAAGTATCCTACAGGAAGACGCAGAAACCTATAGGATATAATGATTACCAAAAAACATACAAATTACAATAAGCACTACCTCTGGAAACCTCTTGGACCTCTGCTCCAACTTCTGCGATGTCAGACCTGCAAGAAAATGTCACACAAAAAAATAAAATATAAGACACTGTTTGTGCCTTACAACAACAAAATATTTCGGTCTTTATAGATCGACTGTCTTGAATTCAAAATCTCAACAACAACACCTTACCTATGAAAATATTCTCTACTGAAAATTATTTACTCTGTTTCTATTATCTAATACTGTATCAACTTTTTTTCAAGTTCCACTTTCAAAATTTAGTTTAACTAATTTGGATATTATTACTTCCAATTAGTGAAATAAAAAGACAAAAGTTTTAATTGAAAGTATAATTTAAATGTAATTCTCTTTTGTTGGAAAAATTATTTATAAAAAAAATTTAATAATCCATATAAAATAAGCTTCAAAAATTTCTTAATGTGTTTATCTATAACCAATATAATCAACATAAAGTAAGTTTCAAAAATCTCTGAATTTGTTTCTCTACATAGAGAGGTCTTACTATTTATAAATTATTTAATACAGTCGGGTTCTTAAACATCCATAAAACAGATCTGTTCTGGCTTACAAAAATTCTCTAAAGAACTTATTACATAAAAAGTTCATATGGCTTAAGCATTATATGAAATTAAAGAAAGTCAGTCCAACATATGTTAGAAACAGCATAGATATTCTACTAATCACATAACATATTGTAAGTAAACATCTTTCAATCAAAAGTGAACTTTATACTTATTTTTCTCAATTAACATGTGCATTATGTACGTGCTTTGAATAACAACTTTTAAATTATCTAAAAGTTCAAAAATTCCTCTTATGAATAAATTTAGTTCTGAACAAAAAAGTATTTGACCTATTAAATTTTTAGGGTATAATTTTCAAACTGATTTTTACGTGGGATTTGAGCATAAACATATCTTGCAAAAAAATTTGACATTTACATTCTTTAACAAAAGTTTCTTATGATTTGGTAAACGTTGAATCAAAGCTTTGACCGTAATTAGTACATAAAATTAATTCTCAGTAAATAGTTTTATAAGTACCTGATTGGTTTTGTCTTAATTACACGACGGTGATGCTGATAAGTGTACTAGACCAACTAAAACACATAACATTTCATATCCTTGAAATTTAGAAAGGTACGAAATATGCCTTTACTAAATGCATTCCCTCGGACAGCTTCAAAATGAGTAATTCGACAATACACAACCAAATTCCAATCTCATTGTCAAACGTGTTTCCTAAATGTGCTAAGGAAATTGAACCATCTATTAGTTTTATATAATGCTGTCTAATTACACAAATCTCACCACTAATGGAACTCTATCTTCACATGTTGTTACGGCTCTCCTGGTTGTCTGGGCGGCCTCACAAGAGCTCTATTGTGACGCCTCCGCGCGGCAACCACTAGCCCCTCTCCGACGGTAGAGCTATTCTCAGCTCCCACTTGCAAACAAGGCTCTCCATCTTCCAACGAAGCGTACCTCTTCGTAGTTGCTTGCAAGATGGCCGCATTCGCTTCCTTGCCAACACCCTAGTTATCGCGTCACCTTACGCGCAGACGTTGTGTCTAGCAATTGTACAAGTGGACTTCAGAATGCCTGTAGCTTATGCAACTCAAGTTACGTTCAGGGTATTTGCAGATATCAAAGGCGTAGGAGTCACTACTAAATACTTCGTATAGATGAAAATAATGTAAATAGGAAAGAGGTGTTCTTCCTTATAGTAAATTAAACTATTTAACGATTTCACGCTAAATGACAAATTCGTAATACAACAACGGCTAGAAATGTTTTTCTTTAGAGATATTTAATGTAACAAAAATTTTGTTACAACACTCACACACGGGACCTCCATTTAACCTCTCATCCGAACGAGGGAGTAATTTTTGTGAAAAATGCTCACCTCTCATTTTTCAAGCAGTCGGCCGTGTCGGGATTTGAACCCAGGACCTTGGGATCCGTAGTCTTACGCTTACTACATTGATACACGGCGACACCCGCCCTTCACAACCACTGAATGTCGGAGAAATAGGGTATATAATTGTATAACAATAGAAGGGGACCGAACTGCACCTAACGAGAAAGGTCAGCGCCTATGATCAAAGACAACAAACATGGAAACAAGAAGAGAATTGTTGAAAGCATATGTGTGGAGCACAGCACAGTATGCCTACTATGAAATACGGACAGTAGGAAAAGCAGACAGAAACGGTAGCAGACTTTTGTAATGTTGTGCTTCAGATGTATGAGGATGATAGCATGGACAGACAAAGTTAATAACAAATGGGATATAGAAATAGTAGGGAACGAGGATATCTGTGGAAAAAAAAATAGGAGAAATATACGGGCAGAATACGTTCTAAGGCTTTTTGGGGAATAGTATGGGATATATTACAAGCAGAGATAAAAAAAAAAGAAAGTAAATCTAGACCTAGATTAGATAGTGATAGATGCAGACTTTGCAAATTTCAGGAAAATATGTAGGTTAGTTCAGAATAGAAAACAATGAGGGTACGCGTCTAACCAGTTTCAGGACTGAAGACCAAATGATAATGATGCATTAGAATATACCATTCAGTTTTTATTTATATTTATGAGCTTTATGTGCAATAATTCTAGTGTTTCTATGCATATTTCAAAATTCCCACAGTTGAAACGCTGCATATTTGCATTCACGCGATAAGCGAATCCTTCTTTATTACATTCATAATTGGCATTAATTATGATTTAGCGCGGAGTAAAAAGGAATATACGATATTATTGTTGCCTTTTTAGGTTAATAAATATGTGGCTACCAATTTCAAATGAAATAAAAAATCATTTGCTAGGACATACTAATATCTTGTAGATAATTTTAACACGAAAGAAACAAATATCCGAAGTTCAGCAACAATATAACCCAAATTGTAAGTGATGGTAAAAGTTTTAAATAACATAATTGACTATCTGAAAGTAATTAATATGTTAGACTGTTAACAAAACTGCTAGGATCTTTTTGCTGTTATAGTATTTCTTCTGGCCAATGTCCAAAGATATTCATGGCGCATGAACAAAAGAAAATTTTACAACTGCAAACAGATACACGAGGTTTCGAGAAAATTAGAAAAAGTGTAAGAAAACACGTTTTTTCTAAATTTGAACATTCTGTTTTAAGATTTGAATGATTTCTGGAAACAGGTTTATAGCAAAGTTTTTACATATTGTTATGGAAAAAGCTGATTGGGTTTTTTGCAATACTAATGAAACTTCTCGCACATCAGCTGTGTTATTTTTGTTTAGATTTTTTTCGACTATCGCTAACGTTACATAAACATACAATTTTCGGTTTTAGAGTATAGCTTCCCCGAGCGGATAAAGCTTAAAATGATTAATCAACAACATTTCCAAATCGCAGTCAACAAATTCTGATTGAAGCAGAGGCAGTTTATACATTAACCATTACAAGAAGTGGTGGTCGTTGAATACCTGAAAACTTTGTACTTGCAGTACAAGGAAACGTAGAAAAAAAGCTACTGCGATTCAATATAAGTTCAACCAAAGCAATTGCGACTTTCAAAACGTTTCAGTATTTCGTGCTTGGCATTACAAGTCAACTATAAAAATGATTTTGAGAATTAACAACCTCGACTGTCGTGTCGGTTTGTTTCATTAATAGATAGGAAACAGCTGTTATTTATAATACTGGTAGAGCGTGTACTCTAACGTATCTACTCGTTCTGCTTTATTTTTATCTTATGAATCGATCATTCAAACTGTCAAAACACTCGGCGTGCTCTGCAGATTCATTACCCTCTCATAGAATTGTAACCGTAGGTTGTACCCATCTCAAAGCTGCACTTTTCATGATCGTTAACTAACGGAATTGAAATTAATTTAGTTGAATTCATTTCGGTCCTTCGAGTTGTACATTAACAAATCTGCAATACAAGTGTCCCTCAAGCAATGACGTTCCTAAAACCCAACAATTTTCTGTAATTGTTTGCCAAATTCTATAACATTAAGTAAATACAATGTGTGCCGTGTCGTAAGAGTATTGGGATCACACTCAACTATAACTTTAGAAGTTAAATGAAAAAAGATTGGCAAAGAACTAACTAATAGCAAGCTTCAAAACTTATAAATTTCTACCGGTTCCTTAGAAATTATGATAAAGACCAGAAAGATTAAAATTGTTTATTCGATTTTTCGTATTCATTTGAAGAGGTTCAAACCAAAAGCACATGTTCATAGTCAGTAGGTAAGGAAGGGGCGTACGAGCGCAAAAAGTACAATCTTGTGCTTTTATCCTATCAAGAACTGTATAACGTTATCTAGACGAGTTAGTATCATTACACTTTCCACCAGAGTTTTTACCCAAAGATTATCCCCTACAACTCTCAAACCTCAAACCTCAAATTCTATCAGTAGGGTGTTGGTACCGGTCCTGCCGCCACTTTGCTCCAGCATCCACATTTGCTCCCACATCTGGACCAAATTTACATGTAAATTCCCATAAGGAGCAGATCTGGAGATGTATCTTATAGGAGCAAATGTGGAGATGAACTCATTTGCTCCCTCATTTGCTCCCTCATTTACATATAAATTCTCATAAGGAGGGAAATGTGGAGATAAATCTCCTAGGAGGAAATGCGGAGATGAATCTCCGTTTTAATCGGCTAGCCATTTCATCGTTCGAGATAACCCTATCTTGCATTTTCATCTTAGCATCCTCATTTGCTCCCACATCTAAACCAAATAGTTTTCTTCGACTAGCCATTGCATCTTTCGAGATAACCCTATCTTGTTTGGTATCAATTAATATTAGATTTTTTCAGCTACGTCAATTTCTAGGAATTTCTTAGATTGCATCATCACCCAGAGAGCTACCCCAATTTTAAGATTTTTTTACCAAGATCGACTTCTGACCGTTCTTATAAACTTTTTAGCCATATGACACATTAAATTAATCTAAAATTTTACGCAGAATTCGAATCTGCAAACAGATTTAAAATCCGACCACCCATTTCAAAGTTATACTTTTAAAGCTTTCAAACCTCAAAATTTCTAGCATGCTTTAAACAACCATTATTGGACAAATTCTAAAACCGCAAGGATTTAGGAAAGGAGTTTTTTATAAGCCATAAGTGTTTAATATTTAAAACCATTTTTTCAAACAGTAATGTGCTGTTTTCAGAATATCGCAAAAACCCATGACTTTTAAAAATTTTTCTGGTTTTAACATTGTTAATTACTACGCCACAAACATAATTACATGCTCAATGCTAAATAGGTAGAAAATACATTCGTTTACAAACTAATTCTTTGTTGAAGTGCAAGTGAAAGCTGTGTAAACCTTTGTTTTTTATTAATTAGTGGCTATATGATTTGAGAAATACAATAGATATGCTCAATGCCATCCATTACAATCATCACATTATTGCTGGAGGGTTTATTAATCATACAATGAGCGCTCTAGTTTGGCCTCGATTGGGAAAATACAAACTTCATTTAGTAATTAGATTAGGATATATATATATATATATATATATATATATATATATATATATATTGAAACGTATTATATTTTCTTGATCGCTAACCCCAAACGGTCACATTCTTTCCTAAATTGAGCTTAACTAATGCTCTCTTCTTAATACATACATCTGACTCTAGAAGTTGGGGGTCAGCAAAACAAAGTCTTCCGACGTAACTAGGGTCTATTCCTTGCAGAGCTATGAGCAATGGGGGGTAAGTCGAAATCTATGGAGGGTTACACTTAACAAAAAAACAAACAGGCGCCACCAAGTCCAAATTGATTTATTTTAGGGGCATAGCTATTTTTTAAGGGCGGACTTGGAGACCCAAAAAAAAGAGATCGCCTTCGTTGATACACAAACTTGTCTTAACAGAATAAGACGCTGTTCCTGTAAGAAAGAATAATAATTAAGTCACATAAAAATGGGAACACTATTTGCGTCCTCAAGTATACCTAAAAGTATAGAGAATATTTTCTGCATAATGGGATCATAAAATTTTAGTTCTTATTGCTTTTTGTTTACCAAGTCTGATCAGACTAGATCAGAATAAAAAACTTTAAATGAAGAATATTAATTTACTAATAAGAATTTTCTTGGTTTCAGTAAATAAAGTATCATTGTAATTAAATAAAATAAAAATTTGAAGTACTTGCAAAACTGGTAGTAAAGGTTATCAACTAATCCTTACTCAAATATTTTATAATTCTATGTAACTAAAATGCTAGAGTTTCTTTATAACCCAATCAGATCTGTGTGAGTCATTTACAAATGAATATACGAAATTTTCTCTTTAGGTTAACAAACTTAAATTTAGTTTGAAGTCAAAATAATCACCAAGATATTCTCTAATGTTATCTATAGTGGTTGTACTAAAATGCTAAACATGTGTTAGCCATTGGGCAATTGTTGACAATAGTGAACAAACAAACAGGTGATGTAATAGCAGCTGTTAAATTACGTTGAAGCCACGTGTGATCACGTATTTACGAAGCTAAGTGAAAGCAAATTTAATACTGGGAAAACCAGCTTATTTACAGGTAAACTGAATAACAATTTTGTACGTCTAACAAACAATGAAATAATGTACTTTCAGAAGGAAAGTACTCAGGAAACTTAATTCTATTACGAACCCAAGAGCAGCAGTTGTCCCTTGATGTAATGGAAATTACCTCGCAGCGCGGGAACAGCAACTAATTATACTTGCTTTCCATGCTTTAACACAGGTGTAGGAGCAAAGCGGGTTCCTTACTTGGATCACGGCAGCATTACTTTGTAACGTAATCTTCCGTTGTCTAAATTTATTTACTAAAATAATTTTTCATTGCGTAGCCAACAAATTAAGCTTTCTAAATTGTAACTTCAAAGGGATCATGTTGTCTCAAATTTTACAGTTGCGATTTTCGACGTGGTGTGCGATATATACGTTATCCATGCAGTTTTCTAATTTCTCATTGGGATTTCAAATGTGTCGTTGCGAGTTCAAATAGGTCGTTGCGAGTTCAAATGGGTCGTTGCGAGTTCAAATGGGTCGTTGCGCTAAATAAATTTTGTAAATTAGCTAATATGACAACGAATATACAAAATGTGGATTAGGTACTAACCGTTACTCAGGAAGTGTTTCACAAACATAGAGCGACTCGGAGGTCACTCGCCATTCTCTTAGAATGCATCTTGACGCTACTTTTAACTATCGACGAGTGCGCTCGCTGCTTTCTTGTATGGTGGGAGGTTCCGGATTTTAGTTCTCGAACCTCTCACGCGCGCGCCAGTGGCTGTGAAATTACACCGAACTCGGAAACAACTCGACTAATAATCCTTGATATTATAATACTATAAAAGTTTGATTGTTACTTGAATATTTATTTTAATTAATAAAGGTATTTTACTATTCATTGTACGTTTAATGAATGGATTCTCCTACTGCAAAAATAAAATTGTTACAATATATATATATATATATATATATATATATATATATATATAGTTGAATTAATTAATAAGAGCTTATTCCTTCCGTACGTTTCTTGTGCGTGTAAAAGTACATCGATATTTTAAACAATCGTTTTTGTGCAGTGATTTTTAGTGAAAATTTAAGGTATGTTTGCATTTTTTTATTAAAATAGAACTCTATTTATTTGCAAACACCAATTATTATGTATTTTGCTATTGTTTCTGATTGTATTTTTAAAACATTAATTTTTCCAAAGTAATGCGCTGTTTTACATATATATATATATATATATATATATATATATATATATATATATATATATATATATATGTTTTTCAAATTTTAAAGATAGGTTTTAGCTAAGATAAATAAAAACAATTCCCCAAAAATATTTTATTAAAAATTAAATACATTTATACATTAACAAAAGGATGTAACATTAAAACATTCTCTTTGGAACAGCTTAAGTTATTCAAACAATGGTTTAAACAGTGATTGTACCTATCACCGAATCTTCTTAATTCTTTGAGTCTTGGAAGTGAGAATACACTTTCCATGTTTAAAATGTTGTTTGATAAATATTTCGATAGTAACTGCTTTTTCTGTTCTCCTTTAACATAGACAGTAGCCCCAGGATGTATGACTTCTTTCAGTAAATCACCCACATTTGTATATCCACTCGTAGACTGTTCATGCCAGCAGAGTCCATGGATTCTTTTTAACCACCAAACTTGCTTTTTGAAATCTTCACTTAGGGTGTTATACCCCACCATCATGTTCAGTATCTCATGCCATATTACATTATTCGCTACATCTAAAATGGCAATCTCCTTGCAATAGAAATCACTATTTTTGTATTGATATTGTTGTAAATCGATTATGAAACACATGCTTCCTGCTTCAAATCATAAATGGTATTGGTCTTCTAAGCAAATCTCTCCTATCTATCCAGCTAGGGGCTTTACCCCCACCAGCTCCTTTTATGATTTTTTTCAACTAGGTGATTATCTAGAACTTTGGCTGATACTAAAGCAAGTCTGTTTTCTTAATCCAACTTTTACTATTCCCCAACCACGAGACTAATAGTTCACACCGTTTCCGTAAAACTGTTTCCACTAGGTACGTGTCGGGTGCTGCTGTGAGCTGAATTTCATCGTCGTAAAAAGCACCTAGGATTGGCCGACCTTCCAAATCTTGTAGCAGATAGGTTATCGGTCTCGTTTGTTGTACTTTAACAATTTTGAATAGTTCTGTACTCCAGTTTGGATGAAATCCTCGGTCGAATACAGCTTTATATTTTGATATACGTACAATGTCTCCAACCTCATACAACTTCTTGAACTTTTAGAATCACTGTCAGAGTTGTAAAGTTTGATTCTTTCCGGATGTTCTTCTGCCTCCATAGGTGTCATGTTAATAGCCCGATGCGGTGTATTATTGTATTCTTCCATAACCTTAGGCAAAATATTCACCCATCTATGACTGCCTTGCAAGTAAAATCTTTTGTACAATTTGTTTTTGATTGTTCTGATCAGCCGCTCAACCATACTAGCTTTGATTGCGGAATACGTAGAGTATTGGTTTATCTTATATTTTTGCATAAGATTAATAAACCAGCGGTTGTAGTACTCTTTCCCAAAATCTGTTTGTAGATTGATTTTTACGTTATTTTCTACTTGCAACATTTTGTCCAATATTTTTTTCACAGCATTTGTAGCTTCTGGTCCAGTTTTATTTTTTAATGGTTCTGCTAAAGCATATTTTGTGAAACAGTTCACCGCTATTAGAATATATCTGTACCCATTGTTCACACGCTAGTAAAGCTGCATTTCGCAAGTCCGATTGGACAAGATCACGTTTCACATGTTTCAGATTTGTATGACGACGCTGAAAATTTTTTCTTGCAGGTTTAAATAATTTCTTAACGATGATTTCTTTACTCATTTTGCGAGGCTAGTTTCCCGTCGAAACTTGTATAGAAGTTTTTAGAACTATTAATACGTTAAAATCTAATTAACAAAGTAAAAGTAAAAGTTAATGTGGTTTATTTCCCTATCGAAACTTGTTTAGGAATTCTTAGAATGTTATTATTAATACGTCAATGACAATTAGTACGGTGAAAGTTAATGAGGCTAGTTTCCCGTCGAAATTTGTATGGGGATTCTTTGTATTTTATTAGTTGAAGGTTGGAATAATCCATACTAACGACCAAATTGCGCATGTGTGAGCACGTGTTATAACAAGCGAGTTTTTGCAGAGCTTCAGTTTACGATATATTTTCGAGCTATTCAAGTTAAAGTTATGAATTTCGCCGATGTTGATGTAACAAGTGATGTGGTGCAATTAAACCTAAATACGCTGGTAGGCCGGACTGTTTACCCTTTAAGCGGATGGCAACGATCTCACCTTCACTTATTGGAAGTAGGATTTGATTTACATGGTGGGCTAAATATTAAATTGATGGATGAAGAACGAGAAGCCATTTTAATTGAAAGTGAGCTCCAGATAGATCATTTTCTATCTGATGATTTTACCGATGTGAACTATTTTATCATTCAAGAAATAATTTTAATTCATCCCGACCAATACCTAAAACATGTAGAGGTAGCACGATCACTTGCATGTAGAAGATTGTCTTTTTCTGAAGATTCCGAAGATTCCGGATACCACAGCGCAAGCCCCACTATAACCTTATAAAAGAGAAGTACAGCGTTTAATTTTTAGTTTATTAATAGATATTAATAAGTATCAAGTTAAAATCAAAAAAGCATGTTACACTGATAACTAAAATTGTATTCATAAACACTTAAAAGACTATTAAATTTTAAAATTTATTTATTTTAAGATTTTGAAAATGTTTTTATTTTGTAAGTCGTATGTATTATAAATTGTTGTATTTATTTAACAAATCGTAAAAGTATAAATAGAGATGTTTTACTTCTGTTTTTCTTTCTCATTTTCTCTAATAAGATGTTCTTTGTCTAACACATCTTTGTATTGTTCGCGTATTGTCGCAGTGTTTTCCATGTAGTCCAACTTTCGCTTTTTTGCATCCATTTCCTCTAATTTCAGTTGTCTTTTTCTTCCACTTACAGCGTATGGCGTGCATAATGGAGCAATTCCTTTAGTGTAAACGGATAGAGTTTACTGCCAATATTTACGCGTTGTCGTACAACCTCTGGACGAATGTTAGGCGTATCTATCAACCCCAATTCCGAAATGGCTATTTCTTTTGGAATTGTAGAATATGGTGTTGCAGATTGTGTAAAATATGTACTACCTGCTTTAATGTAGCACTTGTGTAAGATTTTTATTTTATCTTGGCTATTTTTCTCTTCTACTATCTCCAACTAAAACTAAAAGCCAAAAGCACATACTTTAGCAATTTTTCCAACGTAGTAGTGTTGGTGTTTTATCACCCGATGGCGGTTTTATTTACTTTTGCCATAGTACAGTGATTGTTTCGAAATTATATCTTTATAATAGCTTCGATTACTTCATAGGGTTCTTGGGAACTATTCCACTCTGATGAGGCTAACAAGCCAAAACCATTGGTCAGTGGATGTTTCCTCCCCTGTTAAGTAATAAAACTAATGTTTTGTTAATGGCTATCTAACTACCAGCCCGATTTGTATTTGTCAATAGCTCTTATTATTTTCATAAGAGTTTATTTACAGATACATCTTACTTTATATACAATTTTCTTATTGCGGACTGCAAATAACTTGTCTTTGTATATATATATATATATATATATATATATATATATATCCTGATCTAATTACTAAATGAAGTTTGTATTTTCCCAATCGAGGCCCAAACTAGAGCGCTCATTGTATGATTAATAAACCCTCCAGCAATGATGTGATGATTGTAATGGATGGCATTGAGCATATCTATTATATTTCTCAAATCATATAGCGACTAATTAATAAAAAAGAAAGGTTTACACAGCTTTCACTTGTACTTCAACAAAGATTTAGTTTGTTAACGAATGTATTTTATACCTATTTAGCATTGAGCATGTAATTATGTCTGTGACGTAGTAATTAACAATGTTAAAACCAGAAAAATTTTAAAAGTCACGGGCTTTTGCGAATTCTGAAAACAGCACATTACTGTTTGAAAAAATGGTTTTAAATATTAAACACTTATGGCTTATTAAAAACTCATTTCTAAAATCTGTGCGGTTTTAGAATTTGTCCAATAATGGTTGTATAGAGCATGCTATAAATTTTGAGGTTTGAGAGCTTTAAAAGTATAACTTTGTAATGGGTGGTCGGATTGCAAATCTGTTTGCAGATTCGGATTCTGCGTAAAATTCTAGATTAATTTAATGTGTCATATGGCTAAAAAGTTTATAAGAACTTTCAGAAATCGATCTTGGTAAAAAAATCTTAAAATTGGGGTAGCTCTCTGGGTGATGAAGTAATGTAAGAAATTCATAGAGATTCGGGTAGCTGAAAAAATCTAATATTAATTGATACCAAACAAGATAGGGTTATCTTAAAAGATGCAATGGCTAGTCGCAGAAAACTATTTGGTTTAAATGTGGGACCAAAGAGCAAAATTTAAAGGTTCAGGACTTTAAAGAGTTATAACTTTGTAAGGGGTGGACCGATTTTAAATCTGTTTACAGATTCGAATTCTGTATTAAATTCTAGTTTAAGATGTGTCACATGACTAAAAAATTTATAAGGACGGGTCAGAAATCTCTACCGGTGAAACAATTTTAAAATTGGGGTAGCTCTCTGGGTGATGATGCAATCTAAGAAATTCCTAGAAATTCGGGTAGCTGAAAAAAATCTAATATTAATCAATACCAAACAAAATAGGGTTATCTCGAAAGATGCAATGGCTAGTCGAAGAAAGCTATTTGGTTTAGATGTGGGAGCAAATGAGGATGCTAAGATGAAAATGCAAGATAGGGTTATCTAGAACGACGCAATGGCTAGCCGATTAAAACGGAGATTCATCTCCGCATTTCCTCCTAGGAGATTCATCTCCACATTTCCCTCCTTATGAGTGTTTATATGTAAATGAGGGAGCAAATGAGGGAGCAAATGAGTTCATCTCCACATTTGCTCCTTATGGAGTTCTTCTCCACATTTGCTCCTAAAAGATTCATTCCACATTTGCTACTTATGGGAATTTACATGTAAATTTGGTCCAGATGTTTGAGCAAATGTGGATGCTGGAGCAAATGTGGCGGCAGGACCGGTACCAACACCCTACTTCTATCAAATTTATAAACATTTTCTAACGTTTTTTGTTCCAGTTATTTTTGTGAAATTGCAAAATAAAAATAAATCTTAAAATTTTATTAACGATAATATATTTACAATAAATATTTTACATTTATAATATGTAGTATTATATTCCTTCTAGCTCCATAATAGAATAATGTCCGAGAAGTAGTGTTGCATATGAACCAGAAAGCAAGTGGCGTTTATCATCATGCAGGCTTAGGGCAATCTTCTCCTGAGCGATAGTGTGAACTTGATGCTTGGATGATTGAATTAGATTCTGCGTTACAAATACTTCCTTGGAATCTTCTACACAGTCGACATAATCCTCAAAATTTCTTTATCACCAATTTTTTAAATCCTTTAATTTTCTTTGTAATGCCAAAGTCTTGGATGCCAGGTGATTCTTCCCCTTCTCGTAAAAGTTTTGCTTCTTCTTTGTCGGCTGTCTTAAAAATCCTCGTCGCATACATCTTTGATCGTCACCCAATAAAATCTGTAATAAGTCGCCCATTATTTTCATCTTTCATCATCCCCAATACTTTTTTGTTAATTAGGGGAATTCTATAATTGTTGTTGGAAGGATAATAGGAAGTATCGAAACTTTGCTGACAGTCCCGTTTCATAGTTTCATAAGGTTCCTGATTTATTATTTTATAAATTAGACTATCCGTATCCATATAAAGAGCTCGGCACCCATCCACAAAGGCTGCGTTCATATATCCATAGTGAAAATCGTAGATTGTCAACTTAGCTATATCGAGGATACACATACCAACATATATAGGTTAATTAAAATATATATCAGATTTAAGAAGTTCTACTGACACAAAGTTTTCTTCGGAGATTGTAACATTTTTGAATAACGGGCTGGATATCATAGCTTCGGCTCCATATCTTCCTTCCCAGTTTTGTACAAGTTTCACATTACAATGTTTGCGTGTATTCTCCATCGTTTTCCCAAAGACTACATTATTCATCAGCTTAAACAATTCTTTCTCAAATTCATGCTTTGCTGGTTTTCGAAGTTCAGTATTGAGATGAATTACAGATAATTTAAATCCATTTTCCAAAGCATGTTTCATATTTCTATAACGGATCACATATCTTCTTTTAGCATTTAGTGTAGCCATTAATTTGGTACTTTGAGTTTTTGATACAGGCGGTTTTCCAGTTTTCGGATCAATATGTTCAGGACAGAATGGGATGTCCTTATGCAAGTCATGTATGGATTCCGGATACTCCAAATCCACATCCAAGATATAGCCATCATTCGCATTATCAGGAACTGATGTCATGTCGATATTGGTGTCCACCCATTCAAATCCTCCATAGGGCAAAGGCTGGCTCATCGCCCATCCATATTGATTATTAACGTCATAGTACATAAGATACACATCGGGGTTCGAAGGATCATTCGTTGGTAAATATTTCTTATTCGCCGATGCATGTCGTTCCGAACACACTTGACTAAGTTCTCCTTGTATACCATTTTCAATGAATAAGAGCTAATTAATGTCAGTCAATAACTCAAGCTCCTGTCGTGTATGCTTCAACATTCCGTCCCAAGTGAACCCTGGAAGGATGTAATAGTGGGCAGGATCTAGTCCATTTGTTAAATGACAACTGGTACGAAACTGTTCAAAAACAGAATACTGTCCCAGGTTTTGAATATTAAATGCTTCCCACACTTTTTGTGCATGCGCATACTGCTTCTTAGTAATTTCTCGAACTTCCAAAATGTTGTAAAAGTCTTATTGACTAGGTAGTGAACTGTAACCCAGCTTTTTAAACGAATCGATAAAATGATATGGGTATACACCTTTTTTTGTTAGTAATTTAAACTTCTTATTTGTCAATCCAGAGATTTCAATTTTTTTATAATGGATATTCGTTTAGATATGAAGCCAATGTTTCTAAGGATGAGCTCATAAAGCGGAAGTTATCGAAAAATCTATAGTTGACCAAGTTTTTAGGAATATATTTTGTGAAGGAGATTTTTCCTTTGTTACTGTAACACTTCTACACAACCATCCAAATCGGCGGCTATACTTTTAATTATGAAATGGCTGTCATAACCACTCAAGATGTGGAAAACTATCGGAATGGTATGAGAATCTTTTTGTCTTCTGGACTAAGCGGCTCCTCGCAAATATAACAAGGTATTGCGGTCGTAAATACAGCTTCTTGTTCTCGTGTCAATGGAGACATACCATAGGTACAAATAAAAACGGTTTCAACGTCTTCTGCAAACTGACGTAGCTCTATAGTAAACCACTTCACACAATCTTCAACCCGATATTATGGATAAAACGATAAAGAGTCATCATAGTCACATAATATCCAACACTATATGGTACATGTTCTCGGTCCTTCTTCTCCTTTCCAGTAGACTTTAGTATACATTCCAGATCTGCATATATCCCGAACGGAACTTTAACTTTGTTTTTGAAATTCTTGAAACAAGGTATCTTTTCTTCTGCTGTAGGCAGTCGAAGTACACATAATTGCTTTGTTTTACAATCGCTGGTATGATTTATCAATTTTTCCTCGGTACTAAAGTACTGTAGACAGCGACCGCGGACATGTTTCTTTGCATGCTTAGAATTAATTTGAGATGATACCAGTGGACTTAGGTGTTTAATCCATACATGGTGGTTGTTGAATGTCTCAATTGTATCGGTATATTTAAAACAATCCATATCTTCGTCATAATACTGATTGTGGACCATTAGCAGATTCCCTTGTTTATACAATCTATTTTCTGATATTGATATTGGAACAGTAGTAAACTTATGTTTCTTTAATTTTAAGGTGTAAACGTTAATTGATATGACATTTTGAACCTCAAAGTTCTTAACTTGATTTGGTCATAGAAAACTGGATACCTTTTAGGTTCAAAACTGAAGAATAATGTGAATATTTGGACACTCTATGAGGGTCTCGTTCGACCGGATATCACGCTGCCATTACGGACCACGCGAAGCAAACTTGGTCATCATTCTTCACATTGATACATGCCTGTTTTTGTTTGATCTTGAGCGGAAGCTCAATATATGAAGATCCACGCATAGGATTATATTTGTTAATGTTGATCCTCAAATTAATTATATTTTTCAAACACCAGCCGCTGTCTCGCTCTTGGAACTCTTCCAACTGTGTCACTAATGGTTCTATAATATTTGTCTTGAACAATCGGGCGGGCGGGAAGGCAGGCGAGTGGGCAAACGGGCAAGCGGACTTGCGAGCGGGAAGGCAGGCGGGTGGTTGGAATGGAGGGTGGGCGGGATAGAGGGTGGGCGGGCTGCTGGGCGGGCGGGAGGGCAGGCGGTTGGACGGGCGGAAGGGCAGGCGGTTGGGCGGGCGGGCGGGTAGGTGGGGATGGACTATGGTGTCAAAGGAACTTTGCCATTAAAGCACCCACAACCAGACCTAGATTTGATTATGCAAATTATGGAATAGTTTAATATTATTGGAATATCACAAAAGCTATACGCAACAACTAGCTTTAAATAAATTATCTTTGAAACTTAAATGGATGTTATGACTAAGTTTTGTCATTACAGTGGTATTATATCTGGCTGAACCGAGAAACAGTGCAGTTAAAGTGATGACGAGGACAAAGTCGATATGAATTGGTGTAGTTCTGACACCCAGCAGGTGCAGTTGGGCCTGTCTGACCGCAGAGTCATCACAGTAAGTCACCATCTCAAAGGTACGACTTCGTAGAAAGTAACCCAACTAGGTCGATTCATCATCAAGCCTTCATACCTACACAGTTGCATAAAAAGAAGTATAATAGACCCATTTCATTCCTATTATATGTTAAAACATACTTACTCATAATAGAGTACTCAACAATATGAAGTCTAGGGGATCCGGTAGTTCTTTATAGCCACGAGGCAGCATTCTCTGTATACTGTATACTGACATTAGCGGATGACAACCTGGTTTGTAGGCAGGGATTAGAATCATCCAATGCCGATACACTCCCACATTGTGGTAGTATAAAGAATGGCCAATCACCAGTTCAAACCCCAATGGATTTTCCTAGTAGCTTTATACCCAACCATAATGCTATTTTCAAAAAACTACGGGTTTGCTTTTTGTCATGATATTTGAATGCAAGGTAGTACAGTGCATTAACGTTTATCTCATATCCCAGTCGCTAGACTTTAGATGTTGAGTTGGAACTAGGCCGCAAGCACCATGGATCTAGTTTTGGTCAGAAGCACATGCAAAGGAAACCACACACGCAATTATCACAACATTATTATGCAATTATAACAACATAGTTAACAATAGCAAAATCATTTTCTTTACTAAACAAAATACTGCTGTATATTTCGGATCCCGGGTTCGAATCCCGACACGGTCCGCTTGAAAAATGTTAGGCGAGCATTTTTCACAAAAATACACCCTCGTTCGGATGAGAGGTAAAATGGAGGTCCCGTGTGTGAGTGTTGTCACGCACGTTAAAGATCCCTACCTTGCTTGGAACAGAAAGGGTTCGGTAAAATTCCAAATTTTCCAGGTAAAAAAAAAACTCGCCTCCTGGCCAATGTAGTACCTTCGGGTGGAGCATTGAAAAATCACATGTAATGTATATTCCGGAAATTACAACCCTTTCTCAATCAAATGTTATTAATCATGAATGTGACGAGATTACGCAAACTGATAAACCATACTTAAATATGTTAATAATTGTCTAGACAAAATATAGATATAATCCACTTTCAAATTATAAATTATAAACCAAAAAGGCACTAGATATAAATATAACAATTACACCAATAGATGCGTATTACTTAAATAATGATATAATCACCTTTACAAATTTTTTATATTTTGCAGTTTTCAATTCATCATCAAAAAACCAAAACAGCACTATGTACTAATATGACAATTACTCCAATTAATGCAGCATATTCAAATATGAAAATAATTGTTTTTGCAAAATTTAGCTATCTTTAACCGTTTTCGTGCTATCTGTAAGAACCAAAAAGGCATTACGTATCAATATAACAATTACTTCGATCGATGAAACATACCCAAATACGCAAGTCATTGTCTTTACAAAATGTTGCTATCTCTAGTTGCTTCCGTGTTATTATTGAAAAGCCAAAAACACACTACATACCAATACGACAAATACGCCTATCGATGCGTTATACTCAAATACGCAAATAATTGCCTTTGCAAAGTTTAGCTATCTTTAACTGTTTTCAAATTATCATCAAAGGACCATTTTTCGACCATAAGGTCTTAAAACACGATTATCTCGAAAAGTAAGCAAAATTTCGAAAAATAAATCGAAAAATCTCCCCATATAAACCTGGTTCTGATTAATCGACCTTGACTTATGTAAAAAATTGTATAGCAATGTCTTTATAAACAAAAACTTTGGAAATGACCTTAAGCATGCATTCAGCGCTAAAGTTTCTACTTACACAAAACGCTTTGGGAACTTTATGATAGATATATTGTAACGATTTTATTTCCTATCAAGATGTGTACATATAATTAATCTATTTATTTAATAAAAAACAATATAATGCATAATAATGCTACACAATCCACTAAATAAATATTACCTATTGTCCAATAAAATATTTGCTTTCAATTCAATTTAAAATTTAATTTATACGGTGACAAAATAAACTTTTCATTTAGTGTCATTCCTAGAGCTCCCTCTGTTAGGCAATTGTAAGGTTAATCTTGTTGCCAGGCGGTAACCCGCGTGAGATGGGCACTTCCAATACAGCTGTGGTGAAAACAAATCGAATTGTTCCTTGAACCCGAGGAATGGCGTTTGAAGTATCTACGTGTTGGAAGCACGTGCGATTTAAAGTTGTTTTCAGGAGAGAGTGTCGTCTCCGAAGCTCATTTTTGTCGTCCACTTGCTGGAAAATAGCTCGCAGATGACGAAAAATTAATTTGGTTGAAGTGCCGGTGGTTGACAGTAAGTAGAATTGATTCTGTAACCATATTAAGTAAAGATTTTTCAGTGCAATTTTCGATATAGTATTCAACTTTTGATATAATATATAACTTGGAAATAATATTCGTAACTTTAATTTATACGTAACGCAACCTTAAATAATATGCAGTTTGTAAATGATATGAAAATTGGAAATTATGTTTAGCTTTGAAAAAACATGCAACCTTTAATTAACAGAAGTTTTGTTTAACGTTAATTTAATAAATGCACAAGAAGAAAATTTAAGAATTTACGCTTTGTTCGAGTGTGGATCTGACGAGTATCAACTACGTAAAATGGATGCCGTGATATAGTTTGGAGCTTCAGTAAGCAGCAAATTTACTTGTACTGAATTGGAGATTCCTTTATTTAAATGCTGATGCAAGACGCCTAGCAGGTATTTTTCTGTCAGATGAAGATCTGGTATGTAAATTTGTTTTCGTATGTTAGCTGAATTATGGATATAGTAGATAGATAATTTTTTGTTTAATCAAGTTATTTGAATTCTTCTTAATCTTCTTTGGGAATGAAACCACTCATAGTTTTTAAAATCTATTTTATTTACGTTTCGATCCATGATCTAGGATCGTTGTCAAAATAATAAAAACTTCACGTTTGACGTTTATGACATAAATTGAAGGTTACTTTGATTTATTGATGTTTGAAATATTTGGTTTGAGTACACTAAGCAAAAATTTTTAAAGTTTAAAAGAATGATTGCCTTCAATTTGTGTTGCGACCTGGGATCGACTTTTCTATGGTAGCCAATACGCTTAACGTGAAATCAGCTGATTAATTTTTATTGGTGAATTTTATATAAATTCAATAATTTGGGAAACATTTTTAACATGTTTCTATTTATACAATTGAGAGATTTCTGATTTTATGTCTTATTTTACCGAGATTCAGTGAAGGGGTTAAGCAACCTGTGGCTACCAAGATCCCCAACATTTATAATTTGCCGAAATAATGGTTTTCTAGTTAATATGCTTATTGTTATGTAATTAGTTATTGTATGTATAAATAGAAATCATGTATGTAGGCTGTATTTCATGTTAATATCGCAAGGAAAACCCAGGAAAAACTTGCAATGCTACCTAGATATTGTGGGCATTTGATCTTCATTTGTTATTTCTTTTGTTATTTCTTTTAGTAATGGAATCCATTGTTTACTGAAAGTCACGGATTCGTTTGCAACGCAGTTATTTTTATGTAGGGTTATATAAGCAGCTTCTTTGATTATGCGTTTTGGTGGTTTTCTTCTTTGTCGATAATTTTGCATCTTCCCATTTTATTTTATGACTGGAGTCCCATGCATGTTGGTAAATCATGGATTTTTCAAATTTTCTATTTTTTATATATGATTTATGTTCTCTTAATCGAACTTCAAATGGTCTGGAAGTTTCTCCTATATAAAACTTATTACATTCGCACGGTATTTTGTAGATACAGTTTTTTGAATTTTGTATTGCGTTTTTGGGTTTTGTTTTTGTTAATTGTGCTCTTAGTGTATTGTTGGTTCTAAATACTGTTTTAATTCTAAATTTATTTCCTATTCTTTGAATTTTTTCGGAGAATCCTTTTATGTATGGTATTGGGAGCATTTTGTGGTGTGTATTGTTGTTTTGTTTTCTTTTCTTTATTTTTAGGGTTTTATTCATTTCTTTCTCTATTATTCTTTTAGGATATTTGTTTTCTATTAGTGTACATCTAATTAGGTCTTTCTCTTTCTTTAAAATTTCTTCGTTTGATGATATTAATTTTGCTCTATCATACATGGTTTTGATAATTCCTCGTTTGACACATTGTGGGTGGTTTGAATCGAAGTTTAAGTATCTGTTTGTGTGCGTTGGTTTTCTATATACCGATGTATTAATTGTTGTATCGTTTTGCTAACTAGAATATCTAAAACGGAAGTTTTGCATGTTGTTCTAATTCATATGTGAATTTAATAGTTGGTTCTATTTCGTTAATTGACTGTATAAAGTTTTTAATTAATTCTATATTATGAGGCCAAATAGCATAAACATCATCAGCGTATCTCCACCAGATCAATGGTTTCAATTCTTGTGTGAATATTACATCTTTTTCGAATTCCTCCATGAATATATTACTGAAGATTGGGGATAGTGGACTTCCCATTGCCATTCCGAAGCTTTGTTTGTAAAATTGATATATATATATATATATATATATATATATATATCAATAATGGACTGGTCAGCATAAATATTTGAATTTCAAACCAACTTTTATTCCTTGGACTTTATACCCAAAATACTACCACCTTATCATTAATATATATATATATATATATATATATATATATATATATATTAACATGAAATACAGCCTACATACATGATTTCTATTTATACATACAATAACTAATTACATAACAATAAGCATATTAACTAGAAAACCATTATTTCGACAAATTATAAATGTTGGGGGATCTTGGTAGCCACAGGTTGCGTAACCCCCTTCACTGAATCTCGGTAAAATAAGACATAAAATCAGAAATCTCTTAATTGTATAAATAGAAACATGTTAAAAAATGTTTCCCAAATTATTGAATTTATATAAAATTCACCAATAAAAATTAATCAGCTGATTTCACGTTAAGCGTATTGGCTACCATAGGAAAGTCGATCCCAGGTCGCAACACAAATTGAAGGCAATCATTCTTTTAAACTTTAAAAATTTTTGCTTAGTGTACTCAAACCAAATATTTCAAACATCAATAAATCAAAGTAACCTTCAATTTATGTCATAAACGTCAAACGTGAAGTTTTTATTATTTTGACAACGATCCTAGATCATGGATCGAAACGTAAATAAAATAGATTTTAAAAACTATGAGTGGTTTCATTCCCAAAGAAGATTAAGAAGAATGCTAAACAAAACAAAACAAAAAAAAGGGAGTATTTACAAGTTATTTGAACTTCGAAATAGGTCAAGGACAGATTATATATATTTTTCAATATTAAGCAACAGGAACCTGTAAATTTTTCATTTCTAAATCTTTTATTAATATGCTGAAACTACGGAAGATGTCATTATGTGATAGAGAAAGTAAATTCTCCTATTTAAGAAAATAGATATTATTATTTGAAACATGGTTTGCCCGAACCATTAGAAATTAAACTTCTATGTTTACTATTTCAGTAATAGCTGACTGGAATAATTTATTGTGAGGTTATGGTAGATCTACTCAAACCAACAGATATTGTTATTTGTAAGTAATTATTCAGAAAGCAACTTCAGGCTTAATCATTTTTAAATAAAATTTGGCTAGATATTTCTTATAGAAATGACCACATTTTAAACTGAATGGTACTGATTATATCCAGTGCCTTTGTAAGTAATTTTCATGAATTAAATTAATCAAAATTATATAAAAACTGAAAAGATGTTTTGTAAAAAGCACGTTAACTGAATACAAGAGGAATAGATTTTTATTTTGATCAAGACTATTCTTTTTAATTAGAATGAATGAAAGTTGATTCGAATTGAATTTAAAAATTTTGAGTATAAATGCACAAACAGTGCTATTCTTTGTTTAATCTGTTCACAGGTGTAGCAGTGAAGTATAAAGGTCAAAGTCGAGCCATAAGGTAAGAAACTTTAGAGATTATGTTGTCTTTAATAAATTGTATAGCGGTTATAGAATAAAGGTTTCCGCATTCGCCTTGTACAAGGGACTTAAGTAAGGTCTTCTCTGTATAGAAAAATACGGTGGCGCCTTATTCTTCATATTTTTGGTCGCAATCCAACCCCGACCCACAGCTCATGTTCCACCCAGAGCATATAGTTCGACTAGCCGCTTTGCCTTTGAGATTTCCTCAACTTC
The DNA here is from genome assembly GCA_036346225.1 of Platerodrilus igneus. NCBI lineage: Eukaryota > Metazoa > Arthropoda > Insecta > Coleoptera > Lycidae > Platerodrilus > Platerodrilus igneus. The sequence continues at coordinate 215,460 of JARFIW010000273.1, forward strand.
GGGCCATTTTCCATCAGAACTTGCCGTGGGCTCTATTCGCTTACTGGAAATTCTCGTAAAATAAAATCCCTTAATAATAATAGATAGGCTATAATATTAACCACTTTGTACACTATTGCACAATTAAACTCGCAAGTTTTAACACGACTGTTAACTAAATAGAATGACATCACGTCAGGCTCTTTCTGAATATTCTTTATCAGATGGATGCTGATTGAACTCATTTTGTCAATCTGATGGTACTTGCACAAAACATTAACATAATGTTTAATACGAAGTAGTGATCAAATTATAATGGTTACATTAATTACCACTAGATGGAGAGGGAGAAAAAGGTAGAATTCTTTTTGAAATGTGGTGCGTCAGAGATATGATGATGATAGCATGCACAAACAAAGTTAATATAGTAGGAACCACAAAAGAAGTCCTCTACGTCATAGGTATCTAACTTAACTCAAAACATACGTTTAAGATTATTTAAAAGCTTAACTGATGTATATATGATAGAGATAGTAATACTATTTGTACGTGTTTTAAATAAAGACATACGTGAACACGTTCATCTGGGAAAACGACAGAGCAGGGTATATGTCCGTATGTTTTGAACTTTATATATTTAACAGGCTAACCTTTGGTAAAATTATGCCTTTTCTTTAAAATAGGATATCTTTCTTGGTTTTTTGTAAATGGAATATACTTTTTAAAGTTTTAAAAGAATTAATGAAAATTAAATGTGTGGTACAAAAATGTCATTAATCATTTTATTAGAACGTAAACAAGACAAAATGCTAATTTGTTCCATAAAGCACGGTTATCTAATTTATAGTACCGAAAAAGATTTCAATGCAGCTGCCGTAAATAGTTTAAATTGCAGTTATTGTACGTTTCTATTCAGATCAATATATGTAACTCAATTTATGAAAATGCGTTTTATTTTAACTAAATTCGTTTAACTCGTAAAAAAAGGAAGACGCCAATTTAAAAATAGTTGAAGCAACTATTTCTATGAAAATAAAATATTATTGGCAAGCATGCTTCATTACGGTTTGCAGATGCGCGAAGCTTGATGGAAACTGTCTGAGGAACTTATTTTAGAGTATTTTTCGAGAGCATTAAAATATGTCGAAAGTAATAACCTTTTGGACTGAAAACGATTAGTAATGATTTTATAGGCTTTGTCGTATGCACAATCGTTTAATGACAAAGGTTTTATTAACGCATGTGACGAATCATCTAGTATTTATACGAGATAGCAAAATTTTTCCATAGGGGTCAAACTGACATTATCATGAATCAACCGCTTATAAATTGCATGATAACTTTCAAAGCCCGAAATACGACCTGCGAACCGCAAGACTGATAGGTGTTTTAAGCCAATACCACTATTTAGCGGTAAAGGATTATTCATATTTTCTACCTGTGGCTTATTTTCTACGAGATATAATTCACACTGTTTAGCGATAATTCGGATATCTAATAGATGTTCATCGATTTTCACCCTAAAAGCCGAGAATTCATCCAATTGTTCACTTTTCTCGTCAAAGAAAATATCCTTGCAAAAACCTTGAAATGAGTTTCAATTTGGTCGACACTTTTCATCGATGCTCTAATTAAAGCAAACGATACATTTTCAGGTTTATTAATTTTACTGTATAGATGATCCAACCTAGACTCAATAATAGCTTTATCAATTGATATAACCATATTTGATTAATGAACGATAATAAAAATTAACGTAAAAACAATGCGTACCTCAATACGCTACGGCAACTAATTAATCTACGAAATTAAATTATTAATCGGCAAATGCAACTAATTACAATGCTCGCTCGACAAAACGTTAGATGTTTCAAAATAAATACCAACAAAATAACCACTATCTAATAAGTTGGATGACGCGAGTATTCCATCAAACTTTGGTAGATGAAAAATAAGGTAAGAATTTAAAATACAACCCTCATAAATATAGTATCCAAAATTTCTACAAAGTTTACATAAAGTACACCGACCGACCATTAATCCTTGCGATAAAGAAAAAGGGATGTATTATAAATCCACCGTTATACCCAAATTTTTCTACCATTAAATGTGCAAACAAGATGTTAGTCTCGTTACAACACGCCCAAACATATCAAAACTACGACAATTATTAAAATAAAGTATTAATAAGGAACGACAGGAATAAGAACTAATTAATTAATCAAATAATCCGGCTTACGATAACCATTTTGTTAACGCACGAAGGGTCTTTTAATGATATAGATCCACTTACCTCAGCCGTATTCTATTGTTTTATAAGTGTCGTTTCTACTCTTCCACTAAGCGGACTGTATGGCTATTTATTGGGCGTGTTACGTACGCACTATCACAGTGTTTTTTAAGGGTTTATCGATAAAATCACATTCGGAGACACTAATGACTTAATTCACTTTACCGAACCAACAAACGTTTATCTTTGATGCCTATGAGCAAGTGTCGATCACAACCCCTTCAGTCTAACTCAATTTCCACAGGCACAAAGGAGGTTTTATGACAGGATATAACGTGACAGGGGATGACAGCTTTGCTATTTTATTTACAACTACGAATTTACAGCGACTTAAAATTAAGCACGAAAACGTGCGACAAAGAGACCAAACAACAGGATAGAACAAAATATATAGCAAGTAGAGGAAGCGAAGGTTTAAGAATTGAGACCAGAATAAGAAAGAGGCAGCTGTGGCGTGCGAATGGGAAACAGTGGAGATCTGCGTCAAACCAACCTTGAACTTTTGACCAAGTGTGAGAAATATATTTGACATTATTCTAAGCGTCGATATTTAATTAGTTTATGGTAGGAATTGTGCATAAATAAATATAGCAATTGATTTGGTGTGGTGGAAATTGTTTAAATGTCTATGAGATCTGATCGAAAAAACAGGAATAAGAAAGCTCTATCCACACTGAACCAGCCGCCAATTTAAAATGTGTTTCAGAAGCTGGAGCGTTACAAAGAAATTGTAAACTTAGCAACTTCGCTACATTTCCTTACTATAATAATATGCAAACTGGAAACTTCAGACAATATCATTCTCATAATCGTAATACGGAAACAACAAGGGTGAACTAAATACCAACTGAAACGTTAAAGCTACAATATCAAAGCCTGTATGTAACCCAATCTATTTGATAAATGATAAGTCCAGCATGGCATGGACGAAACTATGTTTAAAGTCGAGCCGGGCGATATGATAAGGTAAACATCCTCCGGAAAAGGAAGTGAGCGAAGCGAATACGGGTTGGAATATCCTATACAAAGCCCATCCTATCTAGTATCGCCAGATCAATCAAGAAACCCTTAGCCTTAGCTAAAGCCTTTGAATATTGTAGGGCGTTTGGGTTACCATAATCCCCTCATATTTCATATTAAATTTCAGGTTTCCGTTTTTTCCTAAACTCATTACTTAATTCGTGAAAATTAATAAGCAGACTCTGAAAGTTCCTCTTTCTAAAGAAGGCGAAGTCAAGTTTGATGTTGCCAGCGATAGTTATGCTAATGAAAATTACGGTTTATTATCCGTAATTGCATTCTGGTCGGTTGTATATCCTACTCATCTATGGAGTAATAAACGCGGCTATTATTAACCACGAATATAATTTATTTCTTATTGTTGTGGTTCATAATGCACATACAATGTTATCGTCATGACTGAGCAATTTTATATTTTCTATAGGGTCTACTTTAACAATGCACCCGCTGTGAATAAAGTAGTTAACTAACAAAAAAAGTTTAAATTTATTTTTTGGTGGTTTCGTGCGATCAAAAGCACTATTTGGAAGATTAAACACAATACCGTGAATTTGAATGCTTTTGTTAATGGATTCGCTTGAAGCATAAAATTCTAAAATTAAAAAAGTGTAATTATAAGTTTTAAATTAGACGAGAGTCGCACGAACGAAGTAATTACAGAAAAGTTATAATTTGAGAGTCTTTCAACGCTTATTACTTATAATGGATGGTTAATAATCATAGCCTGATAATAGTGAAATTATTAGAAGGAGGGGGGGTGATAAAAATTCACTTCACATGCACACTAAACATTGAAAAAACTGTGAAGTAGGCTACATAAATGCAGCACAAAAGATGTAGAGTAGAAAAATCTTTAGCGCTTTGTTAGTGTTACGTCCCAGAAAGTTTTTGCTATTGAAAGTATTAGAATTAAAAGTGTAAAGTCGGAAGCTAGCTACAACTGTTATAGGAACAGAAACAATAAGATTTAGCAAATTTTTAACGCTTTATTAGTTTATATTATGCTGTAAATTTTTCGATTTTCGGAAAGATCAAGTCCTAAAATGGAGAAGTTGGCTACAACGTTTTTTGAGCTTATGTGTGCATTTTTTGTGTTTTATTAGTGCTTTATTGTACTTCAAATCCCAATTCAGCCCGTATGGGAAGGCGTCAAAGTGGGGAGATTTAGTTACGATCTTGTTGTTATAGAAACGAGCATAAATAATGTTGATGTAGCAAAAATGTTAGTGCTTCAGTAGCTTAATACTTCAACTACTAACCTAGCTAAGCGTCCCGTTTTTAGCTTTTTATACCTCAAGGAGAAGAAGATTACTACAACACAACCAATAGGAGAAACCATCAACACGGCAAAAAGTGGAAGATGGGATTTTACATGTATAAGGCAAAGACTAGCGACAGATGGGAATTTCAATATAATTTTCCCTATATAGACTTACAACAGTGAAAAAGAGATAGACATACACTAACCTAATCGCTTGGTTTCGTGTTGTCGCCAGAAAGCAACTCTTAAACTAACATAGGTCATTTTGTCTCGTGAGTTTCACTTTAAAACTTACTTCCTTTGGTTCGGTCAGCAGCGTGTAAATTGGCTCAAACTTTATTTCGTTTCCTTCGATCACGATGGCCGTTCTGAATCTACCAAGAACTCAGTTCTTGTGATCGATATCCAAGGACTCTGTACTACTCACACGCTTGTGATTGATATCCACGAGTCATCTAGTATTACGCTCTCCAAGCTACTCTAATTAACAACAGATTACATAATCAGTAATTGTTATCCTGATTAAAACACACTTATTCTATCATTATACAGTCGGTGATTGTGATCCCGACTTGAACTTTGCACGGTCAGTGATTGATATCCTAATATCACGCAATTACTCTATTTTTGCACAATCTGACCAATTATTCACTACTCACTTACACCAGGAAATACCAGAGCATTACCACAACGACGTCGTCAGTCAGCCAGATCGTGTCAGCGGATCCACGTTATTTAGGCGTACTACTATCAATCGTGGAACTACCAGCTACGCCACCGTCACAAACAGTCACTTACTAAGTGTTTGTATCTTCTTTTGCTAGGATTAATAATAATCGTTTACTAGTCCGTAATAACGTTATGAAATAATAACTTAAACTCTTATGCTTAACACTCTCAGATATAACTGACAAAAAAGCCAAACGTATTTGAAGGTTTGGCTGATGTATGGTTGCGTACGTGATTTACATTTGTATATTTTTCTAATTGTCATCATCCGTCCAGATGGCGTAATTGGTAAAGGCATCAGCCGCGAAAGCCGAAGATACTATTTCGAATCCTGTTCGGGATCTCGTATTTTCCATCTTCCAATTACTAGCCTGATTTGAAATGATTATTTACACACACATACACACACACATATATATTCTTAATATCAGCCCTATTACTTTACTTTTACTTTGGGCTAATACCTTCTTTATTTATTACACTTTAAACTTTAAACAAAATGTGTTACACGACTTTTGTCGTCATCCCTAATTTACTATTCAATGTATGACTTCAAATCGAGGTGCTTTAGCAAACATTTGGTTGGTTCTTTATTTACTAATTACTATATTTTATATATGCCTCGACTATTTGAAACTTTAATCTCAGGGTTTTCTCACCTACTCACCGTGAGTTCGATCGTGAGTAGATGTGCACTACCCAACCAAACTGCACCCTCGTTTGTTTTACCACTTTTTTAATGTACTGAATTTACTATGTATGCCAAATTTTAATAGATCAAAGTTGCCTGATGCCAAATTAATTTATGTAACTATTTATGACTTTAATTTCTGACGTACTAATATGTTCACGGTACTTACCAGAAATATACCGCGCTGAAGGCCTTCCTTTAACTGCTGGCTCAAGTTCGAAATCGCCGTACGCACTTTCACAAAAGATTCTCCAATGTTGTCCGCTTGCGTACTGCCTCCAGGTGTTCTTAAAAACAATTTCGATGACCCAAACCTGAAATAAATTTACCCCAATTTAGAATTTAGCAAAAAACCGTTGTCTACTTCCCCTGCGTTAATTCTTCCTCGCCGTATATTGATCTCCTGTTCCTCTGCTCCGTACCCCAATTAATCCTCTCTTCGCACAATCCAATTCAAACCCGCTGTCCTATTATAAATCACTCCTAGTCCTGCTATTCCAATTATCCATACGATGTCCTTACTGCCGTTTAATCTTCTCAAATCAATCCAAAATTATCTATGTCGTCGATGCCTTCTTTATCCACTCCTATCTCCTACTGCCGTTATACCAAATCTATTCCAAAACCAACACCAATCTTCTCAAACAAATAACCGTCGCTTTCCCCTTTGCACTAATAACCACTTCCAAAATCTTCTTTAACTACTCGTTGCCTTTCCCGTTGCACTATTAACCACTTTTAAAAACTCCTTTTATATACTCGATGCTTTTTATTTCTTTCACACTTTACTAAATAATACTCGTTGATACACATATAAACTTTTATTTCATTAATATTTTACAACTTAACGCAGGTTTCATAAAATAGGTCTTTATCTGAACAAATTCGAAAAGGAAGTCCCTTATTTATTTTGCTTAGTTATTAAATCAACAAACTTAGCTTACTAGAATAACATTTTTAAACATATAACATCCAATAACAAATCATCTTTCTTTCCGTGTCCAACATACCTTCGCTACAGTCTTTATAATAATTTTAAATCTCTACTATTGGTCCAAAACACTTCACTAAACTCCAATAACCTTTTACATTTTGATTCACTTTAAATTTTGATTTACAATTCGTCCAAAAGTTTGATTCTATTAAAAGGAAAAGCCAAATAATTTATACACGACCTGGACGCTTTGTTATATTGCAGATATCCATAAATGCGTTCGGCTTTCCGACGGCAAATGTACTCTCAACTGGCTCATAAATATCAACTCGGTATAAAACCTCAAGTACCGTGCATTATATCAACGTCATAAAGTCATGTTATCTACCTTTTGGCATATATGTTTCAAACTGAAATGGTACATACTTTAACGTATGTAAAGTATAGCAAAATTTATAGTTTTTTAATTATTAATTCTGAAATATTGATCCTATCGTTTGGCATACACCCCTATTAATACAAATATACCTTTAGAAACCTTATACCCCCCTTACATAACAATATATATATATATATATATATATATATATATATATATTGTAGTGGTTTTAAAGGGCTAAATTTAAGTATAAACAAGGCAATTTCAAACACCCTGTATAGAGGAAACAACCAGAGTTTACGTGCGAAATTTATTTCATTTAGTTCATTTTAAAGTAACAAGTATTAATAAAATTTTACAAGTAGTTAGGTTTGTAAAGAAAATAAATTGTAGAAACCAATGCAAACTATTAATTAATTTAATTGAGTTTAATTGAACGGGTAATTACGTATAAAACGCATAAAAGCATGAAAAATCCATAATACCAAGATGAAACGCTTTGCTAACACATAAACAGCAGTTGAATATAAAATACCTTAAAAAACGCAACCTCCTAGAAATGTTGGGTTAAAACGTTTGTTAATTGAACACCCGCAGGTTTTGGAAATGTCAGGTTCCTCTTATTTGTGTAGATAAAAAACAGTATTCAAAGTATATCGGGTAAACGGTCTGACGATTCGCGTAAATGTTAACTAAAAGTTTCCTTAAAGCGCAGAAGGGATAGACGATAAATGAAATGCTTCGGAATGAGACAGGCAGAATAACAGTCCACTTCAAAACGCACGTATTCAGTCCACATGGGTTAGTTTGAACCGCGGACAGTAATATCAATTTCTACCACTCAAACAAGATTAGAAGGAAACATAGAATATGCATAAGAGAGGAATAGCGTTAATACAGGCGGGGTTTCAAGCCGTCATTGAATATCTTATTGGTTTATATAGTCAGTAGTATAACAGACAAACACGGGAAAATTTGCATGCGGGCTTTTCGGAAAATATAATAACGACGAGTTAATTTTCGAAGATTTCGAAAACGGTTGAACCAAAATTTTAAGAACGAATTAGTTTAATTAAAGGTTTCGCGTTAGGAGGGTCTGGAGAGGTTACATTCGAAGTGTATAAATACTCTAAAAGATTTGGCATCGCTCTCTTTTAACTTTGTTCTCTTAGTACTTTAATCGCTTCAGACTACGAACAGAAATTTACCACGAGCTTGTAAGTATATGAAATTATTTTAAATTAAATAGTACAATGTCGGCCTCATAATTTGATACGCGGATTGTGTCGAGTTTAAATTTTATTGAGGTGCAACATTTATTTTAAAGTGAAGTAATGAAACGTAAATTAAATTAAATTAAACTAAAGTACGCAATTATGAAAAAAGTGTAATAAATTTGGATTTGGATTTGGATGCATCGTGAAGGCAGAGCATGCAGCACAAATAGCTAGAAGCAGCCAGCAGAGCAGAACCACGAAACCGAGAGCGAAAACAACTTAACCGCTTCGTCAACGGAGAAATTTCAGGTAACGCTTTAGAATTTGTTGTTTTTATAAACTACGAAAATTGTTGTGACGTGTGAGAGTGGATTATGAAGGTATTTTGGCATTATTTTGCGTATTGAAAATAATACGTATAACTAACTTTTATTATGGTATTTAAGTAGAAATCTAAAGGCGTATATAAAGCTTATTAACGATCCTCGGGAATTTAAATTTTTATTGTTACGAATACATGTGTTTTTTTGTTTGCAGTAAGCGTATTCTAAGTAAAACGCATACATTATTCATAATTAACTGGGTTATCATGAGCTTACCATACTCCAGAATGTCCTAATTAAAATTTATTATAAACAAAGTACGAAAAATAAGGTATTATTCAGGGCCCATTTACTCCGGTTACATTCAATATGTTTAATATTTCTAGTTAAAATACTGGACTTTACAAAAATAGAATTTATTGAGATGTAACTTGAGCACCGAAATGTAAATAATCTTGAAGTTTTATTTGTAAATAGTGGTAAATAAATATTGTGTGATTGTTGTATTATTTTGTGGTTTTATTGGGAGTGTGCGTGAACCATAAAAAGTATGATAGTGAATCTAGGTATCCAAGAGGAGGTCTAACTGCGCTAGCCAGGGAAGCGGTTAAAGAATTAAAGTGATGAAAAGAGGAATCTGGGTAAGAAATTATTTCGTTTTGAAAAACTTTTCTATTGTGTGCAATTTTCGATTTTAGAAAATTAATAAAATCTTCAAATTTTTTTTTACTCTGGTGAGGGTTTTTGTAAGTTCCACGGCAATATATATATATATATATATATATATATATATATTTATTATATATATTGCTATGATTATAAGATAATTAAAGGTCATATAAGGTCACAAAGCATGTATACCTCATACAAACAAATATCATAAAAAAGTTAGTCAAGAGCGAGTCGAGCTCGCACTATTAGGGTTCTGTACCAATACTACAGTGAACAATCAATAAACCAAATTAAGCTGTTTTTATTTTTTATGTGTATTTAAATCTTATCCAAATTTGATTGTGATAACTGAAAAATGTATATATTGTCCCAAATTGTACTGGCACATAAGTAAATACGTTATCTATTACTGTGTTTAAAAAAAAATTTCCCAGCAACTATTACACTGTCAAGAAACCTGCAGTTTTTCTATAATTTATGTAGGAGACGAGACGGACGGTCATTTTTGGCACATGAAAACTACTAGACCGAAAATTATAAAAAAATATCTTTAGGAGCCTTTCAGAATTCTCTTTCAAATGATACCTCACACGATACATTTATTAAAACTTTTTTTCTTTTGACCGAATTAACCCTTGCCATTTTAATCTAAAAATATTTTTTTTTCTATTTTCTGATAGTCGATATATGTGCGCGCCATAAAGACCTAGCATTGTGCCAAATTTCAAATTTCTACGTTACATAGTTTTCGAGAAAAACCTCTGTAACAGACAGACAGACGGACACGAGAGTGATCTTATAAAGGTTCCGTTATACCTTATAAGGTACGGAACCATAAAACCACAAAAATCAAACATTAAAACCTAAAAATGTACATAAATCATTCTTTACCGAAAAACAAATACAAATCACCCTGTATAAAATCAATAACAAGTTATAATTAATTAAAGGAAGCTCATTCCGTAATAACTTCACTACATTCATTAAAATAAATAATTGGGGAAGCAATTCAGTCATCTTAGAAAATTCAAAAACATTCTTAAGCTCCAAAATAAATACAAATTCAACATATTCTAACGAGAACAACCATGAAATGAAATTTCTTTCAATCTACACGTATTTGCGTAAGGAAGTTAATAAATACGTGCAATTCAGAAGGTATATAAAATGCACTATTTAATAAAACCAGCATATTTAAATAAAGTATGGATATTAGAGGCGACTGAAATACGTGCAATTTAGAACGTAATATTAAATCATCCAAAATCCAACAGATTGCAGATATAACTCATAACTGAAACGCCGTTTCCACGTACGAACAACTGATAGCGTTTTGTCAACCAATGAGAACGCGTGCAATATTCGGGAAAGAATTTGATTCTATAAAACTAACAAAGCAGATAAAGGAAATTTATTTTATAATTCACCCGCCGACTGTGCTATTTTGAAAGAAAAATTGTTATGTGAATAGAATTTAGTGAAAAGTGATAATTTTAAAAGTTGAAACTAAATAAAAATTAATAATTTCAAGTGATATAAACAGTAGAGCGCGTGTTGTAATAAATCTATATAGAATTTTGCTGTTTATATAAACATAAGTATAGAAATAATAAATTTAAATAAAAATCTTTGCAATTAATTAATTTAGGGTTGGTAAACATCTAAGGTACTGAATAAACACTCTAAGACATTGATAAACCACTCTAAATTACTGGGTATAAACCAATCCAAGTTGCTGCTTAACATTCTAAGTTATTCGGTAAAGGCTTCAAATTACTTGTTTAACGCTTCAAGGTACTGGCAAACGATTCTAAATAAATGGTTAATATTCTAAGTCAACGGTTAATACTCTAAGTCAATGGTTAATACTCCAAGTTGCTGACTACTGAATAAACGACCTTTATTCAATTAAAAGTGATTTCTAAGCCGAATCGTTGGAAGTTCGAGAACAAGCGGGAATTTGAGTCAGCAATCTCCAGCAAGAGAAAAACTGGAGAACTATAAAGTCAGAACTATTTATTCAATTTATAGCACGCTAAATTTGCAATTTTACATAATTTATGTATTTGAAAGTAAGCTTAAAACTTGCATGTGATTAAGACATAGTGTGTAAAAGGTCAACAAAAGTTTCATTGCTACGAAAAAATTATGCATACAAAATTTCTTTGAACGTTCATCAAAACTATTCGTGGTAAGATAAATTTTTTTTGCTGGCTTTAATTGCTTTAAAAAGGTGTAAAAATTTATAATCTTCGTAAAGAGCTAATTTGATAGGAATATTTATTTCAATTTTGATTTTATAGTTCTATTAAAAGTAAATGATATTAAAAAAGGCGTAATTTGTAAATTATAATATGACAAAATTTTTATTTAATTCATTATACAATTTTTAGTGAGTTTCGTTTGTCTTATTCAGATGAATTGAGCGTTGAAGAGAAGTGAGTAAAAATTCTCTGTGCGTGGTAACACTGAGTTAGTCGAGGCATAAATTTGATTGTGTTGATTTCAATTTATTTTAAAGGCACAGAGAGGTGGCGATCAGCAGACAATTGATCGTTGTACATCTGAACTTCATACCCAATATACTACCACCTTGTCATTAAAATATTTATGCTGACCAGTCAATTATTGATAAATGTGTGTGTGTATGTGTGTGTCTGTGTGTGTGTATGCGTGTGTGTGTGTGTGTCTATATATATTGCTATAATTATAGGGTAGTTTAGGGGTAGGTTAAGTCATAGGAGTTGTAAAATAAATAAAATTCAACTTCCAGTTTAACAAAAGCACATAATTCCAGATATTATAAGAGTAAATTGGTCACTACACATATTGTTAATTGAGAGCACACTGTATATAAAATACATGGGATTAAATGCATAAGAACATAGGAATATTAAAAAGTAGTTTACAAGTTAAGATAATATTTGAAAGCGCAACAAAATGCATCAAAATTAAATTAACCAGAAACCTATGTAAATTGGCATTACAGATATATAACAATTGCGTTAAAAATATCATCGTTTACGCAATCTAAATTATGCATTATTAGAAAATTGTACGTGACAAGAACAATTCACATTTGTTCAAAAATCCAATATTATGTAGAAATAAACAAGCACCAGATTATTCAGTTTAGATAATAATAAATAACAAACATTTGAATACGTGACTTAATAAAAGGAAATTGTTGGAATTTCTCAAATAATACCATGATATGTGAGAGCATTACGTGACGAGCCAGTCATGCATTTGAATAACTGAATTAAATAATTGGTGAAAATTCCGAAGTATACAAGATAAAGATAAAAGTGTTGTCCCAGCACGTGATAAACCAATGAAAAGCAGGTGGAAGTAAGGCTTTAAATACGATAAGGATGAAGCGACGAGTGAGTATACATTCAAACTGGGCTACGACTATGTTCGAAAGCACTAATTATTTTACGTAACCAGCGAAAGAAGAATTAAAGTGAAATCATTTTGAAAAGTGTACGAATTTGTGCAACGAATAAGCCGATCTCTTATAGACATAAGTAATAACGACTTAATTAAAAATCCATTTCTAACATTAATAAAACAGGGCTTTTAATTCTGGTATTTTAATACTGGTATTTAATACTGGTATATAAATTGGATCTTAGATTATTTTAATACCGAGATTGAAATTGTCTTAATACCTACATTTAAATGGGATTTTAATATCTATATCAAAGTTGTTCTCACACCGATATTTAAAATTGGATTCCAATACCTACATGTAATTTGAATATGGATTGTAATTTTGTGGTAAGACGTTTTTCACGTTTCGCAGTAGGACGGCGATCTAAGAGTTGGTAGCCGCCATGATTGATTCTTGTGCAGGAGTAATAAATTAAAGACAATATAGTGGAGCGTTCACCTGTCGATTCCTATATCTCTCCTTTTATCGTACCTTCATCTGTGTCCCCATGTATGTTCTAGGAAAGAACAGCGTGCTTCAGACAGATATTTAAGAAAGGCTGCAATCCGCATCCACGACTCACAACTCTGGGATAAAGGAACGATGATCTGTTACCCAGCTTGCTGATATACATTAATTAGAAGGTAAGCAGAGATATTAATTAATTTACATTGTTAATTTAAAACATAAGTTATTTGTAAATTCTAGTACGCTCTCTGTGCAAGCAAGCGATTAACTAAAACCTTTAGATAATACCTTTATTTTTAAATAACAGATTCTCGTGTAGAAGAACACCAAAACTATTTCGCAATCTGCTTTCAGAAAATAATGGCAATTGAAAATCAGACAAAACTAACAATTTATCGAATTTTTTACCGGTCTCGTTTTATTATCGGCCGCTTCGACAAATTGCTCGTCACGAGAACGAAGACTTAGTTGGCATCAAAGAAACGACATTTTTGTAATTTTGTTTTATACGTCTAGTGTTCCGTTTTTTGCAGTTGGTATGGCTGGTATCGTCAGTAAGGTCGTAATCAGGAAAGTTACAAGATTTTAAAAGATGGTTGTAAAACCCCAAGGTAGATGGAGAGGACGAGATCCACAGTTTTGATCATTCAAGTTAATCCCATATCTTCAACACCGAAAGAAAGAGACTATGTATCCGATTGTTCAAGGGCGTATACTCTCGTAACCAAATAAAAAGTACTCAAAGCTCTTATACCTACAACATTCCTCGCTGTAAGCTCTTTCTAGTACACTCTAGAATGTGTAGTACAACTTGGAGATACAACGACATCCCATTGACGCAACTATAACGGCTCATTGAGAAAAAGTGATATAATCCTTCTATGAGTTCTAAAGATTGCCATCTCTGCTTCTATATTATACATTTCGTTGTAACATATGATACTTTTATTTTCCTCGCTAATCAGAAAGTTTCAGAAGGAAAGGCACAAGTTCCTCTAGACAGTTTTCGTACGCTAGTGAACAATATTTCAAGTTTAATCCATAAAGTTTGTAAGCTATTAAGTTTATCGTAATTTTGAAGAACTTGAGGAGCGACTTCTTTCACAAGATATACATTTCTGTAATTAAATTGTTTCCAAAACCTTGTGCACGGGCTTGTGCACTTGTTCTTTAGGGTTTGGATTTCTTTTACAGAAAATCGATTTCTTATTACTAGTGTTACAACGGCACAGTCACATTCTAAAATTGTTTCAAAGAGATGTTGTTTTTTGTAAAAGATGCTCAGTAAATTTGTTTATAATTATTTTATTTCTAACAGAGCGGAACAAATTATAATTTAATCGCATTTCCGTCTATTCGCCCCCTTTCCGTAATCCTGGGAGTAAATTAACATTTTAAGGGTTCAGTTGTTAAGTGGGACAATAACTGTTTTTACAACTGCAAGCGTTTTTACTATTATATCACGGTTTCAAGTACCTGGTGTTAATGAAAACTTGGTGAGTATATGAGTTTTCAATTATCGGCTATATTTAAAAGGAAAGGGATATTTACATATTGTAGGAAATATGAGTTGCGAAAATTCATTAACTGTCAGATTTCTCTCACTAATCAACGGCCGTTAATTAAAATCAATAACTAATAGCACTTGATGGACAATAAAAAGGGTCGCATTTTATTTTTGGGGCGCGTTAAGTGGAAATTGTAAGCGTTAGAGATGTTTGTCATGGCCAGATGTTGACATTTTAGAATCGCCGGATGTAATATTTACACAGGCGGTTCTACATATCTACGTCAAAAATAAATATTAATATATTTGGATAGATATTACTGTCGTATGCAAATGTTTGGTTAACCGTGATATCAACCATGGCTTTGTAGGGTTTAATCGAAATTTTAATAAAGCTTGTGTGCTTATTCTAAATAATAATTATTGCATAGCGTATCGAAAAATTCAAACACATTTCCTGCGAGGCGTAACATCATATCGGAAATTGGTTTTCAATTAGAATTTGTTTGAGCGAACGTCTAAGAAACCGCAGAATACTGGATTCTATTAAAAACTTTAATGGAAATACCATTGATTTCCTGCAGTACGAAGGACGATTGAATTGTATACAAGCTGAACGTGGAACATTGTAATATCTGAACAGTTAAACCGTAAAGCGAAAGAATTGAACTGTACGTCGTGCTCTGCAGGACCCAGAAAGTAGTATATCAACCACTAGTAAACGATTTTGCAAGCAAACTTAAGCTGCAGGTCACACGATGATAAATTAATTGCGCTAGGCACCTTTAAAGAGCTTTTACTGGAGTTTGAATTTCCGGTGGCGGTTTTATCCTGAGAGCAAACTTTATCCTCAAATCTACCGTAGATGACGTTGACCTTAGTTGACAGTTCCAGGCATCCCAATCCTGAAGAAAAATTGTTACATACCTACACGAGTTATGTATCCTCCAATTGATATCATCATCATTGGGTCTTCAGTACCATCATTGTTTCCTATTCTGAACTAACCTACAGATTTCCCCGAAATTTGCACAGTCTGCATCTATCACTATCTGATCTAGGTCTACATGCGCCTCTTTTTTCCTATCTCTGCTTGTCATATATCACATACTATTCCCCAAAAATGCCTTAGAACGTATTATTCCCTTCTACTTCTCATATTTTTTCCCAAAGATATCCTTGTTCCCTTATTGTTTCTATAACCTATTTGTTATTAACTTTGTCTGTCCATCCTCGAACATCTGAAGCACGGCATTTCAAAGGCCGCTACTGTTCTTCTGTCTGCTTTTCAGACTGCTCGTATTTCGTAGGCATATTGTCTGCGCTGTGCTCCACACATACGTTTTCAACAACTTTTTGTTCTATGTTTGTTGTCTTTCCTCATAGGCGCTGTTCTTTCTTGTTAGATGCAGTTCGATCACCTTCTATTGTTTTACAATTATATACCCTATTTCTCCGACATTCAGTGGTTGTGAAGGGGGGGTAAGCCAATTGATATATGTATAATAAAATAGAATAATTAGGAATTATTAGAAAGTGTTAAGAAAATGCTAAGTGAAGTGCAACAATGTAATACAAGGACAATTATTAAAGATTATTAGCAGTTCATGAGAACGGATGCAATACTTTGTATCCAGACGATAGTGACACTACAGGTGGTAGGTCACAGACGGTCAAGATACCGCAATTACCTAGAAAATAAGATTACAACATTGTAACAATAAATAGAATTAAGAATAAGCAGACACGAGCTCTGCAATTTCCCACAGCCATGTGAGGCGGTAGAGACAGTATAAAAAGCCCGGGAGCTCCAAGACCCGGCAGTCAGTCAAAGTATTCAGCTTTAACATTGCAGTTGCTTAAGCTACTTAAAATATTACATTTAATTCTTTTTTTCGACTTAGAGTAATTTTAAATCAACTTTGTTAAATTCCATAGTTAATGTCTGTTTGAAATAAATTTGTTAAGAAGTTTGAAAGTGTTTTTTAAAAACGCAGTTCCCAAGGCCCTAACCTTAACTCACGTAGCCCGAAGAAAAGTAAATACCAGCCTAACTATCAAACGCGGGGAGGCGGAGATTCATCTAAATACCAAGAAAACAAAAAAAAGCACATCGCCCACGATTATCTATTAACACATAAAAATAAATGAAGGATTATGTACAAACAAGCGCAAGAAATAAATTCAAAATAAAAATTTGTAAAAATCGTATTTATTATTAATTATGTTGAAGGATTTAACAGATTACCGGATACCTAAAACAAGGGATAGACTATTTAGTTTATCGAATAAATTTTCGCTTTAAAAGCAAAAAGGGATTTGAGTTAACCAGGGAAATTTGAAAGCAAAATTGGAACGTAACAAATCCCCCCAGCAAATTTAACAGGACCGGGTAGGGAAACAAAAGTAATGGGAGTGGGCAGGACCAAAAAAAAACAGAGAAAGAAAAAAAAACTCAAGCAAAAACAAAAAAAAAGAATTTGGTTTAAAACTAAAAGAAAACTCTTTACGAAAACCAAACAAAAAGAAAACAGAAAAAGAAAAAAAGAAACACCCCAAAATAAAAAGAAAGAACTCTCGTCTGGCTCGAAGCCCAATAATAGAAGAGAGAAAAAAAGGAAAGGAGGGAAGAGAAGCAAGCAACAAGGACTAAGATGGTACGGCATCGACAATGAAAAAGTCGTCGGAGGACGGATATTTCTTGTAAAAAAACAGTAAAGTCTTCAACCTCTAAAAAAGAAAAGAAACGAGGAAGAAAACCAATGGTGCCAACCAAAAGTGGACCCAAAGGTCAAGCCTCAACTAAACAAAGGGACAACAATAGAGAACGAGAGAAAGACAGGAGGAACACTGGTAAAAGGAAACGATGTACTACTAACAGTGGTAATCAAAAGCCTCAACATACGAAAGACCAAAGAAAAGATTAGCTAACTAGACCTAAAGTCGACCAAGGTGTGGTTTCCGAAGAAAGAAAAACGGATTAGCAAGTACCTACCACAGAAGCGGATAGACGAAACACAATCAGTATAGGGACCTACAGTAAAGAAGACCAGCAAAAGGATAGGGAAAAGAAAGTGGAACAAGAAAAAAAGAAAAAACCAAAAAGAACACCAACAACAAGTACAAAACGCAAAAAAGCTCAAATCGTACAACAGAAAATAAAACAGAATCCCAGTGTATAAGTAGGTGCGTGCGTGTGCGTGCGTGTGTGTGTGCGGGGAGGGGGTGTAAGAAGGGTGTGTATATGTGTTATGCGTGTATAATGTGTGCGTGTGTGTATGAGCTGGACCGCTGTAGTCGCTTCTTACGACAGGCAAGTCGTACCGTGGGACTATTCTATTCCCGGATCCACACGGGTGAGAAAAAGCAAGAAAATGAAAGAAAACTAGCAACACAGGCAAGTAATGCGAAATAGTAACGTCCAAAAATCAAAATCTAAGGAGAGCAAAGTCGGCATAAGAATCTGAGGCGCGAGGACTAGATATTGGGCTTAAAACATTTACGCCGCCAGAAGTAGAATGAAACGACATACGCCGACATA
Source organism: Platerodrilus igneus (assembly GCA_036346225.1). Classification (NCBI taxonomy): domain Eukaryota; kingdom Metazoa; phylum Arthropoda; class Insecta; order Coleoptera; family Lycidae; genus Platerodrilus; species Platerodrilus igneus. The sequence continues at coordinate 233,907 of JARFIW010000273.1, forward strand.
CATCATCCGGTTCGGAAGAAGCATAGAATAATTTCTGCCTCCTATGGGCAGTTTTCCGCAAAACAGAGACAGCAGGGATGTAGTAGTTTTAGCACGCGATATAGGAGGTGGCGAGTGTGGTTTAGGAAACTCAAAACGAGTTAAAGAAGAAAGTTGTTTGTTGTTAGGGTTGGAAGTAAGAAAATCAACGGTAGAAAAGGAAACATCATGGGTTGTCAGAATATCTACAGTAGAAAGAGAAAAAGTATTGGCTGTACAAGAATCAACCTTACGAACAGAAACACAAGCGGAGCACACTTCAGTTACGTTAACTAGAGGAACAGAAGTAGATAAAATTTCAAAGACATTGGATAGAGGACTAGAAGTATTACAGTTAGGAAAGGAAACAGCATTGACAGTAGAAATATCAACCCTAGGAAAAGGAGCAGAATGCGATAACACTTCAGTAACATTACATAAAAAAACAGAATCAAGTAGAACTTCATCAACCTTACAAAAACAAACAGCATCAGGAAGAACTTCAGCAACAGTAGATAAAGGAATATCAGCTGGAAGTTCATTAACCTTAACTAAAAGAACAGAAGCAAATAGAAGTTTGTCAGCATGAGATAAAGAAACACAATCAGAAAGAATTTTGTCAACATTAGAAGAATGAGTAAGAGCAGTAACGTTTCATCAACGTCCGATAAAGGAGCAGAATCAAGTAAGACTGCATCACTGTTAGACAATGGAGTAGGAACAGACAAAATTTCAGCCACATTAGAAACTGATTCCATAGCAATAGTAACTAAATAAACAGGGTCAGGTAAAACTTTGACGACAACAGCAACAGGCATTATAGCTACGGATTCACTAATTTCCACAGGATCTTCTTTATCCGTTTTAGAAATTATCTTCACTTCAGCTACGGCTGTTATTGTAGACATGATAGAAATTTTTAGAGTAAAATAATTTAAGAAGCAGGAACATGTAAAATTTTGACAGCAAGAGCAACAGACATTAAAGATACAGGTTTATGGACTTCAAAAGAACCCTCGCTGACTGAATTAGAAATTATCGTCTCTTCAGCGACATGTGTACTTGCAGACACGACAGGAATTTCTTGAATAGAATCGTTTAAGAAAGCGGGCGCAAGCTCTTGAGAAGCTATCTGCAAGTAATGAATTCGAAGCAAGGGTCGTGAGGGTGGTAGAGGCACAGTCTGGGGTGAGAGTGAATAAGTAGAGCGGCAGAAGGAGGAGTAAAATATGATGTAGAACTAGAAACAAAAGAAATTTTGTTCGAAGCTGTATCTGCCGAAGAAGGGTATGTTGTGATAGTAGTAGCAAGGTGACCTGGATGAAAGACAAAAGAGAACGTAGAGTGAACAGCAGAAGAAATTAAATATCTAGAGGTGAGGGCAGAATTTTAAGTATTATTCGAAAACCTATTAGGAGTAGGATGACAGTGTGGACAGTTGTGACGAGCAACTCCCTTATATCCACAACCATAACAGTGAAGTACTTGAGGACGAGTACAACGTGTCGAAACATTCGCAATTAAAGCATACGACCTGACGAGTTGAAGCAGAACTAGACAGAAGAACAGTAGAACGCACGGAAGAAGTAACGGATCTACTCATAGGCGTCGACGAAATCTTAACAACTATGTCATTTGAAGCAAAAGTATTTTCCTCAATAGTAGCAAATTTGTAAGCAAAATCCGGGGGTTCAAAATGATGAATCAGTAAATTAGATAACGACTTCCAGTCAGAAAACCTATGCCGGTAACCACGATACCAAAGTAACGCTTTCGACTCAAATAACTGCAATTCTGACACATGGTGAGTTCGTCGGAGTTCTTCGACCCGTCTCCAAAAATCATGTACAGTAAGAGTGTTCGGGACACCAGAAAATTTCAAGTTCCACTCCCACACAGGAAGACCTAGGTAGGAAGCCAAAAAAGAAGTCATTTTAAATACGAACAAAAAAGAAATTGATAGAAAGTAACTAAATAAAGGCTGACCGTAACTCGATGGAAGCCAAAAGAAAATTATTGCGAGTACAGGACAATCTAAAACATATCCGACGGATAAACTTCAGAAACACCAATGGAAGCAAAACAACAAAATACAAATTCGAATAGCACGGTAGAATAAAAGAGAAATCGCAGGAAAAAACTAACTCTAGACTTGATGGGAAGAACAAAATATACAGAGAGGAAAGGAAGAAAAAAAAGAAAAATCTTGGGCGCCAGCGGTTTCAATTGACTAGGATTATTGGCGAAAACACAAGTTTAATAATCTGAAAATAACCAACTGATAATATTGAGCGATTAAGAAGGAAAACAAAACTAAAATTTAAGAAAATCAAACCGCCCAAATTAACGAAAACCAAAATCAAAACAAACATTACCCGAGACAAAATCGGAGCCAAAAAAATTCACTAAAACAAACTCGCAGCAGAAATTAGTCAAAACCAAATCGAAGTAATTGTTAACTAAAACAAAACCGCAGCTCACGTTGGGCGCCAGAAATTATGCGACATTCCTGGACGTAGCCGGAAGAAAACTAAATACCAGGCTAACTATCAAACGCGGCGAGAGGGAATCCACCAAAAAAAAAAAAAGTACATCGCACACGTTTGTCTATTAACACATAAAATAAATGAAGGATTCTGTACAAACAAGCGGAAGAAATAAATTCAAAATAAAAATTTGTAGAAAGCGTATTTATTATTAATTATGTTGAAAGAAATAACAGATTACCGGATACTTAAAACAAGGCATAGACTATTTAATTTATCGGGATTTGAATTAACCAGGGAAATTTTAAAGCAAAATTGGAACGTAAGAAAATCACTTGTAAGCTTCTAGCCATACGCATTTTGCTTAAGAGTATGTCAACGGTATGGACACGCCGCGGCACCCATGTAACCTATTAATCATACCATAATAATATAAAATACAACAAAATGTTTTCACGGTAATAACTTATAGAACTGCTGAAGGCATGCGATAATGAACACGTGATACAAAAATAATGAAACCATAGGCAATCACAGAACCCTTTTCCCCGCGCACCTCTTTATCTGACTTTGGCAGCTTCGTATCGGTTTACGCTCGTGGCTAGTAATATAGCGCTACTCATTTGCGAGCGACTCCGTGGCTTAATTGATATGAGCGTGACTACTAAGCCCAAGGTCTCGAGTTCAAATCCCGTCACTGTCCGCTTGAAAAATGTAGGCAAGCAATTTGCACAAAAATACGCCCTCGTTCGGATAAGAGGTAAAATAGAGGTTCCGTGTGTGAGTGTTGCCACACACGTTAAAGATCCCTATCTTGCTTGGAACAGCAAGGGTTTGTAAAAATTCAAAATTTCCAGGTAAAATCAATTCGATTCCTGGCCAATTTAGTACCTTCAGGTGGAGTATTAAAAAAATTAAATGTATAACGCAGGAGGGAATAAAAGCAAGTCGAAACCAATTATTTAAAGCTCGTTTTAATTTTTATGAAATAAGTAGCGACAAAGCCACATTAACACTAACCGTGTATTTATTTTATTAACGCCGGTAATTATTTTTTAAGAATTAATTTAAATTATAAAGAATATTATTCTCACTTGGAAGATCAAAAAATCTATATTCTATATTCACACGTCTATCTATTGAATTTGGGTGGCCTGCGCTACACGCACCTAGACCCGTTATGCTGCCTTTGTTACACTAGTCCGATCTTCCCTCGCTCAGCCACTCGATTTTACAGATAAACTTGAGGATATTGAACCAAGGTGTGTTTCTGATTCTGACCCTATTAGGCCAGAAGTCTCCTGGCACGGAACCTCGAAGTCTGGTGAGTGCCGGACAGGAACACAGAATGTATGCCGCCGTCTCGTCGTCTTGTCGACACCCACGGCAGGTAGGGTCACCAAACAGACCCATTCTGTGGACGTGTATGTTGAAATTACCAAGCTCAGTCAGGATTCGCACGAGTAACCGTAGCTTCTCTCTCGGCAGGTTAATGCAATATTTTCCTGTCGACAGCTTGTCCAGCTAGTCCACCTCTCCGTTTAACGGCGGAAGGTTGCCAGGGTAGCTTGAAAACCATTGGAGAAGGCGAAATGGGAACCGACGGCTCAGGGCCAATAAAGCACCGAGCTGAGTCCCGCTTCTTAATATTGTCCACCGGCTCATTACCATACACCCCCGATTGTCATTTGATCCACACTAGCTGTAGGACATCAGTGCAAGAAGCAAGCTCCAACGTATTGTGGCTCTGTAGTATCACCCATGAGAGGAGCTTCTGTTTGTTTAGGGCTATTAGGGCTGCTTTACTGTCGCATAAAATTCATATTGTTATATTTTGGATTCCACGTTCCAAAGTGACAAATGCAACGTGCATGATGGCAACGACCTCTGCTTAAAAAACACTAGCCATCGAATCCAGTGTGACACTAATGTTAAGGTCATTCGAATAGATACTTGCCCCTTAACATTTCTTTGTTTTGGAGCCATCTGTGAAGATACAGATGTCTGGTGGGAACGCATCCTCAAAGTCGATAAAGACACTGAAGTGCTTTTTGAATATTATTTTGGGTGCGATCGAGTTCAACACCCAATCTTAAAGTGGCATCGTGCACGCCGCCTCCTAGAGGATGCTGTGATGTCTACCTCCGCATCCCTTATCGATCTACAACCCTTTGACCCGCAGCGGTATTGCCGCCTTTACAGCCATCCCCTCCACATGAAGATCAAGCGGAGTGAGGTCGAGAATAGTTTCTAAGGCTGCAGAGGGTGTGGATTTTATCGCGCCCGTGATGCTTAATCAGGCTAGTCCTTGAATATGTATCAGTCCCTTTGCTGTATGTGCTAGTCTGGTCATGGGCCACCAGACTATATCACCATAGCGAAGCATTGGTCTTACTACCGTAGAGAACAAACACAAAACAACCTTCGGGGAAAGACCCCAAAGTTTACTTATGGCTGGCCTACATTGCCAGAAGACCATGCTGGTTTTTATAGTTTTGGTTTGGAAGTGTTTAGCCCAATCCAGGTTCATGTTAAGTATGATACCCAGATACTTGACCTCATCCGAAAGGGTTAAAAGAATTTGAGAGAGTAGTAGCAATTTTGTTAACATTAACTTTCTTTTGCTGGTGAACAGCATCAGCCTTGTCTTATTGGGGTTGATGATCAGGGAGTTTTTGACGCACCATAGTTTTGTTAGCTTAAGAGCTGTTTGCACCAAGTTGCACTAGGCTTGTTCGAATTTGCAGACTGCCACTATGGCTATATCGTCCGCATATCCTTTCGTGTAGAAGCCCTCCAAAGTTAAGACGTCGGAGAAAGCTGCCCAAGTAGTGGCGACAAGACGCTGGCCTGAGAACAGCCTTTCCACACCGTCCTAACGATTGAGGTGTTACCTACACTAACATGCACCCTGCGGCATCGCAACATTTGTAGGATTAGTTGCCGAAGAGTGTCCTCAGCCCCGCGTTTCCGCAGGGCTTTGTCGATGCTTGCAAAGGTGGTTTCACTAAACGCGCCTTCACTATCGACAAAATCACCTAGGGCTGATATCTTGTTGCTGAGGGATTTTTCAATCCGACCTACAACTGCATGAAGGGCAGATTCCGTGGATCTCCCTGGTATGTATGCATACTGATTAGGTTGGACAGGAAAACACTGTATTATCCCTTTTCTTATAAATGTCATATAATCTTTCCAGTGGTTTTAACAGAAAAGACCTTAAACTGATTAGATACGATTTCACCTGGGAATAGTCATTCCGACCAGGTTTGGGGAGAAAACTTCCCTGACATCTCTCCAGCCACTGGATGTATTTAAAGACAATATAGCCATTGAAAAATACCACCAGGAATGGAAGCAGCCTCTCCAGGCCCCACTGTAGTAGGGCAGGAAAGATATCATCCAGACCAGGGGACTTAAACGGTTGGAGGATTGAAATGGTCCATTTTACTTTCTCCTTGTCCACCACTCGGTTCGAAACCACCCAGTCTGCGTCACATGGTGTAGACGTAGATAGGACTGGGGACAACAGGTGCACTTTCAGGGAAGTGTGTTTCTGTAAGTAGTTCCGCAGTTTCCTTCTCACTATTCGTGTACCTGCCATCTGGGCGTTTCAGACAACATGGTAGGTGGCCAGGATCTTTTGACAGAATTCTGTTGACTGCAGAAGTTTCCTTGGCAGACTCTACTGAATTACAGAAGGTCTCTCAGGAGTATCTCTGTCGTTTCCTGATCAGGATTTTGTAGCGTCTTATCTATAGTCACACGTTGTAAAATATATTTTTTCGCACGATTCCGTATCTTCCTACATTTTCTGAAAAGTGATTTAAAGTTTAATGCAAGATGGTGTCGGGTGTATTTTTAAAAGAATAAATATTTACGATCGTATAAGAAAAAGCGTATGTTATATTTGATATTTTTTTACTATATCTGGTGTATTCCCCAATGGTGCATGCAGTGTGCAGAAACATTGTGACAGCGGACTTCATGAAGTACAGTAACTAAAATGTAATCACGTAGAAGTAGATACAAGACTATATTTGAATGCCTAAGAAATCTTGATTTCACTTAACACGGTGTAATCATACACAGTCCTGACACAGACGTGTTTATTTTAGGCATAAGATTGTAGAAAGCATTACAGAGTCTATGGATCGTAACAGGAACTGTATTAACGAAAGCACCTGGGCTACCACATTGCTTCTGAAGCTTATGGAGAGCGTATAAGTAATCTTCTACCAGCCATGCATGCATTTCCGGTTCTGGCACAACCAGCAAAGTTGTAACAAAAAAATCATCAGTAGATAAGACAAAATCAGAGACAAGCGTTACCATATTGGCAAAGTTAGGAAAACTTCCCTTCAACAATGAAGACTTTAGGAAATGTGACGCACTGTACCTCAGAATCTTAAAAAAACATGGACGAAACTGTACTGAAAGCAAATACAGAATTATCTGATTCCATCCAGCCTCTTTAAGAAATATGTCAGCAATCCCAACTACAAGTGACAATTTCAAACTCCATGTTCTGAAGACTGGGGCTCAAGTGTATGTATTGGACAACGCTTTAAAAGCAAACCAAGTTAATTCTAGAAATTTTAGGTTTTATGAGGACAGTTCCAGAGTCATTCGTCCACTATTAATGACAAATCCCTTTTTCAGTAGACCTTTTACAACCCTGTAAAAGTAAAACACGCAACATACGTCAAAGAGGTGTCCTGCTGTGGATATTGCAAATTTAGGCAAGGGCAAAGGGGCCACGAATAACTTCGTTAATTACTTAACGAAAATACAATCGATATCGGGCTTACATAGGAACCGCACCTGTATGACCGTGCATTTACATTTCCATGTTCCACTCGAAAGTACTACATTGGCCAGGAGGTGAGTTTTTTGTTGCCTTGAAATTTATAATTTTGCCGAACCCTTGCCGTTCCGTCCAAGGTAGGGATCTTTAACGTGCATGACAACACTCACACATGGGACCTCCATTTAACCTCTCATCCAAACGAGGGCGTAATTTTTGTGAAAAATGCTCAACTGCCATTTTTAAAGCACTCGGCCGTGTCAGGATTCGAACCCAGGACCTTGGGATCCGTAGTCCTACGCTTACTACATTGATCCACGGCGACGTGCACCTGTGTGCCCACAAAATAGTGGGATTCAGAAGAAGGGTCACCATATTAAACTCAAATAGCGAACGATCGCGTAGTGGCATAATAATAAATAATGGGACGTGCGCAGGTATTCTATTAAATCATTTATCAAATAAATTTTTAACGACAGCAGAAATATAATAACAGGATCGGAAACAATAATAGTAATTAGCGTATACCTTCCGTCGATCGACTCCCGGCGTCAAAATCCCCAAACCGAAGAATTAGTTAATCAAATCGAGTCGTATTTCGTAAGGTCGGTCAAAATCGAAAGCTGATTGTCGACGGAGATTTCAAGGCCAAGTCGCCGTTGTGGGGTAGTCCACAAGAAAATGATAGGGGTTCGCAGGTCGCTGACCTTTTGACGTAGTGGGATCTTACCGTCGTCAATAACAACGATTCACCCACGTTCGAAGGGCATACAGGTAGTAGTTTTATTGATGTCACGGCAATTTCACACGGTTTGTTAGGGGCAGTAGAAAATTGGGAGTTAAGGTCGGATGAGTCACGCTCTCTGACCACAAATTAATAACAGGGAATATCGACGTTGAAACACGCGTAAACGGGCAATTACCAACCTTTTCGCAGTTCTGTAATAAAAAACGAATTGGGAACAATTGAGCAAAAATTTAGGGAAATCATCCCCGCGCTTGAAAACGAATTAGTAAAATGCCGAGAGGCACCACAGATTGAAGCACTCGCCAAAAAAACTAAACGACGCTGTGGTAGAAGCGTCGAGGCATTCCGTGCCGCGTAAGAAAACATTTAAAGACAGCCTACTCTGGTGGACACGCGAACTAACCACCAAAAGATCGGAAATGCGAAATTTAAGGCGTTACTATCAATGCGCCTCGGGTGAAATGCGAGAGCAAAGAAAAATTGAGTATAACCGAAGCCACCGCGAATGTAAAATACTAATAGAAGAAACGCGATCAAATAAATTCAAAGAATTTTGCACGCGAAACCTAGAAAAAGAACCCCGGCCCGCCTAATAAGAGGATATAGAAAAAAAATCGCGCTCGGCACTATAAGGAAATTAAATAGCAAACCCACAGATGGTTTTAAAACCACGAGGTAGTATTTGTTGGAAAGGTTCTTTCCATCGGATAATCCAGAGCAGGACGAGGGGCTACACGACACAATACGTCGAGGAGCCGCAGAGGCTAGGGAAACAGGTTGCGATAACGAAATTCGTAAGCACCAGGTCGTTAGGGCTCTTAGGAGGATAAACCCTAAGAAGGCACCGGGGTCCGACGGAATCGCTTCTAACGCAGCTCTGGAGGCGTGCTTGTCGGCCCCGTAGTCTTTGCCGGGTTGTTTAGGCTTTGTTTAGAAAAGGGCGTTTTTCCAGGTTGTTGGAAACTCAGAATGTGGAGTTCATTCCTAAGCCTAAAAAGACGGACGCGTCAGATCCGGGTAGCTATCGTGTGCAATTAGTCTGATTCCGGTAATCGGTAAATATAAGGATAGGATTATGGTTACAAGGATAGAGCATTCGGTTAGGGAAAGCGGGGGCTTTAGCAAACGGCAGTTTGGTTTTGCAGAGGGAAAGTCGACGATCGATGAAATAGAATTTGTAGCAGGGTAGATCAAGAAAGCCAAGGAGGCCAAGGAGCATTGTGTCGTTGTATCTCTGGACATCTCGGGGGCGTTCGACGCCGCCTGGTGGCCAGCTATCATATGCGAGTTGGAACGTAGGGATTGTCCGGCAAACTTAATGTCGTTGGTCAAAAGTTATTTTTCAGAAAGGTTGACGCAGGTGGAAAGTCCGGGGGAAATTGTATCGCCAACTGTGGAAAGAGGTTGCCCGCAGGGGTCTTGTTCGGGACCAATCTTCTGGAAACTTTTGTATGAAAGCATCTTTAGGGTATGATTGCCCAAGGGGTGCACAATTGTAGGGTTTGCGGACGACACGTTGCTGATTGTTAGGTCAAGCTTCGTTATGGAAATGTGAATCACACCAAACGGGGCGCTAGAGAAGCTGCTAGAATGGTCGCAGGAGGTTAAATTAAAAGTTAATACTTTGAAGTCGGAGGCTCTTTATTTTGGTACTAAGCCGGCGCAACGTCCCTCAAGGCTAGAATTAGGCGGCGAAAAGATTCCGTTTAGGAAGCTATCACTTACCTCGGAGTCAAAATCGACAATAAATTAAATTGGAAGGCGCATGTACAGTACATTAGGGCTTAGGAAAGCGAAATATCCAATAGGATGATGACGGCTGCAAAAATCAATTGGGAATTTAGGGACGAATCTTTGAAGACGGTCTATACAGGAGGAATCGAGCCGGCGATGTTGTACTCAGCATCGGTCTGGGCGGAAGGTTGTAAGGTTAGGGAACGTAGACAGTTAGCAAACGTCCAGAGAATCACGGCGGTTAAGGCGGTGCTGGCATACAGGACCACCTCTACGGAAGCGGTGCTGGTTATTAGTAGGATTCTTCCGATTTAGTTCGTTATAAAAGAAATTAGAGATAGCAGAATCGGTACGAGGGGTGGACAGAATGTGATCGAAAGATTTGGCTTTGACGATAGGGAAATTGAGAGGAAGATAGTTGGTTCGGGATTCAGGCATCCGGCGGATATTAAGGGAATTCCGTTTGTTGAAGGGGATAAAAGTGCTATACGGACGGCTCAAGGATGCACGACGGGCAGGCAGGCGCGGCGTTTGTTGTGTACAAGGAGGAAAGGGAAGTGTTTCATTTCCAAACTAAACTCGCGGACTGGAGCACATTCTTTCAATGCGAAATGGTGGCTCTAAAAGAAACAAAAAAAAGTAAAATAAAATATATAACCAAAACCTAAAACGCACGACAAACTCCCCACGCCACAAAAAAACAATCACTGTCTCTAAACAATAACAAATAAATAAGAACAAATAAATCAAAAACCTTAATTAAATTAAATCACTAAATTAAACAAAGAGAATAAAATAGAGTAAAACCGCGCATTCCCCCAGGACTTAAAAGTGATAGTGATTATGATTAGGGCTGGGTCGGCGTATCGATATATCGATACGTATCGATACGACCCCCGTATCGATCCCCCGATACAGTGAAAAATAAATATTGATATATCGATAATCGATATGTATCGATATTCGATACGCATAATCCCGTATCGCCCACCCTATATATATATATATATATATATATATATATATATATATATATATGTATATATATTGACACTTTAATTAATTATTTTGATAACAAACAATCTTAGGTGAAAGATAGAATTATGAATAAATACATTATTTTAAAACGATCTGTGATTTTATTCCCAAAGAAAAAGTAGATAAATTATCGATGCGTATTGATTCGTACCGTTGCGTACTGATACGTGACGCTACGTCTCGATACGTATATTTAATGTAAACATCTAAACGTTCCGATACGAATCACTATATATATATATATATATATATATATATATATATATATATATATATATATATATATATATATATTGCTGTTATACCACCAAAATCCGGGTACTCCGCTTTTCGAATCGAGCCCCTACGAATTGGATGTCCAGAATGCTGTGAATCCTACGAAAAGCTATTCATTACTTTAACTGTGTTGGTCCATTGACTTTCTTCTGTTAATCGCCTCGGCTGCTCCCCTAGATAACTTTCATCCTCATTCATAAAAAAAACAAACACATTCCTACCACAAACACGAACGTTAACTCTATTTACATCAATATTCACAATACATTAAAATTTCAAAATTAAATTTTGGCATAAATTTCAGTATCAGAAATTTTCAAGATTACATTTATTATCATTTAAATGTGCATCCTGAATTAAAGTCCTTGTTGGATGCCTACTAATTAATATAACAATATATGCAGAGTACAAAGGAGCATCTACCACCCTTTACGTTAATTAACCAGGTTCGTCTAATTGAGCTCAAAGACATACCCTAAATTTTCATCATAATCCAGAACATCAATACTAAATACCCTTTCTACTTAAACAAGCAAATTTCACCTTAAAATTAAAATATTATTGTTAGTACCATTTCACTACTGTCCATTTTGAGTAAATCAATTATAAAGTTATTCAACACACACAAAAATATCAAAGTTCAAACAAAATAGTATAATTTACCTGAAGGTTACTTGCACTCGTAGCTTCAATGTACATCGTCCCTTTTGTTAATCACACCATTCCAACTGGGTTATATTTACGGCTTCTGATTCTCAACGCTTTAAAAATTTTCTCCATCACCATTTATTTAAAGTTGTTTCAGGGCTTTTCCGGAACTAATCTGTGTATATCTGACCCTAGTCTTGTGGATCCAGACACGTTTATGCACCATTTAATTATTAATACCCCCGAAAAATAACAAAGAAATTCATACTTCTTTCACCAATATACGCCAAAACTGCCTACTTTTGTGTATATATTTGTCGTTGTAAATTTTTACCAATTGGTACAGTGATACTAAACTTTATTACCTTGTATCTTCTTTTCTAAGTGCACTAACGTACATTCATTGTAGCACGTAAAGAACAAGCTGTTTTAAATCACATAATATTCGAGCAAAGTGTTTAAATTATTTAATATTAAAACCGGAAAACTAAAAAGCACTGTTTAACGCGTTCAATCAAGTCGAAGATCTAAGAGAGCTTGTTCATATTAACCTCCGTATATATAGCGGTTAGCCTGTCTGTCGGTCTGTTCCCCAAAAAGGCCAGTTTCTAGAATTTCGTCATACTATGTTCCCATTCCGTAAATCGGCATGCGATTTTTACGAATTTTGGACTCGCCTCAGTTAAATCTCAGAAAATTTCCACACGGCACGCAACGTCTGAGAATACCTAATTAAATTTTATACAGAAATGTTATTTCTACCCCTCAATTTTGCCTTTTACTTTCAACCAATCGCAACCCCATGACGTTGCTCTACTCACGCCTTTTTACTATATGTGTCTCGGTCTTGCGCATATTATCTGTCTCTATCTACCCTGTTCTTATTAGTGCAAATTGATATTCCTTATTATCGATTATTTCAGTCCATGTGGACTATCTGGGTTAAATAACCCCGTATCGCACCTTCTCGTGAATATTAAGCCCCGGTTTCTCCAAGATTCTTTGTAACTATTAATTATCTGCAACATTTACGCAGAATGAGCTTTTTAAAAATATGCAGGTGTTTAAACATACTATTAATTCTCAGAGCTTGATTTCATGGTATTTTATTGGGTTTTTCAAGTTTTTGTAGATATTATATGTTACTAACGGTTCAATTAACTTCAATTACAATTATTATCTGTACGTTTTGATTAATACCGGTTACTTAAAATAGAGTTAATTAATATAAATTTTGCACGTAATTTTTATTTGTTTCTTTACTAGGGATAATTAAATTACCCGTAAAGTTTTCTAATACTGCTTCCTTTTATATAAAGCGTCTTATAAATAATTTAAATTTCTTAATTTTAATAAAACGAATGAATTTTATGCTTCACGCTGTTATTTAATAACGCGTACCTTTTCCAAAAGCTTCTACACAGTGATTAAAATTATTTGATGTGATTATTTAATTTTCTACCCTGGTCTAAATATGAGTAATATATATATATATATATATATATATATATATATATTTTGGTAACAAGATGGTAGTATCCTGGGTATGAAGTCCAAATAATACTAGTTTATGCAAAATTCAAAATTTAATTTCTTCTGTAACGTTTCAGCAAAACTTTTGCCTTTGTCAAAAGCATCTACAATTAGAAGATGCTTTTGACAAAGGCAAAAGTTTTGCCGAAACGTTAACAGAAGAAATTAAATTTTGAATTTTGCATAAACTAGTATTATTTGGACTTCAACACACACAAAAATATCAAAGTTCAAACAAAATAGTATAATTTACCTGAAGGTTACTTGCACTCGTAGCTTCAATGTACATCGTCCCTTTTGTTAATCACACCATTCCAACTGGGTTATATTTATGGCTTCTGATTCTCAACGCTTTAAAAATTTTCTCCATCACCATTTATTTAAAGTTGTTTCAGGGCTTTTCCGGAACTAATCTGTGTATATCTGAACCTTGTTTTGTGGATCCAGACACGTTTATGCACCATTTAAGTATTAATACCCCCGAAAAATAACAAAGAACTTCATACTTCTTTCACCAATATACGCCAAAACTGCTTACTTTTGTGTATATATTTGTCGTTGTAAATTTTTACCAATTGGTACAGTGATACTAAACTTTATTACCTTGTATCTTCTTTTCTAAGTGCACTAACGTACATTCATTGTAGCACGTAAAGAACAAGCTGTTTTAAATCACATAATATTCGAGCGAGCTGTTTAAATTATTTAATATTAAAACCGGAAAACTAAAAAGCACTGTTTAACGCGTTCAATCAAGTCGAAGATCTAAGAGAGCTTGTTCATATTAACCTCCGTATATATAGCGGTTAGCCTGTCTGTCGGTCTGTTCCCCAAAACGGACAATTCTAAAGAATTTCGCATGCTAGGTTCCCATTCCGCAGCCCGGCATGCGAATTTTACGAAATTTGCATTCGCCTCAGTTAAATCTCAGAAAATTTCCACACGGCACGCAACGTCTGAGAATACCTAATTAAATTTTATACAGAAATGTTATTTCTACCTCTCAATTTTGCCTTCTACTTTCAACCAATCGCAACCCCATGACGTTGCTCTACTCACGCCTTTTTACTATATGTGTCTCGGTCTTGCGCCTATTATCTGTCTCTATCTACCCTGTTCTTATTAGTGCAAATTGATATTCCTTATTATCGATTATTTCAGTCCATGTGGACTATCTGGGTTAAATAACCCCGTATCGCACCTTCTCGTGAATATTAAGCCACGGTTTCTCCAAGATTCTTTGTAACCATTAATTATCTGCAACATTTACGCAGAATGAGCTTTTTAAAAATACGCAGGTGTTCTGTATTTCGTGCTAAAGCATCCGACCGTTTCCAATATCCGTAGAATCGACATGTTTATCTAAACAAATTAAACTGAAATTGCCTTTTAAAAATACGCAGGTGTGTTCAAACGTAACATTTTAAATACCCTTCTACGATTTGCATTTTATTGGGTTTTTACAAGTTTTATGCTTATTATTAATAATGGTTCAATTAACTCCAACTAAAATTGACTTCTACCCTTTCATTTTTAGCGAATACAAATTAAATATTAATTATTATGTGTACATTTTGTTTACTACTTGTTACCCAGAAATTAAATCAATTAGTGTAAATTTTGCACGTAATTTTTATTTGTTTCTTGGAACAATTGACTTAAATACACGTTGAGCATTTTAATACTGCTTCTTTTGATATAAAGCGTCTTGTACATGATTTAAATCTCTTATTTTTAATGAAACGAATGAATTTTTATTCTCCACGGTTTTTTTTTTAATAAAGCGTATTATCTAATAAAATTCCTTATACACGGTGATTAAAATTATTTGATGTGATTATTTAATTTTCTACCCTGGTCTAAATATGAGTAATATATATATATATATATATATATATATATATATATATATTATTATATATATATTATACTGTCAAGAAGGGGGTGGGCTTATAAAATGTTTAAATAGGGCTTCGAAACGACTTTGCTAGAATGGGGGTATATTTGGTTTTGTTTGAGTATTTTCTTTCAGGTATTTTTGGTTTATAAATTAACAACAACTATTCCACGTTTATAAATTTATAAAGCTTTTGAAACTGCATTGCATTCAACAACATCTACCGGCCATAGACCAGGCTAAGCTAGTTATAAGTTTGCATTGTATACGTATTTTAATTGTTATGGTTGCACGTATATGAAATTTAATTTGGAGTTAGCGTTTTCAGAACCATTTGAATGTAAAACAAATATCAAAATTGCTTGGTATACTGCACGCTTTTAAAATTTTAAGGAGTTAAGTGATACTCCCGTAAAATTTGTAAATCAATTTCAGTTTGAATATGTTTTAACAATTAAAGATTGGTTATGTAATGACAGGACGTTTACCGAATAAGACATAAATGTCTGTTGCGTACAATTTAAAAGCTGAACCATCAAAGTTTGTTAGCTATTTTCAATATTGTAAAAGTTCAATATACATAAATCACTGGATTACAAACCATCTAGAAAATGAATGTATCTAGAGAAACAACTGTATTATTAATCAATTATTAATAATTATAAATTACATAGTGTGCGTAGAGATAGTTGTCATGGCAACAGAAACAAAAGAAGACGGTTTTTATTTTATAAGGGACTTCAAATTTATATTACTGAAAAATAGACGTGTTTTTGTACTGTTATGAGTTTTATTACATTTAAAAAGTTACGAGAAAGTTTTGAAAGTCAAGTTGTACCTGGAGATAGCAAATAGTAGCAGTTTTACGGCGAATAAAAGTTAATTAAAAGAGGAGTGCTGGTCTGTACCGTTATTGTTTGAAGACGAAAGCATAGTGGAATTGGAGTTATCTGAGTATTTGTATAACATAAAATTTGTAGAAATATTCGTAGTTTTATAGTCTGGAGATTACCAGTTGCTCGAGTTACTTATTTATTTACAGGAGGTGCCTGCAGCTGGTCACTTGGCTTCAGGACGGCTGGAAGGCGGCGCTTGTATCTGGATTCCAGGTATTGGTATTTAATATCTACGCAGTGCTTTAATCAAATTTATGAAAGTGGAACTAGTGTTTGGGAATACTTTTGGCTTTTAAAATTATTTTGAAAAATCTTTGAATATTTGTTTGGGTGTCTAGTTGAGAGGTGTTTGCTTAGGACGGACCCACCCTAGGTAGATTCCGCCACGTGTTTGACGGCCCTGTAAAATATTTAAGTGCAGCAGCCGTGTAAAATATTTAAAGATAAATTGTGTGGCATAACTCAACAAGGCTCTAAAATAAGACAAGGAGTGACAGATAGATATATTACGCCTATCACTAATAAGGTAGGATCACAGTATATATAACAATATATATATGTATATTTATTTTATATTTTTTTTTATATTTATACTTTTGCCTGCATTTTATTGTCTTGTGGTTCGATTTAATTCGTTTGACGCTCTGCCACCTATTTTTTGGTCGCAGTATCTATAAGAAGGAAGAATGTAATTATAATATGTCAAGTTAGGGAACAATAGTGAACGTTATGGAAGATTCTAGGCTAAAATTAGATTAAAATATTTAAACCAGTGAGAACGTATTTGTAAATTTATAGAGCAGGCAAAATAGCTGGATTCCCTATTAATACATTTGGCAATAGCTTAGAAAGTTTGAATCCATTTTTAATATTAGCTAGCTAGATTTGGATAGTTTTAAGACGACCCTTCAGGTCGCACCGGTAAGCAGAGCTAGCGACTGCTAGCCGGTATTACGGATTCCTCTCATTTTACTTTTGCTTGTGTCTTGTTGATCGGACACACTCAAAAATCAACGCTAGGGATACCAGTATTCAAATACCATTTTTAGTTTTTGTTTTAGTTTGTTAGATTTTTATTTAAGATCGATTAATTTTGAAGTTAGATTTAATTTGAAGCACGTTTATTTTCGCGTTTAAACCTCAATGTAGTACCTTCGGGTGGAGCATTGGAGACGTGGCCGCAGGCATAGCGGCCCTTATTCAGATTATAATGTAGATATTGCAATTGCACTAATGTTTTATGTAAAAACCAATACAACTGAGAAATCCATCAGCCTTATATATATTTTTGTCATGTAAGTAATCTAATAATTGTTTGTCACTTTTTTTATTAAAATTAAAATATTTTACATTTTATTTTTTATAGAAAAAATTAAGAAAGGTGCGAATTTTTGTGTAATAATCATTATTGTAGAACATTTCATTAGCTACAATTAACAAAAAGAAAAACTTACTTTGAATAATTATTAAGCGAGCTATGACCGATTTCCTAACTGATGTTTTTCGTGATTTTGCACGTCTTCCCCCTATGATGCCGACAACCCCCTGAAGCGACGACATAGCTTTTCTTAGGTACCCATTATCAAAATCAAAAATCAAATTCTCTGCCTCTTTCCACGCATACTTGATATTAACTAGCTTCTCGACTAATAATCCTAAGAATAATCAAGCACCAATTTTAACATACCTACTCGTAGCAGAATCATCTTAAAGTCTTTATCAGTTTGTGGATCCAACAAATTATTTCTACAATCCGTAGAAATTAAGCTACTCTTAATGGTCATGTAACAGCTGTTATAATTTGTATGTCATCTGTCAACAATAACTATATGAACTATTCCAGAATGCTACAAATACATTCACTGTGTATTAATTCAAACGATCGAACCTGGTGATCGTCGGCTTATCCCGTCTCCACTATACCAATCTTGTAAGTGGCAGATAACGTTTTCAATTTTTTTAGCTGACGCTGTGACTAAAAATAGTTAATAATAGCCAAGGTAGAATTAAATACTACCGAAATTATTTGAGGTAACTATTTTAACAGACTAACTTTGTCGCATTCCTACTTAATAACCATACCGCCGCAAGGGCTAGATTACAGCTTTAGATAATTTAAGTAGGTCACTCAAATGTCAAGCTACATTTCGGATTATCGAGAGTTGCAGAAGTTGAGTAGAAAATCCTCAAGCAATGGCAATATCCGCCGTCTGTTAGTTTTCAACATTCAAACTTTATGAAAGCTCCGAATGATATTCCTTTAAAAGTTAACGAAACGACTGCAATATAAAAGAGCTTCAGGCAAGGTGGAAAAATCTCTGAAGCGGTTATCAAATAGGGTTCGCGATCATCTAATCTAGAATGGAGATAACAAAGAAAAAGTATTCAAGAGGGGAAGTTGAAAATTGTTGTTAGGAATAAATTCAGAAGTAATATTAATAAAAGCAGATGAATACAGAAGCTTAAGTAAAATATAATTTTGGACATTGCACTCACCTCACGTTTTATTAAAAGTATAGTTTTATAAAAACTTCGAAGCATTTCAAGTAGAATTTAAAATTTAATAGCGCAAAAAGCTTTTTGCACGTCGAGTATGAATTAAATTTTGAAAGAATGTTAGTTTTGATTTGCCATTGTATCTTTGCAAATTTTAAACGGTATGAAAATTTTTACAGCTTTTTACTGTTTTACTGTACGTAGAAGTTCAGTAGCCTTTAAGTTTATTCCTTATTCAGCTGGATTTAGCAAAGTCAAAAGTATCCCTAAGCTTTTGAAGCAGTTATGAGCTGGAGCAGAAATACAGGGGAACTAGAATACACCTCCTCCCGCTTTAGAAATAACTTATAAAAAGTGATAACTTTCTTTGTACTATTCTCGTTAGTATGCAAATAATTGGAATAATAAAAGATCGCTATTAAAAATGTAAACATTCTGAGGTTGTTAGACTGAAAAATGACAATAAACCGTGGCCATTGCATTTAGTTTGTAAGAACCAATACATATGTTAATTAGTTTTAGGAATTGTTTATTGCGCGGAGGTCTTATGAATTTGTATATCGACTTACCTCCGCGTTGTTTTGTTGTTCTAAGCTGCAGTTCCTATTCCTTTCAACTAAGTGGACTGTATGCGAAATTTAGTCCGTGTTACGTTGCACTTGCACTGTGTTTTTTAGGGGTTTATCGATAAAGTCGGCGGCATTTGACTAACTTACGTTACCGAACGAAAAACCGACGACTGTTCTGCTTCGATATCCATAAGAGAGTGTTTGTTCACTATTCTTAATCCAACTTATTCACACATGCACAAGGAATTTTTATGGCAGGATATAAGGGAACAAGGGATAACAGTTTTACAATTAGATTTACGACTACAAATTTAAAATAACTTAAAATTAATCACGCGAACGTGCGACAAAGATACCGAACATCCCGCCCACCAAAATAAGTATGAACTAACTTATTTTATATTAAAAATAATTAGAGCTATTAACTAAGAAACCTAACTGACAAACTTATATAAGTGGATATATGTGTACATACCATTAAATATCAAGTAACTGGCAGTAAACATAGTTTCACTAGAGGGCATTTAACTAACCCTTGGGATGTCTTGACTGTAGCTACCCGAACGATACCGTCTCTAATAGGGTGAATTTCTATTACTCTTCCTAAACGCCTCTGTAGAGGGGGGTTATTTTCTTCCTTTAAGAGGACAAGCGAATTAATAGGTAGGGTAGTGGAATTCCTCAACCACTTACTTTTCTGCTGCAACGTGTGCAGGTATTCAGCACTCCATTTTTTCCAAAACCCTTGTTGCATTTGCTGCAACAGTTGCCAGCGATTCAAACGAGAGGGGTTTATGGACAACAAATCTGGATCTGTTAACACCGAGACTGGTTCAACATTAAAAAAATAACCCGGGGTTAAATACGAAAAATCATGCGGTTCGCAACTCAGTGCGCATAGTGGACGTGAGTTGAGAATCGCTTCGATTTGAATCAATACCGTCGAGAATTCTTCAAACGACAAAATTTGTTCACCGATAATTCTCTTTAAATGGGATTTTACCGATTTAATCCCGGCCCCCCACAACCCACCAAAATGAGGAGCAGCAGGAGGATTAAACACAAATTCGATTCCCTCAACGCCTGCCGAATGGCGCATCAATTGAGAGATTTCACGAGAGGCCCCAACGAAATTAGTACCATTATCACAATGGATTTGAATACATTTGCCTCTTCGAGCAATAAATCGACGTAAAGCACCCAAGAAAGCGTCTGTCGACAAGTTAGACACTAGTTCCAAATGGATAGCTTTAGTGCTGAAACAAATGAATAGACAAATGTACGCTTTCAATGATTTTGCGCCACGACATCGATTCATCGTGACAGAGAAAGGTCCACCAAAGTCGACTCCCGTATGTAAAAACGCCTTACCTGGAGTTAACCCAGAAGCTGGTAAATCCCCCATAGGGGGCATAAAGCCACAGGATTTACACGAAAACAACGAATGCAGGATTTCAAACATTGCCGAATACCCCTCTTATGCAAAAGAATTATAACAGAGTGCTACATTTAATTTTAATAGAAATGAGTACAACAGCGTGTTTGAAACATACCTTTTAGTTTAAAATTTCTTTGTTCAACTTCGATGATATTACATAAACCAAGATTCCGCTACTGCTTCCGAGTAACGGAAGTATTGTATTTTTATTGTATCCTAACAATACCATTATATATAAATAAAATCAAAACGTTTGAACCCATATTTATATTTCAATTCAAATACTTAACAAGTACACTACACATAGAAATATATTTTTATTCATTAAAACTAATACACACACACACACACACACACACACACACACACACACACACACACACACACACACACACACACACACAAACACACACAAAGTCACTTTTTCCTCCTTTTAATTGGCAAATGTGTAGTATACATATCCAAATTTTGTACACGATTTTCGTTTGATCTGAGTTTCGTATAGAGTGTAGCTTTTGGAACATTGTAGATTTCGGATGCTTCTGAACCAGTAATTCATCCTTTGTTTATTTCGTCAAGGGCTTTATTTAAATCCTCTTTAGTATACGATTTAAGTTGTCTCTTTCTTTTTTTGTCAGAAACGTCTGACTTGAAGTCTATGTTCTGATCTTTCGCATCAACATTATCATGTGCAGGTTTATCTTGCACTATTTTAGTATTTGCCAGAGATTCATTAGACATACCATTCAAATGTTGGCAGGTTGAATTGTTTGATAAACTTTTTTTCATCTCCTTGACAACTTGTTTTAAAATTTTTATAACATCTAAAGATATCATTCTTTCTCCGGTTATTTTTATTACGATGTTTACTTATCAAAATGCAGATGCAGACTATTCCAATTTTACGATTTTGAAAAATATGTATAAATATTTACCCCCATCTAACTTTGTTGTCGTTCTATTCTATAATTCCTTTTTGTCGAAGTTTAGATATTATAGAGTTAATTTTATTTAGGTTATGCATATCTCGATGGTTGTGATAATCAACAGTAACTAGCAACTGCAGACCTTCAATCAACCTATGTACATTAAAGTGAATATATGCATTATCTGAACTGTGCTCAGTACGATGTGTATTTTTTAATACAACACCCCTTTTTATATACATCGGTATTTTTGCACCCCGACTATTGCTTTCCTGTGTTGAATCCTCATCTTCAGAATTTGGGGTGTAATCCATAGAACTTGATTCATTTACTATTTGCTCTGATGATTTATAACGAGCATTTCCATTATTTTTTGCAGAGTTCATTTCCTCAATATTAAACTTTTGTTTTTGCATCTTAAAACTTCTTTTACAAACTTCTTTATCATCTTTACTATCTGAGTAGGTAGGTGTTGCTGTACATCTTAGAGTACTTCCTATGCACATTTCCGAAGGTTGTAAATTAGTTGTTTGTAACTGTCCACACTTTTATCTCTTTTACTCTGCGATCGTATGAGATGGTCGCGCAATGTCGACTTTGGAATCCTAAACTTCTTACTAGCAGAGTACATTGTTGCAACACTTCGTTTAACCTCATTAAGAGCTTCTTGCAAACATTCCATGGTATACGTTTTTCTAGAAATCATTTTCAAGCTACAATACTTTACGGTTTAATATCCGAGATAAACTAAAATAATAATATTGTAGCCAGTGAATATAAAACCTATCGAGTTTAACATAATTTGATCTATATCTGTAGTTGAAGTACAACAATTTAGAAACGTATAAGAGAATAAACTGTAATATGCAGGATTATAGTGACAGAAATTTCTCTAAAACTATGGTTTAGAATTTAAACATCGTCCCGGAATTCGACAGACATCTATTATTTGATTATTACCCAATTTGCATTGAATTTCCTCAAACTGAAAGTAGGGCGCATTTCTAGTAATCTAATTACTTGGTTCAAGATCGCATTTAATTACGCGCGTCACTTACATTCTTGAAATTCCATGTTGGTGAAACGTATAACGTACAATATTTTTTATTTAAAGTAAATGCGGACTCGTCTCTAATTAAATGGACTCGTCCGCGCAGACGGGTGCATAGAAATAGTAATAACTATAAATATTGTATAAATATTTTTTTTAAAATTGCTGTATTATCGAGTTAAATCTAAATAAAAATGCAGAGGTGTTTTGCTGTTAGGTTTTTAAATATTAAAACACTATGCGGGTCCTCGTTGGAGCTAATTTTAAAAGACGTTATAATAAATTTCGATTCCCAAAGAAAATTCTACACTAATTTGATAGGTTACACTAAGTAGTTATATTAAAAATACTGCTAAGAGTAATTTTGTATAATAATTGTAAAAATGGTGTTGGTGGTTAAATACATACAGGTAAAACCCACTATAAAACAATTATAAGCATCACTTTTCCAGTCAAGACTTGCATATAACGCCAATTAACATAATAAGGAGCTGCGCACGCTCGACCATCGGCATAAAAGGCGAGGGAGTCATGTTCTAGTGCATTAGTCGTCAAAGTATCGTCGAGTTTAATTAAAATTACAAGTTAAAGATAGATTTTTCTTGTGTTGACGTTGCAAATGATGTGTGAGTACCACAATTAAATATCAACCAACTAGTTGGTAAGACAACCTATAGGTTAGGCGAATTTCCACCAAATTCTCACCACCATATAATAGAAGTTGGTTTTGATTTATATGGCGGTCTTCAACCTGCCATCCAAGTTATTTGCTGTAGTGATATGTGTACAGATTTTACGATAACATTCTCATACTTCGATTGGAAGAAATTGTGTACTTTTCAAGTGGAATTTCAAATTCGCCAATTTGCTCAAGACTCAAAACAAGTCAAATTAAATGGTTTGACTACTGGAGACGACGTTGTTGACATCAAATTGGATCAAGATTTCAAATTGCAGCTGCGCACAGCCTTTAATAGAAGTATATGGCTGTTGAACAATTTTGAATAAGAGAATTTATATAATATGGAGATTACGAAAAATCGAAATGTTATTGTGCCACCTGCGTACGAGTGCATCAAGCTATTAAATTTGCAAGAATAATCTGTTTTAAAATGGCTGAATTGAGCTGTAGAAACTTTCCAGAATTTTACGAAAAATTTGTAGGTGATACAAAAAGTATGTGGAAATACAACGGAAGAAGAAAGGGTTCAAACGTTACTAGAGGAAGAGAGCCGTGCCAGCATTTCTCTGTCTAATGATTGCAGCAATTTAAATTACTTGACGGTGTTGGAAATTATTAAATGTTACCCCATCCAGTATTTAAAAGATGCGACTGCAAGGCAATTGCTTGCGCAAATGTTTAGAGATTTGGTGATACCAGATTCACGAGACTCTGGTTACCACTGCGGTTTATAGATGTTAGTAATACATGTATGTATTTTATTTAAAACATTATATTTCTTGATAAAGGTTGTTTTTACATATTTGTATCGCCGACATTAGCAAAAATTATTAATAGACGTATTAAACTATCTTGTTTTTATTTTTAGGTTTAAAGTGGTGTACCACGCAGATAATAAACACAATATACCGCATATCAACAAAAAAGTTGTAGGGAAATTTAAAGACAACTTTAATGGGGTCTAGTATTAGAATTCGTTAGAACAAAAACCAAGTCCTACTGTATTGTAAGCGAGAAAGGCACGATCAAAAAGATTAAAGAGATCTCACGAAGTGTAGTTAAGAATATTAATGTAGATAGTTTTAAGGACATTGTACATTGCGGAAGATTTGGTTCTAGGAAATGAGCAACCTACGAAAGCACGGAATACTTGATATTAATGCTAATTAAAATTGCTATTTAAAATTAAATTGCTTTATTAGTAAGTATCCTGTAGAGAACAAGTTTGGTATTCCCTAAGTAAAGGTTTAAAGTGTTTATTTAAAATTTGTATTTCCCTAAATACTTAGTCGAGGACGTACTAGAAAGTACATTGCGTTATTAATAATCTACAAGCAACAATATGTGAATTTTCTAATGCACGACATTGAAATATATTTCTTGTATTTTCCAAACATATAGTTAATAATATAATTAATAAAAAGAAACATTACTTTCACTTCTACCTCACATAATTGTAAAGCAATTAGTTTTGGAAACGAAATGTATTTTCCAAAGTACATATTTAGCATTGAGCATATAATTATTTGTGACGTACTTAGTATTTAAGAAAATGTTAAACCAGAAATTAATAACTGTTTAAAATTTTAAAAAACCGCGGTTTTGAATATTCTAAAAAACAGTACATTACTGTTTGAAAATGGTTTTAAATATTAAACACTAATGGCTTTTAAAGAACTAATTTCTAAAATCCCCGCGGTTTTAGATTTTCGGTTAAAGCATATGTCATAGATGTAACCAATAAATTGCAATTGAATTATAATAAGTGTTATCACATTCAATTCACTAGGAACAAGTATAATATACACCATGTGTATACATTGAATAATTATCCAATAAAGACTGTCTCCACTATTAAGGATTTGGTGGTGTTGTTTGATTGCAAATTAATATTTAATGAACATGTAAATGCTATTTGTATCAAAGCTTTCAGGATGTTAGGATTCATTGTAAGAACCACACGTGCCTTTCACAGTTTTGGAGCAGTAAAGATTCTTTATTACTCATATGTTCATAGTATCCTTAATTACGCTTCAATATGCTTATTATTGTGATAGAATTGAGTCCATTCAAAAAAAGTTTTTCAGACATATAAAGTTTAAATATCATCGGACATTTCAGGAGAGTTATTCTCAATTTTGCCAACGTACTGGACTATTACAATTAGAAAATCATTTTTTTATGGCCGATGCGTGCTTCCTCTATAAGTTGATAAATAATTATATTGACTGCCCTAGTGCTCTACAACTAATAAATTTCAATGTGCCCAGGTACCCTACTAGAGTCACACCAACCTTTCGTAAGTTAAAATATAACACTAACACTATGCAAAATTCGCCGGTAGCCCGTATGATTTGCACTTATAACACACGTTATAATAATTTAGACATTTTTCACATCTCTTTGTTAGCGTTTCGAAGCACTATAAAATTAATCGAAACCTATATAGAATAATTTTTAATCTAATATAGTACCAAGCAAAATTGCTATCGCACATATTCTTATGTTACTTGTGTTGCCTATTTATTTATATAATCATATTTATACAAAACTCTAGTTTAAGTCTCTACCAAAAATTTTTTTTTTCTTTTTGTTAAATGCGCTTTTATTATTATATTATTTTTTATTTTTGTCAACTTGTAAACTTTAAGATCACTATACTTCAGTCAAGTGAGTTATTAAACTTATGTTTATAGATATTAGTGGATACTTTACTGGGACTTGTCCTGTTTGTATCTCATAGTTTTTTTAATAAATAAATAAATGAGCAAAAAAAAATTTAGAGGCTCGGAGCCTTTAAAAGTGTAACTTTGTATGGGGTGGTTGGACTTTAAATCTGTTTGCAGATTCAAAATTCTGCATAAAATTCTAGACTAACTTGATGTGTCGTATGTCTAAAAAATTTATAAGGATAGTCAGAAATCGCTATCAGCAAAAAATCTTTAAATGAGGGCAGCTCCCTGGGGGATGATGCAATCTCAAACATTCTTAGAGATTCGGATAACTGAGAAAAATCTAATATTAAGTGATACCAAACAAGATAGGTTTATCTCGAAAGATGCAATGGCTAGTCGGAGAAAACTATTTGTTAGGTTACAGAGCAAAGAGCAAAATTTAGAGGTTTAGGACTTTAAAGGAGAGTCACTCCTCCTCATTTCCTCTTTATGGGAATTTACATATAAATGAGGGAGCAAATGAGGGATTCTGGAGCAAATGAGGGAGCAAATAAGGGAGCAAATGAAAATGCTGGAGCAAATGAGGGCCCAGAACCGGTAACCTTCTCCTACTCGCACTTACATTTTTCAACGTAGCTTACGTGTGTTTTGAAGTCACACACGTATGTTACATTGAAAGTAATATAAGGCCGGTCTGGCTTCAAAACGGTGCACGCGTATGTTACATTGAAACTTTCAATGGAAAAACATACGCGTGCACCGTTTTGAAGTCAGACCGGCCTTACTTACCTACTAATATAAATTTAGTGTCGGGGTTCATTAAACCCCACTTATGGAAATTCCTAAAAATTTGTATGTATGCATCCGAGGGTTAATAAAATATTGAATGTATGCGTGAAACTTCTACTAAGAGGAAGTTTTAAAAACAAATGTAAGATTCAAATATGCAATAATATACAGGATGTTCCATTTAAAAACAACATTTTGTAACGTTACTCTTTTCTGGACCACCGTCTATAAACAAAAATATTTTTGTGCAATACTCCATGACATTTTCTAATACTTTCATATATATAAAATTTGCTTTCTCTTTCATAGGTTTTACAGTATTGAAAGTGTCGTCTTAGTTGGCCCACCCTGGACAAACAAGCAATATGTTATATAAATTAGTTCTAACCTGGTATGCTCACGATTAAGCTTCTAATTAAGGTACGTAATTTATCAAGACAAAATCGATATTAAGGGAACACTAGTAATTCTCATACTGGAATACTTTGTAATAACTTCTTTTTCCGCAGGTACGTTTTTGTTGTTCCAGTTAGTTTGTTACCAGGCAAGATTTATTTATCTAAATTTCTCAAAATGTATTACTGAATTGCGCATATCAGATAGTTTTCTATACTTTCGTCTTTTAAATTTCCTAAAAGCAGGTCACGTTAAAGTAAACAAGACCTTTAAAATGAAACGTCGAACGAAAGTAAGAGCTTAAATAAACTAAGCCTTGATATTTCAGAATTGCTACCCATTTGTATCAACTAATCGATCGAAGTCACAAACCTACAAAAGTAAATTGGATGCAAATCAAAGCTTTAAACAAACCGTTTATTCCAAATCCAATATAGCCCGAGAGCTTTATTTATAGATACAATGGAAAGATATATTTTGATTGCTTTGTGGATGCGTTTTGTAATATCTGTAACATCAAAAACTTATAAAAACGACTTTTTATTCTTTGTGCTGAAATCCTTTTGCTTCTTTATTGCAAGAAAATCCAAATACTATTCAAATCTGATGCTAACATTGTAAATGCTTTTCAATTTTTGCAAACTATATACCACATTCCAAAAATTGGTATTGTGACGTTTTAAACAAAAGACAGTGAACGAATACCACTAGTACTTCTATAATTTTTAACGCGTTGGCGTTACGTTAGTTATAAACCTGATGGAAAAATAGAAAATCAGTCTTAAACGGACAAATTTAATATTAGAGTATTCTGTATATTCTGATTACATAAATAGTAGAATTAAATAAGCATAACATTTCAATAAATTTTTAGTTTTATTAACACGTTGTCTGACGTGTGACTGGCCTAGTGGGTCACAAGATATTTTTAATTAGGAGCCGCGTGCCACGCCGGCAGGTCACAATAGAAAAAGTTATTTTAGCAATGACCTGGTGAAATAAGCTATTTAGATATGTTTAGTTTAGTCACTCGATTTTGAATGGAGGTTGAAATTTCTACCTTACAGGCAAAAAATATACTTTTTTTATATGCAACGCATACATACTTGAATTTATTAGAGTAGTTCCAAAATAATTCTTGCGTGTAAAAATAAGAATTTCCAAAATAATGACAAACATATAAGTAATGCGTTTGGGAACTAAATATCTAGAATTTCCTTCGCATATTAAATAGTGGGTTGTAGCCTTCTTACTTTGCTTTATCGCTTGGAGACTACCGAATCGTTTTTTTAATATCAGAATGGCAGTCAGCAAACCTCCTTCTAAGTTTTCTACTTTAAGAATCTTTTTCTGTATGCTACTACAAACTACAGTTCCGAATGGACCTGCATCTTGAAGAAGTTCTAGTTTACTACAACGGGTGTAATGGCTTCCGCATTCCAGTGATCTAAAGACCCAAACTACAGGCCCAACTAAAGATAGTAGGGTCTTTAGTGAGGAATCAGACTGAGACAGGTCCCAAAAAGTAGACAGCAGCTTTTTCCGGTACTTAGAGCGGCAGATACCATAGGCGTCGGTATGGCATTCTAAGACACACTACTGTGACGTGGAAGGCAACGGGAGACCACCACATTCCTCCCAAGTACACAGCATACTTAATTTGTAATTAAGATGAAGACATTCTCTGGGGTAAAAGATTCCAGAGTTAAAATAGTCCCCCATTCAGATTGCCGGGAGAGGACTATTTCGGAGGATGTTATCGGAAGGTTTAGAAAAAGAGTCGAGAACATTTTGCAAGACGGAGTGAAGAATGTCATAAGTATTGAAGCAAGTAGGTAAGCTAGAGAACTTCCAAATTGAAATGAATAGGTTAGCACAAGACATAATACGGATCGAAAGTTCGGTGACGAGAGGCGGGACATTTTTGGAGTGGGGATTTTAAGGTAATTCATACAGGAGCAAAGGAATGAAAATCAGGTGTGGGGATAGTTATGCGAAAAATTTAGGACACTTTGTAGGAAACTACTTACAAAAGAACGAAAAAGTACTCATGGTTAAATTAGAATCTAAACCGGTAAATACAGTAATAATACAAGTATACACGCCCATCCCTACCTACAGTGAGGAAGGAGTAGAGCGATCTACAAAGACATCAAAGACATACTAAGATACGTAAGAGGACATAAAAATTTAATAATTACGTGGGATTTTAATGCAGTGGTAGGTGAGGGTAGGGAAAAAGCGATAGTAGGTTTATTTGATTTTGGCACAAGAAATGACAGAGGAAATAAGGTGGTAGCATTTTGCGACAAGAATAATTTAACCATCACAAATACATTATTTCAACATCTTGCTAGGAGACGATACACGTGCAAAATGCCAGAAGATACAGGAAGATACCACTTATATTACATTATTGTTAGGCAACGGCTTAGAAATCAAGCAAAAGACCACAGAAGCTACCCAGAAGCAGATCTAGACACTGACCACAACATCGTGATTATGAAGACTGTTCTTAAAGTTAAAAATTTGACGAAAAAACGGAAAAAGTACTTTGACTTTAAGAAGCTAAAAGATATAGATATTCACGAAAGCTTTGAAAAAAGTCAAACGAATTACTGAAAGATATCGGACAAATGTCTTAAACTATGAAAGTAGAAACAGAATGAAATAACGTTAAATCCAGCTTAGACATGGCGGCCAGAGGTATTCTGGCGTATACTCAAAATGAAAATAAGAAACCATGAATAACAAAGGATATCCTGAATTTAATCAAAGAAAGACGAAAATACAAAAATAGATCAGACGAAATAGGAAAATAGAGATACAAAACCATAAAATGGGAAAATATGCGCAAATGCAGGAAAGCTAAAAAACAATCGATTGATGCAAAGAGCAAAGATATACAAACTAAGATGGAAATACGAAAGACAGACGGAGCATTAAAAATAATTAGAATGGATTTTAGAGATATAAAACCGCATAGCAAAAACATAAGGGACGCGGGAGGAAACGCCATTATTCAAAATGTAGAGAAAGTGGTCAGATAGCAAAAATATTAAAGAAATTTATATACAGAAAGGGAACTAACAACATCCGAACAGGAAACAGCCGTTGAATACGATGAATTGGGTTAACCTATAATTAGAGAAGAGTTTGAATTAGCATTAAAGGGTCTGAAAAATGGTAAAGCACCGGGTACAGATAAGGTGCAAACAGAAACTCTAAAGGCCTCTGGACAAGCAGTAACAGATCGTATCTTCCAATTTGTAAGTTCTATGTATCGGGTGGGCGAGATATCCAAAGATTTCTAACGTAACATCATAGTAACTATGCCAAAAAAGGAAAGCTTGGATTGATGTGAAAATTTTCGAACCATAATCGAACTGAAGAAATACTAGGAGAAGATCAATTTCGGGTGCTTCCATCAGTCTCATTTATATTATAGTCTTTATTCATTTTTTCTTGCTGAATATTAAAATCTCTAGAAGAACCATCCATGTCCTTATCGCCATTACAACGGCAAGATGTATCATCGTTTAGTAAAAGTGATTTTTCTAAATCCCCTTTTGTAGCAATATTTTTATTATTTAGAAAAGCCAAAGGTGACCCTATGCAGTCAAACAATTCATAAGTGTCATCGGAGTGTCTATTATTTCCACAAAATGTTTCATTAGATGATTCATTGTAATTTGTAGCAATTGATTTATTGTGGGGCTGTAAACTACAATACCATAAGAGTCAGTTCCTTTAAAATTTTTCTCATGTTTTGATGTGTTTTCATCGATGTCTTCTAAATCAACCAGCGATTCATATTTTGAATTGCTCTCTTTAACTTCTTCAGCTCGACTAATATTAAATATTACACTATCTACTACCTGTTTGTAGTCAATTTGTTCTTTTCTATTTTTTTTAGTCTTGTATTTTTCCTTCTTCATAAGACGTTTTGATGATTTATTTTCTTCCAATTCTTCTGTTTTTTAGGAATTTGTTTTTCCGTTATTGGTAAACTCAAATCATGAAAGACCTCATTTCGATATGAAATATGCATACATTCTTGACATTGTAATCTACTGACTAAGACACCTCGAAAAACTTGTTCAGAGAGAAATATCAATTCGGACTGATGTTCATAAAACTTTACCGTTTTTCTTTTATCACTTTTAAAAGATGATTTATCTGCTTTGCAACTAAGTTTCAATTTCTCTAGAATTACTGCTTGATGACTTCTCAAATTCTCATTGCGCACTGCTTCTAACAAATTCCGTAGTAATTCATGTGCTGCCAGCCTTCAGCAAATTGTGGCATACTTTGTTTGAGTTTTGAAAATAGCATGCTAGGATTGTATGCTTCTGGTCTATCACTATGTAATACTTTTAGCGTTTGTACTAAAATATTTGTTAGGGGTTGCTGTTCTTCTGAAGTTTCTTCAAATGAATCTAACATCAATGAATCTTTATTGTATGGATCTAACCTGTCACGATGTTGCTTGAAATATTGGTGAGATTCCAATGTTTCAGGAAGTAATTTTAATAAATATGGTGTTTGCCCAAGACATTGCATAACTGAATTGAAAAAGCAAGTATTGCCTAAATTAGTTAAACCACGTATCATTGAACAGCTCAATTTCTTTATACTCTCTGGCATGTTATAAGTTACATTATTCATCTTTGAAGGTTGATCAATAGTTTTGTAATACGGAAGATTGCAAACATTTTCTTCGTCAAAGTTTAAATTACTTTCAATTACTGGATTATTGGATGTTAAGATAAAATGATTTTTCAAAATAGAAGCCGTATGTGTGTAATTTGAATGACTTTGGGAAAATGTAATTTTATTATTTTTAAATGGAGATATGAAACACTCTTCTAATTGTTGTAAAGAGGGAAGCGTTCCCAAGATTGAAGCAGCATTACCCCTTTGGATTGCAATGCTTATCCTTTGAAAAAGAAACATTGTAGCTCGGTTGTCATATATTGATTCGAAAATCCTCTTACCTATGTCTTTCAGAAATTCAATTGCTTGCAATCCGAATACACCAAGTGTTTCAACTGCGACAGGGTAAAAAAAGTAGTTTAAAAATAATTTTTGCGTGTAAAAATATAAGAATTTCCAAAATAAAGATAAACATAAAGGTAATACGTTTGGGAACTAAATATATAGAATTTCCTTCGCATATTTCATAGTAAGTTGTAGCCTTCTTTCTTACTTTGCTTTATCGTTTGGAGACGACCGAATCTTTTTTTTAATATCAGAATGTCAGTTAGCATACCTCCTAAATTTTCTACTTCATGAATCTTTTTCTGTTTATTACTACAAAGTACAGTTCCGAATGGACCTGCACCTTGAAGAAGTTTTAGATTACTAGAACGGATGGAATGGCTTCCGCATTCCAGTGATCTAAAGAGCCAAACTACAGGCCCAACCAAAGTTAGTAAGGTCTTTAATGAGGAACCAGACTAAGACAGGTCCCCGAAAGAGGACAGCGGCTCTTTTGGTACTTTGAGTGGTATTCTAAGGCACACTACTGCGATGTGAAAGGCAACGGGAAACCATCACATTACCTCCCAAGTACACGGCGTACTTAAATTGTAATTAAAATGATGGCATCCTCGAAGGTAAAAAATTCCAGAATTAAAATAGTCCCCAATTCGGATTTCCGAGAGGGGACTGCTTTTGGAGGATGTGTTCAGAAAGTTTAGAAAAAGAGTCGAAAACATTTTGCCAGTCGGAGCTTGGAATGTCAGAAGTATGAAGCAAGTAGGTAAGCTTTAAAACCTGAAAATTGAAATGGATAGGTTAGTACTAGACATAGTATGGATTAGGAAAGTTCGATGACCAGAGGCGGGGATTTTTAAAGTGGAAGCTTTAGGGTAATTCATACGGGATCAAAGAAACGAAATTCAAGCGTGGGAGTAGTTATGCGAAAAAAGATAGGATGACGTGTAGAAAACTACTTAAAAAAGAACGAAAGAGTACTAATAGTTAGACTTGAATCTAAACCAGTAAATACAGTAATGATACAAGTATACATGCCCACCTCTAGTTACAGTGGGGAAGTGGCAGAAACGATCTACAAAGATGACAAAGACATACTAAGACACGTAAAAGGACATGAAAATTAAATAATTACAGAGGATTTTAATACAGTGGTAGGTGAAGGTAGGGCATGAGCGGTAGTAGGTTTATTTGGTATAGACACGAGAAATGACAAGGGAAATAAGGTGGTAGAATTTTGTGACGAGAACAATTTAACCATCACAAATACATTAATTTAACATCGTGCTAGAAAACGATACACGTGGAAGATGCCAGGAGATACAAAAAGATATCACTTAGATTACATTATTGTTAGACAACGGCTTAGGAATCAAGTAAAAGACTATAGAAGTTACCCAGAAGCAGATATAGACACTGACTAGCAGATCATAATCATAAAGGCTGCTCTTAAAGTTTAAAATTTAGAAAAAAAGAACGGAAAAAAAACACTTTGATTTTGAGAAACTAGAAAATAAAGATACTAACAAAAGATTTGAAAAAAAGTCAAACGAATTGCTGAAAGATATCGGACAAAGTTCTTATATGATGGAAGTAGAAACAGAATGGAATAACGTTAAATCCAGCTTAAACATGGCGGCCATAGGTATTCTGGCGTATACACAAAATGAAAATAAGAAACCATGAATAACAAAGAATATCCTGAATTTAATAAAAGAAAAACGAAAATACAAAAATAGATCAGACGAAATAGGAAAATAAAGATACACAACCATAAAATGGGAAAATATTTGCAAATGAAAGCTAAAAGCAATCGATTTATGCAAAGAGCAGAGAGGTACAAACTAAGATGGAAATACAAAAGACAGACGGAGCATAAAAAATAATTAGAATAAATTTTAAGGATATAAAACCGTATAGAAAAAATATAAGGAACGCTGGAGGAAACGCCATTATAGAAAATGTAGAGAAAGTGGTTAGATAGCAAGAATATATAGGGAATTTATAGGCAGGAAGAGAAACAACAGCATCAGAACAAGAATCAGACATTGAAAAGTATGAATTGGGATATGCTATACTTAGAGATGAGTTTGAATTAGCATTAAGGGGTCTGAAAGATGTTAAGGATGTACTAGGCCGCCCCTATAATAAGAGGGAGAAGTATCCCTAATGTTTAAGTGGTCCGGTAGGTAACAGTGAGTCGAGTTAAGCGTGCGAGAGAGTGCGGCACGTTTATCCTAGCGCGTGTCGGGTGTTTTAGAACTTATAGTTTAAATTGTGAACTTTGCGTTGAAATTAAATTATACATTGAACCGTAAGAGTGTGGCAGAGATAGTGGATGCTAACGAGGATCAGTTTGGATTGTACTTTACAGATAAGTTATAGCGTAGTATTATTTCTTTGTTTGTTTTTTTAATGACAACGCCGCATTGTAGTTACGGTATATGCTGCGAATTTCTATTTAGCTGTGTTTGTTTTCTATGTAGTAATATTGGTTACAAGTCATTAAACTACATA
The DNA here is from genome assembly GCA_036346225.1 of Platerodrilus igneus. Taxonomy (NCBI): domain Eukaryota; kingdom Metazoa; phylum Arthropoda; class Insecta; order Coleoptera; family Lycidae; genus Platerodrilus; species Platerodrilus igneus. Next base: position 268,525 of record JARFIW010000273.1, read on the forward strand.
AATCCATCTACGAGTTATTATTAAATATCCACAGGTTGTAACAGGTAAAACTAAAGGATCACAAAAATACCGCATGGAGGGGTTGCCGCTAGTCTGGGCCGACATCTATAGGGCAGCCACTCGTTTCCACGCCTCCTGGAATGTTTGATCTTTCTAGAGAGCTTAGTGCATTTTGAACCGAAGTAACGTTTTTGTACACAAATACCTGGAACTGATTGATTCAAGTTGTTTACGGATGTTTCCTATTTTTACACTTTCTAAAAATATTATCTATAATATCAGAAGAGAAACCATTGTAATTCGCTATTTGTTTAATAAAACAAATTCCTTATTAAATCTGTTTTTATTTAAAGGAAATTCAATAATCTATTAATTAAAAGTTAAATGAAGCCAACTTATGTTGTATGCTATGATTAGAGGAAGACAAAATAAAGCGATTTACATTGGTTTCTTTTCTATAAATGTCAAATTCTAATTTATTACCATTTCTAATTACTAATGTATCTAAAAGGGTAATTGTCCATTATTCTCTAGTTCATACGTAAATTTTATGCTTTGAAATTTTGAATTCATTTCTTTAAGAAAATCATCAACATTTGATTTAGAAGTGTCAAAACTGCAAAATATCATCCACGTACCTTAACCATATTCTTGGGAAGTATTTGGAGTTTTCTTTTAACTCGGTTTCAAAACGAGACATAAATAAATTTGCTATGAAAGGTGATAAGCTATTTCCCATTGCTGTGCCTTCATGTTGTTCGTACAACTTGTTGTTGAATTGAAAACAGTTCTGGGACATGCAATGCGAAACAAGCTTGATATAGTCCTCAACTTTATCATCATCAATATCACTATCTATAAGAACATCCTTTAAATATGTTAAAGTACGTGGTATTGGAACACTAGGGAATAATGAACTGACATCAAATGAAATTAAGATTTCGTTCTCTTCTAATGTGATATTTTAATTTTATTAATGAACTCTAAAGAGTTTTGTACAGACAAACTATTAAACTTTAAATTCTTAAATTCATTTGACAGTCATCGTGATAAATAGTAAGTCGGTGAGTTGATACCTGAAACTATTGGTCTCATCGATTTATTATTTTGTGAATCTTTGGTAAACAGTAAAGCTTTGGCATTTCAGGATTCGAAATTTTTAATTTTAATTTTAGTGTGGGCGAAATTAGGTTTGGACATTCTTTCAAAACAGACTCTGTTGATTTAATCATTTTATTTAAAGGAACTTCATTTTACGTTTTTGACTATTGGTCTGTAAGGACCCTCAGACAGCAAAGTCTCTACTCTATCAACATAGTCTTGTTTATCCAGAATAACCAACCTATTCCCCTTATCAGCCTTTAAATAATAACAATTCTTTTGTCGTAAACCTTTAATAATCAGATGATCTTTCCTTGTTTGTTCCGAGGCATTCCTTGCGCAAGTGCGTAAGTTGTTCGAAAGTTGAATTTTGCACGCGTTTCTAATAAAGTTTTTGAATTGTCATCTAATTTTGAAATGGATTTTCAATGCCAGCAATAATGTCTTCAAAGGAGTTTTCAAATGATCTACTCCAAATTTTAGGCCTCGATCAAGGAAAGTCAACTCTTAATTATTAAAGATTTTCGACGATTCGTTAACAACTATTGACTCTAACGGAGGTGCAGTAATTTCCAGTTTTTTAGGGGGTACATTGACATTGTGTTTCTTTAAAAGAAACTTCAACTTAGTGTTTTGACTATTAATTTTGTCTAACAATTTTTTTTTTCCTTACTGATGATGACCACATAGTGGTCGAAATACGTATCTAGTAATTTAAATATTTTTTGTGGTTAAGGGTTTTTATTTAATTTTATTTAAATCGTGCCACAGTGTTCCTATAGATTATTAACTATGACTTCCCGGTCTTCGGAACTTAATAGGTATCGGAGCTTAGCTCTTAAAATTAGTTTTGTAAAAGCAGATATTCGATTTCTAAAAAGTTGTAAAGCCCACAAAGTTTTTCCAAATTTCATTAACGTAAAAATCAGCAGTAATTGTAAACGTAGTAACGCAATAATCAATTTTGCAAAAGATAAATGGCTTAATTTGGAAATCAATTATCTGTACAGTAAACTTAGTAGATTGGAACCGGGAAACGTATAAATCGCACCTAGCATTAACGTGCAATTTATCCGAGTCCGGTTTTCAGGAATGGATTAATTTCAGAGATTTGTTTTGAAGTCAACAATCATAAATTGTTAGACAAAATTAATAGTCAAAACACTAAGTTGGAGTTTCTTTTAAAGAAACACAATGTCAATGTACCTCCTAAAAACTGGAAATTACTTCACCTCAATTAGAGTCAATAGTTGTTAACGAATCGTCGAAAATCTTTAATAATGAAGAGTTGACTTTCCTTGATCGAGGCCTAAAATTTGGAGTAGATCATTTGAAAACTCCTTTGGAAGACATTATTGCTGGCATTGAAAATCCATTTCAAAATTAGATGACAATTCAAAAACTTTATTAGAAACGTGTGCAAAATTCAACTTTCGAACAATTTACGCACTTGCGCAAGGAATGCCTCAGAACAAACAAGGAAAGATCATCTGATTATTAAAGATTTACGACAAAAGAATTGTTATTATTTAAAGGCTGATAAGGGAATAGGTTGGTTATTCTGGATAAACAAGACTATGTTGATAGAGTAGAGACTTTGCTGTCTGAGGGTCCTTACAGACCAATAGTCAAAAACGTAAAATGAAGTTCCTTTAAATAAAATGATTAAATCAACAGAGTCTGTTTTGAAAGAATGTCCAAACCTAATTTCGCCCACACTAAAATTAAAATTAAAAATTTCAAATCCTGAAATGCCAAAGCTTTACTGTTTACCAAAGATTCACAAAATAATAAATCGATGAGACCAATAGTTTCAGGTATCAACTCACCGACTTACTATTTATCACGATGGCTGTCAAATGAATTTAAGAATTTAGAGTTTAATAGTTTGTCTGTACAAAACTCTTTAGAGTTCATTAATAAAATTAGAAATATCACATTAGAAGAGAACGAAATCTTAATTTCATTTGATGTCAGTTCATTATTCCCTAGTGTTCCAATACCACGTACTTTAACATATTTAAATTGCATGTCCCAGAAGTGTTTTCAATTCAACAACAAGTTGTACGAACAACATGAAGGCACAGCAATGGGAAATAGCTTATCACCTTTCATAGCAAATTTATTTATGTCTCGTTTTGAAACCGAATTAAAAGAAAACTCCAAATATTTCCCAAGAATATGGTTAAGGTACGTGGATGATATTTTTGCAGTTTTTGACACTTCTAAATCAAATGTTGATGATTTTCTTAAAGAAATGAATTCAAAATTTCAAAGCATAAAATTTACGTATGAACTAGAGAATAATGGACAATTACCCTTTTTAGATACATTAGTAATTAGAAATGGTAATAAATTAGAATTTGACATTTATAGAAAAGAAACCAATGTAAATCGCTTTATTTTGTCTTCCTCTAATCATAGCATACAACATAAGTTGGCTTCATTTAACTTTTAATTAATAGATTATTGAATTTCCTTTAAATAAAAACAGATTTAATAAGAAATTTGCTCTTATTAAACAAATAGCGAATTACAATGGTTTCTCTTCTGATATTATAGATAATATTTTTAGAAAGTGTAAAATAGAATCAACATCCGTAAATCAACGACTTTGCAATCAACCACCTCTAACGATAATGTTAAATATGTTAATCTTCCGTTTCACAAAACCACAAAGGGTCTTGATAAAATATTCAAACAGTGTAATTTCAAAATTGCTTTCACTAATACTAATAAAATTAAAGATTTGCTAGGTAATCCAAAAGACAAGGTGGAAAATTACAAAAGTCGGGGATTTATGAAATTAGTTGTGCAGGGCCAGGGTGTTTTCAAAAATATATTGGTCAGACCAAGAGGAATATAACAACAAGATTTAAAGAACACATTGCTCACTTTAGATATGGTAAATATGAAAGGTCTCAGGTCGCCAAACATATATTTGAAACCAGCCACCCCGTTAAACTAGAAAATGTTAAATTGTTAAAAGCGGTACCAACGTTTTCCTCCTTAAATGCCTATGAATCAATTAAAATTGTTAAACATAAAGGACCCCTCTTAAACACCGATAAAGGGCCAATTGAGTCATCTGCTTTGCTTTCCCTATTGGTCAACAACCAATGAGGAAGCAAGATTAAACTGGTTCCGCTTCAGTAGATTTAGAAATAGTATAAATTAAGTAGATTTAAGTTATAATGTCACAATTCACTTGTTTGTTGTTGAGAACACCAGCCTGCGGGTGAGGAGAATATCCTCGATAGTGTTTAAAGCAACAATATAGTAAATTATACAGCTAATTTTTTTCCCCTACTGATGATGACCACATAGTGGTCGAAATACGTATCTAGTAATTTAAATATTTTTTGTGCTTAAGGGTTTTTATTTAATTTTATTTAAATCGTGCCACAGTGTTCCTATAGATTATTATTCCTACTAAGGCTAGTATCTACTAACTGTAACTAAACACATTACAAATTATCTTAATTTTCAAAAATAAAAACTACACTTCCTGGAGCTCCATTAGCTCTATCTACAAAAAAGGAACGCTACAACATTAAAATAGCATAACTCTTCAAAATATTATCACTTTATCGCAAAGAGATAATCAAAACTAAGGTAACCCTACCAAAAGGTTACTTACAAAAATCGAATACAAAATATTATTATCACAAAGTGATAATCAAAACAAAGGTAAACTAACGAAAAGGTTACTTACTAAGATTGAATTCAAAAACGAACCAGTTAGGGCTGTAATATCCTACACCCTACTGATTATCCTATCACTAATTTTCAAACAACACATCTCATTAGTGATGGATCAAATGGTGAGGTTCATCATGCAAACCTCTGACCTTATCAAAGGAAATTTCTGAAAGGTCCGAAATAAGGAAAGAATAAATCAATACTCTCTCTACCTAAATATGTAGAAATCAGGACTAGCAACTTAAATAGTCCACTTACTTCTACATCCTAAAGATATCTTTCAAAGACATCTTCTAACAACATCTTCAAATAACGAGCGACTAAAACAACGAGTATGTACACTAATGCACATCACAAAACTATTACATAAACTCTTAACCACATGCTTCAATTATCAAACAAAATTTTCAAACAAAATGAGTTATCAAAGGGCAGTCTCCATTTACTATTAGTTAAACGATGCTAAATCAAAAATTGGAATAAAACAAAGCAAACAACTATTGTTTTGCTTAACATCAAAGAAATGACTAGACTGGAACTAATCGTCAGGATCATCATTCTCGTCTGGACATGATGCTTCAACGGGTTTCAAGTCCTTAACATGCCATTTTCCAGCTCTTGTTCCATCCTCATTCTCTAACTCATACACTAAATTGGAATGTTTTTTTCGAACTTTACACAAGACGAACTTTGGAGCTAACTTAGCGGAGAATTTATCACCAGCACTCGAAAGTACCTTATTAGTTCTCCAAACGCTTTCTCAGACTTGGAATGAAATGTCTCTTCTTCTAAGATTGTAGCGTTTACTCGAACGTTGATAAGCTACATGTAAGTTTTCACGGACATTTCCAAAAATATCAAACAAAGGTTGACGATCCAAAACATAAGAAGGTCTACTACTTGAAACAACATCTACATCCTCACCAGGTTTAAAATTATCACTATAAGCTTTTCCACTTAAGGGTACCTGACGACCAAAGACTAAAAAATGTGGGGAATAGTTGGTGGATTCGTGTTTTGCTGAATTAATTGCATACTGAATTTTTGATTTCTCAATATCCCACGTATCATGTTCTTCTACGTACGAACGGATGGCAGTACCAACTGTCTTATTAATTCTTTTCACAAAATTGCATTGAGGAGCATGAACAGCATTGTACCAAATCTTTTGGATTTCGTACCTTGCACACAAAGCTTTAAAAACACGTCCAATCAATTGTGGACCATTATCACAAATAACAAATTGTGGTACTCCGTAGAGAAAAAACACTTTTTCTTCCAAAAACTTTTCTATCAAATGTGCTGTGGCACTACGCAAAGGTTGTAAAATCGAATACTTTGAGAACCAGTCACCAACAACTAAAAGCCATTTTCCTGCTTTTGAATCATCAATAAAAAACTAATCACGACGATAGCTAACAAAAAAAATCAGTGTTCGGGTACGCTCTCACCCTACTACCAACTGAACTGTCGAAACAACTACAATGCTTCACAACGCCTAAATTTGCTAGAGTGACAAACCCTCTACGAGTCTCACCTAGACTAACAATACAAAATTACATCAACTCAAAAAAATATGATGCAAAATTCTAGAGCGCCTAACTCACCTCGAGTCTCGTCTAGACTTATGTAATGCTGAGCGACCAACTCTTCCTGAGTCTCGTCTAGACTAACATACTGCTGAGCGACCAACCACGACGACAAGTTCCGCCTAGACTAAATTGCGTTGCAATGCCGATCTAAATAAAAATCTGCTAACAAAACCAAAAACGTGCTTATGCACAAGAGCAATTCTCAAATGATACGACGACAGCTCAAACCAATGTACCCTCAAAATAGAATTCGTAGCCTTATTATCAAATCGGACAAAAATGTTCTTTATTGACTCAAGCAAATTAAACTCCAGGCTTATCAGCTTCTTTAGCTAACTATCTTCCTAAAATTTTTCTTTTCTCCAAAACTGGTCTCTCACTCACTACTCCTCTAATTTTCAGTTCATACTCCAGTTCCTCTTTAAGTAGACAAATAATTTGGAATTTTTCCGACATGATTGCAAAAGCCTAATATTTTAATGAAATCAAACTAATAAATCTAAATGATTTGAACCTTACAAAAATTGTCAAAACAAATTTGGGCAACCAAAGGTAAAAGTCAAAAAGTGTATTTGGTAAAATAGATTTTACCAAAACAATATCAAAAAAATTATATTGGGTCAAAACAGAATGAAAGTTAAAAATAAATTTGACTAAGTTAATTAATTGACTGAATGGGGGTTAACGTCTAAACCAAACTTTTAAACTAACAAATCTTAATGCAAAATAAATTTTGAGCAAACAAATTTCGAAGCAAAATAATTTTTGAACAAACAAATTTCGAAGCAAAATAATTTTTGAACAAACAAAATTCGAGGCAAAATAATTTTTGAACAAACAAATTTCGAAGCAAAATAATTTTTGAACAAACAAATTTCGAAGCAAAATAATTTTTAAACAAACATATTTCGAAGCCCGAAACGTTGCCGGCGCCAGTGTAGAAGGTTTTTTTTTTCTAATTAGTTAAAAGGCTAGCCTCACGCATGGGCGCCTGTGTAACGAATTCTTCCGACATAACTAGGGGTCTATTCCTTGGGTAGAGCTATGAGAAATGGGGGGTAAGTCGAAATCTGTTTGTGGGTCAAACTTAATCTCAGACAAATAGGCGCCACCAAGTCCGGACTTATTCAGGATAATGGCATGGCATATTTCTAAGGGTGGACGTGGAGACCCAAAGAAAAAAAGATCGCCTTTGATGATCAAAACCTGTCTTAATAAAATAAGACGCTGCTCCTGTAAGAAATTATAATAGTTAGGTTAATAAAAAAGTGGAACACTATTTGTGTCCCGCAAATATACATAAAGAAGTATTAAAAAGATATTTTCTATATAAAGTTGGCATCAAAAATTTACTCTTAAAGATGTTAGCTTTCTATAGTTAGGTTTGATCATATTTGATCAAAATAAAAAACTTTAATCTTGAACCAATTATTTACTAAAAAGAATCTCTTTTAAAACAAAATGACTTGCTACAAAATTTAATTAATAACTGAATTACTTCCTTGATTTAATTTCAGGTTTATCTAAGTTATTCATAATCAAACATTTTACAATAAATTGTAAACTTGTTACACTAAAAAAACTCCGACCCGTGCAGATCTGTTCAGACAGGTTACATTAAAAAATGTTACTATTCAAGTTTTCCTTTTTAAGTTATATGTACTAGTTTTAGTTTAAAAAAAAACAGATCACAAAAATATTCTTGTTTACATAACTTCTGCTAACGCTGTTCGAAGCATTTGCTTTCAAGAACACATCTGTCAGCAGTATACTACAGAAAAACAAGTGACGTCAGTAACACCTGTTGTTGTAACTAACGCTTCATACTGAACCACGCGTGTTGTTTCTTAAAACATCAAATTAGTGAATTCTAATTTCGACACTGGAAATCCAGCTCAGCAATAGTTGAAACATATATCATATTCGTGCTTTTACACATAAGAACAAATTAGCGTGTTTCTAAAGTGAAACACCAAGAAGGTACTTAAAGCTAACTACGAACCAAAAGCTGCTTTTCTCGCCTTGATGAGGTACAAGTTTGTATATAAGGTTTGTAGATCTGGATAAAGGATTCGGCAATGTAAAATGGAAAAAAATTATTGAAATACTCAGAAAAATTGGAATGAGTTTTAGGGATAGACTGATAGCACATAGCTTATACAAAGAGCAAACAGTAGTAATAGACGGAAAACCTAATGACAAAAACTAATTGCACTTAAACCTGATGGGTACTAGAAACAAATACAGGTGTTGGTTTTGCAATATTTTCAACTAATCCTGATTGTGCGAAAGGATTTATTGGAAAACTATTAATTCGGCAAATGTTCAAGTGCTGCAGGATCTAGGTAGCCACAGGTTGCTTAACCCTCTTTACATACCACTGAATATCGGTAAGATAAGGTATAGATATACAAAACAGTAGAATGAGAGCCGAACTGCATCTAACAAGAAAAAGCAGAAGTTTGTAGTGCGGTTCCTATATATTTAAAATTAGTGCGCTTCCGGATATGACGTAGGGAGTAGTAAGGGAAAACCGAGTTTTGGAAAGAAGACGTGTCGGGAGATCGTCTTCGATGGTTGTTATAAAGAGTTATGATTATTAAAGAATTATGTTTAAGAAGTTCTAGAAAGAATGCCTTTTGACCTAGCAGTAGTGAATTACGCTAATAAAGTCGTATGCTGGTTGTATTACAGCGCATTTGTAACCACAGCTGAGGAGTTTTATTAAAATTAAAGTGTATTGGCCTACGAGTCGTTTAACTTTGTAGTAGGTATAAGGCAGAGCACTGCATTTTGGCACACAGGGCATAATACAAAACAAAACACGTAACATAACAAAATATTACAGTCAATGCCAAATAGAAGATATCTACAAATACAGAGGTTATAGATCGTTGTTATATTAAGCCGCGGTAGGAGGTTGACAACTACGGTCGCCCAAGTGTTTCATCAAACAAACAGGTTTGAAAAGCATGCAAAACTTTTCTGTGCTTCATTTAAAGTAAATGAAATTTCATTTAATTGTTCTTGATAAGAGGAATAATCACGTATTATGGAGATTGTAAAACAATAGAAGGAGGCCGAACTGCATCTAACAAGAAAGAACAGCGCCTATGATGAAACACATCATACATAATGTAATGGAAATAGGGAGGGTGTTTCTTTGAATTTTGGCTTATTAAGCCTGTATCAAAATTTGGGGATTTAAAAAAATGTTATTTATTATTTTGTACATAGTGGTCTGATGTAATATTTAAAAAGTTTCGTATAAGGTAGGCTGTGGGAGTATGGTAACCAAGGTGATGATATGTTTATTGAATAGATTGATAAAAATTTTTTGGGTAAAATGTACTAATTGTAGTGTTGAATTATTGTTTTTGATAAGATTTTGAAATGTACAAGATCTAATCGGAATTAATGTTTGATAAAATTTGATATGAACAAAATATAGTTAGATTTTTGATGATTTTGAATTTTAAGGAGTTTTGTTTTTTATTTTGAAAAAGTTGACATAAGGTAATATAGATTATACCTAAGAGAATATAGAAGTGTGGCAAAAGGATATGATGGTATGGTTCCTGGTAATGAGAAGACTTTCATGGAACGGTACTAGGTGAGAGCTGCAACAAAGTAAATGGTGAAAGATAGTTTTTGGAAGTTACAATAGTGAAGAAGGGACGTATGAGTTTTGACATTTTAATTATTATTATTTTGACATTTGAGTTGAAAACTTAATTAGTTTGTGCATTATATATGTTAGATGTAGAAACAAGTTTGTTTTTCAAAATTCTAGTATACCTTTTGGCTACAGTTTGTAATAGGCAAAGATTTGAAAAGGTCGCGCTTTTGAAATTGCAGAAACTTCTTGGAGAGCACAGCGTCGTCTCCATTGGTAGAAATCACACGGAGGTACACCTAGACTTTATCAGGATTCGGTAATTATTTAATCATAGAAAATGGTTTATAATTTGTGTGTATAAATATTTAATTGATAAATTGGTACATCACATTATTTTGGTGGATACAGATCAGTGACGGATTTAGACGGGGGGCGAAGGAGGTTTCGCCTCGAGCAAAGCTCAGTTGCTCAGCTGTAGGGTATGTATTAAACAATCTATAAAGATAAGTACTTTTTAGAAGATTAAGTTTATATAGCGCAACACAAAAATTTGAGTTTATTGCAATAATGAACAAGAACGGCCAGCAGTTTACTACTTATAACATAACAATTTTATCCAGCCTTTTTGTATACGAGTTGCGATCATTAACATGTGAATTTTATGTAAGACAAAATTTCAATAAACAGGTGTTGAGATTGGGACTTTATTTTGAATCTTTGTGTGTTAAATCGCTCCCCCCCCCTCCCTGAAGAAAATCCTATATCCGCCCCTGATACCGATACTAGAGTAGAACCCTAGAACCTCAACCTAAGGTTATGGTCGTACATGCTATGTGGGAAATAACCGTTTTGAGCTAGTCGGCGCATTTAGAAAGCAATATATATTTCATTTTCTACGATATATCTATAGCTACACATATTTGAAGGTTAGCGAAATTAAATATCAGGCTAAAGGAAACGAGTGTGTAGCAATAGAAACAAGAAGAAAATTGCTGAAAGCATATGTGTGAAGCACAGCACAGTACGTTTATGAAATAGGGGCAGTAGGAAAAGCAGACAGAAAAACTGCAGTAAACTTTTGAAATGTTGTGCTTCAGATGTATGAGGATGATAACATGGACAGATAAAGTTAATAACAAATGGGATATAGAAATAGTAGGGGAACAAGAATATTTGTGGAAAAAAGTAGAAGACTTAAAAGGGCAGAATACGTTCTAAGGCATTTTGAGAAATAGTATGGGATATATTACAAGCAGAGATAGGAAAAAAGAGGTAGATGTAGACCTAGATCAGATTGAGATAGATGCAGACTGCAAATTTCAGAGAAATGGGTAGGTTAGTTCAAAATAGGAAACAATGATGGTACGCGTCTAACCAGTTCCAGGACTGAAGACCTAATGAAGATCAGGATGGAGATTTTATTAGTAATTGCCAAGGTGAACCTGAAATTGTGTTTATAATAATAAGAAATAGGAATTGCGTTAATACGAAAGTGGGTTTAGAGACGGATATACTGTGTTAGAAAGTAATTATTTTTAGTTTTAGTGAACTAGATAATATCTGGTAAATAACATAAAAGGGAAATAAATGAACGCTATAAGGGCAATTATCAGGACAAGGGTTTTTGTATGTCATGAAAATTGTGTAGTTTTTAATAGCATCAATTGGTTAAATAATTATTGTAAGTAAGATGACAGGCCCTAGGGGGCGGGAGCCATGGGTGTGTCTAATTTGCAAACAATAATGATGCACTTAACCAAAAATATGCTTAAGATGCAAACAACAATTTCACAACTAGCTGAACCTGTTAGGGAAAACACACCACCGATAAAGGTTCAATTATTACCCACTGATGTATTTGAAAAAACAAAAGAAAACAAACTATTTATGTATGTGGCGAGACCTGGGGGAATTAGAGGTGCGTTACCAGCCAGACGGAAAATTACATCCCGTACAAGTTTTGAAGAAAATTAAAAATTATAGAATGACGCGGGGGGTCCCAGAATCAACTAAAGTAAACCTTGCAGTAGGGTATTTAAGAGGTTCTGCAACAGAGTGGGCACTAGTTTGAAAAAGTTCTTTCACAAGTTTTTCAAATTTTAAAAGGCACTTTAAAGCTAGATAGTGGAATGTCGATAATGAACGGGATTTGTACTATAGATTAAGATACGGACAGCTCCAATTGGGAAATCGGACCGATTTTGTATTAAAGTTAGCCACTGTGGTTGAATTTTTATCAGAAAACATTAGGAAAAGTACTTTGGTAGAGTGGGTATCAAAGCATTTTCCTAACGATATCCAAAGAGGCGTTTTAGTACTTGGGGTTGAATCGATACATGAACTGGAAAGATTTTTGCGGAAAATTGATAACACATACTTACTTGGGGAAAGACATATCGGCTATTCGGCACGGGAGAAATAGCAGAGAATGGATAATAAATAATGGTAGGTATCAAAGGGGTAATAGAAATGTTGAATCAGAAGGTAGAAATGTGAGACAAACTAATCCGGCTCAAGGTGAGAATTGGCGAGATAATAGACGGTATAATTGTAGCAATTACAATGCTAATACAACCAATCAAAGGCAGAGGGTGGATTGGAGAAAAAGTGGTAGTAACTTTAATAAAAATGAAAGGAATAATGAAGAAAATAAGGAAATTATGTTATTGAATGCTTTTAGTATCAATCTGAATGAATTACTGAGCGAAACGGAAGAAGAACCGCTCAAGGTTGATATTGCACCGTTTATACAAGGCGTTGATGGAAATAAATTAATAGAGGTGTTGGTAGATACGGACAACCAAGGGTATGCCGTATCGGAGCAATATTTTGAAACATTAGAAAATAAAGTTTCCGTATTCCCGGTTAGTAATTCATCAGCGATCGGGGTAAGTTAAATAAAATAAAAGAACAAATACTTTTGTCAATAGTATTCGAGAGTGTAGAGTTTGATACCCCTTGTATCATGGTACCCAAATTAAATCGTAAGGTCATAATAGGAAATGATTGGTTGACCCAAAACAAAATAAAAGTAGATTTTCGGAAAAATGTGTTAAGATTCTAGAACCCAAAATAAAATTAGGTTTCTGTAGATCGTATTTCTTTGATGATCTGTTATCTATTAATTTGATATATTACCATGGCAATTTGCCACGCCACCATTATTCTAAATCAGAACTGCACTCAGCAGCTTATGCTACTGAAACATTTAAGGATGAAGATAAAGAAAACTTATATCAGCTTTGAAAAGCTCATGACCAGGTGTTTTCAGAAACGCTAGGACGGACTCATGTATATGAGCATAGTCTTGGTACGAAGGATAAATCTCATTCTTTGAAAAACCTACCCTATCCCATTGACCTATAGATAGTAAGTTAAATAATAGATCCAAGATATGTAAGAGCGTGAGATTATCTCACCATGTAAAACCGAGTATGTGTCACCATTAGTGACTGCTGTAAGGAAGGATAAGACGGCTCGTATATGCTTAGATGTTCAATCTTCTTTAGTTAAAGATGGAGAAGGATCATATTGTACCACCTCCACCAAAGGAATTGTTGCATAAATTTAAACCAAATCAAATATTAAGCACGCTCAATATGACGGCATCATACTGGCATCATCGTCATTAAATCTTCAGTCCTGGAACTGTTTCATATTCTGAACTAACCTTCACATTTCCCTGCAATTTGCACTGTCTGCATCTATCACTATCTGCATGTGAAAGTCTGATCTCGGTCTACCTCTACCTCACTTTTCCTACCTCTGCTTGTAATATATCCCGTACTATTTCCCAAAAATGCATTAGAGCGTACCCTGACCTCCTATATCTCCTTTTTTTTTGCGTTCCACAGATATCTTTATTCCTCTACTATTTTTATAACCTATTTGTTATTAACTTTGTCTGCCCATGCTATCATCCTCATACAACTGAAGCACACCATTTCAGAAGGTTTGTATCTCTTTCTGTCTGCTTTTCCTACTTACCCTATTTCATAGACGTACTGTGCTGTTCTCCACACATATGCTTTGAACAAGGCTGCTTTTCTTTCTTGTTTGATGCAGTTCGGTCACCTTCTACTCTTTTACAGTTATACATCCTATTTTCCCGATACTCAGTGGTATGTGAAGCGTTCGAATCTCGACACGGTACGCGAGCATTTTTCACGAAAATACGCCCTCGTTCGGATGAGAGGTAAAATGGAGGTCCCGTGTGTGAGTGTTTTCACGCACGTTAAAGATCCCTATCTTGCTTGGAACAGCAAGGGTTCGGAAAAATTCAAAATTTTTCAGGTAAAAAAACTCGCTTCCTGGCCAATGTAGTACCTAGGAGGGCAGCATTAAAAAATCACATGTAAGGTATGTGTAGGGTGTATGCCCAAGGTCCCGGGTTCAAATCCCGACACCGTCCGCTTGAAAAATGTTAGGCACATATTTTTCACAAAAATACGTCCTCGTTCGGATGAAAGGTAAAATGGAGGTCCCGTGTGTGAGTGTTGTCACGCACGTTAAAGATCCCTACCTTGCTTGCAACAGCAAGACTTTGGCAAAATTCAAATTTCCAGGTAAAAAAAAAGTTTTCTGGACAATGTAGTACCTTCGGCTGGAATATTGGAAAATCAAATGTAGGGTGCGCGAAAGGGGGCGGAGGGGATACAGCTTTTGGCTGCCAAGTTCCCTCAGCACTTAAACATTTGTCGAATTAATAGTTTTTCTAATATATCATTTCGCGCAATCAACATTGGTTGAAAATATTTCACAACCAACACCTGTAGTTGTTTATAATAATCATCAGATTTAAGTGCACTTATTTTTTCGTCATTGAAACTGGTTGGACGCGTACTTCCACACTCGAACTGGCAAGTACCAATAAAAAAAGAGGCTCGTGAATATACAGGTTTTTCTTATGACAATCAAACGTATTGCTTTAATGTATTGCCTTTCGATTTATCCACTTCTGTAGTCAGTTAAATTCGATGTGTGAATGTTATTCTAGGTCCTGAATTTGAAGGTTTTATGTTGATCTATGTCGACGATATTTTGGTGTTCTGGCAATCACCGAGCGAGCACTTTTGCACTTAGCAAGCTTGTTTAAAAGATTCGAGGAGTGTAACCTCACAATTAAGTTACAAAAATCCAATTTTGATGCGGCCAAAACAGAGTTTTTAGGACACATAATTTCTAGTTCCGGTATAGTTGTCAACCCTACAAAGATTGAACGTATTCAAAAGTTTGTCCCACCTCGTTTGGTAAAACAGTTAAGACGGTTTCTGGGTTTTGTTAGCAATGAGCATTAATTTTCTAAGAACTTTGCAGAACCAACCTACCCGTTGCTAAGATATAACAAATTTTGAGGTTGGCTGGCCCCACGTTGTGAGCGCCAGTGTAACCACTTTAGTTTATGCCGACCCCACGTTCCTGCGACAGTGAACAAAAATCTTCCGACATAGCTAGGGGTCTATTCCTGGGTAGAGCAATAAGAAGTGTGGGGTAAGTCGAATTTTGTTTGCAAATCAAAGCTAAACTAAGCTAAATAGGCGCCACCATGTCCTGAGATAATCACGATAATAGCAAAGCACAATTCTAACGGCGGACGTGGAAACCCAAAGATAATACGATCGCCTTCGTTAACAAAAACTTGTCTTACAAAAATAAGACGCAGCTCCTGTAAGAAATTGTAAAGATTAAATAAATAAAAATGTAAAACACCGTTTGCGTCCTATAAAAGTATCAAAAATAAGAAATGTATATCCAATATGATATTGGCACAAAATTATTACTCAAAAATTTTATCTTTGTGTAATCAAATTTGATCGCATTTGACCAAAATAAAAGCCTCATAGTTTAACTAATTGTTTACTAAAAGAAACTCTCTTTTTTAAAATTTCGGAACTTTTTAACAAGTAAAAAAATTTCATCTTTAACATCTATATCAAAGTCAAGGTTTTGACTTTTTAAAATAAACAACTATACTTCAAACATGAACCTGCTTTAAACATTTGATTGAAAATAATTTGTAAGCATAATACACTGAATTACGTTCTAACCTGGGCAGATCTTTTCAGGTTGATTACAATTTCTAGATTCTTACACAGCGTGTCTTTAAATTTTCAGATTTAGATTTTATAATTTACATGTAGATAAATGCTAATCACAAAAATAGGAATGTTTAGTTTAAATTCAATGACAGCTGCACGAAGCATCTGCTTTCATGACATCTGTCAACTGTGCAACACAAAAAAAGTATGACGTCGAAAACATACTTTGAAATTATCTAAGGTTCAGATGGAACAAAGCTTGTAATTATATAAACCTAACTTGACAAAGTTCAACAATAATTGAGAATTACTCAGATTACATGTTGAACACATAATAGCAACTTTACGTGCTTTATATGATAGTCTGTTTATCAAATTTTTATGACATTCAAAACACATGCATGAAATATCTTCTATCTAATAACGAACCAAACTGCCTCTGTTGCTCCACGACAAATCGAAATGGAAATTCTTATTCTTCAAGCAAGGTTACTAGCCATTTCTAATTTGGGACGACTGCAATCAAAACCAACATCCATATTTCTTAGTTGACGAATTCTTAGTTAACAAATTCTTAGTAGATAAATTCTAAATTGACAAATCTTAAGTGACGAATCCTAAATGATGACTTCTACATGACGCGCTAAATAAAAGAAACCAAGTTAAATTAGTTCGTAAAATATATACTTTACCAACCGTTAGTAGAAGGTATCAAAATAGTTTCAGTTCTAGCACGACTTGACCTGCTTACATTAGTAATTTATACGAAGGTCGCACGCCTCTAGCCGGGAATACATGTTGATAAGGCGGTTGCTAGCGGGCGACTAACTCGACGAAGCAAGACCCGAATGATAGCGACGTTAGAGGTGTAGAATACGAAAGAATCAGCTAGAGATGCTTGACGAAGTAACTTTATGTCACACAGGTATTTTAATATAAGAAGATTAATAAGGAATAAGGCACGCTTAGCGCATTATTCTCGTAATTCAATGCGAATAATTATTGTTGAAATTAAACATGTTACAAAGACTACTGAAAAAAGGTGTTCGTTGAGAATAGGATTTTAAATATGTAAGGACACTTAATGATATTAAGGCAGCCTTTCTCAATCTAACAGTGGTAACTCATCTAAATTTTGAAAGAAGTTTTATTTACAAGCAGACAACTCAAACTATGCCATTGGTGTTGTTCTGTTTCAAGTGGTAAATGATTCACATACTAAAATAATAGCATTCACCAGTCGCGTGCTCCAAGGTCTTGAGCTAAACTACACTATTGGAGCCACAGGTACGTCTATGAAATAGGAGCAGTAGGAGAAACAGACAGGAAAGGGAAGAAGCTTTTTGGTATGTAAACCTTCAGATGTATGATGTTCATAGTATAGACAGACAAAGTTAATAACAAAAGGTTATAGAAATAGTAGGGTAATAAAGATATCTGTAAAAAACAAATAAAATAGAAGACAGAAGAACAGGATACCTTCTAAGGCAATTTTGGAGAATAGTGCTAGCTATGTTACAAGCAAATATATGAAAAAGCGAGGTAGATGTAGATCTAGATCAGACTATTGCACACAGATAGTAAAAGATGCAGACTGTGGGAGTTTCAGGAAAATGTGTAGGTTAGCTCAGAATAGGAAACAATGGAGCTACGCGTCTAACCAGTTCCAGGACTTACGATTAAATCATGATGATATTCAGATTGACGCTTTGTTTACATCACGTTATAACTGAACGATTACGTAAATTTGCGTTTCTAACTTTTGTAAATATTCTTTTTTTGGGACTGTAAGTTTGAATTATAATTATTTACTGAGGTTTCCAATTTTTTATTCTATATCCCCCACCCCACTCTATGACATTCTGAGCTGGCCCGAAATTCAATTCTTTTGGATTTTGACTCTACCATTGTGTCCCTGTTTTATTGCGGTATTCGGCGTAGCCGATTTTCTTTACTTACTTTACTGTTTTTTTCTTGTATGCACGAAATACCGTAACAAAATGAATAAAACGTGAAAGTAGTTACTTTGTTCGACCATGAGTTAGGAACGGAACTATCGGAAAAGAAAATTTGGAATATTTTTAAATTTTAAGAAATATGTACGTATTGATTATAAATGTAGGCTTTATTGGTAGGGTTAATTGTTAGTTAAAAAGTGAAAATGTAGTAGTTTTAGTGGACAATAGAATGGCAGACGGAGAAGTTAGTATCTAACTATTTTCTTGGCTTTGTTATTAAGGGCATTTCCAGAAATGGGGTTTAGAATATCGTGTATATCAATAGTGGAAACGGGTACAGTGGCGCAATAGTATTATTCATTGAGTTAATCCTTTTTTTCTTTAGGATTTCTTTAAGTAATGCCTAGCCAGTTTGATGTTAGAAAATTCGGTTTCTTTAAAGAAACGTATATTTGTATTCATATTGCAATTATCTTACTCTAATAGAAGCTAAATTTAAGTTGAATTTTATTTGCATTTATTTGCAAACTACGTAAAAATAGATAATCGTCAAAGGATACCCATTCAACCTGCTGTTGAAGTCGTATTTGGAAAAGGCAGTTTATTTTTAAAATTTCTTAGATATGACGAAATTTGATTACTGTTTTTAAGGTATTGAAGAAGAGATGAAAAGTATAATGTGATAAATTTAAAAAACTAAAAGCACAGTAGATCTATTCAGAATATCTATCTACCGTGTAGGGAAAATATCAAAGGGGTTTCTGAGACAAGGCGGTTTGGCGTCCCTAAAAACCTTTCACGGTAGGTGATTACGTTACTGTAACGTAGTTTTTGTATTTCAACCGTTTCAAAAGTCTATTTTCTTTATTTTTATTATTTTCTACATAGGAATCCACTTCCGTAGCACTGTAGTTAATCGTTGTACCATTAAAATTGGTACGGGGTTTCCGCCCCTTCTGGCCTAATGCAAATTTATAACGCAATGCACATAACAAGGATCTTCCTACGTCTCCGGCTATACGCCTAGAATTTTTCACGCATAGTGTTTAGAGCCTCATATTATTTTGCGGTGCTCAAGCTAATTCAGTTGTAAAGAATACTATTCTAGCTACTGTAATAATTGTTGTTTATACATTTGTCAATCAAATTGCATTAAGCGTATGCATTTCAATAAACTGAGCAAAGTTGTCAGTCCCTCTCCGTAAAGCTAACTAGTAACTTTATAAAGACGAACTTCAGCTAACCTAGAAATTTGATTTAGGATAATAAAACTCGCCATAATAAAAATAAGTTTGATGCAAATCAAAGCTTTTAACATACAACTGCAAAGTCAAAATCCAATACCGCACAAAACTTTATTTATAGACGCATGAATAGATAAATTTCGATTACTTCAGCCTATTTCGTTCACCCAGTTATACGAGTAACACCTTAAAATTTATGGCAATGCGTTATTCGACCCTTCTATCCAAATAGCCCATTATAGTATTGTACAAATGTTTCAAACATAGCTTAGGTATAATTCTTAGCTACAGTCTATACTGGAATTTTATTATACGCACATCCCTACAACTCGGGCGGGAGCTACTCTTACTGACGCCCTAAACTCTATGGCTTCGGACACCTCAATCTCGTATTACGAGTGGCCTACTTTCGGAATATTATTAACAAGATTGAAAAGAAAGTTAGTGGGATTTTCTTTTTATCAGAATGTTCAAACAAATGAGGCGTTGGGCGAGGAAAAAAGTGTGAAGTACAAATTGATTTAAATTTTTTATTAGCTTTTCGTTTGTGATGAACTCTACTGGAATATTGTGCTCATTAGAGCACAATTAGAGTCCAACGATACATGAATTTTTTTATTACCAGAATATTCCAACTAATAAAATGTCAAACTAGAAAAGTAGCAAAAATAAGTAACCAGTAAATAGATTTTTATTTTAAGCGGAAAACAAGAGGAGGAGGATACAAACACTATAACTAATAAATTAACTTTTTAAATTTTGAATAAGGGTTGTAACGGGCATTTTTGGTAGTTTAACATTTTTCGCTTCCTTTCTGTTAATGTACTTAAAAATACATCGTTTCTTTGAGATCGCCGTTTGTATAAAGAAAATACTTCAGAATAATTCAGATTTGTATGCAATTTAACTCGTCGGTATTACTTTAAAAGTAGATAATTTGAAGCTTGATTCTCATTAATAAATAAATGCCAACTTATCGGAAACGATAAACAGCCTGTAATTAATTATTAGATACGATTGTTACATTCACGTTTTAGATGTTCCTTATGTTATTAGCGAGGTAGATAATAGTCGATAAGCGGTTATAATAGGGAGGAGTTGTAGTTTGTTGCTCGTTCGGATAGATTGTTTTTACGTTGAGAAGACTGTTTGCTGTTTGCTTTAAAAGTTTGAGTTTGCTCTTCGGTCCGACAATTTAATTACGTTAAAAATAGTGTGTGCTGTTTGCTTTTAAAAAGAGTCGGATTGTTTTAGTGATACGCGTAGCTTTGCTAATTGTTTTTAGTTGTTTTTCTTGTGAGATAAGCGTTTTAAGGACTTTTGACGGACGGTTGTATTGCTTACGCGTGGCTTACTATTTGTTTTCGGTTGAGGGCATACTTTGGATTATTTAAAATACAGTGATACTGTAGTTTCTGACTTTTCTAACAACAAAGAATTTAAAATAGATCTTTGCTTGTGCAAGTTTCGTGTTTGCGAAATATAACAGATGACCGGTTTACTAAGGTATTGTTTGAAGTTTCTCACTGCTTATTGGGATGTTTATGAAAATAATATACATCTGGTCCCAGTTGAAATCAAACTAGTGCTACAAAATATTTCGAAATTATTGTCTTAGGAAATAGAATTACCAAGAAATTTATCAACTACATAGTTACGACGCGTGATGTTGTCACCCCAGTGAAGTGCGTGGGTGTGATAGGTGTAGCGTGTGGAAAGTTCCATCAACACCCTCACTCACAGTCAAGGGTGAAGTGCTTCGTTGGTGCGGGACATCGTTGAATCCCACGCTTCAAATGCAAGGAAGCGTTCCTGAAGGACTTTCTGTAAGTTGAACTATTTCATACTTGTTATTACTGTAAATATCTATCCGTTTGTTTTGCAATATTCTTCGTCGTTCTGATACCTTTTACAATAGACTTGCATGCTATTTTAAAAAAAGAAAGAAAAAAAAACAATCAATACTACTGAATTACTCATATCAATTGTGACTTATCTATTTATCTTTTGTCAACATTTTATCTGATTTATGTTTAATTGGTGTGTGAGGAAACGTTTCTGCTACTCCCCAATATTACCTCACTTTGTACTAAATATGTTTGTATTGCTTTTACCGTTGTTATATTATATAGATTATCTAGACAGTTTTTATTTACATTCTACAAAGTACTGAATAACTTAGACTTTGCATTGCTGCTATTCTTTTTCTTTGTTTCAAGTTTGCAGGACTAATTTGTTTTTCTTTCAGGTTTACTATTCTAATTTTTCTATTGCAGGTACTGTTACTAACTCTTTACCGCCGCATACATCATAGGTCCGTCTGCTTTCTACAACCCCCCCTACTCTCCGATTGAGCCCGGTCATTTCTTTGGCTTTCTTTGTGTTACGTAGCATAAATTTGGCGCCCAACGTGGCTGCCACGAAAAAAACGTAACAGGGTTTATGACAAATCAACAAGATTTTTTGTTTTCTAACGTTTAATGGGTGTCCTTTATGTATCTGTTGGTGAAACCGATTCTGAACTCAGAATTTTACGTTTGTAAAGTTAGCACCTCACCTATCAGCATCTCATAAAACAACTTCATACTTACTTGCATTCAGCATAGTTCTACAGTTCTTGATAAGTTTTACCAATAGTTCCGTCGATTAAATGTAAAAATTGAATTTTTACAAATGAGATGCAAACTTCCAAAAACATATTTTAGCATCTCACCGTATTTCGAACATTCAAACTGAGGGGAGATATAATCCGTGGAGTTCTATAGCCAAAACACATTTCCTCAATAGTTCTGACGATTCAGCTTGACCGAAAACATTGTCAAAAAACTCGACCGCGAGTGGTATACGTGCAACATTGAGATGTAGTCAGAGTTCTAAAAGTTCTGACTAAACTAAAATATTTTTTCGCTAGTTCTTATCGCATTAAAGCATTGTCAAAACAGTTCTAGTGAGCATCGATGCGAAATCGTGTCCAAAAAATTCTAACGTCCTTATACCGCCGTGCACGGTATACATACACGTAATCCTGTGAGATGCTGACCGATTTCTAAGAGTTCTGACTAAACTAAAATTCTTCGGCAATTCAACAGCAAACAATGGCATACCTACATACAATTAAGCAAATACTTCAACTAAAACTCGAACGTTAATGAGGCGTTAATTACAATTTAATTATCCCAAGTTTTCCATGGTAAATATTAATATGTCGTGTGCTGTTTTGGCAATTACATCCGTTTCTATGGTGACTTTATTCGTGCAGTTCTTGTTTCAGTGGTGAGTTTATTTTTTGCAAATTGTGGATTTACTGTTAATTTTTGTATATTCCACAATTAAAAATGCCATACATTGCTCGGGAATATACCGAAATGCATTTCCTGTATGGACTCTAAAACGGCAATGCTCTGTAAGCTGCCAGAGAGTTCAGGGATCGTAACCCCAACCCGGTTAATTTCCTTGATAGGAGGGTATTTCAAAGAGTGCATCAAGCATACCTGGAAAGAGAACTCCCTGGTGTTTTACGTCCAAGAAGAGGAAAACCTAAAGATGATGGTGAAGACGAGGTCGTTGCAAGGGCCATCCAAACTCCAACAATCAGCATCAGAACTATTCCGGTTGTCTGGAATAGCGCGAAGTACAGTTTATGCGATGTTACGCCGGAATAGCTTATATCCGTATTATGTGCAGCGAGTTCAATTTTTTCTATTACCTGCAGATTATGCACAAAAAGTGGCGTTTTGTCGGGAAATGCTTCATCGAAATCAACAGGATCTACAATTTTTTGATAAAATTTTATGGAGTGACGAGTTATCCTTTCACAGAATCGGAATTTTTAACGTACATAATCTTCACTACTGGGCAATTTAAAACCCTAAGATGGTACCGCAATCACAGTTTCAACATTGCTTCAGTATTAATTTGTGGGCAGGTATAGTTTATGGCGTATTGATTGGCTCATTTGAATTACCTGGTAGGCTGAATGCACCACGTTACCATCACTTTCTTGCAAACGAATTAAGACCTCCACTAGATGATGTTTCTTTAGCACCAAGGCAAGCAATATGGTTCCAACATGATGGGGCTCCAGCCCAATATGCCCGCAATGTTACACAATTGTTAAAAGCCGACTACCCTAATCGATGGATAGGACGAGGTGGCGCTATCCGTTGGCCGCCGCGTTCACTAGACCTGAACCACATCGACTATTTTTGATGGGGATATTTCAAAGATTTGATATACCAAACAAACATAGTAGATGAACAGGACCTGCGTAGAAAGACTCGTGAGGCCGCAACAACAATAAGAAGAAATTGCTGTGCATCCAGGTCTTTAAAATGTAACTTTTTCAGGAGATGTCTTTGTGTATTAAAACACGTAGTCAAACATTTGAACATTTATTATAAACAATCAATTTTTGAATGGATTGAATATTATTTAGTGGTTGATGTTTGGTCTCTTTGCGCACGTTCACGTGGTTAATTTTAAGTTATTTTAAATTTGTAGTTGTAAATCAAATAGTAAAACTGTCATCCCCTATTCCCTTGTATCCTGTCATAAAAATTCTTTGTGTATGTGTAAATAAGTTGTAAAAGGGGTAGTTAAAAAACACTCTCTCATCGATATCGAAGCAGAACAGTCGGTTCTTCGTTCGGTAAAGTGAGTTTGTCAATAGTGTCGCCGACTTGATCGATAAACCCCTAAAAAACACAGTGCAAGTGCAAAGTAATACGTACTATAATCTCTAATACAGTCCACTTAGCTGAAGAGTAAGGTGGAACGTCCCGTTCTAAGTTTTATAACTCATTGCAACTTTTAGTATCTTTTTAACATAATGCTCTGTGGTTAAGTATTCTGTTATGGTTAGAAGCCTTTGAATCTCTCCTTTGGTTAGATATTTCACTGAATTGACATTTGTCAAGTTGTTATTGTAAAACTGTATTAATGTGATGCACGTTGATTTGCTTTTGTTCATAAAAAGTGGTTTAATTGTGCAAAAATGTTATCTCACCTAAGGGTGATAACGAGCCCATGTGGTGGCTCTTCCTTCTTGATCCAGCCTTCGAATCGAAACGACGAACTTGGTGCGTTAGCAAAATTTAAATCGCTTATTTTAGCGGATTCTAGCTTACTACCTTGGATAAAATTAATCTTTCTGGTGTTTGTGAGTAAGAAAGTTAATTATTACGCCTTTGGCGGATTTCACGTCGTTTTTATTAATACTATTGGCCTTCGCTCAGTTAGTGAAGCACATTTTTGTGATATTTGTTATATTCTACCCACATTGTTATGTGGTAAATAATTGCTTTGTAGCACTTCTTGTTCTATGTGTTACATGAATTTTAGGGTCCAAATTTAAGTCCAAATTTACGTCTAAGACTACGACTAAGTCTTTGTCTACGTCTGCGTGCGAGTCCAAGAGTAATTACATATTTTAGGTTTAGCAGTTCCAATTTAAGTAGATGCACATTTGTGAAGATTTGTTTAAGTAATCGTTCTGGTGGTATTACGATTACCCAGACTCGACAACTTACTGAAATAGATGGTATTGAAGCTCCCGACGAAGAACTAATTATTGATACAATAAGTTCCATCTGCTGGACTACCGAAATATTAATCGAAACCTGTTGAAGTTATCCGTTGATGAATATTACACCTGAAGCGATTTTGTGTGACCATCTGTAATTGCTGTAATCCCGTTAAGTTGGATTTGGAATCCTTGACTGCTACTGGTGCATTGGAATTACTTCTTGAGGTCGTATACTTCCTTATTTAAGTGTGTTGTGTATGTTCTGTTGAGATTATTGGATTAATACTTTTGTGTATGAAACCTTATATTCGCCCTTTTATTATTTTGCTTTGCATGCAACCATACTTACACCTGTGTTGTAAGGTGGGTTGCGATAATTAACGTAAAATCTGTATTTATGATAAAATTATTTAGGTATTAATGTTTGAATGCTTCCTTAGTAACTGCTATTTTCTTATAAATAATGCTAACAACTCGATAATGCGTTCCAGTAATTTATACATATTGATTGTAAATCTAGTCACGAGCTTAGACCCTTGGTTAAATTATTACTCACTTGAGTTATGCGGTTATAGCGTACTTAGTGGCCACCAAGTCTGCGTACCCGATTATTACTTAGTACGAATTATTTTTGCGTATGGGCTCGTGCCCGGATATTTTGAACACCATTGCGTTATTACTGTTAAATATTATTTATACAATCACCTGGGGTAAACATATATTTGCTTATTGTGAGCACTTAGCTTGGTTAATTTTCTCTTGAATCATTTGGGTTTGAATCTTGTATGTATGATTATTTGTAGAATTATTTGTTCTAGTGAAATTTATATTTATGTGTTTGAGTTCATATTTGGCATTGTAGTTACTTCAATAAATTCAGGTTTAATTCTGTACCCTGTTAATTTATTGATATAGTGAGTTACCTTGGGTTTCGCCCGAGAATAGTGGAACATTTCTCGTTGGTTCTGCTTGCTTCTGTTCCTGGCGCCCACTAATAAAATAGTTAGTTTTGACTTATTGGACCTTTCTAGTGGTTCCTTATGGTCCCTGAATGCGATTCTTTACCCACCGCCCTGATGAGTCTTTTCTGAGCTATTCCGGAGTACTATTTGTCATCGTAACGTTAAGGAACCCATTATATCGATTAGATATCGAATTTTTACTGTGGCAAAGGAATTAGATCTTAGAACAATAAAACCATGCAGAGGTAAGTCGATATGCAAATTTATAAAACCCCGCGCTGAACAATGGCCTTCATTACCGGATTATTTAATTAATTAATTAGTTCCTATCCTTTAACCTCCTCATTTATACTAAAATTTAATAATTGTCGTAGTTTTGATTATGGTTAAACGTGTTACGAAAAGAAAAACATCCTGCTTACACATTTAATGGTACAAACATCTGGTTATAACGGTAGATTTTATAATACATCCCTTATCCTTTGTGTCAAAGGTTGGTGGTCCAATAGTTTACTTTAGGTAAACTAAATTTATGAGGGGTTATTGTATTGTAAATCTTTATCTTATTTGTCGTCTCAGGTTCGAGGAACCATTCGGGTTCATCAGACGTAGTATATAACAAAGGGGTTGGAATTTGTGGAAAACGTTAAACGTTTTTGTCGGGCGAGCACTGTAATTAGTTGCATTTGTCCATTAATAATTTAATTTCGTAGATTAATTAGTTGTATCGTATTTAAGTTACGCATTGTTTTTACATTAATTTTTATTGTCATTCATTAATTATTCATCAATATGGTTATATCAATTGATTAAGCTATTCTTGAAGCTAGATTTGTAGTTAAAAGGTTGGATCATATATACAGTAAGATTAATCAACCGGAAAATGTATCGATTGCTTTAATTAGAGCATCGATTAAAAGTGTCGAGCAAATTCAAGACTTTTTGCAAGGATATTTTTTTTGATGAGGAGAGTGAACAACTGGACGAATTCTCGGCCCTTAGGGTGAAAATCGATGATTATCTATTAGATATTCGGATTATGGCTAAACAATGCAAATTAGATCGCGTAGAAAATAAGCCGAAGGTGGAAAATATAAATATTTCTTTGTCGGTAAATAGTCGGGTACGCTTGAAACACCTTTTTGTCCCGCGGTTCTCGGGACGCATTTCGGATTTTGAGAGTCATCATGCAATTAATAAGCGATTGATTCATGATAATGTCGGTTTGTCCTCTGTGGAAAAATTTTGCTATTTCATAGATACACTAGATGAGTCGTCGCGTATGTTAATAAAACATTTGCCATTAAACAATTGTGCATACGAAGAAGCCTATAAAGTCATTACTAATCGTTTTCAGTCCAAGAGGTTATTACTTTCCACATATTTTAATGCTCTCGAAAAATGCCCCAAGGTCAGTTCCTCAGACTCGCATGCGGAACTCCGGAAATTAATTAGTTGTTTTGATGAAAATATATTCGCATTAAGGCAGCTGGAAATAGATTTATTAGATTTCATGTTGTTTAATCTGTTATCGAAAAAATTAGATACAAACATTTTAAAGCGTTTTGAATTAGGAAATAGTGACAAGGTTCCCTCGTACAAAGATTTAA
Source organism: Platerodrilus igneus (assembly GCA_036346225.1). NCBI lineage: Eukaryota > Metazoa > Arthropoda > Insecta > Coleoptera > Lycidae > Platerodrilus > Platerodrilus igneus. The sequence goes on from JARFIW010000273.1 coordinate 295,875, forward strand.
GGTCGTACATTGAAAAACAATGTGAAGTGTTGGAAATAAATGACATTGCTTCAGGAACATGCTTGAAATCTCGAGATTCCGTAAAACAAAGGGAAAGTTCGTTAGCACTTCTGCTAAAACTTCTTTAGTTGGTACCACTAATGATGTTAAAAATTGTAGTTTATGTCAAGCTATGCATCCTATTTATAAATGTATGCAGTTTCTCGATAAAACCCCTCAAGAAAGATTTGAGGTGGTAAAGCTTAAAAATCTTTGTATTAAAAGTTTAAATGCTTCACATTCGGTGAAAAATTATAAGTTAGATTGGTCGTATAGAAAATGTCATGAGTCGCACAATTCGTTACTTCACTTCGATAAACGAGAAAAATCGGTGTCTCCACGCAGACAAACTCATCGTCAAGGGTCAGCGTCCCCTCGGAGAGCGGCGCCTAGACTTACTTCTACTAGTGGACCTAGTGAAGACAATCTGTCGTTGGCGGTTGTGCTAACTCGTTAATTTCGACGACATTATAACATACAACGACGCTGTTAGCTACGGCAATGGTGTCGGTGCTAGATTATACAGGAAAATTGCAACCTGTTCGTGTAATATTAGATAACGGATCCATGGACAGTTTTATGACTGAAAGATGCCGTCAGAAATTAGGTTTAAGGAAACGGAGAGCCAATGTCACTGTTCAAGGACTTTGCTTGAATTCGTCGTTGGTGTCTGGTGCACTATCGTGTATAGTCAGCCCCTCGGGAGCAAGGTCTCCAGCATATGAAATTGAGTGTTATATTTTGCCTAACATTTGTAATCAATTACCTTCGTCGTCGATAGGGGTCAATGAATGGTTGTATACTCGAGGTTTGACCTTAGCTAATCCTAATTTTAATATTCCTGGTAAAATTGGTATGCTACTCGGAGCGGAAATCTTTGCTCAGGTTTTGTAAAACGAATCTCGTTGGGGTGTCGCTAACGAGCCAGTTGCTATTAAATGGATCTTTGGTTGGGTTTTAACGGGAAAGGTCGTTTCCTCGAATAATTCTATTACGTCGTTGTGTGCTTTCGTTGAGCCCTTAGACAGCGACATTCGTCGATTTTGGGAATTAGAAAATATTCCCTTCAAGAAATACATTTCTCCTGAAGAAGAAAAGTGTGAAAATCAATTTCTGGAAATTTATAGACGTAACAAGGACGGTCGTTTTGTAGTGTCCTTGCCATTTAAAATTTCTGAACCCTCATTTGTGGGTACGAGATCAATTTATATTAAAAGATTTTTGTCGTTAGAACGTCGTTTGCTAAAAAATCCTGAATTGTATTCGGATTATAAAAAATTTATGGAGAATTATTTGAAAAACGGTCACATGGTTCAAGTGGAATCGCTTGAAAATTCATCGGTCCATGAGAAAATGTATTATATTCCCCATCATGCTGTACATAAGCGTGATAGCACTACCACCAAATTGCATGTAGTTTTCAATACTTCGTGTCCGGATCAATCTGGAAATTCGTTAAATGGTAGCTTGGCTATTGGTCCTGCTCTGCAAAAGGACATTGTAGTTTTGTTATTTCACTTTCGTGTACACCTATCGTAATTACAGCTGATATCAAACAAATGTATCGGCAGATTTTGGTTAAAGATACTCATCATGATTATCAACGAATTGTCTTGAGATTTTCTCCGTCAGATCCTATTATGGACTTTAAATTAAATATTGTGCCTTATGGAGTTTCGTCGTCGCCTTTTTTGGCCGTGCGTGCTGTTCAAGAATTGGCAAGGTTAGAATCGATTAATTTTCGTTTGGCGTCATCGGTATTGGCGAGCGATACCTATGATGATGACTTAGTCACTGGATGCAATTCGATTGAAGCTGCTAATCAATTAATTGGTAAGTTGAATAGTATTTGCACTAGTGGTGGTTTCCAGTTAAGAAAATGGAGTAGTAATTGCTCGGAAGTAATGTCCAACTTGAGGGAGTCCATGTCCATTTCGGACGCAATTACATTTCAAGATAAACATATTGGTTCAATAAAAATTTTGGGTTTTTCGTGGTGCGCTCTTACAGATGCATTTTTATACAACTTAGACGTTGAAGAACGCACTTGCACTAAGCGTAATATTTTGTCAACTATCGCAAAAATTTTTGATATTCTCGGTTTGATAGCGCCTTTGGTACTTTTCGCTAAACGATTAGTTGAAGATATTCGGTTTTTAGGTCTCGCTTGGGACCAAGAGCCGCCATTGGAAGTCGTACAAAAATGGAATCATTTTTTGGGTGAATTGCCAGCGGTTTCGAATATTGAGATTTCGCGTCGCATCGTATGTAATAATTTTAAAGGGGTAGAGTTGCATGGATTCTGTGATGCTTCTAAAGCCGGGTATGCAGCTGTCATGTATTTTCGTTCGTTCGATCTAGAAGGTAATATTACCATGTCCTTAGTATGCGCAAAATCGAAGGTTGCTTTTACTAATCGCGTTTCATTGCCCCGTCTCGAATTATATGCTGCCGTACTCTTGTCAGATTTAGTAGATTTCGTCAAAAATACTTATACAGATATTTTATCATTTAGTAATATTTTAGCGTGGTCAGATTCTACTGTTGTTTTGTCTTGAATTCGGTCTTCTTCGCATAAGTGGAAGACATTCGTTAGCAATCGCATTTGGCATATTCAAGAACGTATTCGTACATCTTCATGGTTTCATGTTAAGTCCCAGGATAACCCTGCGGATTGTGCCTCACGTGGACTTTTGGCTTCAGAGTTAGTTCATCATCCATTATGGTGGACAGGACCTTCCTGGTTAGTGTGTTGGAGCAAAGAACGGCCAGTAACGTCGCTGTCAAAACTTTTCGACTCGTCTCAGATGGACGTCGAATATCGTACTCTGTCGTTAACAGTCGTTATGTCTGAGAATTTCTTAGATTTGTTGTTGGATAAATTTTCAAAACTACAGGAAATTTGTAGGATTATTACATGTATTCATCATTTCATTCGTAATGTTCAATGTCCGGCAGATTTGCGTTCAAAATATTCTAATGGTTTGTCTCTAGCTCAGCAGCAAGAGACTATACATTTATTGATTAAAAGAGTTCAAACAAATGTTTTTGCCCAAGACATTGCAAATATTAAAACTGGAAAACTTGTTAGTAAACAAGTTCGTAGCCTTAGTCCGTTTCTAGATAGTCGTGATTTGTTAAGAGTGGGCGGTCGCCTACGTAATTCTGAGTTGTCGCATGATGCAAAATTTCTCATTTTGCTTCCTCGGTCGCATCGGTTGAGTGAAATTATTGTCTTAGATTGGCATGAAATACATTTACATCCTGGTAGGGACGGTATCGTTCGGGTAGCTACCGTCAAGACAGCTCAAGGGTTAGTTAAACGCCCCTTAGTTAAACTATGTTTACTGCCAGTTACTTAATATTTGAATGGTGTGTATACATATATTCACTTATATAAGTTTGTCGGTTAGGTTTCTTAGTTAATAGCTCTAATTAGTTTTAAATATAAAATAAGTTAGTTCATACTTATTTTGGTGGGCGGGATGTTCGGTCTCTTTGTCGCACGTTCGCGTGGTTAATTGTAAGTTATTTTAAATTTGTAGTTGTAAATCAAATAGTAAAACTGTCATCCCTTATTCCCTTATATCCTTTCGTAAAAATTCCTTGTGCATGTGTAAATAAGTTGAAAAAGGGGATAGTGAAAAAACACTCTCTCATGGATATCGAAGCAGAACAGTCGGTTCTTCGTTCGGTAAAGTGAGTTTGTCAATAGTGCCGCCGACTTTATTGATAAACCCCTAAAAAACACAGTTTAAGTGCAAGGTAACACGTACTATAATTTCGAATACAGTCCACTTAGCTGAAGAGTAAGGAACTACATCTTAGAACAATAAAACCACGCGGAGTCCATATACAAATTTATAAGACCCCCGCGCTGAACAGTTATTATTTAAGAAATGTAAGGTAACTGATTAGTTGAATCCTTAAATAAAAGTGTTGTTCGTACGACTAAACTCAAATATTTTCTTAGTTTCTAAACTTACGCTTATGAGTTATACCTCTGAAGAAAGGAGATAAATTAAGGATGTTTTTAGATAGGTGTGCATTTTTTGGTAAGAGGTACTTTTTTGAGTAATTTCGATTTGAATAACACGAACTATTTTTCATAAGACTGAAGCGACGCCGACAACTTCGCTTTTTCTTGTGATAATGGGTGATTTTTGAAATATCTATCATTTATGAAGGAGGCAACCTTCATCTACACCGCAAACAAAGAATTACGTTTAAAGAGCCAATACTATATTTTTAATTATTAATAATCGATGGTTAAGCACGCTTTTTATAAAAAAAAAGTGAAAAGTGAAATAACTTTGAAACCGTAAAGAATTAGATTCTAACATACAGGGGTATTTTGGTAGGAAATGACCTCCCCTACCACACCCTGAAATTTTGTCCATGAGTTTCTGGACATTCTGTATAATGGACCAATGATGTTGCGTTCGGAATGGTGCGTACACTGATTTTTTCTCATGAGACATATGAGCACTTTACATTAGATTTAATTACTCATTTTGCATAAGAAATTACGTGTTAATTTTTTAATTAGATCATATTATCTGAGATGCTGGTGTCAGATTGCTATCTCATATAACAATTATTATACACTTGAACTAGAGTCCACTACCTAGATAGGGGTTTTTATTAAATAAAAGTTTTTCACGTACCTTTTTGTGATAAACTTTTAGCAATTTGAGCATCGTTTTAATTTTAAGTATTATAACAACGGTAACTGTACTTTTAAAAGGGAAATTGTCTGCTAAGGCATCATAATGAATTTCTAAAAGATATCTATCCAACAACAGTGTCATTTGTGCCTATAATATTTCAATAGTTTGATTAGTACAAGACTTTAAGACATTGCAATAACCTCATTGCTTATAGGAAATATAATGGAGTTGAAAAGTAATATATAAAACGCTAGAGGTTACGGCTATAATTTTTTTTCATCGACATAACAATTTTTATAGCCTGTAATTAGATTGCTCGCTAATCATGTAAAAGTTGACTTTCACAGTATTTTTAAAGTACGGAAGCTTATTGCATTCTTTTATAAAACCATAAAAGACTGAAAGAAAATTCTCTCACCCACCATATTGATATCGTTCCACTGCGAATCTGAAAATAGAAAAGAGTATTAGAAACATAAATTAGTTCTTAAGCCTAGGGGTGTATTTTAGCCAACAAAAGTAGTTTCTAATAAAACACGTTTGTAGTTTCCAGCAAACACCACGTGGAGGTAACCAAATGTTTGCCAGGGTAAGTGAGGGAAGGTAGAATACGTATTAAAAATTTCCCAAATAATTATTTAGTTAATAAACCGCAATAAAAATACACATTCTTTGCAAAAACCCCAATAAAGAAATAGAACTAATACAAATTTATTGTTAAAACTACGTGAACCAAAAATTTAAAGTGTCTTAAATTATTAATATTCACCAAATGTGATTGTAGAGATCATCACTAACTAGCTTGTAATGAATTCGTAGCTTATGGGTAATTTGTCAATTCTCAATTAGGAATAGAGAAATTTGCTAAAAGTAATATAAGTACATATTTTTTTACCTTAACACAGAAGAATTTTATGATTGCATACCACTTAGTAAATAGGAACCTGCTCTAGCTGAAAAATTCATTAAGACTTAGGAGGCAGCAAATGTAAGTCAAATTAGAAATACTTGGAAAGCAGAGCTCTGTTTATGTCATACCTACATTACAAATTAAGTTCCCACTTCTACATAGTAAAGTAATATAATTGATTATCTTCAAATAAAGCTAAAATTTATACATGTTGTGTAACGGTTTACAAATTTCTGTTTTTCACGTTTATTAGTACGATTTGCAATTAACATATGTTTACAAATTTTTAGGCATTCGGTTGTTGATTACATTCTGCACTATACAGGGTTATTACAAATGAAATAGACAGTTTGGATAGCCTTTAAAAAATCAGACTGGTGTATTTGAATATAGTAAGCGAGATAGGTTTATAGGAATTTCTTAAAGTTTATGTTGGTACAACTGTTAGGTTGGTACTGCTGTTAAAACAACGACCAGTCTAGCAAAATGGCCGCTACTAAAATGGAGAAAGCTTATTGTGTTCTTGAATTAGCCAAAACAAAGTCTGTTACTGTTGTGCAGCGTTATTTCAGAACAAAATACGGTAAAACACCACCAACAAGGCAATCAATCTATGACTGGTATAAACGTTTCGAAAATAGTGGATGTCTGTTTAAAAGAAAGAGTACTGGAAGACCTCCTGTTAGAAAAGAACAAATCGATAGTGTTCGTGATGTTTATTTACGAAGTCCAAGACAATCGACTACATCAGCAAGTTTAGAATTGCAAATTCCTCAACCTACTGTGTGGAAAATTCTGCGGAAACGTTTGAAAATGAAACCGTATAAATTGCAGTTAGTACAAAGTTTAAATGCCGGTGATAAAGTCGTACGTAACAATTTTTGTCTGGAGATGCAACAATGTCTCGAAAATGATGACACATTCTTTAATCGCCTAATTTTCAGTGACGAATGTACCTTTCACATTAGTGGAAAAGTTAATAGACATAATGTAAGGATATGAATCACAGAAAACCCAAGAGCGACTTTACAACATATACGCGATTCCCTAAAGTTAACGTGTTTTGCGCTTTATCTCGTGAAAAGGTTTACGGGCCGGGCCGTTCTTCTTTCACGAAGTGTCAATAACCGGAGTAATTTATCTGAACATGTTACACGAATGGTTAATGCCTCAACTACAGGAAGATAGTGATAACTTCGTTTTTGTACAAGATGGAGCTCCGCCTCACTGGCACTTACAGGTCAGAAAATATCTGGATGAACATCTTCCTAGACGATGGATCGGCCGTGCAAGTGAGCAAAACCTTGTGCTTAAGCCGTGGCCACCTCGTAGTCCAGATTTAACGCCCTGCGACTATTTCTTATGGGGTTATGTAAAAGACAAAGTTTTCATACCACCGCTTCCTGTTGATATCGACGAACTTAAACAACGTATCACAAATGCTCTTGCTACAGTTGACCGTTACATGCTCAATAGCGTGTGGCAAGAATTCGACTACCGTGTTGATATCTGTCGTGTTACCAAAGGTGCAAACATTGAACATTTGTAAAAATTTTAAATAAAAACTTAATCATTTCTTCTTTATAATCATATAAGTAATAATCTTAACTTTTCAAAAATAAACTTTCTATAACCTATCCAAACTGTCTATTTCATTTGTAATAACCCTGTATAACCCTAGAAAGAAATGGTAAAAAATAAATTTTAGTTGCCCATTTTGTTTAACAATCAAGTCATTAATGAAAAATTTGGTGAAAGAACTATTACACCTATGACGCAAGCAAGTTCATTTATATTAAGGGATATTTACAACCCACTTTAAATTTTTTGAATACTTGGAAATACGATTTATTTTAAATTCATCCTCGATTAATTTTTGTCTATACGTTTGCGATAAATCGAACGACTTTCTGTGGAGTATGTAAATGAACAAACCACAGAGATTTGATATAATTAAAATTTGCTAAATGGACTAGCATTGGGAATTTGCAAAAGAATACAAAAAATGAGAAAAAGCTTAATCATAAAAAATCTCCAAAACACAATAACGTAATTTAAAATTCAAACCAATACCCAAGTCTCCCATCTCCTTTTCTAATTAATAATTGGATACATAGAGACGCCTAAGATTTTTGAATTGTAAAATGTATCAAAGTTTGTTTGTATATATAAAGTATTTAATTACATAAACAGCTAATAGAAGTTTCTGGGTTTAAAGTAAAGCAGTTGAGAATGTACAAGCTATCATTTTCGTATACTATTTTTATACTGAATCTAAATCCGGAATCAGATTTTCAAAATACAGATAATTATTTCTTATACATAAAAAAAAATCTTGAACAAATTACAATGCACATAAGATCCCCGAAACAGCAGTAAAGCATATTCTTTATTTTTCCTGCGTCTAAGACCGCAATAAATTTTTTGAAATATTTTTAGGATACGAAAAATATACAGGGTGTTTCACGACGAGAGGGAATAACTTCGTGTAATGATTCCCTGAGTAATTCTAAGACGAAATGATTCTCTACACTTTTGCTCAATTCTCAACCGTATGTGAGATATCGACCCTTAAAGTTGCCAACCCTACTGGGTAATACTAACATTACAATGAATGGACGAGTAGGTCACTTATCATTCTTAACTTTTAAAAATTTAATAACTAACAAATTTCAACAAGTAAAACCATTTAAAATGACAATTACAACAAGCTAAGAACTGATAAAGCAACAAAATTACGGCTACAAATGTTCGACATGGCCTCCTTCCTGCTCCACACATAACCGAAGTCTTCTTCTCATTTGTCTGGGCCAGTTGTAGTTCTCCATATTTTCTTTCACAAGATTGAACGCATCGTTTATTCTAGCAATAAGTTCCTCCTTCGTTCTTGGCTTGTCGTGTTCATAAACCAGTGTCTTCATGTGTCCCCAAACAAAGAAATCCCCGTCCTGCATGTACCACATTCGTCTTCGTGTTTGTAAGGGTATATCTTCAAGTAAAATGGGCAGCTCCTCCTCCAAAAACTGACGATACATGACACTATTTAAATTTCCTGGGAAAATAAATGGTCCGATCAACTTGCTTGCCATTACTCCAGCCCAAACGTTAACTGAGAAACGGTGTTGAAAATGATTCTCGATTATTGCGTGGGATTTTCATCAGCCCAGACGTGTTGATTATGAGTGTTATTGATTCCGTCTCTAGTGAAAGTGGCCTCGTCGCAAAACAGAGTTAGGTCTATGAGTTCCAAATTATCTTCCATCCACTCACAGAACGTTACTCTAGTTGGAAAGTCGGTTGGGAGGAGATTTTGAACTTTAAGAAGATGATAAGGGTGCAATCCATTTTCACGTAATGTCCTCCACGCGCTTGTTACGCTTTGTCCTGTTCTTGCTTTTATTTTTCTTAAACTCGTGCGAGGATCTTCATTGACTTCCCGTAAAACAACTTCTGCTGCGTTCCTGCGAGGCGTTTCTCTCTCGTAAGCGAGTTTAGGAAAGGCTCCTGTTTCCCACAAGGATCGAAATAGTCTCGTGAAGGTTTTCCGATTGGGCTTTCTTCGATTTGGAAATTTGGCTTGATATGTCTCGGCTGCTAAAACAGAGTTTCCATTACAAAAACCATACATAAACACCATATCGGCGTATTCCGTGTTACTGAATAAAAGGGGCATTTTGAAACTTTAAATAAAATCTTTCAAAAACGTTAAATTTCCAGCGTTTGGGAATTTTTGAAGTTTGTTTGACAGAAGTTTCCACAACTGCTAATTCAACTGAATTTGTAGTTATGGAAACTATCTGGAAGTCAAAGGAAACGAGACATTTTTCATACTGCAAGTGCATTTTTACCGAGAGGCTTCCCATGACACGACCCATGCGAATATGAACTTTAACTGCTCATAACTTTTTTATGGTTGTGAATTGAGCAAAAGTGTAGAGAGTCATTTCGTCTTAGAATTACTCAGAGAATCATTATCCGAAGTTATTCCCTCTCGTCGCGAAACACCCTGTATATAAAATGTTGCATTAAACGACACGCGAAAGAATTAATGGGCTTACCATGCACGTTCAAAATTTTCAAATTTTATTTTATTAGTCTTTAAATTATACAATGATGTAAGTGTTCGATTATGTTATCATAGGTTTTTCCGGTTTAACTTTCAAAATCTATTATACTATTTATCAAAAGAAAATCGACGGTTCAAACTTTAATTCACAGAATCTTTAGCCATTAAAATCACGTGTAAGGATCGATTGGAAAAATCAAGTCCATGGTATGAGAGTATAATTATGTAGTTTCAGGTTTTCACTTATACAGTTTAACTTTCAAATCTGTTATTTCGAAAGGAAATTAACGAAAATACAGCAATGCAGCATTCAAGAGTATTATTTGTTTAATATGTATAAGCAAAATAATTATAACGTTTATAAATATATACAAATGAAAGTTAAATAGTTATAAATGAATGATTTGTACAGTTTGAAGGAGATCAGAAATCTTCGAAGGGCTTCGTTATTGCTCGTGGAACCAAGTAAAACTTAAACACTTATTGATTGAATATATGATATATATATATATATATATATATATATATATATATATATAATGAATTACTAATAACGACCTCCTTTATTGTAATTTTCTAAAAATGTTGTGGGTTTTAGGTCGGCTGGATTATTTAAGAAAACTCTTTTTTATAAACCTGAGCTTTCGGATTTATTTTAATCCTTTTTCAAAGGTACTACAATAACAGAATTGATAAATAAACATTAAATGATATTGTATACTCACTAAGGCGAGGTTATAATAAATTGGCGATTAACATAAAAAGTTATTTTGGTTATAAATCTTCTAAAATGTATATAACAACTTCAAAATACAACAAGAGGTAAAAGTATTATGTAAATAAAATATTGATAATAAATAAAAGTCAAAAGTTTGATAGAAATTGTTATTAAATAAATAATTTTCATCTCCCAAACAATTATGTTTTAATAAGCTTAGATGTAGTTTCACTATTTACTAATATTCCAAAACAATTAGTACTAGACAATATCAAAAACATTTGGCATAATATAAAAAAACGTATGTAATATTCCAAAACAATTATTTTTAGATATAATAGAATTCATATTTGATAGTAGTTACTTCAGCTTCAAAAATGAATATTATATTCAAACTTTTGGTTGCCCTATGGGATCCAATTTAAGTCCAATATTTGCACAAATTGTAATGGATAGTCTTTTAGATGAAGTAATTAAGAAACTTCCTTTTCAACTACCCTTCATTAAAAATTTGTTGATGACATAATTACATCTGTACCAGCAAATAAAATTACCGAAACACTTAATACTTTTAACAGTTATCACAAAAAATTCAGTTTACCGTAGAAGTAGAGAATAAAAACGCAGTACCATTTTAGATACGTTACTTATTAGAAATACAAATAATTTTATTTTATTAGATTGGTATCAAAAACCAACCAACTCTGGAAGGTACTTAAATTACTTCTCGTATCACTCTTACAAAATAAAAATAAATTTTATTTTAACACTAAAAAACAGAATTAAAACAATAAGTTACCATACATTTTATCAAAAAAATTTAAACAAACTTTTTAATATTTTAATAAAAAACAACTATCCTCCAAAATTAATAAAACGTCTTTTATATAACCACACTACAGAAATTACAGATAATAATACACATAACAACACAAATAATAATAATAATAATAAACAAATAGACAGTACAGTTACATTTAAATCTCTTCCATACATTGAACACCTTACACCAAAACTAACTAACGTATTTAACAAATTTAACATAAAAATAACTTCTAAAAATACTTTAACCTTAAATTACATTTTCTCTAAAATTAAAGATAGAACTCCTATTTTAAATAAAAGGAACATCATATATAAAATCAATTGTCTAGATTGTAATGAGTGTTACGTAGGACAAAGCAAACAAACCCTTAGGCAACGAATAACCCAACATAAGAGCGATATACGTATAAAACCAAATGCTTGTGCCCTATGTATACACGTAAATACTAAAAACCATAAAATAGATTTTATCAATCCAATTATATTACAGATGGAAGACAAAAAATCAAAAAGAGAGTTTCTAGAAATGTGCCACATCTACCAGCAAAAAAATACTATGAACAAAAGAACAGATTATTAATAACTTAAATTGTATCTACACGTATCTTCTAAATATCAAAAATAAAACAACCACACAGCAACAAATATGTCAATGGATCTATAAGATGAATTTCTCTTAATAATATTAAAATAAATAAATATAATAAAAAACAACACACACACACACACACACACACACACACACACACACACACACACACACACACACAAAAAAAAAACCGCACCCACATACACACACATACATACATACACTCACAGTGCTACATGCAGATATATACACAGAATAGTTATAATAAACATTTTTTAAGGTTGCCTTTTAATAACAATTTCTATCAAACTTTTGACTTTTATTTATTATCAATATTTTATTTACATAATACTTTTACCTCTTGTTGTATTTTGAAGTTGTTATATACATTTTAGAAGATTTATAACCAAAATAACTTTTTATGTTAATCGCCATTTTATTATAACCTCGCCTTAGTGAGTATACAATATCATTTAATGTTTATTTATCAATTCTGTTATTGTAGTACCTTTGAAAAAGGATTAAAATAAATCCGAAAGCTCAGGTTTATAAAAAAGAGTTTTCTTAAATAATCCAGCCGACCTAAAACCCACAACATTTTTAGAAAATTATATATATATATATATATATATATATATATATATATATATATATATATATTGTAGTGGTTTTAAAGGGTTAAATTTAAGTATAAACAAGGCAACTTCAAACACCCAGTATAGAGGAAACAACCAAAATTTACGTGCGAAATTTATTTCATGTAGTTAATTTAAAGTAACAGGTATTACCATAATTTTACAAGTAGTGATTAAAATTTAGTTAGGTTTGTAAAGAAAATAAATTGTAGAAGCCAATGCAAAGTATTAATTAATTTAATTGAGTTTAGTTGATAGCGTTATTACGTCTAATACACATAAGAGCTTGAAAAATCGATAATACCAAGGTGAAACGCCTTGCTAACAAACGAATAGTCGTTGAATATAAAATACCTGGAAACGTAAAACTCCTAGAAATGTTGTTTTAAAACGTTTGTTGATTGAACACCTGCATGTTTTCGAAATGTCAGGTTCCCCTTATTTGTCTAGATAAAAAACAGAATTCGAGGTATATCGGGTAAACGGTCAGATGGTTCGCATAAATGCTAACTAAAAATTTCCTTAAAGTGCAGAAGGGATGAACGATCAATGAAATGCTTCGGAATGAGACAGGCATAATAGCAGTTCATTTCAAAACGCACGTATTCAGTCCACATGGGTTAGTTTGAAACGCGGACAGTAATATCGATTTCTACCACTCAAACAAGGTTAGCAGGAAACATAGAATATGCATAAGAGAGAAATAGCGTTAATAAAAGCGGGGTTTCAAGACGTCACTAAATATTTTATTGGTCTATATAGTTAGTAGTACAACAGACAAACACGGGAAAATTTGAATGCGGGCTTTTCGAAAAATATAATAACGACGAGTTAAATTTCGAAAATTTCGAAAACGGCTGAACTAAAATTTTAAGAAGTATTATTTTAAATGAATGATTTCGCTGGAAGAGCGGCCGAGAGGTGTCATTTCGAAGTGTATAAATACTTTAAGAAAATTAATAGGAGTCTCTTAATATTTTCATCGCTTCAGACTAGTGTCGAGTCTAAATTTTATTGAGGTGCAACATATAATTTAACATGCTGGTGAAGTGGCGTAATGTAACGTAAATTAAATTAAGCAATTATAAAAGAAGTGTAATATACGTGGATTTGGATTTGGATGCATCGTGAATGCAGAGCAGGCAGCTCAACTTAGAGGGTGTTCATCTACAAATAGCTGGTGGCGGCAAGCAGAGCAGAACCACGAAACCGATGGCGAAACAACTTAACGGCATTGTTAACGGAGTAGGGATCTTCAAGAAATTCCAGGTAACGCTTTAGAATTTGTTGTTTGTATAAACTATGAAAATTATTGTGATGTGTGAGAGTGAACTATGAAGGTATTTTGCATTATTTTGCGTATTGAAAATATTACGTATAACTAACTTTTATTATGGTATTTAAGTATAAATCTAAAGGTGTATATAAAGCTTATTAACGTCCTCAGGAATTTAAAATTTTTATTGTTACGAGTACATGGTTCTTTTTTTGTTTGCAATAAGCGTATGCTAAGTAAAAGACATACATTAATCATAAAAAAATAACTAGGTTATCATGAGCTCACCATACTACAGAGTGCCCTAATTAAAATTAATTATAAATAAAGAAAGAAAATTAAAGTATTATTCAAGGCCCATTTACTCCGGTTACTTTTAATGTGTTTGATATTTCAAGTTAAAATACTGGACTTTACAAAATTAAAATTTATTGAGCTGTAACTTGAGCACTGAAATGTAGATAATCTTGAATTTTATTTGCAAATAGTGGTAAATAAATATTGTATGATTGTTGTATTATTTTGTACTTTTATTGAGAGTGTGCGTGAACGATAAAAAGTATGATAGTGAATCTAGGTATCCAAGAGGAGGCCCAACTGAGCTAGCCAGGGAAGCGGTTGAAGAATTAAGGTGATGAAGAGAGGAATCTGGGTAAGAAATTATTTTTTTGAAAAATTTTTCTATTGTGTGCAATTATGACGATTTTTGGAAAATTAATAAAATCCTCGAATGTGTTTTGAGAAAGTACTGGGCTAACTAGGTTACACGGCAATATATATATATATATATATATATATATATATATTGTGGTATATTTGTAGTTGAGCTGCCTGCTCTGCATTCACGATGCATCCAAATCCAAATCCACGTATATTACCAAAAAGCCTGTTACTATATATATTATATATTATATATATAATATTATGTTAAGGGGGGGGGTATAAGGTTTCTAAAGGTATATTTGTATTAATAGGGGTGTATGCCAAACGATAGGATCAATATTTCAGATTTAATAATTTAAAAACTATAAATTTTGCTATACTTTACATACGTTAAAGTATGTACTATTTCAGATTGAAACTTATATGCCAAAAGGTAGATAACATGACTTTATGACGTTGATATAATGCACGGTACTTGAGGTTTTATACTGAGTTGATATTTCATGAGCCAGTTGAGAGTACATTTGCCGTCGGAAAGCCGAACGCATTTATGGATATCTGCAATATAACAAAGCGTCCAGGTCGTGTATAAATTATTTGGCTTTTCCTTTTATAGAATCAAACTTTTGGACGAATTGTAAATCAAAATTTAAAGTGAATCAAAATGTAAAAGGTTATTGGAGTTTAGTGAAGTGTTTTGGACCAATAGTAGAAATTTAAAATTATTATAAAGACTGTAGCGAAGGTATGTTGGACACTGAAAGAAAGATGATTTGTTATTGGATGTTATATGTTTAAAAATGTTATTCTAGTAAGCTAAGTTTGTTGATTTAATAACTAAGCAAAATAAATAAGGGACTTTCTTTTCGAATTTGTTCAGATAAAGACCTATTTTATGAAACCTGCGTTAAGTTGTAAAATATTAATAAAATAAAAGTTTATATGTGTATCATCGAGTATTATTTAGTAAAGTGTGAAAGAAACAAGAAACTTCGAGTAAATAAAGGCGACGAGTATATAAAAAGGAGTTTTTAAAAGTGGTTAATAGTGCAACGGGAAAGGCAACGAGTAGTTAAAGAAGATTTTGGAAGTGGTTATTAGTGCAAAGGGGAAAGCGACGGTTATTTGTTTGAGAAGATTGGTGTTGGTTTTGGAATAGATTTGGTATAACGGCAGTAGGAGACAGGAGTGGATAAAGAAGGCATCGACGACATAAATAATTTTGGATTGATTTGAGAAGATTAAACGGCAGTAAGGACATCGTATGGATAATTGGAATGGCAGGACTAGGAGTGATTTATAAAAGACAGCGGGTTTGAATTGGATTGTGCGAAGAGAGGATTAATTGGGGTACGGAGCAGAGGAACAGGAGATCAAGACACGGCGAGGAAGAATTAACGCAGGGGAAGTAGACAACGGTTTTTTTTGCTAAATTCTAAATTGGGGTAAATTTATTTCAGGTTTGGGTCATCGAAATTGTTTTTAAGAACACCTGGAGGCAGTACGCAAGCGGACAACATTGGAGAATCTTTTGTGAAAGTGCGTACGGCGATTTCGAACTTGAGCCAGCAGTTAAAGAAGGCCTTCAGCGCGGTATAATTCTGGTAAGTACCGTGAATATATTAGAACGTCAAAATTAAAGTCAAAAATAGTTACATAAATTAATTTGGCATCAGGTAGCTTAGATCTGTTAAAATTTGGCATACATAGTAAATTCAGTACATTAAAAAAGTGGTAAAACAAACGAGGGTGCAGTTTGGTTGGGTAGTGCACATCTACTCACGATTGAACTCACGGTGAGTAGGTGAGAAAACCCTGAGATTAAAGTTTCAAATAGTCGAGGCATAAAATATAGTAATTAGTAAATAAAGAACCAACCAAACGTTTGCTAAAGCACCTCGATTTGAAGTCATACATTGAATAGTAAATTAGGGACGACGACAAAAGTCGTGTAATAAAATCTTGTTTAAAAAAAGAAGGAGTGAGTTCAAGAATATATATATATATATATATATATATATATATATTGCCGTGTAACTCTGGTAAAACCTTCGCCAGAGTAAAAAAAAACATTAGAGATATTTATTAATTTTCCAAAAATCGAAAATCGTCATCAATTTAACAAAATAAAAAAATTTTAACAAAAAAAATAATCTCTTACCCAGATTCCTCTCTTCATCACCTTAATTCTTCTTCAGTTCCCAGGTTAGCTCAGTTGGGCCTCCTCTTGGATACCTAGATTCACTATTATACTCTGTATCGTTCACGCACTCTCAATAAAACCACAAAATAATACAACCATCATACAATATTTATTTTGTCACTATTTACAAATAAAATTCAAGATTATCCACTTTTCAGAGATCAAGTTACACCTCAATAAATCCTATTTTTGTACTGTCCTGGATTTTAATTTAAAATATCAAACACATTGAATATATCCGGAGTAAATGGGCCCTGAATAATACCTTATTTTCTTTCTTTATTTATAATTTATTTAGAATTAGTATACTCTGGAGTATGGTGAGCTCATGATAACCTAGATAATTATGAATAATGTATGCTTTTGTACTTCGCATACTCTTACAACAAACAAAAAAAAACCCATGTACTCGTAACAATAACAATTTTAAATTCCTGGTGGAACGTTAATAAGTTCTATATACACCTTTAGATTTCTATTTAAATACCATAATAAAGTTAGTTATACGCATTATTTTCAATACGCAAGACAATGCACAATACCTTCAAAATTCACTCTCACACGTCACACAATTTTCATAGTTTCATAGTTTATAACAACAACAATTTTAAAGCGTTACCTGGAATTTCTTAAAGATCTCCACTCTGTTGACGTAGCCGTTAAGTAGTTTCGCTCTGCTCTGCTGGCGGTTTCTAGCTAATTGTAGAAGAACCCCATCTAGCTTGTGCTGTCTGCTCTGCATTTACGGTGTATCCAAATCCAAATCCAAATTAATTCCACTTCTTTCATAATTGCGTACTTTAGTTTTATTTAATTAAAATTTACGTTACTTCACGTCACTTCACAAGCTTGTTTAAGATAAATGTTGCACCTCTAATTAAATTTTAGACTCGTCACTTATTCGCGTATCAAATTATGAGGCCAACACTGTACTATTTAATTTAAAAATATGTATACTTACAAACTCGTATTCTGAAGCTGTGAAAATACTAAGAGATCGAAGTTAATAGAGAGAGCGATGCTAATTCTCTTCGAGTATTTATATGATTCCGAATGCCACCTCTAGGCCGCTCTTCCCGTGAAAAATCTAATTTAAAGTAACATTTCCTCAAATTTCAACCGTTTTCGAAATCTCCGAAATTTAGCGCGTCGTTGCGATATTTTCCAATAAACCCGACTTCAAATATTCTCGTGTTTATCTGATGTACAACTAACCATATCGACCAATAGTATATCCATTGACGTCTCAAAAACCCCGCCATATTAACGCTGTCCCTTTCTTATGCATATTATATGTTTCCTTTTAAGCTTGTTTGAGTGGTAGAAATCGATATTACTGTCTGCGTTTCAAATTTACTCCATGTGGACTATACGTGCTTTGCGACTGTCGTTTAACCAATATTCTTTGAAACTTGCTTGTTATCGATAAAAATAAGGGGAACCTGACATTTCGAAAACATGCAGGTGTTCAATTAAGCGACATTTTAACACAACATTTCTAAGAGTTGGCTTTTCAAGGTATTTTATATTCAACGGTTGTTTATGTGTTAGCAAAGCGTTTCACCTTGGTATTATCGATTTTTCATACTTTTATGGGTATTATACGTAATTACCCGTTCAATTAAACTCCATTAGATTAATAAATAAATTGCATTGGCTTCTAAAATTTATTTTCTTTACGAACCTTCTTTACGAACCTAACTAAATTTTATTCATTAATTGTAAAATTATGTTAATACTTGTTACTTTAAAATGAACTAAATAAAATAAATTTCGCACTTAAATTCTGGTTGATTCCTCTATACAGGGTGTTTCAAATTGCTTTGTTTATAGTTAAATTTAACCTTTTAAAACCACTACAATATATATATATATATATATATATATATATATATATATATGTATTTCTGCATTAACAACTTTTAAGTAAGTATTTTTAATATTTCACTAATGTCATTCTGTATGTCAATTTTTTGCAGTACCTTTGAAAAAGGCAAAAACCTTTGCCGAAACGTAAGGTCTTAATTAAATGTTGTGCTAAATACAATATTGCATTTTGATTTGGACTACATCATCCCAATTTTTCATCAATAAAAATAATTTATAAAACATAAAATATTAGACCAGTCCATTAACTAAGAGTGAAGCTTATATTTTTATATATATATATATATATATATATACAGGGTGAGTTTTTAGTGTGGCAACGGTTGATAACTCCGTTATTATAAAAGCTACGTAAACTAAATTTGGAGGCATATTAGGCATGCCTAAAGTGCACATTTTAAGAATATTTGGAAGCATACAGGGTGTTTGATAATTCCAGGGCATATTAAACTTGTATTTTTTTAAATGAACACCCTATATATTATTATATTTTTGGAAAGCCCAGGAAACCCCTGCGTATTTTTAAAAGTTAATTTCAGTTTAATTTGTTTGGATAAACATGAAAATTCCGCGTATATTGGAAACGGTCGGATAAACCGTAGCTTATATTAACGGGAAGGCTAGATACGGGGTTATTTAACTCAAATAAGAATACACGTGGACTGAAATAACCGATAGTAAAGAGTATCGATTTGCACCACTAGGAGCAAGTTAAAAAAAGACAGATAAAATGCGCAAGGCAGAGACACAGATAATAAAAGGCGTGATTTGAGCAACGTCACGAGGAAATGGTTGGTTGAAATAAGTTGCAGATATGAGAGGTGTAAACGTAACGATTTCTAAATAAAATTAATTAGTGTTCTCGGACGTGTTTGCGAGCCGTGTGAAAATTTTTAGATTTTCAACTGGCGCGTGTGCAAATTTTTAGAATCGCTGTGCCGGACTGTCGAAAAGGGAACATAGTATGCGAAATTCTGAAAATTGGCCGTCGCGGGACAAAACCGACGTACAGGCTAGCTATTATATAAACCCGGACTTTAAACAGTTTCGCTCTCTTAGATTTTCGATTTCGATTCAATACTTTAAACAGTTTGCTCTTATATTTTGGTGATTATTGAATACTTTAAAACAGTTTGCTCTTTACGTGCTACGATACAAGTTATTATGCATTAGTGCACTTAGAAAAGAAGTTACAAGGTAATAAAGTCTAGTTATATTTGCGAGTATTACTGTACCAATTATCCAAATTTGTAACGATAAATGAATAAACAAAAGTAGGCAGTTTTGGGGTATAGCGGGACATAATTAGGAATTTCTTTGCTATTTTTCGGGGGTGTTAATAATTAAATGTTATTTGTAATCGTGATTGGATCCACAAAACAAGATTTTGATATACTTAGATGAGTTCATGAGGAGCCCTGAAACAATTTTAGATGAATGGTGGTGTAGAAAATTTTAAAAGCGTTCAGAATCAGACACCGTAAACATAACCCAGTTGGAATGGTGTGATTAACAAAGAACGATGTACATTGGAGCCTCGAGTGCATTAACCTTCAGGTAACTTATGCATTGTTGTTCAAACTTTGATGTTTTGGTGTGTGTTGAATAACTTTATAATTTGTTTGTTAAAAAATGGACAGTAGTGAATTTGTACAAACAACAAATTTTTAATTTTAAGGTGAAATTTTCTTGTTTAAGTAGAAAGGAGTATTTAGCAGTTTATGTTCTTGATTATGATGAAAATTTGGGTCTGTCTTTGAGCTCAATTAGACTAACCTCTTTGATTAACGTAAAGGGGTGGGAGATGCTCCCTTTGTACTCAGACTCAGATCTGCAAATATTGTTAAATTAATTAGTAGGCATCCTACAAGGACTTTAATTCTGGATGCAAATTAAAATGATGACAAATTTAATCTTGAAATTTTATGATACTGAAATTTATGCTACAATTTAATTTTGAAATTTTAATGTATTATGAATATTGATGTATATAGAGTTAACGTTGATGTTTGTGGTAGGAATGTGTTTGTTTTTTTTATGAATGAAGATGAAAGTTTTAACTAGGTGAGCAGCCGAGGCGGAAAGAGTAAAGAAGCGATTATCAGAAGAGAGTCAACAGGGCGAGAATCACAGCAAATCTTGGTGCCAAATTTGAGAGGTTTGAATATTTTTTTTTTACTTTGGTGAGGCTTTTGTAGGATACACAGCAATATATATATATATATATATATATATATATATATATATTATACACGGGCTGCGTAGATACTTTGTGGTCTGTATGTTTCCGTGTCCAGTGATAATAGGCTGGTGCTGGCTGTGGTACTTGGCTGTGCTGATCTATCAATCACTGGTTGAAATTTTTCCCGAAGGCTGCTGGGCAAGAATTCGTCTGCGAACTGGTTAGTTGCAGTTGGCGAGCGTCACCGTTGTGTGACGGCGTTGGACATGTCCATGATCGTTTGTTGCTGGGTGGGATAGTTGTGATTGAAAAGATACCTGTTCTTAGGACATCCGTCAACAGGTATGTCTTTCCGGTTGTGAGTCTTGCACATAATTGGGCAGATCGACGAAGCCAGCGTGTTTAGTTCGTGGTCTGCATGTTTTGGTGTCTACTGGTAATAGGCTGGTGCTGGCTGTAAAAGTTGGTTGTGTTGGCCTATTGACTACTGGTTGGAATTCTTCCTGAAGATTGCTGGGCAAGAATTCAGCTGGAAATTGGTGAGTAGCAGTTAGCGTGTGTGGTCTGTTAGCGGTAATGGACGTCACCGTTTTGTTCCAGTGGAGCGTCCTACGGTTATGTGCTCCACATTGCATAGAGCCTTGTTTATAATCCATCTCCACTTTTTGGCGTTGAAGCCAAGATTCACCCAGAATGACATCCTCAGCGTGTTTTGCTACTACCAAGAAAGTTTCATGGTCCGTCACTTTTTCGAGGATGAATGGTGTGCGGAACTTGCCTTTGATTGCCATTTCTGTACCTGCTTCGGCTAGATAAGCGAAGGCATGATAGGGTTCTACCCGTAAACCTGCGGATATTCGATGTTCCATATTCATGCACGTCGATGTATCTAGTAGTGCGTTGAAGGTCATTTTCTGTATGGTGACGGAGATCCTTGGTAGTGGGTCATCCTGGGTAATGTTTAGTCGCGCCAGTTCGCTTCATCCGAACGGGCTGTAGTCTGGCGTTGATCGATCGGTTGGTCGTTTCCCGAAGTTTGGTTGGGCAGTCTCGGTGCTAATGTTGTTGTGGACAGAATGCGCACCTTGGTAGCTGCTCCGTTATACGTGCAAGTCTGGTTGCTGGCGTGGGGACGGTTGTACCTTTTCCTGTCTCTTTTACGTTTACTTCTATTCTGAAGAGACGGGAGAGCATTTCCCATAGAGTTGTCCGAATGTGGCATTGGATCGGGTTTCTCAATGCTGGAAAAAGAAGGTCGGAAAACAGCTCTATATCGTCGGCGCGTTTGCCGTGCCTTGGTGTTGAAGAAGGCGGCTACTGATTGAGATGCCGTCTACTTCTGGCCGTAATAGTTTGCTGTTATTTTGTCCTGATAGATGGACTATTGTATGTCTCCCGGAAGATCTTCTTGAACTTGCTGTAGCTGGGTCGGAACACCTTGAATGGTGATATTGTCGGAGGCTTTCACGGCCGGAGTCATTACAAATGTTTATGGTTCCGAGTTGGGACCGTGTCACTTTATAAACTAAGGTCGACATTTCGCCCACTTTTGTAAGGGGCTTCATCAGGACAAGAAAAATAAATAAATAATAAAATAAAAATAATAATAATAATATTAAGTAAACAAGTTAAAGTGTAAAGAGTATGTAGAGTTACTTCTGAACTAGCAGACTCACTAGCCTATTTAAGCCAAAAGGTGTGTTGTGACAAAGTAACTGGTGAAGTTAGCGAAAGTGGTAGTTTATATAGGGCGAGAACTTGATGCTTGTGTGATCATTAATAGATCACTCATGCATCAGACGTCTTCGGCGGTCTTCAAAACTCTTTGGAAGGCTTCGTGATTTACTGGTGGGACAACGTGAGAGTATAAAGAATTATGATACGAGTATAAGAACTATAAATTGAACATATATACAAGCATAGAGGGTTTCTGAAATCTTCGATAGTCTTCGTAACTCTTCGGGAGGTTTCAGAATGTACTTGTAAGACCAAGTAAAAACTTGAATAACGATAATTAGAAAATATTTACAGTTTTAAAAGGTCCAGACGTCTTTGGCTGTGTTCGAAACTATCGGAAGGCTTTGTGTTTTACTTGTGAGACAACGTGAGAGTGTAAAAATTATGGTATGGACGTATGTATAGCTAGGAGTAGTTCGAATGTCTTCGGTGAGCTTCGGAACCCTTCGGAAGACGTCGTGATAGTGGTGTTTTAGGCCTGGACGAGTGCGTCGACGTCATACATGCGACACAAAAGACAGTTGGTAACGATATTACCTAATGTGGAAATTAACGCGCCGATTGTCAATGACGTCACACAATATGCAAATTATTGCAACACGTTTTCCAATTATATAAATTATATAAGAACCCCCACGGGGTACTTACGTAAATAGGCAAAGCTTCCTTCAGAATTACTTCATGATAGCGGCTTGCATCCGGATTACTTCATGATGGTTCTACCAGGTTGCTTCCAAATTCGGTTGTCTTCTTTCTATATAGAGGTAACCATTAGGAACGGGTTGAGGAACGATAATCAAAAAAGGCAAAGGGAATCAACATAATAAAAGATACGATACGATACCAGACCAACCACACCTATTTACGTTTCAAAGGCAAGTCCCTTCAGCGTCTTTCTTATTAAGGATAATAGGTAAGATAACGCGATATTAAACTAAAGTTATTACTAACGGTAATCGGTACGATAATGATATTAAACTAAAGTTATCATCCAAGATAATAAATAAGATAAAGATATTAACCTAAGTTAGTATCAAAGACAATAGATAATAACGACAGAGTGGCTCCGTGGAACCGTTATATGGGAAATTCTCGTACCCCCTGTAACGTTCGGTTTAATTCAACGTTTAGTATTGTATAGTTTACTTTAACGAGCATATTAAACATGCCAATTTGTGATAAAGGACAGTCAAGTAAACTGTACACTTTTTCAAAATTGCGAAGAAGGCTAGAAAGTGACAGTTGGGGATTGTCAAATTAATTAAAAAGTGTCGAGTCGCGTTTTACGTTTGGGGTGTGTTTTAATTAATCTTTTGTAGGTCCACTCTAACATCCGATGTTATATACCGTCATTATTATGCCTATAAGATGCCAATTCATAGTGGGAGTTTATTTGGATGAAAGAAAAGTGACCTCAGATTACATTTGCCGTACGCTGTAATCAACCGATTTAGTCGGGAACCTGATGAATTAACACACACCTATGATAAAGTTAGTTGGGCTGTTGCATTATACCGACACCCACTCTCCTCGCTGTGTCTATAGTGACCTGATTCACCCCACAAACCCTTCAAGGTAAGCGTTGCACTGTAGTAGTTACTAAGTGACCAAACTAGTTCGCACGCTGGTATTGGGATATTTTACCCTGAACTATAGAATGTTCTTTTGCATCTACCGTCAGTGAAGCTAAAAGTAGATAGTGTGTTTCGCCCCGTATTTACCCTACTTTCACTGTAGTCAACAGTGTAAAACAGGAAGCCGCTTGTGTGCGAATTGTATATCTATTAGTCCGTAAACTTTTAAAGCTGCGATACTTTTCCAAATTGTACAACTTGTTTCGTAACGTAAGACTGTACCAGTTGTAGCGCCTAGATAGTTCAAGTAGACTTACGTCTACCGTCCACATTGTTACCGGAGGTTTGCATGCACCCGGTGTAACACGCGTGATATTTCGGGCTATAGTCTACACTCTTTTGGTTGTCAAACCTAAGAACCCGTACTGCCGTGAGGCCCAGGTGCATTCAACCCTACCCCATCTTAGAAATAATTGTACTCACAAGTATATCTTTGGTAGCCCTGGCCAGTGCGAACTTCCCCCTAGTTGTTACTTTTGGTTAGTTAGCATAATTAATTTGATCGTAGTTGTGGCGTACTCACTATACGCCGTACCTACATTTGCTTATATACACCTTTGTGTATGTTACTTACTGTACTTAATTAATGTGTTCTTTTCAGCCATGTGTTTGTAAATAGAGTTAAAAGTATAATCCAGGTGCATTATTCTGTTGTAGTAATTTGCGTGAGTAGGGTAAATCAGTACATTCTACACTGTGAGTTTTCTTTACTTTCATATTTTCTGATTATAACAAGTGCAGGGGCGTTTGCTCGACCAGTAACGAGACCCCGATTATATCTAGCACAGTGACATTACTGGTGGTGCCCACCTAATTTTGCCGTCATTTCCGATTTTTGGCATACTACCAAGTTTACGCCCCACTATAATTGTCATCTTTGGGCATTTAGCAATCCCGACCTACGACTTTTATCATACCCACCCCTCACCGGCTAGAGCTAGGCCGCGCACGGATTCCGATCCGTCCCTTGGTGTCGTAGTGCTAAATTGGCCCGTAACACCCCTAAAAAGAGCAACCTGTGAAGCTGGCCCGTTTGCAATAAACGGCACGAGGGACCGGCAAAGGCATTTGCGTGCATCCCTGCACGCGGCGTTAATTGATATCGGTGATATAATCACCCGATATCCACACGATATATCGATACATAGATATACTCATGCACTCACACATTCACACACTCATACATACCTTCACTGTTAGCGACCATGTGCGCCGACAGCGGCACCGCATGACCTCACGAAAGATTCCCAGAGACGTGTTTCGGGTGTCTGTGAAAACCTCCCGCGCCACCACACGGTGACTAACGGAAATGAAAAGGCAGTAGAAATAGGAACGGTAGAAAGAGGGAGGTAGGTATTTGGAATGCATAAAAGACACTTCCAGGTAGAAAAAATAGACGAAGGGCTCGCATTGAGTTAAAGAGACAGAAAAGGTGGATAGCAAAGCACTACTCAACCAGTCAATGTAGTCAGTAGCCCGGAGCGAGGGAAAATCACTCTTATGTGGTAGACGGGTGTTCCGGGACGAGAACAGGTCCACCGAAGGAAATATAAGGCAGAAACGGAGACAGCAGGATACGAAAAAGTAGAGTTTTTGGACAAGCGTCCGAGAGAAGGTAGAGAATTGTCCCTATTAAAACACAGATCTGTCTGAAAGACCACCTGCGATATTAATCCGACAAGTTAAGGTATATCATAAGTACAATCATTTTCCTAACGAGTGCATCCACTACGATAAGAAAATCAGACAAAAGTTGACACCACAACTTAAAAGTAACGATACAGATACATTCACACAAAAACAAACTGTTTTAAGGTAGTTTTTTAAAACGGTAGCACCATAAACACACAAAGATGCCTAATTATAAGCAATTAAATGCAGATACACAGTCCCAATATGCTAAAACAACCGAGAATTTGATAAGATATCAATAAAAAGCAATAGCACCTCACCACAAAGTTCAATAAAAAACAACGAAAAAAAATGTTTATAAGTTATGGTGATTTAGTAGGAAAAGAAAGAAATAATGATAACGGGTAATGTGAGCGACTGTAATAATTCAGAGGAAAAACACAGAGTAGAAAATCCTAGTTCTTTGCAACTGCGAATATGAACTATTTCTTACAATGACATAGGCCGCGTCTCCTATGTGAGCCCAAAGAAAAAAGCATCCACTCTAACATCAGCTTAAACCAATCATAAAAATTCAATGAGTTATTGCAACCAAAGTTACGACAATTACCACACAAATGAACGATGTAAGGTAAATACTAAAAGCCAAATAATATGTTATAGGAAAAGTTCGAGGATTAATTAAATGAAGCGACAGAGTTATACTGGGGTGTCTAGAAAATAAAGTGATATATAAGTAACGGTAAGTACAGGGAAAAGTCAACCAAAAGCAAAAAGTTTAAGGTAAAAAAGTTAAATGTATAAAAGGTAGGTGAATAAGAGAAGGAATAAGTAATTAAAGATACTAATTGATGGTGAGAACAAAAAATATTAGGTAAATCGTGAGGGGAATGGAACGTGAAAAACTTAACTAGCATTTGGGTCATCAGTGAATGGCTTAAGGTCTTTAATATGCCACCTGCCTTGTCGTTTTCTTCAGCGTCGTGAAGTTCGTAGATAAGTGGATTAACGGCACGAGTGACCTTACAAAGGATGAATGTAGGGGCTAATTTTGAGGAAAATTTCTTAGATGCATCCGATGAGACATAATCCTTTTTCCAAACTTGTTCGCCCAGGGCGAAGGAAATATTTCGTTTACGTAGATTATAATGGTCCTTACTCTTTTCGAAAGATTTTAACAAATTTTTCCTAAAGTCGTTAAAGATAGAAGGTAATGATTGTTGGTCTTTGTCCCAGCGTACTTTATCGTCAAATTCAATTACGTTAGTATCGTCAGGAACTAAACCATAATAACTCCCATCAATTGGGGTATATCTTCCAAAAACAAGAAATGACGGAGTGAATTGGGTTTCTTCGTGTTTAGATGTACGTAAAGCTTGAGCAATTTTAAAAATATTTTCATCCCATGTAGTGTGGTCTGAATCAATGTAGGAAGAGATAGCGGTAATTAAAACTCTATTTACTCTTTCGGTAGGGTTTACTTGAGGATGGTATTTTGCGTTAAACCAAATTTTTTGTATTTTGTAACTTTTAACGAAATTTTGAAAATATTTAGAGATAAATTGTGCCCCATTATCACAAAGAATAATCTGAGGAACACCGAAGATAAGAAATAGATTTTGCTCTAGAAATTTAATTATAGCAGCAGATGTAGCTTTACGTAAAGGTTGCACCATAACAAATTTAGAAAACCAATCGGTGACAACTAAAAGATATTGGTTACCTTTTTTCGATCGGGGGAGAGGTCCTAATAAATCAAGCGATATTAATTGAAAGGGATAAGATACACGTTTAAAGTTACCCATTAAGCCAGAACAAGCCTCTTGTGAGCTCTTATGAGAACCACAAATTTTACAGTTCCTAATATAACGACAGACAGATTGTTTTAGTGTTTAAAGGAGCAGATATAAAGAGATGCAGTTTATTACAACGTTTTGAAAGGTAAAAGATATGATTAGATAATTTCGTTAACTGTATTTGAAGATAAATTCCTTTCAAAAAGCATTTGTAAGTTACAACTATTTGAATTACTAAGGAAACACTTTTAAAATAGTAAGAGGGCAAGATAGTGTTTAATGAAAGAAATACATCAAGATTAGGTTAATATAACGGTTTAAAAGACATACTAAAAACTCAATTGATTAGAAAATCTATATGTGGAGATGGAATTTTTGTTTATGTAGATAATTGTAATTTACAATTGAATATTCAGGTTATAAAAAGACACTCAAAATTATAGAAAGTTACATTATATATGTTATTTAAACGGTATCAGGGCAAGACAGTGGTCAAGAGAAGGAATGTAACAGGATTACGTTACTCCAACGTTTTAGGACATATACTAAAAACTCAAATGATTACGGTAACAGTTTCAAACGCAAACTTTTCTTTAAACGGGATTTGTAAGTCATAACTAAATATCTAAATTACTAGAAAACACTTTTAAAACAGTCTTAAAACAAGATAGTGTTTATACACGAATTAAAAAACACTTTTAAAAGTCCAGAAAAACAAGCAATAATAAAGTATAATATATGATTAAGCAAACAATTTCCATAAGTGACAATAAATGAGGCATGAATTAATTAATTATTTATATTTATTTATATTTAAATGTACTTACATGTGAAATACAAAAGTAAGGTTACATTGTATTATAACCACTCCTAAAAAAACGAGGACTCGTTATTTCTCGGGTCGTGGATCTTCTACCAGGTTGCTTCTAAATTCGGTCGTCTTCTTCCTATGTAAAGGTAACGATAAGGAACGGGTTGAGAAACGATAATCAAAAAAGGCAAAGGGAATCTACATAATAAAAGATACGATACGATACCAGACCAACCACACCTATTCACGTTTCAAAGGCAAGTCTCTTCAGCGTCTTCCGGAAATTCCCCACTTTCTTCTGCCGCCACACGCGTCGGTGCGAAGTCTCGCGCAACGCACTTCTGAAGTGACGGAAATACGTGCAACAAGTCTTTTAAATTTATGGCGTGAAATCCTCTCATATTAACACTTATTTAAAAATGTCTAGTGCCAAAATTTTTGGCACGTAACAAACTCTACGGTGGTGTTGTCCCGGAGATAGAGTTGACAGACTCAATCGCTTTCATCACAATAAACGATTTTTCGAATGTAGTTAATTAACTATTTGTTGATGAATTATATTGGCGTGCCCCAGGTACGGGGGCGCACAGCGTCACTGTCAGGTGAATAAGCAGGCTATGGGGAGCACTACTCGCTGAAATATTAGCAGGCTATGAAGAGCGCTGCTTGCTGAAGTGTTAGCAGGCTATGGTGAGCACCGCCTGTTGATTCTTTAGGTTATGGGAAGCACTAAGGAATGTCTTTTGGAGAGTTTGCAATTATATTTACACACTTCCATTTTCTATGCTGCCTGTGTTGAAAAACGTTAATGATGTCTTTAACCAAGTTTTTATTATTTTGACAACGATCCTAGGTCATGGATCGAAACGTAAATA
Source organism: Platerodrilus igneus (assembly GCA_036346225.1). Classification (NCBI taxonomy): domain Eukaryota; kingdom Metazoa; phylum Arthropoda; class Insecta; order Coleoptera; family Lycidae; genus Platerodrilus; species Platerodrilus igneus. The sequence goes on from JARFIW010000273.1 coordinate 325,023, forward strand.
AAGATGATTTTAAAAACTATGAGTGGTTTAATTGCCAAAGAAGATTAAGAAAGATGTCTTTAACCAGCGAAATTGTGTGCATCAATTTTCAAATGTAAAAGAATGTCCAAATTTTGTTTGTCCTGATTGAAACGGAGAATTTTAAATGTATAATACCGCAACGATACTTTGACTATCTCTAGGCAGACAAAATTACAAAGCCAAATAATTGAATTGGTGCAAGCAACGACATTTATTTAAATAGCATAGGTTTGACAGGACTTACTGTTAATATACAATTGTTAAATAATGTGTAACAAAAATACTCGTTACATACTGTTAAAAGTATAAAATTGTAATATTTCATATCGTTTTTATTTTTAGTTGTAAGGATTTTGTATGTAGATAGAAAGTAAGTTTATAATTATTTAATAATCTTATTTATAGTTAATAATATATAAATCAGATGCTTGTAAAATTTTGTGCAATAACGTTTTAGTATGGAAAATGTGCACATTTTACTGAATCTGAAAATGTAAAAAAAAATTTTAATAACATGTTTGTAGGTTCCATTTCGAATGGACCTGCACCTTGACGAAGTTCTAAATTAATAGAACAGGTGAAATGGCTTGCGTGTTCTAATGAGCTAAAGAGCCAAACTACAGGTCCAACCAAAGTAGTAGTGTCGTTAGTGAGGAACCAGACTAAGACAGGTCCCCGAAAGAGGGCAGCGGCTCTTTCGGTACTTAGATTGGCAGAGACTATAAAGGTCGGTATGGCAGTCTAAGACACACTACCGCGATGTGGAAGGCAACGGGAAACCACCACATTATCTCCCAAGTACACAGCGTACTTAAATTGTAATTAACATGATGGCATTTTCTGGGGTACAAAAATTTCGGAGTTAAAATAGTCCTCCATTCGGATCTCCGGGAGGGGACTACTTCGGAGGATGCGATCGGAAAGAGAGTCGGAAACATTCTGCGAGTCGGAGCGTGGAATGTTAGAAGTATGAAGCAAGTAGGTAAGCTAGAGAACCTAAAAATCGAAATGAATAGGTTATCACTAGACATAGTAGGGATTAGCAAAGTTCGGTGGCCAGAGGCAGGCGATTTTTGGAGTGGAGACTTGAGGGTAATTCATACAGGAGCAGAGGAAGGAAATTTGGGTGTGGGGATAGTTATGCGGAAAAAGATAGGATACTGCGTAGAAAATTACTTACAAAAGAACGAAAGAGTACTCATGGTTAGATTAGAATCTAAACCGGTAAACACAGTAATAGTACAAGTATACATGCCCACCTCTAGCTACAGTGACAAAGAGGTAGAAGCCATCTACAAAGATATCGAAGACATATTGAGATACGTAAAAGGACATGAAAATTTAATAATTACGGGGGATTTTAATGCCGTGGTAGGTGAGGGTAGGGAAGGTGCGGTAGTGGGTTTATTTGGTTTAGGCACGAGAAACGACAGGGGAAATAGGCTGGTCGAATTTTGTGACAAGAACAATTTAATTATCACAAACACATTATTTCAACATCATGCTAGAAGACGATATACGTGGAAGATGCCAGGAGATATAGGAAGATATCAAATAGATTACATTCTTGTTAGACAACGGTTTAGGAATCAAGTAAAAGACTGTAGAAGCTACCCAGAAGCAGATATAGATACTGACCACAACATCGTAATTATGAAGGCCGCACTTAAATTTAAGAATATGAAAAAAAAGAGCGGAAAGAGGCACTTGGACTTTGAGAAACAAAAACGTAAAGATATTCAAGAAAGATTCGAAAAAAAGTCAAATGAATTGCTCAAAGATATCGGGAAAATATCTGATACTAAGGAAGTAGAAACAGAATGGAATAACATTAAATCTAGCCTAGACATGGCGGCCAGAGATATTCTGGGCTATACACAAAAAGAAAATAAGAAACCATGGATAACAATGGATAACAAAGGATAACAAAGGATATCCTGAATTTAATAGAAGAAAGACGAAAATACAAAAATAAATCAAACCAAACAGGAAAACAGAGATACAAAGCCATAAAATGGGAAATTATTCGAAAATGCAGGAAAGCTAAAGAACAATGGATTGATGAAAAGTGCAAAGAGGTACAAAAAAAGATGGAAATAGGAAAGACAGATGAGGCATACAAATTAATTAGAATGAATTTTAGGGATATAAAACCGTACAGCAAAAATATAAGGGACGCACAAGGAAACGTCATTATAGAAAACCTAGAGAAAGTGGGTAGATGGCAAGAATATATAGGGAATTTATATGCAGGAGAGGAACTAACTGCATTAGAACAGGAATCAGACATTGAAAATGAGGACTTGGAATATCCTATACTTAGAGATGAGTTTGAATTAGCATTAAAGAGCCTGAAAAATGGTAAGGCGCCGGGTACAGATAAGGTGCAAGCAGAAACTCTAAAAGCCGCTGGACAAGCAGTAACAGAACGTCTCTTCCAACTTGTAAGCTATATGTATGAGACAGGCGAGATACCCAAAGATTTCAAACGTAGCATCATAGTAACTATACCAATAAAGAAAGGCGCGGATAGATGTGAAAATTTTCGAACAATAAGTTTGACAGCACACGTGTCAAAAATATTAACTAGAATTGTGCAATGACGAATGGAAAAACGGGCGGAAGAAGTACTAGGAGAAGACCAATTTGGGTTTAGGCGGAACAGGGGAACACGTGAGGCTATTTTAGCTCTGAGACTGATAATGGAGAAAATAATAGAAAAAAGGGAAAACGTGTATATAGGGTTTGTAGATTTGGAAAAAGCTTTCGACAATGTAAAATGGAAAAAAATGTTTGAAATACTCGAAAAGATTGGAATGAGTTATAGGGATAGACGAATAGTACATAGCTTATACAAAGAGCAAACAGCAGTAATAGAATTAGAGCAGGAACGTAGAGAAGTAAACATTAGGAAAGGGGTAAGACAGGGATGTGCCCTATCCCCATTGATTTTCAACTTGTATATAGAAGAGGCAATGAATACTGTCAAATGCAGGAAGACATTTGAAATTACTATGCAAGGACAAAAAATTGATATGCTTAGATTTGCAGATGATATAGCAGTATTAGCGTCTAGCAAAGAAGAGTTAGAATCTGCTCTTAATGAAATGGAAACGGTTCTAACAGAGAGATACGGTATGAAAATTAACAAAACTAAAACTAAAGTTCTAGTATGCAAAGGTGGGGAAAATAAATCAAAAACAAGAATACAAGTATGTAACACGAACTTACAAGAGGTTGAGGATTTCTGCTACCTAGAAAGCCAAATAACGCAAGATGGGAAAAGCACAAAAGATATAAAACAAAGATTAGCACAAGGTCGTGCACATTTAACAAGAAAAAGCAACTACTGTGCTCAAAGACCACAAACATAGAAACAAGGAAGAAGATTGCTTAAAACATATGTGTGGAGCACAGCACTGTACGGATGTGAAGCCTGGACCAGTAGGAGAAGCGGACAAGAAAAAGGTAGAAGCCTTTGAAATGTGGTGTTACAGACGTATGATGAAGATATCATGGACAGACAAAGTTAAGAACGAAGAGGTACTAAAAATGGTAGGGGAAGAATGAAATATGTGGAAAACGGTAAGAAATAGGAGGGATAGGATGATAGGCCACATACTACGGCATGAGGGAATAGTGCGGAATGTATTAGAAGCAGAGATCGGAAAAAAGAGAAGAAGAGGCAGACCTAGGTTAGACTACTGCACACAGATAGTAAAAGATGTAGGCTGTAGGGGTTTCAGGGAGATGTGTAGGCTAGCCCAGAATAGAAATCAATGGAGGTACGCATCCAACCAATCTCAAGATGGATAAACTAATAACGAAAAAAATAACTGTGCTTAAACATGATGATTATTATAAGTAACTACAAGAATTGGTTGGGCAATATTCTCGAATAATGTTAAGTGTGAAAGGATTTACTGGAAAACCATTATTTCGGCAAACGTCTAAGTGTTGGGGGATCTTGGTAGCCACAGGTTGCTTAACCCCCTTCACTGAATCTCGGTGAAATAGGGCATAAAATTAGAAAACAATAAAAGGGGAACGAGCTGTATACACATGCTGTGTGAGAATTTCAGGGAACTATGTAGGCCAGCTCAGAATATAAATAAGTGCAGGTACGTGTCCAACCAGTTTTGAGACTGAAAACCTAATGACGAAAAAATAAGCGCAGGTAAATCTTATGATTAGTATAAACAACTAGTTGTTGGTTTGCGAAATATCTGCAACTAATGTTGACTGTGCGAAAAGATATATTGGAAAATATATTAAATCGGTAAATGGTTAAGTGTTGGGGAAACTTGGCAGCCACAGGCTGCTTACCTCCCTTCACAACCACTGAAGGTAGGAAAAATAGGGTATATAACAGTAAAACAATAGAAGGTGACCGAACTGTAGCTAACAAGAAAGAACAGCACCTATGAAGAAAAACAACAAACATAGAACAAGAAGAAAATTGTTGAAAGCATATGTGTCGAGCACAGCACAGTATGCCTATGAAATACGGGCAGTCTGAAACGCAGACAGAAAAACGGTAGCAGCCTTTTTAAATATTGTGCTTCAGATGTATGAGGACAATAGCATGGACAAACAAACATAATAACAAATAGGTTATAGAAATAGTAGGGGAACAAGGTTATCTGGGGAAAAAGAGAAATAGAAGGGCGGAATACGTTCTAAAGCATTTTGGGGAATAGTATGGGATATATTACAATCAGAGATAGGAAAAAAGAGGTAGATGTAGACCTAGATCAGATAGTGATAGATGCAGACTGTGCAAATTTCAGGGAAATCTGTAGGTTAGTCCAGAATAGGAAACAATGATGGTACGCGTCTAACCAGTTCTAGGACTAAAGACCTAATGATGATGTTTGTAGGTTAACTCTCGTCACGATTTTATTTTTATTCTACATTACTTTCCTCAATATACTTCGCATTGCATTAGGAACATGTGATTCGCTTTTATGTCTTAACGACTGGGCGAAAGCAATTTAGTCTAATCAATATGTATCTATATCCATTGTTCATGCTTGCGTAGGGTTGAAATTCAGCCAAGTCAAATCGCAAGAAATTTTTTGCTGACCAGTTTAAACAACCCTTTTACGAGGATTTCCTTACTCATGTTTGCGCAATACTGACTTAGTTTGTTCTTTTTATCAAGACTGCAAGAGTTTAGATATTTATATTAGGTATATATAAATTTTTGCGGTCTGCAGCACTACTGGCATAGTAAAGTGATTTTTATGCTTTTTTCCAATTTTTCGGCAGGATATTCAATCATGGTTATACAATGGCTTCTTAACTGCTGTTGTATGTAAATATTAGGATGGAGAGTAGTAATTGAAAACCATTCACTATCTATATTTTTTTAATTTCGTTTTATATAAATATTACGATTAAGGTAGAAAATTAGGTTAAGGTAATCAATAAAGGGTATTAATTATTTTGCGAAGACCTTTGCACTCTGTAAACTCTCCAGGATACGCAGGATAAATGTTGTTTTCTATGCGAGTTGGTTTTCCTTTTATAATATGTTGATTTCTTAAGGGTTTATAAATAAATATTTTTTCTTGAGGTTACTTTTTCTTTCTGTGTGACCCACCCCATTCTTTGACGTTTTAGCTAGCACGGCATTACTTCTTCGATTCTCTTTTTTGTTGCGGTACTCGGTGCGGGCTGTTTTCTTTACTTATTTTACTACTTTCTTTCTTGTCCACACGGATTACCGTAACAATATTTAAACTATCACTAGTTATTTTTGCCTTAGAATATAGAGTAACTCCCATAATTAGAAAAAAATGCTGTAGTAAGATTTCCTAGTTCATCTTTTAATAAATTAGAACTAATTGCAGGTTTTTAAATATATAATTTCTACCAGTAAACAATTGACTGGGTTCTGTATTATTCGTAATTTGCCCCTTTCATTTCTGAAATAACAATTTGCTGCATACTAAATTCTGCCGCATAGAATTAAATACAAGAAAAATTATAGGTGACATGGAAGTAGTGTTGTTAATCATTTACCGTAAAAATAAATGCAGTATAATTACTTTTTATTTTTCTTGTTCCATCAAATGTAACAAATTACGTCTAACAATACAAAAATAATTACCTGGTGGCACTCCGTAATCTTGCGCCAATTTAAAATAAATTTACTGTTGGGGAAATAGGTGTGCTTGTCGTTTGAAAAAAGGTCATTACAAAAATTTCGGATAATCTATAAAATCAAGGTAGAATTATAATTGTGTAATACCTAAAATGAATCCATCCTAAGTGATTCTCTTTATTTTACCCAACGGATTTTTGTTTCTTAGTATTGATTGCAGAAAGACGTATAAATTGCAAAAGTTATGGTAAATGCCTTTGGGTTCAAAGTATATAACTGTAAAGAACAAACGAACATCGTAAAATGTTAATTTTACCATGCCCATCAGTTTTTGATATAGAACACCGTAGATATATCTCATCAAAGACTAAATTTTAAAAAATTTGAAGCTGAGTATTTCTGTTGAAAAGTAATTTTCAAGAGTGAACTTTCCAAATCTCAAATATAAAAGTTTCTCGTATCATGCGCTAATGTGCCCGCTATTTGAGTACTAGCAGATCCTAACCATGATTTTCTAACTATACGAAACTTTAGTGTTTGAACTGTCTTAGTATACAACAGTATAAACATGGTACCAAGTTGCGTTAACACCACCTTTTAACATTCACTGCAGGTACCTGTCAAGATGCTACGCCAGTTAAGGTTTTAGCCTTGGGAGCTGCCTTTTTAGAAACCAGTTCCAAAACTTCTTAACAAATTTATTGATTAATACAGAATTTACTTATGGAATTTTGACAAGTTGATTTAAAATTTGTTACGTGCCAAAAATTTGGCACTAGACATTTTTAAATAAGTGCGGGAATTTCGCGCCTTAAATTTGAAAGACTTGGTACGCGTATTTCCGTCACTACGAAGTGCGTTGCGCGAGACTTCGCGCCGGCGTGTGGGGAAAAGAAAAGTGGGGAAATTTTCGGGAGACGCCTGGACTTTTGCTTTTGAACGTCGACAAGAGTGGTGTTTGGTTTGGTATCGTATCTCTATTTTTATTATGTAGATCCCTTTTTCTGTGTTATCTTTGTTTATCGTTCCCTATAACCCGTTCCCGTCGTTATCCCAACATAGAGAGAATATACAAATCTGGAAGCAACCTGGCCTAACAGCAGTCCACGACCTGAGAACCATCTTTAAGTAATCCCGAAGGACGCCCTGAGAACCATCTTTAAATAATCCGGAAGGGAGCCACGAGCAACCCTGAAGGAAGTAATTCTGTGAGACGCTTACATATTCACGTAAGTTCCCCGTGTGGGTCTTTGTTATAATACATTTTATGAATTTTGCATATTTCGTCATTTACGTGTAATAATTTGCATAGTGTGTGACGTCATTGACAGATGGGCGCGCTAATTTCCACATTATAGATTATCGTTACCAACTGTCATTATGCTCTTATGCCGCGCAAACGGTTGTGTAAGAAATTACTCTAAGTCGAAATTACACTAGTTAATTGTACTAAGCAACTGCAATGCTGAAGCTGAATACTTTGACTGACTGCCGGGTGCTTGAGCTCCCGGGCTTATTTTAATGTTCTTACCCCCTCGCATGGCTGTGAGAACTTGCAGATCCCATGTCTGCTTATTCTTAATACTATTTATAAATACAATGTTGTAATCTTAGTTTCTAAGTAATCACGGTATCTTGACCGCCTGTGACCTGCCATCTGCAGTGTCACTATCGCCTCGGATATCAAGTATCGCATCCGTTCTTATGAACTGTTAATAAACTTTACAAATTGTCTTGTATTACAATCTTGCACTTCACTTAGCGTATTCTTAACAGTTTCTAATAACTTCCTAATTATTCTATTTTATAATACATATCTCAATTAGGGGATACATAACTCGCGTTAAAAAGTGATCACAAATTATTTTTACTAAATAATTATTTTAGGGGATTTTGTATAATTAATTTAGGTATATGGCATATGTTTAGAAACGCTTCGCTCTTTGCTTATTGTCCAAACACTGATATTGTCGTTATGTAATTTTGGCAGTTTTAATTCACTTAAATGTTCTTTGAAATTGTCCATTAATTTCACGGCGTGGTTGAGATCGTCTAGGTCTAGGTGTTCTAGTTGCATCGGTTTCTTGATGATTTCGTTTTCTTCTGTTTGAGGAATCTTGAACAGTAGTTCGGGTAGACTTGCACATTTCTTCGTCACTGTTGGGTTTTGATATACTCGAATAATTTTACTTTTTAATTTTAAATCACAATCTTCTTTTATGGTGATTACTTTGCTTCCCATTAGGGCTAAACTGTTCTCGTCTTGGTTGCACTTGGCGGTTGCTATTACTTCTTGAAGAAATACAGCAATCTATTTGTTTTCTGTAACTTTTTGATTTTCATTTCCGTAATTTATACTGATTTTGGCTCACAATTCTTATAGTAATTAGAGAATCTTAATATTTGTATTTCACAAAGGCTACCTGTTTGAATAGCTGTTATCGTTATTGATTGACATAAATATTGGCTGGGTGCCATTTCTTTGCATTTTTCATTGGTGAATCCATACCTAAGTTCATTTAGGGAACGGAACTTGGTGTTAGGGATAATAACTTGATACTGGCCAATAACTTTCATGGGGAAAGCAAACAAATGATAATAATTGATATTGTTAATTTCTACAATGGGAATTTCTATTAAAAACCTAATTTCATGATTCTTTACATAATCCTTTACTATGACTATTTTTTCAAATATAAGTATGTTAGATTCTGTTACTTCAAAGGGTAGTTTACTAGAAGTCATAAGTGATCTGATTCCTAAAAATTCATTTAATAAAAAGGGGTATTATTATACTAGTATATAGAGTATTTAATTTAGCAATTGCTACAGCATTTTCTAAGGTAGCTAAAACTTGTTGAATTACAGTGAGGATTCATATCATTTGATTAAATATCGTGTTGAATTTTATTAAATCTCGCATGTTACTTTCGAGGGTTAGTATTCTGTTATTATACTGTCTTGGTTCTTTACTAGCTTTCTTAATGTATCATTAAATTTTTAACAATAGCTTTTCTGTCATTCTGGTTGTCAATTAATTGTTGTACTGCGTTCTCGTATCGTTCAGCAGCTTGGTTGTTTAAGTTGCCTGTGATAGCTTTTATAATATTACCTAATCCGTTAATAATTCCTCGTGTCTGTCTTGTGGTTTGGTCTGTTAGTATTAATTTATTGAATTTGTCATTTGTATTCTTTAGGATATTTTCCATTATGCTTTTGTAATTGAGCATTTCTATCGCATACTCTATTCCGAATTTGGATATGTCCATTGATAGTTTTAATCTGTCGTAATTGTCTCTAATTATATAAAATTCTTATTTTAATTCAGTTATATCAAATTTCTGTATGAAAATCCAATAGGCTATTGTGTTTTGCATAATTGAGAAATTTTACTGGTGGTATAACATCATGATCATCATTTTGTTTTGACCTTATTTAAGGTCGGTTTGACGCAACTCTAACTTCTTTTCTATTATGTGCTAATCAAAAAAGTTCTACATACCCTTTACAACCTAAATTTCTAATAACTTGACTATTATAGCTTGGCGTGTCTTCCTATACTGTTCTATCTTTTTGTTATCTATCTGGCTCTACATAGATATTAGCAATTTGATGGTTGTTGACCTCCAACGTGTTTACACGATTTCCATTTATAAGGAAATGAAATATTACCTGATTATCTCCTCCAAAAAAAGAAAACCTTTTAAATTATATGTTATGGTTAGGTTTAAGCATCGCATCGCTACTAATATACCAGACTACTTACTAATTGTGAGTTATGTCATGATGACATTTAGTTAACTGATTTATATTTATTTACTTTTTTGTTTTGTTTTCAAACTTACTTAGGTCTGTTTGAAGCAGCTTTAAATTCTTTTCTATGCTGAGCTAATCTAAAAAGGTCTACATACCTTTCACAACTTAAATCTCTAAAATTTGACTGATATAGCTTTGTCTAGGTCTTGCTACTCTATTTTTATTTGGTAATCTATAATCTAAGACCTTACTAAATAGTTCCTCATGTCTTAACTGATACCATATCATTCAATCTCTCCTGACCTTTAATTGTTTCCACTTACAGGGTTCCTCACCTATCCTTCTATAAACTTTTTCATCTGTCCAAATAATTTTTAACATTCTCTTATAACACCAAGTTTCTTATCTACCTTTTTCATTGTCCAAGTCTCACTACCCTATAACAGAACGCTCCATACGTATGATTTAAAGAAACTATTTCTATTATCTAAACTAATACTATTAGCTTTCTTTTTTAAAAACATTTTCTAGCTTGAGCTATTCTAGCTACTATATACCTTCTGCTACGTCCGTCGTTTGTAATTATACTACCTAAATAGCAAAAATCATCTACCTCCTCTAATTCGATAGTACCTATTTTCAATTTTGGTTTAGAACTAGACTGTAACTCACTTCTCGTTATCTTTGTCTTTCTTGAATTAATTCTCATACTATAGTTATTCTGTAGTATCTCATCTAAAATATTTAAAAACTCTTCTAACTCTTTTCTAGATTCTGCTATAATGGCTATATCGTCTGCAAAACGACATGTCTATTTTCTGTCCCTGTACACTAATACCTATATATTTTCTCTCTCTAGCTAAGTTTAAAGCTGCCTCAAAGTAAACCTTAAAAATCAAGGGATATAGTATACAGCCCCGTCTAACACCATTTCTAATTATAGCTTCATTTTCTATTCCATCAAATCTAATTACTAAGCTTTGGTTTTTATATAAACTGTAAATAATTTTTCTATTCCTATGAGAGATTCTTATTTTTCGCAAAACCTTCACCAAAACAATCCAATTAACCCTATCAAATGCTCTTTCTAAATCTACAGACGCGAAATGAGTCTTTTTATTTTTTGTAACCTTTTTTCGATAATTACCCTAATTATAAGTATCGGGTCTCTAGTCCCACTGTCTTTACTAAAACCGTATTGACCTTTGCCAAAATAATTCTCAGTCAAAGCTTCTACTGTATTTTTAATTATTATTGTTAGTAATTTGGAAGCGTGGGAAGTTAAACTAACCGTTCCAAAATTCTCAAACCTATCAGTTTCTGCCTTTTTTGGGTTTAGGATAATATTTTTTTCGAAATCTATTGAGACCTCACCTGTGTCGTATATTATCTTTACTAGTTCATATAATCTGTCTATAGTTTTCTGACTTGCATATTTTATTTTTTCTGCGGTATTTCGTCTATCCCCGGCGCTTTATTTAGTTTAAGATCCTTAACAACTTTATCAAATTCTTCTCTTAATATTAAGAACCTTATTTTTTCATCCTCTTCTTGGTCGTTCTCTAACCCATCCATATCGTCTGTCTTATATAAATCTTCTAAGTATCTTTTTCATCTATCTGCTACCTCAACTTTATTTATTAGAAGCTCATTGTTCTCATCTTTAATACTATTATATTTTTCCCTATCTTCCACGAAAAACTTTTTAACTGCCCTAAAAGCCCTGTCTGTTTTACTTACTCTCAAATCATTTTGTATTCCCTTACAATTCTCCTCCGTCCATTTATTTCTAGCGTTTCTATACTCATGTACTATCTTATTTCTAGCTCTATTATGTTTTTGCTTACTTTCACTATCCAATTCTTTATTAAACCTAATATCTCTTGTGTTACCCAGGGTTTTCTCGCTTCTACTTTTGTCTACCTATAGTCTGTGTTGCTATATCATGTAGAGTCCTTTTTATTTCTTTCCATCTATTTTCTACGTTCCCTCCTATAGCCATCTTTTTGATCTTTTATCTAATACTTGTTTATATTCCCCTTTTACCTCACTATCATTAAGTTTACCTAGATCCCATCCCTCTCTTTTAGCCTTTCTCAGTTTTTTGAATATTAGATTACACTTTATTTTAACTAAGTTATGATCGCTGTCTATGTTAGCCTCTGGATAACTACGACAGTTTTTAACTTGGTTACTAAATCTTTGCTTAACTAAAATATAATCTATTTGGCATTTACCCCTATTACCTGGCGCTTTCCAGGTATATCTTCCTCTAACATGTTGTTTGAATAGGGTGTTTACAGTTACTAATCTATGTTTTTTGCAAAACTAATCTTTCTCCTCTATCATTTCGTCTACACTCAAATTTTCCTACCATTTTTCCCTCATTACCTTCTCCCACTGAATTGCACATAACTCTTAAATTCTCACCTCCCTTTACTTTTCTCACTATACTATTTATATCCTCATATACCTCATACTCGTACTGAGTTTTTGGCATGTAAACCTGTTCTAAAGCAGTGTCTGTGGGTTTCGTACTCGATCTAACCATAAGTATTCTATCATTAAATTGTAAGTACTCTTTAACTTTAAGTCCTAATCTTTTACCTAACACTATTCCCACCCCTGCCTGGCCTTTAATTGAAGAAGTGGTCATTATTCTATAATTATCTTTCCAAAAGTCATTACTATCTGGCCATCTCACCTCACTAATACCTAAAATGTCCAGCTCTCCTTTTCTCATTTCGACTAATAAATTCGTTAATTTATCTACTCTAAGTAATGATCTGACATTCCAAATCTTTATCACTAAATCGAACCGTTGTTTTAAATTCTTACGATAACGAGCCCTAAGTACCCCCTCTTGGAGATCCAAATGAGGGGGTATTTTACTTCCGGACAAAACAAAAGCTTTCAGTAACCTTAGACACTAACTAGCAAAATTACTTTGTACACTCACCTTTTTGGTGCGGTGTCGTGATTCTGACATAGTCCCAAATTTCCTTAAAATAAAATACCACATCAATACATATTCCAGCCGAAAAATTCTTTCACAGAGCAGAACTCTCATTTCTTCGCGAACGAATTTCCAACACTTGACAAGAAATAGACAATATTTTTAAACAACTCCTACAGCTCCATCTAACATTATATGCCACACTTAACTACAATGACTGGATTCTGTTTGACCGAATTTCATACTTGCAAGCCCAAAAAACCACCAAACTTACCACAAAAACCGACTTACGCAAATTCTTGCAACTTTTCAAGAACCTTTTACACCCTGAAAAAACATCTTACCTAAAAACTCTGTCCTCAAATACCGTCATAACCCGATCAGAACATATCCTATCCGAAAACGAACTAAATATTCTGTCCAAAGGACTAAACTTCTCAATTGCACCCAGAATAATTCCCGCAGAGGAAATCATTAGCTCTGTAGAATCAGCGATCCGATCTCTACACCAAGACGATGCCAAATTAATTCGCTTTGAAACAACTAAATGTCTCCGACATGCCAAAGCTCCTAACAAAAATGTGACAAAACAAGCAATGACGTCCTTAAAACACCTACGAACAAACAAGAAAATTGTTATACTCCCTGCAGACAAAGGCAATGCGACTGTAATTATAAACCGTACAGAAAATAAAGAAAAGGACACACAATTATTAGAAGACGATTATAACACTCTTATAACAAAGACCCCACTTCAAAGCTTGAACGGGAAATTTCAGCACTTATCAAATCCTCTAATATTCCTAAAACTATCTAAAAACGAATAATACCTCGCGAATCGAAACCACCTCGCTTGTACGGCCTTCTTAAAGTCCATAAACCTGATGTCTCTCTGCGTCCGATAGTTAGCACAATTGACTCGCCAAACTACCATCTGGTAAAATACCTGGTAAATTTCTTAAAACCTTCTTCCGGTAACACCCCCACTAATGTTTTAAACTCCACTCATTTCATAGAACTAACTGCAAATATTGAGCTAGGCTCTAATGGTATACTAGTCAGTTTTGACGTAACATCCCTATTTACAAACGTACCCGCCATAGACACTGTCTCCATTATTAAACAACTCCTACCTCAAGGAATCGAATTTGAGTACCTTGGCACGCTCATTGAAAAATGCTTAACTTCAACCTATTTTGTCTTCGACGGACAATTTTACAAGGAAATTTCGGGCACACCAACAGGCTCACATCTATTCCCTATTGTGGCCAATATATTCATGGTGTCTTTGAAATCTATGGCTCTAGAATCCACAGACCTTAAACTAAAAATTTGGCTCCGTTATGTAGATGCCACTTTTGTAATCTGACCCCTTGGTCATCAAACGCTCAATAATTTTTTAAATCACATAAACAATCAACATAAAGATATTAAGTTTACTATAAAAATTGAAAAGAGCGGAACTCTGGCATTCCTTGACGTTCTGGTGGAACGCCAACCTAACGGACGACTAGATCATTCTGTATATCGAAAACCCACATACACAGACAGATACCTACATGTGTCGTCACATCATCATCCCTCACAAAAATCATCGGTAATCAACTCTCTAGTCCACCGTGCAATTAAAATTTCACAACCAGAACACATATCTAATGAACTGACCCATCTTAGAACTAGTCTTATAAAAAACTGCAATCGTAAGTCGGATATCGGCAGAGTAATAAACCGGCATCTGCATTCTACACGAACCCCCAAACCACGCTGTAATCCCGATACACGATCTTTAGCAATCCTTCCATATATAATATATAACAGAGTAACAGACCGAATTGGCAAAATTCGACGTAAACACAACATCAAAACAATCTATAAACCTACCAATAAAATTTCACAAATATTACCAACCCCAAAAGATTCCGAAAATAGTCTTAAAGCCCCAGGAGTGTATAGTCTACCTTGCAGTTGCGGTTTAGTATACATAGGAGAAACAGGACGGTCAGTACAGACTAGACTAAACGAGCATAAGGGATGCTTAAGAATAAGCCAGTACAATCGCTCAGCGGTGGTCGAACACCAATATAAAACAGGCTATACCATTAACTTTGACAAGACGAAACTAATTGCCAGAATTCCATTTTTCTACAATAGAAAAATTAGAGAATCCATAGAAATCAATAAAAATTCTAATAACCTAAACAAAGACGATAGCGACTACCTTTCCCCCACTTGGAAAACAATATTGTGTTCACAACAGCGGAACCGTGACGTTTACTGATCCGCTACGACACTCCTCTCTATTCATGGTCGCTCATGCATCAAGTTCTCGCAGTATATTAACTACCACTTTCGCTACTTTCACCAGTTACTTCGCCACCAGACACCTTTTGACATTGAATGAGCTAGTGAGTCTGCTAATTCAGGAGTAACTGTTCTCTTTACACTTTAACTTGTCTACTTAATATTATCATTATTATCTTTATTATTTTTTATTTTATTACTTATTTCTTTTCTTGTTCTGATAAAGCCTCTTACAAAAGTGGGCGAAACGTCGACCTTAATTTATAAAATAACTCGGTCCCAACCCGGAATCATAAATATTTATCCGGACAAGAATTTTACTTGTCAGTTCTCCATCACACATAGTTCGTGTTTTAGGCCACGTATACCTTGGGAAATATTGTGGTAGATACAATTCGGTTTCCCTTCTATTGTTTTCTAAATACGAGGGTCGACTGATGGGTCCCGGGCCCGATAAAGAGAAGAATTTTTAATTTATTTCTCATCATAATTTCCAGATAGGGTTATACATTTATCATATCGGTCTTACAACTTAAACAATCTGTATAATGTGATTCGTCGAGCTCTTTAAAATAGCTGTTTACGGCATCAATAACCTCCTCGTTGCTCTGAAATCTTCTTTCACCAAAGAATTTTTTATGCTTAGGGAATAGGTGGTAGTCACTGGGTGTTAAGTCTGGCGAATAAGGTGTTTGTTCAAACAATACAACCATGCACACAAACAGTCAAACATAAATAATTTCATACGTTCGCTAGTCTCATTAAAAAAATATCGTGAACCGTATTTTAAAAAAATTATAATTTCAATAAACGTCTTATCTGTATTTTATTCTTACGTCATCATTTACCATTTAAGTCGCCAAGTTAATCTTATAATTTGTCTATTATGTATTTCTATACAGTTATTTCGTTTGATTATCCATATTATAAGAAGGGGTTCATGGATATAGCAAGTTTGGGAAGCGCTAGTTTAGAAAATTGATTGTGCGGAAGCATTCTTTTCTGTGCAGTGACAACCCAGTCACGAGTATTTTAAAGGATAAAAAGTAGGATTTATCTCCATCAATTAATAATTTATATTCTGTACAAGATAATCTCCAGTGAATCGTATTATAAAGCCTTATATAATTAACGATCCTCTTATATACAAGCATTTCTAAATTTAACGCTTGAATAACAGCCTCCGTTGGTAATTAAATACTGTTATTTTGTTGGGTAAGGCTAGCTGCGCCGCGCCACAATAAAAGAAAAAAACGCCCTATAAGGAAACTTCCTATCAACCGCTTAATGTAACTATCGATAAAAATTCTTGCGATCAGAAGTTTGCAGGAATTTTCATCCTACATTCCTGTCGTATCTTATAAAGACCGCACCTCTACTAGTTAGAACAAACGCTACCCGGCTTCAGGGTATAATTTAATTGCTGAAAAATCTAGAATTGTAAAAGAGGTGGTTTTGTATTGAATTACACATTAGGTACGTGTTGAGACCTTAATCAATAGTACAAAGGATTTAGAAGATGTATATTAATGGGGTTTGCAATTCTTTTCTCATTTTGTACAATTAATTGATGGAAAAAAACGATTGGTAGGTCAACTATACTTAAAATATTGTTACCGAAAATAGAATACGCTTTATTATAAGAAGATTTTGAAATAAATAAGAATTATTGTTGTGTGGTAGACTAATTCAAAATTTTCGTCTATTGTACAGAGTTGCTAGTTTTCAATGTGCTCAGTAAACAATTTATATTCAGGCTGATTTGAAATGTGCATGTGTTTGCTTAAACCAGCTGCTGTCGTTCAAATTTATATCAATAATCTCAATAGTATAGATCGATTACAATTATATTGAGAACAGCTTTGCGACAATATCTTTAATGTTGCACTTAGTCCAGTCAAATTAAACATTGAACACTGGCTGCATCAAATTCAGCATTTTTTATATGTTGTTTGTATTGTAAAGGCAATATTAAGTCTAAATTTTCGACCTCGGCAGACGACTGGGCCATTTTCAACATTAAAAAAAATCAAAATTTGACCTTTTTGCAGTTTTGATCGATTTTAACCGAGAAGAATTGGTTTCTTAGGATAATAATATTTATTTTTAAAGTAGGTTAAATTTGCAATAATCGGATGTCAGAACGGGTTTTATGGGATCGATAAAAACCGGCCTATGCTACGCACGAATAAATTCTCCACCTAACCACCACCCGCCCGCGCCCCCAATTCCGAAACCCTCGAACGCAAATCCCAAAAAGCGATCGATTCGCGACTCTCAACTTTAACACAAAGACGGGCATACAAAACTTATAGTTATTAGATAATTTCGGAGATACAGATTTTCAAAATTTGGCCAATTTTTCAACTTGACGATTTTTAGCAAAATTTCATCATTTTCAGTACCATTCAAGTTTCTGAAGGCTTAGCATTTGATTGGAAATCCTCTCCCCACCCCCTTCTCAGTCGGCTTTCACAAAGTCTCTGGGGAATTCGAAGTGACCCTCCTCAACCACTTGAGCAAAAAATGAGAGTATTTGTATTTGTATTTACCGGCGTGGGGAGGAAAAAAAATACAGAGTGGGTAGGCGAGGAAATGTTTGCGTTTCGGTTGAACCTAGGCCGGCGCGCCTGGATATCGAATGGGGTTGATTTACAAAAATTTTGAAAAGTCACCAAAAATTGATTTTTACAAAATGTTAAAAAAATTCTCTTTGTTTTTCAGTTCTTACTCAGAGGTTCATCGTGCGTCTCTTCTCCTCAATCTTTAAAGACCATCGAAGCTCTTCTAAATTAAGTTTGAAGGTGTTTGTAAGGTCGACTACTACGCCGAGTGTGGCCAGTTATATTCATTTATTTAAGAATGTCGTAGCACGGGACTTCTGCAAATTTGTCTTGTATTTTTGAAGGGAGTTTAAATGAGGGTGAAGTGGTGATAGTAAAGACAAAATGGATACAAACCCTTCGGTCGTCCTGTATTTCGTTGAAAAATCGAAAAGCGAGCGTTTGTTGAAACGTGAACGAGATTACTGTGCATACTGCTTTCCAGAAGAAGTATAACAACCCCAAGTTAATAACAGCAGCAGTTCGCCGTGGAGAACAGATGCAAAAGTAAAAGATGCAATAAAGTTTAATTTTTGAGAATACTGTTTTCTATGTGGAGATAAAAATACAGAACAGTTCATAAAGCCGAAAAGAAAAAACCCAGCAAAAGGAAATAACGTCATTATTGTAGAAAAAGTTGATTTTGGTGTTGAGAGTAGTAGAAAAACGAGGCAATGATTGGGTCTTAAAAGTTAAGGAACGCATTTCTCATGAATCTGACTTGGTAAAAGAAGACGCAAGATATCACCTGTTTTGCCAAAAGAAACTCACATTCTCCCGATACAAAAAAATTTGAAGAGAGGAGGTCGCAGGCACACAATGATTGAGGATGCTATGGAACAAATTCTTGCATATCTCCAAGAGAACTTAGGAGAATGTCAGTTTTCTCTGGATGAACTGGTTATCCAGACAGAAGAGAAAAAAACCCGACAATCGAACAATAAAAAATTGTTTGTTTAAGAAGTATAGAGAGGATTTTGTAATTTCCGAAACTGCTTCGAAAAAAAACGTCGTTTGTTTCAAAAATACCAGACATAAAATTCTGACATCAGCTTGGTGCAATGATCAAAATCAAAATTCAGATCCTCACTAAGAAAGACTGCGCGTGATTAAGGCAGCAGCTAATGCAATACGAGAAGATATTCCTGCACAACCTTTTGATACAGCTCTATTACCATCCTCAGATTACTTCTTCCACAATATAAATGCAGTAATCCCCAAGTCATTGCGACTAATGTTGAAAACGATAATTCTTAAAACAAACAGTCCTGCCTAGATGCACACAGGAAGAAGTGCGTTGCTCTTGCACATGCAGTAGCAACAGCATTGAGGTCTCAATCATTCGTTTCCTCATTATTGTATGGCTTCAGTGTTTATCTTTATCATAAATTTCGATCAATACATGTGATTGATTTGATATCGACTATTGGATTTGCAGCATCCTTCTTTAATACCTCAATTCTTGAAATATCTACCATCATGCGACCAGACAAACTTCAAAGCCATCATGTTTCCTGTAATTTGCATTCGACAATGTCGATTTTAATGTTAATACATTGTATGGGTTTGGAACCTTTCACGCAATGGGAGGTTTAATGGTTGTTACTTTATTATGAAAGAAAGAAAGATACCCCGTCTCAAAACAAATATCACGACTGCTCAAATAGTAGAGATAAACCCACCTATTCAGCTAGAAACCTTCTATCATGGTAACAATCAGTGTTTAGCATCAGTAGAAATAAAAAACGTGGATGTCATTCACCGCCCGCCTGAAAATATGTTGTCACTCCATTCAGATCCGTTATGGTTGCTACGTAAAACTCAAAAAAGGTTTCCTGCCAATAAATGAAATGGTACCATGGAAGAAGCCACATAAGACAAACTGTTTGGAACATCAAAGCTTTTTTGCCTTACTTTCATCAACCAACCACCATCACAATATGACACCATACTAACAATTCTCCAGCTTGCCATCGAGAAATGTCAAATCCATGGTCAGAAACTAGCATTGTAACCGTTAATCAACCATTGTACATCAAAGTCAAAGAGAACATCGAGAACTACCCCGATACTGATTTATGTAACGCAGTTGTAAGGTTGGGTAGTTTTCACTTGCTCATGTGATTCATGGAGTACAATTAGCGTGATAATGGGAAGAAGTGAACCGAAGAAATTACTTTCAAATATTTGTGCAGAAAACAGCATTAACAAGATGATGCCTGGCCATGCTTGTGCTAGAGCAGTGAGGGCCCACAGTTTGGTCCAACTAGCCTTAGCACATGACATTATAAAAACAATGTTGTTGCTGGAAGACAAACATCTAAAGCTAGACGACCTCCACCAAGCCGTAAAATTAATGGACAGTTATAAAGAACATTTAAATGAAGTGAAAATGCCAAAACTACACTACGACAATATCAGTGTTTGGATAATTTAATTAATTTAACCATGTATTTATTGTACAAAATGTATCTTAGACATAGAAGCAAAGAAACAAATTTTAGTCATAAGAACAAAGAAACAAAGGTAAAAGAAAGCATATAAGATCCCTTAGGAGGAGTTACATATCCCCTAAATTAGTATATAGGTATAATCAAATGGAACTATTGAATCTAAAAAATAAATTGTTACAATGTATAATATATATATATATATATATATATATATATATATATATACTCATATTTAGACCAGGGTAGAAAATTAAATAATCACATCAAATAATTTTAATCACCGTGTAGAAGCTTTGGGAAAAGGTACGCTTTATTAAAAAACCGTGGAGAATAAAAATTCATTCGTTTCATTAAAAATAAGGGAGTTAAATTATTTACGAGACGCTTGCTATAAAAAAAGGAAGCAGTATTAAAATGCTCCACGTGTAATATAATTATTCCGAGTAAAGAAACAAATGGAAATTACGTGCAAAATTTATATTAATTAACTCAATTTTAAGTAACCGGTATTAAACAAAACGTACAGATAATAATTAATATTTGATTAGGAGTCACTAAAAAAATTAAAGGGTATTATTTCAATTGGAGTTAATGGAACCATTATTAATAATATAATAAGCATAAAAGCTTGTGAAAACCCAATAATAGTCAAATCGTAGAAGGGTTATTTAAAATGTTACGTTTGAACACACCTGCGTATTTTTAAAAGGCAATTTCAGTTTAATTTGTTTAGATAAACATGTCGATTCTACGGATATTGGAAACGGTCGGATGCTTTAGCACGAAATACAAAACAGGGTTTATTTAAAAAGCTCGTTCTGCGTAAATTTTGCAGATAACGAATGGTTACAGAGAATCTTGGAGAAACCGTCGTTTAATATTCACGGGAAGGCTAGATACGGGATTATTTAACCCAGATAAGAACACACGTGGACTGAAATAATCGATAATAAAGAATATTAATTTGCACCAATAAGAACAGGGTAGATAGAGACAGATAATATGCGCAAGACCGAGACACATATAGTAAAAGGCGTGAGTGGAGCAACGTCACTGGGTGACGATTGGTTGAAAATAAAAGGCAAACTTGAGAGGTAAAAATAACATTTCTGTATAAAAATTAATTAGTTATTTCCAGACGTTGCGAGCCGTGTCGAAATTTCTGAGATTTAATTGGTGCGAGTGCGAATTTAATAAGAACCGACGCACAGGCGGGCGAGATGGGAACATAGTACACGAAATTCTAGAAACTGGCCGTTTTGGGGACAAGACCGACAGACGGGCTAACCTCTATTTAAACCCGTGTTGATAGGAGTGGGGCTCTCTTAGATTTTCGACTTGATTCAATGCGTTAAACAGTGCTTTTTAGTTTTCCGATTTTGATTAAATAATTTAAACAGTTTGCTCGAATATTTTTGTGATTTAAAACAGCTTGTTCTTTACGTGCTACAATGAATGTAATTTAGTGCACTTAGAAAAGAAGATACAAGGTAATAAAGTTTAGTATCACTGTACCAATTAGTCAAATTTGCAACGACAAATGAATACACAAAAGTAGGCAGTTTTGGCGTATATTTGTAAAAGAAGTATGATTTCTTTGTTATTTTTCGGGGGTGTTAATAATTAAATGGTTCGTAAACATGACTGGATACACAAAACAAGGTTCAGATATACACAGATGAGTTCCGGAAAAGCCCTGAAACAACTTTAGATGAATGGTGATGGAGAAAATTTTAAAAGCGTTGAGAATCAGAAGCCGTAAATATAACCCAGTTGGAATGGTGTGATTAACAAAGGGACGATGTACATTGAAGCTACGAATGCATTAACCTTCAGGTAACTTATGCTTTGTTGTTCGATTTTTGAGGTGTTGGTGTGTGTTGAATAACTTTATAATTGATTTACTTAAAATGGACAGTAGTGAAATGGTACTAACAATAATATTTTAATTTTAAGGTGAAATTTGCTTGTTTAAGTAGAAAGGGGTATTTAGTATTTATGTTCTGGATTATGATGAAAATTTGAGTATGTTTTTGAGCTCAATTAGACGAACCTGGTTAATTAACGTAAAGGGGTGGTGGATGCTTCCTTTGTACTATAAGCTTATAGCTTATAGCCGTGATTTGGAGCGTTGCTTCCTGTCTATATCTGACATAAGTCAAAAACTTGACAATTTCAGATATGATTGACAAAAATGCTAAACGTAATTGAAAGTTAGGTTTATATATGGTACTGTACACGATTTAGATTTGTAAATTTTCCAATTATAGCCATCGGCCTCGGTAGCGTAATTGGATAACGCACAGTTCCGGCAAAACTGAGATGCAGGTTCAAATCCTGTCCAAGGCCTTATATTTTCCTTCTTTCAATTACTAGCTCGATTTGAAATGATCATTTGGGCTTTACTTAAAAAGTCTAGGTTATTATTTCATCTTATTAATTGCAATACGTTGGTATTTATCAACTTACCTTGTGTAAAAAACTACTTATAATATATATATATATATATATATATATATATATATATATTGCTGTGATTCTTACAAAATTTATTCGGGAATTAAGGTTTTCGAATCGAGCTCCAGCGTTGGGCCGTCAAGATTTGCTGTGATTCTGAATCTTTTCTGATAATCGCCTCTTTACTCTTTCCGCCTCGGTTGCTCACCTAGTTAAAACTTTCATCCTCATTCATAAAAAAAAACAAACACATTCCTACCACAAACATCAACGTTAACTCTATTTACATCAATATTCACAATACATTAAAAGTTCAAAATTAAATTTCAGCATGAATATCCGTATCATAAAATTTCAAGTTTAAATTTGTCATCATTTTAATATGCATCCAGAATTAAAGTCCTGGTAGGATGCATACTAATTAAGTTACAATATGTGCAGACCTAAGTCTGAATAAAAGGGAGCATCTCCCACCCCTTTACGTTAATTAAACAGGTTAGTCTAATTGAGCACAAAGACAGACCAAAATTTTCATCATAATCAAAACATAAACTGCTAAATACTTCTTTCTACTTAAACAAGAAAATTTTACTTAAAATTCAAATTTGTTGGTTATACAAATTCACTACTGTCCATCTTTATCAAACAAATTATAAAGATATTCAACACACACCAAAACATCAAAGTTCGACCAAAATTGTATAATTTACCTGAAGGTTACTGCACTCGTGGCTTCAATGTACATCGTCCTTGCTAATTTCACCATTCCAACTGGGTTATGTTTACGTCCTCAGATTCTGACCGCTTTTAAAATGTTTCTACACCACCATTCATCTAAAATTGTTGCAGGGCTTCTCAGGAACTCATCTATGTATATCTAAAACTTGTTTTGTAGATCCAATCACGTTTACGAATAACACTTGATTACTCACTCCCGACAATTAGCAAAGCAATTCATGATTCGTTCACGCTATACAAAGCTGCATACTTAAATGTATTTATTTATCGCTACTAATTTAGATAATTGGTACAGTAATACCCGCAAATATAACTAGACTTTATTACCTTATCTATCTTTTCTAAGTGCACTAATGCATAATAACTTACATCGTAGCACGTTTTCTGCTTGCAGTATCGTATAACATCAAAAAATAAAGAGCAAAACTGTTTAAAGTATTCAATAAAATCAAAAATCTAAGAGCCAAACTGTTTAAAGTATTGAATAAAAATCGAAAATCCTAGAGAGCGAAACTCATATTAGCACGGGTTTATATAAGAACCCGCTTGCACGTCGGTTTTGTCCCTAAACGGACAATTTTTAGAATTTCGCATTCTATGTTCCCTTTCGACAGTCCGGCACAGCGATTCTACAAAATTTGCACACGTCCAAGTTGAAAATCTAAGAATTTTTCACACGCCTCGCAACGCGTCTGCAAACAACTAACTAATTTTGTATAGAAATTGTTGTTTCCACCTCTCATATCTGCCTCTTATTTCAACCAATCGTTTCCTCGTAACGTTGCTCAAATCCGGCCTTTATTATCCGTGTCTCTACCTTGCGCGTTTTAATCGTCTCTTTCTACCCTGGTCTGAGTGGTACAAATCGATATTCTTTACCATCGGCTGTCTAAACTACACGTGGACTCGCGACGTGACTTTTAAATAAACGCTGTTTTGTATTTCGTGCTAAAGCATCCGACCGTTTCCAATATACGCAGAAATTTTCATGTTTATCCAAACAAATTAAACAGAACGTGATATTTAAAAATTCGCAGGTGTTCAATCGTAATACTTCTACGATTTGGATATTCCACGTATTTTAACCTTCTTGATATATTTGTATGCTAGCAACGCGTCTCATATTTGGTATTATTGGGTTTTTAAAAGCTTTTATGCATATTATACCTCACTAATCGTTCAATTAACTCCAATTAAAATAATAATTTATGGCATTGATTTCTACCCTTTAATTTTAGCGAATACTAATTAAATATTAATTATTATTTTTACACTTTGTTTAATACCGGTTACTTAAAAACTGAATTAATTAATATAAATTTTGCACGTAATTTCTATTTGTTTCTTTATACAGGGTGATTAAAATTATTTGATGTCGTTAATTAATTTTCTACCCTGGTCTAAATTTGAGTAATATATATATTAATAGTTATTAAGATGAAATGAAAACCCAACTTTGTATTTAAAGTTGAATTTCCATTTCAAATCGAACTAGTAATTGAAAACCACTAAAACAACGGCTACAAAGTTGGGTTTTCATTTCATCTTTATAACTATTAATATATATTAAGCATTCATTTGCATTCCAAATGTGGATTATTCTTCTCTCTCTCTCTCTCTCTATATATATATATATATATATATATATGAAGGATATATTACAAAGGGTTAATGGAAGTTCATAAACCAGACATGAGAACGGAAACAGACATTGTATTCCAAACGCAACATGATACTGCAGGTGCAGGTCACAGTAGGTTATAAGACAGCAATTATTAGAATTAAGATTATTAAAATGTAAAATGTAATACTTTGTATTGAATAAAGAAATAGCAGACACGAGATCTGCGTTTCCCACAAGTGATGTAAGAGCAGGGATAGCATAAATACCCTGAGAACCTCAGGAGGGTCAGTCATTCTCGAGCCTCACAACTTTAACATTGTTGGTTGTTCAGGCTACTCACCCTAACTTTAGTTAAATTAAATAGTGATTTATTTCAATACATTAATGAACAAACGTGCCTGTTATTAAATTCAAATTGTAATTTTTATTTAAATAAAATCGATAGAAGAGTGTTTTTCGAAAAAGCTTTTTAAAAAGTCGCTCCAAGAGACCGAAAACCTATCTCGTGTCTATCCAGTTCCAAGACTGAAGACCTAACGATGATGATGAGTTATAATCAGTCTGGGACAGGAATTCTACCGGCCACTTGTTTCTGAAACTATATTCTAGTTTATTTTTGTATGTAGTTCTTAAGTCCTTCATTTTATTGCACTTTGTATGAACATCTCGTGTTAACTATGTTCTACTAGCTTATTTTTTCATTCGTGCTAAGTTTGTAATTTACACGCTTTTCTAATTATTTATCTGTAAGTCAAGTTTTTTCACTTTCTTAATGATCACACAGAACACGTGATCGTTTTTTTACTGCAATCTGTCTTAGTAGATCTACTTTTCATTATTTCATTATTTAAAGATGGGTATCTTGAACTGTTTTTGTTTAAAACCTACAAATTATTTAATACGAGCAGTTTTTATTTTCCAAATTTAAACTATAAAGCTGTTGAATGACGTAATGAAATATTAAACGCACTGCACATGTATGCTTCAGAAAAATTGTGAAGTACAACGCACGAATTAAACTGCACAGGTGTGTTTTCGTTTCATCATTCAAATATTAATAGAAGTACAGATTTCTGCAAATGCAGTGGAAGTACGAAGTTTCCGAAATTGAATTTAACAGCATTAAATTGTTCCGTGTTTTTGTGTTTTTCTATGAGCAAAATTTTCATTACAATAGAAGGTTTTAACAAGCCGCAAAGCAATTGCCAGTAATTCGGGCAAAACGATACGTAACATACAAATGCTATATTACATCTAAAATAATTTCTCTGCAAGTTCAAAGCTAAATATTGCATGATTTACTGCGGTTGCAACGACAAGCATGCGTTTATTAATGAATGCAGCATGAGTTTGTTCTAATTTGAATTGTACTAACGTTCATGGAACCGTTACGCATAAATTTATTGTTTCGTACAAAGGAGATTTATGTCAAGTCAAATAGGGCGATTGTGCTAGTTCGGATGCATACTGTTGTCGAGCAGTTTTTTTACCATACAACTGGAGGAAATAGCCCAATCCATCAAATATTTTGTGTGCAATTGGCTATTCGTAAATTGGCAATCGGAATACAAATGAAATAGAACCTCTACAAGATTAGGCAAGAATGTGCGGGCGGACACGACGCACCCAATTGAAGCATTTTTATTTTATTAATGCAAGTACGCAATTTAAAAACATTAAATTTAATAAAATTGGTATATCACCATGTATATAGCCAGCATTAAAACTTAGTTGTTGAAAACAAATTTTGTTTGCATATCCAAATACTCCAAATTAACATTCGTTAGTCCTTTTCTTTAGAATTGTAAAAGCATTAAAAAGTTGCCTTCAAAATTATTTATTGAAATAGAATACGTCGTTTAGCCATAATACACGTATTCATAACTATAGTTATTTCTGGCACAATCAACTTTCACGTGCCTTATTTAGCGCTCGTAGTCCAGATAGATGGCTTTTCCGTAAACAGGATTAGTCGTATTCCAGCCGTTATGTGAACAACATGTCTCTCAGAATTAATAAGTTGAAGTGCGACCTCCGTATAGCCTTTTAAGATATTTCTGTTAGAATCCGCGTCAATGGTGTCATAAACTGGGCAATATGATTTGTAAAATCTCAGTATTAATGTATATATCTAATTAATTTTAAATATTATAGCAGAACATTCATATTACGATTTATGCTACAATTTAATTTACGGTATTTTTTTTGTAATTAATTCAATGGACGGCCTTTAATACTATACAATTTAAACATTATATCAATATAGTAACTTTATAATTATGTGATATTGCAAAATGATGGCTATAGCGGTCTTCATTGACAACTTGGATGCAGATGGATTGACGTAGTTTCTACTTATTGCCAGAACAACAGCTGTTCATACAAGGGCCATGTTGTTGGTATGATTTCATCCATATGAAGACACTGTTAATTAAGATAAATTGTTATAGTTTGGTACCATGTTTTTGTTATTTAGAATCAATGTCATGTTCTTCGGTAAGTCAAATTTTTATTTATATAAATCTTATCATTTTGTTTGTTTATAAAGCTTTTACTATAATTTAAATTTTGCTATTTACAAAAACATACAGGTACGCTTTCGAGAACATAATTATAACAGTAATCATACTCTATAAAAATTTTATACGTTGATAAAATTCCGATTAAATTACAAACTAATGTACAATATTTTATTTAAAATCTGTTCTAATATCTTAGGTGACCATTTTGTAAACAAATTGAAAATTTTAATGTAATAAGAATTATTTTAAGAACTCTTAAGATCTATAAATGATTATATGTACATCGTACTCAGATCTGAATATGATAAAAATTTACTAAATACAATAATTGTCATTCTTATAGAACATAACAACTTGATATAAATTCCATCTTCAGCTAAGAAAATTTTTTTTATAAATTGTAAATATCTACAACCCAAAGAGAATAATGTTTATTTTAATAGAGTTGGTACGGTAGTCTCTAGAAGTAGTTACAGTTAGAACGGATAAAACAACACCTATGGTTAAACTTCTGAGAGAAATTTAGATGGTTCTGTTCTTATCTCACCTCGACCCAATTAACTTCTTAAACAGCGACATCACTGATAATATTTTGTCCTTGCTGTTGTGCCCAAAGCAATAAAAACGGTGTTTAGTCTCACTTTAACAAAAATTACTGAACCACATCAACACCTACGAAGATAATAATATTACACAATAAAACTCAATCTCGTAATCTAGGGTAGTATTTATTTCTGCTTTTGCGTTCTCTTCTACTAACATTTGTTACATTCACCTTCCGACGGTGTACTAAATCGTACGCCCTTTTAAGTGCTATCAAACGAGTTCATTTTCATACGACTCAAAGCGATTGTCGTTTTCGTTATCTAAAGAATTTCGTGCAGACCATTGTGTGGTGTTTCTAGTTTTGGCCCTGCTTGACGAGGCAATTGCCGTTTCTTTTGTAGAAAGGCTTTGTTGTACCCAGCAAAAAGTGGTTAGGCGCTAGTGGCTCTGGATCATATGAATGTACCGGCATGTGAGTAAGTAGACGACTATTTACGATGTTTGAGGTTTTTAATAACAGACTTCGCAGTGTCTCCACCTGTGAGGCTACTGCCTTTAGCACAATCGCAAGTACTTTCTTTGTCGTCTGGACACGCCTTTCTCAACATCCACCAGTGCTGGGATTAGCTGAGCAGTTAAACTCCTATTTTATATTTCGAACCGAGAGTTCGTTTTGAATGTAGGCCATGTCGAATATGTCTTCAAACTTACGCAGCTCACCATCAGCACCCACAAAATTGGTGCCCATGTCTGAAAGTATTTTGATAGGGACACGACGACGATTAACAAAATTTCGTATACAGAGCATACATGCATCCGTGGCGAGATCAGGGGATAGTTCGGTATGTAGTGCTCGATGGTTATGCACGTAAATAACGCGGGCCGCTAATAAAATGACCTTTACACCTGCAGCGGCGTTAAATACAATACGTACTCTCCCTGGCTTATTTAGATTTACTACGGCAAAATGGGGAAGGTACGCAGTTCTAATTGTTCTTACAATCTTTTCTTTTAGGCTTAGTTTTCTAGCATATCCTTTAGATATGTAACCAATCATTACGTCGTTGTACGCTTGGTGAAATGCTGGATATTTTCTCATTTTAAGCTCTATATAACGCAAACGATTAAATACCATAGCGTAGTTACCTGGTAACGTCACATTGCCTGCCTTTCACAATAAGCCAGTCACGATTTTGTATTTTTGTGGGGTCACCTTTCGTTTGATTAATGCATAGAGACAAATTTATTTAAGCTGCAAAAAATATATAGAATAACAAGAAATAGAAAATAACAGTAACATAAGATTCTGCATACATATGCAATGTACAAATGTCATTGAATTTATGCATGAGAATAAAGCTTTTATGTGGACAAATTTTGTTAACGCTAGAAATGCACATGTCCTTTAGCATTAGAAAAATTATACCGCGTATTTAAATGCGTGTAATGTTTGTACACAAAAATAAACGAAATTCGCGCACTGGATTCACTTTGAACTTTGATGCGTGTTTCTGTTAAGAAACATGGCTTAAAAAGAAACCTACGTTAAAATGTATTTACATAGGAGTAAGTACTCGCAGATACATTGTCGTCTGGGATCTGCAGGTAAGAGTTGTGTTGGATCGACGTCGGTATACGGTGACGTGGCAGGTCAATCAAAATAGGTGCTATGTAATGTGTGGGTTTCCTTATCGGTGATACGAGGCATGGAACGGCATACTTATTGTGGATTCTTAGTAAAAAACGTCGGAACTGGTGCGGGGTGTGGTATTTACACGTCCATGCAGCTTGGTACGCTTCAGTGATGGTGGACGCCAAAGACGAGAATGTCATGAACGACTCGGACGGTGAACCGCGTTCAGAAGGCTGTCCAGAACGCCTTCTGGTTAGCCACTTCCCCAACTTCCTCTAGGCTCTTTGGCCATGCTAGGCCTACAATAGCTAATTTGCTATCAGCTAACCCTCGATTTGCCGCCTCAAGCGGGCAGTCAAAAAGCACGTGCTCTGCGCTTTCAGCGCCCTCACCGCATTTGCAACGGTCGTTGTTGGTTAAACCGTATCTTTGTAAATCCGCTTTTAGGGCGCCGTGCCCTGTTATCAGTTGCACCATTTTATGATCGAGTTCTACCTCGATGTTACCTCTAGCTTCTAAGCTTCTAAGTCAACCTGCCCGTGGCAGCGTTGTTCCACTTTTCTTCCCGTTGTCTGATTGACTTTTCGCGCAGCTTTCTTTTAATTAGAGACCTCGATATCGACGAATGTGATATCCGAAAGTCATCCGTCGCGGCCTCTTTAGCTAATTCATCAGCCCTATCGTTCCCTACGTTACCATCGCGCGACCTAACCTAACAGAACTTTGAACGTCGAAACTCGAGCGCCGTATGCACTATCCTCCAGACGTCTGCCTGGAGGTTTGTTAAGGTGTTCATGTTTGTCAAAGCCGTTAGCGCTGATTTGCTGTGCTGATTATATAATATTTATCTCTGCCTGTGTGGTTTATGACGTAATCGATTGCCTCTCGTATGGCTAACAATTTGCACTGAAAGATAGTGCTCCAGTTTGCGAGTTTGGTTTGTTACCGAAACACCTCCATTTTCTGCTTAAACACAAAAAACGCCGCGCTTGCTTGCCCTTCATCCATACGTAAACCGTCTGTATAAATTCTGATACCCGTCGCGTCCCCATCGTCTTCGACAAACTCGATTCCTCTAATATCAGCCGGGTGCCCTAACTCTGATACAACAATCTTTTACTTTACCTCCCTATAGCAAAGATGAAACTTTGCAACCTTCCGCCTATACAGATGCTGCGTACAGCATTGCCGGCTCTATCGCTCCGGCATAGACCGTCCTCAGCGATTCGCCCCTGAAATCCCACTTTATTTTAGCCGCCGCCATCATTTTGTTTGATATTTCGCTGCCTTTGCTTTTAACGTACTACACGTGAGCTTTCCAATTTAACTTATCGTCAATCTTTACCCCGAGGTATATAATTGCTTCCTTAAACGGTATTTTCTCCCCTCCTAGTTCTAGCCTAGGGGTCGCTGTCCCGGTTTCTTTCCGAAATAGAGCACCTCTGACTTCGCCGTGTTAAATTTTAATTTTACTGTCTGCGACCATTTGTATAGTTTATTAAGCGCCTCGTTCGGTTTTGTACGCATATCCATTAACAATCGCGATCTCACAATTAAAAGCGTATCACCCGCAAACCCAACGATTGAGCTTCTTGTGGGCAACTTAACACTAAAGATGCTCTCATACAACAACTTCCAAAATGTGGGACCAGAGCATGACCCCTGCGGACATCTTCTTGCCACCTCGCGCGACAAAACTTCATCCAGGATTTCAACCTGTACCAATCGCCCTGAGAAATAACTCTTGACCAAAGACATCAAGTTTCGCGGACAACTCCTATTTTCCAACTCGCAAACAATCAATGGCCACCAGGCAGCATCAAATGTTCCTGAAATGTCCAAAGCAATAACAACACAGTACTCTTTAGCATCTCTCGCCTGCTTAATTTCCTCGACAACGAACTCTAATGCGTCGATAGTCGACTTTCCCTCCAAAAAAAAACGAAACCCTCGGTTATTAAAACCACCACTGTCACGCACTAAGTGCTCAACTCGGGTTGTTATAACGCGATCTAAAACTTTCCCTAGCACCGGTAGCAAGCTAATTGGACGATAGCTGCCCGGGTCTGACGCATCTGACTTTTTAGATTTAGGTATGAATTTCATGTTCTGGACTTTCCAGCAACGCGGAAAGACACCCATTTCTAGACAAAGATTAAACAACCCGACAAAGACACACGGGGCTAACAGGCACGCCTTCAGAGCTGCATCTGAAGCGATTCCGTCATGCCCCGGTGCCTTCTTAGGGTTTATTCTCCTAAGAGCCCTGACGACCTCGTGAACTAGGATGGCCTTATCGGCACTTGTTCCTTGCACCTCTGTGGTTTCCCGACGTACTAAATCGTGCAACCCCTCATTCCCCTCGGGATTATCCGAAGGGAAGAATTTCCCTAATAAATATTCCGCCATGGTTTTAATACCTTCTAAATATTCGCCATTTGTCTTTTTTATGTTACCGAGCGCGATTTTCTGTTATTTATTCCTTATTACGCGGTATGCGGTTCCCCAAGGTTCTTTCTGTGAGATACGCGTGCAGAATTTTTTGAATTTATTTGTTCGCGTTTCTTCTATTAATATCTTATATTTAAGGTAACTTTGATTGTATTCTACTCTCCGTTGTTCTCTTATATTTCCCGAGGCGCGTTGATAGCGGCGCCTTAGGTTACGCGTTTCTGCCGTCTTGGTGGTTAGTTCCCGGGTCCACCAGGATACGCCGTTTTTAAATGTTTTCTTTCGCGGCATGGAGTACGATGACGCGTCTACCACTGCGTCGTTTAAATTTTCCGCGAGTGTTTCTATTTCGTCTGCCTCTCGGCAGTTAAGTAACTCGTTTTCGAGCACAGCCATACTTTCGCCAAATTTTTATTTAAACCGCTCCCAATTTGCATTTTTATTACAGAACCGCGGAAATATAGTTAGCTGCTCGTTTGCGCTTGTTTTGGTTTCAACGTCCCATGTTATTAATTTATTGTCAGAGAGCGTTTCCTCTTCCGACCTTAATTTCCAATCACAAATGATTTCTATCATCTCGTGGGAGGCTGCAGTAATATCAATAAAATTGCTGCCTCTATGCCCCTCAAACGTAGGTAAATCATTAGTGTTTATCACACTAAGACCCCATTCCGTTAAAAGATCAGCAACCTGCACACCCCTATCGTCTTCTATAGGGCTACCCCATAACGGTGACTTAGCATTAAAGTCCTTCCCGATTATTAGTTTCTTATTCCTTCCAATTTGGCGAAAAATGCCTTCGATGTGATTTATTAAGTCCTCGGTTTGAGGATTTTCCCGCCGGAAGTCGACTGGTGGAAGGTACGCGCTTATCACGTAAAACGTGTTTGTCCCTGTTTTTATTTCCGCGGTGGTTATTAACTTGTTGGACAAATTGTTTAATATTATTCCGGCGCACGTCCCATTATTTATTATTATTCCGCTGCGCCGTCGTTCGCTACTTGCGTTTAAGAGGTAACCGCCTTCCCAAAACCTGTTATTTTGTGGCCATACAGGTGCGGTTCCTGTATGAACCCGATGTCGATTTCATTTTCTTTTATTATTTTGACGAAATTATTGGAGGCCTCTTTGCCCTTGCCTAAATTAATCTGCGCGCATTTGATTATCAAGTTCCTCAAAACATCTAATGGCCTAGGATCCATAGTCAATGTTCCTGGTGATGACTGCCTTCAACCGCTGTATCGTGTAGCACTGGCTGGACTTCGCATCATGACGAGTGTCGACCCTGACGCTACCAACCCTGTCGTTCGACCTCGCACAGACAACACAACAAGAAACTGCCCACCTACAGTTCTTGAACTCATGCTCCACTTCGGCGCAAAACTGCACCCGCTCCTTACACTCTATGGACTTGAATAAATATATTTCTAACAACAAACGAAAGCTCACCGACTTGATCATTAAACTTAATGTTTGCGTTTTAAGAATTGGAGTTTCCGGGCGAGTCTACTCAATTTTGAGGTGTCTTGATTGGCGAGTCTATTATTAAGGAACGTTCACGTTTGTGTTCCTATGACGAATATTAAGTTTGTTATGTGCAACTTGAGTTGCATACCTACACCAGTTTCAAATCTGTCACCAATCCCTTTCGTTGTCAACTTTAATATTTTCCTCGCTCTGAGCATTTCTTTGGATTCAAGGGGTTCGACTGACGACATAGCAACGCCGAAATTTTCCTCAGTAAAATAGTCCTTTATCATACGGTCGATTTCAAATTGCTTCATCTTTTAAATGTGCATAACAGTTGACAAGTGACACCTAGGTGACGATTTTCCTTTAGACTGTACACCATCAACAACGCTACCTAGCGGAGTTTGTGCAACAATAACTTCACGGTCGCAACGCACTGTTTTCAAGCAGCACGTTATATAGCAGTTGTCGACACCAATCAAAATTCTTGGATTTGCTTGGGCGTATTCACATATTTTATTTTTTGGTATTTACTGTGTAGGTCGATCAAATTTACTGTCTAAGTTGGAAGCTTTAACATAGGCACGGTAAATGTTTTTAACTGATACAATCTCTACCTGATCCAATACCCTTAATCTTCAAATCTACAGAAATAGATGGAACTTCAACTACCTCTCCTCCAAACCACTGCAAGGCAAGTGTTCGCTTTTCTGATTGTAAGCCCAAATCTAAAGCAAGCGATTCGCCTATTAGTGAAATAGCCGTACTTTCGTCTATAAATGCATACGGTTTTATGCTTTGATCATTTGGGCCGGTGAGGTAAACTGGTAGTATTTTAAACAACAACCTTGTGGTTCTTGGATTGAATGCTACACGTATGGTTGTTACCGAGTGAACACTTGTAAGTTCCTCCTTGGGTTTCTGTAGAGTATTGTAATGCAGGGTCGGATGGTGAATACGCTTACAGTCTTGCATTTGGCAGGGTCTTTTGCGTCGGCATCCTCGAATATTATGTCCTTGAGACAATCAAGAAAAGCAAAACCTGTATTCTTTGAAATCTGCCATCGTTGGTCTGAAGAACCATTCGAGTATTCGTCATACTGAGACAAGTGGTGCAAATCAGAACGCCTAACGCACCTTTTAATTTGACTTGTAGAGGCCTTATTCTTCTTAATGGTGAACACCTGTTTTCAATTATACTTTGGCTGTGGCTGTTGTGGTCTATTCAATGATGTTTTGGCGTTCAACGTTACTTTTGCAATAATTCTAGCCAATTATTTTAACCATTCACTTAGATGCTCTACCGATGGGAATGAAATTACATTTGCGGCATACGTTGCCCATTCTATTCTTTTAGACGTTTACATTTTAGAAACAAGTTTATCTACCAAAGTAGGATTACCCACGTGTTGAGCCGCTTTTGCATTTTTCAAAAATATAGTCAAATTTTAAACTTTAGAGGCAAAACTAATCAGTCGTTCTGTATGGTTTTCGAGAATGGGCTGGATATCCCGAGCCTTCTTAAGTTGTGATTAGATAAGAATTTCGGGCTGACCATATTTAAACTCAAGTTGCTCAAGAACGCCACTTACTCCTTGCAGGCGTATCAACAAATTTTCTACTTCTTCACGAGCTGCACCTTTTAATCTCTTTTGCAGGCGAAACGTATTTTCTAAAGAAGTGTATTATACGCAGCCGTGAATTCCTAAAACGCACTTATTAATATTGGCCAGTCTTTGGGACGCCCGCTAAACTCTGGAAGGTCATATAATTTTCGAACTTTCGCTGTATCGTGGCTCGGCTTAACAGCGACTTGCGGTGACATTAACATACTTTCCTCGGCAGTTACAGAATATGGAATGTTAGCCTGGCCAGAATGGGTCTCAGGTTCATTGGCAAATATCATTGGCAGAAGATTGCTCTTAGTTGTTGGTACTGATCTCTGATAAATTGGCGGTTGGAAGCAAAGCGATAGCGTGCGTAAGCCGACAAGATGTCCTGGTTCGTCGACAGTTGGTGGCCTTGCTGATTAGCTTAGCTGTGACATTTCAGATACTGACTGTTGCGCAGAAGACACGATATAGGACGCTTGTATGCATTCTGGGGCAGTGGTGTAGCTGTTTACAGACATTACATTTATAGCTTGCGTAGGTATGTAACTATTAGGAGAACAAGGCGCCTGTTCTGACAAAATAATATACGGTGCTGAGCTCTTTGTGGTAGATAACGCATGATCATGTGTAACTTGCGCACCCATTGACGGCAAAGTTGCGGTATACTGTTGACTTTCAAGCTGTTTTCTAATTGTGTTCTCTAAATTTTGATTCCTAGTCGACGAATTGTTGAAGTAAATTGTTAACACCAGCATCGGCATCCTTTTTGGCAACATTCTTCGTAGAATCAACTAACCAGTGTTAAAACTATCGTCATAGCATGATGGAATGTTTGTTGTTTGACTACTATTCATATGGTAATCTTCAAAATATTTTGATTTTTACTTTTTCGCCTTGGGATGTGAACACCACTTGTGCGTAGTAATGGTGATTTGGCAAACATAAATAAAGACGTGCATTTGCGTATCCGCAAATTCGCAATCGGAATGCAAATAAAATAGAACCTCTACAAGATTAGGCAAGAATGTGCTGGCGGGCAGGATGCTCAAAATAAAACTCAATCTCGTAGTCAAGGATAGTGTTCATTTCTGCTTTTGCGTTCCCTTCTAATAATATCAATGCAAATATTACAAAACTTGATATAATTCATTCCTGACAACTAAATAATATATATCCATAGCTTCAATATGCACCAACCTTTACTTGATAAATACAATAAATCAATTGCAGTACAACGGTTTATATTGCATTACAACATTTTGTTTTATTAATATATTACTGATTTTCGGCCACTTCTTCTCGACCGTAGCGACAGTTTCAGGGCCATAACGACAAAATAAAAAATTATAACTCACCGATAATGCATGAACAAATCAGCGCAGGTCCACGTTTTAAGTTTCTTTTATAATCTTGTTACAGTAATCCGTGCAGACAAGAAGAAAGTCGTAGAGTAAGCAAAAAAAAATTGCCCGCACCGAATACCGCAACAAAATGGAAGAGGTATAGAAATCAAAAGGAATCGGATGCCGTACTAGCTCAAAACGTTGGGTGGGTCACACAGAAAGAAAAACTGTAAACCTCAGTTAGTACATTTATTTACAAACCGTTGGTTAACAGACATAGTATCAAAAGGAATATTTACAAAAACCAAATCGAGCATTTTCCTAATCGTCCTGTTACAACATGCTGTAAACTAAAGCGCCAACTCGCAATAACACAACATAGCAATATACATTTAGGTAAATATAGATTAGGAATTATCTGTCAGTCACGTAAGATCTTAAAACCTAAACAACACATACAATGTTTCCAGTCTTAAATAGAGACAATAAGAGCATAAGACATGGTATATACAGTATTAGACCGTTGTTTTATCTGTTGCTTAAAGTGCACTCCCTAAAAGTTATAATGTGACCATAAACTAAAGCAGCATAACCATATATTGAAATGAACCAAGTGTTTGACTTAATCTAGATTAGAATTTAATAAATAAGTTGTTGACGTTAGTATTTCCTAATATTAATTTGAAATCAGTAAAATTTCTTTAACGCGAGCTTCGGTTTTTATTAGCTGTGACGTGTAAACAATCACGTAATCACTTATGCACTATCATGGGAGCGTAAATTTTTGCTGGGCAATCTGTAATTTATTGTGCCACAACCACGAGTAAGAAATGAACCCCAGCATTTATGTGGTTATCAACCAGCAAAAGAAGTAGCTAGACTTCATAGAAGCATTAAGAAAATACAGAGTGATTGTAGCTTAAGAAGAGTAAATGTCTACCTCTGGAAGCATTGTAGCAGATCTTGAAGTGTGTACTTACACTCTCCAACGGAATGGATATTTTATAAGTCAATTTCACTAGATTATATTTGACTTTAACAATGCCTTTTGAAAGAAAGCATCCTACGCATTAAAATGACATAAGGATTGTGAAGTCGTTTCAGTTGAAAAGTTTATAGGGCGTTTCTTAATAAACGTAAAACAAAGTTGAAATTTAATATTTATGTGAAGGGTGCAGAAATATATCGATTGCGGGGATTTAACGTAATAAATTCCCCTCTAGCAAAATTAAAAGGTCGAGGTAGCAAGTAGAAGCAACAGAGCAGGCAGAAGACTAATAAGACAAACCAAAAGAAAATTCGTTTCAGAAAACCCAAGGAAAACCAAAAAATTAATGCATAGCGGCTCAAAGGAGCAATATACACTAACAGGATGAAATAAAAGAAAATTCGTTTTAGGAACTACCAAAAAACCCAAAAACCAACAAAAGAATTTTTATCCAGTTAAGAACCAGTACACCAGACCAAGTCGAAAAGTGTAAAGGAAAAAGAAAAAGGAAAAGTATAGGATGGCAATCACTTAGGACAAAGATGAAATGGCCTAACGCTGCAAGAGTCGTCGGAGGAAGGATATCTCTAGGAAAGGAATAGTGAAGTTTTCAACCTCAAAAAAAAAGAAATTGGGTTTTTACAAAACCAAAAAATAAGAAAAGGATCACAGAGGAAAACCAACAGTACAACCGTAAATGAGATAATAACTGCCAAGCTTTAAAGGATGCAAGGACACAACGAAAATGCTGGATAGAATAGTTGAGGTACTTCAGGCTGTGATAATAAAAAATCGAACAACTAGCTCTTAGTCTTCTAGCGTAGGTGGTTCTTACTTTTTCTTGCGACTGGAGAATAATAAGGCTTCAGTCTTCTGAACTTTAATTTGATTTTCCTCTGTTGGAACCAATCTGATAGTGTGTCGAGCTGTCTTTGTATTCTTGTTGTTGTTTTCTTAGCGTTTCGTTCGGTTGCCAAGAGCAGGGTGTCGTCGGCGTACATGACGCAGAAGAATCTTTTGAGGCATGGTATGTCCTAGATTTATGCATTGGTGAGAGAAAGCCTTCTTGTGGTATGCCGGCTGTGACGGGAGTTTCTGATGACAGGATGTCTTCTACGTTCACCTATATCTTCCTGTTGATCAGGTAACTGTATCAATTAGATGTAATGCGTTGAAGGTGGTGAATGGTGGCAAGCTTAAACAGCAGTCTGTTGATCCATACCTTGTCAAAAGCGTTTTTAATATTCAGGGCGATGGCGACTGTGGTTAGTCCTCGGTTGTAGTTGGTGGCTTTGTTGTTTATTACCCGGATGGCTTGTAATGTGGTGGAGTGCTTTTGTTTGAACCTGCATTGTTTTGGTTTGTCTTTCAGCAGTGGTTTCAGTTTTGCCAGTAGTAATCGTTCTAAAATTTTGGATATCGTGCTCAGTAAGGAGATTGGTTTGTAGTTTTCGGCGTCCATACTTGCTCTTCGGCGCTGTACAGCATTCCGTTTTCTCCTTGCAGCGGTGCGCGACCAGGATTCTTCCGTGTTATAAGTCGATGGTTTAGTCTGTACAAGTTTCCTTCTGTTTGTATTATGTAGTTGACGTGCTTGGTCTAGAATTTGTCGTAATGTCCATCCAGCATAACCTTTATTGCGCGTTGCTTTCGGTTAAGTGACGTTTTTACTTGTGGGTCTTGTGTGTTCTTCCACCTTCTGACGAGGGTTTCCTTCTCATTGATGACTTCTTTTAAGTATCGTTGGATGTCAGGTCTTTTGTCTCGGGTAGCAGTCTCTACGGAACACTGTTGCAGCGATTCTTGTATGGTCTCCGTGAGATACTGTAGTGAACCGTCAATATCTCGTGTGCTGTTTATGTTTGGGTTCCCGTCAGTGATTTTCATTTGGAGAGCCTCGTTGAACTTTCGTCAATTATGTTTTATCCTGGAACACCTGGATGTCTGTGGTGGTATCTGTATTTCGGTAATATTTGGTAGGTGATCCGAACTAAGGTCTTAAACAACTTCTATGTCGAGCGGTTACGGTATGTTCTTTATGATTGAGATGTCGAGGATGTTTGCTCTTTGTGTTCTGTCCGGTGGGATTCTTGTCGATGCGTTCGGAGTTCCAATGTCAAAGTCCTTGTCGAGAGAGTGTGTGTTGAGGATGCGGCTGCTTTTGTTGGTAGTTATTGCTTCCCAGATTTCGTTTTTGGCATTTAGGTCTCTTGAGATTATTGTTGGTATATCCTCCTGTAGCAGGGCGTGTTTCCGTGCTGTTTGGACTTCTGTAGAGAGCTATTATTTCAATGCATTGCCCGTTGACATTGAACCTGACACCCACGCTGTCTAAAGCAGTCAAGTGTAGTTGGAGTTGTTCGTGAAGTAGTCGGTTGTGTATCAGTACGGCAACTCCTCCGTAAGCTGGTTGTCCTGGTTTTAGGTCGCGTTTTTTCCTGTAAATGTTGTAATTTGCCAGGCTGAGTTGTTTGTGTGCAGGTAATTTAGTTTCCCCAATTATTGCGACGTCCACGTTGTGATGCTGCAGGAACTGTTTCAGTTCGGTCATCCTGTTCGTTTTCCGTTGGCGTTCCAGGAGAGGAATATTATGTTATTGGTATTGGTCTATTGTCCATTATAGGTTTTCAGTATGTCGCAGTTTTAAATGTTCCAGCCATATAGGCACTTATGAGTCTTTGCGCCTATTGCAGAATTTTGTTATAAAGTTGGAGCGACTCTGAGGGACGGCTCTGCTTGTGGTTGAATAAAAGGTGTTTTAGTCGTACTGTTGCTTCGCTACTCGTTTCTGTTGATTCTTGTTGTATTCGTCGGTGATTTTGTGTCGGTGGTGGTTGATGGCTTTGGGTTAGTGATGGCTTTTTTCCCCGTCATTTCTTGCTGTTGTTTTATTTAGCTTTTTTGCGTAGCTGTTGTTTGAAGCTTGATTGTTCTTCGTCTTCTGTGGTAATTGTGTCGTTTTTGGCGATGGTCTTTGGAGTAATTATTGGGACGATCGGTCGAGCTCAGTATTGAACATTTCTGTTTGTAATGAATCTTTGTCGTCGGTTTCTTGTGCTGTTGGTGGTTTGCGTTGTTGCAGAGTAGCGGTGGTGTATCTTTTGTGCAGTTCGTGGTATGCAGGGCAATTTCGGTAATTGCCGGATGTGGGCCACTGCAGTTGATGCATATAAGTGGTAACTCCCTGCTTTTCTGGCATTAGTAGCTGCTTGGCACATTTGACACAGCGGAGTTTGTATCCGCAATATAAGCTCAAATGTCCAAATCGCCAGTACGAAAAGCATTGTGGGAGCTCCACCCTGCTTTCGCATGCAGCAACTTTAATGTGGCTGCAATAGAGTAACGTAGTCGGGTTGAAAATTTTAGTCGATGTCAGGTTGTACTCCAAAGGTACGAAGACGGTGTTGCAGTATTCTCGTTGTTTATTTTGTAGCTTGGTCACGTAGTTAATTTTGTACCCATGTCGGCGAGTTCGGTCTTGATGACTTCTGTCGTGATGTTGGCGGTTAAGCCCGTAATGACTATTTCGAGTTCACGTTCGGATCTGATTGTGTATGCGTAGTACTCGAAGTTTTTTTCTTTAAATAGTCCTGCAGGTATCTGAATTGCGTAGTGTCGGTGGGTATTATTCTTGCTCCTTGTCCAGATGCTCAAATGTCGACTTTGTTCTGTAGATGACGGTTTATCTCCCTGGCGTGCTGAATGAAGTTAGGGAACTTCTCGATGAAGATAGGAGGGATGCGG
Source organism: Platerodrilus igneus (assembly GCA_036346225.1). NCBI lineage: Eukaryota > Metazoa > Arthropoda > Insecta > Coleoptera > Lycidae > Platerodrilus > Platerodrilus igneus. The sequence goes on from JARFIW010000273.1 coordinate 366,351, forward strand.
TTACTGCTTGTCCGTGATTGAGGCTGTGATCGTCTTTCGGTATCTGAAGTGTCCATGGTAGAGATGGTGGCGGCGGCGTTGGTATAGTTTCTACTAGTCGAAGGTTTGTCCTTGTCTGCGGTGATCGGAGTCGTGATGGTGTCAGAGCCTAGTACAGTAGTTGCGGTGGATGTGTTCGGTTCCATTCTTGTTTTATATGTGTGGGATTTCTGCCTTTTCTTGTTTTCGGTTTCCGAAGATGATCGGTCATCTTGTCGTCTGGGTGTAGAAGCGTTCTCAAAATCCACTTAGGAAGTGTCGTCGGTGATTGTCACGGGTGCCCGTGTCTTCCGGAAATCCTTCGCTGACATTGGCTTGCTCTGAAAAGAACGGTTAATGACGATGATGTACACCAAGTGCTGGAGCGCGTGATGTACACCTCTTCAGCAGCTAGAAGTTCAGCTGACTCGAGCGTCTTCGTAGAAAACTATAGAAATGAACTGAAGGTTCTCGCTGTATGTAGATTCTAGTCGTTCTCTCGCGATGTTTACTCTTTCGAGGTCTGATTGGAACTTTTGATACTTGAGCAACCTGTAGATCGGAAACAAGGCGTTTACAGACGTGTCTTCATATAAATTATTAGTCATAAAATTCGTCAAAGAATTACACCCTTTCGTACGTACATGATATTCAGTAACACTCTGTAATTTCCTATCTTTTTAAGAAGAAGATTGCTTTGCGTTCATTTTATATTTGGTCAGTTTTTGTACTCATTTCTTATTATACCCACTAGTTAAACTTACTGTGTTTTGAATAGTAATTTTAGTTTAAAGATAAGGTACTATGTTTTGAAAAGTAAGATTACTTCTTAATTTTAACTTACAATGTTTTGTGTAGTATTGGATTAATAGCTATGTATTAAAGCTCGTATGCAAATCTATGTTTTCCGTCAGGCAAAGTGTACATAGGAATTTTCTCAAAGTCCTTTTGAAATACATAAGAGCTGACATTCTTACATTTAGAACACGACATAAAAGTTAAAATTTTAATTAAATACTGAGACTGAATAAAAAAGTTGAAAGTTAAACAACTCAAAACTTTTCTCTTAACACATACTATGTTTAGTCATGAGACAGTCGAATTGTACCGCGTTGTAGTGTTGTAAAGGCTTGTTATAATGTATTACAGGAACAACTACTGTTCATTACGAATAGTCAAGTTCTATATATAAAACTACCGCAAATTTGTCTTAATTATGGCATCCTGGAAACTTTTATAGTTCTGGATATGAATAAGTGTAGATATCACATTAGGCACATTCGATAACACTTTTCAGAGAATATATTTACACTATACCATAGAAACGTAAATCGCGTTAAGTAATATTAATTGTTCTGCAAATTTATAATTCGGGAAACTGGATTGCACCATTCCAACTACAATGCTTTATCGTATTTCCATTTTATCACTAAAATATTTATACAATGTAGCTTTGTACAATGCAGTATAAATACAAACTCCACAAAAGTTAATTTAACAGGATCGAATTGTTGATTGTTTATTTTGTAACCCGTCTGTCATTGGCAACTGTTTCATTATGGTATTCGTTTTTAACAACCAGCAAAACAAATTTCAATAACTGGCATAAAACAAACTGTAATCGTTCAAATGTTATTTCGCTTTTGAAATATTTTCTCTGCTCTGTCAGAAGGTAAATGTTGTGTGCTTTAATTGAGGTTGGAACGAACACTAACAGATGTATTTGAACGTTTATTAATGCAGCTAGAGTTTATTTTGCTTTAAGTTTTAGCCAGGTGAGTGAAAACGTTACGTTTAAAATTCAACAAATAATTGTTTCGTACAGTTTTTGTTCCTCAGAATATTTAGCAAGCAATTCACAGAAAACTCCATGAAGTACTCCGGTATAATACCGAAGACCTCGACTGTACTAACAAAAATGTTGGTTGCCAACTAACTCAATGGAACGAGCGGCGTAAGTGTTGGCTAGGGTTTCAGAATGCTATCGGTTATGCAATTGATCGGAAAATACCTTGGACGCCACCTAATCTCACAGGGATACTAATGAAATGCCCTACGATGAATAGCAAGAAGGTGCCAAAATTGGAGATGAGGAGAGTAAGTTTAGCTTAAAAATATACCTGAAAATACATGAAAACCAAAATTATTTTAAATCTAAAACAAACCTAAAAACACGTGTACCTATTTAAGACTGCTAACTACACAGAAGATTCCTAAAAACAAATGTACAACTTGAAATACTCAATCACGCTTTAAAACATCACAAAACAATTTATTACGACAAAACTGTAGCTATACCGTTTGCAATATTGGAAAACCAAATATACAGTTGTTCCGTTTATAATTGTATATAATTTACGGCTTTCCTTATTTTAAACATTTAGAATTTCTTAATTATTTACCTCCGCCCGGTATATTCAATTGTCATTGTATGTACCGTAGAATTACTTCAAACACCGCACCTGTGTATTGTAGTGCCGCGATATCAATAAACTATGTTGTGTCTTTTTGCATGTGCAAGAACTGTCTTATCACTTGCCACGGAGAGGACGAAGAGTCTCCTATCATTTTCCGATCTGAACGGCCGCAATAAAATAAATGTGTCACGCTTTGCCACATTTACAAAGGTAAGTGCGTTCAAGTAATCGTTATTTATTATTATTATTTGTCTATACAAAATCCACTTTTCTCTAATACTTAGTTATCGAAATACCGCCGCAATAATTAATAACAGTTTTACACAAATTTTATACGACATTTCTAAATCTATAGCATACACGTATTCATTAGAAATACAGTGCAGTTTTGAACAAGTATTAAAAATCAACTACTAAGAACTAAAAAAACCTTAATTTCAACACAGAAACGTACTATTAGTACATTCAGTCCATACATTAAACTAATAGCTTTACGTACTGACCTCCGCTGCACTATAATTCCAGTAGTTTAAATTATATTTCTGTTAATTAACTATAGTTCCATTAAAGATAGATATGAATTCTGACATCCAACAGGTCTTTCATCGCAAGTGTTGTATAATATCCAGCAACCGATGTACACGCCTAAAATAAAACTGAACCGCTTGGCAAGGAATTTCTTTCTGAGCGGACATGCATCTTGAAGAAGTTCTAAAATACGTATACACGCCTCTTGGAACGACAAGGGGCGCAAATAGAAAATGCCTGGATTGCAGTAGGCAGTAAACCAGAGTTTGTAAGGTAGAGCGTGGACTGTATAGAGTAGAAGGAAGGAAACATAGAATTTGAATACAAAGTCACATAAATACATAAAGCACTTACCGAAGCACAACATCTGGAGCACTAACGCGGCACCTTTCAGTACTGTTTCTGGCCAGAGGTAAATAGGAACGGAGTAAGGAAATGATTATTTTAGGAAAAACATTAGAGGCAGTAATATTGAGAATTGAAGGAAACACGTTCGCGTTCGCGGATGGTTGTTTATCGACTCTTTTAATTATGCTATTCCTTATCTAGTCTGGCTTGATAAAGAATACCACGTTGGGAGAGCGAAATGGCGCGAACATAACCGCCCACCAAAAATGAACATTTTTTAAAAAAGATATATACAGAACTTAAAAAGAGAATTTTATTATAACTAGGCATTTCCTCCCAGTAGGAGGCTACGGTTTACCCGCCGATGCTCGGGATAGAAAAAAGCAAAATAAAACGCGAATTTATTTTAAAAACTAAATCTAAGTTTGAGAAAGAAACAAGAAAGAAATAGTTTTCTAAAGGAAGGGTATTATTTTATTTACCGACCGAGTGAGGGAACCGTGGGTGGTTTTTACCGACACCACGCGAACAACACCATCGCTACCGGGAAATAATTGCTCGACGCGTCCTAACGGCCACGATAGAGGAGAAGTTTTAATTCAGGAAAGAAAAACAACTTGACCCACTTTGAGTACATCGGAGGAACGATTCCATTTGGGTCGTTGAGATAAAGTGAGCAAATATTCATTGGACCATCGCCGCCAGAACGACTGGGTAATTTGGCGCAATCGTAGCCAGCGCGAATGCAAATTTATATTTTCTGGCAGAGTTATCTTTGGCATACTTAATATAGGGCCTCCAATAAGGAAATGACCGGGAGTCAAATAATCGGGGTTGTCTTTAGTGTCCAAAGAAAAGAAACACAAAGGTCGGCTATTCAATACGTCCTCTATGCGAGTGAAAACAGTAGACAACTCTTCAAAAGTAAGAAGTTGTTTGCCAAGAGTGCGTAGTAATAGAGATTTTGCAGATTTTACAGATGCTTCCCACATACCCCCAAAATTAGGAGCATAGGGCGGATTAAACTGCCATTTAACTTGACGAGAAACCAATGCGGAAAATATTTCATCTTGGTTTTGATGAAGAAGCGCACTAGCTTCCTTTAACATACGGGCTGCACAAATAAAATTCTTTCCACAATCTGAATAGATAGTATCAGGAGCACCTCTCCGAGAAGCAAATCGATCAAAACAAGCCATAAAAGCATTAGTAGTAAGTTCGGAAACTAATTCCAAATGAACAGCTCTCGTGCACATGCACACGAAAACACAAAGATATGATTTGAAAGAAGAAGCATTACGCCGAATGGAAGACTTAACAAGCAACGGTCCAGCAAAGTCAACTCCAACATGAGTAAAGGCACGAGTTAATTGTACACGAGACGGAGGCAAATTAGACATAATGGGTTGAGAAGGCTTGGAATTAAATCGGAAACATGGTATGCATTGATGTATTCGTTGTCGTATTAACGATCGTTATCCTAAAATCCAGTATTTTCTTAGATAAGAGCTTGTGTGGTAAGAGGTCCGGAATGCAAAGATAACGCATGACAGTGGTCGCAAATAAGTTTAGATAAAGCTGCCCTTTTAGACAATAACAGAGGATGTTAGCTATCATAGTTCAATTGTGAATGCTGTAAGCGACCGCCCACCCTAAGCAAACCTAGAGTATCGATAAACGGCGATAATTTTCTAAAAGAGGCGGAGAGAGGTTCTTTATTTTTTATTTGCAACAATTCTACTGCAAAAAATTGTTGCTGAACAAGTTTCACGCATGTTTGTGATGCATTATGTAATTCATCCCGAGAAATAGGACCTAGAATTTTTCCCATGGGGTGACGGCAATTATAAATAAAACGAATAATATATGCCATTGCATATTGCAAGCGACTTAAAAAAGAAAAATTTCCCATGAATTCAGCAAAATCGCACTGTTCAAATGCGAGCAGTAGTGTAGTAATTGATTTTAATTCAGCTACTTCACTCAAAGGAACAAAAGTGTAGTTGAGGTTAAAACAAACATCATTTAAATTGGATGCACCTTTCCACCACAAATCGTGGCGTAATAATTGAAGAGGGGTGAGTCCACGAGAAGCGACGTCAGCAGGGTTAAGTTCTCCGGAAACATGGCTCCATTGATCAATGGAGGTATATTCTAGAATTTGGCTTACTCGATTTCCTACAAAAGGTTTTAACAAATATGTAGGCGTACGCAACCATGTAAGTACGACTTGAGAGTCTGAATAAAGTTTAGTTTCCGAAATAGGGTATGGAAATTTATTTGAACGCATAAAATGAATTAATTTGGCTAATAAAGGAGCTCCAGAAAGTTCTAAACGTGGGATAGTAAGATGCTTTAGAGGAGCAACCTTGCTTTTGGCTTGTAAAAGATTACAATTTACCGATTTATCACTAACAACATACAAGTAGACACAAGCGCCGTATCCCCTTTCGCTTGCATCGCAAAATCCTAGTAATCGATAAGTGCCGTGGAATTGAGACAAAATACGACGAATTTTTAGCTGGGATAACATAGTAATTTGGTTACAAAAGTCTTGCCATTCCTGACAACACTTATGATCAGGGGTATGTATCATCCCAATCAATTTGTTGAACCCACAGTCGTTGTAACATATGCTTTACTACAAATATTACTGGAGTTAACCACCCTAAAGGGTCAATTATGCGGGCCATATAAGAAAGTACAGAGCGTTTTGTAAATTCACCTTTAAAGGGTTATTAGTGAACACGTCTATTCTAGGGTTCCAGACTAAACCTAGTATCTTTATACCACTAACTTGATCAGAAAAAGGAATTAGAGTTTCTAATTCAGTTTGTTCGAAATCCTGTAACAATTCCTCAGAGTTACTAGACCATTTGCGCAAATCAAACTGGCCTAGAGAAAGAAGTTTTACTAGCTCGTGCTGTAGTTGCTTCGCTTCAGCAATACTTTCAGCACCGCTAATTACGTCATCCATATAGGTATGATACATAATAGCTTCAGAAGCCAGGGGGTAAGAGTTTCCTTCGTCTATAACCAATTGCCGAAGAACTCTTTGAGCTAAGAAAGCGGAAGGAGCTAACCCATATGTAAGAGTTCTAAGCTCGTACTCAGAAATGTTGTCTTGTGGAGTTGGTCTCCAAAATATATGCTGAAATTGACAATCTTGTTTACGAAGTAAGATCTGCCGGTACATCATGCGAATGTCCGCACAAACAGCAATTTTATGCGATCTAAATGTATTTATTATATCTGGTAAATTGCACTGTAATTTGGGACCAGCATATAATCTATTGTTGAGAGAAAGAGCTAATGAATCCACGGCAGATCCATTAAAAACAACGCGTAGTTTGGTAGTACTACTTATTATTTTCGAGATGGCATGATGTGGTAGAATATAATCAGATGGATTTTCGGCTAAAATCATATGACCAAGATCAAAATATTCTTGTAAAAACATATTATAGTAATTTTGTTTTCGAGAGAACATGAAAGACGTTTTTCTAAATTTAGATAACATTTATAAGCAATATGTCGATTGCTACCGAGAGGATTAATATTGTTATTGAAAGGAACAGCGACAGTAAAACGACCAGAGGCGTTTCGAGAATAATTTTCTAGAAAATGAGATTCACAAATAACATCTTCTTGAGAGGGAACTTTGGGCAATTTGACTTCTTCTAATTCCCAGAAATTCCTTATATCATTATCTACTGAATCAGAAATAAAAAGAGAAGTTGCATTAACTGCGGTGTTAACATTAGGAACCTGTCCCAATAGCACGTAACCGAATATTGTTTCAATTGCTACTGGTTGGCCAGGAATGATTCTAGTGCGATCAGAAAATAGCACTTCGGAACATATTTCCGCACCCAGTAGTATGTCTACGGGCAACGATTTATGAAAATTTTCATCAGCAAGCTGCAAACATTTAAATTTATGGTAAATACGAGAAGGCAGTGAGCAACCGGGAACGTTTCCCGTTATTTTAGGGAAGATTGAAGCACAGAATTGAAATTGATGCTTCGAGTGATTAGAAAACAAAGTGCATATTACAGCTCCTTTGGATTTAATTGCAGAACCTGAAACGTCACCAACTTGGCGAAAATCATGTTGACGCTCCAACCCTAAGCGTTGGACACAAGAACTTGAAATTGCTTTGATTTGAGATCCGGAATCTAAAATGCATCTCACAGATTGTAACTTATTGTTTATATCTAAAACACGAGCTTCTACCCTACCTAATAAAACAGTGTAATTTTCTAGTGAATTTGTGACGTTGCATGTCGAAACAACTTCAGTTGTGAGTGCGGCTTTCGAATCGTTAGATTCATTAATGTGTTCCCTAGCAAGTGGTTTATGCAACAGAGTATGGTGAGAAGAGGAATGGCACAACTTACATTTACCATCAGAATTACAATCACGAGTATGACTGCCGAGGCATTTAAAACATCGATTTAAAGATTTAATAGCAACTTGACGATCGGCAACGCTAAGTTTTTTAAATGCTAAACATCCGTAGATTTTATGGACTTCCCCACAATAGGGACAAATTATACCAGAGCCAAACTATAGGTTTAACAAAATCAGTGGGGTCTTTAGTCAGGAACCTGACTAAGAATGATTCTCTAAAGATGACAACGGCTCTTTCGATACTTAGAGTGGCAGAGACATTGAGGGTCGAAATACCACTACTGCGATGTGGAAGGCAACAAAAAACCACCAACTACATAGATTACTTAAATGGTATTAAAGATGACAGCATCCATTGCGGTAAAAGATTCTGGAGTTAAAATAGTCCCCCATTCGTATCTACAAGAGAGGAATGCTTCGGAGGATGTGATCGATTAGTTTAATGGGAGAGCAGGAAACATTTTGCAAAATGTATAAAAGGACATGGAAATTTAATAATTACGGGATATTTTAATATGGCGGTAGGTGAAAGCAGGGAAGGAACGGTAGTAGGTTTGTTTAGTATAGGCACGAGAAACAACAGGCGAAATAAGCTGGTAGAATTTTACGACAAAAACAATTTAACCATCACAAGCATATTATTGCAACATAATGCCAGAAGACTATACACGTGGAAGATGCCAGCAGACGTAGGGAAATATCAAATAGATTACATTCTTGGTCGACAACGGTTTAGAAATCAAGCAAAAGACTGCATAAACTACCCAGAAGCGGTTGTATAGTAACTTACCACAACATAGTAATTATGATAGACGTGCTTAAATTTGAAAATAGAAAAGGAAAAAGTACTTTGACTTTAAGAAACTAAAAGAGAAAGATATATCCACCAAAGATCTGAGAATAAGTCAAACGAATTACTAAAAGACATCGGGAAAATTTCTGATACTAAAGGAGTAGAAACAGAATGGAATATAGTATATTACATTACTAGCGTGGAAAGTGGCCCATTTCACACGAGTGGAAGGGTATTGTCGCACGAGGCGTCAGCCGAGTGCGACTATTCCACGAGTGTGAAATGTCACTTTCCACGCGAGTACTGTACACTATTTTTCCGACGACCACCACTAAAAACAATTACGAAATAGTTATTTTCATGCTTATTTGCAATAAATGTGTACGCAATAATGCAAGACAGACAGACACCTATAAAATTTATTTGACGTTTTGATGTTGAAAATTCGAACACCTACTTTGTTTTTATAAAATCCGCAAATCTGTTGCTTTTAGCGTATGCATTCTCAATTTTTATTGAAGAAATCATTTCAATTACAAACTAATATGAGTAATTACATCTTTAAGTAAAACGGAAACTGTCAGTATCGATTTAACTCTGAGTATTTTAAATTGTTATTAGCCAAAACGAAACGAATGAATACAAAAAGGTAAAAACCAGTAGTCGTTTGGGTTGCCTAGGTAACTAGCGTACTAACATCAGTCATATCACTCTAGAGTTGAAAAGTATTTCAACACTAGAGTGATATGTACTTTCGCACTCTAGAGTGATATACTTTACTTTCTACATGAATAAGTACTGTGTAATCTGTTGTTTTCACAAGTAGTCGTCGGAAAACATTAAATCCAGCATAGACATGGCGGCCACAGATATTCTGGGGTATACACAAAAAGAAAATAAAAAATCATGGATAACAATGGATATCCTGGGTACCAAAGAATATTCGAAATTTAATGGAAAAAGGTGCAAATACAAAAACAGACCAGTCGACGCAGAAAAACAAAGATACAAACCATAAAATTGAAAATTATTCACAAATTCAGGAAAGCTAAAGAGCAATGAATTGATGAAAAGTGTAAAGAGGTACAAACTAAGATGAAAATAGAAAAGACAGACGAAGCACACGAACTTATTAGAATAAATTTTAGGGATATAAAACCATTTAGCAAATATATAAGAGGTTCGGGAGGAAACGTTATTATAGAAAATGTAGAGAAAGTGGTTAGATGTCAAAAATATATGTAGCGAATTTATATGCAGGGCAGGAATTGGAAGCACTATTATAAGAATCAGACATCGAAAGGACCACTTGGGCTATCCTATACTTAGAGATAAGTTTGAATTAGCATCAAAAATCTGAAAATAATAAAACACCGCGTATAGCTAAGGTGCAAACAAAAACTGTGAAAGCTGGACAAGCAGTAACAGAACACCTCTTCCAACTTATAAATTATATGCACGAGATATTTCGAAAGATTTCAAACGTAACATCATAGTTACTATACCAAAAAGAAAGGTTGAAATAGATGTGAAAACTTTCGAACAATAAGTATGACAGCACACGTTTCAAAAATATTAACTAGAATTGTACATAGACGGGAAAACGGGCTGAACAAATACTAGGAGAAGATCAGTTTGGGTTTAGACGAAACAAGAGAACATGTGAATTTTAGGTTTAAGGGTGTTAATGGAGAGAACAATAGAAATAGAAGAAAGCGTCTATAAGGTTTATAGATTTGGAAAAAGCATTCAACAATGGAACATGAGGGAAAATGTTCCATATATAAAAAGATTGGAAGGAGTTAAGGGATAGACAATAGTACATAGTTTACAGAAAGAGCAAACAGAGGTAATATATTAGAGCAGGAACGTAAGGAAGTAAGTATTAGGAAAGGGCTGAGACAAGGATGTGCTCTATACCCATTAATCTTTAACTTATATATCGAAGAGACAATAAATACTGTCAAATGCAGAAAGACATTTGGAATGCAGGAACAAACGATTAATGTGTTTAGATTTGCAGATGATATAGCGGTACTAGCATCTCGCAAGGAAGAGTTAGAAGCAACTTATAGTGAAATGGAAACACTTTTAACGTAGGGACACAGTATGAAAATTAACAAAAATGAAACTGTGGTACTAGTGTCTGTAAAGGAAGGGCAAAAAAGTCAAAAACCAGAATCGAAATAGGAAACGAGTACTTACCAAAGGTTAAAGATTCCTAGTATCTAGGAAGTCAAATAAAACAAGATTAGAATTATACAACGGAGATAAAACAGAGATTAGCGCAAAGCCGTGCTACATTTAACAAGAAAAAGCAACTACTATATTCGAGGACCACAAATATAGAAACAAGGAAAAGATTTCTTAAAACATATGTGTGGAGCACAGTATTGTACGGCTGTAAAACGAGGACAGTGGGAGAAGTTGACAGGAAAAAGGTACAGAAGCCTTTGAAATGTGATACTACTGAAGTACGATGAGGATATCATGGACAGACAAAGTTACGAACATAGAGGTTCTCGAAATGATGGGGTAAGAGAGAAATATGTAGAAAACAGTAAGAAAAAATAGGGGAGATAGGATGATAGGACACATACTAAAGCATGTGGTGTTACGTTTATTTTCGGGATAAATTAAATACCCCTCTTTCTCTTGTTAATTCATAAGCCCGTTTTACAATGATTTTGTTAAATCGATTCCGTTGCTATTCTTAAATCCTTCATCAACATCCTGTACATTTTATTTATTTATAATAAATACGCTTTCTAATAATTTCTCAACTTAAATCTAGTTGCTTTGAAACGACAAGTTTAAGATAAAATTTAAATAGTCAATATCTTGTTATAGGTATCCTTTAATTTGTTAAACATTCCGATAACGTATAATTGTTTTCTCTATTGTTCCAATGTACAGACTCGTCGAACTAAGGTCGCGCAGTATTCGATAAAACCGTATTTTCCAGTTTCGTAATCGCATCTTGATAACAATATGACTTGGAGCTCTGGTTGTATAATTAAACAAATTTATGTTCACTTTCCTTTCGAAAATGCTAAAAAGCACTCGTCGGAATTGCTAGATTCTGCGTTCTGTTTTTCACGTTTTACAGTGTGGTGAGTATTGATGGTTTTAACAACCTGTACTTGTCGACGTAAATAAATTAATATTTTTTCATAATCATTCTAGCTCCCTGTGGGGGACACAATAGTCCTTGAATTGCCGTTCCTTGGAGTATAGAAGACTGCACCCGTTACGTGATCTCAGGTCCATCTGGCGTGCTCCAGTTCTAGGAGCGAACGAGAGATCAAACACCTAGAGATGTGGGTAATTGTTTTGTTTCCTGCTGGTGTCGAGATCCTGCCCACTTAAATTTTACTGTTTGAGGCTCATACAGGTCTCGAATTACGATTCTGTACTAAAAAGGATTTATTGCCATGGGATTATTATATTAGACGTAACTTTAATTACTATCTATTAACGCGGGAATGGGTTAAAAACTTTCTGGCACATTGGAAGACATTATTGCCATCGTATTTGTAATTATAGGTTATATGTTTACATTATCAGAATCTATGTGAGGTATCATAATATAATGATTACTGAACGATATTGTGAAATCTGGCATACAAATACTTTAGTTAGCAAATATTAATATAAATGATTTGTTCTCACTTACTTAAACAGGGTGAATGCCCATTGTAATGTTTCTTTTTCTTTTTATGCCAGTGAGAGTTCTTTTGTTAATGTGTTATTTCCTTTGTTTTTTTTTTATTTAGGTATAAGTGCAAGCGGAGATTTTTCTTACAGGTAGTATGGAACAGTTAATAATTTACTTTTATTTCAGGCCTTATTTAATTTTTGTAGATATTCTACTTCGCCCACTCACAGATTGAGCCCGGTCAATTTCTCGTTTTTTTTCTTCCTTGTCTTTTAGACTACGTAAATGTACGTAGCAGTGGGAATAGTGCGGAATATATTAGAAGCAAAGAAAAGAACAAGAGAGGTAGAGGTAAACCTATACAATTGCACACAGATTGAGAAAGATATAGGTTGTTGAAATTTCAGGAAAATGTGTATCTTAGCTCAGAATATGAAACAATGGAGGTAGACGTCCAACTAGTTCTAGGACTGAAGACCTATTGATGATTGATGATGGTAGGGAATTATCTGAACATACTAGGTTACTTTGCCTTGTTCGCTAACCTATAAAAATTATAAGAATAAAATGTGGTTGTAATTATTTCTAAGTAAACGTAACAAATAGATATTAAAACAAATCTTGTAGTAAACCATTTTTTTGAAATTTACATATTATTCTTTAAGGACATTCAGTTCATTGACTATGTACTTATTTTAATTTGATATAGCTCGAGATATGTGAATAAAAACTAATTTCATCGATTAATCGGTTACCAAATTTTTAGCAAGTGGTAGTATATGTTAGGGAACTTCTATACTATTCCTGAGCGCGAATTACGAGGAAGCTGAGAGTGTAGCAAACTGTATTGTAGGCAATGAAGACACTTCCGCTGCTGAAATATACCAAGTGATTTTTTTTAACATGAAACGTTCAAATATCTCGAATAATAAACACTATGAAAAAGTTGTCCATAATTACTCCCCCTTCCCTCATCCTAGTAGGTAGAGCAGGGAGTAACTTTAAAATCTTAAACAGGAAAAACCTATTTTTTATTGCAGATTTAGATTCTACGGCTTTAAAATACGTAAGACTTGTCTGAAACATTTTCTTTTCGATTCATGGTAGATGGCGATAATAGATGAAATTATAGTTTTTGAATTACAAGCATTTAATAATAACTACATTACATACATATACAATTAGTTAAAGTAAAAACATTACAATATTCGTTCATAGAATAATAATGCCTGTGTCTCAAGGACTTTTTTTTCAGGCACTTCTGAAATATTTGAGTCATTAATATAATACCATTTTCTCATTGAAATGTCAGTATTACTTTTTGTGGTTTTGCGTTGTGAAAACAATAAATGTTTTTTATTTTTAGGTAGGAATTGCCAACGGTGACTGTCGTTATCTAACGTCGTTCTTACTTTTACATATGCGACATAGTGTCCATGATGAATAGAACCGTTATGCTGTATAACTCCGTATAATGTGTATAATACTTTGGATTGATTAAAGTTCAGCCCTTGAAGGTTTTGACATTCTTTTAAGCAAAATGGTGTTAAATCCAGTAATATAGGGAACGATACTTGGTCATTCAATTTTGTTGACCGAAATCTTAGGGTTTGAAATCTTTTTAAATGTAAAATCAATACAGGAGGTGGAATGTTGATTAAAATTTGCTTAATGGCATTGGTATACACATTTTTTTTATCAGTTCCAACTTGTCTCTTTGTGCACGAATCACAGACTATTTTATTATTTCCGGTAAGTAACTCACATGCAGTAAATTGGTTTAAACAAGATTGCACGGAGTAATCAGTTTTTTCACATTGATATTTTGGAACTATAGTATTTCTATATGTATCGTTTATATAATGTTCTTCATCTGTTTTTTCATCTTTGTATATATCAAAATCTCCATAGACATTATGTGTTTTCTTGCTGTCATTAAATAAGGATGTATTTCTGTCGATGGTATCTTCTCTATTAATGTAAGATTGGCCCTTTAGACTGCTTTCTTTAGATTTTTCAATTCGGCTGGTGACAGTTTGGTTGCCAGTAGATCCTACTTGATTAGAGCACTTTTGTTGTTTTCTGTGAGATTCTTTAATTATAAGTTTTTCTTTCTTTATTTGGTGTTGTGATGATTTATGTTCGTCAAATTCTTTTATTTTGTGATGAAATAATAGAGAAATTTGTTTTACTGATATTGGTAAGCTCAGATCAAGGAAGGGTTCATCTCGATGTGAAATGTGGTTGCAATCTTGGCACTGAATTGTACTAATTAATGTGCCTCGAAATACCTGTTCAGTGGGTAATAATAGCTCAAAGTTCTGCTGTTCATAAATTTGTATACCTTCTCTATATTTTTCAATACACGATGGATTTATTTTTAGATTTAGTTCCGTTTTTTGTAAAATTACTGCTTGATAATTTCTTAAATGATCTTCACGTATTGCTTCTAATAGATGTCGTAGCAATTCATGTGAGTCGTGTTGTTTGTTTCCAGCAAACTGTGGCATTGTTTGCTTAAGTCTTGAAAGCAGTATACTGGGGTTATATATTTCTGGTTTACCATTTAGTAATTCTTTTAGCGTTTGTGCTAAAATGTGTTTTAAAGGGTGCCCTTTTTCCAAAGCGTCATCAAATGGATTAGGTAATTGGAAATATTGTTCTGAATTTGAATTTTCAAGAAGTAATTGTAATAAAGTATGGTGTTTGTCCGAGACATTGTATAACGGAATTGAAAAAGCAAGTATTGCCTAAATTTTTTAAACCACGTGTTCTTGGAAAATTTACATTAAGTTCTTTTTGTATTTTTGTTTCTCCCATTTTTTTATCTTTAATACTTTCTCTTTTGGATGTGAATTCATTATTCATTGTATTGTTTGTTTTTGAAACATTAACGTTTTCCTTTAGGTTGTTTATACTAAGAGCTCTATGGCCATTCTTCTGGTTTCTAATTAAATCTGAGTAAAATAAATCAGATACATGTTTAACGATCGGATCTGTTTTATTATTGTTTTTAGTGTACGTGTTATTATCTAAAGATTTTGAGGGTAAAAAAGAAAATTCTTTTAGATTTTTAGATGGTGAGATTGTTCCGAGAACAGAAATAGCGGTTCCTCTTTGAATTGCTAAAGCAATCCTCTGTAACAGGAAGTTAGTCGCTCTATTGTCGTATGTATTGTGTGTAATTCTTTTACCTATTTCTTTTAAGAATTTTAATCCTAGTTCTCCAAAGGTTCCGAAGGTTTCGATCGAAACTGGATAAAATAGATAAAGATCTGATCAGGAAGAATATTTTTTTAATTTTATGTTTTCTCCGGTAATTGCTGCAGAACCGGGTTTATGTGAACAAGCAGTTACATGTGAGGGAGCAAGTGTGTCACAACAATTAAAATCCCAAATTGCTGCTTTCCCTAACTTCCATGGTATTAAACTAATTCCGTCTGGCCTTTTGCCGTCATCTCTGAATAAATAATAAGGTTCAAGGATAGAAGGAACGTCAGCCGAAACTAGCGCTCGTTTAATTAGGTCATTTATGATATTATGACGTACGTGACGGCCTGCGCTAAGACGACAACTAAGTCCATATAATAGCTAATTCATTTACTTCAGTTCCGCAGATGCATGTATGTGGTGTGCATAACTTCGCGCCTAATCTAAGTCCTGCGGCAATTCTAAAAGAATTGTTGTCTAATAAAGTCCCTAATGAAGCCGACGGTAGGGCTTCTAGCCAAATACCTAAGTATTTTGATGAAACTGCAAGAATGCGTGCCTTATGTATATGATTTGAAGCAGATTCAAGCATATTTTTTGAAGCAATATCTAATAAAGGTAGGTCCCATTCTTTCTGGATAGATTTGTTGTGTGTTATATTAGTTATTTTTGTTTTAGATTTCCATAAATTTTCTGTCTCTAAATGTAGAGTTTCGTTCGGAACATTTTCGAAATTTAAAAAGATATTTTGAATTAGAAGCCAGGATGCATTAATTGAAGATAAAAATGTTGGTAACGCAAGTGAATGGGCCGTTCGGTTCCTAGCCCACCTCTTTTAATAGGTAATGAAGCTTGTGCCCATTCGGTTGGATTAAGTTTGATGTTTAGGATTTCCTTAGAGTATCGTGTAGTAAATTGTCGAAGGAACTTAATATGTCCGGGTATATCCAGGTTGGACTACATCTTAGAATGTATGTCAAAAAGCAATTTTAAAGGAAGAATGAAAAGAAAAATCAAGGATCCCACCCCCTTTTAAATCCTCATTTCCCCCTCTGGACCAAAACCGCACATAAAGTCTTATTTTAGATGAATTTTGACTCCTCCTTGCCTCCTTTTCACACCCCACAACCATTTTGATTACACCCCGCATTCTTTCCACCCGCGAGTAAACCCCACCCACCCGAATAAACCTTTTGTTTGGTTCAAAATTTTTTTTTGCTACCCGAACCAGGAATTTTAATTTGGAGCTACCCCTTTTGATTTTTACCTTAGCGATTTACGCCCAAACATTTTTATCATGCCTTTGTTAGCTTAGAATTTTATTAGAATCCCCAAAATTTTCCCCCCTAAAAACAAAGAAATTTTTTTTGAAACCAACGCTTTGTTAAAATTTTTTTTTGGGCTCAATTTAAACTTTTGTTTTTAAGCAAAAACTACCCAAATTTTTTTCTTACCAGTGCATTTGAGCTTAAACTTTTTTTCTGGTACATTAATTATTAAATTTTAGTACCGAATCTCAAACAGATTTGAAATCGGACCACCCCTGCAAATTACACATTCCCCGCGAATTTTTCTCCACCCACGAGATAAATCCGTTTGGTATCAATTAATTTAGAATTTTTACTACCCCAAAATCTTTTAAATTTTTAATACACCATCCCCGAGCTACCCATTTTAAGATTTTTTTGGGCGATTTTTGAGCGTTCTTATAAATTTTTTTAATGATCATCTTGTTAGTCAGAATTTTATTAAAACCGAATCTGTAAAAAAAAAAAAAAAAAAGGGCCATAAAGAAAATCTAAAACCATTCTTAAAACTTTTATTACAACAATTTTACTAATACAGTTTAAATTTTAAAACCATTTCTAAATCATATTCACAATTTTTATTTCAACCTAGAACTTGTCATATCTCATACTTATTTTTTCTAATAGAGCACCTTTTCCAAAGCAACCGGACCCGCATGTTTCAAACCTCTGATTTTGCATGGTTTCGCTTAAACCTCGTACGTATTTTCCAGATCAAGACGTTATAACCATTTTTGTGTTAAGCACATCGTAGCTTCCCATTTTGATTAAACGCCGGAGTTCGCAAGACTTTACGCTGTATGTTGATTTTTTCATTTATTAATCGAAAATCGCTTTTCTGCTTCCAAAGAAACTCGGCACCATCGTCGACACGGCGTTCTTTATGCGAAGCTAGCCATACGGTTGAAACGTGCTAACCATTTTCACCATCGTCGCTAGTACGAACTGATGCATTTTATGTCGGCTTTAATGGGCATACGTTTTTCCATTTCGAAATCGCCAACACATAACGGTTGTTGCACGGACAGCTGGCGGGTTGACTTTACGGCTTAATGACATACCGTGCGCGTGGCTTAAGTTGTCCATTCGTAAAAGCGAAACCGCAAGTCCCACAGTTTAAGTACTTTGCTGCTGACGGATGTATAAGCAACCGTGGACGATGTTACACCACGACATTTGTTCTGGTGCCGTTTGAGAGCATTTTCCAGGTATAGGAAGCACCGCAAGAGTTGCGCAAAAACGTTTGCAGATACCATTTTAGTACAAAACAAAATCCGCACTATAAGACTTTGACTTGTAAGCGAACTAACATAACTAAAGAGTTTACTCTTGCGCACCGGCTTTATGTACCCTATAGAATGCAAACCGAAGGTTTCGAAGACACCGAACAAGTTGAGGATTGCGGGGAACTAAATGACGTCATAATCCTTACTGCTCGTCCAATACATTTAGCGCCAATGCATGCACCTGGTTCGCTTCGTCGATGGTGCGAATGCCGTTAGTAGAAACACCGGAAAACGTCTTCCATGTTATTTACGAGATCAGCGTGCAATTATACAACATCCAAAACGGTATGCACTATGCACACAAATTGTGTGACGACAGTGTAAAGATGCAGTGCTAGCTATATACCAAAAACATCTTTAAACCCATTACTAAGAATCAATACCAACTTGCTGTCTACGAACTTACAACAATTTAATTTTAAATAACTTGCACGTGCGCCACCTATCTTATAGTGTAGGCTTGACATATTTTCCAAATGAATCACCTACGAACAGTTATCGTAGCCCGTATTCAAATTCACCCATTAATTCCCATTTCTACGACCACTCAGTTATTATAGATTCACAATATTTAATTTCCGGTGTCACAGATATCAGATGCTATCATCGCTCAAACTAAACAGATTTTATAGACACATCGCGCTGTATTAAACATTTGCATTAACCCATCATCTACTGAACGCTACTAGCTATCTTGTAATTGCTAGAAAATCACTCTCCTTTTTACTGTTAAGACTGGGCAAAGCACCATTTTTATACTTTCTATAGCACATCGCACTTTTCGTCTGATAATTAAATTTTGCTTCTGAGCTTTTACACTTTCGCATAGCGGTCGGCCGCACGTATTGATTTCTAGAACCGGTAAGTACTCGATATCCTCCAAATAGAAATTAGATGCTCGATGTCTGTCAATTTCCGATTCCCTCGTAAAGGTAGAAAAACTCAGTCAATAATCCATTATACTTCGACCCGCTCCTGTTCTGATAATTTACAAACATTTTCAAACGACAATGCCGAGAATTTTTAAACCTCCGAGGATCTTTAAGTTGTGATCAATTACACATCCGAGCTACGCGTAAACTAACATATTTTGCAGCAACTGTATAATACATGCATACCTTCTCTGCGCTACTGCTATTCTTGTAGTTGCTTGGAAAAGTCAGTCGCCCTTTATTGTTAGGACCGATGCAAAGCACCATTCCATACTTTCTTTATAAGTGTAGCACATCGCACACTTTTTGTCGGATAATTAAATTTTGTTTATGTAGGCCTTTACACTTTCGCTTATTTAAACATCTAATACGATCAATTAACCACTTTAGATTATTCTAACGGAGACAACCATACATTCCGCCATATCGTTCTTTAATTCCAACGATCCTATGGGCTTCGCACTAACACCTGACGTATTTCCTACTATTTGTTAAACAAACTACCGGTATCGATATTGTGGACGTAAACAGATGTTTGTGGATGTGTACGAGTATGTAACCATATACATTAACCAGTCTAAGCTATTTTATTTACTCCACGAAAACTGCTATTTCTAAACCACAATTAATAATCGCCTTTATAGGTTTAACATTTCTACCATTACCCAATGACTGGTGCTACGTACATGGAAACTATAATTTCTTATTGGAATTCTTATTCTCCCACACTGCACGTAGTTGCATGCCTACCCCTTGAGTATATGCTCGTTATAGGTTGTAAGACCCTCGGTTTTACTTAACTACTAATTGTAGACCCTTTAACTCGATTTTTAATCGTTTTATCTGCCTACATTACAGTAGGACTTAACATTACTACCAACAAATTCTAATACCGGACCCCATTAAATACGTCTTTAAATTTCCCTACAACTTTTTGTTGCACAAGAGTTTATTGTATTTTTGTCTCAGGTAGTCACTAGTGTCGAACATTGTTAATGTTTGCACATAATATTAAATTTTCTAGGGACCCCAAATCGTAAACAGATTTTAAATAGGACCACCCATACAAAGTTATGCAGTTTTAAAGACTAATTTTGCTCATCTTTATTAACACCATCTTAAACCCTTTTTGCTATGCAAGACATATGCTTTAACCAACCGTTTCCAGAATTCTAAAACCGCAGTTCCGCAAATACCACGTGGAATACACGTATCCGTAACCAGGATGAACCGGAAGGATTTGGAAGGTGAGAAGAACTTAAAATTATGGAATCTTAAAACAAATATACAAATCTAAACAACTATCTTATATCTTTACACCCCATGCGTAGATTGTGTACTATTAGGTGAGACCTTGTCATCTTCCTCGATAAACAATCTTTATTATAAGCGCGTATGCAAACGTATTCTTTACTCGGATACGCAGACAAGTCACCACACACCAAATAAAGAATGGATGGACTGAATCCGCTATCCCTCGTGCAGACCATGCCCAGCCTGAGCACGCCTGCGCGCACCTGCCATGCGCACCCACTGCGCCTGCCCATGCCCACTTCTGCGACTTCGTGTACGTCACAGCCTTTATAAAAAAACAGTTATACATTATAAAAGTTTATTCTGATCATAAAATTTACACAATGCAGCACGGATCCATTTAAACAATTTAAACAATACACACAGAAGACAGTCCTTTCTATCGCAGCGGTTTAATTTCATCAATTTTATTCGCAGCATTTCAAATCGAACCAGTCTTCTCCTTTCAATCAAAGTTTGATACAAGATCGTTCATTCGAATCTATGTCGAATTTGCCTCATATTTCATGATCCGCCGACAACCAGATCCTTCTCGTCGCCAGCACAGCACCATCGCAACACTGTAGCTGATCGACTCTTGTCGGCTGAGGAAATTTTCCACGTTGCGAGTCCATCACTTTGACAGCATGCAAGACGGTTAAGACTCCGAAGTCCGAACATACACGTTTAGCGAACTCGGGTCACAGATCATTCTCCATTGTACATTTTGATACACGTTTTAGAATACCAATCACGTTACGGCAATTTTCGAAGAACGCACAAGAGTCTTTCACCGCAAGCCAAGTTGCTTCACCATCGAAATATCTTCTCATTTCATCAAGATTTTCAACACTAGTACAGATGTACGCAGCCATGTCCATTTCGCCCTTCACTTCCAGCCCAATAGCGCACACCTTACGTAACGACACGCACCTACCACAGCTTCGACACTGCGATGATCATTCACGAATGATTTGAATAATCATCAGATGGTAATACGCACAGCTGTAAGATTTTATTTATCTGTTGCATCTCTCCAACATCTCCGCAGTCAAAGGCAAACCTTCAGTTTCTTTCCGACGACACCAGTCCTCAACTCACGCAATTCACCAGCGCCAAATTTCAGCCAGTTTGGTCCGACCTTTGCACAATACACGCACTTTCACATCACTAAACGCCCTGCACCAGTCAAGTCCCATCGTTCAATCGCAACGTGCCAGCAGACGCAACGCTTCAACGTCGACAACGAGATTCGATCGCCGATCACCGGCCAGTTCCAGATTACCACCAGTTCGCCATTAAACAATCCTCCAGTCTTGCAACCATGCTTTGTATTCAAGTTCAACACACATCTACATTCATGCACAGCACCGTTCATCCATCAAAAATCAATCGATTCGTTCATGTTCACTAACCACCAGAAGATTTTGAATTTTCTACTATTAAACTCCGATATTGCGAACATAGAGACAGTTGTCATATCTTCGTCTAGATTTTCTCCCAACTTGCTTTAAACCACAATTATAACGCCTTTATAGGTTTACTTTTACATTACCCAAGACTGGGCACACATGGAAACTAAATTTTTATGGAAATTCTTATTCTCCAAACGCAACTAGTTCAGCCTACCCCTTTTGAGTAATCTCGTTATAGGTTTAAGCCCTCGGTTTTACTAACTCATTCGTAGACCCTTTAACTTTTTAAGATCTTTCCGCCACATTACAGTGGACTTAACTTACACCAACAAATTCTAATCGACCCCATTAATCTCTTTAAATTTCCCTACAACTTTTTGTTCAGAGCATTATTTGTCCGAGGTTCATTTTCAATTGTATTTTGCACAATATTAAATTTTCTAGGGACCCCAAACGTAAACAGATTTTAATGGACCACCCATCAAAGTATGGTTTTAAAACTAATTTTGCATCTTTTTTAAACCATCTTGAGAACCCTTTTTGCAAAATATCACCGTTAATCGTAAATTGTAAAACGATTTCCAAATACACTGGGTACACATCTCTGTCAACCAGGAAAGAAGATTTGAAGGTGGAAGACTTAAATTATGGAATTTAACAATTTACAATCTAAACACATCTATCTTTACACCCCATGCAGATTGTCGACTAGGTCAGTCTCATTTCCTCGAGTAAAAATTTTTTAACTGCATGCGAGTTCTTCCGACTTCGCAGACAATCTTCCACAAAAAAGATGGATGCTTGACTCGAACCGCTTCCCAGCCCGCAATCCGCCTTCAATGCATCATACATGCCTGCCAGCAGACGCAACGCCACGCTGCCACCACCTTTGATGCTTATTTCGTAACCAAGCTTAAAAAAGACAAACACTTTGACAGTATTACAACATATCATCCAATTTACGTAACCAACATCATCCATTCTTCGATTTTAACAAAGTTAAAGCAAGCTTTCTCATCTCATCTGGCGTTAATTTCAATTGTCATCCATCTAAAAAAGAACAAGTCATTCTTTCAACCATTGTATCAAATAGTTTCAATTTAACATGTCCATTTCCGAATAATGATTTCGGAAACTATTCATTCGATCGGATCTTCGTACGATACTTTTATCGGCTCCACTGCTCAGATAGAGACGCTTCTCTTGCCATGGAACAATCTTTGAACTTGCAGATCTACACGCACAATTAGTTTTAGATAAACATCGTTTGCAGATCCAGCTTAGCGTGCGAACGTCTACAACCACATTCATGGTACAAATTCGCCGCTTCTAGTCGTTGATCTGCCTGTACGCTGACATAACATTACAATACACAATTGTCGCACATATTTTCGTCACGTCATACAACTTATTTCCGCATCATTGAGAACCATGACATCACGACAAAGACCTATCATCTGAACACTGAACACGAAAACATTGCTTCACGATCACATGCGAAGTCGAAGACTGTCGACATTGAATCGCCACAGAATGCACAGACGATACAATCATGTCGACATGAACACATATCACCATTCATGACACGACTGACATACGATTGCATTAGACAGCATTTTTTAACATGTAATCATGCCACCGATGCGTTCGATGCCATTTTTCAAAAGACGATCAAAGGTTGATTAAAGGTTAGTTCAGGCCGCGGCGCCGACCCAACCTATTAAATTTTCCTTTATCTAACCTAGGTCCACACTTGTTTTTAATGGAAAACTCATTAAAACAACAAAATACAGTAATAATTCAATTCAAATAGTGTTTATTAACGAAAATACAATAACTTAAAACAAGAGAAGCTAATGGAAAATAATAAGCATCATCATCATGTCTATTAGGTCATTGGTCATATGGTAAGCATGTACAATGTACCACAGTTTATTGTCATAATGTAGGAGGATTACGTACAAATGTGTTGAATTATCTAATGCAATTGCTTTATCAACTTACATTTAGAATTATCCGGATATATGTCGATGCGCATCCCTGTCGGCTTAGGTTGGATAACAACATATTCGACTATCTTCGGCAATATACGTCCTCACTCTGTAGAATACGTAAGAGAACAATTTTTCGTATTCAATTTAGTATTCGATAGTAGCTAGAACGGTAAACATGAGCGTCTCCAAGTGATTAACGTTTCTCAACTTCTTGGGAATAAAGTGAAACCGACAAATGAGCGATTTGGATTATGGCTGTTGACAGAAAATATGTGCAACAATAATCTGGTAAAAGATATTGGTAATATTTGTTATGTCGAAGGCGAACAGATGCTGACTGGTGGACTACACACACCAATTACAGAACCATTTTGTGACAATATAATGTTGGTTAAAATTTGCGACCTTTCTGACACCGAACAAGCATCTGCAAACAAAAGGATGTTTATCCTAAAAAGAAATTTGTGGTGCAGGCTTTACGAAACAGACGGCAACCAAATCACCCTTTCAGATGGCCGGTACAACCCCCAGCAGCGCAAGCACCCTAATGACGTTTTGTACGAATCCTTTTAATAAAGACAATTATATACTATTAAATGTTTACATTAATAAAATTTAAAAAAACAATCACCGATCATTTAAACTTATTTTAAAAAATTACAAGAACAATTCTAGTTTTGTGTTAATTTTTTATATATTGCAGCAAATTTAAGCCCAAGTTTCAATCTCCTTTTCAACAATATTTGATAATAGACCGTCTAGTTTGAATTGTAAAATTACAATTCCTATTTAAATTTGATCCGCCAACAACCATCCTTCTGTAATTCTTCACTTTGACAACTTTCCTTACATATCCTGCATTTTTAAGCTACGATCTTTGTGTATTGGAGAAATCTTTCTCCAAAACTTTAGTTGCATACCCACTTTGAATATGGTTTATGGGTAAGACCCTGGTTAAATGATCCGAAAGGTTCTTTTAGCAAATAATGTTTACGGACCACTTTGTGGTGTACGCAAAGATCAAACCCGATTCATATTCGTTTTTTTCATTTTATAAATACTTTTAAAACTTTAAATAGGATTGTACCATCCTTTTCTGCAAGACTAATATAAAGTCTTTCTTACTAACAAATGATACTGTAACGGATGTATAAGTATCCATGCACATAAAATAATCTTTTATTCTTTCATTTTCTCTAATAAATGTTTTTGCAAACATCTTATTGTTCGGATTTGCAGTGTTTCCAGACAATTTCCTTTTTCATCATTTCCTTAATTCCAGTTGTCTTTTCTCATACAGCTAGGCAACATAATGGGAATTTCTTTAACTAAACGATAGAGTTTATACCAAATTTACTTGTCTAAACCTGGCGAATGTAGTAATCAACCCAATTCCGAAATACTATTTCTTTTGGAATTAGAATAGGTTGCAGATTGTGTAAAATAGTATACCGTTTAATGTACACTTGTGTAAGATTTATTTTACTGCGTCTCTCCAACAATAATTTCGGAAAATTAAAACAAGCAACTTACAATTTCTTTTTGTTTCGGACTTAATTCAGCCGCATTTTGATTCATCCCATACAGACTTGAGTATATCTAACAGAGTATTTGAGCTGTCGATAGCTCTCAATTTGAAGGGACAGTAATGGCTTAGGAGATAATATTCAATAGTAAACAGTTTTAGGTATCTTCGATAAATTCATCCTTTTTTGTTTCAACCGTATACATGTTTTGCAAATGACAATGTTTCCTTAAACTCATCGACACGTAAAATTATATATATGCCAATTTTTAACCAGACTGTTTTGAACACATTTGTAATTTAATTCATTGTTGTTCATAATATCTATTTTACTTGTAACTATAATTCTTTTTCATCCTTGAAAAGTGTTTGATAATATCATCTAAATGTGTTGAATTATCTTAATGCAATTGGCTTTATCTAACTCTTCGATTTGTAAAGATATCTCGGATATATGTCGATGCGCATCCCTGTCGGCTTAGGTCTGGATAACAACATATTCGACTATCTTCGGCAATATACGTCCTCACTCTGTAGAATACGTAAGAGAACAATTTTTCGTATTCAATTTAGTATTCGATAGTAGCTAGAACGGTAAACATGAGCGTCTCCAAGGTGATTAACGTTTCTCAACTTCTTGGGAATAAAGTGAAACCGACAAATGAGCGATTTGGATTATGGCTGTTGACAGAAAATATGTGCAACAATAATCTGGTAAAAGATATTGGTAATATTTGTTATGTCGAAGGCGAACAGATGCTGACTGGTGGACTACACACACCAATTACAGAACCATTTTGTGACAATATAATGTTGGTTAAAATTTGCGACCTTTCTGACACCGAACAAGCATCTGCAAACAAAAGGATGTTTATCCTAAAAAGAAATTTGTGGTGCATTTAACAGCTATCTACGAAGAAAGTTCAACTGATTTGTTTCCGCTAGGCATGGTGTTAAAGCTAAGCTTCCGTTTTCTGGAAAGCACTAACAAGATGGGCCAGAGAGTAAAAGAAATTATCGGAAAGAAGACCTCGAATGCATTAATAAAAATTCCAAAATCCTATATGTGTTCCATACAAAGTGGAACTAGCAGATGTTAAGTTGGAAACTTTATTGGAGGAACTACCAGATATATTAGACGAAGTCGAAAAGATTATTTCTATCTTTTGACATGGATGTAACCCAAGATTTTGCGGGCATATTTAGCGAGATGGAGATGTGTAATTATTTAACTACAAAGCATAACTTTTGCTATAAGGGAAAATACGAAGAAAAGTGTAATATTATAGTTGACAACGATAAAACTGCAGGATTGATTGTTTAACATGGCTAACAACCAATGCAAGAATTAAGATATACAACAAATTTGTGTGTCAGATAACAAGTCCTGGTGTTAATAAACAACTTGGCAATCATATACTAGATTTTTACGTTGTCCAGATGTACGTTTAAGGGAAACATTTGCGTCTACTTTGGTCAAAGAACATGGTATTACGCGATTGGAAGCGAGAATATACAACTGTGCAATTGGAAGCTATGTCAGTGCGGAACGAGTGTATAACCCTTAAAAGACTGTTTAACCTTATTGGAAGATAGTGTTATACTTCCTAAAGGCGCCAATGTACTCGGTACCACTTGCCAAAATGTGGAGTAAGCTATCGGACAAGCTACAAAATAGCTGCTGTTTAGCGAATAATAACCTGCTACAGTACGTGTATTGGGGAATGGCAATACAAAGAAATTGACGGGCTTGCAAATTGTTGTCCGAAAATCAAAAGAAAGGAAAACATTGATAAAGTATGTGCTTTGGCTTTTAGTTTTAACTATTTACCCGTAAATTATTTGGAGATAGTAGAGGAGCAAGACAGCCAAGATAAAATAAAATCTTACACAAGTGCTACATTAAAGCAGGTAGTACATATTTTACACAATCTGCAACACCTATTCTACAATTCCAAAAGAAATAGTCATTTCGGAATTGGGATTGATAAATACACCTAACATTCGCCCAGAGGTTGTACGACAACGCGCAAATATTGGTAGTAAACTCTATCCGTTTACGTTAAAGGAAATTGCCCCATTATGTATGCCATACGCTGTAAGTGGAAGGAAAAGACAACTGAATTAGAGGAAATGGATGCAAAAGGCGAAAATTGACTACATGGAAAACACTGCGACAATACGCGAACAATACAAAGATGTGTTAGACAAAGAACATCTTATTAGAGAAAATGAGGAAGAATTAAAAGATTATTTTATGTGTCGATGGACTGACTTAGATACATCCGGGTTGTACAAGCTGTATGCATTTGCGGTTAGTAAGAAAGACTCTTTAGTTATGTAGACGTTCTTGCAGAAAAGGATGGTACTAAATCCGTATACTTTTTAAAAGGTTATTCTAAAACGTATTTATCAAAATGGCAGATAACAAAGACGAACTAAGGAATGCGGGTTTCGTAATCTTTGCGTACACCACACGCAAAGGGGTTCCGCTAAACATTGTATATTTGCCTAGTAAAGAACCTTTCGGATCATTTAAAACCGAGGGTCTTACAACCTATAACAACCATATATTCCCAAAAGTGGTGGATATGCAACTACGCAACGGTGTGTGGGAGAAAAGGATTTCTCCAATACCGACAAGAAGAAGTCGATCAAGCTTAACAAGATACGTATGCAGGATATAGTGGGAAAGCTGCGATTAAAAGATTGTCACAAGCTGAAGAATTACACGAAGGAATGGATCTGGTTGTCGGCGGAATCAAAGACTTTAAATATAGAGGCAAACTTCGGTACATTTTACAATTCGAAAACCTAGACGGTCTTATGTATCAAACTATTGGTTAGAAAAGGAGATAGAGGACTTGGGTATCGATTTAAATTTTAAGCTGCGAATAAAATTAGATAAAATTAAAGCCACCCAAACAAACATAAAGAAAGGACTGTCTTCTGTGTATAACTTTGTATTAAAATTAAGTTTAAATGATCCATGCTTGGCATTAAATATTTTTAAATTTGTTATGTATAATGTCAGAATAAACATTTTATAATAGTATATAACATTGTTCTTTATTTATAAAAGGCTGTGACGTTACCACGAAATAGCAGTCGCACAGAGAGGGGTGCGCATGGGCAGCGCGATGGGCAGGGTGTGTACGCGCATGGGCGCGCATGGGCAGGGTGTATGCGCAGGGTGCTCATGGGCTGGGATGCGTCTGGGCGTACACGAGGGAAGCGGATGTTAACAGTCACCAAGCATCCAATTCTTTATTTGGTGGTGAGTACTTGTCTGCGTATGTATCCGGAGTAAAAGAATACGATTTGCATACGCAGCTTATTAATAAAATTAGTTTATCGAGGGAAGATGACAAAAGGTACATCATTCCCTAATAGTACAACAATCTACGCATGGGGTGTAAAGATATAAGATAGTTGTTTAGATTTGTATATATTAGTTTTAAGATTCCATAATTTTAAGTTCTTCTCCCACCTTCCAAATCCTTCCGGCTTCTATCCTGGTTGACAGAGTATACGTGTTATCTCCACGTGGTATTTGCGGGACACTGCGGTTTTAGATTTCGGAAATGGTTGGTTAAAGCATATGTCTTGGTAGCAAAAAAGGGTTTTAAAGATGGTGTTAAATAAAGATGAGCAAAATTAGTCTTTAAAACGCATAACTTTGTATGGGTGGTCCTATTTAAAATCTGTTTACAGATTTGGGGTCCCTAGAAAATTTAATATTAGTTGAAAAAAATTTATCTTAAAAGAGTGACTACCCTCGAGATAATAAATACAATATAACACTTGTAACAAAAAGTTGTAGGAAATTTAAAGACGTATTTAATGGGTGTCCAGTATTAGAATTTGTTGGTAGTAATGTTAAGTCCTACTGTAATTGTAGGCGAGAAAGATACGATTAAAAGATTAAAGGGTCTCACGAATTGTAGTTAAGTAAAACCGAGGGTCTTACAACCTATAACGAGCATATACTCAAAAGGGGTAGGCATGCAACTACGCAGCAGTGCGTGGGAGAATAAGAATTCTCCAATAAGAAATTAAAGTTTCCATGTACGTAGCACCAGTCATTGGGTAATGGTAGAAATGTTAAACCTATAAAGGCGATTATTAATTGTGGTTTAGAAAATAGAGTTTTCGTGGATAAATAAAATAGCTTAGACTGGTTAATGTATATGGTTACATACTCGTACACATCCACAAACATCTGTTTACGTCCACAATGGCGATACCGGTAGTTTTTGTTTAACAAATAGTAGGAAAGATACGTCAGGTGTTAGTGTGGAAGCCCATAGGATCGTTGGATTCAAAAAGAACGATATGGCGGAATGTATGGTTGTTCCGTTAGAATAATCGAAAGTGGTTAATTGATCGTATTAGATGTTTAAATAAGCGAAAGTGTAAAGGCCTACATAAACAAAATTTAATTATCCGACAAAAGTGTGCGATGTGCTACACTTATAAAGAAAGTATGGAATGGTGCTTTGCATCGGTCCTACAGTAAAAAGGGCGACTGACTTTTCCAAGCAACTACAAGAATAGCAGTAGCGCAGAGAAGGGTATGCATGTATTATACAGTTGCTGCAAAATATGTTAGTTTACGCGTAGCTCGGATGTGTAATTGATCACGACTTAAAGATCCTCGGAGGTTTAAAAATTCTCGGCCCATTGTCGTTTGAAAATGTTTGTAAATTATC
This sequence comes from Platerodrilus igneus, assembly GCA_036346225.1. Classification (NCBI taxonomy): domain Eukaryota; kingdom Metazoa; phylum Arthropoda; class Insecta; order Coleoptera; family Lycidae; genus Platerodrilus; species Platerodrilus igneus. The sequence continues at coordinate 396,200 of JARFIW010000273.1, forward strand.
AGAACAGGAGCGGGTCGAAGTATAATGGATGATTGACTGAGTTTTTCTACCTTTACGAGGGAATTGGAAATTGACAGACATCGAGCATCTAATTTCTATTTGGAGGATATCGAGTACTTACCGGTTCTAGAAATCAATACGTGCGGCCGACCGCTATGCGAAAGTGTAAAAGCCTACAGAAGCAAAATTTAATTATCAGACGAAAAGTGCGCGATGTGCTATAGAAAGTATAAAAATGGTGCTTTGCCCAGTCTTAACAGTAAAAAGGAGAGTGACTTTTTCTAGCAATTACAAGAATAGCAGTAGCGCAGAGAAGGGTATGCATGTATTATACAGCGCATTGTTGCTATAAAATATGTTAGTTTACGAGAAGCTCGAACGTCACAAATTAAATTTTAATCTATAATTAACCATGGTCGTAAAATGGGAAATTAATGGGTAATTTAATACCGCTAAGCATATACTTTCGCTTGGTGATTCATTTGGAAAATATTCAAGCCTACCTAAAATATGACGTAGAAGTTATTTAAAATTAAATTGTTGTAAGTATCCTGTAGACAACAAGTTGGTATTTTCTTAGTAATGGTTTAAAGTGTTTTTGGTTATAGTAGCACTGCATCTTCTACGACTTGCACACAATTTGTGTGCGTGTGCTACCCTTTTGGATTTTTAATATGCACGCGATCCGTATAACATGGAAGACGTTTTCCGGTGTTTTACTAACGGCATTCGCACCATCGACGAAGCGAACCAGGTGCATGCATTGGCGCTAAATGTATTGGACGAGCAGTAAGGATTATGACGTCATTTAGTTCCCGCCGAATCCTCAACTTCGTTCGGTGTCTTCGAAACCTTCGGTTTGCATTCTATAGGGTACATAAAGCCGGTGCGCAAGAGTAAACTCTTTAGTTATGTTAGTTCGCTTACAAGTCAAGTCTTATAGTGCGGATTTTGTTTTGTACTAAAATGGTATCTGCAAACGTTTTTAAGTGCAACTCTTGCGGTGCTTCCTATACCTGGAAAATGCTCTCAAACGGCACCAGAACAAATGTCGTGGTGTAACATCGTCCACGGTTGCTTATACATCCGTCGCAGCAAAGTACTTAAACTGTGGGACTTGCGGTTTCGCTTTTACGAGAATGGACAACTTACGCGACACAAGGAAAACAGCACGGTATGTCATTAAGCCGTAAACGTTCAACCCGCCAGCTGTTAAAGGACCTTTACGAAACAACCACGAATTATGTGTAAAGTATGCGATTTCGAAATGGAAAAGACTACGTATGCCGCACATTTAAGGAAGCAACAGACATAAAATGCATCAGTTACCGCTACTAGCGACGATGGTGTAGAAATGGTTAGCACTGCGTTTAACAACCGTATGGCTAGCTATCGCATAAAGAACGCCAGTGTCGACGATGGAGTGCCCGAGTTTCTTTGGAAGCAGAAAGAGCGATTTATTCGATTAATAAATGAAAAAAGAATACAACATACAGCAGTAAAAGTCTACTGCGAACTCTACGGCGTTTACATCAAAATGGGGAAGAGACTACCGATGTGAAACCTTTAACACAAAAATGTTGTTATAACGTCTTCTAGTAATCTGGAAAATACGTACGAGGTCTTAAGCGAAACCATGCGAACAAAATCAGAGGAATTTGAAACATGCGGGTCCGGTTGGTCTTTGGAAAAGGTGCTCTATTTAGAAATAAATATTAATAAGTATGACCCGATATGACAAGTTCTAGGTTGAAAATAAAAATTGTGAATATATATTTAGAAATGTGGTTTTAAAAATTTAAACTGTATTAGTAAAATTGTTTGTAATAAAAGTTTTAAGAATGGTTTTAGATTTTCTTTATGTATAAGCCGCAGGAAATTTATAATTTAAAGGGTGTGTGTAAATGGTAAGGGTCGTTCGATTTTAAATCTATTTACAGATTCGGATTTTACATAAAATTCTAGACTAACAAGATGCATCGCATGTATAAAAAAATTTATAAGAACGCTCAAAATCGCTGCATGCAAAAATCTTAAAATGGGGTAGCTCTCTGGGGATGGTGCTATGTGAAAAATTTAAAGAGATTTGGGTAGCTAGAAAATTCTAATATTAATTGATACCAAACAAGGTACATTTATCTCGTGGGTGGAAATGTGGAGAAAGATTTATCTCGCAGAGGGTATATGTGTAACTTTGCAGGGCGTGGTCCGATTTTAAATCTGTTTAGAGATTCGGATTCTACATAAAATTCTAGACTAATTTAATGTATCGCATGTATAAAAAATGTTATAAGAACGGTCAAAAGTCGCTACAGGTAAGAAATCTTAAAATTAGGGTAGCTCTCTGGGGATGATGCAATCTAAAAATTCTAGAGATTCGGGTAGCTGAGAAAATTCTAATATTGATTGATACCAAACAAGATAGGTTTATCTCGAAAGATGCAATGGCTAGACGAAGAAAACTATTTGTTAGTTTTGCTTATAGAAGCAAAGTAGCAAAAATTTAGAAGATCAGGACTTTAAAGGTATAACTTTGCAGGGCGTGGTCCGATTTCAAATCTGTTTGCAGATTTGGATTCTACATAAAATTTTAGCTAACAAGATGGTATCGCATGCTATAAAAAATTTATAAGAACGCTCAAAAGTCGCTACAGGTAAGAAATCTTAAAATTGGGGTAGCATTCCTGTTGGGGATGATGCTAATCAAAAATTCCTAGAGATTCGGGTAGCTAAGAAAATTCTAATATTAATTGATACCAAACTAAGATAGGTTTATCTCGTGGGTGGAAATGTGGAGAAAGATTTATCTCGGCGGTGGAAAGAATGCGGTGTAGATGTAATCAAAATGGTTGTGGGGTGTCCGAGCAAGGAGGAGAGCAAGGAGGAGTCAGGAGGAGATTCATCTAAAATAAGACTTTATAGTCGAATTTACATGTAAATTTGGTCCAGATGTGGGAAATGGGATTTGGACAATGAGGCGTGGGATCCTTGATTTTACCCTACTGATATATGCGACGGGATCATATTGGATCGTAGTCGATCGGCCATTATTGATAATGAATCAATTTTTTTATTTATACAGTTGGAGATTGATTCTGCACAAAGAGGTGCTCCAAGTAGGGTCCAATTATTTTTATCTGGTATGGCAATATTTGGGGCAATAGAGTTGAATAGCTCTTGAATGTATTTTCTATTCTTTGGTGAAATGTTTAGTAATTCGCATTTTCAAAATTAATTTCTAATCCTATAGATTTGGAATTTTCAATGATTGTTTTAAAGTTCTCAAAAACCGATATAATATTGCCGCCGATGCAACCATCGTCTAAATACCATACATTAAACTCTGTGTTTATACATTCAATTAAGTCGTTAATTGCTAAACAAAATAGGGGCGGTCCTAGCGGATCTCCTTGTTGTAGTCCCCTTTCTGAATAAATGATATTTTTGTCAAAAGAGAGAAACGAAGAGTGTTCATAGCATTGTCTTATATAGGCGGACAAATTTGGAGTATGTTTATGAATTTTATCAAAAATTGTATGTCTATGTATCGAATTAAAAGCGTTTTTAAAGTCTATTTTCAATAATATTTTTTCTTCCTGAAAGTTATTTAAACATATGCGAGCAGCGTGAGCTACAATTTCGCAGCCATTTAGGGTTGCAAAACCGAATTGTAACGATCTAAATAATTTCCCTAAGTTTTCATTTATGTGTTTACAGCATATTTTAGATGTTAACCTACGGTAGACAGTACCTATTGCAATCGGTCTAATCCCACCATCTTTCTTTTTTATAGCGCATAATGATGCTCCGTATAAAATTGGGCATATGTCGTTTGTTATATTTCCTACTGAGAACTTATGCGTATGATTCTGCAATACGTTTTCGAGAAAAAGATCACCTTTTCATTATAAATACTTCAAATCAGTCTTAAAACTTCTCACATTTTCAATTACTGACAAACGACTTGTTCAGAAACTACTGTTATCGTAAACTCAGAACAGAGTCCCTTTTGAGATACTTGGTCAACTTATAGCTTATCAGAGTGTTTGATTAAATCTGTTTTAAATTAACCGCCATGCTTCAAAGAGCTAACGTTTAATTTTTTGCATTACACAATAAAATTTCTATATTCAAAAGTAAAACTGCAAGAAAATTTATTTTGTGCGTTGTACGATTAAACTCCGTATTTTGCTTCCTAAGTTTGTTTTCTTAAAACGTTTTACATTTCACAGTTAACCCTATTTTCCTATAAACGGTTCACGATTTATCGTAAACTGCTGCTCTCTTTTCGAATGAGAAATAATGTAATCAAAATGCTTCAAAAATATTGAATTCAGTCAGTTCTGCCTTATACCTTTAGTTTATCCTTATTCAATTTCACTTAGCATCACATCTGCAAATTTAGTTAAGCATAAATTACGCTAGCATTTTCCAATATCTTTTAAAGAGATTTAGCTTGAAATTTTTTAATCTCTCACGTATAAGAAAATTTCCGTTTAGGGCCCTGCTTTAAAGTAGTTACCAAACACTTAACGGCAGGAAATAAATAAGCAAATTGTGTCTTTCAGTCCTAGCTTATTTCTATTTACGTGTAAGCGCTTGCCGTAAGGCGTTTATGCCACTAATGACAGACGTTCATATGGAGCTCCTATCCCCTATTACTTATGAAAGTGAACACATGGTTGTGGCAAGCTTGATATAGTGAGCTTTATATGTAGCAAGCGATGCAGCGTCAGATCAATCATTACCAAAATCCAGAAAGTTACTCAAATGGATAGATCCTCTACTTCCCGCATGGGAAATATAGTTGGTTTAAAGCACACATGTTGGATGTCCATAAATACTAGATTTGTGAAAACACAATTTAAATATTTACTGTAACCGAATCAGTAATGAGAAATGTATAAAATTACACTTACAGTCAGGGACGACGACTCCGTGGGTGCTTGGGGTCTCCAGCACCCACCGAAAATAAATAGTGGGTGTGCAGCACCCCCATGCAAAAATGACCAATCAGAAATATGAATCTGAAAATTCACACAAAATGTGAGCACTGAAATTACACTTCTATAAATTATCTTTTACATAAAATAAACGTAGGTACCGAACCGGTTACTGACTTACTATTTTTACAAATTTTTTATACGAAAATTCAAGGGTAGATATAGAGAAGAGCACCTATCTATACATCATAGGTTTATCTTTACCTACTGTGCCTTTACTTCAACTGGCGTCTAAAGCGTGTGTGGTATGATGTGTTTAAAGCCCCTCTCTATTATTATTGTATTAATCGTATTGTATTCGTGTATTTCAAAAATTCATCGATTTCGATGAATAAATTCGTTGTTCGTAATTATAAGATAGATGACCGAACTCAACGAACCCTCTACTAGTAATACTTCTCAGCTAAGTATATGGCAACTAATTCATTCAGAAAATGCTATTTTTACAAATACTGCGTTTCGTTCAGTTTTGGAGAAGAAAGGGCGTAATTTTCCTAGTAATATAAGACAGAGATTTTGATAAAGTGTTTTGCCAAGTCTGTAAAAAAGTTACTTCCAGTGACGTGTGTGCGCCGAAAAAATCAACTAGAGATGCATGGTCTACTAAGACATTTACTCAAAATAGTTTTCCAACATAGAATGAAGCTCTAGAATGGTTAAAAAATGAAATGTCTCAAATTCACCGTTTTGTAAAATAAATTCGAACTTGCATATTTCAGTGGGATATTTTGAACTACTATACCATAAAATATTTATAATAAATAAAGCTTTTTAATTTGAAAAAATTATCAAATATGTAATTTGTGTTGATTAGATAAAATAATAATCTTAATTTAAAAAAATATTTTGAAGTACTTATTTCAAAAATATTCTTGTGTACATCATCATCATCAGGTTCGAGAACTCTTTAGATGCGTACCCTCATTGCTTCTTAGTTTGAACCAACTTACACATTTCTCTGAATTTTGCACAGTCTGCATCTATCACTATCTGCGAGCGAAAGTCTGATTTCGGTCTATCTCTACCCCTCTTTTCCTATCTCTGCTTGTAATATATCCAGTACTATTCCCCAAAAATGCCTTAGAATGTATTCTGCTCTTCTATTTCTTCTATTTTGTTTTGTTTTCCACAGATATCTTATTCCTCTACTATTGCTGTTACTTATTTGTTATTAACTTTATCTATCCATGCTATCATCCTCATATATCTGAAGCACAACATTCCAGAAGGCTTCTATCTGATTTTCCTACTGCCCCTATTTCATAGACGTACTGTACTGTGCTACACACATTGCATTGAACAATTTTCTTCTTGTTTCTAAGTTTGTTGTCTTTGAACATAGCTGCTGTTCTTTCCTGTTAGATGCAGTTCGGTCACCTTCTATTATTTTACCATTATATACATCTTGGTTGCAATGGATTATTTTACCAAACGACCGGAGGCGTATGCTATACCTAACTAAGAAGCCGAGACGGTTGCAGATGTACTAGTGAGGAAGTTGTTTTGTCACTTTGGAGTTCCGTTGGAATTACACACCGAACACGGTCGAGAATTCGAATCGGCGTTGTTTCAAATCGTCTGCGAGCATCTTGAAATCAGGAAGACTAAAACCACACCAATTCATCCTCAATCGAATGTAATAGTTGAAAGAATGAACAGGAAGTTAGGAAAGTACTTAACCACAGGTATCTCTGAACATCAACGCGACCGGGACCTATATTTACATTTGTCGCTATTTGCGTACCGATCTTCGGTACATGACAGCACAAGATACTCTCTGGCTTGCGTGATGTTAGGACGTGAATTGCGGCTATTATGTGATTTTCAGTTTGGGTTTAAACCTGGAGAAAAGGTCGCAGGTGAAGATTACGTTAGTAAACTTCGTGAAAGATCAAATAACATTCACGAAAACGTCCGAAAGAATATCCAGGCAGCAAGCGATCGAATGAAATCACAATATGACACGAGAGCACAAGAAGGTGGTTACCAACCTGGAGATTTAGTGTGGTTGTACAATCCACAAAGAAAGAGTGGATTGTCGCCAAAATTACAAAGACAATGGGAAGGCCCGTACGAAGTGTTAAAAGAGTTAATGATGTAGTGTACCGGATCAGAAGATCTCCCCGTGGTAAACCGAAAGTGGTACACTTTGACCGTTTAACATCTTATGCTGGCAACAACCAGGAACGCTCAAGTAATGAAAGTAGTGTTGGAAGAGTTATTAATCGTGAGCCAAATGTGAATTTTGAGAATTTCATGGCGGCGTATGGTGGTTACGCTAAGGCGAGATTTGGTGTTGTTGTTGGAAAACAGCATGATCTGTTGAGAGCACCAGAAAAGTATTCTCTTGCACATTGCGTAACTTAACATCTGCAAGTGTCAAGGAAAATAGCTAATGTTTTCAAGAAAAAGTTTGGATGCATGGATAAATTAATACAACAGCAGTTAACTGTAGGAAAAACTCCAGGATGGAAATTGTTATGTTTACTATCTGGCCATCAAAAATTCTGCATGGCATAGACCTAGATTATGGACATTTATAGGAGGCTTTGCTGTATCTTAAGCTTCAGATGATGGAAAATGGAGTAACGAGACTAGTGGTGCCCAAGCTAGACTGTGGACTGGATCGCTTAGATTGGAGAATAGTTCCAAAAATGCTAGAAGTAGTTTTCCAGGGAACCAGCATCCAGGTTCTTGTTTGTTGCTATCAACCGGTTGCCTATCAACACCAAGAAAATAGTGTTGACTATTATTTCCAACGATGCACCAGAGGAGATAGCTGCCGATATCGTCATCTGTCATCCAATTGGCGTCAAAATGTTTTTACAATTACGGGACGTAACGGTTTTAAAGAGGGGACAGTGTTACAAACTGTTAGGCAACTCTTCAAATACGCAAGCTGCATAACCGAAGTGTATCTTACAGAAATCTCGCACATTCGAGCACACACCAGATTATGAATCATCTAGTTAATTTTAAGGTTTATATAAGATCGGTGATAAGTGTACATCAGTTAGTCTACATCGAAATGTCTTATATAAATCATATTATGTATAGTTAGTTGGTCATTACGTTTTGAAAATCCTATAGTAAATATAAATTTGTGTTATGTGAACGTGCATATTGTACCGCCAGCTTGTACATAATAGACAAAAGGGTAATAAATAAATTACAGTAGTGTTTAGTGTTGTTAAGAAAACTTATACTTAAGGACTTAGTTTAAGAAGATATTAGTACTTGTAAGTAACATTAGTGTGGTGTGCTTCATTGTTAATTGGACTGAAAACTTCTATAAATAAGGCATATACCGTTAATTAGACTTGTGAATAGTGAGTAATAAAGACTTTTGTTACTACTTGTTCTAAATTGGTGAAATGCGTTAATAGTAGCCCGCTACAAAAGGATATCCCAAGTCATCATTTTCAATGTCTGATTCCTGTTTTAATGTTATTAGTTCCTTTCCTGCATATAAATTACGTATATATTCATGCCATCTAACCACTTTCTTTAAATTTTCTATAATAACATTTCCTCGCGCCTCCCTTATATTTTTGCTATATGGTTCTATATCTCTAAAATTCATTCTAATTAGTTTGTATGCTTCGTCTGTCTTTCCTATTTCCATTTTAGTTTCAACCTCTTTGCATTTTCCATCAATCCATTGTTCTTAAGATTTCTTGGATTTGCGAATAATTTCTCATTTTATTGTTTTGTATCTCGGTTTTTCTGTATCGTTTCATCTCTTTTTATATTTTCGTCTTTCTTCTATTAAATTTACGATATTCTTTGTTATTTATAGTTTCTTATTTTCTTTTTGTGTATACCCCAGAATATCTCTGGTCGCCATGTCTAAGTTGGATTTAATGTTCCATTCTGTTTCTACTTCCTAAGTATTAGAAATGTTTCCGACATCTTTCAGCAACTCATTTGAGTTTTATTCAAATCTTTCGTGGATATCTTTATCTTTTAGTTTCTCAATGTTAGAGTGCCTTTTTCGGTTTCTTCTTTTCACATTATTAATTTTATGTGCGGCCTTCATAATTACGATGTTGTGGTCAGTGTCTATATCTGCTTCTGGGTAGCTTCTACAGTCTATTACTTGATTCTTAAAGCGTTGTCTAACAATAATGTAATCTATTTGATATCTTCCTATATCTCCTGGCATCTTCCACGTGCATCATCTTCTAGCATGATGTTGCAATAATGTGTTTGTGATCGTTAAATTGTTCTTGTCGCAAAATTCTACCAACCTATTTCTCCCATCATTTCTTGTACCTAAACTAAATAAAGCTACTACCGTTCCTTTCCTGCCCTCACCTACCGTTGCATTAAAATCCCCGTAATTATTAAATTTTCATGTCTTGTTACGTATCTTTGTATGTCTTCAATATCTTTGTAAATCGCTTCTACTCCTTCCTCACTATAGCTAGAGGTGTTTATTAGTGTATTTACCGGTTTAGATTCTAGTCTCACCATAAGTACTCTTCCGTTTCTTTGTAAGTAGTTTTCTACACGTTGTCCTATGTTTTTTGGCATGACTATCCCTCCGCTCCAAAAATCTTCCGTTTCTGGCCACCGAACTTCGCTGATCCCTATTAAGGCTAATGTTAATCTATCCATTTCAATTTTCAAGTTTTCTAACTTATCTACTTGCTTTATACTTCTGACATTCTACGCTAAGACTTACAGAATGTTCACAACTCTTTCTTGATACTTTCTGATCACATCCCCCGAAGTAGTCCCCTCCCAAAGATCCGATTGGGAGACTATTTTACCTCCGGCATTTTTTACCACAGAGGATGCCACTACCTTTAATAACAATTTATGTACGATGTGTACTTGGGAGATAATGTGGTGGTTTCGTGTTGCCTTCCACATTGCAGTAGTGTGTCTTAAAATGACATACCAACCCCTATGGTTTCTCCCACTCTAAGTATCAATAAAGCTGCTGCCCTTTTTCGGGGATCTGTCTAAGTCTGGTTCCTCACTATGATCCAACTAATTTGATTGAACTTATAGTTCAGTTCTTTAGTTCACTGGAACACGCAAGCCATTCTACCCGAGAACTTTTTCAAGGTTCAGAATGAAGAAAACAACGTTCAAAAATTAAATAATGAGTTGATACCCATAAAGAAACGCGACTTAGTAGCACCAAACAGCAGAAAGCTTGCTCGTATAAATAGATTGACAATCCTACGATGTGAATTAAGTAACATAAAATTTCAACAAGAATTTATGATTGTATCTGGATAAAGGATAGAGACGTTGGAATGGGTATGATTGATAGGTTAAAGTTGGTAATAGATATCAAGGATAAAAGTATATGTGGTGAAGAATATTTTAAATGTGATGTGGAAGTCAAGAAAAACTGTATGTGTTTGAATTTAAGTGAAGTGAAAGAAGAAGTTAATGAAATAGATGAAAAAGTGAAAGAGGTACATGAAGAAGTAAGGGAAATAGAGTTAAAGAGTATTGAGGATTCAGATAACGTGCAAGGCAAAGTAGAGTTATTTGAATACTTTGAACGTGATGAGTTGAAAAACGATCTGAATATTTCTACAAGTTACAAAGTTAAGATGGAAAAATTTGAGGAAGATGAGATTACAGATAAATTGAATAAAGAGGATAAAGAGTTAAATGAGGGTATCAGTGATAAAAATTTAAATGAGGAGAGAAATTTTGAGGGTATTTGTGAGAAATTAAGTAGCTGTTTTGTAAATCATGTGATTAATATAAAAAGAAGAGACATTTATGAGAAATTAAATTCAAATATGAAAGGTATAAATCAACGTTATAACAAAAAGTTTAATTGTCGTACTTCGATTGACAGCATTTTTGCGAGATATGGTAATAAGAAGGTTTTTGAAGATTGATTTTAAAAATTCATTTTTGGAAAAAATGTATAAAGGACTTTCGGTTGATGGGTGTATATACAAATTGAAAAAGTTCCTTTTTTTTGTTTGTCTATGGACATAATAACGTTAGTAGTATAGAGAGGGAGGGTCAAAGAAAACTTCGGAAAATTTTAGGACACATTTTTTTATGAGCTATTGATATTCTATAAGAGAGTGTGTATTATAATCTAATAGAAATAGTTGTATATAGTACGTAATTAGAAATAAAAATAAAAAATTACTCACCAATGGAGAAATATGACGCTCAACGTAAACTCAGCGATCTTAATTTCAAATTTTATATTTCACTTTGAGGGAAAATGATGTAATAATGAGGTCACAAGAGGTCATTTAGCACCACATTCTATAAAAAGTACTTTTTAAAACCAATGCAAGATATTTCGACGTATGACGATTAAATGAAAATTGAACTCTAAAAATTTGGAACCAGAAAAGAAGAAGTAAAAGCGTGTATACAGGGTTTGTAGATCTGGAAAAAGCATTCGACAAGGTAAAATGGAAAAAAATGTTTGAAATACCCAAAAAGATTGGAATAAGTTTTAGGAATAGACGGATAATACATGCTTATACAAAGAGCAAACAGTGGTGATTGAATTAGAACACGAACGTAGAGAAGCAAATATTAGGAAGGTGTGAGACAGGGATATTCCCTATCTCCATTAATTTGTAACTTGTACTTCAAAAAGACAATGAATACTGTCAAATGCAGGAAGACATTTGCAATTAATATGCAGGGACAAAAGATTGATATGCTTATATTTGCGGATGATATCACGGTGTTAGCATCTCGAAATGAAAAGTTAGAAGCTGCTCTTAATGAAATATAAGCAGTTCCAACAGAGAGCTGTATGAAAATTAACAAAAACTAAAGTATTAGTATGCAAAAGAGGGAAAAATAAATCAAAAACAAGAATTCAAATAGGTAACGAGAACTTACAAGAGGTTAAAGATTTCTGCTACCTAGGAAGCCAAATAACGCGAGATGGGAAGATAGCAAAAGATATAAAGCAAAGATTAGCTACATTTAACAAAAAAGCAACTACTGTGTTCAAAGACAACAAACATAGAAACAAGAAAACGATTGCTTAAAACATATGTGTGGAGCACAGCACTGTACAGCTGTAAAGCCTGGACAGTAGGAGAACCGGACAAAAAATAGGTAGAAGCCTTTGAAATGTGGTGCTACAGACGTATGATAAAGATATCCTGGACAAACAAAGTTAAGAACAAAGAGGTACCAGAAATAGTAGGGGAAAGGAAGAAATATGTGGAAAACAGTAAAAATAGGAGAGAGAGGATAGTAGGCCACATACTAAGGCATGAGGGAATTGTACGGGATACATTAGAAGTAGAGATAGGAGAAAAGAGAGGTAGTGGTAGACCTACGTTGGACTATTATACACCGATCGTTAAAGTTGTAGACTGTAGGAATTTCAGATAAATGTGTAGACTAGCTCAGAATAGAAATCAATGGAGATACGCGTCCAACCAGTGCCAAGACGGAAAACCTGATGACAAAAAAAATTGTACTTGAACCTGATAATTATTATAAGGTATTGGTTTTGCAATAACCTCAACTAATGTTAATCGCGCAAAAGCATTTATTTGAAAGCTATTAGTTCGGCAAATGTATAAGTGTTGGGGGAACCTTGGTAACCACACGCTGTTGTAACCCCCTTCACATACCACTGAATCTCGGTAAAATAAGACATATAATTAGAAAATAACAAAAGGGATACCGAGCTGTATCTATGCTGTGGAAATTTCAGGGAACTGTGTAGGCTAGTTCAGAATACAAATAAGTCGAGGTACGCGTCCAACCAGTATCAAGACAATAAACCTTGTTCGAAGGGATATATTGGAAAACTATTAATTCGGCAAATGCTCGAGTATAATGAAGATTTCTATAGTTGTGGGAAAAGTATAGTATTTTACTCGTGAGTCATGACCATTACTCATTCGAATTGAGTAATGGCTATCATAACCTGCTCGTTGAATAATATACTTATTTAACTATTACCTGAAAATAAGTTGTCGTGAATCCTTTAGAATTTCACTGCGACTAGAGTAGTTGAATGTGCTTGACTAATCAGTTGATAATAAAGAACTGTTGTAATTGTAAAACAGTTTTCGTTCTAATAATTATTCCAAAAGGGATAACGACAAATAAACAGCAGATGACGATAAAATAGATACGCCACATCTTTTCCTTACACGTCAGTTTAAGTAATTTAACATGACGTTCCGTAATTTAGTGCTGTGATTTGTCTATCAAGTGGCCCGTGTCGAAAATTGAACCAGATACCTTGAGATTAACCAATTCCTAAAACAATTCAATCTAAGTCTGCAGCTTATATTAACTGCTACGCCAAACGACTAAAGTTTGACAGGATAAGGTTTCTGCCTTTCGGGTAAACTAAGGAGATAGTTCCAGGTTAAAAATAATACTATAAATGGAATCTAAATGTCTTCGATTTTTGAGAAACAAATGTCACATGTCCAGAACATATTAGACTAAGAATTTTCGATTCTTAGGTGGGGTAAAAGTTGGCTTTATAATAAAAATACAATATCAGAATTGGAATCTAGGATTTTTGAATATTGTGAAATGATACGTCGCAAGTTCAGAACATGTTGGGATGATATCTCCCCATTTTGAGTGGGGTGAGAGTTGGTGTCCGATTAGAAACAACACCAGAAATGGAATCTAAATGTTGGTTTCTGCAAATAGTGCCACATGTCTTGAGTAAGTCAGAGTGAAGATCTCCAATTTTGGGGTTTTGTTATACTATAGCGGTAGCATTATTCCAATAGGTTTGAAAAAAATCTCAATTCAGTATGATATATCGCAATTACCATATTACATTTCTAAGGCTCGATTAAGTGCTGAATATTGTTCTCTATTAAATTATATATTTTTTATTAAAAAACTATTACTTTATGGAATCTAGGTAGGAACAATTATAATTACTATGAAAAAACTAATTCAAATTGCTTCCATTTCTCATGTCAATTTGCATAGCAAAGCTATTGTACAATGTCCAATAAACGCAATCAACAGAGATTATAATAAAACTCAAGATTTTTACAAAGAAAGTCCATGCAAGTGTTGAAGCTTACCTGAAACAAAAAAAAAGCTAATTAGCAAGTTGATGTAAACATAAACAAACAGCTCTAAATGTAACTTATAAATATAAATTAATCAGCATTTTTAAAAATGACACACCTACAGGCACACCCTATCTAATATACCACGCTACAAGCGCCAGTCATCGAACAGGCAGGAATTTAACCTGCGCTATTCTACACATACCAGACTAAATTTTGTAAGACGTCCACGTGAACCGCTAAGTTCCCTTAAAGAAATCAAATTTTGTTGATAAAGATCCCGTGTGGATAAACAAAAACAATTCAAAACATTACAAATGAACAGGCTGTGAGGTCAAATTAGACTAAAAGCTACTTTTTGTACTTTGATGTTGTGACAGAGAGAATTGTTTGTTAACAACATCTAAAAACTTTAAATACTGGACGCAATTCAGAAGATATACATACTAACTAACTTACAAAATTCAATTAGCAGTCATTGCTACTTCTAACCAACGAATATTCGTCGATGCCGTGGTAAAGTAACTCCCTGATGGTTTATTTTTAAATGTCATTACAACTTTACGAAGAAATTGTTATCCACCAAGAAGGAGCTTTACAAATCAGTTTAGTCATTAATTATTAGGAATTTTTGAATAATTAATATATGTTATTACACATATTTGTATAAAACAGAGTTAGGCAAGTATACTCGTAGGAAATACCTTTTTGGTTTCTTGGTAATAGCTTTTGTCTTATTATTTTGTGGTTAATATAATTCTCACGGTCCCGGACTGGATATGACTTTTACCAACCAATAAAGACGTGCAACGTACATGCAGTGGTGGGTTTTCAACTGGTTGGAAGCGCCGCCATAATGGCATACTTGACGTAACCACTTATCTTGGACAGCTTGTGCTGGAGTGCATTATAGAATGTACTGGAGTTTTACCTGTTACCTTTTATCTGTGGTGTTTTTTAAGGTTTAAAAACAATGCGCTCCACTATGAAAATTTAAACTAAAAGCGCAAACCCTATAATTTGAGTAAGGACCGCTACACTTGCTGCCAAGTCCCCAATGCTCCACACAAAGGTACTACACTGGGTTTAAATGCGAATAATTGTGCTTTTTCTTTTTGATCTTCCTTGGAGATTAAACCACTCATAGTTGTTAAAATCGTCTTTATTTACGTTTTAATTCACGACCTAGGATAGTTGTCAATATAATAAAAAATTTAAGTTTGACATTTATGACAAATTAAAGGTGACTTTGATTTATTGATGTTTGAAATATTTGGTTTGAGTACATTAGACAAAAATTTTAAAGTATAGAATGCCCTTAACTGGTTTATTCTAATTTCAATATTCCTTTCTAGAGATAACACGACTAAAAACAGGCACATCGCCAATCAAAACAAATCAAGCGACAGAACAATCAAATATATAAATGTACACTACAGGTATAAATGTAAATGTATACATATCTAAATAAAGCATTAAGCATATAACAGGGCATAGAAGAGCAAAGCAGAATACCTCAAATTAGCAGGAGTACTCGCATAAGCACTATCTGGCTATCGCCGTCACACTAAAACGTGCTCATTCTCGATTAATTCCGAAATTTTCTAACTAATACAATGCTTATGTGAGTTCAGCCGCCACAATATTTATAAATACCTGGAATGTAAATTTCTCTAGGATTCGAAGATCTGATCGTTTATCTACACCTAATTATCTATTAATGCTAAGGTGAGATGGGTATGCACTGCTAAAGTCCTGGTTGGTATGCACTAAAATGACAAACCGCACCCATAATCAACCCTGATTGATTTATAAATATCGTACGTGATATACAGCCTGCTGATGTGTATTAAATGAAACGGTAGGCAGAGTTAATAATTAATTTACATTGTTAATTTGAAACGTAAATTATATTATTGTATTTGTTCTTCTGTGTAGTATATCGCGCCCTCTATTTAGACAAGCCAGTAACTAAATCTGTACCTTTTAAGGTATATCAAAATTAAAACTTGCTAACATAAAATTTGAATTGATTTTCCACCGATTTTAGTAATTATACAATGAAAGTGTGGATGCTCTCGGATTACTTTTATACTGAATTATAAGTGGTACAGTTTAGAAGCAATGTTTTATTGTTTTTATAATTGCCTATTTTTCTATCAGACAGAGAAAGAAATAGAATTTTACAGTAAGCATAACTGTCAGAAAATCTTAAAATCCAACAGAACGCCTTGATAATATAAAATCCTGTCTTCCGTTTTTTATTTAGCAACAACAATCGAAGAAGTTGTCCTTCAAAAGGTTTCCAATTAATTAAGTCACGACAAATCTAATTCAAAACGATTACTTGCATTAAGGCACAATTCAAGCGAATAACAAATTTTAAATAAATTTTATTCGCTTAATACTGAAACTATCACAATACATAATTTCCATGAAATTGAGTAAAGTTTTATTCTGAATTAACATATACATTATTTTAAATTACCTTAATCACACTGCAGACAAAAAATTCCAACAACTGCTAACAAATATGGATTTGTGTGATTACGCCTCCAGAGGAATAATATCCCACGAGGTTACTGACGCAATTCCAAAGCCCCAGGTTTCCAGGCTCAACGTGCAACTTCAACGCACAAACCAATACGAAATTTGCATCACAAGCACAATAAAGGTCTAGTAGAAAGATCCCAAACGGAATAGCCAAGATAAACGACCACAAAACTGCACTAGAACCATACCACACTGAACTCTTCGGTAGATCATACTATACTCTACCAGATGGAAAAAGGAAATCCATTTTCTCTAAAATACCAGCCAATCCTATTCAAGACGAAAGATTTATTGTAAAAACTGAAATTCAATCTTATTTATCCAATACGCTTTTGACACAACACGAAATTACAACCACACTCAAGGTGAATTGTAAAAGAATGGATTGCACTACAAAACTGGAAAGTCACTGGCAATAAAATGCAAGGACAGAATAGATCAACCTCGACCAGAGGCGTACATATAAATATGTAACAACACCTAACAGCTTTAAACCCCCAAAATGCATATGAATTATAACGCTCGTATAGCTAATCATAATAAACTTTGCTTTTATTCGTTCAATAACATCACAAATACAACAAATTACTTCGAATAGTAAATTCTTAAATTAAATTCCACATGTAAGCTCATGCAAAATAATACTAGAACGGAAAAATAACAGGATTACCAAATAACCAAACTAACATTAAATTACTAACATTCACGTTACCTGACACAACCATAGAGAAGTAACTTGTTATAGTTTTACACGGTATAATTCCCACCATTTTGTAACATACACCGACACGTGCTTTATTAGTGATGCAATCGCTATTTAAGTCAAATTTGCAAGCACAATTTAAATAAAATCAAATTACTCTCGTGATGGCATTTCGGAACTTAAATCTCAAGATTCAGCGGTGATTTGCAGGTTGGATTCGATTACGTCATGTTGATTTCAAATTGCCATCCGCCTTTCACGTAACTTCTGTTGCACTCGTAGGGGAATGAAAGGAGATAAGGTACCAGGTACGATAAAAGGTAAGGTACAGGGAACCTACATACCTGTTCCAAAAAGAAAAACACACACAACACCAAGATAGTTGTTGCCTGGTCAAGGGCTCGTGGCTTATTCCCTGCTTTTGATACTCATGCACCTCGTATTCACTCTGCGCAGACACGACTGTCGGCGACGACGGAAGTTAACATTTTTAATTTAAAAATACGCGGGAATTAACTTATAAATTATAACTAAATCTAAAAATGCTACATTGTCAATTTTGCCATGTAACAAACTATAGATACATACCTTACATGTGATTTTCTAATGCTCCACTCGAAGGTACTACATTGGCCAGGAAGCGAGTTTTTTTTTACCTGAAAAATTTGGAATTTTGCCGAACCCTTGCTGTTCCAAGCAAAGTAGGGATCTTTAACGTGCTTGACAACACTCACCCACGGGACCTCCAGTTTACCTCTCATCCGAACGAGGGTGTATTTTTGTAAAAAGTGCTCTTCCAACATTTTCCAAGCGGATCGTGTCAGGATTTGAACCCGAGACCTTGGACGTAGTAGTCACACACATACCACTACGCCACGGAGCCGCCTATAGATACATACCATAACAGCCAATTGCATAAAATTCTCTACAATTAGATTCGCAATTTATTGAAACGTTATAACTTTGAAAATAAATCTATAACAATGGCCGACATCAAAAGACTAACATCAGTTACACAACTTTCTGGAGTTGTGCAGTTACTACAGAAGATACGTTTTCGAAAATTGCCAAGTCATTGATCAAGCTGACTGAAAACGGACGTCACTACGTTTGAGATGAAGATTGCCAAAATGCGTTCCTACAACAAAAGTATTTATTGACAACAGCTTCGATTTTTAAGTTATCCTCGATCGAAAGGCAAATTCGTCTTGGATACCGGCGCATGCAATGTTGAAAGTGTACTTTTACATATACAAGACGGGCAAGAGAAAGCCATTAGTTATTTAGTAAGGTGTTGTCGAAACAGGAATGGAATTATTGTGTTACAAGAGCGAGCTGTTAGCTGTGATGGAATCCGTAGAACACTTTTGTAAGTACCTTTACAGGTGAAAGTTTTGCCTGAGAATTGACCACGCCGTTCTGAAGTGGCTATTACAGATTAAAAACCCCGAAGTGAAAATCGCTAGATGGATCGAGCGATTACAGGCATATAACTTCGATACGAAACATTGTGCTGGTACAAGTCAACGTAGTGCGGATGCGCTTTCAAGGTAGCGTTGTCCCAAAGATTGTAGCCATTGCTCTACTTGGTTGGAGTAGGATGATCAATGACGATTGGTAGCCTTTATAGATGCGAACGAAACAGGAAAATGACAAAACCCTAAGTGTTATTGTGGCTTGAAAAGCCACCGGAGTACGCCTATTTTTGCAGGATATTAGTGCGTTGAGTAGCACCCTGAAGCCATACTGTGCAGAATTGGATATCGTGAACGTACAGAATGGGATCTTGGGGGGGATCCTTGGAGGATGGAAACGAATCAGTAAGGGTGTTTCAGGCTGTGGTTCCTAAAAGCCGGGTGTCTGAGGTTTTAGATCGTCTACATATTGAGACCTGAAGAAGACATTTCGGCGTAAAGAAGGCTCTGGAGTAGGCCGAGCAAGATTGTAATGAGTAGGTAGTAAGGACCATGTAAAACAGTGGTGCCACAAGTATCAGCTGTGTGTACCATTGGGAAACGGTGTAGGTTCCAATGAGACAATACCGCGTGGGAAGGCCCTTCGAGAGAGTGACTATCTATATTTCCCGTCCATTCGTTAGCACTGATTCCGGAAATAAATACATCTGTGTAGCTATAGACTATTTTACAAAGTGGGCAAAAGCGTGTACTTTACATAACAAAGAAGGTGCAACCGTCGCTGACGTGCTTGTAAAGGAACCGTTCTGCCGTTTTGGAAATCCTATTGAGTTGCTTGTTGATCAGGTCAAAAATTTTGAGTCAGCGTAATTTCAAGAAGTTAGTCGGTAACTGAGGATGAGAAAAATTCGTATACACCACCCGCAATCGAATGGTATAGTAGAACGCACGAACGTCATTTTCGACAGGTACCTTTCCAAGGTGGTCTCCAAACATCAGAAAGACGAATCAGTATTTACATTTCTTTTTATTGGCCTATCAGTGTTCGGCTCAGAAGTGCACTGGATAGACATTTGCAAGTGCTGTGCCGGGACATGACATACGGTTGCCATGTGATCTTATATTTGAACGCAAACTCGGAGATGACATCGTAGACGAGAGCTACGTTGATACGCTCAAGCGCAAGATGTATGACATCCATGGTGACGTTAGGAAAAATATCCAGATCGCAAGCGATCGGATCAAGATTATATACAACATCAAGGCGTAGTAGTCTGGCTTTCTGAAAGGCAACCTCGTCTGGCAACACAACCCCAGATAAAGACGTGGACTATCACCAAAGTTACAAAGATATAGGGAAGATCCGTACGAAATGGTAAAAAGGATCCAAATCTGGTATATCAGATTTATAATCTCCAAAAAGAAAGAACAATAACGGTGCACGTTAACCGGTTTGCACCCTACTAAAGTGGTGACGTCGGTAATGTCGAAGAACAGCAAGCAGTGAGACGAACAAACAGACACGCTCATGAGGTTGAGCAAAAATTTGGACGTAGCTATGTTTGATCCATGTCCCTTTACATTTTTTATTTATTACTCTAACCTATACCTACAGCTTGCTCTCTTGTATGCTAAATTAAACTGTATTATGCTTTGTCTTTTATTTTGTTACGCCCATACTTATTACCATTTACCCTATTTTACTTAGTTATATCTAATGTTAGCTACAAGTTCTGAACCGTGTCCCACCGGTTTTGTCATATTTGAAAAATTTGTTTTCTGATTTCGTTTTTGTTCTTACAATTAGTTCCCAGCATTTCCGTTACTCTAGTTTCGTTATTGTTTCTTAACCAGTAGTAAGTTGCACGTTTCTTGATTTCGAGGTCTAATGGTGGTATTCCAAGTACTACCACTAGTGCGTTGTTTGAGGTAGTCCGGTATGCACCTGTGAGCCTTATTAGATGGCGTGTTGAGCACGGTCTATGGTTGTTGTTGGTCGTATTAGTTCTAGCCGGTAAGCTCACGAGCTGCAGCGTGGGATGTAATTTTTGCAAACACAGTGTTTATAAACAATTGTACGCTGTTTAAAGGTATTCGATTTGAACTTTGGGCTATAGTCGAGATTTTGTACATAATTGCCTTTGCTTTATTACATGTCTGTATTTGGTGTTCTGTGAAATTAAGTTTTTCATATAGATTTAGTCCTAGGTATTGATTTGTTCGCTTTCTTTTTATTCCTACAGATTGCAAGGAGTGTCACCTCCTTTTAGTAACATGTCCCTTTACAGCGACACAGGTTATGGAAGAGATTCGAGGGCATCTATTCAATGTATCATGGGAATACTCCCTGACATATTGAGTAGCAATGGGTCTCGATGGGTCCCGAAGACTTGCTCAGGTATTTAAAAATAGATTTGGTAGTCTGCATCATCTTCGCCGACAACACGAGAGGTTCGAAAAGCCGTACAATTAAAAGACCGGCATCGCGGCATCTACTATCTTCTGACTAAGCAATATCATTTTGGAAAACCGAATTACCAGGATATGTGGACGGCGTTAGTGAATATGAAGAACTATATGATCAAATTTGGAAACAAGATGTTAGCCATTTCCAAGATCGGTTGTGGGTTCGATGGGTTGGACTGGAAGGTGGTACTAAATATGCTAATATTTCAGGAAACCGAAGTCCAGATGTTTGTGTGCGGTTGCAATCCAACTGGTACGGTGCCTACTATAAAGAGCGTTGATAACTACTTCTATTAGTATGGAAACTACTGAATATCCTTACCACCACGGCGGGTTACGTTTTGGTCACAGAGTGTTCTGAGTTAGAACAGCCTTAAGAAGATAGCAGTGTACCGTCGTTTAGTTTATTTCTAACCAAAATATAACATAAAAATGTAAGCAAGACGTTTACACATAAAAGATGATTGATTGGTCATGCGAAGCAAGATCTTTAACTGGTCTTGATTGACAGGTACGGGAGTTTTGCATTTATGAGTTATTTAGATTACAATAAATACTTTAGAGATGTTATTTGCATAATTTCTGGTATGTTCTCGAAATAACTAGTGCAATCGAATAATGTAAGTTACCGTCATGAATATTGGAGTTGTAACGGTAGACTAGAATCACATATAACACGGATGCCGCGCTAGCAATAGTGGTAGATTAGGGTCGGGGAGAAATAGCAAACATAAAGAAACAATCAGCACTGCATTCCACTGCAAGAAAAATGATATAGTAAACATATAAATAAAGTAACTACGATGGGATAGTAATCTGTCCGATAAACGCATAAAGGTAATATAGAAAACTACCATTAAGCAGGGTAATAGCTCTGCTTATAGTGGTTGGCTCTAACAGGTCACTTCCAAAAGTCTATCAGTAATACAAAAAAAAAAGAACGTAAACGGAAATAGTTAAATCTATTGTTTTCTTTAAGCAAAAGATTTATGGTATATTTCTCTGTGACAAGTAATCAGAAGTTATAAATATTATCAAGGCAAGTTCACAAGAAAGACCGTCAGTGTGGCGTACATATTTACATAACATAAACATTGCTAACTAAAGATTAACAAGCTCGTGAATCCGCTGTACAATTATTTTATACTCAACTTATGGTATATATACAATACAGGTTGAATAGGAAAGACAATTATTGGTAAATCATGGTATTTCTGTGTATCATATGCTTGGGTATGAGAGGACATAAAAACAATTAAAGTAAGCGTTTGGTATCACAAAAGTATCTATTACAACGGTCGTGACCTCGCTAGGAGCACCCAGTTACCTAGGAAGTAGCTATTCCATTTAAGAACTTTATATTTCTTACATTTTATTCGTATAACAGGTGTAGATACCCATGGTCACGAGGTTGGTATGTTAGACAAATACGGATTTGTTTACACGAGGCTCATACAATCGTTATCGACTCATTACTTGTTAGATAATTATCCAATACAAACAGAAAATAAGTTAAACTTATCTGGGTGCTAGGTTAATCCTTTAGTACGGGTACAGGAATAGAACGGCCAGCATAGCGTAGATCAGGAACCAACAACAACAGTTGTTATAATTACGCGGCATACTTATCCGCCATTTTATATTTTTACAGATCACGTTTTACCGGGTGACGCAATTGATGTCTAAGTCAAATTTACATGCACTGATTTAGATAAAATCAAATTACTTACGTGAGGAGTATCTTGGAATTTCATCAGGGGTCCAGCACGTGGTTGTTGGGTTTGATTACGCCATGTTGATCACCAAATTTGCTATCCGTCCTAAACTTCTATTGCACTCGTAGGTGGTTAAAGGCAATAAGGTACCAGGTACAATCAAGGAAAAGTACAGGAGACCTACATAGCTGTTTCTAAAAAAACACACACTCCACTTAGATAGTTGTTGCTTGGTTCACGGCTCGTGGCCTACTCTCCGCTTTCGACACTCGCGCACATCTGCATTCCTTCTGCGCAAACGCGACTGTCAGCGGCGACGGAAGTTAGAGTTACTAATTTAAAAAATACCCCGCAATTAACTTATAAATTATATCTAAATCTAATAGTGGTACATAGCCAATTTGACATGTAACACAGTAGTTATATAAGTGGAATGGAAGGTTCACGTCTCATAAGCAACGAAATCCATATATAATTTAAGATTACTCGTACAAATCTTCAGTATTGTTACGAAGAATATTGTATTTGGTTTTAATAGTCAAATACAAACGGAAGTAAACAGTAAATTCGGAAAGATTGGCCCAAAAAAAATTTTTTTGATAATCTTTTTTAAAAACTAAACAACTAACGACAACCAGTTGCTTCGATCCAAGTAATCACGAGTTTTCGGTATACATTGAGTAATATGAATTACTTAGTTGCCACTTATTACGGATTTAGAAGATGCGTAAAGAGTGTTGATGTGCTAGTGTACTTTAATTGAGCGGATTTTGTTATGGACAGGAGTTGAACGTAACAGAGTTCAGTTCTAATTGACGCTTTGACTACAATACTACGCTTTTATTCGATCTATGGAGCCGTGATACAAATTAGTGTTACACACCGTTAATATAAATTGTCCTAATCATTAGGTCTTCACTCCTGCAATTGGTTGCACGCGTACCTACAATGTTTTTTATTCTAGCCTAACCTACACATTTCCTGGAAATTTTCACAGCCTTCATCTTTCACTATCTGTGTGCAATAGTCTAATTAAGTATACCTCTTTCTTTCGTTTTTCTTTTCTTTGATTATAATATATTGCGCACTATTCCTTCGGCCTTATAACGTGTCATATCATCCTATCTCTCCTATTCTTTTAAAGCTTTCCGCGCATTTCTTTCTTCTCGTACCATTCCTAGAACCTCTTTGTTTTTAACTTTGTCTGTCCATAATATCTACATCATACGTCTGTAGCACCCCATTTCAAGGGGTTCTATTTGTTTGCTGTTCGCTTGTTATACTGTCTACGTCCTGTGCTCCACACATTTGCTTTCAGCAGATTTTTACTTGTTTCCACGTTTGTTGTCTTCGAACACAGTAATTGCTTTTTCTTGTTAAATGCAGCAAGGCCTTGTGCTTATTTTTTTGCACTTTTCCTATGGCGCGTTATTTCGCTTTTTAGGTAGCAGAAATCTTTCATTTGTTGTAGATTTTCGTTTCCTATTTTTTATTATGGTTTCGGATTTGTTTACCCTTTCTTTACATATTAGTAGTTTAGTTTTATTTTTGTCATTTCTGATACTGTATATCTTTGTTAGTACTGTTTCCATTTAATTAAGAGCTGCTTCTAGCTCTTCCTTGCTGGATGTTAACACCGCTATATTATTTACAAATTTAAGCAGATCAATTGTTTGTCCCAATTCCAAATATTTTTCTTCATTTTACAGCATTCATTGTCTCTCCCTGTTTGTTTGTAGTAGTTTGTTTTGTATTTTTCTAAATCTTTCTTGGGTATTAAACTACTCAGAGTTTTTAAAATTGTCTTTATTTACGTTTCGATCCATGACCTAGGATGTACAAGTTAAAAATAACGGGGGTAAGGCACATTCCTGTCTCACCCCTCTCCTAATATTTACTTCTCTACGTTCATGCTCTAGTTTTATTGCCTTTGTTTGTTTGTTTTATAAGCTATGTATTACTCGTATATTCCTATTGCTCATTCGAAATATTTTGAGCATTTCGAATATTTTTTTCCATTTTATATTGTTGAACGCCATTTTCAGCTGAATAAATCCTCTATACACGTTTTCTACTTTTTCTATTGTTTTCTAAAAATATTCCATATTTCAGCGATATTCAATGATAATCAATAAATTGTCCCATATGAGCTAAATTACTGTAGTGATCGATATAAATTAACACTTCGCACTTTGATAGTTAATTATACCACATCGATATAAGTGATTAAGAAGATGGCATCGTAGTTTTAGGAATTAGTATTTCTGTTAACAATTAACTGGAATAAATTGTTGTAAGCTTTAGAATTTCATCGTAACTACCAGCAGTTGAAAAGGTTTCTATTATCAGCTGTTAATAAAAAGCAGTTGTTTGTGCAAATACGGTTTTCGATACAATACGTTTTCTATGGCAGACGAAATGATAGAGGAGAAAAATTAGTTGAGTTTTGCAAGGAACATAGATTAGTAACTGTAAACACCCTATTCGAACAATATTTTAGGAGAAGATATACCTGGAAAGCGCCAGGTGATTGGGCTAGATACCAAATAGATTATATTTTAGTTAAACAAAGATTTAGAAACCAAGTTAAAAACTGTCGTAGTTACCCAGGGGCTGACATAGATAGCGATCATAACTTAGTTAAAATGAAGTGTAAACTAAAATTCCAAAAATTGAGAAAGGTTAAAAGAGAGGGATGGGATCTAGGTAAACTTAATGATAGTAGGGTAAAAGAGGAATATAAACAAGTATTAGATAATAAGAGCAACGAGATAGCTGTAGGAGGGAACGTAGAAAATAGATGGAAAGAAATAAAACTGACTGCACATGAAACAGCAACACAGACTATAGGTAAGAAAAAAATAGAAGCGAGAAAACCCTGGGTAACAAAGAAGATATTAGATTTAATAAAGAATAGAAGAAAGCTTAAACCTTTCAGAGAAGTGGATAGTGAAAGTAAGCAAAAATATAATACAGTTAGAAATAAGATAGTACATGAGTGTAGAAAAGCTAGAAATAAATGGATGGAGAAGAATTGTAAGGGAATACAAGATGATTTGAGAGTAGGTAAGACAGACAGGTCTTACAGGGCAGTTAAAAAGTTTTTTGGGGAAGATAGGAAAAAATATAATGGTATTAGAGACGAGAATAATGAGCTTCTAATAAATAAAGTTGAGGTAGCAGATAGATGGAAAAGATATTTAGAAGATTTATATAAGGGAGACGATATGGATGAGTTAGAGAACGACCAAGAAGAGGATGTAGAAATAGGGTAAAAGAGGAATATAAACAAGTATTAGATAACAAGAGCAAAGAGATAGCTGTAGGAGGGAACGTAGAAAATAGATGGAAAGAAATAAAACTGACTGTACATGGTACAGCAACACAGACTATAGGTAAGGAAAAAATAGAAGCGAGAAAACCGTGGGTAACAAAGGAGATATTAGATTTAATAGAGGATAGAAGAAAGCTTAAACCTTTCAGAGAAGTGGATAGTGAAAGTAAGCAAAAATATAATACTGTTAGAAATAAGATAGTACATGAGTGTCGAAAAGCTAGAAATAAATGGATGGAGGAGAATTGTAAGGGAATACATGATGATTTAAGAGTAGGTAAAACAGACAGGTCTTACAGGGCAGTTAAAAAGTTTTTTGGGGAAGATAGGAAAAAATATAATGGTATTAGAGACGAGAATAATGAGCTTCTAATAAATAAAGTTGAGGTAGCAGATAGATGGAAAAGATATTTAGAAGATTTATATAAGGGAGACGATATGGATGAATTAGAGAACGACCAAGAAGAGGATGTAGAAATAGGGTTCTCAATATTAAGAGAGGAATTTGATAGAGCTGTTCGGAATCTTAAACTAAACAAAGCGCCAGGGATAGACGATATTCCCGCAGAATTAATAAAATATGCAAGTCAGAAAACTTGAGACAGATTATATGAACTAGTAAAAGTAATATATGACACAGGTGAGGTTCCAATAGATTTCGAAAAAAATATTATTATCCCAATCCCAAAAAAGTCAGGAGCTGATAGGTGTGAGAATTTTAGAACGGTTAGTTTAACTTCTCATGCTTCCAAAATACTAACAATAATAATTAAAAATAAAGTAGAAGCTTTGACTGAGAATTATTTAACCGAAGACCAATATGGTTTTCGTAAAGACAGAGGAACTAGAGAACCGATATTAATGATTAGGTTAATTATCGAAAAAAGGTTACAAAAAAATTAAAATACTCATTTCGCGTTTGTAGATTTAGAAAGAGCATTTGATAGGGTTAATTGGATTGTTATTTTCAGGGTTTTGCGAAAAATAGGAATCTCTCATAGAGATAGAAAAATTATTTACAGTTTATATAAAAACCAAAGCGAGTTATGTATCCCCAATTACCTATATATATATATATATATATATATATATATATATATATATATATATATTGATATATTGAATCTAATAGGAATTATTAGAAATTAGTAAGTAAAAGTATAAGTTCAATGCAACATTGTAACACAAGGATAACCCAGAGAGGTTATCGACAGTTCATGAGAACGGACATGCAACTTTGCATCCGTGAGGGCAGTGATACTGCAGGTGGCAGGTCACAGGCGGTCAACAGACCGCAATTACTTAGAATTAAGATTGATACATTGTAACAAAGAGAAACGCAGACATGAGATCTGCAAGTTCTCACAGCCGTGTGAGGGGCAGGTTATTATAAAAAGCCCGGGAGCTCAATGCCCGGCAGTCAGTCTTCGAACTCCATACTTCGTTATTCAAGCTACTCACTAGTACAATAATTATTTTTAGTATTATGTACAAGTTATCTAAATTTTAACTTATTAAATAAATTTGTTAAAGTATCGAAGTTTTTTTAAAAAACCAGCTCCAAAGGCCCGAACTTTAACTAGCGTAGTAATTAAATTTGATGAAATAGAAAAGGAAGCTAAGATTAGAAATGGTGTTAGACAGGGTTGTATACTGTCTCCCTTGATTTTTAATGTTTATATATTGAGGAAGCTTTAAACTTAGCTAGAGAGAGAAAAGAGATAGGTGTTAGTGTACAGGGACAGAAAATAGACATGTTACGTTTTGCAAATGATATAGCCATTATAGCTGAGTCTAGAAAAGAGTTAGGAGAGTTTCTAAATATTTTAGATGAGATACTACGGAGTAACTATAGTATGAGAATTAACTCAGTAAAGACAAAGATAATGACAAGTGAGTTACAGCCTAGTTCTAAACCAACATTAAAAATAGGTAATACCGAGTTAGAGGAGATAGATGAATTTTGCTATTTAGGTAGTATAATTACAAAGGATGGACGTAGCAGAAGGGATATAGTAGCTAGAATAGCTCAAGCTAGAAAAATGTTTTTAAAAAAGAAAAACTTACTAATAGCTAATAGTATTAGTTTAGCTAATAGAAAAAGTTTCTTAAAGTCGTACGTATGGAGCGTTCCACTATACGATAGTGAGACTTGGACAATTAAAGAAGTAGATAAGAAAAAGATAGAAACTTTTGAAACTTGGTGTTATAGGAGAATGTTATAGGTTAGTTGGACAGATAGAGTAACAAACGAGGAAGTTTATAGAAGGATAGGTGAGGAACCCTGCATGTGGAAACAATTAAAGGTCAGGAGAGATAGAATGATAGGGCACCAGTTAAGACATGAGGGACTATTTAGTAAAGTCTTAGATTATAGACTACCAAATAAAAATAAGTAGGAGGCCTAGACAAAGCTATATTAGTCAAATTATTAGAAATTTCGGTTGTGAAGGGTATGTAGACCTTTTTAGACTAGCTCAGAATAGAAAAGAATTTAGAGCTGCGTCAAACCGACTTTAAGTAAGTTCGAAAACAAAACAAAAAGAATAAGTAAATAAAAATCAGTTAACTAAATGTCACCATGACATAACTCAGAATTAGTTAGCGGTCTGGCATGTTGGCAGCGATTCGTTGCTTAAGCCATAGTATAACATATAATTTAACACTTTTCCTTTTTGGAGGGGATAACCAGGTTATAGTTCATTTCCTTATAAATGGCAATCATGTAAACATGTTAGAGTTCTTTAACAACCATCAGGTTGCTAATATCTATGTAGAGCCAGGTGGATAGGAAAAAGATAGAAGGATATAGGAAGACCTAGACCAAGCTATATTAGTCAAATTATTAGAAATTTAGGTTGTGAAGGGTATGTAGAGCTTTTTAGATTAGCACAGAATAGAAAAGAAGTTAGAGCTGCGTCAAACCGACCTTAAGTAAGGTCGAAAACAAAATGATGATGATGACGTTTTCTAGTATATAGTGTATATTTTGAATTCAGTTTGAATTGTAAATAATTAAACATTATTTGAGATCAGCAATATCTTGTACAAGTTTATCAGACCTGACTACTTTTAAGAACTAAGTATGAATTTAGCAACAGATGTGATGTTTAAGATATTACTAACAAAGAATGTATTGAATTAAAAGTTGGTAAGTAAGCTTTCATGTAAATTATTTAGTTACACTTTTATTGTATTATTAAAAAAATCAAGAGTGTTCATGCTAAGGCTTACTCTTTTTTAAAATTTCTCAAGTAAACATACGGATTGTTTAAGATATCTGGGGCTTCTTAAGATATAGATGTAAAGCTATCATTAAAAAGTTTCTAATTACACAACTAGTTTGAATTTTTTTGATGGAAACAGCCGTAAGGCTCAAATTATTATTTTTGCCAAAGAAACATTAATGTTCGGTCCGTCCCTAAGTCTAGTTCGAATGTGAAATGAACATCGAAAGAAAATATAATTGAATGACGTATTTTACATAACGTTGTTTATCATCTGCTTTAAACCGTTCCTGCTACATTTTCAATTATACGTTAAACACAATAATATAATCTTCCGCTAACTGCATGAAAAAATCGCATTTGATAAGTACATGGCTACTCTTGCGTATTGACATGGATGGTTGATCACAGGGAAAATATGATAGTCCCCTAAAGGGGTAGTTATGTTCAAAACGACAAGTAGAACAAGTTAGCAAAGCGATAAGGGCCTACATGGTAGCAGTATAGGGGATGAAGGATAGCAGCAGCTGATATATTCCATCAAGCGCGGGGTGCAGCATTAACAATTTGCTACGACCTGCTGGGCACAGGTGGGCTTATTTGAACGTCAGCTCTACTGGAAAGAAACCCGAGCTGAGATTTCCTTTACTGTAAAGTCAGGAAAACGAAAAATACTATTTGCTTAAGGTCGAATTACTACAGGCTTTTATTACAAAATATCGAATTTATAAAAATGTTGGTTTAGTCTTCTGTTACACGTACGCAGGAAACCGTACGTGCCGGTATCAAAAACTTGAATTAATTTACTAGCGGTTTGTGTGAAAAACTTGAATACTAATTGAGATTTTAAAATTTCTTTGAGATATTCTCGAGTTTATAACTAGATGTGCTTTTATATAAAAGTTTATGGGGTCCTAAAAGTTCTTATGAACTTTATATTATCAACCCTGCTGTAAAGTTTGTGAATCGTATAAATATTTCATAACAAGTCAGGTTTTACTCATATTTACGGACATAGCGGCCTGCTTTTAAAAGTTTATATAATTTTTAAATTAAGAGAGAAAAAGCAGCTTATTTATGAAATAACAAGATCGGGTTTTGAACTAATATTATTTTACCAATTGATTCAGTTACAAAAAATACAATGAAAAGCCTTCAATTCTAGAATAAACTGTACATGAGTGAATAGTTCTATTACTTTTCTAGTGCTCAAGAGGAGCGCTTTGTTGGCACTAAATCTCATAAATCCATATTAAGCCTATTTGAAATTTATTCATCTGGCAAACCCCCATGCATATATTGCTTTACTGTAATACGAATAAAAGGATCTATGTAAAAAGAATTCTTTTTGATACAGAGATAGAGAGAGAGAGGGAGAGAGAGAGAGAGAGAGAGAGAGAAAGAGACGGAGACGGAGACGGAGACGGAGACGGAGACGGAGACGGAGACGGAGACGGAGACGGAGACGGAGACGGAGACGGAGACGGAGACGGAGACGGAGACGGAGACGGAGACGGAGACGGAGACGGAGACGGAGACGGAGACGGAGACGGAGACGGAGACGGAGACGGAGACGGAGACGGAGACGGAGACGGAGACGGGGACGGTGACGGAGACCGACTCTTTCATATAAAATACACTGCGCGTAATAAATATGCATGTTTAATTATTTATTTGTCTATCTCGCGTGATCGCTACAAACTACGGTAAAATGCTCATGCATGCGATCCACTCATCGAAAATATTTAATGGCTTTTAAAGTTCTTTAATAGCATATTCTCTACTTTTGTTACTTCTAGTTCTTATTCCAAAAAGTGTTTCTTATTGTAACAAACATTTCCAAATACTTTAATTTCATATTTTCTAACTCAAGCTGCTACGTTTATTTTCGGCATAAATTAAAATACACCATTTTTCTTTTAATTCATTATCTATTCACATAGATTCCGTTTCTACTTTTCATTACTCCAACACCATCCAGAATATTTCACCTTCTAACAATAAGTCCGTTTATTATATTTTCAACAAAACTCATTTGCTGCAAATTTGGAAAGTTTCCGATCTAAATGAAGTAGTCTGTACCTTGTTTTAGATCTCCGCTAGCTCGTTACATAATCTGATAACACAAAACTACTTCCTAAATGCTACGACCTAAAAATCGTACTATTCAAGAGCGATGCACATTTTTTTTCTTGTTGACAAGTGGCGGATATCTTGGGTGCATCGGTAAGTTCTCCCGCGCTTACTCATACTAATAAGATTGATTATCTTTTAGCTCTTAACTGTAGGCCAGATTGTTTTTCATGTAGGTCCGTCTCTTCGTTGCCACAGGCCAACTGGTGCTTTTTACTTGAAGAGCTCTGTTGCCGTTCTGGTAATTGGGTAAGTGGATTCGACTACCGTGGCGATTCTGTTCTGAATCACGTCTGCTGGCGTGTAAGACAAGGAGCCAGCCACGTGCAGGTGTATGGCGTTTTTTTTGTATGTACATCAAGAGATTACCCTTTATCAGCGTTTGGGTAGTTATGTGCCAATAAACGTGGAAACGTAGGACTATTGTTGGTTGTTATACATAAATATTAGCATCGTCCTACAGATACGATGTGCAATTTTGAAACAAAAACAAAAACGTTTGTCAATGGAAGCTCACAAGTTTTATGATTAGTTTGATTAGTTTTACTGATTAGTTTTTTGTTTCTTTTTGTCAAATACGAGATACGCACTTCGTATCTAAACTAATAATTTGTCCATATAGTATACTTGTGAGTGATTAAATAGCAACCCTCGGTTCATTTCTTTTGCTGGTTTGTATCGAATTAATCTTTTTTGTATATCCTAGTTAGTTTTGAGTGTAAATTTTTCTGGATTCATAGACATGGGAGACGTTATCACCGAAATTAGTAGTGAGGAATTTACGAAGATATTAAATAATGTTGTCGACATACCCTTTATTCTATACTATAGAAATTCTTTTGAAAAGTATGACAAAGGAAAGGGATAGTGTTTTTTAAGTGGGTTTCCTTTTTTTATGTAACATGTTGTCTAATTAGACGTTTTTCTGTTATATGGTTCTTTTGTTCTAAATTAATATGTACTTTCATTTCAGGCCTAACTTTTACTTTTATTTTGGTAATGCCTCGACTACTCGCTGATTGAGCCTGGTCATTCTTGTTTTTATATTTCAGGCTACATCGAGGTACGTAGCAAAGTCTTTCCAATGGTAGTTTGCATTTTCTTCTGGATAATTCGTAAACTAACGATTGCGGTTCCTTTACTTTACACAAAACAGTAAAAGTTTTCAATTATTATATGCCACGGCTGCCTTTCTTAGAACATGAGTTTTACAGGCGGCTCTCAGTGTCGAATGAAATTAGCTATCGGTTCTTTTTCTTTTTATCACACAGTATTCAAAAAATTGCCACTAATAATATAGATATTATCAGTACTTAATTTTTATGTAAACAGATCAAAACCATAATATCAAATCCGCCAAATATACCAAAAAATAATTAATTATTCAAGTCTACTTCTATTCTAAATTTACCTGTGATGCAAGAATACGATTTAGTAACTTATATGAAATTATAGATTGTCATGAAAGTTCTCAGCGTTTCGTGATACTGTTTTTCGTGCGACGATTACTAAATAAATATACAACGTACTTTGCTTATTAATATCACATCTTTTAGAAAGATTTTCGCTGTATCTGATGGTATGAGTTGTTTTTACCTGTATTTAGTAGTTGTATATTTTTGTATACCTATTTAAGCATCTCGAAGGAGCAATTTCAAACGATATTTTATTTTAACTTTAAATTGTGGCAATCCGCGGCCGAATCAGCTCAACAAATTAACCAAGTGTGGGGATTTAATAGTATTGTACAAAGCACTGTGCAACAATGGTTTCAGAAATTTCGTTTAAGAGATTTCAGCTTTGAAGATGCACCTCGTGCCTACAATAATCCAGAACAACCGTCGTTTTGAAGGTTCTGGTGGAAGCTTACCCATCACAACGGTTTGTGGGATTGTGGAAGAGCTAGACATCAATCACAATGCTGTTGAAGATGGCTTAAAACGCATTGGAAAGGTTAAAAACCTCAAAAAGTGAGTGCCTCATGATGTAAACAATCGGCAGAAATTGTCACGTTTTGAGGTTTTTCCATCTTTGCTTTCGCGCAAACAAAACGACCTGTTTTTGGATCGAATTGTCACGTATGACGAAAAGTGGATTCAGTATGATAACCGGAGACGTTCGAGATATTGGTTGAACGCCGACGAGCCGCACCGGCACTTTCCAAAGGCGAAAAGCCTCCAAAAAAAACTATGATTACAGTATGATGGTCGGCGGCCGGTGTCATCCACTGCAACTTTTTGGAACCAGACCAAGGCATCACAGCAATGTCGTACTGTGAGGAAATCGACGAAATGTACCAAAAATAGCGTCAGCAGCAACCGCCCTGGTAAACAACGCCCACCCACACGTTTCACAAATCACCGTGCAAAAATTTAACATGTTGACTTTCGAAGTTCTGCCTCACCCATCATACTGTAGTACCTCCCCAATATACCCACCCAATTAATTAGAATGTTAAAATAGAAAACTAGTAAAATTAGATAGCCTCATGTGTAAAATTAGTAATCAAAGTTCATTCAGGTCTTCAACCTTTGCGCTATTTCCAATAGAAAAAATAGCATATTACAACATAAGGCCAGCAAAATAGCTTGTAATTTCGAAATAGACAGGCACAGCAAAATGACAATAAAGTCAAAGTCCAAGCAGAACCCATTAGGTAGCTGCTGCTCACCGACCGTAAATATGCTAAGTTAACAATTTAAAGTAAGGACAGAGTCACTGCGAAGAAGCAAAAGAAACCAAATAGTGGCAATTTAACTCCAGATTTCAACGAGTGAGGCCACTATGTGAAAAGTAATGACTTGACCGATGGGTAATTTAGTATTAGTGAAAGTTTCAATGACTTAGTTTTTTAAACGGTAAGTTTTACCATTTTATGCCTGATGTAATTTGTACCAGTACTAACCATAAGTAATAGAGAATGTGCCTACTGGATAACCGTTTTCGTAAGTTGTGTATCTAATGCCTAAATTTCCAAAGATGTAAATATAATAAATAAATTTTATATTTAGTAGTCAAATATATCCAATATTATGATCAGAGTTTAATTAAGTAACAACCTTGGACCCCCAGTACGTATAAGGAAAATGATAGCACCTCCCCCATTTCCAGCCAGAGATACGGACAGCTACGTCTCACCTAGATAAAAATCATACGAAAGACAAACAAAAGAAAACCCCTCGACCAACCCTCAGATAAGATTATGTAAACCAACAAAGAAATAAAACAAAAGAAAGCTGCTCGACCAACCCTCAAATAAGATAACGATCCCAGCAACATAAAAACAAACAAAAAACCGTTCAACCAAGCCCTTTCTCACCTCCGATAGCTACAATACTCCCCAGACCTTGCGCCAACCGACTACTACCTTTCTAAGCACTTTGATAACTTTCTCGCCGGTAGAACCTTCGCCAATCAGGACCAAGCAAAAACGGCCTTCGTGGACTTCATCGAATCCCGAGCACCAACTTCTTTGCTGACGACATAGATCGACTAGTATCGCGTTGGTAAAAGTGCGCTGATTCGAATGGTGTTTATTTCGACTAAATACGGTCAATATTACGAAAGCTATGACCGTTTAAAGTTTACCAATTAAAAATATTCTGTAATGAACGTTACAGTTCTGCTCTTGTGAACATAGGCTCGTTTTTCAAATGGGAGAAAGGTAGTATCCATCGTCATTGTTTAGATTGTTAGAATTTTTAATGATTTCTATTCTGATTTTTCTATTGCAGAAAAATGGAATTCTGACAATTAGTTTCGTCTTGTCAAAGTTAATGGTATGGCCTGTTTCATGTTAATGTTCGGCCACCGCTGAGCGACTGTACTGGCTTGTTCTTAAGCATCACTAATGCTCGTTTAGTCTAGTCTGTACTGACCGTCCTGTTTCTCCTATGTATACTAAACCGGAGCTGCAAGATATACTATATACGCCTTGGGCTTTAAGAAATATTTGTGAAATTTTATTAGCGGGCTTATAGATAGCTTTGATGTTGTGTTTACGTAGAATTTTACCAATTCGGTCTGTTACTCTATGTGTATATGGAGGATTGCTCAAGATCGTGTGTTCTATCTGAAAACGAACTACACATCCTTTCCAAAGTACTAAATTGCACCCAGAAAAATTTCCACAGAGGAAATTATCAGCTCTGTAGAACCAGGGATCCAAACTCTACCCCAAGACATGCCAACCTAATTTGCTTTGAAACAACTAAATGTCTCCGACGTGCCAAAACTCCCAGCAAAAACGCGACAAAGCAAGAAATGACTGCTCTAAAACACCTACAAATGAACAAGCAAATTGTTATACTTCATACAGACAAAAGTAATGCAACTGTAATTCTAAACCGTACAGAATACAAAAAAAAATAAACCAATTATTACAAAATGATTCCTACGCTCATATAATCAAAAACCTCACCTCAAAACTTGAACGGGAAATTTCCGCACTTACCAAATTCTCTAATATTCTCAAAGCTATCCAAAAACGCATAATACCTTGCGAATCTAAACCACCTCGCTTGTACGGCGTTCTTAAAGTCCATAAACATGATGTCCCTCTCTTTCCGATAGTGAGCACAATTGACTCACCAACCTACAATCTGGCAAAATAGCTAGCAAATTTCTTAAAACCCTATGCCAACAAAAGCCCTACTAATGTTTTAAACTCCACTCATTTTATAGAATTAATTGCAAATATTGACCAAGGCCCTAATGATATACTAGTCAGTTTTGACGTAACACCCCTATTCACAAATGTACCTGTCATAGACATTGTCTCCATTATTAAACAACTCCTACCTCAAGAGAACGAATTTGAGTATCTGACACCTTTATTGAAAAATGCTGAACTTCTACCTATTTTGTCTTCGACGGACAATTTTACAAACAAACTCCTGGCACACCCATGGGCTTACCTCAATCCCCCATTGAGGCCAATATATTCATGAGTAATTGGAATCCATAGCTTTAGAATCCGCAGACCTTAAACCAAAAACTTGGCTCCGTTATGTAGATGACACTTTTGTAATCTGGTCCCATAGACACCAAACGTTCAATAATTTTCTAGATCACATAAACAATCACATAAAAATATTAAGTTCAATATAGAAATTAAAAAGAACGGAACTCTGCCATTCCTTGACGTTCTGGTGGAGCGCCAACCTAACGGACGACTAGGTCATTCTGTATATCGAAAACCCACACACACAGACAGATACCTACATGCGTCGTCACATCATCATCCATCACAAAAATCATCGGTAATCAACTCTCTAGTCCACCGTGCAATTAAAATTTCACAACCAGAACACTTATCTAATGAACTGACTCATCTGAAAACTAGTCTTATAAAAAACGGCTATTGCAACTCAGAGATCGGCAGAGCAATAATTCGGCATCTGCATCCAACACGAACCCCTAAACCACTATGTAATCCTGATACACGATCTTTAGCAATCCTTTCATATATACACAGAGTAACAGACCGAATTGGCAAAATTCTACGTAAACACAACATCAAAACAATCTATAAACCCGATAATAAAATTTCACAAATATTACCAACCTTAAAAGATCCCAAAAACAATCTTAAAGCCCCAAGTGTATATAGTATACCTTGCAGCTCCGGTTTAGTATACATAGGAGAAACAGAATGGTCAATACAGACTAGACTAGACTAAACGAGCATATGCGATGCCTAAGAACAGCCAATACAATTGCTTAGCGGTGGCCAAACATCAACATGAAACAGGCCATACCATTAAAGTTGACAACACGAAATTGCCAGAATTCCATTTTTCTACAATAGAAAAATCAGAGAATCAAAAGAAATCATTAAAAATTCTAACACTCTAAACAAGGACAATGGATACTACCTTTCTCCCATTTAAAAAGCGAGTCTATGTTTACAAAATCAGAACCGTAACGTTCACTGATCCGCTACACACTCATCTCTATTCATGATCACTCATGCAACAGGTTCTCGCCCTATGTAAACTACCATTGTCACCACTTTCACCAGTTACTTTGCCACAAGACACCTTTTGGCTTAAATGTGCTGGTGAATCTGCTAGTTCAGAAGTTAGTTTTTTCATAATTTTTACACTTTAACTTGTATATTTTATCATTCTTGTCTTTATTTTTTATATTTCATTTTCCTTTCTTGTCCTCATGAAGGCTCTTACAAAAGTGGGTGAAACGTCGACCTTAGTTTATAAACTGACACGGTCCCAACCCTGAACCATAAATATTTATAAACCTATATTAGTATCGGAATTTCATAGTACTTCGTCTAGATCTCTACTCAAATGTTTAAATTTTATTTATATTTGATTATCTTCTGTTACCTGAAAAATTGGACGCACGAAATACTTTCTAACTTTGTTCACGATTTCTGAACAATAACAAGTACCTTGTTTTCTTTATGGACGTTTGACTATCAAGTTCAAAGTATTTTCGAATCTTGAGTTAGATTCAAAATACACTCGTATTTTGAATCTATACAGATTCTTGACCACTTTCATAATTTTTTTTCAAATCTTTCCAAAACAAAATCTCTCATGTTCTTGTTTATTTCTCTAGGTTACCTATACTTATATGCCCTCTTAGACTACTACTTTAATGACATTTTGAAATATTGTAACAGTAGTACATTATGGGCGTAATCACCGCCTCATTTCCCCCAGCATCCTCATTTCCCCACACATCTGGACCAAAGAGTTTTCTTCGACTAACCATTTTTCATCTTTCGAGATAAACCTATCTTAAATTTTTCATGTTTCGAGATAAATGAGCATCCTCATTTCCACACACGAGATAAACCTATTTTTAAGATTTTTTTTTACCGCTCACATTCTGGACCAAATAGTTTTCTTGGTCTAACCATTTTTCATCTTTCGAGATAAACCTATCTTGTTTGGTATCAATTAATATTAGATTTTTCTCAGCTACCCGAATCTCTAGGAATTTTTTAGATTGCATCATCCCCAAGGGAGCCACCCTCATTTTAAAATTTCTTACCTGTAGCGACTTTTGAGCGTTCTTATAAATTTTTTAGTCATGCGATACATCTTGTTAGTCTAAAATTTTATGCAGAATTCGAATCTGCAAACAGATTTGAAATCGGACTACTTCTTGCAAAGTTTCACTTTAAGTTCTCAAACCTCTTTAAAAATTTTTGCTCGTATATATTTAACTCCATTTTTTAAAACCTTTTTCGCTATCCAAGATATATGCTTTAACCAAACACTTAGAGGTAGTAACACAAAATTAAGCACGCAAAATTTTAATAATTTATTTTATCCAATTTACAGTTTAATAAACTTATAGAATACAATTTTTACAAAGTATAACATTATTTCCTGTGTGTAGCCGAATCCAAGTAGTTTAACCTGTAACAAAAGAGATTAATGTGTTATAGACCTGTAATAAAAGAGATTAATGTAAAGAGGAAACGTGTTTTCAGTCAATAAGACATATTGTTGTTAATCTAACAATATGTTTTACCGTCCGAAAAACAGCTATCAATTTTCAGGTTTAAAATTTTACCAAGTACGTAACACGTAATCTAGCAAATATTTTAGAAAACACCATATCGCTTCAAAACTACTGTCTTTACAATCATGCGAAATACCAGTGAAAGCCGTATATAATTTCTTTCTATTAATTATTGACTGTATATTTGGGAATACAAGAAATATGTTTCAATGACGTACATTAGAAACCCCCGCATAATTACTTGTAGATTAATAATAACACAAGGTACTTTCTACAGTGCTCGCATCTATCACCAAATCTTGCTTTAAATTTGTAATACCTTGTTAATGCAATTATAATAGTGAAAGCGGATACCTCCTGCTACATTCTTATAAAGGTAAAACGGTGTTTTATATCATGCTATTGTTTACAGGATAGTTGCTAATAAAGAATTAAATTTTAAAATACTTCTACATAATATAATAATGTTTTACAAAATTAATATAAAAGTTCAAAAATAATATTCTTTAAAATACAAACGTTCTGTTTGGTGCAGTTCAGAAAATACTAACCATGTTAATTAGTGAATTACCGATTTAGATTCTAATAAATAGAAATTTTGTGTATGACATCATTAACTACCTAAATTTCAGAATTAACAAACTGTAATAAACCAGATTAAGTACTGTTCAATAATAATCAGAGTGAAAGTAAATGGGTCTTATTACATATTGATATCCTACATCATCAATTACCTAAATTACCTTACGTGACGCGGTAGAAGCATTATAACGCAAATTCCGGAAACTTCCAATGTAGTATTAATTCATTTGTAACTCGTAATCCAACAAATATTTTAGATTCTTAACGAACATGTGAAAGCTGTTTAAATTTCTTCTCTAAACAAATGCGGTTATTACAATAGGAAAGTACGCTAAATGCAAGTCAATTAACAGCAATTTAATAGTGTTTACTGACCTACCTTAATTGTTTGTACAAGGAAACACAATAAAATATATACAAATACAGTAACTATCTTATTTATTTATGCCCCATGTGTAGCTTGCTGTACTATTAGGACCAGGGTATGCAGACTTTAACACCTCCATCTCGCACGCTTTACACGTATGTTGGTTGTTTCGTACAAGACCCTTTAACAACTGGCGGAGCTGAACGTTTACTGCTTAATGACATACCGTGCTGTTTTTCCTTGTGTCGCTGTGAGCTATTCTTGTAAAAGCGATACTGCAAGATCCAGAGCTTAAGTACTTTGCCGTCGACAGATGTATAAGCTTAACCGTGGACGATGATACACCACGACATTTGTTCTGGTGCCGTTTGAGAACATTTTTCCAGATATAGGAAGCACCGCAAGAGATGCACTTAAAACGTTTGCAGATACCATTTTAGTACAAAACAAAACCCGCACTATAGCACTTTGGTTAAACTTGTAAGCGAACTAACTAAAAGCTTACTCGAGCGTACCTGATTTATGTTCCTTATAGAATGCATACCGAAGGTTTCCGAAGACGACCGAACGATGTAGAGGATTCACCGGGGAACTAAATGACGTCATAATCCCGCTGCTCGTCCAATACATTTAGCGCCAATGCATGCACCTGGTTCGCTTCGTCGATGGTGCGAGTGCAGTTAGTAGAAACACCGGAAAACGTCTTCCATGTTATACGGATCGCGTGCATATTAAAAATCCAAAAGGGTGGTAGCACACGCACACAAATTGTCTGCAAGTCGTAGAAGATGCAGTGCTACTATAACCAAAACACTTTAAACCATTACTAAGGAAATACCAACTTGTTGTCTACAGGATACTTACTAATAAAGCAATTTAATTTTAAATAACTTCTACGTCATATTTTAGGAAATGGTGGGCTTGAATATTTTCTAAATGAATCACCGAGCGAAAGTATATGCTTAGCAGTATTTAAATTAACCATTAATTTCCAATTTTTACGACCATAGTTAATTATAGATTAAAATTTAATTTGTGCACGTTCGAGCTTCTCGTAAACTAACATATTTTATAGCAACAATGCGCTGTATAATACATGCATACCCCTTCGCCGCGCTACTGCTATTCTTGTAATTGCTAGAAAAAGTCACTCTCCTTTTTACTGTTAGGACTGGGCAAAGCACCAATTTTTTTATACTTTCTATAGCACATCGCGCGCTTTTTCGTATGATAATTAAATTTTGCTTCTGTAGGCTTTTACACTTTCGCATAGCGGTCGACCGCACGTAATGATTTCTAGAACCGGTAAGTACTCGATATCGCCCAAATAGAGTATTAGATGCTCGATGTCTGTCAACTTCCAATTCCCTCGTAAAAGGTAGAAAAAACTCAGTCAATCATCCATTAAACTTCAACCCGCTCCTGTTCTGATAATTTACAAACATTTTTCAAACGACAATGGGCCGAGAATTTTTAAACCTCCGAGGGATCTTTAACTCGTGATCAATTACACATCCGAGCTACGCGTAAACTAACATATTTTGCAGCAACTGTATAATACATGCATACCCCTTCTCTGCGCTACTGCTATTCTTGTAGTTGCTTGGAAAAGTCAGTCGCCCTTTTTACTGCTAGGGCTGCTAAAAAACACCATTCCATACTTTCTTTATAAGTGTAGCACATCGCACACTTTTTTGTCGGTTAATTAAATTTTTGTTTATGTAGGCCTTTACACTTTCGCTTATTTAAACATCTAAAACGACCGATTAACCACTTTCGATTATTCTAACGGGGAACCACCATACATCCCACCGCACCGTTCTTTTTGAATCCAACGATCCTATGGGCTTCCGCACACTAACACCTGACGTATCTTTCCTACTAGTTGTTAAACAAAAACTACCGGTATCGCCATTGTGGACGTAAGCAGATGTTTGTGGATGTGTACGAGAATATGTCATATACATTAATCAGTCTAAGCTATTTTATTTAGTCCAAGAAAATTATTATTTTTCTAATCCACAATTAATAATCGCCTTTATAGGTTCCACATTTCTACCATTACCCAATGACTTTAATTTCTTATTGGAGAAACCTTATTCTCCCGCGCACTGCTGCGTAGTTGCATGCCCACCCTTTTGGGAATATATGCTCGTTATAGGTTGTAAGACCCTCGGTTTTGCTTAACTACAATTCGTGAGACCCTTTAATTTTTTAATCGTATCTTTCTCGCCTACAATACAGTAGGACTTAACATTACTACCAACAAATTCTAATACTGGACCCCATTAAATATGTCTTTAATTTCCCTACAACTTTTTGTTGACAAGTGTTATATTGTATTTATTATACGCGGGTAGTCACTCTTTTAAGATAAATATATTTTGCTAGGTATCAACTAATATTAAATTTTTCTAGGGATCCCAAATCTGTAAATAAATTTTAAATAGAACCACCCCATACAAAGTTATGCCTTTTAATGACCCCAAACTTTTAATTTTTACCCATCTTTATTTAACTCCATCTTTAAAACCCCTTTTTTTTGCTACGTAAGACATATGCTTTAACCAACCGTTTCCCTAGAAATCTAAAACCGCAGTGTCCCGCGAATACCACGTGGAGATAACACGTATACTCTGTCAACCAGGATAGAAGCCGGAAGAATTTGGAAGGTGGGAGAAGAACTTAAAAATTATGGAATCTTAAAACTAATATATACAATAGATTTACAAATCCATACAAATATAAACAACTATCTTATATCTTTACGCCCCCATGCGTAGATTGTTGTACTATTAGGAATGATGTACCTTTTGTCATCTTCCCTCGATAAACTAATTTAATTAATAAGCTGCGTATGCAAATCGTATTCTTTTACTCCGGATACATACGCAGGCAAGTACTCCACACCAAATAAAGAATTGGATGCTTGGTGACTGTTAACATCCGCTTCCTTCGTGTACGCCCAGACATATCCCAACCCATGCGCACCCCTGCGCATGCACACCCTACCCATGCGCGCCCATGCGCGTGCGCACCCCTGCCCATGAGCACCCCTTTCTGTGCGACTGCTATTTCGGGGTAACGTTACAGCCTTTTATAAATAAAGAACAATGTTATATACTATTATAAAATGTTTATTCTGACATTATACATAACAAATTTTAAAAATATTTAATACCAAGCATGGAGTCATTTAACTTAATTTTAATACAATTACTTTATGTTTGTTTGCACTGGTTTTAATTTTATCTAATTTTATTCGCAGCTTAAAATTTAAATCGACACCCAAGTCTTCTATCTCCTTTTCTAACCAATAGTTTGATACATAAAGACCGTCTAGGTTTTCGAATTGTAAAACGTACCGAAGTTTGCCTCTATATTTAAAGTCTTTGATTCCACCGACAACCAGATCCATTCCTTCGTGTAATTCTTGCAGCTTGTGACAATCTTTTAATCGCAGCTTTCCCACAATATCCTGCATACGTATCTTGTTAGCTTGATCGACTTCTTCTTGTCGGTATTGGAGGAAATCCTTATTCTCCCACAGACTGTTGCGTAGTTGCATGTCCATGATAAAAGGAAAAATTAATAGGTTAGGTCAGCGCCGCGGCGCTGACCTAACCTATTAATTTTCCTTTATCTAACCTAGGTCCACACTTGTTTTTAATGGAAAACTCATTAAAATGCAATTAGTGCTAATGGGTTTTAATGAGAAAACTCATTAAAAGCAATTAGGTCATATGGTCATGTGGTCATATGGTCATGTGGTCATGTGGTCATATGGTCATGTGGTCATATGGTCATGTGGTCATATGGCCATGTGGTCATGTGGGGTAATTTCACCCTATGGGGCAATTTCACTAACTTAACATCCTACATATATCCGGATATATATCGATGCGCATCCCTGTCGGCTTAGGTTGGATAACAACATATTCGACTATCTTCGGCAATATACGTCCTCACTCTGTAGAATACGTGAGAGAACAATTTTTTCATATTCAATTTAGTATTCGATAGTAGCTAGAACGGTAAACATGAGCGTCTCCAAGGTGATTAACGTTTCTCAACTTCTTGGGAATAAAGTGAAACCGACAAATGAGCGATTTGGATT
The DNA here is from genome assembly GCA_036346225.1 of Platerodrilus igneus. Lineage (NCBI taxonomy): Eukaryota > Metazoa > Arthropoda > Insecta > Coleoptera > Lycidae > Platerodrilus > Platerodrilus igneus. The sequence continues at coordinate 440,335 of JARFIW010000273.1, forward strand.
ATGGCTGTTGACAGAAAATATGTGCAACAATAATCTGGTAACAGATATTGATAATATTTGTTATGTCGAAGGCGAGCAGATGCTGACTGGTGGACTACACACACCAATTACAGAACCATTTTGTGACAATATAATGTTGGTTAAAATTTGCGACTTTTCTGACGCCGAGCAAACATCTGCAAGCAAAGGATGTTTATCCTAAAAAGAAATTTGTGGTGCATTTAACAGCTATCTACGAAGAAAGTTTGACCAATTTGTTTCCGCTAGGCATGGTGTTAAAGCTAAGCTCCCGTTTTCTCTGGAAAGCACTAACAAGATGGGTCAGAGAGTAAAGAAATTATCGGAAAAGAAGACCTCGAATGCATTAATAAAAATTCCAAAATCCTATATGTGTTCCATACAAAGTGGAACTAGCAGATGCTAAGTTGGAAACTTTATTGGAGGAACTACCAGATATATTAGACGAACTCGAAAAGATTATTTCTATCTTTTGACATGGATGTAACCCAAGATTTTGCGGGTATATTTAGCAAGATGGAGATGTGTAATTATTTAACTACAAACCATAACTTTTGCTATAAGGGCGAATACGAAGAAAAGTGTAATATTATAGTTGACAACGATAAAACTGTAGGAATTGATTGTTTAACATGGCTAACAACCAATGCAAAAATTAAGATATACAACAAACTTGTGTGTCAGATAACAAGTCCTGGTGTTAATAAACAACTTGGCAATCATATACTAGATTTTTACGTTGTCCAGATGTACGTTTAAGGGAAACATTTGCGTCTACTTTGGCTAAAGAACATGGTATTACGCGATTGGAAGCGACAATATACAATTGTGCAATTGGAAGCTATGTCAGTGCGGAACGGGTGTATAATCCCTTAAAAGACTGTTTAACGTTATTGAAAGATAGTAAGTTATACTTCCTAAAGGCGCCAATGTACTCGGTACCACTTGCCAAAATGTGGAGTAAGCTATCGGACAAGCTACAAAATAGCTGCTGTTTAGTGTATAATAACCTGCTACAGTACGTGTATTGGGGTAATGGTAATACAAAGAAATTGACGGGCTTGCAAATTAAGTTGTCCGAAAACCAAAAGAAAGGAAACATTGATAAAGTATATGCTTTCGGCTTTTAGTTTTAACTATTTACCCGTAAATTATTTGGAGATAGTAGTGGAGGTAGACAGCCAAGATAAAATAAAATCTTAAACAAGTGCTACATTAAAGCAGGTAGTACATATTTTACACAATCTGCAACACCATATTCTACAATTCCAAAAGAAATAGTCATTTCGGAATTGGGATTGATAAATACACCTAACATTCGCCCAGAGGTTGTACGACAACGCGCAAATATTGGTAGTAAACTCTATCCGTTTACGCTAAAGGAAATTGTCCCATTATGCATGCCATACGCTGTAAGTGGAAGGAAAAGACAACTGGAATTAGAGGAAATGGATGCAAAAAGGCGAAAATTGGACTACATGGAAAACACTGCGACAATACGCGAACAATACAAAGATGTGTTAGACAAAGAACATCTTATTAGAGAAAATGAGGAAGAATTAAAAGATTATTTTATGTGTCGATGGACTGACTTAGATACATCCGGGTTGTACAAGCTGTATGCATTTGCGGTTAGTAAGAAAGACTCTTTTAGTTATGTAGACGTTCTTGCAGAAAAGGATGGTACTAAATCCGTATACTTTTAAAAGGTTATTCTAAAAACGTATTTATCAAAATGGCAGATAACAAAGACGAACTAAGGAATGCGGGTTTCGTAACCTTGGCGTACACCACACGCAAAAGGGGTTCCGCTAAAACATTGTATATTTTACCTAGTAAAGAACCTTTCGGATCATTTAAAACCGAGGGTCTTACAACCTATAACAACCATATATTCCCAAAAGTGGTGGACATGCAACTACGCAACAGTCTGTGGGAGAATAAGGATTTCCTCCAATACCGACAAGAAGAAGTCGATCAAGCTAACAAGATACGTATGCAGGATATTGTGGGAAAGCTGCGATTAAAAGATTGTCACAAGCTGCAAGAATTACACGAAGGAATGGATCTGGTTGTCGGTGGAATCAAAGACTTTAAATATAGAGGCAAACTTCGGTACATTTTACAATTCGAAAACCTAGACGGTCTTTATGTATCAAACTATTGGTTAGAAAAGGAGATAGAAGACTTGGGTGTCGATTTAAATTTTAAGCTGCGAATAAAATTAGATAAAATTAAAACCAGTGCAAACAAACATAAAGTAATTGTATTAAAATTAAGTTAAATGACTCCATGCTTGGTATTAAATATTTTTAAAATTTGTTATGTATAATGTCAGAATAAACATTTTATAATAGTATATAACATTGTTCTTTATTTATAAAAGGCTGTAACGTTACCCCGAAATAGCAGTCGCACAGAAAGGGGTGCTCATGGGCAGGGGTGCGCACGCGCATGGGCGCGCATGGGCAGGGGTGTGCATGCGCAGGGGTGCGCATGGGTTGGGATATGTCTGGGCGTACACGAAGGAAGCGGATGTTAACAGTCACCAAGCATCCAATTCTTTATTTGGTGTGGAGTACTTGCCTGCGTATGTATCCGGAGTAAAAGAATACGATTTGCATACGCAGCTTATTAATTAAATTAGTTTATCGAGGAAGATGACAAAGGTACATCATTCCTAATAGTACAACAATCTACGCATGGGGCGTAAAGATATAAGATAGTTGTTTATATTTGTATGGATTTGTAAATCTATTGTATATATTAGTTTTAAGATTCCATAATTTTAAGTTCTTCTCCCACCTTCCAAATTCTTCCGGCTTCTATCCTGGTTGACAGAGTATACGTGTTATCTCCACGTGGTATTCGCGGGACACTGCGGTTTTAGATTTCTAGGAAACGGTTGGTTAAAGCATATGTCTTGCGTAGCAAAAAGGGTTTTAAAGATGGAGTTAAATAAAGATGGGTAAAAATTAAAGTTTGGGGTCATTAAAAGGCATAACTTTGTATGGGGTGGTTCTATTTAAAATTTATTTACAGATTTGGGATCCCTAGAAAATTTAATATTAGTTGATACCTAGCAAAATATATTTATCTTAAAAGAGTGACTACCCGCGTATAATAAATACAATATAACACTTGTCAACAAAAAAGTTGTAGGAAATTAAAGACATATTTAATGGGGTCCAGTATTAGAATTTGTTGGTAGTAATGTTAAGTCCTACTGTATTGTAGGCGAGAAAGATACGATTAAAAAATTAAAGGGTCTCACGAATTGTAGTTAAGCAAAACCGAGGGTCTTACAACCTATAACGAGCATATATTCCCAAAAGGGGTGGGCATGCAACTACGCAGCAGTGCGCGGGAGAATAAGGTTCTCTCCAATAAGAAATTAAAGTCATTGGGTAATGGTAGAAATGTGGAACCTATAAAGGCGATTATTAATTGTGGATTAGAAAATAATAATTTTCTTGGACTAAATAAAATAGCTTAGACTGATTAATGTATATGACATATTCTCGTACACATCCACAAACATCTGCTTACGTCCACAATGGCGATACCGGTAGTTTTGTTTAACAACTAGTAGGAAAGATACGTCAGGTGTTAGTGTGCGGAAGCCCATAGGATCGTTGGATTCAAAAGAACGGTGCGGTGGGATGTATGGTGGTTCCCCGTTAGAATAATCGAAAGTGGTTAATCGGTCGTTTTAGATGTTTAAATAAGCGAAAGTGTAAAGGCCTACATAAACAAAATTTAATTAACCGACAAAAAGTGTGCGATGTGCTACACTTATAAAGAAAGTATGGAATGGTGTTTTTAGCAGCCCTAGCAGTAAAAGGGCGACTGACTTTTCCAAGCAACTACAAGAATAGCAGTAGCGCAGAGAAGGGGTATGCATGTATTATACAGTTGCTGCAAAATATGTTAGTTTACGCGTAGCTCGGATGTGTAATTGATCACGAGTTAAAGATCCTCGGAGGTTTAAAATTCTCGGCCCATTGTCGTTTGAAAAATGTTTGTAAATTATCAGAACAGGAGCGGGTTGAAGTTTAATGGATGATTGACTGAGTTTTTCTACCTTTTACGAGGGAATTGGAAGTTGACAGACATCGAGCATCTAATTCTCTATTTGGGCGATATCGAGTACTTACCGGTTCTAGAAATCATTACGTGCGGTCGACCGCTATGCGAAAGTGTAAAAGCCTACAGAAGCAAAATTTAATTATCATACGAAAAAGCGCGCGATGTGCTATAGAAAGTATAAAAAATTGGTGCTTTGCCCAGTCCTAACAGTAAAAGGAGAGTGACTTTTCTAGCAATTACAAGAATAGCAGTAGCGCGGCGAAGGGGTATGCATGTATTATACAGCGCATTGTTGCTATAAAATATGTTAGTTTACGAGAAGCTCGAACGTGCACAAATTAAATTTTAATCTATAATTAACTATGGTCGTAAAAATTGGAAATTAATGGTTAATTTAAATACTGCTAAGCATATACTTTCGCTCGGTGATTCATTTAGAAAATATTCAAGCCCACCATTTCCTAAAATATGACGTAGAAGTTATTTAAAATTAAATTGCTTTATTAGTAAGTATCCTGTAGACAACAAGTTGGTATTTCCTTAGTAATGGTTTAAAGTGTTTTTGGTTATAGTAGCACTGCATCTTCTACGACTTGCAGACAATTTGTGTGCGTGTGCTACCACCCTTTTGGATTTTTAATATGCATGCGATCCGTATAACATGGAAGACGTTTTCCGGTGTTTCTACTAACTGCACTCGCACCATCGACGAAGCGAACCAGGTGCATGCATTGGCGCTAAATGTATTGGACGAGCAGCGGGGATTATGACGTCATTTAGTTCCCCGGTGAATCCTCTACATCGTTCGGTCGTCTTCGGAAACCTTCGGTATGCATTCTATAAGGAACATAAATCAGGTACGCTCGAGTAAGCTTTTTAGTTAGTTCGCTTACAAGTTTAACCAAAGTGCTATAGTGCGGGTTTTGTTTTGTACTAAAATGGTATCTGCAAACGTTTTTAAGTGCATCTCTTGCGGTGCTTCCTATATCTGGAAAAATGTTCTCAAACGGCACCAGAACAAATGTCGTGGTGTATCATCGTCCACGGTTAAGCTTATACATCTGTCGACGGCAAAGTACTTAAGCTCTGGATCTTGCAGTATCGCTTTTACAAGAATAGCTCACAGCGACACAAGGAAAAACAGCACGGTATGTCATTAAGCAGTAAACGTTCAGCTCCGCCAGTTGTTAAAGGGTCTTGTACGAAACAACCAACATACGTGTAAAGCGTGCGAGATGGAGGTGTTAAAGTCTGCATACCCTGGTCCTAATAGTACAGCAAGCTACACATGGGGCATAAATAAATAAGATAGTTACTGTATTTGTATATATTTTATTGTGTTTCCTTGTACAAACAATTAAGGTAGGTCAGTAAACACTATTAAATTGCTGTTAATTGACTTGCATTTAGCGTACTTTCCTATTGTAATATCCGCATTTGTTTAGAGAAGAAATTTAAACAGCTTTCACATGTTCGTTAAGAATCTAAAATATTTGTTGGATTACGAGTTACAAATGAATTAATACTACATTGAAGTTTCCGGAATTTGCGTTATAATGCTTCTACCGCGTCACGTAAGGTAATTTAGGTAATTGATGATGTAGGATATCAATATGTAATAAGACCCATTTACTTTCACTCTGATTATTATTGAACAGTACTTAATCTGGTTTATTACATTTTGTTAATTCTGAAATTTAGGTAGTTAATGATGTCATACACAAAATTTCTATTTATTAGAATCTAAATCGGTAATTCACTAATTAACATGGTTAGTATTTTCTGAACTGCACCAAACAGAACGTTTGTATTTTAAAGAATATTATTTTGAACTTTTATATTAATTTTGTAAAACATTATTATATTATGTAGAAGTATTTTAAAATTTAATTCTTTATTAGCAACTATCCTGTAAACAATAGCATGATATAAAACACCGTTTTACCTTTATAAGAATGTAGCAGGAGGTATCCGCTTTCACTATTATAATTGCATTAACAAGGTATTACAAATTTAAAGCAAGATTTGGTGATAGATGCGAGCACTGTAGAAAGTACCTTGTGTTATTATTAATCTACAAGTAATTATGCGGGGTTTCTAATGTACGTCATTGAAACATATTTCTTGTATTCCCAAATATACAGTCAATAATTAATAGAAAGAAATTATATACGGCTTTCACTGGTATTTCGCATGATTGTAAAGACAGTAGTTTTGAAGCGATATGGTGTTTTCTAAAATATTTGCTAGATTACGTGTTACGTACTTGGTAAAATTTTAAACCTGAAAATTGATAGCTGTTTTTCGGACGGTAAAACATATTGTTAGATTAACAACAATATGTCTTATTGACTGAAAACACGTTTCCTCTTTTTTTACATTAATCTCTTTTTATTACAGGTTAAACTACTTGGATTCGGCTACACACAGGAAATAATGTTATACTTTGTAAAAATTGTATTCTATAAGTTTATTAAACTGTAAATTGGATAAAATAAATTATTAAAATTTTGCGTGCTTAATTTTGTGTTACTACCTCTAAGTGTTTGGTTAAAGCATATATCTTGGATAGCGAAAAAGGTTTTAAAAAATGGAGTTAAATATATACGAGCAAAAATTTTTAAAGAGGTTTGAGAACTTAAAGTGAAACTTTGCAAAAAGTAGTCCGATTTCAAATCTGTTTGCAGATTCGAATTCTGCATAAAATTTTACACTAACAAGATGTATCGCATGACTAAAAAATTTATAAGAACGCTCAAAAGTCGCTACAGGTAAGAAATTTTAAAATGAGGGTAGCTCCCTTGGGGATGATGCAATCTAAAAAATTCCTAGAGATTCGGGTAGCTGAGAAAAATCTAATATTAATTGATACCAAACAAGATAGGTTTATCTCGAAAGATGAAAAATGGTTAGACCAAAAAAACTATTTGGTCCAGAATGTGAGCGGTAAAAAAAAATCTTAAAAATAGGTTTATCTCGTGTGTGGAAATGAGGATGCTCATTTATCTCGAAACATGAAAAATTTAAGATAGGTTTATCTCGAAAGATGAAAAATGGTTAGTCGAAGAAAACTATTTGGTCCAGATGTGTGGGGAAATGAGGATGCTGGGGGAAATGAGGCGGTGATTACGCCCATAATGTACTACTTGTAACTACCAAGTTTTTATGAGTACTATACTCTATGTAGACATTGCTACTAACTAAAACTAATATTCTGGCTATTTCTTCCTTACAATAATGTTACAATGTTATTATTGGTCAAAGTTTATTTTCAGTTTTTAACTCATTATTTACAACTGTAATTGTCTATAACAGTCTTTTATGTTAAATTATTATGTTTATCGCTAAATACAAGATTATAACAACAATATTTTCAATAATTAAAATGTTCTTTTCTTTAATAAATTTATCATGCTGCTTCCTTGTCATCTTGATTCTTTTGGCAAATACATATAAAAGCAATATATCCGACTCCACTTATATTCTTTGAACCTATTGTACACCTCTCTAATTTAGATTTTGTGATATGCTGTGCTAAGGGAGTTGTTATTGAATATTCCAAGTAATTGTTGTAAGAAACACCGATGTTGCTGAACATTCTTTTCCTTCAAATTGTGAATAGCATTAGCTTTTATGTTTAGATTCATTAACTATTAACGTGTAAATTTTTAGTTTTGTAGTTGGAACTTAACAAATAATGAAAGTAATTGTTTTGTTGCACTAAATTATCGACAGAATCAATGTATATTGATTTTGAAGTGTATTTTATTCGCGGAATTCAGTATTAGTTAAAGCATAAAACTTTAATATTTCGAATTTACTGTAATCTAAAATTTCTAATCAACCTTCGATCACGCCCCAGACCATGGGCGGTAAAGTAAGTTATCAAAGAAATCGTGGTTGATTTTCTATACCTATCGAGAATTCTTGTAAATTGTAATAAGTCCAGGGAAAGGTTGGATGACAAGCAGCTTTTAGAAAAAGAAAACTCTTATGACTTGTAGCAAGCTGAGTTTTTAACCCACGGTCGCATGAGATTGGTTCAGTGGGTTTATTAAAGTTAGAACAAGGATAATGGACGCCACCTAAATTTTTTATAAAGCAATTGAATAAATGAATTTAGTAAAAGGAGAAATTTGGAAACCTATTTTATCACAAACCACTTCAAATACAAGATTGATTGTCACAAATATGTTACTTACTTTTCTTTCTGCTCTAACGAAGCTCTACGATGGCTCTGAAACATAATTACTACTAGCAAGCATATAATTTATTTAATAATTCTGTGACTATACGAAGTCCTTAATTTTGTTTCAAATACTTATCACTGAATCGTTATATTAATTCCTTTAGCAGTCATAAAATCTTTGAGGAAATTAAATATTCATAAAATAATGAACTGAAAAAAAAGGTTTCTATATTCTCATTTTAAACAATTATGTACATGATAATGCAACTCAACAAAGATAAATTCTTATGAATATAATTATTACGTTACTCAGGAGATGTAAAATTAAATTTTTATTTCTACTAAATTTTAATTGAAGTCTGTATTTCATTTAACAATATCCATGTATACTTAGTAGTTCGGAGTAGCGCTACTAGAACTTTACAAGAGGTTCAAATTTTTATGCATGCAGTAATGTATTCGTTAATTAATATCAAATCAAAAATTCACTTGTTAGAATGAAGGCACGCAAACAACATGTTGAAATAAGGTTTTGGTACACAAAATAAAAATAACATTTGCTTAAACAAATGCTGCAAACAACATGTTACTATGATTGATGTAACTTAATATCTTTTTATACATAGTTTGACAAAGGATGACTTCTAAATTTGAACATGTGATTAATAAAATAAAATCATTCTATATATTTTAAATATTGAACCGTTAAAAGTTAAGCTTTTTCCTACTAATAAATAGGTTGCTAAATTATCTGTACGGGAAGGTATTTGCACATCGAAGCATAAAGTAATTTACAAATGAGCAATTACGTATTACGTCAATTCATATATGTGTATGCGAAATAAAATACGGCACATGCAGCAAAAATTTGAGGAAATCAACCCACCGGCGTAAATGACCTAACAACCTGTCAGCACTTGTTGCGACGTCAGCATTCTGTCACGTATCGGTACTATTCAACAAATCTGCTTACCATTTTTGTACGAAATGAATTTCCATGTAGATAAATTATTTACACATCAACTAAGTAGAATAATCTTAATATTCCATTAGAACCTTTGTAGATTACTGAAGTTGCATTGTAGATTACGGAAGTTGCACTGCAATATACTTTATTAAAAAGAATCGTAATTAATTACTTATAAAACAAACCGTTGCAAAGATTAATTACTTCATAACTGTAAGGTTAAATTTTTACTTGTTTCGGCGCTTACGCCAGGAAAACTTAATTTCCTGTAACATGTCGTCTGCTTTTATATCGCAGACCAGTGACCTTTCGGCTCGAGGAGAAGACAAAAAGTGAGCATGTCACACAAGTCGACCAACAACATGAGAATCTTAGATATTCTACCTATGAGTAGGGAACATGCGCAAGATTTGTAATTGTGTTATCATTATATTAATAAAATGCCTTAATTTTATTGGTTTACTAAATATACAAAAGTATTGGAATTCATATTGGGTAAGCGTTAAATAAATAAATGCTAAATTAACGGCTTTGTAGCAGTAACGTTGACGAATAATTCAGTTCGGAATTTTTACATGTTACATTACTATGGAAAAGTTGGTATTTGACTGCTTTTTTTGTTTGTTACGAAATGTTTATAAATAGGATTCAGAATGTCATGAAGTTTAATATGGGAAACGGGAAAATTTAAAGGATAAAATTATTGATGAATTTGATTTAATGATTTTTTGGGATTTCTTTTAGTAATATCTGTCCAGGTTGAAGATAAAAAATTAGGTTTTTTAACTATATTTATATTTATATTGGAATTAGTTAATATCAATATAGGTTAAGTGTAGCTTGAATTTTAGTTATATTTATTTATAAACTAGATAAAAATTATGTCGTTATAAAAGGATGTCGTCAACCCAGTGATGAAGTAGTATTGGGAGAGGCTTATATTTTTAAAATTTCTTTAATTATGCAAGAATTTAATAAATGTTTTAAGATATTTCAGAGAAAGGTAAAATATAATATGATAAATTTAGGAAAGCAAAAGACATATTCAGAATAATTCTCTACCGCGTAGGGAAAATATCAAAGGGGATTACTGAGACAAGACGGTTTGTTCTTTTTAATTATGGCCATTTGGGGTAAGTGATTAGTGGAACGAGGTTTTGTATTTCAGACACTTTTTTATTTTTATTTCAAATTTTTCTATTATTTTACTAACTCTTTCATAAGAAGCCTCTTTCGCACCGCTGTAGTTATTTGGTGAACCTTTAAACTGTTACGGGGCTCCTGCTCCTTCAGGTCAAATCTAAATTTATAACGCTATGCTCATTTTATCAATAACAAATGCTTGAACTGTTAGTGGGTTTTATAAGCCACAAATACAACTTCAGCGGACATCTTTTCCTTCATAGAAGCCGGAGCTGATCACAGGTGCCCAATTTTTCATAACCCAGAGGAAATCGCTGCTTACTATATTGTAACATTTGCAAGGTATATGAGGTTAAGGTTTTGAATTTGTTTGTTCTAGTGTTATCTAGGGTTAGATGTTACGTTCCAGTAACGTTACATTCACATCCTGTAACACATAAAAATAAATAAATGATACAAGAGCAATTAATTGTCCGTTAATACAGATTGCAGAAATAATAATTTTTAATGTTCATTGTCATGCAACACACATGGCACAAGGCAAACAACATATATACATATAAATAAATAACATTAATTACTGGTGAATATTTACAAGCACGATTATTAGGAAAGATGAAGAAAGATGAAGCTTTTATTGACTGCTACATAAAAAAATCATATACACACAAAACAACTTAAACCTAACAAATGTAATGTTCAATATAACTCATAATGCACATAAGTCCTTCATTTATACTAATGTTCAACCTTAATACTAACTGAAACACTTGCGAAAGTGAAAACGTTGTTATCCGTCCCTGAAGTCGAAGGAAGGGTGCCCTTTCAGCCGCGGTCTCGAAATTCGTGACCTTTATACAGTTCCTCGAATTCTCGGTTACCGGCCTGAAAGACGGAGGGGCGGCGAGGACCGGTCGGCAGAACGTCATCGAGCTGGGTGTCGTCATACAGGGTGCAGTCGAAGACGTCAATGGTTCTCGGCCAGCAGCGGGTGGTGTCGACTGATGATGGCGGTGCTAGTGCAGAGAGCGGCAGCAGCAGAGGTAGTAGTTTTTTTTGAAGCGTTGTTCGTTTCGGCGGTGCTTCCTAAGAGCAGCAGCAGAAGATTTTCCCATGAACGATACTGGTCCAATACTTTGTACTAGTTTGTACGTAAGAATATTATTGTGCCTGGGATATAAAATCACCGGAGGGCGTAGTTGCTGGGATCGTTATCCACAAGCGGTGTGTAATGTTGGTTCAAATATCAACTAACGGTGTTGTGTTGAAGTGTGTTACTCGGATGAAGATCGACGAGTGTCCGATGGTTGAATTTTCTGTTGACTACATCACCAGGCCCGTGCTGGACACAGAACCTTCTCAAGAATTGCTCTTGACTATATCAAAGTAAACGAGCTGAACACAGAACAAACTAAGAATCGCGAGAATTTCCAACTCACTTTTTGTGGTACCCAAAAATCAGCACGCACATGGGTCAACCAAAATTTGGAGATTCTTTTACACTCGAAAATTGAAACACAATTTCATTGGTTAAAGACATCATTACCATTTTTCAACACAGGAAGCATATGAAATGTCAGTGTATAAATATAATTACAAATTCTCCGAAAGACATTCGTTAGTGCTCCCAATAGCCTAAGGAATCATCTTGCTCATAGCCTGTAAAACCTTCAGCGAGCAGTGCTCTCCATAGCCTCCTACACTTCAACGCGCAGTGCTCCCTATAACCTGCGTATTCTTTGACGGTGACGCTGTCCACCTTCGTACCTAGAGCACGTCACTATATTTCATCAATCAATAGTTAACAAACTACGTATGGACGTTAAGCTCCGTTCCATGCTTCACCGACAAGTCGTTATTGTGATTGCGTCTGTCAACTCTACCACCAGGACAATACCCCCGTAGAGTTCAATGGCGACGCATTCGACGAAGCTTAAGGCACCACTACCACGAAGTTTTCTGAAGGGTTCCGAAGATTACCAAAGGCCTCCGAATCCCTCCAAGCTGTACATACGTCCACATCATAATTCTTCATACCCTCACGTTGTCTCACAAGAAAAACACGAAGACTTCCTAAGAGTTCTGAAGACCACCGAAAACGTCTGGGCTTCTTAAAACTGTAAATATTTCCTAACTATCGTTGTTCAAGTTTTCACTAGGCCTCACAACTAAATTCCGAAGCCTTCTGAAGACTTCTGAACCTCTCTATGCTTGTATATATGTTCAATTAATAGTTTTAATTTCATATCATAATTCTTTGTAAGTTAACGTTGTCCCACAAGTAAAACACGAAGCCTTCCGAAGAGTTCCGAAGACCGCCGAAGACATCTGGACCTCTTCAAACTGTAAATATTTTCTAACTACCGTTATTCAACTCGGCCTCGCAAGCAACTTCCGAATCCTTCCGAATAGTTCCGAAGACTACTGAAAACCTTTACACCCCTTTAAACTGTATATTATACATTCATTCCATAAATGTTTAAGTTTATTTTAGTCCCACAAGCAACCACGAAGCCTTGCGAAGAGTTCCGAAGATTACCGAAAACTTCCGAACTACTTCAAACTGTTAAAATCAATCAATTTTAACTATGTCATTTTTATTTTCATGTATTTAAGAAACCTATAATTATTTTCGCTTATATTTATTAAACAAATAACCAAGCCAAGCCTACGTGCTTTCAGATGCCGCCACCCAACCGATAACTTTGCGATTCTTTTATCCTTGTGACTGGAAAGCGCGGCTCGGTATTGGTACCGTTGTCCTGCCCCTAAATTAAGGCATTAATTGCAGGTTACGTAAATAGATTTTACGTGAGTGTTGCTGGTCTCAACGCCGTTGGCTTTTGGAAGGTGTTGATTGGTAACACTAGATCAGAAGACGTTGGTAATTTTTGCCTGGCTAGTTGTTCTAGCTTTTGGTAAATGAATAGGTTGGTTTGCAGTGAGAGTGCAGAACATGGATGGTGTAAAGTAGAGGTACACGGTGGAGAGTGTAGAGTTAGTTAGTGGCTCCCCGTCCCGCTTAAACTAACTCTCCACCTCTACCTATCTACGGGTTTAAATCAGGTTACGCACGTGAATTAGTCTTATTAAATAGTTAAATCCAAAATTTACTACAAAACTTAGCCTCAGATTGTCAGTTACTTTCAAAATAAAAAGCAAGCAAATTTTGTTGCAATAAGTCGTCCATTAAATGAATGCTAATAAATTTACAAATAGCGATATTTTAAGAATAATTTGCACTTGCGTCATCGTTGGTCAAGTTTTCAGAACAAACATAGTGCAGCATAATTTATAACATACAGCGCGCAGTGTTGTTATTGTTCTATTTCTCATCGCCCCTAGTAGAACCATTAATTTTCATAAATTAATACATTAGGGCGATATGCACAATAACTCCAAACTGCAGATGACGGACGTGGGGCACAAACGATAGCTCTTTGATTACACGAACTACAATTATGCTGTTTAATATCATGGAAAACTGGATAGGCACCAATTACATCTAATTAACATTTGAAAGTTTTAATGAACCGTTTGAGCCTTAAAATCTAATTACTGTGTTTAACAAGATTGGGTAATAATTGTTTTGTTGGTTTAGAAAGAGATCGGTAATACAGTTATTTATGTGCATATACATTTTTGTATGATTTTCACCTACCGCTGGTTTTGAAATTAGCCCTAATTAGAGCTTCTGGTGTAATAAAAATTAGTGGAATGGTTTTTATCTAGTGCTGCAAGTATAACAATTAGGACGAACGTATTTTCGAATTATTCATTTCAAAAATAACCACGGCACTAATTATACACAGTATAGTCGAATGCATGCATTAATCGTCTTAATTAGTTGATTAAACCTGCACGCTGGAGGTAGTGATTATTTTAAAAACAGTGGTCTAGAAAGTAGTCAAAACCTTCACTTATCAAATCTAATTAATATACATCTAAATTTGTTTAACAAATTTTTAAAACAGGACGGTGATGTCAGTAAGAGGAGTATTAGGCATTGGCTTCTTAATATCCTATAAAACAGCACTAATCTAGAACTAGCTTCAATTTTTTTTATTTCTTTGTATGAAAAAATTTATAGAATCATACAAAAATTCGGAAAATCATGAATAAGAGTGAATAACTGTTAGACACGAAATTTATGTATAAATAGAAATGAACAATAACTTAGTAAAAAACCCTGGCCCATCGAACAAAGAGTCAGAATACCCAAACAATACCACCCAATGCCACACGAATCCAACCAACACTGAAGTAAACACCCCTAAAAAGAAACGTCTATTAAGCGAATTGCAGACAAACCACATACTTCGCCACAAGACACCTTTTGACCTTGAGTGGGCTAGTGAGTCTGCTAGTTCAGGAGTAACTCTTTTCTTTACACTTTAACTTGTCTACTTAATATTATCATTATTATATTTATTATTTTAATATTTGTTTATTTTATTACTTATTTTGTTTTCTTGTCCTGATGAAGCCCCTTACAAAAGTGGGCGAAACGTCGACCTTAATTTATAAAATGACACGGTCCCAACCCGGAACCATAAATAATCACATACATAACATTAAAATTGTGAACAAGCTAATTATGGTTCAGTAGTTTGAAAAACGGTTTTTAAAAACAATTTATAATTATACTTCTAATACAAATAATGAAAATGCGAGTTATTACATTAAATTTCAACTACAGACTAAAGTTCATACATCTCATTTAAACACGTCCGTTGGAGAAAACTATTCACATGCACATCAGCGAAATATGATCTGTCTAGTAACAAGTCCATTAGACTATTCTAACAACTTCTAACATAATTCCTCCCGTGCGAGTTTCAAATTGCAGGCTGCGACAAAATTTGACTCATGGGAATATCTTCTGGTTTCCTTGCTTAGTTATTCTTTGACATTCTTCGTATACACAATTTTTTATAATATAGGAAGAGAACAATTCCAAGGGCAATAACAATAATGCAATAAATTACGTAATTATGGTAATTTAACTCAGGTTGGGATTCCAGTTGAAAGTTACTGTATAGATATTTCCTGTTTACATTCCTGAGTTCATTCAAATTAACATTTTCCAACTGAAGAGGAGCGAATGTCTCATTATGAACAGCCAATTTTGCAATATCGATTTCAAAGGACATCATTGTATAGGTCTATTCATTTCCGTTATAGCATACGGTTTTCTTGTTGACCGTAATTTGACAATCACTTGGAATTATAATCAAGTGTGTACTCATTAAATCCTTAACTTCGTTTTGTGTATTACACTTGACATGGAATTTTCTGGCGACCAAGACTTATCAATATCCATTTATTAATTTCACCAATATTGAATAATTGTGGCGAGGTGACCGTCACTTTTTCGGATTGGCATCCGATGGTTGTTTGATTATACATTAGATTGGTTTCAAAACTGTTGTAGTTCCTACCCTTTGGGATCAGGGGTAGTTGTTTCCAATAGTAAGCATTATTCAAAATCTCCGAACATCTTTCATTTGTTTGTGCATAAAACTCGTCAGAATTAGTAATGTATTTTGTTTTAGATAGAATAGTATAAAATTTAGAACTATCATACTGGACTGGAATTGAGTATAAATCATTAAGATTAAAATCTTGAGAATGATTGATTGGTAAATATAAAACAAATACAATCTATAATTGCTGATATAGCATTGAATTTTATTAATAGTTCATAAGGTAAAATATTACCGTCATCAAAATTAGGTCTTCAGTCCTGGAACTGGTTAGACGCGTACCATCATTATTTCCTAATCTGAACTAACCTACACATTTCCCTGAAATTTGCACAGTCTGCATCTATAACTATCTGATTTAGGTCTACATCTACCTCTTTTTTCTTATCTCTGCTTGTAATATATCCCATACTATTCCCCAAAATGCCTTAGAACGTATTCTGCCCTTCTATTTCTCTTATCTTTTTCCCTAGATATCCTTGTTCCCCTACTATTTCTGTAACTTATTTGTTATTATCTTTGTCTGTCCATGCTATCGTCCTCATACATCTGAAGCACAGCATTTCAAAAGGCTGCTACCGTTTTTCTGTCTGCGTTTCAGACTGCCCGTATTTCATAGGCATACTGTGCTGTGCTCCACACATATGCTTTCAACAATTTTCTTCTTGTTTTATGTTTGTTGTCTTTTCTCATAATCGATGAGCTTTCTTGTTAGATGCAGTTCAGTCACCTTCTATTGTTTTACAATTATATACCCTATTTCTCCGACCTTCAGTGGTTGTGGCTGCCAAGTTCCCCCAACACTTAACCATTTACCGATTTAATATATTTTCAAATATATCTTTTCGCACAGTCCTTATTAGTTGCAGATATTTCGCAACCAACAACTAGTTGTTTATAATAATCATCAGATTTATCTGCGCTTATTTTTTCGTCATTAAGTTTTCCGTCTCAAAACTGGTTGGACACGTACCTGCACTTATTTATATTCTGAGCTAGCCTACATAGTTCCCTGAAATTCTCACACAGCATGTGTATACAGCTCGTTCCCCTTCTATTGTTTTCTAATTTTATGCCCTATTCCAGCAAGATTCAGTAAAGGGGGTTAAGCAACCTGTGGCTACCAAGATCCCCCAACACTTAGACATTTGCCGCAGTAATGGTTTTCCAGTAAATCCTTTCACACACTTAACATTATTCGAGAATATTGCTCAGCCAATTCTTGTAGTTACTTATAATACTCATCACAGTTATTTTTTCGTCATTAGTTTATCCATCTTGGGATTGGTTGGATGCGTATCTCCATTGATTTCTATTCTGGGCTAGCCTACACATCTTCCTAAAAACCCCTACAGCCTACATCTTTTACTATCTGTGTGCAGTAGTCTAACCTAGGTCTGCCTCTTCTTCTCTTTTTTCCTATCTCTGCTTCTAATATATTCCGCACTATTCCTCATGCCGTAGTATGTGGCCTATCATCTTATCTCTCCTCTTTTTTACCGTTTTCCACATATTTCTTTCTTCCCCTACCATTTTTAGTACCTCTTCGTTCTTAACTTTGTCTGTCCATGATATCTTCATCATACGTCTGTAGCACCACATTTCAAAAGCTTCTACCTTTTTCTTGTCCGCTTCTCCTACTGTCCAGGCTTCACAGCCATACAGTGCTGTGCTCCACACATATGTTTTAAGCAATCTTTTCCTTGTTTCTATGTTTGTGGTCTTTGAGCACAGTAGTTGCTTTTTCTTGTTAAATGTAGCACGACCTTGTGCTAATCTTTGTTTTATATTTTTTGTGCTTTTCCCATCTTGCGTTATTTGGCTTCCTAGGTAGCAGAAATCCTTAACCTCTTGTAAGTTCGTGTTACATACTTGTATTCTTGTTTTTGATTTATTTTCCCCACCTTTGCATACTAAAACTTTAGTTTTAGCTTTGTTAATTCTCATACCGTATCTCTCTGTTAGAACCGTTTCCATTTCATTAAGAGCAGCTTCCAACTCTTCCTTACTAGCCGCTAATACCGCTATATCATCTGCAAATCTAAGCATATCAATTTTTTGTCCCTGCATAGTAATTCCAAATGTCTTCCTGCATTTGACAGTAATCATTGCGTCTTCTATGTACAAGTTAAAAATCAATGGGGATAGGGCACATCCCTGTCTCACCCCTTTTCTAATATTTACTTCTCTACGTTCCTGCTCTAATTCTATTACTGCTGTTTGCTCTTTGTATAACCTATGTACTATTCGTCTATCCCTATAGCTCATTGAGTATTTCAAACATTTTTTTTCATTTTACATTGTCGAATGCTTTTTCCAGATCTACAAACCCTATATACACGCTTTCCCCTTTTTCTATTGTTTTCTCTATTATCACTCTCAGAGCTAAAATAGCCTTCGGTATTCCCCTGTTTCGCCTAAACCCAAATTGGTCTTCTCCTAGTATTTCTTCCGCCCTTTTTTCCATTCGTCTTTGCACAATTCTAGTTAATATTTTTGACACGTGTGCTGTCAAACTTATTGTTTGGAAATTTTCACATCTATCCGCGCCTTTCTTTTTTGGTATAGTTACTATGATGCTACGTTTGAAATCTTTGGGTATCTCGCCCGTCTCATACATATAGCTTACTAGTTGGAAGAGACGTTCTGTTACTGCTTGACCAGCGGCTTTTAGAGTTTCTGCTTGCACCTTATCTGTACCCGGCGCCTTACCATTTTTCAGACTCTTTAATGCTAATTCAAACTCCTCTCTAAGTATAGGATATCCCAAGTCATCATTTTCAATGTCTGATTCCTGTTCTAATCAGTTAGTTCCTCTCCTGCATATAAATTCCCTATATATTCTTGCCATCTACCCACTTTCTCTACGTTTTCAATAATGGCGTTTCCTTGTGCGTCCCTTATATTTTTGCTATACGGTTTTATGTCCCTAAAATTCATTCTAATTAATTTGTATGCTTCATCTGTCTTTCCTATTTCCATCTTCGTTTGTACCTCTTTGCACTTTTCATCAATCCATTGTTCTTTAGCTTTCCTGCATTTTCGAATAATTTCCTATTTTATAGCTTTGTATCTCTGTTTTCCTGTTTCGTCTGATTTATTTTTGTATTTTCGTCTTTCTTCTATTAAATTCAGGATATCCTTTGTTATCCATGGTTTCTTATTTTCTTTTTGTGTATACCCCAGAATATCTCTGGCTGCCATGTCTAAGCTGGATTTAATGTTATTCCATTCTGTTTCTACTTCCTTAGTATCAGATATTTTCCCGATATCTTTGAGCAATTCATTTGACTTTTTTTCGAATCTTTCTTGAATATCTTTATCTTTTAGTTTCTCTAAGTTCAAGTGTCTTTCTCTGTTTCCTTTTTTTCAAATTTTTAAATTTAAGTGCAGCCTTCATAATTACGATGTTGTGGTCAGTATCTATATCTGCTTCTGAGTAGCTTCTACAGTCTT
Source organism: Platerodrilus igneus (assembly GCA_036346225.1). Lineage (NCBI taxonomy): Eukaryota > Metazoa > Arthropoda > Insecta > Coleoptera > Lycidae > Platerodrilus > Platerodrilus igneus. The sequence goes on from JARFIW010000273.1 coordinate 459,683, forward strand.
TCACTTGATTCCTAAACCGTTGTCTAACAAGAATGTAATCCTATATCTCCTGGCACCTTCCACGTATATCGTCTTCTAGCATGATGTTGAAATTATGTGTTTGTGATGATTAAATTGTTCTTGTCGCAAAATTCTATTAGCCTATTTTCCTGTCGTTTCTTGTGCCTAAACCAAATAAACCTACTACCGCTCCTTTCCTACCCTCACCTACCACTGCATTAAAATCCCCCGTAATTATTAAATTTTCATGTCCTTATACATATCTTAATATGTCTTCGATATCCTTGTAGATGGCTTCTACCTCTTCGTCACTATAGCTAGAGGTGGGCATGTATACTTGTATTATTACTGTGTTTACCAGTTTAGATTCTAATCTAACCATGAGTACTCTTTCGTTCTTTTGTAAGTAATTTTCTACACAGTATCCTATCTTTTTCCGCATAACTATCCCCACACCCAAATTTCCTTCCTCTGCTCCCGTATGAATTACCCTGAAGACTCCATTCCAAAAATCCCCCGCCTCTGGCCACCGAACTTCGCTAATCCCTACTATGTCTAGTGATAACCTATTCATTTCGATTTTTAGGTTCTCTAGCTTACCTACTTGCTTCATACTTCTAACACTCCACGCTCCGACTCGCAGAATGTTCCCGACTCTTATTTTTAACTTTCCGATCGCATCCTCCGAAGTAGTCCTCCCGGAGATCCGAATGGGGACTATGTTAACTCGGAATCTTTACCCCAGAGAATGCCATCATGTTTGTTATAATTTAAGTACGCTGTGTACTTGGGAGATAATGTGGTGGTTTCCGTTGCCTTCCACATCGCGGTAGTGTGTCTTAGACTGCCATACCGACCCCTATGGTCTCCGCCAATCTAAGTACCGAAAGAGCCGCTGCCCTCTTTCGGGGACCTGTCTTAGTCTGGTTCCTCACTAACGACCCTACTACTTTGGTTGGACCTGTAGTTTGGCTCTTTAGCTCATTAGAACACGCAAGCCATTTCACCTGTTCTAGTAATTTAGAACTTCGGCAAGGTGCAGGTCCATTCGAAATGGAATATTACCGTATTCGATCTTAAAAGGTAATTGACCTGGGGAAAGCAATCCCTCTAGTTTTGTTAAAATAACAAACATTTCTTTGGTTTTTATAATGCTCGGATGGAGCACATTTAATTTCACGAAAATAATAGAATTTTCAATGTCTTGTAGCAAACTATAAATTATTTGATAAAGTTTAATTATTTAATTTACAACGTTTGACGTCACTAAAGCCTTTTCAACGACCTCGTATTCTCTCTCTATAAGCATAATGCGGGCCGTCAAAGAAGTTTCGTTGTGGCTTATGTCTTAGATAGTTTTATTAAACCTTTCGATTATTGCTACAGATATAGAATTCTGATTTCGGATCTGGTCCGCTAATTTGTTTTGACTACGCTATAGACTGGAAATATTGTTGTCATAACGAACGTCGTCATCGGCATCCAGATTGCCAGTAATGCTTTTGAACATTGAGCCAATTCCATTAATTAGACCTCTCTTTTGTCTCTTTCGGCGTGGGACTATCTCGTACATTTTGATTCTACCATGGTTTGCGCAGCATTGAGAATTTTAATATAATTATTTAATTCTATAGAGTGCACACAATTTGTGTAGATGACGTCAAAGACGTATTGTCTTTGAGAATCCAAACGATCCATTTCATGAAGTAGAGGTTCCAAATCGAAATAGTGTATCAATTTGTGGGTGTATTCTAGAATTTTTGCAGTACCTAATTTTACTGGAAGTAGTCCTGGATTGGTTTGTAAGATGCGTAGGATTACTTGGGCACTTACGTGCGTGATCCTGAAACATTATTCAGAATCAGAATCTATGAACTTTGAATAACTGGGGTCTGTTTGACGAGGTTTTTGTAAGCCCCTAAAATAATATCTAATATTTGGTCGACTCTCGGTTTTTAACGTTTTAGTCACCGCATCAAATTGGCTAATTTTTGTTTCAGCAGAGAATCAATCTCTGAGTTTATTTCTTTCGGTAATATTTACAGGGGTTTTAAATCTTACTGCTTTTCCTACTGATAATGCGGGGTGTTGTGATTTTAGCTGATAATTGCTCTAACAAGCTAACGGGTAAGTATGCTACTAACAATCGATATCGTGTTTGTTCGGATCGAATTACCATAAGCTGCAAATGAAGCTTCTGTCCGTAGAAACCATAGCTCCAGCATTGCCCTCCAAAACTCCGTTAATCCAATTTGGCTCTGAACTGTTTCGACGGAGGTTGATGCCTGCGTGTACTGTTCGTTAGTTTCCATGTTCGTCGGTTTATTAATGTAGTGACTGTTATCTTGAGTCGGGTCTGCAGTTACCAATGTATAGTGATTGCGTGTATTTCTTAGTCGGAGTGATCGATGTGTTGACCGAGTTTAAACGGTGCTTGCTAACCTTTGTCATGGTCGTAGAGGTAGTAACCGTGGTGACTTCGGATATGTGACTTACTTTGTTGTGATCATCAATGTGATAGCGTGTTCTTTTCATCGGAGTTGGAATTATCCTTGCGGTGTGTTCTCTGTCGGGGTCACCAATGTAATGACCGTTCTTCGTCGGGGTCACCAATGTAATAATACGTTGGTTGCGTGCTCTACTTCGTCAGGGTCACCAATGTAATGAAGTGATTGTCAATGTGCGCGTTCTTCTACGTCCGGGTCACCAATGTAATGGCCCTGCCCCAAGTCACCAGCGTGGCAGTGAACAGTGGCCACTAACTAGTACCTGGTAGAATACCACAGTGGTCTAGCCGTTGTTAGACCTACCTACTGCGTTGCGTGAGTCTAGGGCTATCGACGTGCTCTGTGACAGGAGAAGAATACGATAGGTTAAGGACGGTATAAGGACCCGGACAGTGGACACAGCGAACCTTATACAGGGGTTATGGGGCGTTGGTAATGGGCTCAACGCTGAGCGATACTGAATGCAGGCTATGGGCACGCCTGTAGTAATAGCTGGCTTTAGGTACAGGTAGAAAGGAGAGAGTAGACATCGGCTATGGGCACGACGTCTACGGGTACGGAACACCGGCTATGAGCACGGTGCAGTAAGTACTAACTATTCTACGCTGGCTATGGGCACAGTAGTAAAAGAGTCCGACGCGATTTGTGTTTTTATTAATCCAAAAATAGCGGTATGCATGTAGTAGGCATACAATTATATAACTACTTAAAAATATCTCATTGACATTGGCAAATTGTCATTACAACCTTATTGAACCGTTAATTATTTCATTATGGAACGATGGTGGTAAATAGCGATTATGATACAAAACTTTTAACTTTAGTGCAATTAAAACACTAATTTGGTTTGTTTGTTACATAAATAAATAAAACGTTTACATTCATTTTTAGTTGATTTTTCTACGATTATAGCCGTGTTGAAATTTAACCAATCCACTAACACATTAGATTTACTGCTAAAAATATTTTGTAGGTACAGGAATATCTGAGGGGAATGGAATTCAACCTGTGTTCTGGGGTTCCGCGGAACATTATCCGAGGTTTCGTTACACTTTTTAGTTATTTACCCGTACCGGTGTACAGCTTGCCTGATTTTTGCCGTTCATTGAAGAATATATAAACGCTTTTATGCACAAAGTGGTAAAGTACTGTTCATGAAGGGAAAAAAAGCATCGTCGTTCAGTTCTGATTTGCTTTGTACCTCGTATAGCAATTTATTGCGTTGAGCCCGAATACAACTTTTACAGATTAACTGCTACATAAGGTGGATTATCTGGGTTCAGAGGGTATCTGTGCCACAGAGTTTTTCCGTAAAACTTGTGAAGTTAATTTCATTTTAAACGGTTGGCAGCCCCGGAGGACAATGAGTTTAACGACAACGAGTTTCGAGTCTTTAAGTGTTGTGGCTTTTGTGTAGCAATTTTTGCAATTTTGTAGTGCAAAATTTCAATAACAACGTGGTTTCATCTTTATTCTACAAAATATCTACAGGTTCACTGTAAGTATTTTTAACAATACAGTTAATATAGCATAAATTGGAAGTAGAGAACCTTGAAATCTTACAGCCAAGACAGCACTTGTTCTTCTTTAGGTTACAAGTTTGAGGAGGTCGTTCAGTCATCCCCAAAATATTTCAAAAATAGGATAACTGGGCCAGGTGCTTGGGGGTATCTGAGTCCGTCTTGGACCCAGATACCCCAAGCACATTAATTAGAATTATTGCTTTTTTTTAATTCATTGGTGAAAATGATTTTTACCTAGTGTCTAATATTTGAGTTGACACCGCTAATATAACTTTAATTAACCTGGTAACTTAAGTTATAATCTTTCTCAAATATTGTATTTTTTCAAACGATGGTTAGAACATACATCAGAAAAACTCAAAGGGGAACTAGTGTATACTATTCTCAAGAAGATCTGAAAAAACCATCAATTAATTGAAATAAGACCACGAAGAGAGCAACTACATTTTACAATATTCTTGTATAAACTACAACACCATATTCTGAACACACGCGGTAAAAGTTTACTTCAAGAGATGGCAAGGGCGGTGGAGGTGTTGAATCGTTCTAGTCTGCTGTCGAGGAAGAAGAGATAGTGAACTGCTTGAAAGTAATGGACAAAAACGGATTTATTTGGCTTATCTCGAAACGAAGCTTTGGATCTCGTTCAACTTATCAGACAAAACATCTTATGTAGATTCAAGAACAAGAGGTCTGGTGTAGAGTGGTTTACAGCTTTCAACATTAGGCATCGTTTGTCAGTCAAGAAAGCACAAAGCATTGAACATGTAAGGTGCGATCAAACAAACCCCAGGGTAGTGTACAACTTCTTTGAAGTTTTAGCAAAAACTTTATAATAACTGAATCTTGATGGAAAACTAAAGAAAATCTTCAATTCTGATGAAACTTCGTTTTGTCATGACCCATCGAAAACCAAAGTTGTTTGGTAGCATCGGTGTAAAAAGTAAGCGCAAAACGAGTTCATCTGCATGTGAAAACGCATCAGTATTTTTATGTTGCGCTGCGGGAGAACAAATGCTTCCACTACTGTGTGTATTTAAAAGCAAATATGTAATGGAAAATTAGATTGATCAAAATGTTGCATCACACACTGCAGTTTCAGCAAGTTCACAGGGATGGATTGAAACAACTTTATTCTTCAACTAGTTTCGTGACGTGCTTTTACCGAATATAGGTAAAGAAAGACCAGTACAGCTAATCTATGATGACAATACTACTCATGTTTTAACTCAATTGATTAAATTAGCCCAGCGAAATCAAGTTACCATTATGAAGCTACCTCCCCATACCACACACCTGTTGTAGCCTCTGGATGTGTCTCAAGACAAAGTGAGACAGCGAATTTTGTAAATGACAAAAAGTAAATCCACGCAAAAAATTCCTAAACTGGAGTTTGTCTAACTTTTAACCAGACTGTGTTACGGCTACTTTTGATTTATAAGTTGCCTTCAATGTAATAATAACTGTGAGGGGATAATCTTGGTAGTTACCATTATAAATTGTGCCAAATTGTGCCCTCGACTAGCTCATATGAGGCCGCACAAAACTCTACACAAAAGGGGGGTAAGTTAGTGGGTTGACGCAAGAAAAGTTTTACAACACTTACAGGTTTAACGAATATATTTAATCAGTATAACATTAGGAGAAAACAAATTTGTTAGATTCTTACCTTATCTACTAATAACCAGCTGGTGTACGCCTGAACTTGTTTCTTATAAGTACCTACAGAATTTACATTCAATATACGCATTTATACATATTGTAAAATGCAACACAGTAAAACAGTCTTATCAAGATGATCCAAGACTATTTATAATTACTTAATATACCTTACTTTGCCTAAAGGATCTGCTCAGCTTGGCGACCTGAATATACTTTGGTGGATACGGATGCACAGAATGGAATTGCAAGCAATCAATATACAACGAGAGCGTTGAATTTTGTAGCCACCACCAGGCTGCACGCACAGACTCCAATTGCAAGGTTACTTTTAATTGCGACCTGAACTTGAAATCTTTTCCCGAAGGTCGAAACCTACGAAAACAATTTGCTAAAACAACTGACTAAGTTTGGGTGCAACACCCTTTTGTGTTATTATTAAAATTTTTTTGTTGTTAATAAAAAACATATATAAAAAAAAGTCAACAGCCATAGTTCTGTAATGCAACTTACACAAATTAATTATTAGGAAGGTAAACACTGTATTTTAAAATTTCGTGATTAATAAATTAATTAATTATTTTGATTTATTTACCTTTTCTGGATTGAAGCAATGATCGGAGAAGTGTGAGCGTTATAATAATTCTGCAGAAAAGGTTTCTTATAACGGCCTCTAGTCGCTGCCAAAAATGGCGGTCCAAGAGGTGGTCCAAGTTTCCAACGGCTAAACCACAAGCCAGACGATGTCTTCATACACCAAACGGAAACTCGTGTAAAAGTTGCAAGTATAAAAATCCCAAATTGGAAAAGCTCAAACACAGCTTTCAAAAATACCTGAAACCACGTTTCTACTACTACCTTCTTGTTCAACAACGAACTTTCAAATGTCCCACCGACCATCCACGATCGCACCAGGTTGGCTGGTTACCGAAACACGAATTAGAACATTCAAAAATGACCAATTAATAATTAACACGCTCTAGTCAGATCGCTCAAATCCAATAACAATCACGATTATACGGAATACACCACTCAAAACAAAAATACACTAGGCAACATTTTTAAGGAATGACCTCCAATTTCATTTACGATTACCAACAAATAAGGCACAAAATTGATTGTATTCTTCGACTTATCAACCAGTGATAACCTCAAGGACTTTGCATTAAATTACTAATGCAAATAATTGTATTGTTTGAAATGATTTTCTAAAGCCAAAAATAACCTGTAACAACTGGTCCAAGAAGTGCCCAGAACAAATATTATTAATGGATTTAAGGCTACAGGAATTTATGATTGGGAAGTACAGAGGGTCAACAAGGAAGCTATCCCAAGTTCAGTATTCAAAATAACTGATCTCGAAAGGTACAAAAAATTGCCCAAACCTTAAAGCTGTGGCTCCAGAAGTAAGAACAGTGCCACAAGAAATAGAGTCTCATTCAGCTGATACAGTATCTTCGGAAATAGCTTCTAACCGTATAAATGCTGAACCACTGGAAGCAGTTGCTATTCCTACAACAAGAGTGCTACATAAAATAGTCTCTCATTCAACAAATACCGTGCATTTGAAGATAAGCTTCGCTGCTAACACTACAGACACAGCGCCACTGGAAGTAGTTGTGACTCTTACAGCCACAGTGTTACAAGAAATAAACTTAGTGCCATGCTCGAAAGACGTAGTGCCACCGGAACTAACTATTCATGGAAACAGAAGAAAAATCGTATGTCGTCACGAAAGATGTAGTAAGAATGCCATAAAAGCCCCTTAAAGACAGCTCTGCAAGATTCAAAGACATGATCAGCTTCACTAATGATTTGAGTGACTTATCCAACATTTATTAACATTTTGTTAACTACCTAAGTTACCTATATATGGTATTATACGAAGCCTATTCAAAAAGTATGGTGAATTTTGTGTTTTTCAAAAAGTAATTATTTATTCATTAATATCTATTTTGTCCCCTTCAAAGTAATTCCCCTCGGATATAATACATTTATGGCAACGTTTTTCTCAATTCTCGAAGCACTTAAAAAATAATTTTTGGTGATCTTGTTCAGCTAATTATGGTTCGGTAGTTTGAAAAACGGTTTTTAAAAACAATTTATAATTATACTTCTAATACAAATAATGAAAATGCATGTAATTACATTGAATTCCAACTACAGACTAAGTTCGTACATCTCATTTAAACACGTCCGTTGGAGAAAACTATTCACATGCACATCAGCGAAATATGATCTGTCTAGTAACAAGTCCTTTACACTATTCCAACAACTTCTAACATAATTAGCTTAACAAGAATAACAATGGCGAATCTCAAAAATTAACACCACATAACTTATGGGCAAACTCGTCTAACAACAAAGGTGACGAAAAATATCTTTCATTTCAATACAGTTTTGGGAACAACATACCAAAACTAGAATTTAACTTAGTTAAGAGATCGACAGAACCTTTGAAGTCAAATCTAAACAATCCAAATTTAAATCAATTGAGGGAATATCTAGCAGCTCACACTTTTGAAAATAGAATTATAAACTTGAAACCTCGAGATTTAATTAACCGAAACAATTACTGCTATATAAATTCAATATTGCAAGTGATTATAGCATTTCCACCTTTTTGCAGTTTATTAAAAATCCTTTCCCAATACATGCCGTCTGCCTTAAAAAAGAAAATCAATACACCCGCAATTGAAAGCATGGTAAAATTTGTCTTAGAGTTTAATGATATTCCTGCAACGCCCAGATATGAACGGCGTTCAAACAAAAATCAGAAAAAACAAGTTGAAAATGCAAGGCATTGTCGCAACGAACTTCCAAATGTAGACTTACTTTAAAACAATTTAAAGAAATTAAAATTATTATGTTGTAATAATTATAAGTATTCAGATAAAATACAAAAATTTATAAACAACAAAAGAGACATTTTAATATATTTTATTTTATTGAATAAATATTTTAAAAGCTATATATTAGTTCTCATCAATAAGATAAGAAATTTTTTTTTTTTAATATGAATCTAATTATTTTCGGTAATCAAAATTTAAGTTTAAACAATGTCTATAATATTGGAATAATTGGCATGAAATGCCAGAAATTGTTCAAATATGTGTCGCATATTGATTTTAAACTTATTTAAAATTTTAATTATCCCTGTGGATTTTCCCGGGGGCTCGGCGTCCCCGTGGCCCGATTTTAACTGACATCAAAACTTAAGCTCTGGACACCGAGCTGAATCGATTGATGTATCACACATTGATGTCCGACCATTAAAAAGGCCTCGGACACACAGACAGACAGACAAATAGATTTCATAAACGAACGAAGTTCGTTGAAAACCCAACCACACTCTATACCAGAACAAGACATACTCCCATCAACGATATCTTTAGTGGGTCATTGTGCACCAGAATATATACAGCAGACGACTCAATTACGGAAAATTCTTTACATTACAGCTACATATACAGAAAGCTACAATATACGAAGTACTCGGAGCATAAGTTTCCAAAAATGAACTTCAAGAAGGAAGATCGTCGAAGACAACCACAGAAATTATACCATGAGAACAGGTTTTATTACATGAGCTTCCAGTTGTACTTGTGTTACACTTTAAATGCTTTGTCTTCAAATTAAATCGATGCTCTAAAATAATAAAGTCAATAGATTACCCAATTTACTTAAACATCGATGTTAAGTTACTATCATCAACAACGAGTTGCACTACTAACAAAAAGCAATATAAATTATTTGCAATAGTTTACCATCAAGACAAAGAGACAACGAAAGGTCACTATTTATCCGATACATATCACATGGGTTACACATGCTGGTTACGATATGACGATTCAACTGTAAAAGCCGTAACCGAAAAAAGCGTTCTTAATCCACAATGCGACGGAATCCCATATCTATTATTCTATCCTAACAGTACAAAATAATTCTAATCCTTCTTAATTGTATCAAAACTTTTATTTAAAATTAATTGCTTGTTTGAATATGGTTTGTGGATGTATGCTAACAGATTATATTGTATATTACATTAAAGTTAATAAAAAAAGGCAAGAAATATAAGAATTTTGAACATTTTGCACACTGGGAATAAACAACTTTGAATAGAATAAACAGTAAATGAATCGCAGTTTAGGAATTGAATAGCGAAAGGGGTTTAGAAGTTGAAGTACCATTGATTGTTGATAACGCAGATAGAGCAAAGCAGAGCATGAAATAATAATGCTTTATGTAAGGGTAACAAACGTTTGTATAGCAGTAAAGAAAAGATAAACAGGTTGACGTACTACAAAAGGAAGAAAATGCAGAGATAAATGAAGGAGGAGACCTGTACTCAAAAGAGCATAAAAAAATTTAAATATTGATAAAACATGTAAACCCACTAGCATACCTATGGAATTACTAAATCCTTCAGAAGAAATACAATAAGATAGCTAGTTTAGACTTGTGAAACTGACGCAATATCATCAAATTTGAGACCCTTTCCTGATAAGTATCAAATATTTTCAATTGTTCTTGGGAAGTTTAGGTCTGCCAATACACGTTACATCAATAAACTGTTTCATACTTGTTAATTAATTTAATTTATTTGTTTGTTTTCTTTCCCAGACGTTTCAACTTCATACACAGGTTTGTATCAATGGTTACTTAAAACAAAACATTCACAACCACAATTAATTTTAACATTCGTACTGATTACACATATCAATAATTAGAATACTTATCAATTCTGTTTGTCAACACTATTTAAAATTATAAATAATTCATGCACATTACACGTTAAAATATTAATGCTTTTTATAATACCGCTAATTAGACTGAGCTACCGAGGCATATTTAAATTTTAGGATATTAAGAGACAGAGCGGTGGCGGGCAGCAGAAAACTGAACATTAATTACGTCGGCGTGCAGCGTTATTATAGCAATATATATATTGTCGTGTTAACCTCCTGTAGAAAAATATATCCCTTGTTATTATATTAAATATTTAGCCCCACGATTGGGTTGATATAAAATGCTGTGTTATAACCATTATATCACTCAAGCACTTGTGAAAATGTTAATTTATAATTTTTCTTTTGCCTCGACTAGCTGATTCAATTAAATAAAGCAATTCCACAATACACAGTATAATGATTAAATATTTACAACTTTTCCCCTTTTAAATATCTTCTTCCTTTTTGAATTAATTACATCTATTAGATTTTTAGAAAATGAAGCCAGCAAAACGAGCTTTTATTATACTTAGAGACCTGTTGAAACGTTTCAAGATGTCTATAACTTTTCATAAATTTATACAAGAAACCCCAATTTGTCGGCTCTTACACTTTTAAATTATTATTGAAATAAAAAAGTTTTAAAATAAATCATCTCAAAAATATATCTAACCTGAGGAGATTCAATAGGTGCTCTGCATTCCAAGAATTGAAGTCGACATCCTACCAAAATTTAGTATCCAAATCGTTATTCCAATGAAAGGTTTTTCATTTCCGTAATAGAATATTTACCATTTTCAGAGATTATTAAATTGTTTGAACAGACAGCATTTTCCAGAGTTTCGTATTCAAAATTGTATTTAAGATCGTAATGGATTAAGAATCGTAACGTTATTTCGATTGTGATTTAGAACGTAGTTGTTCGGAATGTAATTTAGAACGTAGTTCTTCAGAACGTATTTAATCAAATCGTAATTATTCAGATCGTAATTACTCAGAATGTAATTTTTTAGATCGAAATTGCTCAGATCGTAATTACTCAGAATGTAATTTTTCAGAGCCCCGTTTTATTTATTATTAGAAATGATATAATTTCACTAAATCTTATCTACTTACGTCTTTTAGAAGTACGGCTGTCTTTGCACAATTATACACTCTTTAAAATAATTTTCACTTAACTTTTCACGTAAATATTTATCACTTTCAAGTATAGTGACTGCCCAGTTTCAAAAGTATACTCTACTAGTATCTGTACTTATGTGATTTTGTTACTTGGTCGTTTCTTCTGTTTGTTCTACGAACCCCATAACTTAACCTACCCCTAAATTAACCCTATAATTACAGCATTAAATATATATATATATATATATATATATATATATATATATATATATATATATATATATATATATTTCTTCCACGATCATAATTATTTCTTTGATAATTAGTACTCCAAGTCTCAGTATTTCTTTGGGTCATAAAATTCGTGCGTCGTTTCCTAGTATTATTTTCAGTTTTATTATTAGTTTCCAACTCATCGTACCTTTGCAACTATTCTATAAATGTGTCCTGGTCCACTATATTCTGTGTTGTGATGTATCTTTTTATTACCGCGTTAAAATGCCCTGCCAAATATTTTACAATTTATTTATCGTGTAAAGGGGGATCTAATTGTTTCGCTACAGTAAACTTTTCAATAGCATATAATTCCCGCGTCATTCCTCTATCTGAATTGTACTTTCCAATGCTCAGGTTATTCCTAACTCTATCCTGTTGATTATCCCCCCAAAAGTGTCGTACAAATTTTTGCTGGAACTGTTGAAATGTTTGTATTTCGCTTTCAACTAAGTTGTACCGCATTTCAGCTCCACCTTTCAGCATTGATTTTATTAAAATTAATTTATATAGCTCGCCTGTTGAGCCCTGTACTAACATTTTAAAATTTTTCAAAATTATTTTCGGATTTAATTTTCCGTACCCGTAAAATTTAGTAAATTGATGAATTAAAAGATTTGGTTGAGTTAGCCTAATTGGTTCCCTACTGTTTAAATTTCCTGAATTAGTTTTTAAACTACTTATTTCCCGATTTATTGTCCTGAATTCTGTTTTACAGTTCTTTTCAACGTTCCATAATTTGATATCTAAATTCATGATTTTATCGTTCGTCTCACTTTCATATTTCTCCTGTTTTGATTTCACCATTCCAATATGATCCCATACAAAGTCGATTTCCTCCGTAACCCTCACAATTTTCTCTTACATTTGCGCCCTCATTTTAGCAATTGTTTGGTTGGTTTCCCTTTATCCATCACTTAGAATTTTAATTTCTTTACCCAATTTTTCTCTGTTCTCGTCGATTTTCGTAGTCATGGTTTTCATGGCCTCCTCACTTCTGTCCATTTTACTATTCAGTGCCAATAAAATCTCCATCATTTTAGTTTCTTGTGAGATCCGTTGTTCCTCGCTAGAACACCTTTCAAATGTTATACTTTCTTGGGATCCTCTGTCCATTTTTTTTTAAAATTACTATATTTACACAAACTTCTAAATACTATATAAATCTGCCTAAATTTAATTAAAGTACAAATTTCTCTTAATTTTTGATTTCGTAATTTTTTGCAAATTAAAACTCTTTAAAGCCCCGGTTTAATTTAATAATTTTAAAGTCCCGCGGTGGTATTTTCAAATTTATTTTGATTTAATTAGGACCTCAAGCTTGGGCAGCCATTCAAGAAATACTATGTAGCTTTCGCTCCACGTTGGGCGCCATTCAAAATTAATATGATAACGCCGTACTCGGTGATATGACCTTTTTACTTAACGCCACCGCTCTGTGTTTTCACTTCAAATTATTAATTTTGTTATTATGCCACGACTAGCCCCTTTTAATCTACACAGAGTGCACAACGTTACGATGATCAATTTTTTTCTTCTCTACCCCTTTTTGATTACCTATTTGTTTGAATTGATAAAACGAAGTCAATTAATTTCATATAATGAAAAGAAATATCATTTACAATTTTTGAAATTCTTTAAATACACCCTTCAATCAATAAATATCATATGTATCATTTATCCGAAAATTTATATGCTTCGAATTCAATCTAAAGTCACCAAAAACTACCTTTTCACACAGGAAACTTGGAACGTTCTAGACCTCTCTATAATATATTACGTAAGTTTAACGTATGCAATGTTTGTTGTTGACTTCATTACACGTTTTATATAAATTGAATAAATTCAGTATTAAAATTTAAATAGAAAATTATCCTAAAATTAAATAGATCTGACCTGCGATATGTTTGTTCGGGTTGTGGATCAACGCCCCTTTGTTGTCCTCATTCGTCTATCACTGCTCTGCTTAGTTGAACCGGTATTTGAGTACAGTTACCCCTCGTTTTCCATAAATTACTTCGTGCTTCTTTATTTTATACGCCTTAAATCTCTTCCCTTTAATGCTTTCGACGCAAATCAAAATTGTACCAGAATTGTACCAAAATATAATTGTCGACGCTGATTTGAAATATTATATTGACCCAGATTTGAATTATTCTTGTCGACACATACTTGAAATATTATTATCGGCGCAACTTGAATTATTCAGAAATACACCACAAATTTGAAGTGTTACCCCGACCCAAATTTGAAATATTGCAACTTGAAGTATCCAGAAATACACCACACATTCGAAGCGCTATTATTATAAATATTTAGTTTAAATAAATTATCCCAAATTCTACTCACGTTAAACGGCAAAAAAAACTCTTCGTAATTGTAACACTGTTATCACTGTAACATACACTTGATATTCTATTATATTTAAATTACGTGTGACTTTCTGGTTAAGAGTGACGCAGCTTTGTCCTGCATGAGTTGTAAACTGATCCGTCTTATCATTGCTCTGTGTTATATAGGCTCTTCCCACTTACATGTGGGCTGTGTTTTCAAGCAGTCTTGCAGATTGTCTCAGCCAACCAGGTCTTGTCTTCAACATTCCCTGCATTTCGAAGTTGTTTCTGATGTAATTTCTTCGGTTTTCCGTGTAAGGTTTATTTGCTGTTAATACATTGTTATCTTTGCCAAACGTTCAGCTTTTAGTCTGTTGTTTTGTATAGATATCGCCTTTTGGATAATTGAACACAATAAATGATGTAACTTAATGCTGTTTTCGTTTATGTATTTTTATGCGTGTTTGAAACTGCGTTTTCTTATCAAAAATGTTTATTGTTTCAGCGTAATTGCATAAAGCTTTGGTAGGTTTTATCTTTTATCTTCGTATTTGTTTTATAACTAATTAGAACACTTCTCAATGAGTGTTTAATTACATGTACTATCATTTCTTCTGAATATGCATTCTATTGTTGAAAGATATTCTTACTGGCATTACTTAAAATTAATAACGGTCTATATACAGAGTATTAAATGCTTGCTATTTACATAATGTATCAATTACTTTTTTTCCTGCTAAATACGCGTTCTATTGTTGTAAGATATGCTTACTTGCATCGTTTAAAGCTATTTATGGTCTATATACAGGGTGTTAAATACTTGCTATTTACATAATGTATGAATTACCTAATTTTCTGCTAAATAAATGCAGTTTTCTGATTCCTATTGCAATTTATGGTTACTACACGACCCTTGCTACTTAATAAACCACTAAACAACCCCTTACCACAGCATTATATATATATATATATATATATTGCTGACTTAAGGCTCTAAAATCGTGTCCCACGCTTGACCGCAATAAAAACGCTGTGAAATTAAGCTTAAATATCGCCTCGGCTGCTCCTGAATTGTCCTCTTAATTAGATGCTTTCTATATATTACATACACCAACCTGTTGCATCAAACAAACTTCCTCTCATTATTACCATAGAAACCTAAATAGAAATCCACATCAATCATGCATTCAAAAATAGCTCAATTAACTAAAATATCACACTCTATTATCTGAAATCCAAATTACATTTTTTTCAAATTTAAAAATACCATCGCTTTATATACATTCAAGTGTTCACTAAATTTTATAACAATCATTTTGCTTATTAATTACCCTTTTAACACATAACTTTCTATTAAAGTAATAGGGCATTCCTCATACCTTTACCATTACCTTTACCATTACCCTTCGTTCTAGCATGAGCTCACCTTAGAACTTTATAAATGTGCATATAAATTCTCTGCACGACCAATATCAAAAAACCCTCTATAAATTTTTACAACTTTCGGTTATCTGCAAATTAATAAATAATGCTCAAAAATCAATCTCGTTTTAACGGTCCTATAAATGTCTGTTTAAATAAAAATCGAAGCAAATAATCATAAAACACATCAAAACACCACACACTATGAAAATATTCACCATGAAATGTCTTATTTTATCTCCTACCTTGTGGTTGTCTTCGTACTGCGGTCCACTAACTAGCCCCTTGTAGATGTTGCCGTCTGGTAGGTCCTCCGTCTATCTATTAATTCCATGGTCTAAGTTCCATGTGTACCATACTTGCCTCTACTTCAAGAACTCTCCTTTTATAAATTTCAATCAAAATATCCAATCTCCAAATTTCGTTCCTTTTATTACAAATAAATTCTACTATCCCAAACCTCGTGTTGATACACATCCAAACAATTTTCAAATTCTAGTACTTCTCGTGCATCAAAACAAAAATCTTTGTACTTACATCTCAACTTTACTATTCACTAATAACGCTTTATCAGCTTTTACATAAATTTTATTTAATTAGACTGCACTGATTCACTTGGAAGTAAACTCACTGTATCACCGATGGAATCTAAAAGCAAAAGAGAGAAAGACCCCTCTCTGTTACTGATTATATAATGCAACCTGTGCCCCCCCCCCCCCCGTTTAAGAAATAGCACGTATATCTGTTTAACTATTGTCTTATTTTTCCCAAAAATCACGAACAACCGTCGATTTCTCGTAATTTTTCCTAACATAACACAACAGTACGTGATAATGGACTTAAAAGCGTCAACTGTCGTTTCAACTTCTCCGGATTAGCCTCCACTCCTTGCTTGGTACCTGCCTCTAACGTCAAGCAAACATCCTTTATCTTCCTTGTACATATTCGCTCTATTGCACACATATGCTTATACCACTTGAATTTCTAGCCCTTCTTATTTAACTTTCACCAATCAACTCGCTTGGCTTCATTTTCCACTTTTCTGAGCGACGCGTGCTTGTTTACAACTATCCTTAACATTATCGATTTTTAATTCCCTTCCTCTGGATATACTTTATGGTTCTCTCTTATACTTATAGACTTTTGTTCAATCTTGGTCGTTTCATAGCTCCTTCCAACTCTATATCTATGATTAAAAATCAATATTTTAACTAATGTATACTGTTTTTACATCAATTCTGTGTGGTTTTGTTTACGTCCTTGGCTGCTTTAATTCCAACAGTTGTTAGTTCCACTAAGCTATTAAATTTGTTTGCAGCAACTTTACTAAGAAATATCTATCTTTCCCATTGCCATTTGATACCTAGAAATCTTTAGTTTTAACGTGCTTTTAAAACTGTTCCATAGAACTTCATTATGCTATAATTTAACTCCAAATTATTTTTTTATTCTCCTTTACATAAATACTATAATACATGGTCCGTAACTAAATTTAATTAAGATAATTTATTTCTACATTAATCACGCGTTAAACTAAATCGATATTCCCCTATTATCCATTAATTAAGCAAGAAAATAATTGTTGAAAATCTTTTAACTCAATAAATTTATTTTACTGGACCTAATTGCTCTTACCCTATGATTAACTTATGTATTTTATTGCCCCTTTTAATTACACTAATTACACGATTATATATATATATATATATATATATATATATATATATTGTTATGGATTCAAAGGGATAAATTTGGGGTAAGCAATGCAATTTCAAACACCCTGTATAGAGAAACAAACAATTTATTTACGCGCAAAATTTATTTTATTTATTTAATTTAAACGAACAAGTATTGACGTATTTTTATAATTAATGATTGAAAAGGAATAAGTTCATAAAAAAAACAATTTTAAAAAATAAAAAGAAACGCATAATTAATTTAATTTATTTTAATTCAACGTGTAATAGCATAAGAAAATACACCGGGATATAGAAAATCAATAATCCCAAGGCCAAAAGGTTCGTTGTAGCAAACGAGGACGTCAGTTGTATCGAATACCGTGAAATGTAGACTCCAAGGATTGTCATTTTAAACAGTCAATAATTAAGAACACCTGCATGTTTAAAACGTTAGTTTCTTCGAATTTATCAACATAATAAAGCGGGTTTCATAGAATATATTTCCAACCGCCAGTTGCTTTGAATAAACAAGCTAACAAAATTTCCTAAAGAGCGGAGGTGATGCACGATTAATAATATGCTACAGATAGAGACATATATAAAAGCATTGGTTTCAAAACGCACGACAGGGATAAAATTAGTACAGGTGGAGTTTTATGACGACACAGAACGGTATCATTGGTTGAAACAAGTAGTTTTACAACGGACGAACACGCGACAGGTGAAAAAGATTTTTTTGATTATATAGCGCGTCCAGGAGGTGAATTTCTGGAAGCGTCAAGGCAGTAATATCAAAATTTGTAGAAGTATTACTTTAAATTAAGTATTTCGCGTGAAGAGTGGCCTAGAGGTGGCATTTTGAATTGTATAAATACTCTAAGGAAATTAGTAGGGCTTTTTTTAGTTTCATTGCTTTAGACTACGTATAATAATCAACCGACGTTATAGTAGAGGCTTGTGAGTATTGAAAATTTTCATAATTCAGTAAACGTAGTATTAGCACCTGTAACGTGGTATGCTGAGGCCTTATAGTTAGTAACCTGAGTAGTGTCCAGTGAATTAAATTAACCGAGATCCAACTAATACCATAACAAGCTAATAAATCAATAAACAAAAGTATAATATACGTGAATTTGGATGCTGGGATGGAATGGTAATTGGTAGCACGGAGCTCGGCGTATGCTGAGGTTATCATCTATAAATATCTGGTAGATCAGAGCGCATAGTCACGAAACCAAGGGTTCTGGAGGATAAAGCATCATCAAAGGAGATGGAGACTTGAAGCATTTTCCAGGTAACTCATTTGAATTTGCTGTTGTTTGATAAATTGTTGGTATTGTTTGTGATGTGTGAGTGAACTTTGGGGGTTATTTATGGTTATTAAAAGTATTGGAAAAGATACGTGTACTTGACAATTATTAAGGTATTTTAAATATTGAAAAAAAAGGTGTATGTAAAGCTTACTAAATTTCATTATGAATTTAAATTGGATTGTTAAGGGTACATGGGTTTATTAATTTTGTAGTAATTTTATGCAAGGTGTGTAGTCAAGAAACAAGTTAACTATTAGAAGCTTCTAGACCAAAATATTTCCAGTAAGGTTTAGAGTTGTAAATATGTTCTTTGTATTCGTTTAAAAGCATGTCAACAAGCATCAAAATTTCTTAGGAAAAGATCGTTGAAAACGAACAGCAGGTCTATGTTTGATAAGGTGTTGAACGTTACAAATAAAAATGGATCGATAATATAAAGAGAAAGACTGTGTTTTATTCGAGGTAGCACGAAATGGAAGATATCAAAGGGTTAGTTGTCATTAACTTTGAAACGTCTGTAAGACAAAGAAATTTTTAAAGGTAAATAAGCTAGACGGAGATGCAGCGTATTTGCATAAGACATTGGTTAAAAGGAAAAATGGAAAGTATGGTAGAAGGCTATGGACAGAGTAAGCCTGTTATACTGTATTTATAAGAACGAGAAAGATGATAGTGTAGATTGGTAGGGTAGAATGAAACTTGTTAACAGCGGGGATAAAGGTAAAGAGATATAACGTACGAATTAGACAATAACAGACGTAGAAAATTAAGAAAATAGACAAAGAACAAAACATTTTGAATACAAGTTAGAGTGAGGTGATAGGATGTGCGTGTGTAAAAGAGGTGTGTTTTTGATGCTTGGATTGGAGTTAGTTGCCGGGGGATTTCGACGAAGTCGACAGCTGTTGGAGATTTTTACTGAAGGTTTCGAAGTAAAATGCTTGTTTGCGAGTGAAATTCTCAGATTTTTGAGACGGTTGGAAGACGGTTGCCAAGTGTACCGGGAATAACTGAAGGATAATGGCTGGTTTTGGAGAATTAGACGACGGTTAAGTGTTGTGGTGTGCTTGAGTTTTTAAAATCGGTAGACGGTTTGAGAAACGTTACCTAGAAAGCGTATTAGGGGTATGGTGTGAAACGGTTTGGGGGCAATTTTGAGTCTATATAAAGGAAACGAGGCAGTAGAGGCTCATTTTCTGTTTCGATTTTAACGAAGCTTCGAACTACGATAGTAAATGTGAATAAATGAGTTGAGATTTTTAATTAAAGTTAATTAAATATGCACAAGTTGGTGCAAGTTTAATGTAGCAGTTGTGAGTTATATAAAGTACATTTTTTGAAAAGCGAAGCTTGTTGAAGGTAAGTAGACTTCTTGTTATTTATGGTTGGAGGCGCTTCGTGTACATTGGGTTGGAATAGTGGATGTTGATGGACCAGTAGCGAATATACCAGAGTGTGGAAGTACCGTTCATTGGATGCTGAGAGATCTGGGTAGAAGAATGTTGTTCCTGGTGATGGGAATCCACATGGAGTAGTTCATGCACGTGTAGTCATGAAGGAGGACTACATCAGAGATGGTTTCAAAGCAGAGAGCTGATTGTGCTACAGTCCAGAGAAAATAAATTTTATAAAACTTTTTGAATATTGTGGTTCTTGTGGTGATTATGACATTTTGTGCTTTTGGTTAATTTTGATAAATTGTATGGACATTCTAATTGACTATTTACCTTTGAGAAAGAATTATATTAAAATATATTTATGTCCAATTCTGTATTATAAATTGAGTGTATAATATTGGCTTTTGTACAAAGTAAACGGGTTTTTGGTAAATTTTCAGTGCAATAGTTAGCACTTAGGTACAGAAAGGTTTTTACTATGAGCTCGTATTAGACCTGGGGTTTTAAAATAACGCTTAGGGATAAGCCCAGCTACTTTTTAATAATTATAGATTTGAAATTATTTTATTATAAAATGACCTCATTTAAAATTAATAATGGTTGTTAAATTTCCGAGGTGTGAACTACGAGTGTAAATACAAAGATTTTTGAGTAGCAATTTTGATGTTACAATAAAGGGTGATGAAATTTAAGGTAGTCAAATTATTTTTGAATTGTAGGGTAGTATTTTCAGAGCTAGTGAGCAGCCGTGGCGAATATCCTTGAGGAAGCTGAGCAGAAAGCTGGAGGTTTGGCGTCCTACATGAAGAGCATCTTCAGAGGGTAGTACAATAAGTGATATGAAATGCAAGTCTAGGTGGTATTGTTTTCTTTACAGGCAGCTGCAGAGCATTTTCGATAACCTAATTGTTGGTTTAGAGTTAGGGACCCATACAAACCGGATAGTTCAGAGCAATTATGACTTCCCAAGCGTGGTGCTTCAAATAGGAAGATCCATGGCATTAATAACGCCCAAAGAGAGGGGCTCGTTTCTATAGAAGGAGCTTTTCCGCAGATATATATATATATATATATATATATATATATATACTGCTATGGATTCAAAGGGTTAAATTTGGAGTAAGAAATGCAATTTCAAACACCCTGTATCGAGAAAGGAACAATTTATTTACGCGCAAAATTTATTTCATTTATTTAATTTAAACAAACAAGTATTGAAGTATTTATATAATTAAGGATTGAAAAGTAATAGGTTCATAAAGAAAACGAGTTTTAAAAACAAATAAAAACGCTTAATTAATTTAATTTATTTTAATTCAACGTGTAATAGCATTAGAAAACACACCGCGGTATAGAAAATCAATAATCCGAAGGCAAAAGGGTTCGTGGTAGCAGACAAGGACGTCAATTGTATCGGATACCGTGAATTATAGATTCCTAGAATGGTTGTTTAAACGGTCAATAATTAAGAACACCTGCATGTTTGAAAGGTTACCTTCTTCAAATTTATCAACATAATAACGCGAGCTTTAAAGAAAATATTTCCAACCGTCAGTTGCTTCAAATAACAAAATAACAAAGTTTCTTAAAGAGCGGAAGGTGTGCGCGATCAATAATATGCTACAGATAAATACGGATATAAAAGCATTGGCTTCAAAAAGCTCGTACTCAATCCACGTGGGGTATTGGGACGCCGTCAGTAATATCGATTTTATATAACTCAAGTGGAGTCGGAACGCGACATCTAATATGCATAAGACAGGAATAAAATTATACAGGCGGAGTTTTATGACGACACAGAACAGTATCATTGGTTCAAACGAGTAGTTTCACAACGGACGAACACGCGACAAGTGAATGCGATTTTTCGGATTATATAGCGACTTCACGAGCTAAATTTCTGGAAGCTTTAATTCAGTTAGATTAAAATTTGCAGAAGTATTATTTTAAATTAAATATTTCGCGTGAAGAGTGGCCGAGAAGTGGCAGTTTGAATTGTATAAATACTCTAACAAAATTAATAGCGCTCTCTTTGTATTTTCATCGCTTTAGACTACGTATAATAATCAACTGACGTTATGGTAGAGCCTTGTGAGTATTGAAAAAAATTATAATTCAGTAAAAGTAGTATTAGCACTTATAACGTGGTAAGTTGAGGCCTTGTAGTTAATAAGGTGTGTAGTGTCGAGTGCATTAAATTAACCGAGGTCCAACTAATACCATAACAAACTTATAAAGCAATAAACAAAAGTATAATATACGTGAATTTGGATGCTGGGATAGAATGGTAATTGGTAGCAAGGAAGCTCGGCGTATACTGAGATTATCATCTATCTGGAGGATCAGAGCGCATAGTCACGAAGCCAATGGGTTCTGGAGGATAGAGTATCATAGAAAGAGATGGAGACTTGAGGCATTTTCCAGGTAACTCATTTAAATTTGCTGTTATTTGATAAACTGTTGGAATTATTTGTGATGTTATTTAACGTATTCGAAAAGATACGTGTACTTGACAATTATTAGGGTATTTTAAATATTGAAAAAAAGGTGTATGTAAATATTACTAAATTTCATTACGAATTTAAATTGGATTGTTAAGGGTACATGGGTTTATTAATTTTGTAGTAAGTTTATGCATGGTAAAAGGCATACATTAATAAACTTGGTTATTATGAGCTCACCATACTCCAGTGTGCAAAAAATTATAGGGGATTATTTGGGGCCCATTTACTCCTATTGTATTGAATGTGTTTGCAATTAAAATTTTAAAACAAGGACTTTACAAAAATATCACTTATTGAGTTGTAACTAAAGTACCAAACTGTACATATCTGTGAATAATTGTTTGTAAATAGCGGTAAATAAAGATTGTATGATTGTTGTATTATTGGGTGATTTTATGAAATGATGTGTGAGTGGGAAAGAAAAATAATTGCAAATTTAGGTATCTGAGAAGAGGCCCAGCTGAGCTAACCAGGGAAGCTGCTGAAGATATTTTGAAGCAGAAATCAGGGTAAAAAAACTTTTTATTTTGAAAAGTGTTTAATGACTCACTCTCGATTCTTAAACTGTAATCCGCGGATTCACAGCAATCTTATGACGATCCAACGATAGAATTTGAATAGGTTTTAGGGAGTTTCAGAGACTGTCCCCACGATCCACAGCAATCTTATAGCGCCCAATCTGTGGGGCGAGAATTTCTTTAGAGCGATCCACAGCAATCTTATGACGCCCAATTCGTGGGGCGAAAATTTTTTTAGAGCGATCCACAGCAATCTTATGACGCCCAATTCGTGGGGCGAGAATTTTTTTAGAGAGCAGCAATATATATATATATATATATATATATATATATTGCCGTGGAACCTTTGATTAATTCGTGCCCCCTTCTGAGCCAACATAAAATTTTCAAAAAAAAATTTTTAAGAAAAAATTTCTTGCTCTATATTGGACGCCTTCGGATTTCTCTGCCCACCCTGGCTAGCTCAGCAATTGTCTTCTTCTTGAATACCTATCTATAAGTACATACCTCTCTCTCTCACACACACACACACATCCAATAAAATTACAAAAATAATACAACAACCATACAACCTTTTATTTACACATATTTACAGATAAAATATTTACACATGAGTACAAACGGTTAGGTACAATTGTTACCAGCTCAATTATTAAATGCTTTAACGTCCTTGGTTTTTAAATTATTTTAACAAAAATTCTACATGATATGAGTAGATAGGCCCCACATGCAACCCTAGTTTGACTTCTTACTAGTCTATTGTGAGCTCATTATTACCCAGTTTTTGTAAATGCTTTTTAAACCTTGCATTATTGAAAACAAATTTACAGACCCGTTTACTCCTTACAACCACAATCTAGAGCCTGAATAAATCTTTATATACCATCAATAAACCCTTTTTTAATAATCAAAATTATTTGTCCTGCACATGTACCTTTTTAAACAAGTTTTAAAAATAATAAATACGCCACCAATAAGTCAAACACAAACACACAAATATCAACACAATTGTTTATACTAAGACAGAAAGTTCGTTACCTGGAATCATCACCGTTCCTCGTCACCGCTGTAGATGGCTACCAGACACCCTCGCCGATGTGTTCATCTACTACGATAAAGTCTGGATCCACAAACCCCACCATCCAATATCTCCGCTACCACTCCGGTTCTTCTTCCCAGATATCAGCTTCGTCTCAACCGTAACATTTCATACCAATATTTCATGCATTTTAGTTTCGCTTACCCCAAAATATCATCTCTTCATTTAATAACTTTGTCGTAGTAATGGCACCTTATATCTAAATAAGCACCAACTCCTGCAAACACTTTTATAACTTGCGGTCCGCTACTACAGCTTTTATGATTTTTAACAGGATGTTTAATGTAACTTTACTGAACACAATAATTGCTAACCGAAAGCTTTTACTATTATAGGTTGTAGATCTAAACCCGTATTCAGATCTCAATGGAAAGAAAAAGAGAGCTCTAATATATTCGTTTGTGTATTTATATTATTCTCAAACCCCTCCTAGTGGAACCTGTTTCATATGAAAAGCTTGTTTTCGAAGCGGCATCTTAAAATTTTGAACGTAACTGACTATAATTTCTGAAAAATTTTTCTCGTCCGTCGTGCTGTTTACATAGAATTTCGTTTCTTACCTTACCGTACGAGCACTTCTCAAAGACTACTCGCTATCAACCAATGATATAATTTCCTGTCGTCACAACGCTCCACCTATCAGCTATCTATCTTTGTCCTACGCATATTTGTCGTCTCCTTTAGAACCCCTCTTGAGTTACAGAAAATCGATATTGTAGTCGTCCTTTACAAATATCCATGTATATATTACGTCACTTCAATCCAACGCTTTATTTATACTTTTCTCTGTCTGTTTTATATCATCGATCGTATATTCCACTCACTCCTTAAGGTACTGGTTATTGTAGCAGCTTATTCAAATTGACCGTTGCAAACAATTTCTATGGAATTTTGTGCTAACGTTCGTTTTATATTCTATGTACCTGACATATAACAACAGGTGTTTCTTGAAACAACCGATCGTTAAAAATAACAATTCTCGGTTTTTTCGCTTCGTAGTATTTGTATAACCGATCGTTGGCTTTTAAAATGAACAACATTTGCGTTTGAAATTATTGATTTTCTATACAAGCACGCTCCCCTCTTGCTTCCATGCGTTTGATTAAGAGTTGTTATAATTACTTATGCGTATCCTTGAGTTGTTTTTGCACTGTAAAACTTTTTTTCCTTATATAATTTTCATATTCCAATTTAAATATAGAAAAATACCTTAATACCCGTCAGTTTCCACTATATAAATTAATTAATTCGGCGAGTAAATAATTTGCTACTATTTCTATATTCACGGTTGCTAAAATTTTATTGTTTACAACTCTTTACCCTCTATATCCACAACAATATATATATATATATATATATATATATATATATATATATATATATATTAGATCGGTATTACCATATGCGTTAAGAAAATGTTTACAAATAAAAAGTTAAGGCATTGTAACTTGGGCGCGCATACGACTTATAATAAAATTAATATCGGGTTTGGACTTCCAAATAAATTTTAGACCATCTAATACTTTACGCGTTAAGGAAATGTTTATAAATAAAGAAGTTATAAATTGGGGTTTGGGGAATGTAAGGGTTGGTCCTATATTAAAGGTAATGTTGGATTGAGACCTAGAAATTTTGAGCATATTTAATACTGTACGCGTTAATGAAATGTTTATAAATACAAAAGTTATGAAATTGGGATTTAGGGGTTGTAACTCTATAAGGGCTGATCTTAAGTTGTGCGGAGCCGATTGGCACTAAGAGGCATCGCGCAAATTTTAGGGGTTGGGTTGTCGGTTTTTGGGATAGTGGTGGTGCGGATAAAAATGTTTTAAAAAATAGTAGAGCTGACCTAGATTAGCTTGGTGGTGCTGTGGCGTTGAAGTCCACCCGAACCCCGAAAGATCCTCCGGGTGGAGCTCCATCCCTCGTTGTGTAGATTTACGTTTCGCGGCGGTGGCGGCACTGTGCAAGGATCATCACATTCCCTCTACTTATTGATATTCTCGATTCGGACAAATATATTTTGAGGTTCCCTGGCCGCTGGTTTAGGACGATTGTATCTTATGATCACTTCATTGTGTCAGTACTTAACTACTTATCTAGCCCCTAGAGGATACTTTAAAAAAATTGTTTCCTTAACTTCTCTAAAAATTAAGTTTTTTATGTGTATCCCATCGTTGTGCTTCCTCAATCGCCTTTGTATAGTTTTGTCTAAAACCAAATTAATTACCTTGAAGCATTATAATCGCGAGTTCCATAACGCTTTACACAACCTAGCAGCCATGCACTACAAATCCCGATTAACTGTGCACGGTTATAATAAATTTAACTTATGTATCGGATTATACTAGAATAAATAGTTGTTACGAAATAGAATGTTACTAGATCCGTTTGCTACGTTCGAAACGTTCCTCGTTCCAGTGTGCAACTATTAACCATAATAAACTATACTAGATAATTCATTCTGACACGCTAAGAAATAAGATACGTGCGATTAATTTTAATTGGCTTTAAATACGCCAGTTACATTTTTGCATGTTCTACGCTTACACGAAGTTAAACCCACATATGCCATGTTAATAAATTCCTCATGAAAGTGGAATGATGGAAATTTATGCGGGCTGAATGCTGTTAAAATTAAATGACAATGGAGTATTTTAAAAATTTATTAGATGGAAAGTTTCAATACTGTATCAATTGACCTATATCGTGAGAAATTTATTTATGAGTATATCTTGCGTTCATTATGCGACGGCCTGTTTAGGTGTCATGCTGTCACCCAATTCCAAGATGAATTAAGGGGTAATTCGTATTCTGAAATTTCGATATCTCTTTTACTTAATCCTTATTTTTTCCCAACCGCTTTAATAATTGTAAAGCATTCTTATATTTAGGAATACTAGTAACATTGCGTAATTTTAGATTTGTAGAATGTTGTTTTTTTATACAGGTTGTAGAAGCAAATCACTTTAAGAAGAACCCACCGTCAACATGCGCACAAAACAAAAATCGAATTGGGAGAGTTCAATATATCGACATCTGATGTGAAAAACAATGAAACTCACTTTTGCTAGTTTACAGGACGGCGGCATGTTAATGAATTGTGCACAACATTTTTTATTTTTACTTTTTTATTGTTACATATATTCCTAGTTTTTTAAACCATTTTTTAGAACTTTTTCCTAACTTATTACCATTATGTAATAGTTTTTTTTGTTAAGTTACTGAGAGCCTAATTTTCATCGAGTTACAATACCACATTTTTTGAAATGTTTACGCGAAGATAATTGTAACTAGTTAATACGATGTTATTTCAACAAATATGTTTGTTTGCTTAATATATAGGTAAATGGTAACTAATGGGAAATTATCAAAATAAGGATATTATTTATAAGGTTTTTTAATTAATTTATTAAAAATTTATTATATAATGAAACATAAGTTACGTTTCGGGCCTTGAGAGCGGTCTTTTTTAAATACTTTTTCTAAAACTGCATAACCACATTTATTTACTAAACAGATATTAATGTGGAATTTGGACTAACTTGTATAAATTAAACTAAGTCGAAATATAATTAATAATTGAACTAATATTAGGGCGAGTAGCCTAAGCAAACGCCAATATCAAAGCTGAAATACTCAAGACTGACTAATGGTATTTATGTTATCCCTGCCCCTCATATGTTTGTGGGAACTTGCAGAGCTCATATCTGCTTATTTCTTAATTCTATTCATAATACAATGTAACAATCTTAATTTCTAAGTAATCGCGGTTTCTTAACCGTCTGTGACCTGCACTTGCAGTATAACTTACTGTCTGGAATACAATGTATTGCATCCGTTCTCACTACTTGCTTGTGAACTTTCAATAACCTTTCTGTATTTATTTTTGAAATACAAAGTTGCATATAACTTAAGTTTCTTTAACAATTTCTAATAATTCCTAATAAATTCTATTTTGTTATACATATATAGATTGAGGGATACATAACTCACCTACATTTACAAATATTACAAACTAAAACAAAGGTACATATTAACAATATATTATGAAAAAATAAACCCTACTTTTTATCACTCTCGTTAGTCAATTCTGAAATTTTATGGGAATAAGGGAGATTTAAATAGTAATTCCAATATTTCTCTGGAATAGCTTTACTAACGCATAAATTAGATAAGCTTTATATTTTGAAGTTGCTATGGGAAGTAATCCATGATACGCTAAAGGAATTTGCAGTTCCCGTAAATCTTAAATATGTTTACTACCACTTGTGGTAGTTCTTTTGCTATCTTTCTGTCTATAGAAAACATTTCATCACAAATCAGATCATATTGAAAATTGAGAACATGGGTCTTTGCATATTTATACATACTGTATTTTAGACCAGGAAACTTTGCGTTTGTTTGTATCTAGCTCCCAATTTGGTGTTTATTTAAAAAATGATTTAAAGTCCAGAATATCATTTTGACCAAGTTCTTTTAAATCGAATGGTTTTCTGTAACTTTAGCACACCTTATCAGTGTATACCACGGTTAGGAAATAAAAATGACTTAATTTTTTTCGTTCGTTTGATAAATGTATACATCGAATCACCCTCAGATTGAGAGTGACCTATCTTAAAAAACGTTCGTGTAATATTAATATTCATTAATTTAGAAGCAAAAATATACATTAAAAACATTACTCGATTTCGATTTTGTTCCCGACAACAATTTGAATAAAATCTAAACTCTAGTGCCCCATCAGCAACCTTCCTTTCTGTACAATCAACTACTCAAATCATTGAGCCCCTATTTTACCTGCAGTTTCGTCCCATGCATAACAATAACTTTATGTAGATCCATTATAAAATATAGTAAAATTGTACACTTTAAACTTTCTTATATAGCAAAATAGTGATACTTCTGATTGCGGCGTAGTTGATATTTCTTGCAAATCAAAGCACGCAGTTACAATCTTTTTGTCTTTTGGGAAACCTTATCATGATTTTTAACTTAACTTTGTTTGCGATATGCACAGCATACTCCCTTCCCTTTTGGCTTTTCTATTTATCAGTTGCTGTTTTCTAAGCTTCATAAGTAAGACAATGATCCTATTTGGGTACAAAAAACCGATATTGAACACAGTATTAAAGATATGGCTATACTGATTTTTAGTAGCTATCTTGTCACTTAGTTTAGTTTACGCCATCCATTCACTATATAGTGAATACAAGTATGATGATAGCGGAACCAGGACAGTTTTCCTCTTTACTTCAGGGCGCGGCTCTCAGATGGTTTTTTTGAAGAACTAAAGTATGCATCTAATCTAGAATATCCCGAACAATCCAAACAATTTTTAAAATCGGACCACTCACTGCAGAATTACAACCCTTTTAATACTTGGACCTCTCAATAAGAGTTTTCTTCAACTACGTATGATTAACGTTCGCAAGAAAAGTTTTCTTCGAGTAATCAATTTCTCCTACGTTCCAGTGGTGTAACACACCGACGTCGCCGTGGATCAATGTAGTAAGCGTAAGACTACAGATCCCAAGGTCCTGGGTTCAAATACCGACGCGGCCGACTGCTTGAAAAATGACAGGTTAGCATTTTTCATAAAAATTACGCCCTCGTTCGGATGAGAGGTTAAATGGAGGTCCCGTGTGTGAGTGTTGTCATGCACGTTAAAAATCCCTACCTTGCCTGGAACGGCAAGGGTTCGGCAAAATTCTAAATTTCCAGGCAACAAAAAACTCGCCTCCTGGCCAATGTAGTACCTTCTGGTGGAGCATTGGAAATATAAATGCACGGTGTAGCACACCAAACTAGCCTAAAAAATTCCCTGTTACCCGCATTCCTTAAAAATTTTTAAATCGGACCATTACCCTAGCTGCTACCCCTATTTTTGGAGTTTTTTCCAAAACCCATTTTTTAACTATTGCCAGCAATCGCTTTTATGTTCGAGCTATCTAATAATAATAATAAAAGCTTTACTTTGAATCCAAATCTATTACAATCTTTGCAATAAGGTCAGCCCTAAAACCTAATTTCAATTTTTGTTTGCGCAAACTAAAATCGCGTATATGCTCCTTGTAGAATATTGATCTTTAAGAATTGTTTGAATTGGTTTACCATTTTCGTTTAAGGTATTTCAAGTTTTTCATGCCATACTTCGTCGCTTTCGACATCCAAAATTGCCACCTCCCTTATAAAGAACTTGCTGGTTTTATATTGGAAACCTTGAATATCCAGAATTTAGTACAATTCTTCTCCACGAAGACTAATTCTTAAATATTTGAACTTGACGCAGCATTTAAAGCAAATAGGATTTCTTAATCCAGTTATTACCTCTCCAAGCCATGCAATTAATAGTTTCTGTCCATGCTTGCGTTATCTTATAATTTTTTCTATACACCTGGGCGGGTATTGTCCAATTAGCTTGTTACCGGTACAGGGGAAAGCTTTGGCTCGAGTCATGACCCGCGAATTGAGCAGGCGATGCGAGACAACGGCTGTTTTAATTAGCGAAAATTTGGATTTGCACAGGGTAAGACGGTTGCTGCCAGAGTTCGTAGTCGAAGAAATCAAGTAGGCGAGGAAGACAAAGGAGTATTACATCGCCATGGCTTTGAACATTTTGGGAGCATTTGATAGTACCTATTGTCCATCTTTCGTTTAGGTGTTGGAACGTAGGGATTGTTCGCAAAATCTAATGTCATTGGTCAAAAGTTATTTCTGGGGTCGATTGGCACAGCTAATTATCTTCGAGTTAAACAAAGAAACTTCAAACACAGACGCAATAAACTACATTTACACCCAAAACTGCCTACATAACCTCATATCTGAAGACATATATACAAAAGAAATATCATTTGCAGCACGTAGATCAAAAATAGACAACTCAGACAATTTAATAATAAACAACAATACTGATTAACAACACGCACCTTTTTATAGAATACAAGGCCTGCCGCACGCGTGACTTAGTGTCCGTCACCAGGTGTTATAATTGCCAAAGATTCGACCACTCGGCAAAAATCTGCCGCTCCCAAGTGTCCTGTGGAAGGTGCGCAGGACCTCATACCACAAGGGACTGCACCCGACATGTACGAACTGCTTATGCATTAACAAACCACACGACCACATGGTGACTAATACCGAAACAACCACTTGAGATTACAGAAAGACGTATTGATTATGGACTTTAAACCCCTACAAGGAAAACAGACGCTAAACTCTCCCCATAACCAACTTTCCCTTCATGCAATACAAGTTAATCTCCAACATTCCCGAGCAGCTACTCTGGAATTTATTAAAGCACTTCCTGAAAATCACATCTCCATTGCTTTATTACAAGAACCCCACCTTATCAATAACAAAATCCCCCATCACTTCCACCTTATAGGCTATACAACCATTCTATCCCAATTGACCTTAACCTCCGCCATTATCATCACAGACCCTACAAAAGATGCCTCCTACATACAATATCTTTCAACATACTAAACTATAACAGTAGATCTTCATTGGAAATCTGGCGCCATATACCTAATCTCCTCCTACTTTCAATACGGACAAGACATCAACACTCACTTACAGCAACTAGATAATGCACTTAACGTTATAGGATACCGACCCATAATTATAAGTAGACGCCAACGCACGATCAACCCTATGGCACAACGATACCACTGACGAACGAGGCTCCCTTCTTGAAGACTTTATCCTCAAATTTAACTTACAAATCCTAAACACCCCTTCCCATATCCCAACATGGGAATCCTCTAACCACCAATACAGTATTGATGTAACACTCGCCACCCCATCCGCCGCTAATACCATCTCCACTTGGAAAATATCCCACATAATTCAAACAAGTGATCACAATCCTATAACTTTCAAAATACTACCAAACTTTCCACCACAAACCTTTTATAAAACCCCATGTTACAATACCCGTAAAGCCAAGTTAGGAGCAATTAATAACCAACCTCAATAAAAATACCACCATCTTTCCATCAAACACATACAAAAATACAGACCCCAACTCCTTCGCCACCACTATTATCACGAACATATATAACGCAGTTAAAGACACCATTCCATACAAATACTACACACAGACAACAAGCACATGGTGGACATTAGAACTTGACTCCAGAAGACGAACACTGAGCAAAGTACGACACCAACTTCAGAACGCCAAACGCAGACAGCACAACAACGTTGACGTACTTACACAGAAGTATAAAATAGCAAGGACCGAGTATAAAACACTGATAACAAATACCAAAAAACAACACTACATGACTATAATCAACGAACACACCAATGACCCCTGGAAGACATATCGTAAACTAATAAAATCACCATCTAACCATATACTTTCCACACCATCGAACCAAAGTGATCCCTCATTTCTTGATACCCTAACTACACTTCTAGATACAGTAATTCCCTTCACCATCCTTTATGCACATACTGAACAACAACAAGCAACAATACAATACGCAAATACACCACTAAACAATACACCAGATTATAACTTAGACATAGACTCATTAGACTCAATAGTACAAAACCTTGACCTTAACGAAGCCCCCGGCCCAAATCAAATCTCCAACCATATGATACAAAGATCCTGGCCTACCATTAAAGATTCCAGTATCCAACTTATCCGCAAATGAGTTACATCCGGTACGTTTCCGAATATCCTTAAAAATATTCAAGTATCTTCATATTAAAACCCAGCAAAACTCCTGAAAACCCAAAATCCTACCGCCTCATAGTACTTCTACCCACAATTGATAAAATCCTAGAGCGTATCCTTATCCAAAAGATCAACTCCCATATAGATAAACACTCCCTCCTTTCTGTAAACCAACATGGATTCCGTCCTGAACATAGTGCCGAGAGCACCATCCGATCTCGAATCACCACCAAACATCTCCCTCCAAATATGTAATAGCAATTTTTCTTGACTTCTAATCTGCCTTTGATCTTTTATGGTGCTCAATGTTCTCTCACAAATTAAAAAAAACCAACTTTCCTGGAAATATATACATCATCATCATTAGGTCTTCAGTCCTGGAACTGGTTAGACGCGTACCCTCATTGTTTCCTAGTCTGAACCAACCTACACATTTCCCTGAAATTTGCAGTCTGCATCTATCACTATCTGATCTAGGTCTACATCTACCTCCTTTTTCCTATCTTTGCTTGTAATATATCCCATACTAATCCCCAAAAATGGCTTAGAACGTATTCTGCCCTTTTATTTCTCCTATATTTTTCCACAGACATCCTTATTCCCCTACTATTTCT
This sequence comes from Platerodrilus igneus, assembly GCA_036346225.1. Taxonomy (NCBI): domain Eukaryota; kingdom Metazoa; phylum Arthropoda; class Insecta; order Coleoptera; family Lycidae; genus Platerodrilus; species Platerodrilus igneus. The sequence goes on from JARFIW010000273.1 coordinate 493,068, forward strand.
ATAACCTATTTGTCTGTTCATACCAATCATCCTCATACATCTGAAGCAGTACATTCCAAAAGGCCGCTAGCGTATTCCTGTCTGTTTTTTCTACTGCCCGTATTTCATATGCATACTGTGCTGTGCTGCACACATGTGCTTTCAACAATTTTCTTCTTGTTTCTATATTTGTTGCTTTTAATCATAGGCACTGTTCTTTCTCATTAGATGTAGTGTTCGGTCCCCTTCTATTGTTTTACAATTATATATCCTATTTCAAGTCAACGTTAATTACAGATATTTCACAACCAACCCTTGTAGTTGTTTATAATAATCATAAGATATATCTGCGCTTATCTTTTCGTCGTTAGGTGTTCCGTCTCAAAACTGATTGGATATGAACCTCCACTTATCTATATTCTGATCGAGCCTATACAGTTCCTAGATACAGCCCCATGTATTGTTTTCTAATTATATGCCCTATTTCACATAGATTCAGTGGTATGTGAAGGGGTTCAAGCAGCTTGTGGCTGCCAAGATCCCTCAACACTTAGACATTTGCCGAATTAATAGTTTTCCAGTAAATCTTTTCCCACAATTACCATTATTCGAGAATATTGCACAAACAATGCCTGTAGTTTCTTATAATCATCATCATGTAGAAGTACATTATTTTTTTTCATCATTAGTTTATCCATCTTGGGACTGGTTGGATGCGTACCTCCATTGATTTCTATTCTGAGCTAGCCTACACAATTCCCGGAAATTCCTACAGCCTACATCTTTCACTATCTGTGTGCAATAACCTAGGTCTACCTCTACTTTTCTTTTTTCCTATCTCTGCTTCCAATATATTCTGCACTATTCCCTCATGCTGTAGTATGTGGCCTATCATCCTATCACTTCTATATTTTACCGTTTTCCACAAATTTCTTTTTTCTCCTACCATTTTTAGTACCTCATTGTTCTTAACTTTAGCTGTCCATGACATGTTCATCATTCGTCTTTAACACCATATTTCAAAGACTTCTATCTTTTCTTGTTCGCTTCTCCTACTGTCCAGGCTTCACAATCGTACAATGCTGTGCTCCACAGATATGTTTTAAGCAATCTTTTCCTTGTTTCTGTGTTTGTTGGCTTTGAACACAGCAGTTGCTTTTCTTGTTAAATGTAGCACGATCTTTGTTTTATATCTTTTGGGCTTTTCCCATCTTGCGTAATTTGGTTTGCTAAGTAGCAGAAATTCTTAACCTCTTGTAAGTTCTTGTTAACTATTTGTATTCTTATTTTTGATTTATCTTCCCCTCGTTTGCATACTAGAACTTTCAGTAGGGTATATACAGGGCTACGACTTACCCATGCAAATCTTAAATTCGCACAATAGTTTTCTTCGACTAAGCATTTTATAACCCTAGGCACGGATAATTTCAACATTTGCAACGAATTCGCACATTTAATAACAAAAATCTGCACAATAGTTTTCTTCAACTAAGCAATTTTTAGCCCCAGGCATGGCTAATTTAATTAAATTCTAATTTGTGCAATTATTCGCACATCTGGCAAAGGGTCAGCACCCCGATCTGGCACGGATCTTGTTCTCAGCACCCCGATCTGGACCATCTAACCTTTAATCGGCAAATATTCGCCTAAATTTGCACAATAGTTTTCTTCAAGTAAGCATTTTTTAGCTCCAGGCATGGCTCGTGCTATCGGCACCCTGATCTGGACCGTCGGACCCCACGTCATCCTTCTCCAGGACCACCGGATAGGCAAAATTATTCCGCTACTGTTTCTGTCTGATACATTACTCCTTATGGAGCCCTCCTTATGGGAATTAACATACCGGATTGTCTCTGTCTGATACATTACTCCTTATGGAGCCCTCCTTATGGGGCCACCGCATAGGCAAATTCTTCCGCTAATTTATTTAATCTTTTAAACTAATCTAATACATAACTAGATTAATCCATTAACCCTAATGCAATCTTTTGCAAATTAAATTCTTATTTGCCACAATCCCCCGTCGGGGCCCCGACAGGGGCACCGAATAGGCAAATTCTTCCGGATTAAGCTGATTAAGAGTCAATTTAATTACATCAATTAATTATTTATTAAAGCATTATATAATAAAAATACAAAGTCATCTTAAATTTGACTCCCATTTGAGCATATGCATGACAATTTCTAAATTTGCCTTAATCATCTTAACACCCCCAAATCTTCACCACTACCGCACAAATCAAACCACACCAAAGTTTGCCAAAAAAGGTACCAATTTTGACTATGACATCACAGTAGTATCCAGCGTATAAATGTATTATTATTATTATTAACAACCCATTGGAAAATAACAATAAGCGTTAATACAGTTTATTCAGTATACTAATCATTAATAGCACAAATTTGCATGCAGTTAAGATCATAGATCATAGATCGAACAAAAAAAAATTCCGCAAAATGACAAAATGTTAATTTTAGTCTAATTCAAAGTCTATGTTCATTGTTGCACCGACTTTACCCCTGCTAATTATATAAACATTTTTCTTACCATCAATTAGCTCGCTGAAGGTTTTTATTCCATCAAGTTTTAAGTAGTTGAAAAAGCGCTCTGGTAAAAACACAAAAAAATCATCGCTTTCAACAATAGCACGATCTCCATACTTTGTTGACACAGGCCTGACTCCTAAGACACGATATTTTTCATCGGTGACAAGCTCGGAAGCACTTATTGTAGTTTTACGCTTCATAACCGCATTTAATTTTGCAAAATCCATATTATATGAGCTGGCAAATAAGAAAATAAAGAGTTAAAAATTAGGGCGGAAATTTAAATATTACAATTAAATCACTTATGAGGTAAGACCGAAATATAACTTTTAAAAATGCAAAAGACATAATTCTGCGTCTTGATGCAAGAATATTAATTTTAAACTAAAAAAGGACTTACCTCCTGCTTGTACCTCGTTCTTCGGAAGTTGAAACAGATATTTTTGAGCTAGAAACCCTAGGCCAATACTTATATGAATCGACAGGTTCTTTCCGATTAACATAAATCCTGTTATAAAACACGACCATCGACTTTGATACCCTTTCACCGAACTCTCTACTTTCATATTGTTTATGGAAAAATTCGAAAATGTTTCTTAACCCTAAGGTATTTTGTTGGCGTTACATTAAATCACGATAATTACATGGTTTTAAATAGAGGTATTGGCAAACTAAAAGCTGCTAAAATACATATTGCAGAAGCAGTCTTTGAGAAGGATTCGTACTTTAGATATATGCGTAAATAAAAATTCAAACTATAACAATATCTAACCCAAAAAGGGCTCCATATTTAAAATGAACTCTTTAGCGTAAAAGCACTTCTTAACAAGAGATAATTCGCGAAAAATATTACCCAAGAAATGAATTTAATTACGGAAATATCTATAAAACAAATAATAAATAACGTCTTCAACCTTATTAAAATGTAACATAATTAATAACCGGTAATTTGTTGGCACAAATGCAAGCTCTTTGTATGCATTACGATACATTACTCGTAGAACTGAATTGTGAAAACTTACAGATTTTCAATAATATTTACGTAGAAAAGAGCGTTAAAACGCCGTGTTATTTATAATACAATAGCATATTATGCAAAATCCGGAAACCTTGAACTTCTGCAAAACGATAACGAGCGAGCATAAGTTATCAATGTTTATTTATTTTCAGGCTAATTATACATCATCGTTAAAGCACTGAACAATGTCATAGTCATTTACACTTATTAGAATGTAAAAGGAATATTTTGGATGACAGAAAAACAAACTCATTCTATACATTACGAAACATTACTCATTAGAATCAAATTGCGAAAGTTTTCAAAAATGTTTTATTAGCCTTAATGCATTTGTAAAACAACGCTGCATCAAATCCTGATAATTACATGGCTTTAAATAGAGGTATTGGCAAACTAAAACTGCTAAAATACATATTGAAAAAACAGTCTTTGAGAAGGATTCGTACTTTAGATATATGTGTAAATAAAATTCAAACTATAACAATATCTAAACCAAAAACGCTCCATATTTAAAATGAAATCTTTCATGTGAAAACGCCATGGTAATTAAAAACGTCATTTCATCATCTATTTACATCGTTATAACATCCGGATTTTCCAAAGCATAGTTTAAACCTTGTTTAATTTTGGTGAATGTAAAACTAATTAAAAGAAATCCTAGTTGTAATGTATATAAATGCGAGAAAAACGGAAGTCTAAATCAGTGCAGTTACCGGTTTATCTAAGTAAAACGCAAAATATTTTTTTTACCATCCTCCAGTTTGAATCTGAAAGGGTAAGTACATTTTTGTTTTACAGTATTTTACTATACCGCTTGAAAATATATTGCATTGTATTTGCTTAAATTAAATACTAAACTGAAAAACTTATCATTTTCTCTGCATGTTCTAAACCGCAATTAAAAACGGGACCTAGTACAATAATTTTTAGCAATATATCGCAACAGGACAAGTAGCCAAGAAAACATATAGATTTTGTAAAATATCATCTGAACGGGTTAGTACGGCGACCCAACCATTAAGTATATTTTGCTATAAATAGTACCTGTATATGGAACCGTTTATGTAACAAACATCATCACCCGCGTCCTTATAGCTAACAAAGTTGTAGGTGTTTATTGCAGTTGACAGGGTTTAGCATCCTTGGAAAAAATCAGTAACAAAATCTATTACACATACCGCGAGGAGGCCCGACAGCATATGCCAAAACGAAACGGTTCTTCTGAAACGAAACCGTTCATCTTGGAATATGGTATCAGACTTCCACCCGGTATGTGTAATAGATTTTTGTTTCTGATTCATCCATGGATACAAGTCCTTAATAAAATACGACTTACAAAATAAAAACATTTTCAAAATCTTAAAATAAATTTTACAAATTTAATAGTCTTTTAAGTGTTTATGTAATGCATACAAAGAGCTTGCATTTGTGCCAACAAATTACCGGTTATTAATTATGTTACATTTTAATAAGGTTGAAGACGTTATTTATTATTTGTTTTATAGATATTTCCGTAATTAAATTCATTTCTTGGGTAATATTTTTCGCGAATTATCTCTTGTTAAGAAGTGCTTTTACGCTAAAGAGTTCATTTTAAATATGGAGCCCTTTTTGGGTTAGATATTGTTATAGTTTGAATTTTTATTTACGCATATATCTAAAGTACGAATCCTTCTCAAAGACTGCTTCTGTAATATGTATTTTAGCAGCTTTTAGTTTGCCAATACCTCTATTTAAAACCATGTAATTATCGTGATTTAATGTAACGCCAACAAAATACCTTAGGGTTAAGAAACATTTTCGAATTTTTCCATAAACAATATGAAAGTAGAGCGTTCGGTGAAAGGGTATCAAAGTCGATGGTCGTGTTTTATAACAGGATTTATGTTAATTGGAAAGAACCTGTCGATTCATATAAGTATTGGCCTAGGGTTTCTAGCTCAAAAATATCTGTTTCAACTTCCGAAGAACGAGGTACAAGCAGGAGGTAAGTCCTTTTTTAGTTTAAAATTAATATTCTTGCATCAAGACGCAGAATTATGTTTTTTGCATTTTTAAAAGTTATATTTCGGTCTTACCTCATAAGTGATTTAATTGTAATATTTAAATTTCCGCCCTAATTTTAACTCTTTATTTTCTTATTTGCCAGCTCATATAATATGGATTTTGCAAAATTAAATGCGGTTATGAAGCGTAAAACTACAATAAGTGCTTCCGAGCTTGTCACCGATGAAAATATCGTGTCTTAGAGTCAGGCCTGTGTCAACAAAGTATGGAGATCGTGCTATTGTTGAAAGCGATGATTTTTGTGTTTTACCAGAGCGCTTTTTCAACTACTTAAAACTTGATGGAATAAAACCTTCAGCGAGCTAATTGATGGTAAGAAAAATGTTTATATAATTAGCAGGGTAAAGTCGGTGCAACAATGAACATAGACTTTGAATTAGACTAAAATTAACATTTTGTCATTTTGCGGAATTTTTTTATGTTCGATCTATGATCTATGATCTTAACTGCATGCAAATTTGTGCTATTAATGATTAGTATACTGAATAAACTGTATTAACGCTTATTGTTATTTTCCAATGGGTTGTTAATAATAATAATACATTTATAAGCTGGATACTACTGTGATGTCATAGTCAAAATTGGTACCTTTTTGGCAAACTTTGGTGTGGTTTGATTTGTGCGGTAGTGGTGAAGATCTGGGGGTGTTAAGATGATTAAGGCAAATTTAGAAATTGTCATGCATATGCTCAAATGGGAGTCAAATTTAAGATGACTTTGTATTTTTATTATATAATGCTTTAATAAATAATTAATTGATGTAATTAAATTGACTCTTAATCAGCTTAATCCGGAAGAATTTGCCTATCCGGTGCCCCTGTCGGGGCCCCGACGGGGGATTGTGGCAAATAAGAATTTAATTTGCAAAAGATTGCATTAGGGTTAATGGATTAATCTAGTTATGTATTAGATTAGTTTAAAAGATTAAATAAATTAGCGGAAGAATTTGCCTATGCGGTGGCCCCATAAGGAGGGCTCCATAAGGAGTAATGTATCAGACAGAGACAATCCGGTATGTTAATTCCCATAAGGAGGGCTCCATAAGGAGTAATGTATCAGACAGAGACAGTAGCGGAATAATTTTGCCTATCCGGTGGTCCTGGAGAAGGATGACGTGGGGTCCGAGGGTCCAGATCAGGTTGCCGATAACACGAGCCATGCCTGGAGCTAAAAAATGCTTACTTGAAGAAAACTATTGTGCAAATTTAGGCGAATATTTGCCGATTAAAGGTTAGATGGTCCAGATCGGGGTGTTGAGAACAAGATCCGTGCCAGATCGGGGTGCTGACCCTTCGCCAGATGTGCGAATAATTGCACAAATTAGAATTTAATTAAATTAGCCATGCCTGGGGCTAAAAATTGCTTAGTTGAAGAAAACTATTGTGCAGATTTTTGTTATTAAATGTGCGAATTCGTTGCAAATGTTGAAATTATCCGTGCCTAGGGCTATAAAATGTTTAGTCGAAGAAAACTATTGTGCGAATTTAAGATTTGCATGGGTAAGTCGTAGCCCTTTATATACCCTACTACTTTCGTTTTATTTTTGTTAATTTTCATACGGTATCTCTCTGTTAGAATAGTTTCCGTTTCATTAAGAGTAGCTTCTAACTCATTCTTGCTAGATGCTAATACCGCTATATCATCTGCAAATCTAAGCATATCAATTTTTTGTCCCTGAATACTAATTCCAAATGTCTTCCTGCATTTAATAGTATTCATTGCCTCTTCAATGTACAAGTTAAAAATGAATGGGGATAGGGCACATCCCTGTCTCACCCCTTTTCTAATATTTACTTCTCAACGTTCCTGCTTTAATTCTATTACTGTTTGCTCTTTGTATAAGCTATGTACTATTCGTCTATCCCTATATAACTCATTCCAATCTTTTTGAGTATTTCGAACATTTTTTTCTATTTTACATTGTCGAATGCTTTTCCAGATCTACAAACCCTATATACATGCTTTAAACCTTTTTCTATTGTTTTCTGCATTATCACTCTCGGAGCCAAAATAGTCTCCCGTGTTCCCCTGTTTCGTCTAAACCCAAACTGATATTCTCTTAGTATTTTTTCAGCTCGTTTTTCTTGTCGTCTTTGTACAATCCTAGTTAATATTTTTAACGCCTGCGCTGTCAAACTTATTGTTCGATAATTTTCACATCTAACCGCGCGTTTTTTTATATAGTTACCATGATGTTACGTTTGAAATCTTTGGGTATCTCTTCTGTCTCATACATATAGTTTACAAGTTGGAAGAGACGTTCTGTTACTGCTTGTCCAGCGGCTTTTAGAGTTTTTGCTTGCACCTTATCTGTACCGGGCGCCTTACCATTTTTCAGACCCTTTAATGCTGATCAAACTCATCTCTAAGTATAGGATATCCTAAGTCATCATTTTCAATGTCTGATTCCTGTTTTAATCTATACACTTCTTTCTACCCGCGTCCTTTATATTTCTGCTATAAGGTTTTATATCCCTAAAATTGATTTTAATTAGTTTGTATGCTTCATATGTGTTTCCTATTTCCATCTTAGTTTGTATCTCTTTGCACTTTTCATTAATACATTGTTCTTTAGCTTTCCTGCATTTGTGAATAATTTCCCATTTTAATGCAGCTTTATATCTCTGTTTTCCTGTTTCGTCTGATTTATTTTTGTATTTTCGTCTTTCTTCTATTAAATTCAGGATATCCTTTGTTATCCAGGGTTTTTTATTTTCTTTTTGTGTATAGCCCAGAATATATCTGGCCGACATGTCTAAGCTGGATTTAATATTATTATATTCTGTTTATACTTCCTTAGTATCAGATATTTTCCCGATATCTTTCAGCAATTCATTTGACTTTTTTTCGAATCTTGCTTGAATATCTTTATCTTTTATTTTCTCAAAGTCAAAGTGCCTTTTTCCGTTTCTTTTTTCAAATTTTTAAATTCAAGTGAGGCCTTCATGATTACGATGTTGTGGTCAGTATCTGTATCTGCTTCTGGTAGCTTCTACAGTCTTTTACTTGATTTCCAAACCGTTATCTAACACGAATATAATCTATTTGATATCTTTCTATCGTTCTCTAGCATGATGTTGAAATAATGTGTTTGTGATGATTAATTTGTTCTTGTCGCAAAATTCTACTAGCCTATTTCTCCTGTCGTTTCTCGTGTCTAAGCCAAATGAACCTACTACCGCTCCTTCCATACCCTTACCTACCACTGCATTAAAATCCCCCGTAGTTATTAAATTTTTATGTCCTTTTACGTATCTTAATAAGTCTTCGATATCTTTGTAGATAGCCTCTATCTCTTCGTCACTGTAGCTTGAGGTGGACACGTATACTTGTATTGTTACTGTATTTACCGGTTTAGATTCTAATCTATCCATGAGTCCTCTTTCGTTCTTTTGTAAGCAATTTTCTACACAATGTCCTATCTTTTTTCGTGTTACTATCTCCACACCTGAATTTTCTTCCTCTGATCGTGTATGAATTACCCTGAAGTTTCCACTCCAAAAATCCCCCGCCTCTGGCCACCGACTTCGCTAATCCCTACTATGTCTAGTGCTAACCTATTCATTTCACTTTTCAGATTCTTTAGCTTACCTACTTGCTTCATATTTCTAACATTTCACGCTCCGACTCTTATTCTGAACTTTCCGATCGCATCTTTCTAAGTAGTCCCCTCCTGGAGATCCGAATGGGGGACTATTTTAACTCCGGAATCTTTTACCCCAGAGAACGCCATCATGTTTATAACAATTTAAGTACGCTGTGTATTTGGGAGATAATGTGGTGGTTTCCCGTTGCCTTTTACATCGCGGTAGCGTGTCTTAGACTGCCATACTGCCCCTATTGTCTCTCCCAATCTAAGTACCGAAAGAGCCGCTGTCCTCTTTCGGGGACCTGTCTTAGTCTGGTTCGTCACTAACGACCCTACTACTTTGGTTGGACCTGTAGTTTGGCTCTTTAGCTCATTAGAACACGCAAGCCATTTCACCTGTTCTAGTAATCTAGAACTTCGGCAAGGTGCAGGTCCATTCGAAATGGAACCAAGAAATACTATATATATGAATAAAATGTACAGCTAGGCAGCGCTTAAACCTATAAATTACATAACCAACGAATTATGAATTATAAAGTACTGCTAGCTTTTGTACAATCAATATTTGTTGTAAATGTCTTGACGCAATTCAGTTAAGATTTGTCATTAATTAATTACACATTTTATAAGTCCATACTAACAAAATTGTTGGTAAAACAGTAGATAAGTTAAATGACATTTTCAAAGCACAAATAGCTCTTTACATTCATCAAAAATTTAAATATACTTATTTGATCTAAAAATCTTACCTTTTTTCAACCCCTTTGACTTATTTCAAAGCGCAAGGTTCGTGCTTATTAATTTTGGATTCGCAACCCCTTTGAACTTAAAAGAAGCATAGAAAATACGCTTCATACTGTAAAACGTTTAAATGTGTGACCTATTTACATAAGTGGATCTTGCCTTATTTCCAGAAGTTTAGCTGACAAAGTTAGCGCTTTGCTTTCTGTTTGTGTCAGATTTAAGTGCTTTAATATAGGAGTTGAACAGAGCACATCGTATAAGCAATTTTTTATAGGTCAGATATATAATTTAATATGAAATTGCGGCTAAAGTACTGTTGACTACGTAGTCAATTGGGCGCTGGTATAAAATGAAGTTCCAGTGTATTAAATTTTTTTTTCTTGTAAAAAGGGAAATGCGGTTAGAATGCTTTCCTATTCCAAAAACCTCTGCTGAAAGGTTAGGCGTAGATGAAAATTTATCTGTTTTCCACAGGAGGTTAAAACAACGGATTAGCCAAGCGCCACTAGATCTGTGAAGATCTATATAAATTTGACCAGCGTTTCTCAACCTTTTTGGCCCGCGGACCAGTAAAATTTGTAAAAAAAAATTCGCGGACCAGTGATATTTTTTTAACAACAAAATTTTACTAGGTATTATAAAACTACTACATAAGTTAATTTTAACATTTTTATTATCATATACTTACAATAATATTTAAATGTAAAGATAATTATAAAAAAAATCACAAACTCGTGGACATAGGAACACAATAAAAAATATCACTCTTACGATTACTAAAAAATTAAATCAAAAGCATTTACAAAAAAATATAATTTGTTGTTTGTTTGTAATAATAATTATTAATAAATAACAAACCCTTGACAAAAATTACAACAAAAAATGTCAGAAATTATAGAAATAATCACAAAATTCTTGTATATGAACACAACAAAATAATCCAACATGTGATACTACACTATAATTAAATATCTATATTTTTATATAGGCATGTATTATTAATGAGAAGATTGCGGTTGCTCTTCTTCAATCAACTTTTCAATTGTGGGTTCTAAATTAGTCAATCTAAGTCTGAGCGGTGAAATAACTGAAAGACCATTTCTAAATTAATTTTTTATTACCGTCATAGATGAAAATCCCGCTTCACATAAAAATGTAATTGGGAAAGGGACTAACATTTTCATTTCTTTCTCGTATAGAGAGGGATATTCATTTTTCAATTTGATCCAAAATTTATATACAGACATTGCTGAAAAACTAGCTTTTAACATAATATCTGTATTAATCTCAAGGAGGGACTCATATTCTCTGTCACTTAAATTTAACTTACTACTGTCATATGGTATGAAGGGGTTTGTTATCCACACACCTCTTTCACACGTGGTTTCTTCAGATGGGAAATATTTTTCGAAACTATTTTTTTAAAGATTGTTAGTGATGCCCAATGATTATATTTAATTTTGATACGTTTAAATCTTGTTGCAACTTAACAAAATCAAAATAATTATTAAATATATCAATATTATTTTATTTACTTTATCCGCCCAAAAGCTAATTTTTTTCTTAAATCCATCTATTTTATTAAATAAATGAACCGCATTTATAGAAGTTCCTTATAAACTCAAATTTAAATCGTTGATATATGAAAATATATCACTTAAATATGCTAGTTTTGCAACCCATTCTACATCAGACAAATGCATACTTAAAGGATTATTTTTTATTTCTCTTAAAAATATTTCTACTTCCGTCTTTAATTCAAAGAGCTTGGTTAAAATCTTACCCCGCGAGAGCCATCGAACTTCTGTATGCAGTAATAACTGCTCATGTTCGGCACCAACCTCCTGACAAAATATTGCGAATAATCTACTATTTAAATCGCTTTTTTTGATAAAATTAATAATTTTTGTAGATTCCGCTAAAACCTCATATAAATCTGTAGATAAATTTTTCTCTGCTAAATGGTGTCTGTGGATTATACAATGGGTAATTAATTAATCAGAATTAATTGCTTGCTGAAGTCTTTTAATACACCACACTGTCTACCAACCATACTAGCCGTCCCATCGGAACACACACCTACGCAATTTTTTCCATTCTAAAGAATGTTTAATAACATAAGCATTAAGTGTTTTAAAAATCTCATCACTTGTTGTATATGAAACTAATTCTATACAACACAAGAATTCTTCTTTTATTTTTTCCAAAATAAAATCAATATATCTAACATAGCAAATTAATATGGCCTTTTTTAGAAAAATCGAATGATTCGTCAATTTGTATTGCAAAAAATGTTGATTCCTTTATCTTTTGTATTACTTGGTATTCCACATTCTCTGATAATTTTTTAATTCTTCTTCTTATAGTATCATTAGATAAAGGAATCGATTTGATTGTATCAACAGCAGAGAGTCCAAACATCTCTAAACAAATGTCCATTAACACAGGTTTTATTAAATTTTCCCCACTAGTAAATAATTTTTTGGTTTTAGCAATCGAAAGAGCAACTAGATACGAACATTTTAATAGTGACTTTTGTTTAAATGTTTTTGTTTGTAATCCTAATTCTTGTTTTTACGTGGTTTATTTTCCATCTCGGAATGTTTAGCCTTCAAATGTGGTAACATTTTCGATGGTTTCATAGCATCAGTTACCAAAACTTCATGGCAAATGATACACATCGGACGTACATCTTCTTTCGTAGAAAAATTGTCCGTGGACTAGTAAAATTTTTCCGCGGACCACTGGTGGTCCGCCGGACCAGCGGTTGAGAATGGCAGAATTAGACAACACCGGCAAGGAATGTGTAAAAACCTTGACGTGAACAAACCTTAAAAAAGCACAAATACTTTATATTAAAATTTACAAATCTGAACCTGAAAGAAAAACGTATTGTAACGAAAACTCTATTTACACAAATAACAGCTCTTTATTTTCAAACTTATTATACAAGTCTCAACAACTCGTGGATACAATAGAATTTGCTAAAAGGTTTACCAACGCTTTCTTACTAGCTAATCCCTGATGGTACAAGCATTATCATTTTAACACTACGATGATATCTTCTAAACTACTATCGAAGCACTAAAATTGACTATACAAACGCTAGTTATTAATTTATATAATCACTACAGTAATATATATCAACAGAAAGTAATTTATGTAAACAGTAATTTATGTCACATATGTATCACTATTTATTTCATATCACAATTCTGGAGCTTGATAGAAAAAGGGCCAATATCCAAAAATTGCATTTAGCAGCTAATAATTCTTACTAAAGTTGCATATTTTACTCACCAGACAGGCTAACGTCCTCAAGTAGTATACTATTTGATTATTTTAATTATCAACTGGCCATCTTATGTGTACATGTGTGGACATTGGCCGCCGAGTGTGACCCACTAAATGTACTTTAATATTCCTAACCTCAAATTTTACTTGAAATATTTGACCTACACAACTAGTGCAGATGTGTAATGTGCAGGTGAATAAAAATGAGTAAAGAACATTAGATATATTGAAAAAATGTAAGGAGATTTGTGATAAAGGTAAACTTGTTAAGCTGACATAAAATTAAAATTTTTACTTCCTATTTCTGGTTTTTATTTTAGATAATGCAAATGATATTGCTTCTACATCATCGTCATGTGAGACGCAACAACACTGAGTCGATATCTCCTATTACTTTTGACTCTGCTTTTCTGTTAAATTACGATTTAAATAATCTGTTGGAGCCACTATTGCCGGTTGAATATGTGAGTGGAATGCATTTGTATTATGGTTTTATAATATTTTGTGTGTTCTACCTAGGTTTATGTTATAAGGAGTTAACACCTGTCAATCAAGTTTTGGTGGACAGTTGTGACGTAAACACCTAGATCATGTCTATGTATTTGTTGTAGCCAGTAATGAATAGCAATATTTCCCTGCTAGGTATTTACAGTTTAAAAGAAAAAACGTAGGTTCTCTGAAACACTTAAAGAATATTTCGGATAACTTGAAATTTTTTAAACATTGAAAAGTTGATGGCACTGTTGTGACTCCGTTTTTTAGTTTGCAGGGTTTAGAGTTACGTACAACCAAAATGACTGGCAAAAATACTGTATAATATTTTATTTGATAGCTGGGAAATTTAACAAAAAAAATACCCCTAAAATGTGTATGTTTTATTCAAATACCAGTAAGGTTCTTTCAATAATTACTAACAATTTAAAATTCTCTTATAGGAATCGATAAACTTACAAGAAAATCAAAACTCTTCTGATAGTGATGATTCACTGCGAGATCCAGATTTTGTATGATCAGGCAGTACGGATCTAGAAGAGAACGAAGCTTACAGTCGTAAAAAAATGTATCCGGTAACAGTGGAATTTGAGGTACGAGAATGCAGTTTAAAATGATTTGAAAAGTACTGATAAAATATTTCTTTTTAGAGCATTCAGGCCGAAAATAACGAAAATTTAGATAATGTGTCTTAAAATGAAAGTATACAAAACGAAACCCAAATTATTAGACCAAGTCAACGGCCCATTTTAGAAAATATTTGAAAGCGTAAAGTAGGCTTTCGGCAAAAGAAATTCGAAGAAGAAAGAACCAGAAAACGTATAAGGAATGAAAAGACTTGAAAGAAAAATGTCAGAAGAAAGCAGAAAGAAAATGGCTAAGAATATGTGTCGAAAAAAGGAAAAAAGAAATAAAGAAACCCTGCAAATGCAGACTAAAATGCTATGAAAATATTAACGAAGAGCGAAGAATAAAAATATTTGAAGACTTTTATAAATTGTCCAGAGATGGTCAAGATCACTATATTTCAAAAACAATTAAGGAAACCAAAAAAGAGAGAGAAAGAATTCGAGTATCTACAAAAACAAAAATAAAAAAAGATGAAAACCGAAGACATTATACAAGGAAGTACTATATTACTAACACAGACGGGCAAAGTATTAACGTATGCCAAACTATGTATCTCAATACGTTTGATATAACTTTAAAGAAGGCGAGGATAATCGTTGAGAAAAAGAGAGTACTGATTCCAATATTTGTCGAAAGGATAGCCGTGGAAGACATTTAAAACACAGAAAAATCGAAGAGGATAAGAAAGATGTAATTAGAAAACATATTAATAGTTTTCCGACTTATAGTAGCTATTGTTCTCGAGAGCGAACCTCAAAGAAATATTTAAGGTCAGATCTATCCATTGTACTTATGTACATACTGTACTGAAAGAAATATAAAATATGAAAAAAATCTCAGTACAGAAAAATTTTTATCGAGGAATTTAATTTTTCTTTTCGTACTCCAGCAAATAATACGTGTGCCAAGTGTGATCGTCTGAAATTAAGCTTGCAGCCACTTGAAAATAAATAGTTGTCCACCGAAGAAGAAAAACTAAAACAAAATTAATAAATGAAAAAGAAATACATCTTAATTTGGCCAAAAGCGCTTATGAACAAAAATCATCAGATACAGAAAAAAATAAGAAAAACCGATAATTTGTAATTGCGTCTTTCGACTTGGAGAAATGCTTGCCAACGCCATATCTCCGCAATAGTGTTTCATTTTATAAGAGACAACTTTGGACGTACAACCTAACCGTGTATGAAACAAACAATTTGGGGAGTGATGGGATATGTTTTTCTGGAATGAATCGGTTCTTGGCCGTAGAGGTCAGGAAATAGCAGCATGCATCAGAAAATTACTTTTTTCCTTGCCATATGAAGTCGAAGCTCTAAAGTGACTTATGTTCAGGACAAAACAGAAATATTTTATGTGTACCATGCTTTGTTTTGTAATGCATGAAATGAAAAAGAAAAAAAAATGTAAAATAAATTCATCATAAATGTGTGAAACCTGGGCATACCCATATAGAGGCCGATATTATTCATGCCGCCATCGAATCCAGCAAGAAAAAAAAACCGAAATTGAAGGACTAATTTTATAAAATCTGTACATAGAAACCTTTCATTAAAAGTTGTTGATATGTAGCAAAAAGATTTTTTACATTTTAAAAGCCTACTAACATGTAAACTGGTACACCACAAGCAAAATGAGGAAGGTGAAGTTATTCCATGGATGCGCATCAAATGGATTAAAGTTACCCACAAGAATCATTATCAACTACTTTAAAAAACTAGCTTAGTCGAAGGTGAAACATTTAAAAAAATTGACTTGTAAAAGGGTTCCAAAAGGAATCGAAACAATGATTTGAAGATTGATGAACTCAAACCAATTAATTTGGAAATCTTACCTCTAGCAGATCTGAAAGTTAGCAATTTACTAGATTTTCTTTCTTATATTAACGAATATAACAAGCCTTTCTACGAAAACCTTAAAAGATTTACACAGCTTGATGCTGAAGATATTCCTGATTGAATGATCATGGGAATTAATTTTTCGTCTTTCAAAGGTTTTTCATTACTAAAATAAAACATTTGCCTTGAAAATAATGTTTTATTATTAATTAATTTAGGCCGATGTCCACTTTTTTATCATTTTTCTTAGGATCTATGTCCATATTTTTGATTATTAAACGAAATTAGAAAAATACTATACACTCTGTCAAAATGACTACTTTTTTATAATTATAGACCTCAGGAAATCATACTTATAATAATATATTTATTCCCTTATTGAACGATCTAACTTTATAAACCTTTTAATTTACATTTTCTTTAAACAAGTGAAATGAACATTGACCTTTTCTTTACCAAGTTCCAGAATTATCAAAGCTATAAACTAGAACTTATTACAATCAAAGCTTCAATTACAGTTGAACTTCAATACCCATTACGGCTATTTATACGTACGAAATGCACCCGTAATTTTGAGAACATTCCGCGAATTATGCAAATAACATTATCGAGATTTCCTATTATAATGTAAATAACCCTTAAATTCAAAAGGCTTGTACCTCTCTATTAAGTTTGTAGCAGGTACGCCCTTAAATGAGAGTAGGCGAGTTAGCGTACGGCAGGTAGTAAAGGACTTCTGCGCGAGCTTCCAGTGGTAAGGAACGACACGCTAGGACCATTTGATTAATTTTAGTACGTGATATAATTGATAATTGTTTTATGTATGCTAGCTGATACCTTTTTTTGTAGTTTGGTAGTGTAATATTGTGTGTATCAACCTGTAAATTATCTTGTAATTTACGTAGCAATATTAATAAACCAGTATTCAGCTTGTTTGGTTTATGTTTTAATCACACACCCGCACAATTGGCAGCCGCAACGTGGGTGTAGAAGCTAATTTTCAATGATTAGATAGTGAGATTAAATCATACAAAATCAGAAGACATCAATTTCAAGGTAGAATCTAAAAACATTTTCTATTAATAATTACATTCAAGAAGTAACCCTCGCATACTTTGGTGTTGTATATAGAGAAAGTCATGAGTAACGACCGGTTTCTGGTTGTCTTTGAACGTTCGGGCTTTAATACATCAGCTGGCGACAGCATGCAAAGTGCATTAACAATACGATAAACCTAACATATTTTTGGCCGGGATGTCATTGCCGAAAATGCCTGCATCAATAATAAACTGTTCGGTTAGTATTGTATTTGCTTAAAAAAGTGTTCAATCGTTTGAACCTTTCTTCGATACGTTGGTTGGTACTATTTAGTTTGGGTGCATGTTATATGCACGCAAATAATTTAAATGAATAATGGATGTACATAAATGTTTAGTCTGTTATAGTTTAAAATTGTGGTAAATATTTTAATTTGGATTAAAGTACGGGAGATGTCACTAAAAAAGAATAAAAATCGTGAGGCAGAGTCGGATTCGATCTCGGATTCAATAAGCCAGTTACTAGAAAGCAAGAGGGCGTTGTAACATAATATTACATTAATGCAATCTAATAATAGATAGTTGGTCGAAAAGCTTGATTTATCAATGAAAGATGTAAATAGTAATTTAAAAAATATTAGTACTGATGTATCGTCAAGTGTTGTTGAAGGAAATTAAAATTAAAGATAGAAATTCTAGTACCTATGATAATCAGGAGGACGCAAGTTATGTGATCCCACATTTATTATACCTATGAAACTAATAAAGATATTAGGAAATGTTAGGATATATTAGGAAAGTGCAACAATGTCATAAAAGACAAATTGCAACAATTTATTACAATTTAATTCAATTATTTCAGTTCCCACGAGTGGAAACGCTACAAAGTAGCACAAGGATAAGTGACACTGCAGATGTCAGGTCACAGATGGTCGTAGGATGTCACGTACCGAGATTACGCAGAATAAGCCTGCAACATTGTAATTATGAATAGCTTTTAAGATAGCAACTAAGTATTATGAATAGGGTCAAGGGTAAGCGGACATTAGGTCCGCAAGTTCCCACAGAATTGTAAAGAGGTAGGGAGATTATAAAACGACCGGGAGCTCCACTCTCAGTCAGTTCATCAACGTTCAGCTTTCACATTGCAGTCCGTCGGTAACTCACTTGTACAATTAATTATTAATTTGGAACTTAAAGTAATAATTCAAGATTGTCTAAATTCAATATTTAACTTCTGTACAAACTTAAATAAATGTGTTAAGAATCAAAGAAGTCTTTTTAAAAAGGAACGCTCGAAGCCACGAATCTTAACTCGCGAAGGAAATGAAAATAAAAGGGCTAATGTTGAAAAGGAGATGGAACCTTGCAGCAGCCGAGGGTTTGGTATACAACGAAATTGGACATACATGAGTTTATTTAAAGAGTTGGGGGGTTTAAGTTTAATATTTACTTTAATGATTTGAAAAACCAGTACCTTTTATTAACGAATTACAAGACATTTTGGAGGAAGTGGGTGTCCTGGAGGATAAACAAGTTTCTTTGGCGATTAAAACTTTGAAAGGAGCTATTTTAAATAGGGCATTGATAAAGAAAGAACGTTTTACTAACTCTGAAAATTTTAAAACACTCTTTCTCCAGAGGCAATGCGGCTCTGAAAAACGATGAGAGGTAATTAATAATTTCAAATCATCATCATTAGGTCTTCAGTCCTGGAACTGGTTAGACGCGTACCATCATTGTTTCCTATTCTGAACTAACCTACATATTTCCCTGTATCTATAACTATCTGATCTAGGTCTACATATACTTCTTTTTTCCTATCTCTGCTTGTAACATACTCCATACTATTCCCCAAAAATGCCCTTCTGTTTCTTTTATATTTTCCCAAGATATCCTTGATCCCCTACTATTTCTATAACCTATTTGTTATTATTTTTGTCTGTCCATGCTATTGTCCTCATACATCTGAAGCACAGCATTTCAAAAGGCTGCCACCGTTTTTCTGTCTGCGTTTCAGACTGCCCGTATTTCATATGCATACTGTGCTGTGCTCCACACATATGCTTTCAACAATTTTCTTCTTGTTCTGTTTGTTGCCTTTCCTCATAGGCGCTGTTCCTTCTTGTTAGATGCAGTTCGGTCAACTTCTATTGTTTTACAATTATATACCTTATTTCTCTGACCTTCAGTGGTTGTGAAGAGAGGTAAGCAGCCTGTGGTTGCCAAGTTCCCCCAACACTTAACCATTTACCGATTTAATATATTTTCCAATATATCTTTTTGCACAGTCATAATTAGTTGCAGATATTTCGCAACCAACAACTAGTTGTTTATACTAATCATCAGATTTATCTGCGCTTATTTTTTCTTCATTAGGTTTTCCGTCTCAAAACTGGTTGGGCACGTGCCTGCACTTATTTATATTCTGAGCTAGCCTACATAGTTCCCTGAAATTCTCACACACCATGTGTATACAGCTCGTTCCCCTTCTATTGTTTTCTCATTTTATGCCCTATTTCACCGAGATTCAGTGAAGGGGGTTAAGCAACCTAAGGCTACCAAGATCCCCCAACACTTAGACATTTGCCAAAGTAATGGTTTTCCAGTAAATTCTTTCACATACTTAACACTATTCGAGAATATTACCCAACCAATTCTTGTAGTTACTTATAATAATCATCATGTTTAAGCACAGTTATTTTTTCGTCATTAGTTTATCCATCTTGGGATTGGTTGGATGCGTACCTTTATTGATTTCTATTCTAGGCAAGCCTACACATCTCCCTGAAACTCCTACAGCCTACATATTTTACTATGTGTGCAGTAGTCTAACCTAGGTCTGCCTCTTTTTCTCTTTTTTCTTATCTCTGCTTCTAATATATTCCGCACTATTCTCTCATGCCGTAGTATGTGGCCTATCATCCTATCTCTCCTCTTTTTTACCGTTTTCCACATATTTCTTTCTTCCCCTACCATTTTTAGTACCTCTTCGTTCTTAACTTTGTCTGTCCCTGATATCTTCATAATACGTCTGTAACACTACATTTCAAAGGCTTCTACCTTTTTCTTGTCTGCTTCTCCTACTGTCCAGGCTTCACAGCCGTACAGTGTTGTGCTCCACACATATGTTTTAAGCAATATTTTGCTTGTTTCTATGTTTGTAGTCTTTGAGCACAGTGGTCGCTTTTTCTTGATAAATGTAGCACGACCTTGTGCTAATCTTTTTTTTTTATATCTTTTGTGCTTTTCCCATCTTGCGTTATTTGGCTTCCTAGGTAGCAGAAATCCTTTACTTCTTGTAAGTTCGTGTTACGTACTTGTATTCTAGTTTTTAATTTATTTTCCCCTTCTTTGCATACCAGTACTTTAGTTTGATTTTTGTTAATTTTCATACCGTATCTCTCTGTTAGAACCGTTTCCATTTCATTAAATGCAGCTTCTAACTCTTCCTTGCTAGACGCTAATACCGCTATATCATCTGCAAATCGAAGCATATAAATTTTTTGTCCTTGCATAGTAATTCCAAATGTCTTCCTGCATTTGACAGTATTCATTGCCTCTTCTATGTACAACTTAAAAATCAATGGGGATAAGGCACATCCCTGTCTCACCCCTTTCCTAATGTTTACTTCTCTACGTTCCTGCTCTAATTTTATTACTGCTGTTTGCTCTTTGTATAAGTTATGTACTATTCGTCTATCCCTATAACTCATTCCAATCTTTTTGAGTATTTCTAACATTTTTTTCCATTTTACATTGTCGAATGCTTTTTCCAGATCTACAAACGCTATATACACGCTTTCCCCTTTTTCTATTGTTTTCTCCATTATCACTCTCAGAGCTAAAATAGCCTCCCGTGTTCCCCTGTTTGAAATACGGCGAATATAAATCTGGTTCGAAAGTTAATTATTTCATGAAAATTACAAAGGAGTGTAAGTTTTTGGACGAAGATTTATCGGAATTTGAGATTGGTTGCTCGCCATATCGATTTCGAATCTAAATGTGGTATTTTTAATGGTGGGTATAGGACTGTTGATGAAACGGAAGAATACTTAGAAAATTTGGATGAATTGCGTAGTCAGCAGGAAATGTCAAATAATTAAAGAGGCCTTTATGATTTTGTAGAAAGTAGAGATGTGCGCGTTATTAATGGCGGGAGGAATTCGAGGCAAAGTAATAGACAGGAGAGTGGAAATAGAGGTAGAGGAGACGAAGTAGATAGAGCAGTGCATAATGTAAATAGGTCAACTTCCGGAAGGGATTTCAGACAAAAATTATTTACGAAGTGATAGTAATCACGATAGGAGATCTGAAAATAAAAACGTACCAAATAGTTGTAACGGGCAGTTTTTATAGCGTAACATTTTACGCTCCCTTTCTGTTAGCGTACTTAAAAATACATCGTTTCTTTGGGATCGCTGTTTGTATAAAGTAAATACTTTCGAATAGTTTTCAGATTTGTATGCAATTTAACTCGTGTGTATTAATTAAAGATAGATAAATTAAAGATTGATTCTCATTAATAAATAAATTCCAAGGAGTGAAGGTTAAACAGCTTGTAATTAATTATAGATTGCATCGTTCTTGTCTGGCCGTCGTATAAATTTAGTTCCTTATGTGAATATACAAGTCTAGATAATAGGCGATAAGCGGTTGTAATAGGGACGAGTTGATATAAACAGACGAGGAGAGGAGTTCTCTTCTGTGTTCCGATATATAAAGTACGTTGAAAATACTGCTTCTTTCTGCTTTGAGAGTAGTTCTGTTCTGTGTTCCGATATATTAAGTACGTTAAAAATACTGCTTTGAAAATAGTGAGAATTACTGCGGTATCCATTCTCGTATTATCCATGAACAAGCACGCCGTGTTTTTAGTTGATTTTCTGTTGAAAATAAAAGTAGTAGGGCTTGTTAAACTCGAGGCACGTGTGCTTTACGGAACATTTGACGGACGGTTTGATTGCTTACGTGAGTTATAGGAACCCCCATCTATTATATATATAATACTAATATCCATATTAGGAAATATTAGGAAACTAAGAAATGTTAAGACAGTGCAACAATGTCGTTGCAACATTTTAATTACATTATATTATTATGATTTCAGTTCCCACGAGTGGAAACGCTACAAAGTAGCCCAAGGATAAGTGACACTGCAAAAGTCAGGTCACAGACGGTCGACGGATGTCACGTACCGTGATTACGCAGAATAAGCCTGCAACATTGTATTTATGAATAGCTTTTAAGATAGCAACTAAGTATTACAAAGTGTAAGCGGACATTACGTCCGCAGGTTCCCACAGTATTGTGAGGGGGAGAAAGTTATATAAGGACTGGGAGCTCCACTCCTAGTCAGTTCATCAGACGTTCAGCTTTAACCTTGCAGTTCACTGGTAACTCACTGTACAAATTAATTAATAACTTCGACTTAGAATAAATTAGTTAAAATTGTAAATGTTCACATCTGTTTAAATCAAATAAATGTGTTAGATTTCAAAGAAGTCTTTTTAAAAAGGACCGCTCGAAGCCACGAACTCTAACTCGCGTACCGTACTAATTGTTTTTAGTTGTTTTTCTTGTGAGATAAATGTTTTAAAGAACATTTGACGGACGTGCTTTAGTGATACACGTGCTTTACCCATTATGGTTCTTTTTAGTTGTTTTGTCTTTTGATATTTAAACTGTGTGTTTCGCGGTCCTTTTCTTCTCAGAATAGCGCATACTTTGGATTATTTAAATACAGTGATACTGTAGTTTCTGAATTTTCTAACAACAAAGAATCTAAAATAGATCATTGCATGCGCAAATTTCGTTATCTGCAAAATATAACAGATTACCGGCTTACAAAGGTATTGGTTGAAGTTTCTCACTGCTTTTTGGGATGTTTATAAAAATAATATACATTTGGTCCCAGTTGAAATTAAACTAGTGCTACAGAATATTTCGAAATTATTGTCTTAGGAAATAGAATTACCAAGAAATTTATCAAGGCTACATAGTTCCGACGCGTGGTAATGTCTGCTGCTAACACCAGTGAAATACGTAGGTGTGATTAGTGTAACGTGCGATAAGTTCCATCAACACCCTCACAGTCAAGGGTGAAGTGCTTCGTTAGTGCAGGACATCGTTGAATCCCACACTTCAGTTGCAAGGAAGCGTTGCTGAAGGACTTTTGTAAGTTGAACTATTTCCTACTGGTTATTACTTTAAATATCTATCCGTTGCTTTACCATATCTTTGTCGTTCTGATACCTTTTACAATAGACTTGCATGCTATTTTAAAACAGAGAAAAAAAAAGAAAGAAAGAAAAATCAATACTACTGAATTACTCATACCAATTGTGTCTTATTTATTTATCTTTTGTCAACATTTTATCTGATTTATGTTTATTTGGTGTGTGAGGAAACGTTTCTGCTACTCCCCAATATTACCTCACTTTGTGATAAAAAATTTTGTAATACTTTTATCGTGATTATATTATATAGTTTATCTAAACAGTTTTATTTACATTCTACAAAGTACTGAATAACTTAGACGTTTCATTGCTGCTATGCTTATTCTTTTTTTTTTCAGGTTTGCTTAACTAATTGTCTTGCAGGTATTGTTACTAACTCCCTACCGCCGCATACCTTATATGTCAGTCCGCTTTCTACAAGCCCCTCTACTCTCCGATTGAGCCCGGTCATTTCTTTGATTATCTTTATGTTACGCACGGCTACGAGCCAACGTAACATAAATTTGGCGCCCAACGTGGAGCCTCGATTAACGTAACATAGTCAAAGAAGGGATGTTAATTGTATGCAGGTAATTAAAGAGGCAAATAAAGTTATAGAAGAAGAAGTGATAGATAATGGCGAAAATGCAAAACATGTAAACATGTTGTTTACATAAGATAACGGCGAGTTACTAAACGAGAACGATGAAAGTAAAGGTCAGCTTAGAAACGTTATACGGGTAGTGGAATATTGTGTAATAATAATTATGACTCCTATTTTTAATCGACAGCGGCAGTCATCTGTCGTGTATTTCGCATAATTAGTTTAAAGAAATTCAAAAATAAAATTCGCGAATTCTATTTTATCCATAAATAATACACTTACTGTAACAGAGTTGAAAGGAAAATGGCAAAAAATCAAACAGCAGGTGTTGTAATTTAAATAGCCAGATTGTATGTTTGAGTTTGTCTGTGTAGTCGTGCCATCCTTGGTGTGCAATTTAATCCTAGAATGCGATTGGTTGACTCAATATAAAGTTAAAGTCTGTTCTGACTCCTTAGCCTTGTTGGAAAAATTTTGTGTGTTAATTGTAAATATAAAGTTTCATGGAGAAAAAGGTGGGGTTGTAGGAATAAATATTGCCGAAATTAGACGACAAGAGGAACGGTGTAATTCAGTAGAGCAATCGACAAAAAATTTGAAAAACAATCCCCCATGTTTACGAAAAACGGGTGATCAGGCAGAAATGTTGGACGAGTGGACTTAAAGGGAGGCTGTATGAATTGATGAGTGAATCTTCTCATGTTTTTTTCAAATAAACCAGGTCAAATGCAGGGTTATTGTCGTGAAATTAAAATGAAGGACAAAACCCCGTTCTTCATTAAACCTTATGTGATACCACAGGTGTATTAATCGGAAGATAGCCGGGAGATCTATCAAATGGCGAAGTGGGGTGTAGTTTCTGAGCAACAAACTGAGTTTGTTAGTTCCCTGGTAGTCGTTAAAAAGAAAGATGGAAGTCCAAGAGTATGCGTCGATAAGCGATATCTCAATCGACGAATGGAAAAGGACCATGTTATTCCTCCAAACGCTTCTAAATTGTTATACAAAATTCCCCCAGGGTACTTTTCTTACGACAGTTGACATGGCGATGACATATTGGCAAGTTAAATTACATGAACCACATCAAAAGTATACGGGTTTTTTGTTTTCGGAGGTGAGATGTATTTCGCGCATTGTCTTTTGGATTGGTTACATCGGTGGCCAGCTTTATTCGGGCGTTAAAATTTGTGTTAGGTAGTGAAACGAACAACTTTGTTATTTCCTATGTTGACGATTTATTAAAAGTGTCGGAGAACCAGAAGGTTCATATTCGCCATATTGGAATTGTGTTTGAGAAATTAGGAAGTGCAGGAGTAATACTAAAATTAATTTTGTAAGCCACCTTCTCATGGAAAAAGGAATTTCCATGATGCCAACAACCTATTGTAGTCTTTGAACAGCCGTGTAATGTTAGAGCTCTAAGATAATTCTTAGGATTGGTGAACTACGATTCGCAATTTGTTAAGGGTTTCTCAAATTTAACGTTTACTTTACCCCATTCATTATAAAAATCGTCGCCGTGGTCATGGACTGATCACAAACAAGAAACATTTGTACGGATTAATGCTTTTTGTAAAACAGTCATGTTGACTTATCCAAATTCGCCATTAGAATTTTATATTAAGACTGACGCATCTGCTTATGTGAATGGTCCGTACTTATATCAGGTTAAGGAGAATGAAGGGATTCAGGTAGTTGCTTCTATTCCACGTATGCTGCGGGAGGCCGAACGGAATTATTCGATTACTGAAAAAGAAGCATTGAACATCGTGCGGCGTTGAAAAATTGGTATGCTTTCATTTTAGGTTATGAAATTACGATCGTAACTGACCATAAACCGTTGGTATTTTTGAATACCTGGCGATTGCTTAATGCCAAGCTTTTGAGATGGAGCTTATATCTACAACAATTTTCACTAAAATTTGAATATACGCCCGAGCCAACAAATTCAAGATCACACCGTAAACGTATCTCGCTGTCAGTATACCACTTGCAGGTCTGTCCAGTGCTCTCATGAACCAAAAATTAATAGGCCAATAAAAATAGATGCAACTATTGATATGATGTTGAGAAATTACCTCGGAAAGGTACTTGTTCAAAGTCCGGTTCATTTGCTCTACCATACCATCAGATTGTGAGTGCTATGGTGTTATTTTGATCTTTCTCTTCCCCAGCAACCAGCAAACTTCTTAAATCAAAGTTAGCTCAAAATTTCTGCCCTGATCAGCGTGCAATTCTATAGGAACTGCAAAACCGGAAACAGTCTCTTTACCAGCACATCAGTGACAGATTCTTCGTTTAGTATGGCGTACGCTTCGGCTCACTTTGTAAAATAGTCTATGGCTACCAAGAAGTATTTATTCCCGGAGTTGGTCTCAGGGAATGAACCGGCAAATGTATTGCCACTTTCTTAAAGGAACTTCCCACTTTGTATTGCCTCAATGGAGCCTTATAGTTTTGCAACAGTGCGCACAGCTGATACTTGTGGCACCACTCTTTTACATCGCCCTTGCAGCCTATTCAGTAAATCCTTCTCTGCATTTCTCGAGAGTCTTCTTAGCACTGAAGTATCCTCCCGAGTTCCCATTGTGCAGATGTCATATTACCGGTAAATCCGTGGCTTAGTTAGTTCGCGTGTGACTAATAAACACAAGGTTTCGGGTTCGATTCTCGGCAGGGACCGTTTGGAATATGTTAGGCAAGCAATTTTCACAAATGTACGCGCTTCTTCGGATGAGGGGCGAAATATAAGTCCTCTATGCATATTGTCACGTATATTAAAAATCGCTACCTTATTTTGAATACCAAGTGTTAGGTAGAATTCAAAATTTCCAGGTCAAAAAAAGCTCGCTTCCTGGACAATACGGTACCTTCTGGTAGAAATAGGGTATTGCATTAGAAAATCAAATGAGAGATTTCCTATAACCTCCGACACTCGGCTTTTGGGAAGTAACACCTAAAACGTATTCACGGATTCATCTCCATTCCTCAAGAATCCAATACTCTACTTTCAGGGAATTCCGTTGTGCCCAGTACGACTTCAGGGTGCTACTCAACCGGCTATTGTCCTGCCAGGATGGACGTTCTCTTGTGGCTTTCCAACTCAGAATGACATTTAGATCGTTGTCATTTTCTTGCTCGATTTGCAACTGTAGAGGCTGCCAATAGTCATTGATCACGGTAGTCCGACCAATCAGAGCATAGCTTCTTTCTAGCCGTGAGTAGTGACTACAAATTTCGAGGCAAGACCGTCTCAAAATCGCGTCTGCATTACAATGATTTGTACCAAGACGATGGTTCGTGTCGAAGTCATACTCTTGCTGACTATCCATCCATATGGCGCCTTGCCCTTTGGGGTTTCTAAACTGTAATTGCACTGAGTCGTCGGATCGCAGTTAAAATTTTATCCCGTACATGTACTTATAAAAGTGTTATACGGTTTTCACCACAGCCAACAGTTCCTGTCTTGTTACGCATAAATTTAGTTACAGTTTCGAGAACACTTTGCTAAAATAACCAATGGCGATATTGCTTGCGTTTGTATCCGAGATAAATTTGCATTCCAACCGACGATAACTTAAGATCGGAGCTATTGTCAATAAACGCCTTAGTTGTTACAACGCAATTTTGCAATTTTCATTCCAAACGTATAACCACGCTTGAGTCAGCTTGGGCAAGAGCTTAGCAATATACGCAAACCCGGAAACAAACTTTCTATAGCAAGTACATAATCCCACAAAACTATGCATTTGATGTTTGTACTTGGCGTCGAACACTCTTGTATCATCTTAATCCTTTCCGGGTCTGGCCTGACTCTGTGACGCAAAACTAACGTGCCCTAAATATTTCGTCTCTTCGCCTAGTAGGTGACACTTCTTTGAACTCTGACTCAGGCTCGTTTCTCTGAATTTTCGTAACACTTCTTCCAATTATTTAAGTGTTCTCTAAACGACTTCTCAATCACAAATACGTCATCCGCAATGGCCCTTACGCAATGCTATCTGTTTAACGTTCGAAGATGAAAGGAGCGTTACAGAGGTCGATGGCATGGCTGTATATTGTCATGGGCCAATATTAATAGCAAAAGCAGTTTTTCTCGATTTTTAGGTTCCATATTCACTTTCTAATAGCCACTCTTCGAATCCAAGGTTGAAAGTGTATCTAGAGTGTCGTCAATTCTTTGATATGGGCTTTTTGGTTACATAATTCAGTTCTGGGTATACTACACAAGATCTTGTTGTCCCGTCCTTCTTTTTAACAAGCTTAACAGGGATTGTCCAAGGCCTATCAGAGTGCTCAAACACTCCTTGTGCCTCTATACCAGCAATCATTCTCAGCCCCGTGCCTCTATATCAACAATGACAGAGATCGGATCTATCAAGTACTGTGCTTGTCTTCGCAAGATGGTGATATCCCAGACACCTGTAGCACCTCTGTATGGCTACTCTTCTTTCCAGAAAGCATCGTGCAAACCCTACACTAATTTGTCCATCTACGAGTTTATGCGAGACGCCTTTACTCAAAGTTAGCGTGACGCTTTTCTTTTGATATCTGCTAGGTCTTAATTCCTCTAACTTGAAATCTGTTTCCTCAAGAGTACCGATTTTCTCCTCCAATGCCTGAATTATATCATGCCGCTCCGTTGTGCCATCCATCCCCTTAATGTGAAGGATTTCCATTTCTTCGTGACTTTTCCTTCTCAATTCTCTGACCTGAACCTGATCTCCCTTTTTTTGTATAATTTTTTATCTTCGTCAGTGCGGTATCGTCTTTACTAGTAATTATTAAAAGCTGTGCGTTTCTTGTTCTCCTTACCGCTTCTATCATGGGTGCAACTGAGTCAGTCTTTAAAGCAGGTTTTAGTTCAATCCATAGCGCTTGATAGTATTTTCCTTTACAGTCCACAATTAGTGCATATGTGTCTTTGTATGAGTTTGGTTTACGCCCGTTTTGTCCATTTATCAACTTTTGTGCTATCGTCTACACTGCCATCTTGGCTTTTGTATCTTGGTATACCCATGATATCAGTTTTTTTTGTAAGGTGTTTACGTCCATGTTATTTACATGGTGGAAAGCTTTCCACTGTTCTTCCTTAGTTTCCTTCTTTATTTCAAGAAGGGTATTCAGCATGCCCTCTTTGGTGCCATCAATCTTTGCTTTAACTATCTTTCTTTTAGATACGAATTGATCTTGCTTAGAACGTCTTCTTGTAAAGTGTTCTATTACATCTAAATCATCGCCTGTGTGTTGTAGCTCTGGATATCTATCTCGAAATTGTTTTTGTATCCCTTGGTCCACTTTGCAATCGTTAGGTTCCACAAAGACGATGTTCGTTACGCAATCCTTCGCCCCTAGAGGATTTTCTTTGATGATCTCCGTCCGACCATACCATTCCTGCTTCTATATTTTGTTCTTATCCACCCCTCTTTAGTAATTACCGACGGGAGATTTTCAAAATAGTTTATCTGGTAGATTGGTTTGTGACTCTGCAGTTAATTGCGATAGAGCACAAGAAGTCGGCCTAACAGCCATGAAAAATATGACAGGAAGATCCTTCAATGACATAAAACTGCATACACAAGATATGGTTAAAACGCAAGAAAGTTTTAAGTTTAATAAAGTGAGGTCTAAAGAAGAATCAATAAGCTCCTAACAAATATTCAATCGAATTATATGCATATGTGATAACTTTGTTAAATTGAAATATTATTTCAAGTTTGAATTGGCATCTCACCCACCATCATTATTTGACGAAAGTTGATCGGAAAAAGATACGAAAGCATCATTTATATAATTATTTGAAAATGAAGTCGTTGAGAAAACTTTTGAAGCAAATGATGCTACCTTTGGGATTGATGGAGGATATCTGTTAAATGCAGTGGTTTGCAAAAAACAGCATTTTAAAAGAAATAGTTGAATTATATATTCGTAAATATGACACGAATATAAGTGTGATATTCGATGGGTATTTCAACTTACCAACCACCAAACTACAACAATAAGAAAAAAGGGAATTAAATAAATTTTCACACGCAATTTTATTTGATGAAAATACTGTCTGTGCAACACAACAAGCAGAGTTTCTTGCAAATTCACAAAATAAAAACAGGTTAATAGAAACAGTTAAATCAAGTAGTGCCGCTGAAGATATAAATATCGTCTCGGCGGAAGATGATGCTAGTTGTTGCCCAGACGCCGATGGGGTAACAACTCGCGTATTCAGACCACCGCCTTCGGGCGTTCAAAGGTGAGCAGCGGAACGGTGACGTCCTGATGGAGTTCTCCTGCTATGCGGGGTGCAGAGGAATGGGTACACAAGTGAAGTCGTCTGGGATGCACATCCGTCAGTCCTGTTTAGACGAGCTACCTGACGATGGAGCGGCCTGTGGCGAGTAGCCAGTCCTGTTAGGCGAAAACCACAGGCCAGTGGACCCAGGATCCGGAATACTGTGTAGTAAGAGGACAACTAAGGGGAAGATCCGGGAAACTGCTCACTGCACCAAATTAAGAGGATTCCAGGAGATTTTCTGGCATCCAGACCTACATATATAAATATATATATTTCAGAACATCAACATCAACTACAAACCACAACTCACCAGAAGAAATTTCAACATGCCGAAAAACTCGTGGAGTTACAAGGCACTATAGCGACGCTGAGAACGTCGCGTCCAGCAAATGTACGGTGATGATGCTGACAATGTCATTGTCGACCAAGCAATAAAGTACGTTCTAAACAATCTCACCACTGTTGTAGTAGGAACCAATGCTGATCTCTTAGCTTTACTTGTAGGACTAGCTCCTCAATTTTACTCAAAACTTTTCTATTCAAAACCTTCAACTTCAGAATCGGTGTGTAAAGTGTATTCTGTAAATTTACTTATACAGAAATACCTTCATCAACAAATTTTACTCATTTTGCTTATTTCGTCACTGGATGTGACACATCTGCATTTTATGTACTAGGAAAGATGAAGGTGGCCAACCTGCCCCCTGTTTTATAAAACTTGACAAGTACGACAATAGTAATAAGTCAACAAATTTGTAAGAATTTAATGATAAATTGTCCATTATACACATACGATAGGTGACTGGTAAAAAATTGTAGTTGTTGACAATTGTCAAAGTATACTAATATCGTTTATTAATACCTCACAATTATCGTAAAACACATGTCAGTTTATTTATTTTAAGGCAGGTGATTGATTTAATATCTGTAACCTCACATTGTTTACTGAAATAGTTATATTTGTCAACATGACTTATGAAAAACTCACTATTCACAATTTAATAAGAGAAAATAAACACATACTGTTTGGAAAGTTTTCAAATACATTAACCCATAATGATGAAGTTAAGACTTGGACTGATATATCAGAAAAAGCTACTGCAGTTGGAATTTTTTGCAAGGATTGGAAGTACCTGAGAGACACAACTTAGCAAAATTGGAGAAAACGAACCCTGGTAAGTCCATTTTGGACACGGTTTACATTACGTGACCTCAGCTAGAAACTTCTACTTTGCGGTAAATACTTTCAAATACGTCTAAAATAACAAATCAACAGAAAAAAATGCGGGTTTTTGCGATTTATGCCTAAAAAACGAGATTTTTGTACTCAATTTTGAGGTTATGTAACCCGATTACGTGTTATTTTAATTTTGCTTTATTTATGTTTAGGGTATTAATAGTGATATAATAAAAGGGCGAACACATTTGGGTAGTTCTGATAATCTGCTTTGAATACAACTCACACAAGGTTGGAATATTTGCCAAAAAAATTTTGCTTAACCTTTTCTAAGAATATGTTAGTATAACTTAGTTATTTTGACTGTTTTATTTTTATCACAAATACACACCACTAAACTATTAAATACTTACGTTTTCGGTTACTATTATAGCTCATTACCATTTTTATTATAAGAATTAAATTTTATTTTTATTTTGTGAAGGTTTAAAGCACATTTTATAATTATTGTCCCATTCTGAGATGTTAGTGCATAAGAATAACAAGGATGTGCAATATAAACACAGTTAAAGTGAGGCGAGGTTAGGTTTCTGTAATAATTAGAAGAGATTCTGTTATTGTTTTAATAATTATTCGGAGCTTCAGGTAGAGCAGAATTTATTTAAGAAGAGCCTGTACGTCATTTGACATATGCGCAAACCTTGAAAGTCAGTGGCGTAGCGGATTTAATAATTTTTATCAAACTCCATAGAGTAAATATTCTAAGATCAAGTTTTATTTTGTTAGTAGTTTAAATTTGCATGACGAATACGCGAATAAGCAAAGCATAAAACACAAAGAAATAGAACGAAAACTATGAAAGCGTAAGAAATACATATAGAATATCAAAGTCACAAATATCAATTGACATTTAGTATCAAATTATCTATGTTACTGATATGCTGCACGAACACGATTATTTATAAATAATGGACTAATCGGACACCGTTTTAGCAGTGTGCGCATGATGACGTAAGGCTCTTCTTAAATAAATTCTACTATACGAGATAATCGAACGGGTGCATGAGTGGAAATAGTGTTAGGTATAAATAATGCTGAGGCGAAAATTGAGGTTTCAGCTTAGATTAGTAGTCGAAATGTTTTACTACTAAGACGAAATGATCGAACGGGTGTAAGAACGGAATTAGTGTTGAGGTATGAACAGTGCTGAGACAAAAATAGTGCTGATGTTTCAACTTAGGATCGTAGTCGAAACGTTTTATTAGTAAGACATTATAATTAAACGAGTGCATGAGCAGAAATAGTGTTAAGGTATAATTAGTGCTGAGGTGCAAACAATGTTGAGGTTTTAACTTAGGTTAGTAGTTGAAATGTTTTACTACTGAGACAAAATAATTGAACGGGTGCATGAGCGCAAATAGTGTTAAGCTATAATTAGTGCTGAGGCGAAAACAATTTTGAGGTTTTAACTTAGGTTAGTAGTTGACATGTTTTACTACTAAAACAAAATGATCGAACGGGTGCATAATCAGAAATAGTGTTAAGGTATAAATAGTGCTGAGGCGAAAACAGTGTAGAGGTTTTAATTTAGGTTAGTAGTTGAAATGTTTTATTACTAACTCAAAATGATCGAACGGCTGCATAGGCGGAAATAGTGTTAAGGTATAAATAGTGCTGAGGCGTAAACAGTGTTGAGGTTTTAAATTAGGTTAGTAGTTGAAATGTTTTACTACTAACACAAAATGATCGAACGGGTGCATGGCCGGAAATGGTGTTAAGGTATAAATAGTGCTGAGGCGAAAACAGTGTTGAGGTTTTAACTTAGGTTAGTAGTTGAAATGTTTTACTACTAAGACAAAATCATCGAACGGGTGCATGAGCGGAAATAGTATTAAGGTATAAATAGTGCTGAGGCGAAAACAGTGTAAAGGTTTCAACATAGGTTAGTAGTTCAAATGTTTTACTACTAAGATAAAATGATCGAACGGGTGCATGGCCGGAAATAGTGTTAAGGTATAAATAGTGCTGAGGCGAAAACAGTGTAGAGGTTTCAACTTAGGTTAGTAGTTGAAATGTTTTATTACTAACTCAAAATGATCGAACGGCTGCATAGGCGGAAATAGTGTTAAGGTATAAATAGTGCTGAGGCGTAAACAGTGTTGAGGTTTTAAATTAGGTTAGTAGTTGAAATGTTTTACTACTAACACAAAATGATCGAACGGGTGCATGGCCGGAAATGGTGTTAAGGTATAAATAGTGCTGAGGCGAAAACAGTGTTGAGGTTTTAACTTAGGTTAGTAGTTGAAATGTTTTACTACTAAGACAAAATCATCGAACGGGTGCATGAGCGGAAATAGTATTAAGGTATAAATAGTGCTGAGGCGAAAACAGTGTAAAGGTTTCAACATAGGTTAGTAGTTCAAATGTTTTACTACTAAGATAAAATGATCGAACGGGTGCATGGCCGGAAATAGTGTTAAGGTATAAATAGTGCTGAGGCGAAAACAGTGTAGAGGTTTCAACTTAGGTTAGTAGTTGAAATGTTTTACTACTGAGACAAAATGATCGAACGGGTGCATGAGCGCAAATAGTGTTAAACTATAATTAATGCTGAGGCGAAAACAGTGTTGAAGTTTTAACTTAGGTTAGTAGTTGAAATGTTTTACTACTAAAACAAAATGATCGGACGGGTATATGAGCGGAAATAGTGTTGAGGTGTATACAGTGCTGGGGCAAAAATAGTGTTGAGGTTTCAACTTAGGTTAGTAGTTGAAATGTTTTACTACTAAAACAAGATAATGAGACGGGTGCATGCGCAGAAATAGTGTTGAGGTATAAACAGTGCTGAAGCGAAAATAGTGTTGAGGTTTCAACTTAGGTTAGTAGTCGAAATGTTTTACTACTAAGACAAAATAATCGGACGGGTATATGAGCGGAAATAGTGTTGAGGTGTATACAGTGCTGAAGCGAAAATAGTGTTGAGGTTTCAACTTAGGTTAGTAGTCGAAATGTTTTACTACTAAGGCAAAATGATCGGACGGGTATATGAGCGGGAATAGAGTTGAGGTGTATACAGTGTTGGGGCAAAAATAGTGTTGAGGTTTCAACTTAGGTTAGTAGTTAAAATGTTTTACTACTAAAACAAAATAATAGGAGGGT
The DNA here is from genome assembly GCA_036346225.1 of Platerodrilus igneus. Lineage (NCBI taxonomy): Eukaryota > Metazoa > Arthropoda > Insecta > Coleoptera > Lycidae > Platerodrilus > Platerodrilus igneus. The sequence goes on from JARFIW010000273.1 coordinate 527,750, forward strand.
TGCATGCGCAGAAATAGTGTTGAGGTATAAATAGTGCTGAAGCGAAAATAGTGTTGAGGTTTCAACTTAGGTTAGTAGTCGAAATGTTTTACTACTAAGACAAAATAATCGGACGGATATATGAGCGGAAATAGTGTTGAGGTGTATACAGTGCTGAAGCGAAAATAGTGTTAAGGTTTCAACTTAGGTTAGTAGTCGAAATGTTTTACTACTAAGACAAAATGATCGGACGGGTATATGAGCGGGAATAGAGTTGAGGTGTATACAGTGTTGTGGCAAAAATAGTGTTGAGGTTTCAACTTAGGTTAGTAGTTAAAATGTTTTACTACTAAAACAAAATAATAGGAGGGTTGCATGCGCAGAAATAGTGTTGAGGTATAAATAGTGCTGAAGCGAAAATAGTGTTGAGGTTTCAACTTAGGTTAGTAGTCGAAATGTTTTACTACTAAGACAAAATAATCGGACGGGTATATGAGCGGAAATAGTGCTGAGGTGTATACAGTGCTGAAGCGAAAATAGTGTTAAGGTTTCAACTTAGGTTAGTAGTCGAAATGTTTTACTACTAAGACAAAATGATCGGACGGGTATATGAGCGGAAATAGTGTTGAGGTGTATACAGTGCTGGAGCAAAAATAGTGTTGAGGTTTCAACTTAGGTTAGTAGTTGAAATGTTTTACTACTAAACTAAAATAATAGGACGGGTGCATGCGCAGAAATAGTGTTGAGGTATAAATAGTGCTGAAGCGAAAATAGTGTTGAGGTTTCAACTTAGGTTAGTAGTTGAAATGTTTGACTACTAAGGCAAAATAGTCGGACGGGTATATGAGCGAAAATAGTGTTGAGGTATATACAGTGCAGGAGCGAAAATAGTGTTGAGGTTTCAACTTAGGTTAGTAGTTGAAATGTTTGACTACTAAGACAAAATAATCGGACGGGTCCATGCGCCGAAATAGTGTTGAGGTATAAACAGTGCTGAAGCGAAGATAGTGTTGAGGTTTCAACTTAGGTTAGTAGTTGAAATGTTTTACTACTAAGAAAAATAATCAAACGGGTGCGGGCGCAGAAATAGTGTTGAGGTATAAACAGTGCTGAAGCGAAAATAGTGTTGAGGTTTCTACTTAGGTTAGTAGTCGAAATGTTTTACTACTAAGACAAAATAATCGGACGGGTATATGAGCGGAAATACTGTTGAGGTGTATACAGTGCTGAAGCGAAAATAGTGTTGAGGTTTCAACTTAGGTTAGTAGTTGAAATGTTTGACTACTAAGGCAAAATAGTCGGACGGGTATATGAGCGAAAATAGTGTTGAAGTATTTACAGTGCAGAAGCGAAAATAGTGTTGAGGTTTCAACTTAGGTTAGTAGTTGAAATGTTTGACTATTAAGAAAAATAATCAAACGGGTGCGGGCGCAGAAATAGTGTTGAGGTATAAACAGTGCTGAAGCGAAAATAGTGTTGAGGTTTCTACTTAGGTTAGTAGTCGAAATGTTTTACTACTAAGACAAAATAATCGGACGGGTATATGAGCGAAAATACTGTTGAGGTATATACAGTGCAGGAGCGAAAATAGTGTTGAGGTTTCAACTTAGGTTAGTAGTTGAAATGTTTGACTACTAAGACAAAATAATCGGACGGGTCCAAGCGCCGAAATAGTGTTGAGGTATAAACAGTGCTGAAGCGAAAATAGTGTTGAGGTTTCAACTTAGGTTGGTAGTTGAAATGTTTTACTACTAAGAAAAAATAATCAAACGGGTGCGGGCGCAGAAATAGTGTTGAGGTATAAACAGTGCTGAAGCGAAAATAGTATTGAGGTTTCTACTTAGGTTAGTAGTCGAAATGTTTTACTACTAAAATAAAATAATCGGACGGGTATATGAGCGGAAATATGTTGAGGTATATACAGTGCTAGAAGCGAAAATAGTGTTGAGGTTTCAACTTAGGTTAGTAGTTGAAATGTTTTGACTACTAAGACAAAATAATCGGACGGGTCCTATGCGCCGAAATAGTGTTGAGGTATAAACAGTGCTGAAGCGAAAATAGTGTTGAGGTTTCAACTTAGGTTGGTAGTTGAAATGTTTTACTACTAAGAAAAAATAATCAAACGGGTGCGGGCGCAGAAATAGTGTTGAGGTATAAACAGTGCTGAAGCGAAAATAGTATTGAGGTTTCTACTTAGGTTAGTAGTCGAAATGTTTTACTACTAAAATAAAATAATCGGACGGGTATATGAACGGAAATATTGTTGACGTATAAACAGTGCTGAAGCGAAAATAGTGTTGAGGTGTGAACTTAGGTTAGTAGTCGAAATGTTTTACTACTAAGACAAAACAATTGGGCGGGTTTAGGAGCTAAAATAGTGTTGAGGTTGCAACTTAGTTTAGTAGTTGAAATATCTTACTACTAAGACAAAATGATCGAACTGGTGTAGGGCGGAAATAGTGTTCAGGTATATACAGTGCTGGAATGAAAATAGTGTTGAGGTTTCAACTTAGGTTAGTAGGCGATATGTTTTACTACTAAGGCAGGATAACCGAATGTGTGCATGAACGAGTATAGTGTTGAGGCATAGATAGTGCTAAGGTGAAAATAGTGTTGAGGTGTCTACTTTTTTTTTAGTAATCATAACGTTTTACTAGGAAGTTGAAATGATGAATTTGGTACATGTGTGAAAATACTGTGGTGATTTCAATATAGGTCACTACGCAGAACATTTTACTACAAGGCAAAATCCAAGATGGGTTCAACACTAACTGCGTGGTACCGCAGCATAACCCAGCATTACATCTACAATTATGCTGTATAAAGCCCTCTCGTTGCAAGTCCTCGACGATAACGGTTTTGTCGTGTCGAAAATACTCATATATATCAATGTCAAAGAGAACTTGCACACGTACCGACGAAGGTAACGTTCGGCAATCGATTTGTTTTGTAAAAGAGTTCGGAATAGTTAATAGAATAAGTGAATATCGAATGAAAACATATAAACAAGCAATTGCAAAAGATACATCATTATACCAGAACAATTGCAACACAATTAGGAAGCAGTGCCAATTCATACGTTTGACATTTAATTACTGTGAAGTTTGTTATATTCGTCTGGTTGTTGACGTTACATTAGTAACACTATTGTTGGATAAAAAGTACGTATTTATTTTAAAGAACAAACCATACATGTATAAAATCTGCAAAAACTCTGTTTTTAATTAGCATTTAATTTTATGGTCTGCTGTATTAGTGTTCAACTTTAGGCGTGGTCTGTGATTCCATTCAATAACCCGCAAAACTTCAATCGTATTATCAATAGCGAAATAAGATCGACAATTTCAGAACGAAAGATTGAACTGAATGCAGCCATTATTTTTTCACAAATTATGCTACGCCAATGATCTGTTCGAAAACTTACAATCTGTGTTTAAGGTTATAGATATTCTATGTGTGTTTATGAATCAATTTTTTAGAGCTTTCGTTGTTGTGACGCGCATTGATATTTAAATTACAATTTCATACTGCAAGGAATATGTTATTTTTCTGTCTCAAATAGTGTCAAACGCTCTTCCAACAGTCAAAACTTATACAAGGCGAGGGTATTCTTATAATAGTATCAAGAGCGCTTTGTATATTCATCCGTGCTCTACAGTCGCGTGACATTTCACTAAAAAGTAGTTCCAGGTTTTGGAATTTAATTAAACCAAATTTACTGAAAAACCCGCAAATTTTTCATTAGTATTTGAAAATGTACGTGTTTTTGTATGGTTTCTAATAATTTTTAATTATTTTTGACAGGTCACGTAATGTAAACCGGCACCTCCATTTTAAATGCTAAATTAGGTTTAAGCTGTATTTATATATTTCAAAATATGTTAAACGCCCAAGTGTCTAAAGTAACTTTTGAAGTATTGCGAAAAAATTAGCGTATAACTATAATATATGCTATTCGGAGACACACAATTTCTTACTACATTGTTAATGTACTTTCATTTTTGTTTCAGGAGATGAAAGATAGAAGAGCTAAAACTGGAACAGGGGTGGAAAGAAAAACAAATATGATAATTCGGATAAGGTCATTCTTGAGATAATTGGATATGATTCACCGTTGTTGGATGATATTAATGTACATGAATCTTCAGGCAGAGATGCTCAAGCAACCACTGATATTATATTTACCAACCACACCAGCAGAGATAATTCAGAACACATTGAAAACAGACGGGACTTTCAAGCTAATATTTCTAAAGATTGTCGACGCGTTAATTGTGAAGATGAAAGCAGACGCGCTAACAACTTGATGCTAAATAGACAGGAGTGCAGAACGAAGGAAAAACAAAGCGCTGTTAAATTTATTAATTATGATTTATTGACTTTGAGGAAACAGAAAATTAAGGAGCAAACTATGTTGTTGACAGAAAAAAAATTGCTAAGTGTGAAAAATATGTTAGATTTAGAGTTGTTTAAATTAGAAAATGAGCTAAAGTTGCCACCTTCAGAGTTTCGCAACAACTATATCAATCAAGAATTGAGTTACCTGTGTTTAATGAAATCCCTGTTGATGTTGATGGTGAGGTATTTCTCGTCGATAAACACGGAAATAATGTCTTGGAAGAGAGCTTTGCTGAGTGTTGCTGATGTTTTAGACGACTGAAAAAATATTAAAATAAAAGCCCTGAAATTCATGGTCTTTATTATAGAAGTTGTAGTGAGCAATTTAACGCGTATTTAATGCTTCTGCAATAAATTAACCATTCACTTAAACTATTCCTGAACTTATTAATCAAATTTTCGGTATACGAAACTTGTGTATTATTAACATCTACAGACTCCATTGTTTTGCACTGCTTTCACAAAAATGACTGAGAAAGGATTCTATGCAGATCATCCTTTTAAATGTTTCGGGGTTGTTGTTGCGCATGCGTAAATTGTACATGGATGACTTAGAATACGTAGCGAAAAGTTAATTGGTTTTTACCGACGTGAATAGACTGGTTCGAAATGTCTGTAAACAATTAGAGTAGAAGTGAAAGTTAAAGTGATACATCAGATAATTATAGTTGTAGTGCGGTAGCAAGAAGCTAATTAATTTTCACCGACGTGAATAGACTGTTTTGAAATGTAACTCGAGATCAAAACGACGTTGGGTTCCTCGCGGTATCGCGTAGTGTGTTGAAGGGTATTAGTTTAGATAGTTTTAAGGATATTGTACATAATAATTCTGGTGCCCTTATGCATAGCATGGTGTGTATTCGGAGTGAAAAACATCAACTTTATACCCAATTAATCAATAAAATTAGTTTATCGGGAGAAGATGATAAAAGGTACGTCATCCCTGGTAGTACTTCCACATATGCATGAGGGGGGGGGCATAAGGATATAAGATAGTTGTTTATATTTGTATATATTTTAATGTGTATATATTGTAGTATGTAAGTTAGTTATAAGACATACCTACCACCCCCATCCTTAATAATTCCTTCGTTGCCGGCGGTATGTGTTTACCTCCACGTGGTCTCGCTGGACGGTAAAACATATTGTTAGATTAACGACAATATGTCTTATTGACGGAAAACACGTTTCCTCTTTTTCTAAACAGCACATTAATCTCTTTTTTGTTACATGTTACTTTCAACTGCATGGATTCGATTACACAAAGAAAATAATGTTATACTTTGTAAAAATTGTATTCTATTAGTTTATTAAACTGTAAATCGGATAAAATAAATTATTAAACTTTTGTGTGCTTAATTTCTTTGTGTTAATACCTCTAAGTGTTTGGTTAAAGCATATATCATAAATGATGAGCGAAAAATTTAGAGGCTTTGGGCCTTTAAAAGTGTAACTTTGCAGGCGGTGGACCGATTTTTAATCTGTTTGCGGATTCAGATTCTGCGTAAAATTCTAGGTTAGTTTGATGTGTCGTATAACTAAAAAGTTTATAAGGAAATCGCTACCGATAAAAAATCTTAAAATGAGGGTAGCTCTCTGGGGGATGATGCAATCTAAAAAATTTAAAGAGATTTGGGTAGCTGAAAAAATTTAATATTAATTGATACCAAACAAGATAGGGTTATCTCGAAAGATGCAATGGCTACTCGAAGAAAACTATTTGGTTCAGATGTGGGAGCAAAGAGCAAAATTTAGAGGTTTAGGGCTATAAAAGGGTATAACTTTGTAGATGGTGATCCTATTACAAATCTGTTTGCAGATTCGGATTCTACATAAAATTCTAGACTAACAAGATGTATTGCATGGGTAAAAAATTTATAAGGACGACTATAGAATCGCTGCCTGCAGAAAATCTTAAAATTAGGGTGCTCTCTGGGGGATGATGCAATCTAAAAAATTCCTAGAAATTCGGGTAGCTGAGAAAATTCTAATATTAATTGATACCAAACAAGATAGGGTTATCTCGAAAGATGCGATGGCTAGCCGAAGAAAACTATTTGATCAAGTTGTGGGAGCAAATGAGGATGCTCATTTATCTCGAAAGATGCAATGGCTAGTCGTTTAAAATGGAGATTCAGCTCCGCATTTCTATCCTTACGGGGATTCATCTCCATGTTTCCCTCCTTATGAGATTCATCTCCGCATTCCTTATGGGAATTTACATTGAGAAAGCAAATGAGGGAGCAAATGAGGAAGGAGAGAGTTGCTCCTCCTCATTTGCTCCTTATGGGAATTTACATGTAAATGAGGATGCTGGAGGAAAATGAGGAAGAAAATGAGGGATTCTGGAGCAAATGAGGGAGCAAATGAGGATTTGGGAGCAAATAAGGTTCCAGAATTCCTGTCAACACCCTACTATAGCGGTACCTTTAATATTGAATAGCATATAAAGTCTGAGAGACGTAAATGTGTTGACCGTGCTACCGCTTCGAGTTCATTGTTTAAATTTTTTAAAAAATCGGACAAAAACAGAAGTTATTTTAGATGTATTAATACGTACAACGATTGAAGAATTAAATGTTGATCATTGTTAATCGAATTTACAATTTTGACGGATACTTCAAACCACGATAACAAGAACATATATCTTCTTTTGATGCGCTTTTCTCCACCATACGAAGGCGTATAAGTAAATTATTTTTATCTCCAAAATCAACATGAAACTTCTGGTATTTTCAATTTATTTTCTCTGTATCTTTGAATAGAGAAGTGCACAAACTTTCGTACACTGTACATATTTGTGTACCTACGATGCACAAACGATTCGCTATAAAAAACACCGGAATTTCTTTGGTGGGTGGGCTGCCGTTTTTACAGCTCCTCCACTTTATTTTCTTCGTATCTTCGTACAGGTGATGTGCACAAACGTTCGTATACCGTGCACATTTGTGCATCTATGACGCACAAACAATTGGCTAAAAAAATCCAAAATTTCGTCTGTGGGGGTCCGCTATTTCCACAGGCCCCATTTTTGTATTCTTCGTATCTTTGTATAGTGAGGTTCACAAACATTCGTTCACGGTGCACATTTGTGTACATACGATGCACAAACAAATGACGTAGAAAAAAGTTCAAATTATGATTGGGGGGGGGGGCTGTGGAAATTGACTTCAAAGTGTACAGTGAATAGTATGAGGCCAAACATTAAACACTGATGAGCCTATTTATACTTCATCAGTAATTAGAATGTGATATATAACGTTAAGTTTCTAAAAAGATATAGATTTAAGTGTTATTGCCCCTATTCGCTCAGGAAATATTACGTAGCGCGGTGCCAGCTGCTTTTTCATCGCTTTCTATGGAGCCAATAGGTTAAAGGTAAGTTTTGTTGGATATCAATTTCAAGCTACTTATATTGTTTATAAGTTACAGATGAAAAATTTTTTACAATAATATAACGGTAAAGATGTGCTGGCTGTTAAAGTTGCATTTTCTTATAAACAATAAATTTTTTCTCAATATTTAAGTTTGTTACATTCCAAATTTGGACATGTACACTTTTAAAATTGTTAATGAATTCTCGCCATTATTTTTAAAATAGACTTGTGCATTTCCGTCATTTCGAACAGTTGCGTTTGCACAAAAGAATGCGCAGACGCGGAGTAATGGTGCAAGTGCGAGGTGTTTGACACGACATTATTAGCCAACGAGACGTCGAACGGTGACGTTACCTGTGTCGTTCTTTTGTCTTTTCTCTTTCAGGAGGTAGGTTTCCTCTTTATCTTGCTTTATCGTTTCTTACCTGGTTTTTCTTTCGTCCTACTTACGATCAAAAAAGAGGGAAGACGCAAAATCTGGTTTCAACGAGGGCATGATGTAACCCACCCCAAACAACTCCTAACAAACAAGATACCCGGAAATCAGCATGGCCCTGCGCAAGGATGACCGCAAAATCGTGAAACGTTCCACATTTTTAAGTGAGTACCTATTATTTTTTAAAGTGCAACTTATATCATTGTAAACATATTGGCATGTGATACAATTTGACACGTTGTTATGTCATAATATCTTTGTTGTGCAATAATGTGAACGTGGATAGTACCAGTGTTGCCAACTGTGGAAGTGGCTCTGAACGCGCGACGTGGGAGTATAACAGTGGCGCCTAAACTTCAGTTGAAAATTTCTCTTCACCTCTCATTTATCTTATAAGGGTTAGTTTTGAATATCTTTGTAGAAATTGAGTTTTTTTCACTCAAATATAATAAAAAATAATTTTTTAAATTTTTAATGGCTTTTGGATAAAAGAAATATAATCTGGCAACATTGCATTTGGTAACTTTTATTTTATGTTGGCGTGACATTGAATGCAGTTGCAATGTCAATCTGAAGCATTTAGTCGGCCATGTTTGAACAGTGATTGTTTACTTCATATATATTATTTTAAACTTAGTTAATTGGCATTTTCCCTTATAAAAACAGTGTATTTATAATTTAAATTCACTCAAATAATTACTTAACCTAATTTAGGATGAAAATAAAGCATATACCTTTCAAATGTGTTTAGCAAATTACATAACCTCACTTTAAACATATGCTTTGCATTAAATAATTCTTTCTGTAAGTATTTTTAGCCGTAAATACTTTATTTACCATTCATTATGATTAAAAAAAAGAAAAATCCCTTAAAATGACACAAAGTTTGGTTAAATAATTATCTCAAACCTAAAATTTTTTTAGTTTATTGAAACCTGTTTTTAGTTTAAATTTTACCTAACTATCACATTATCTTAGTATGCCACGACTTTAAGTGTTCCCATACAATCTAAATAATTAACTGTAGGTTACGAATCCTTTCTATTTCAAAATTTTGCTTTTAATACAGCTAACGTTACTAACTGAATTCTTACCTTAGTACATCTATACCTTCTAAAACACTATAGTAAACTTGATTTCGTTATATCTGCTTTCTTAAACACTACAATAGTGAAGTTAATGATAATGTTTTGTATTAAAGTTAACTTACGATCCCCTTTAGCTACGATGGTTGTTGATAAATCCCATGATGTAAAAATAATACTTTAATAATTTGATATACGGGTTTTTTCTGTAGACGTATCGCTTGAGTATTGTCTTGTGTATTGAGCATGATTTTCTTTTGATAGCAAATTTTCTATTTATATCAATATTGCAACGCAGCATTTTAAGATCTATTTAGTCTAGGCGAGACTTGTCGTTGTGGTTGGTCGCTCGGCAGTTTGTTAGTCTAGACAAGACTCATCAAGAGTTGGTCGCTCAGCATTACATAAGTCTAGACGAGACTCGTGGTAAGTTTGACGCTCTAGTAATTTTTGAATCTTTTTTTGAGGATGATGTTGAGGTTTTTTCTTTATTAGTCTAGGTGAAGCTCAAAGGAGGGCTTGTCACCCTAGCAATTATATGCGTTGTAAGATAAATTTTTTTCTTGTTCTTCAACAATTTTGTTATGCGTAAATCGAGTCCTAATTATCGCTATCTCTTCATATATCGATTCAGACCACACTAGGTGGGATGAAAATATCTTTAAAATAGCTCAAGCTTTGCGTACATCCAAACACGAAGCAACCCAATTTAATCCATCATTTCCTGTTTTTGGAAGATATACTCCAATCAATAGTAGCTTTTATGGTTCAGTTCTGGATGATACTAACGTAATTGAATTTGACGATTAAGTACGCTGGGACAAAGACCAAAAATCATTACCTTTTATCTTTAACGACGTTAGAAAAAATTTGCTAAAAGCTTACGAAAAGAGTAAGGACCACTATAATATGCGTAAACGAGATATTTCCTTTGCTTTAGGCGAACATGTTTGTAAAAGGAATTATGTCTTATCGGATGCAACTAAAGAATTCTCCACAAAATTAGCCCCTAAATTCATTCTATGTAAGGTCACTCGTGTTGTTAGTCCGCTTATCTACGAACTCCAAGATGCTGACGGAAAACGCTAAGGAAGGTAGCATATCAAAGACCTTAAACCATTCTCTGCTGACCCAAATGCTAATTAAATTTTTCACGTTACATTTCTTTAACGATTTACCTAATGTTTCTGTCCCTACTGTAAATTAGTTAACTTTATTCAGCCATTTCTTTTGTTATACAGCACTTACCTTCTACACTTTTGCCTTATTTACATTAAATTAGCTATCTTTTTGCTACCTGTTAACTTTCCCTTAAATTTGTTGCTAGCCACATATCTTTTTGTTATCTAGATTCCCTAATTTAACTCTGTTGCTTCATTTAATTAATCCTCGCACTTTTTCTACAACAGATTATTTTGTTTTCGGCATTTATCTTACATTGTTTAATTTTGTGGTGATTGTCGTAACTTTGGTTGCAATAGCTCATTGAATTTTTATGATTGGTTTTAGCTGATGTTGAGTGGATGCTTTTTTCTTTAGGCTTACATAGGAGCTGCGGCCTATGCCATTGTAAGAAATAGTCCATATTCGCAGTTCCAAAAAACTAGAAGTTTCTATTCCATGTGTTTTTCTTCTGAATTATTACAGTCGCCCACTTTATCCTTTAACATTACTTGTTTTCTTCTTCTATTAAGTTACAGTAACATATACACATTTTTTTTGTTGTTTTTTATTGAACTTCGTGATGAGGTGCTATCGCTTTTTATTGATACCTTATCGAATTCTCGGTTGTTTTAGCATATTGGGACAGTGTGTTTGTATTTAACTGCTTATAGTTTGGCATTCTTGTGTGTTTTATGTCGTTACCGTTTCTAAAAATTACCTTGAAACAGTTGGTCTTTTGTGTGAAGGTATCTGTAGTGATACTTTTAGGTTGTTGTTTCAACTTTTGTCTGATTTTCTTATTGCAGTGGATGCATTCGTCAGAGTCTAGTAATTTTTTTTTAACTTATATGTCTTAATTTACCTATATAACAGCTTCAAGGAGCCACTCTATCTTGTATCTTTGTGATGGATGACAAAACGGCTTGGTGAGCTGAGGAATTCTACGCTATATCTTTAATGTATATAGTCGTAGCGTGCCTTAGCGTGCTGGGACGTTTCGGATCCACCTATTGTTATCTAGTTTTATCTTAATATCGTTATCTTACCTATTATCTTTGATAATAACTTGAGATTTTGCCTTATCTTTTTTGTTTTCCTAACGTTTGATATTTACGATCAGACGTAGGAATTATTTTTTGAATATTCAGTAAAGAAGCTAACCTGATGGTAGGAATGAAATTTCTTAGGTTAGTAATGTAAGAAATTAGTAAGATGGTACTGTTGGAAAATTTGTTAATTCACAACCATGACATGTACAAGTTTTGATGTGGATTGTTTATTAAGCCAGAGTACCTGTTCGGGCTCCTGTCCCTCTCTTCTTGATCATTGTTAACCCCTTCCTGTAACAATCATGAAAAGACTTAAAACCAGCAGCCGACGAGGGTGTTGTGTTGTCATGTTTGAACCACCGGAAGTGACAGACCAGTTTTCGTGTCGTGAGTGCTCACTGACAATACCATAGTGCCGTTAATGCTCGCTGTACAGTTAACCAAATTACAGTCCACATCACCTTAGAGGAGTTCAAAGTAAGTGGTTATGTTAAGAAATGCATGATACATCCTTTGATCCAACATTTTGAGCCTTCTTCCGGATTGAATTCCTTTTGTTAAATTGAAGTTCACGCTCCAATTCCTTGATTTCGTTGTTTTTTGAATGGGAGGGTGATATAAATTCATTACTGCGTTAAACTGTATAGACATTTGCTTAGAAGTTCTTAGAACAATTTGTTTGATTTGATTTGCAATCTAAGTAAATTTTCGTTTTGAATACTATTTATTTTATGTTCAAGTTCTATTCGAGAATTTAATTAAAATAAATAGTAACGGTACTAAATAGCATTTTTGTGAGCTTGTGAAACAGAAATACCATCGGGGTAGCAAATTCTTAACCGTTCCGGTTAAAAACACGTTGTTGTTTATGGTTGCAGCGTAGTTATTCTTTGTTATCTTTGCTGTGCAGTATTTTTGCAAGCCTTGTTGTTGTAATTCCTTTTAGAAGATTTAGGTCTCGTTCAATTTCAATTTTGTGCACATGCATTTTACAGTGGCATTGTATTGTTTGTAGAAACGGTACTTGTCATTTATTGCTCAAACATCGCTTCGTTGGGTGGTCGTAAAAACAACCCTTTTCTATAGAATTTAAAAGCTTGTAGTTTCCGCTTGTTGCTTCAGGCGGTATCTGACCCTTTCATAATGGTAGTTACCACAGAAAGGTTGATTTTTCAAGGTAAATCGGCGTTAAGTAGATTGATAGCTTTGCAAACCGCATTGTCTAATTTAGATGGGACCGGTGATACTTTTGCGCAAATTGAAGTTAGTATGGAATTAACTAAGCAGACTATCAAATTTTGACAAATTGTATACAGAATGCATCTTAGACGATGAATGTATTGAAGAAATTTCGGGTATTCGAATTAGCTTAGATAAATATTTCTTGCAGATTAGAGCACGGTTCACTGAATGTCAAAGGCATAAACTAAAGTGCCTCTAGCATCATTGGTAGATAATTCACACTTGGCCACAAACAACATACGCTTGCCGGCAATTCCATTAATAAATTTTAATGGGAAAATTGAAGATTTTGAATCATATTACAATGCATTTCGGAGTTTAATTGATTCAAATCAAAAACTTTCTCCTACTGAAAAGTTTTTTTTTTTGTTAAACAGTTTAGATGACAAATCTAAACAACTCGTTAAACATTTATGATGCAAATTACGGAATTGCCCTAAAAATTATTATAGATCGCTATGAAAATAAAAGATTAATTGTTACAAATTATTTAAATTGCATGGAAAAGGCTCCCAAATTGAATTGTGCCACGTCCGACAGTTTGAGGTTTTTATTAAATGTATTCGTTGAAAGCTACAGCGCTTTAAAAACTTTTGAAAATGTCGATCTGTTTGATTTTGTTCTTTTCAATTGGCTATTACAAAGGTTAGATTCAGACACCGCCAAACGTTTCGAAATGCAGAATACTAGTGAAATACTACGTTTTGAAGGATTAAGAGCGTTCTTAGATCAATCGTGTAAGGCTTTAGAGATAAATGATTTGATGTCTCAAAAAGCACCGAAAACCGTCAACTTTGCGACTAAAAGTAAAAGTGAGCCTTCAACTTGGAATAGACAAAATTCAACTCGTGGGACGTTTCTATGCTCGACGTCACCTAACAAATACATATTGTGTAATGACTCGCACTTGATTTATGGTTGCAAAAAGTTCCTTGGGAAATCCAGTCAAGAACGATTTGATTTCGTTAAAAAGAATAATCTCTGTTTAAATTGTTTGTGTAGTTCGCATCGTGTCAAAAATTGCCAATCAAAGGTTGTTTGTAAAAAATGTCGTAAACCACACCACACATTGTTGCATTTTGAGAATGCAAATACTTCTCCTACTACATCAGCAGATCCTACACAAAAAATGGTTGAAGGGAATGAAACAAGTGAAGCTTCTTCGTTGTCCATGCAGAGGGCTGAAGTTAGTTCATTCTTTTCTCGTTCAGTTGCTAATGCAACAACTTTGTTAGCTTCTGCTCAGGTAGCGATCATCGATGGTTTTGAAAAACTACAAACTGTTAGGGCATTCTTAGATAATGGGAGTATGTCAAATTTCATGACAGAAAAGTGTCGTCAAAGGCTATTTTTGCAGAAGCATAAAAGCTTAGCAAAGGTACAAGGTTTGGGCTTGAATGCGTCTACTATCAGTGGTAGCTTATCGTGTCGTGTTCGTTCTTGTCATCAGGCTGAAACTCAATCCAATTTCAATTTAGAATTTTTTGTTTTACAGGAAATATGTGGTCAACTACCGGCCACACCTTTATCAAAACGCCATTGGGATCATATCGATGGATTACAATTAGCTGATAAAAGGTTTTTCGAACCTGCGAAAATTGATTTGTTGTTAGGAGCAGACATTTTCGCACAAATTTTGTTAAATGAATCTCGGATCGGACAACAAGACGAACCGGTGGCCATTCGCACCAAATTTGGTTGGATTGTGACTGGAAAAGTAGGTTGTTCAGAAACTATTTCTACTTCGTTGTGTGCTTATGTGGAACCAATAGAAGACACGCTACTTCGTTTTTGGGAGCTGGAAAGTGTTCCGGCTCGGGTACAAGAAAATGCAGAAAACGTACTGTGTGGAAAGACGTTTGTCGATACTTATTCTAGAAACGAAGCAGGTCGGTTTATGGTTTCATTGCCTTTTAAAGGACCAGAACCAATCTTTACTGATTCTCGTGCAATCGTTTTACGTCGTTTTTTGGGGTTGGAAAGACGTTTGCAGAATGACTCGCATTTACGAGCGTCATACAATCTTTTCATGCAAGATTACATAAACACAGGGCACATGAGTCCTGTACCTCTTCTTTCGTTGGATAGTAGTCCTGTTTATTACATTCCGCATCATGCGGTAATAAAGCCAGAGAGCACAACAACTGAATTAAGAGTTGTGTTCGATGCAAGTGCCAAAACCTCAGACGGTATTTCACTAAATGACACGTTGTTACAGGGAAAATCACTACAAAAGGATATTTTTGAACTTCTATTGCAGTTTCGGATTCACAACATTACTTTCACGGCGGATATCAAACAAATGTATCGCCAGATCGAGATTATACCAGAACATCGAGATTTTCAACGTATTTTGTGGAGATTTGAGTCATCGGATCCTCTTGTTGGTTACCGATTGAACACCGTTACTTATGGGATAAAGGCTTCTCCTTTTCTTGCTCTTCGTACCATCCAAGAATTAGCCAGATTGGATGCGGTTCGTTACCAACGCGCTTCACTTGTTTTATCATCCAACTCATATGTAGATGACATCGTCAGTGGTTGTGAAACTGTTGAAGATGCCAACTTGCTAGTTCAAGAACTGACTGAATTATGTAAGCTTGGTGGTTTTGAACTTAGAAAATGGAATAGTAATTCCACCGTTGTCTTGTCAAATATACCCAGTTCACAAATCGAACAACCACCGCTGACGTTTAGTCAAGAACAAATTCCGCTAGTAAAGGTGTTAGGACTCAAATGGTGTTCCGATTTAGACATTTTTTCATACGATAAACAAATTAGTGAGCGTCCTTGTACAAAAAGGAACGTTCTCTCGACATTAGCGAGAATTTTCGATCCCCTAGATTTCTTAACTCCTGTTACATTTTTTATTAAACATTTCGTTCAGCGTTTATGGACTTTGAGAATCAATTGGGACGTCCAGCCTCCCGAAAAACTTATTCGTCAATGGGACAAGTATTTGTTGCAACTTCCATTCTTATCCGAGTTGAAAATTTCTCGTCAGTTGATTTGTAAAGACTTAAAGAGCATCGAGTTACACGCCTTTTGCGATGCCTCAGAAGCAGGTTATGCATCTATAGTTTATTTTCGTTGTTTTGACAAAAATGATAATATTTTCGTGTATTTTGTTTGTGCAAAAAGTAAAGTTGCGCCCATAAACAAGGTTTCGTTGCCACGGTTAGAGTTGTGCGCAGCAGTTCTACTCGCAAATCTCGTAGAGTATGTAAAGAAAACATATTTCAAGTTAGAATTTACTAGCATCTTTGCTTGGTCGGATTCTACAATAACACTTTCATGGTTAAAATCGCCATCTAATAAATGGAAAACTTTTGTCGCAAATAGAATTGCACATGTTCAATCGCTGGTTGCACCCTCTAATTGGAAGCATGTCAAATCACAAGACAACCTTGCCGATTGTGCTTCTAGAGGCCTTTCTGCAACTGAACTTATCGATCACCCGCTATGGTGGGCGGGTCCTGTGTGGTTAAAATTACCTTTGGAAGAATGGCCTAAACAACCATTTCTTGATAATTCAGCATCAGAATTGTCACAAAGTTCTGCCGAAGCAAAGGTCGTATTTATTGCCATCGAACCGTCGGATCACGTTTTGACTTCTTTGTTAGATACATTCTCCGATTTGCAAAAGATTTTAAAAATAATTAGTCACTGCCGCCGTTTTGTGTTCAACCTCAAATCACCTAATGGAAAATTAACTGGTGCGATTACCCTTCGAGAAAGAACATCAGCGTTAGAATTGTTAGTGAAACATGTTCAAAACGGTGCATTTGCGGAAGCTTTGGAAAAATTGAAAAAGGGACATTTAGTTAGCAAACAACTCCGTTCTCTTACTCCATTTGTAGATTACCAGGGACTCCTCAGGGTGGGCGGTCGGTTAAAACATTCGGGCATCTCACATGATGCAAAATATCCTTTACTTCTCCCTCGGCTCCATCGTCTAACAACTCTTATTATACAGGATTGCCATATTAAAATTTACATTGCGGTAATCGTACAACCCAGTCATTATTGCAACAGCATTTTTGGATTTTGTCTGCTAGGAGAGCCATAAGACAGTGTCTACGTGCATGTATTCCTTGTTTTAAGGTCAATCCTACTTTTATTGTGCCTTCTATGGGAGATTTACCTACTCCGCGAGTGACTCCTGGAAAAGCATTTCGTCATACTGGCGTAGATTTTGGGGGCCCTTTTTCCATAACAATGGGTCGGGTTCGAGGAGCCAAAACCTTAAAGGCATATATTTGTCTCTTTGTTTGTTTCAGCACTAAGGTAGTGCATTTGGAATTGGTTTCAGATTTGTCGTCAGAAGCATTTTTAGCTGCTTTCCGTCGATTTATTTCTAGACGTGGAAGGTGTATTCACATGCACAGCGACTGTGGTACCAACTTTGTAGGTGCTGAAGCCAAAATTCGCGAACTGTTAGAACAATCCGCACACGCAGAAAACATTGAGTGGTCGTTCAACCCCCCTTCTGCTCCGCACTTCGGTGGGCTATGGGAGGCGGGAATTAAATCTGTCAAAACTCACCTATTTCGGGTAGTTGGTGAGCAAAAATTGACTTATGAAGAATTTAATACGGTTATATGCAAATTGAAGCACTTTTGAACTCCCTTCCATTAGGTCCGCTTAATTTGGATCCTAACGATTTATCTTGTTTGACCCCAAGTCATTTTTTAACCATCGAACCTATTTCTGTCATTCCAGATACGGACGTTACTGAGGTACCGATTAATCGTTTAAATCGTTGGCAACTAGTTCAGCGGTTACAGCAAAGTTTCTGGAAGCGATGGCAATCAGAGTACCTTCATACGCTTCAGCAAAAATCAAACTGGTTTGCTTCAGGGGAATCACTAAAGCTTAATAGCTTAGTGTTGATTCAAGAACCCAATTCTCCGCCTCTTCAATGGAGATTAGGTAGAATCATTCAACTACATACTGGTAAAGATAACGTTGTTCGCATTGCAACTGTGAGAACGGCACATGGGACTCTTAAAAGATCTGTGCTAAAGCTTTGCCCTTTGCCCTTGGAACAATAATTGTTGGTGTATTTGTGCAACAAGCTCATAGGGTTAGAAATTATATAGCTATTTAGTCTAGTTTCGTATAAGTTAGTTAGTACCGTTCATATTAGTTGTTTACTTTGTTAAAAAATAAAGTTATATTTATTTTCGTGGGCTGGATGTTCGGGCTCCTGTCCCTCTCTTCTTGATCATTGTTAACCCCTTCCTGTAACAATCATGAAAAGACTTAAAACCAGCAGCCGACGAGGGTGTTGTGTTGTCATGTTTGAACCACCGGAAGTGACAGACCAGTTTTCGTGTCGTGAGTGCTCACTGACAATACTATAGTGCCGTTAATGCTCGCTGTACAGTTAACCAAATTACAGTCCACATCACCTTAGAGGAGTTCAAAGTAAGTGGTTATGTTAAGAAATGCATGATACATCCTTTGATCCAACAGTACCAGTACATAAAAATTTGCTAAAGTGCATAAAAACTTGCTCTTTTGGACATTTTGAAATTTGGGCATTTTCTTGCTAAAGAAAAAACAGTTTAAATGCAATGCTTATGTGCGTGTGCACTTAAAAAACTGTAATGTTAGCTTTAGTTATAGTATATATGTTAGGCGACTTGTCGCATTTGTTTTAGTTTTAGTAGTGTTTCATTCTCTCCGGCAAATTTGTGCTGTCGATTATAACTGCGCCACATCAAAGACTCGTGTGTGCATTTATAAATGTAGTTCATAAACAATGGGGCTATACATTCGGTTTTCTGGTTAATCGTAAGACGTGTTATCGGTTGAGAAAACCAGGTGGCGCCTAAAATAAACATTTTCTAGAATTTAAGTTAGGGTATAGGTAGGTTAGTTAGGATCTAGATTTTAAGCTTTTACCGTGCTAACAGTCATTTACTTTTTTTAAATTTTTTTCTTTTATGGCTTTGTCGCGATTGTTACATTCCAAATTTGGACATGTACACTTTTAAAATTGTGAGTGAAATCCCGCCATTATTTTTAAAATAGACTTGTGCATTTTCATTATTTCTGACAGTTGCGTTTACGCAAAGGAATGCGCAGACGCGGAGCGATGGCACGAGTGCGCGGTGTGTGACACGGCATTATTAGCCAACGAGATGTCAAACGGTGTCGTTTGCCCTGTGTTTTTTTGTTTTTTCTCTTAGAATGTAGGTTCTTTTATCGTATCTCTACCTTCTATGATTCCCTACCTTTATTCCTTCTCCCTACATACGAACGAAGAAGAGGAAAGACGATAAATCTGGTTTCAACGATGGCATGACGTAACCCACCCCAAACAACTCCCAACAAACGAGATATCCGGAAATTGTAAACGTATTTAGCATGTGATACAATTTGACACGCATTTATGGCGTAATATCCTTGTTGTGCAATAATGTGAACATGGATAGTACCAGTGTTGCCAACTGCAGAAGTGGCTCTAAACGCGCGCACGTTGGAAGTAAAACAAGTTTTACGCCAAAACTACTTTAGCTACAAAAAATCCTTATATTACATAATTTGTAGAGAATCTTATTAGAAGAAAACAACAAAATCTAGTGTATCAGGGTTTTGCGAGTTCTAAGCTCTTTATCAAATTAGTGCATCAGTAAGCTTTGGAGGGGAAGGGAGGTAGGGGGCAGGGGGAGGGGTGAACGAAGGATTGTTGGCGGTCGGGAATTGTCGTTGTATCGTCCCTATAAGTTGTACTAAACAGTTGCAAAATTTTAGCTTTCCCCTAATTAGTTGCGACACGAAACCTTTATTGATTGGAATATTACTATAGCCGATGCTAACTTGATATTTGCGGTATTGTTCCATGATTTGAATTTGGTTTTGTTTAACGCCTTATGTGTGTTAATACGGTATTCTAGGAGACGTCATTCGGAGCCTTGTCGGGTCTCGGGATCCAGATCCTTTGAATCTAAACCCTCCCATTTCGCAGAACTTACCTCATTTATTCACTAAAAATATTTCTTTTATAGTTACTAGTATTTAATTATGTACGGCTATTTGAGAGCTGGAAATCTAGTTAAAAACGATCAACGAATGATTCCTTCTCCCACGATAACAACTTCCTACTTTGGTAACGTCACACAGAAACCTCTTTTATTTTTTACCCTTTTGCAATCATGAAATTGTCAAGTATTTATAAAAATATTTTGAACGAAATATATACAAATAAATACGTAATTTGTACTTAAGCGAATTCTGTGCTCTGACGTTTGATACATAACATGCCCTTAAAGCTTTTTACATTTTACTATGTTGGTGTGCAGGTGCTTATAAAAACAGACATCGATAATCGGGCAAACATTTGCACCAAACTCGTCTAGAAATTAAAACATTTCCAGTTTACAAAAGTCAAGTACGAACTAAAACTTCACACGAAAAAGGCGCGGCATTTCCCACAGTCATGTGTCAGTAACAGGAGACACACCCCACGTACAATATGGAATTTGGAATAATTGAACACCTGTCTGTGTTAGACCAGTACACAAGCAGCCTATAAATTCACACATTGTTACTGGATGCAAGTCGCCGAGCTATTTTCTCTTTAAAATTGCTCCATCGGTTGTAGTTGCTCGACAAAAGAAACAAGAAATCAATTTCTGCATAGAAACCCATATTTTTAATCGTACAAAGACGACATTTGCTATAACAAAAACCCGAATCGACTGAAAAGGAAACGTACAGCTGCTATGCTGTTGTGAAGTTATATTACAATATAAAATTGTTTGAGTTTGTTATACATTTCAACGAAATATGCCAAGAAAATATTTTTAGTAGATTTTCTAACAAATATTTGCGATAAAAGAATTTATTCTCGCTTGTTTGCAACAGATTTATTGACGCCAGATTAAAAGGAAATGTACGAGGGTAAGGTGAAAAGTTCTCGGCCTACAATGAAAGACTGCAATTTTCAGTAAAAAAAAAAGATTTTATTTTTCGACATAATCTCCCTTAACTTCAACACACTTGCTCCAACGTTTCTACAACATCAGTATTCCTTCCCGGCAGTGAGAGTCTGAAAGGCTGTGAAAATATTCGTCTACGGCCCTCACAACTTCTTCATTGAACATGAAGCGCTCCCCAGAAACTAATTTCTTCAAGTTTGGGAACAGATAGAAATCTGAGGGCGCTAAATCAGGGGAACAGGGGGGATGGTCGAGCAAGTCGTACCCCAAATCCGTCAATTTTCCATTGCCAACGCACTCTTGTATGCAGGTGCGTTGTATTGGTGAAAGATGTTTTTTTTTCTTCTTCAAACCAGGCCTTTTCTCGCGAATTTTGACATCCAGCTGGTCAAGAAGGGTGGAGTAATATTCGCCTGTAATTGTTCTGCCTTTTTCAAGGTAATCTATTAACAAAATCCCTTTCGCATCCCAAAACACGCTGACCATCGCCTTTCCGGCAGATGCGATCCACTTCGCTTTCTTTGGCGCTGAACAACCAGCTTCCACCCACTGCTTCGACCGCTGTTTCGTTTCTGGCGTGTAATGGTGAACCCATATCTCATTCATAGTGACAAATCGCCGCACAAAATCGCTCGGATCCTTATTGAACCGGGTCAAACATTGCTGCAAAACTCGGTTTTGCATTTGCTTTTGATCGGCATTCAGCAAATGCAGCACCCATCCTGCGCAGAGCTTTCGCACCCCTAACTCTTTGTGTAAGATGTTTCGCACCCTTTCGTCCGATATCCCTACAGCCTCAGCTATCTCCTTCACTTTCACTCGCTTATCGTCTAACACGATATCATGCACTTTTTCGATCGTTTCCGGTGTGGTTGCGATTTTTGGTCGTCCTTCACGTGAGTCATCTTCGAGAGACGTGCGACCACGTTTAAATTCAGCTGCTCACTCTTTAACGGTTAACAGGGAAGGATCTCCGTAAACTTTTGTCAACTTCGGATGAATTTTCTGAGGGGTAAATCCGTCCAAAACGAAGAATTTTATGACCGCACGATATTCAAATTTATATATCTTAAAAACACGCATAAGACGTCTCCTTGAAAAAAATCGTGTAAACAAACTACTTAAGATAGCAAGTTGAAACTTGTCATACGAACTAATAACATGTGCACGCAGGCGGGAAGCACAAATTTTTGCTGATTGGAACGCCATCTCTGTGTCAGGCCGAAAACTTTTCACCTTACCCTCGAAGTATGGACATAATATCGCAAAGTTTATTTATTATTAATTCTCATTGTATTTTTTAAATACAAATTCTTCTTTGTCTTTAAAAAATGTAATAAGAGTAGATTTACACAGAATCACCACCAACACTCTCCAGTGACTGCTTAATAGCGTTTTAACCGTACATCAGCACAAATAGTGGTGCTGCACTATTTTTAGGCGGAAAAACAGACGTATTGATAAACGTACTGAAGCATATTTCTTTTACTTAGCCCCAACATTGGGCGATATGTTACAATTTTCCTTGTGGCAAGTTGGACGCTGGTTCGATCGAAAAACTGTATGGTCATGATTGTATTAAAAGATTAATTCAACAAACGCACCTTCTCCTAAAGTCACATTTCAATAAAGTTGAAATTTTAATCTGTAATAAAACATTTTGCGGAGACTTCCAAATTAACTCTGAACTCTGACTTCAGCGGAGTTTGATGAGTCTATCAAGGGAGTTCGTTACGGATCGCCCTTAAGCGCCATTACATTCAATAAATGTTACCAAGAATACCGACCCGAAAGTGTAGGAACTAAACTATAAATAACGGATTTAAGCGTAAATGCTTACGTTGAAATATTCTCGTTGTGTAACCTGAAAGAAAAGTGCACACAAACATGTAAGCTATATTTTATACATGTTAAATAAAAAAATATTTGTGCAAAAAGAATAGAACATAAAATGTGAATATATTGACCACGTATACTTGAACTCATACCTACATGGACGCTCTACTTCATAATCATCATTAGGTCTTCAGTCCTGGAACTGGTGAGACGCGTACCCTCATTGTTTCTTATTCTGAACAAACTTCCACATTTCACTGAAATTTGCAATCTGCATCTATCACTATCTGCATGCGAAATTCTGATTTCGGTCTACCTACTTTTTTTTCTTATCTCTGCTTGTAATATATCCCCTACTATTCCCCAGAAATGCGTTAAAACAAATCCTGTCCTATTTCTCCTTTTTGTTTTGTTTTCCTCAGATATCTTTATTCTTCTACTATTTCTATAGCCTATTTGTTATTAGCTTTGTCTGTCCATGCTACCATTCTCATACATCTAAACACAACATTCCAGAAGGCTTCCATCTCTTTTTGTCAGCTTTTCCTACTACTACCGCTAGACGTACTGTAATGTGCTCCACACATATGCTTTGAACAATTTTCTTTTCTTTTCTATGTTCGTTGTCTTTGAACATAGCTGCTGTTTTTTCTTGTTTGATTCAGTTCGGTCACCTTTTATTTTTTTACAGTTATATACCTTATTTCCCGATATTCAGTGGTATGTGAGGGGGGTAAGCAGCCTTTGGCTGACAAGTTTCCCCAGCACTTGAACCTTTGTCAAATTAATAGTTTTTCCAACACATCTTTTCGCACAGTCAACATTAGTCGAAAATATTTTACAACCAACACCTGAGTTGTTTATAATAATCACCAGATTTAAGTGCACTTATTTTTCGTCATTAGGTTTTACGTTTTGAAACTGGTTAGATATGTACCTTAGCTTATTTATATTCTGAGCTAGCTTAAACAATTCCCTAAATTTCTCACAACAGCTTATGTACAGCTCAATTCCTTATCAATTGTTTTCTAATTATGTGTCCTATTTTACCGAGATTCAGTGATATGTGTTGGGGTGGGGGTGAGGCCTCCGTAGGGTAGTTGATATGCTTGTGACAACTACGCCCTAGGTCCGGGGTTCGACCGCTTGAAAAATGTTAGGCAAGCATTTTTCTAAAACTACGCCCTCGTTCGGATGAGAGATAAAATGGATGTCTCTTGTTTGATTGTTGTCACACATGTTTGGTAAAATTCAAAATTTTTCAGGCAACAAAAACTCGCTTCTTGACCAATGTGGTATCTTCGCGTGGAGCATTGGAAAATCACATGTAAGGTATGTCAAGGGGATTAAACAGTCTGTGGCTGCTAAGAATCTCCCAGCTCTTAGATATTTGCTGTATTAATAGTTTTCCAGTAAATCCTTTTGCAAGACCAATACCTGTAGTTGTTTATAATAATTATAATGTATAAGTACAGTTATTTTTTTCATCATCTCTTTTTCCATCTTGGGATTTGTTGATGGCGTACTTTCATTGATTTCTATCATGAGCATGCCTATACATTTCCCTGAAATTCCCACATCCTACATCTTTCGCTATCTGTGTGCAATAGTCTAACCTAGTTCTACCTCTACTTCTCTTTTTTCCTGTCTCTGCTTCTAATATATTCCGGACTATTCCCTCATGTCTTAGTATGTGGCCTATCATACTGTATCTCCTATGTTTTACTGTTTTCCACAAATACATTCTTCTCCTACTATTTTTAGTCCCTCTTTGTTCTTAACTTTGTCTGTACATGATATCTTCATCATACGTCTATAGCACCACATTTCAAACCTTTTTCTTGTCCGCTTCTCCTACTGTCCAGGCTTCACAGCCATACAGTGCTATGCTCCACACATATGTTTTAAGCAACCTTTTCCTTGTTTCTATGTTAGTTGTCCTTAAACACAGTAGTTGCTTTTTCTGGTTTAATGTAGCACAACCTTGTGCTAATTTTTGTTTTATATCTTTTGTGCTTTTCCCATCTTGCATTATTTGACTTCCAGGTAGCAGAAATCAACCTCTTGTAAGTTCTCGTTACCTATTTGTATTCTTGTTTTTGAATTATTTTACCCTCTTTTGCATACTAGAACTTTAGTTTTACTTTTGTTAATTTTCATACCGTATGTCTCTGTTAGAACTGTTTCCATTTCATCAAGAGCAGCTTCTAACTCTTCTTTGTCGGATGTTCATACCGCTATATCATCTGCAAATCTAAGCATATCAATTTTTTGTCCTTGCAGAGTAATTTCAAATGTCTTCCTGCATATGACAGTATTCATTGCCTCTTCAATGTACAAGTTAAAAATTAATGGGGATAGAGCACATCCTTGTCTCACCCCTTTCCTAATATTTATTTCTCTACTTTCCTGCTCTAATTCTATTACCGCTGTTTGTTCTCTGTATAAGCTATGTACTATCCGTGTATCCCTAAAACTCATTCCAATCTTTTTGAGTATTTTGAACATTTTTTTCCATTTTACATTGTCGAATGCTTTTTCCAGATCTACAAACTCTATATACACGCTTTCCTTTTTTTTCTATTGTTTTCTCCATTATCACCCTCAGAGTTAAACTAGCTTCTCGTGTTCCCCTGTTTTGCCTAAACCCAAATTGATCTTCTTCTAGTATTTCTTCAGCTTCTTATTACATTCGTCTTTGTACAATTCTAGTTAATATTTTGGAAACGTATGCTGTCAAACTTATTGTTTAAAAACTTTCACATCTATCCGTGCCTCTTTTTTTGTAAAGTTACTATGATGTTACGTTTGAAATCTTTGGGTATCTCGCCTGTCTCATACATATAGCTTACAAGTCGGAAGAGACGTTTTGTTACTGCTTGTCCAGCGGCTTTTAGAGTTTCTGCTTGCACCTTATCTGTACTCAGTGCCTTACCATTTTTCAGACTCTTTAATGCTAATTCAAACTCCTCTCTAAGTATAGGATATCCCAAGTCATCATTTTCAATGTCTGATTCCTGTTTTAATGCTGTTGGTTCCTCTCCTGCATATAAATTACCTATATATTCTTGCAGTCCAATCTCTTTCTCTACATTTTCTATAATGACGTTTCCTCCCGTGTCTCTTATATTTTTGGTATATGGTTTTATATCCCCAAAATTCGTTCTAATTAATTTGTACGCTTTGTCTGTCTTTCCTATTTCCAGCTTAGTCTGTACCTCTTTGCACTTTTCATCAATCCATTGTTTATTAGCGTTCCTGCATTTGGGAATTGTTCAGGCCTTGCCTAATATATATTAAAAGCATGCTCCTCTTATCTGTCGACTACGATTTGTTATTCGCATCGCCAAGGTGAGCGCTGGTTACAACAATAAGATAAGTGAGTCGACACAGCTCTCTCTTAGAAGACAGTCCATTATTAAATGTCACACTCGCGCCGGTTTGTCGGCATTAGTTAATTAATTAAATAACAACGTGGGTACCTCTATTCCTTCCTTCAGCACCCTCTCCTGCCTAACCAATTATGTATTTAGTGGTGAGTGTAAAGTGATAATTGAACACGGGGTAAGTTTTTTATGCAACCATATTTATTACACATTTTATTATAAACATTTTATTACGCATTTTTGTTATTGTGAACCAGCCGCTACGCTAAGGCGTGAACATACCTTATTTTTTTGGTCGCTTCGACCCGTATGCGTGATAAAATTGTCGTCGTGGTTTTTGGAGGAGCTTGCTTTAGGTTAAATTATTACAAAGTTGCTCTTAAAGTATTTGAAATAAATTCACTCTTATCGAATTGTTAACCTCGTAATTGAGTTTGACCTGTATGTTGATAAACGGTTATCAGCAGAGGTGTGTTTGTTTATATTTGCATTCAATTTTAATTATAAAATACACTTTAATTCAATTACATATTTGCGTGTAGTTTAAGCTATTCTGAAAATGTCTTTCGACAGCATTTCTTTGCAAGTTCAACAAGAAGCCTTATTTGGTCGCTTGCAAGGCATTTGGGATTATGCTATTTCCGCAAATGTAAGTAAATTAAACTTATTAGAAGCAAAAATGCAAAGGCTTCCGATTATTGAAAATGCTCTCGAAAAACTACAGGTAGCAATAATAGAATTCAACGCTACTAAACCTGATCCGAAACTACATATAAAATTAAATCTAGCAGCTTTCGACGACTTATTTGACGTAGTTCGTGCAAAATATTTAGAATTGAAAGAAAATTCTACAAAATCGGTTTCTGCGGATGCTCTGGCATTTAAGGGCCCATCCGTTGAATGTTTAAAACCCCTAGAAATTCCTGTTTTTGATGGTTCCATTGATAAGTGGAATAATTTCATTACTACTTACCGCAGTGTTGTACACGAAAACAAATCTATTCCAGTCTCATTAAAATATTTATATTTTATATCGTATCTCGAGAAGGAAGCATTAAGTGTCGTCTCTGATCTAGCGTTAGATCCCAATTTGTATGAGCAAGCATTTAAAAAAACTGGTAGATCGGTACGATTCTCCACGCAGAATTGTTAATTTTTATTTGAATAAAATTCTTCAATTTAAATCTACTGGTTCCTTATCAAATTTCATAAATACACATTTCAACGCAGTAAGCACTTTGAAATCTGCCCCCGACGTTGAAGATTTATCGGACTTTATTTTATTTCTCTATGTTATCGTAATTTGGATCCTAAATTACAACATGCATTTGATGCACGCGCGGATTCTAATGTGCCGACTTGTGCTCAGTTGTTCGAATTTTTAACCGCGCGGAATAAAACCTCAGAAATGCACGAAGATGTTCAACCTTTAAAACCCGTCAACGTAAATATGCCACCGCGCTTCAAATATAATCTAAATAAGTCTTTTTTTGTAAAAGAATCCACTAACGATGCGCAAGTAAAATGCGATCGTGATTCGTGTCCCTATTGTAATGAAGGGCATACAATTTACGCGTGCAAAAACTTTCAAAAATTAAATGTTTCCGATAGATACACCGCGGTAAAAGAATGTTGCGTTGTTTCAAATGTTTAGGCAATCATATTAAGGGCTGCAACTCTAAGGGAAGATGCAGGTTATGTAGCTCGAGATATCATCACACCTTTTTGCATAATGCGTCGCCTGTCTCGACTTCAGGACCGATAACACCTGTGACCCCTTCCACATCCGATATGAAAGAAACAGTTTCTACATGCAATGTCTCTAACAATCCTAAAAATTATACAGTGCTTTTAGGAACGATCCAAGCTAAGATTCGGGACATCAATGGCGATTTTCAACCTGTAAGGTGCGTGCTTGATTCAGGGTCCCAAATCAATGCGATCACTTCTGCTTGCGTGCAACGTTTGGGTCTTAAATATGTTCGCAATAACAGTAAGGTGTGTGGACTAGCCAATGCCGCTGTTAATTCTAAAGGGCTAGTCGATTGTTTTCTACTTTCCAATTATGCAGATCAACGAATAAATTTTTGTGCCTCTATTCTTCCAATACTTACAGGTAATATTCCTGGTTGTTCTTTACCACGTGGAATTTATGAACGATTTAAACATTTACCCTTGGCTGACCCTAATTTCCATGTATCCGCTCCGGTATAAATATTATTAGGAGCGGACATATGTTGTAGAATATTATTTTCGGATAACGCAAATAACCGTCTTGGTAAACCTCTAGCGATTGACACTATTTTTGGATACGTGTTAATGGGACAGGTGCCTTCTCCGCAAGGACCGTCAAACGCTACTTCGCTTTGTATAATGTCGCAACCTCTTGAAAGCGAAGTAAAAAATTTTTGGGCGCTCGAAGAAGTCTCTCAACCTCCTGCTGTGAATATTGACGACAATTATTGTGAAGCACATTTTGTTAGTACACACTCTCGCGATGAAACTGGTCGTTATATTGTACCCCTACCCTTTAAGGATAATGCCGAACCTCTAGGGCGCAATCGTGAAATTGCTTATAACAGTTATCTAAATTTAGAACGGCGACTTCGCAATTCAACCGAAAATCAAAAGGTTTATGATTCATTTCTCAAGGAATATCTATCTCTAAATCACATGAATGTTGCTCTGCAACCCTCCGATTATATTTTACCACACCACGGCATTCATAAAACCACAAGCAGTACTACTAAACTACGAGTGGTGTTTAACGGATCTGCTAATGATTCGACCGGTAAGTCCCTCAATCAACGTCTATACGCTGGTCCGAAACTGCAATCAGGTTTGCCCGAAATAATATTTTTATTTCGTTCCCACAAAATAGCACTTTGTGCTGACATACGAATGATGTACCGCCAAATTTTAGTACGTGCGCAAGATAGAATATACCAACATATATTCTGGCGACCCTCCCTCGACAGCGGAGTTCAAGAGTACGAATTGAACACGCTTACTTATGGTCTTACACCATCCTCTTTTATTGCGCAACGCGTGTTAAAACAATTGGTGATCGACGAAGGACAACAATTTCCTCTAGCATCTGTGGCCTTGCTGAATCACACGTATATGGACGATGTGATTTCAGGAGCCAAGTCCGTTGCGGCAGCTCAGCAGCTGCAATCTGAATTAATAAAATTGCTGTCTGTTGGCCAATTTCAGTTAAGAAAGTGGTCCAGCAATGACAACTCTCTTTAAATCAATTCCAGGAATCTGAATTAGAACCCTCCGTAGCATTTTCTGATGAAATCTCTGGTATCAAAATATTAGGACTAGTTTGGAACCCGAATTCTGATAATTTCACTTACTATGTTGTTCCTTTCGAAGGGAATATTTCAAAACGTTCCGTTCTTTCCTATATGGCTAAAATTTTCGACCCTCTCGGCTGGTTGACTCCGGTGGTGTTCTTAATGAAACATCTTTTACAGCAATTATGGGTACAACGTTTAGGTTGGGACGACACGCCGGACACCGACTGGTGTTTGAAGTGGGAGAAAATTTGTTCCCGCCTTACTGAATTATCAAATTTGAAAATTCCTCGCTGTTTGTTTTTAGACTCGGGACAGTACCGACTTTTAGGGTTTTGCGATGCCAGTGAGAAGGGTTATGCTGCATGTGTTTTCTACATGGCACGCCTTCAGATAACACGAATTGCCATCTCCTACAAGCTAAAGTAAAATTTCACCCTTAAAATTTCTTTCAATGCCCCGTATGGAATTATTAGGTGCTGTTTTGTTATCTCGACTAGTATATTCTATAATCTCTAATAAATTTCCTTATCCCTTGAAGGAAATAAGATTATTCACCGATTCTCAAGTGGTACTAGCGTGGATTAACACTCCTTCTTATTTATTAAAAACATTTGTTGCCAACCGCGTGGAAACTATTTTAGAATACACTGCTATTCAACAGTGGTACCATATTTCTGGTGAAAACAACCCCGCCGATATGGCTTCTCGTGGTCTTATTGCGCACCAGTTCATTGACAACGATATCTGGTGGCATGGCCCATCTAACTGTAGCGATCTAATTACGGCTTCCAGGAATTTGGAATCTCCCCCTTCTCTAGAAATTCTCCCAGAAATAAAATCTCCCCCTAATATATTAGTTACTTCTACACAAAAAAGTTCCACTCAATTCTTGGATAAATTTTCTTCTCTCACCTTGCTTCAGCGTACTGTTGCATATGTAAACCGTTTTATTTACAATTGCAAGAACTCTGATAAAAAATTATCAGGCTCTCTTTCTTCTGATGAATTACATATCTCATTGATAACTATCCTAAGAGTTACGCAACAGCAGTTCTACGCCGAAGAAATAAATCAACTAAATTTAAACAAGGGTTGTTCTAAACAACTCCAAAATTGTCCCCTTTATTGATTCGCTAGGTCTTGTTAGGGTGGGCGGACGTTTGCGTCACTCCCTGTTGTCTTATGATAACAGACATCCCTTTCTATTACCGAAACAAGCCACTTTATCGCGATTATTGTGTGATAATTATCACCTTTTATCTATGCATTCAGGTGCATTCATGACGCAATCACTTATTCAGCGAAAATTCTGGATTATTGGAATACGTTCCTTAGTTCGTCAGAGGATCCACAAATGCGTTGTTTGTTCGCGCTTCCGTGCGACAACTGCTCAACCGTTCATGGCCGATTTACCCCCTTTCCGTGTTCAACTGTCCAGAACATTTACTCATGTGGGAGTAGATTTCGCCGGCCCATTTTTGATCAAGTCTTCTAATCGTCGTAATGCCCCGGTGTCTAAAACTTATTTATGCATATTTATTTGTATGTGCACCAAAGCGGTGCAACTCGAGGTAGTGTCAGAGTTATCTACCGAAGCATTTTTAGCTTGTCTGACAAGGTTTACAGCTCGTAGAGGAATTCCTGATGGTGTTTACTCAGATCAGGGTAGAAACTTTCTTGGTGACTCGCGGTCCCTTAAGGAAGCTATCATATTCCTTAAATCCAACAACGATAAAATTTTCGCCGCTTTAGCCTCCCGCCATATCAAGTGACAATTTAATCCTCCATACGCCCCAAATTTTGATGGAATTTGGGAGTCTGGAGTGAAATCGGCAAAGGCCTTATTAGTTCGTACTTTAGGTACACGCCCTCAAACTTTTGAGGAACTATGTACAATTTTTTTTAGGGTTGAAGCAATACTCAATAGTCGCCCTCTTTGCCAGTCTTCCGATCCTAATGACGGTACGGATTATCTGTCGCCCGGTCATTTTTTAATAGGCGGTCCCCTTTTATCTCTACCTGAAATTACTATTCCGGAGGAAACAACATTGCGTTCCAGTTGGCAGCGAGTGTGTCAGGTTACCCAATCCATTTGGCGTCGGTGGTCAAACGAGTATCTCCACCAACTCACCCAACGTAACAAATGGCATTGCCCCACCATGTTGCCCAAGGTAAATGATGTGGTCATAATTAAAAATTTAAATACTGCCCCCTTGTGTTGGCCTCTTGGCCGCGTTGAAAAGTTGTTTTTTGGTCGTGACGGTATACCACGAGTAGCTTCTGTAAAAACCGCTGCAGGTTTAGTTACACGTCCAATAAGTAAGCTTATTATCCTCCCTTTGAATGAATAAATTTTATTTTAGTTATTTTCTCTCTTATTTATGTTCCGTTTAATTTTGAAAATTTTAAGGTTGTATTAAAGTTTTGTTTTAATTTGCCTAGCAACCTTAACATTTCTAGAGTGTATTTTTAAATGATTTATTTTATTTTGTTATAAAACTTATTCAGTTTTAGATGGGCGGTTATGTTCAGGCCTTGCCTAATATATATTAAAAGCATGCTCCTCTTATCTGTCGACTACGATTTGTTATTCGCATCGCCAAGGTGAGCGCTGGTTACAACAATAAGATAAGTGAGTCGACACAGCTCTCTCTTAGAAGACAGTCCATTATTAAATGTCACACTCGCGCCGGTTTGTCGGCATTAGTTAATTAATTAAATAACAACGTGGGTACCTCTATTCCTTCCTTCAGCACCCTCTCCTGCCTAACCAATTATGTATTTAGTGGTGAGTGTAAAGTGATAATTGAACACGGGGTAAGTTTTTTATGCAACCATATTTATTACACATTTTATTATAAACATTTTATTACGCATTTTTGTTATTGTGAACCAGCCGCTACGCTAAGGCGTGAACAGGAATAATTTCCCATTTTATGGCTCTATATCTCTGTTTTCCTGTTTTGTCTGATCCATTTTTGTATTTTCGTCTTTCTTCTATTAAATTCAGAATATCCATTGTTATCCATGGTTTCTTATTTTCTTTTTGTATATATTCTAGAACATCTCTGACCGCCATGTCTAAGCGGGATTTAATGTTATTTCATTCTGTTTGTACTTCCTTAGTATCAGAAATTTTCCCTATATCTTTCAGCAATTCATTTGACTTTTTTTTCAAAACTTTCGCTAACATCTTTGTCTTTTAGATTCTCAAAGTCAAAGTGCCTTATTCCGTTCCTCTTTTTCAGATTTTTAAATTTAAGTGCGGTCTTCATGTTTACGATGTTGTGGTCAGTGTCTATATCTGCTTCTTGGTAACTTCTACAGTCTTTTACATAATTCCTAAACCGTTGTCTAACAATAATGTGCACTTTTATCAGTCTCTAAACTGAGACCACAACTATGTAATCCTATATCGGTGTGTTCTACTTGTTTAATTTCTCGTTAATACCAAATGTGTATGTTTCTTCTTTATGATAATTACAGCAATGTCTGTTTAAAATGATGTCATATTGCATAGAATTTCTTTAACAACTTTCAAAAGATCAAATTTACGGTAGAATAATAAATTCGCAATTATTTCTTAGATCTGTTCCTTTACTATGCATCTCTGTAGTTAAAATTCGTGTGTTCACATTTTTGTGGTTTTAGAGTAATTTGGAATAAATATACGTATTTAAATGCAAATTTGAGTTTTTAAATATTATTTTATATAAAATTAAAGATACTCCAAGGGACTCCCGTAACAAATTAGTTCATTAAAATTAATAGTATATTATTCAACATACGGTAATGTAGGCAATAACTCACGCAGATGAAGTTTGCGGCACGAGCCGAAGGCGAGTGCCGTAATTCATCAAGTGAGTTATTGCCATTACCGTATGTTGAATACTATACTTTATCTACGACTATAAGCACAGTAACAAGTTTTAATAAACACATGTAATCAAGATTATTTTAAAAAAATTATAGTACAAATTTGTTTGACATTACGTAAATACAATGAGCATAGCTACTTTGATATTTTTGGTAGGTAATTAAATAGAAGTATAAGCTGGAAGCGTGAGTTATTATAACTCACGCTCATAACTCACGGTGTTTAATTATGAACACTATTACTTGTTCAAAAGTATATGAATAATGGTATTATAACTAAATAGGAGTAGATAAATATTATTTATTTGTTATGTAGTTGATCTTAAATAACCCATCGCGTTACACACTATTATTTAAATAAAGTGTACAATAAAACATAGTTTCTGAACGCAGTACCATATAAAAACATAGTATAACCTACAAATTGTGACATGATAATACCTCATAGGAGCGGGAAAACTTTTACATATAGTCAAGCTATAATGTGCACCCGTTTCAAAAATGTAAATACATACCAAAACAAATACATTCTTTATAACTAAAAATATCTCTTCAGGAACTACAAATTAGTTAAATATAGATTGGATACCAAAGTGCAATATAGAATCAATCATGCATAACAACAGCTTAAAATATATCGATACAAATAATCTTTGTGCAGCTGGCCGTATAATAATAATTTGATAACACAAATGTGTGAATACATGGTAAATATAGAAAAAGTGGTTAGATAATAAGTATATATAGAAAATTTATATGCAGGAGAGGAACTAGCAGCATTAGAACAGGATTCAGACATTGGTAAGAATGACTTTATAATATTCTATAATTAGAGATGAGTTTGAATTAGCATTAAAGGACTTGAAAAATGGCAAGGCACCGAGTATAGATAAGGTGCATGCAGAAACTCTCAAAGTCACTGGACAAGCAGTAACAGAATTTCAAATTGTAAGCCATATGTATGAGAAAGGTGAGATACCCGAAAATTTCAAATTTAACATAAGAGTCGCTATCCCAAAAAAGAGAGGCGTGGATGGTTGTGAAATATTCACAAATAATGCATTTGACGGCACACGTATCAAAAAATTAACTAGAGTTGTACAAAGACAGATGGAAAAATGAGCTGAAGGAGGACTAGGAGAAAATTAATTTGGGTTTAGGCAAAGCAGAGGAACACCGTTGGTTATTTTAGCTCAGAAGTTGATAATAGAGAAGACAATAAAAAAGGAGAAAGCATGTGTAGAAGGTTTGTAGATCTGGAAAAAGCATTAGATCATGTAAAATGGAAAAAAGTGTTCGAAATACTCAAAAAGATTGGAATGAGTTTAAGGGATAGACGGATAGTACATAGTTTATACAGAGAGCAAACAGCGGTAATTGAATTACAGTAATAACGTAGAGAAGCAAATAATAGAAAAGAAGAGAGACAGGGATTTGAACAATCCCCGTTAATTTTTAACTTGTACATCGAAGAGACAGTGAATACTGTCAAATGTAGGAAGCCATTTTGAATTACTATGCAGGGACAAAAAATGAATATTCTTAGATTTGCAGATGATATAGCGGTATTAGCGTTTAGCAAGGAAGAGTTAGAATCTGCTCTTAATGAAATGGAAACCGT
Source organism: Platerodrilus igneus (assembly GCA_036346225.1). Lineage (NCBI taxonomy): Eukaryota > Metazoa > Arthropoda > Insecta > Coleoptera > Lycidae > Platerodrilus > Platerodrilus igneus. The sequence goes on from JARFIW010000273.1 coordinate 562,453, forward strand.
TCTAACAGAGAGATATGGTATGAAAATTAACAAAACTAAAACTAAAGCACTAGTATGCAAAGGAGGGGGAAATAAATCAAACACTAGAATACAAATAGGAAACGAGGACATACAAGAGGTTAAGGATTTCTGCTTCGTAGGAAGCCAAATAAAGCAATATGAGAAAATCGCAAAAAAAACATAAAACAAAGATTAGCACAAGGTCGTGCTACATTTAACAAGAAAAGGCAATTAATGCGTTCAAAGACAACAAACATAGAAACAAGGAAAAGATTGCTGAAAGCATATATGTGGAGCACAGCACTGTAGGGCAGTAAAACTTGGACAGCAGGATAAGCGGACAGGAAAAAGATAGAAGTCTTTGAAATGTGGTTCTGCAGACGCATAATGAAAATATCATGGACAGATAAAGTTAAGAACAAGGAGGTTCTAGAAATGGTAAAGGAAAAAAGAAATATGTGGAAAATAGTAAAAAATCGAAAAGATCGGCTAATGGGATTTATACTAAGGCATGAGAGAATAGTGCGGAATATATTAGAAACAAAGATAGCATAAACAAAAGGTAGAGGCAAACCTAGGATAGACTATTGCACACAGATAGTCAAAGATGTAGGCTGTGCGAATTTCAGGGAATGTGTAGGCTAGCCTAGAATAGAAATTAATGGAGGTACCTGCCCAACCAGTATCAAGACGGAAACCCTAATGACGAAAAGAATAGGCGTACTTAAATCTGATGATTATTATAAGCAACTACAGGTGTTGGCTTTGCAATATTTTCAGCAAATGTAAATTGTGTGAACAGATTTACTGGGGAAACTATTAATTCGGCAAATGACTGTGTTGGGGATCTGGTAGCCCCAAGCTGTTTAACTCCCTTCACATACCACTGAATATCGGTGAAATAGGTCATATATCTAGAAAATAACAGAAGAGTAACTCAGCTTTATCTAGGTTGTGGAAATTGCAGAGAACTGAGTAGGCTGGCTTTGAATAGAGATTATTGGGGTACGCGAGTTAAGGTTCGGGCCTTTGGAGCAATGTTTTTAAAAAAACGTTTCCAAACTTCTTAACAATTTATTTATCTTAAACAGAAATTATCATGGAATTTTGAAAAACTGTATAAAATAACTTTAAATCAAAATTAGTTAATTAATTGAACTAAGGCAAGTAGTCTAAGTAAACAACAATGCAAAAGCTGTAGTACTCAGACTAACTCAATTGAGTAGCTTGAACAACGAAGTATGGAGTTCAAAGACTGACTACCGGGCCTTGAGCTCCCGGGCGTTTTATAATAATCCTACCCCCTCACATGGCTGTAAGAACTTGCAGATCTTATGTCTGCTATACTCTTAATTTTACACTTTGCTACATTGTTTCAATCTTATTGCTAGATAATTACATATCTTAACCGTGTGTGACCTGCCGCCTGCAGTATCACTGTCGTCTCGGATACAAAGTTGCATAATAACCTGTCTGGTTTATCTTTGTATTACATTGTTGCAATTGACTTATGATTTATTTAACAATTTCTAATAATTCCTATTAGATTCTATTATTTAATATATATAAGTAAATTGGAGGATACATAACTCGCGTTCAAACAGTTTCAAGACGGAAAACGTAGTGACGAAAAAGTAACTGCACTTGAACTTGATGATTATTATAAACAACTACAGGTGTTGGTTTTGCAAAATTTTTAATTAATCTTGATTGTGGCAAAGGATTTGTTGGAAATCTATTAATTCGGCACATGCCCAAGTGTTGGGGACTTTGATAGCCACAAGCTGCTTAACCCATGAATATCGGTGAAATAGGTTATATATTTACAGAACAATAGAAGGAAAACCGAGTTGTATTTAACAAGAAAGAGCAGCAGACAACAAACATAGAAACAACGAAAAAACATTGTTAAAAGCATACGGTAAAAGGAAAAAGCTTTTTGGAATGTTATGCTTCAAACGTATGAGGATTATAGCATGAACAGACAAAGTTAATAACAAAAAGGGTATAGAAGTAGTAGGGAAATAAAGATATTTGTGAAAAACAAAAAAATAGAACAAGCAAAAGGGTCGGATACATTTTAAGGCATTTTTTGGGGAATAGTGCAAGTTATATTACAAGTAGGTATAGGAAACAAGAGAGGTAGATGTAGAACTTGATCAGACTATTGCACGCAGGTAGTAAACGATGCCGACCATGGAAATTTAAAAGAAGTGTGTAGGTTAGATTAGAATAGGAAAGAATGCAGATACGCGTCTAACCAATTCTAGGACTAACGGCATAATGATAATGATTTAATAAAAACGAGTTGCCGTTAAATTTCATTATGTAGACAATTAATCGTTGACAAATACCGCAAAAACGAGTTTTCATTAATAAGAGATAAAATACAAAGCTGTTGCAGCTATCAACAAAGGTTTCATTAATTGTCTGTGCATAAAAAGGCATTATAACATAATTGATTCGCTGTAGGTGGCATAGAATATAGTTAGTTTAAGGCAATTTTATTTAAAACAAAACCACATTCATTTTCTTCAAAATAACACTTTAGGAATTTTTTAATATTAAACCAAAACCTTCTTTATTCAAAACCGAATGCGTCACGTTTACTAAGAAACTATTAAAAACCATTAAATAGCTAATTAATAAATAAATGCCGATACAAGGAAATACGCGACTATTAAAGAGTTTTAAAATGGAACCGGGATAAGATAATGCGAGTTCAACTACTCTATGAACTACAATACGAAAGAAGGAAATAGTAGCAAATATCTTCGTGCATTAGACAAAGATAAACAGCGCGTTTTACTGTGAACATAAATCACGCCATTTGACGCTAATTAGACCATAGGGTGCGCCATTCCCAGAAAAATTACATCAAGTAGGTAAGTAATTTTCTAAGTGTATACAGGAAAATCTCGAACGGTGATGTATAGAGATAATTTTATATATATATATATATATATATATATATATATATAAGCGGAAGTAATCCACATTTATTCATTAATTCGCGATTCGTCATAGTCATGTACGATTTAAAACAGAATTGTATGACTTATATTAGTTTACTACATGAAATTTATACATTTGAGTAGTTTCAAACAGAGAAGTTATTAAATGCAATTATTTAGTGAAACATGATTATTTTGTAAATTCAATTAAGATTGAACATTGTTTCATACAAAAGCTAATTAATTAAAAATAGAAGATGAACTTTAAAAATTCTTGGAGATTAAAGCGAGTATAGATAACCTTGTGCAATAGGATTTTAACGTCAATTAAAAAAAAGGAATCAGGAGGAATATAGTACCATTAATTACGCTTTTCGCAAGTATAAATTTAGATATGTTCTTGTTTGTAACTGATGATACATAAAACATACTCGAATATTGGTAAGCTAGAATAAGTCTTAATCCTGTAATATTTTTGTTTTGTAAGCGAATATTTATCAACAAGTTTTGAGGTTGAAGTTTGAAGCATTTTGATCTTTAAAAGATTTTCTGTCAAAGATTATTGGCCCATCACCCTTACAAGCGTATTAATAAAAGATAGGTAAATTATCCACAAGAGAAGAGATTTAAGTTCTGTAAATGTTAACAAAAAGTAGGTAAAGGTTTATTTTGTAATAATTTTATGTATGAACTTAGCTGTAAACTTCTATATTCTTTTGTATGAAAGAAAACTGTTTTTGAATGTATAGTTTCTTGAGATTGCGATGTTTCATTTTATTTTATAAATTCCATAGTAAAAATGTTCGTTAAGCTAGCCAGGTAAAGAAAAAAAAGAAAGGTAGGATATTAGTTTGAAATTTACAATTTGTTGTACCGTTGTCACAGCATTCTTTTAGCGGGGAACCAAAGTTCAGACGTGTCACAGAAATATATATATATTACTGATCTACTCTATTCTCTCTACCCTTGCCCTTCTTTCTTCTTTTTTAATTTTTATTTTATTTTACCCCTTTTTGTCGCGCCTTTTATGTAATGTGCACACCTAATGCACGCCCCGTACTTGCAACGTTTGGTTGGTTCTTTAATTAAACTGTTTATTACAATGCCTCGACTATTTAAGCTCTTAATTCTCAGGGTGTTCACCTACTTATAGTGAGTTCTGTTATAAGTAGATGTGCAATGCCCAACCAAACTGCACACTCTTTTGTTTTAGTACTAAATTTTTAATCTACTTTTGTATATGCCAAATTTTTATTACGATCAACGTTGCCTTGTGCCAAATTAAATTACTACCACAAATTTATGACTTTTTTTTGACGTTTTAAGATATTTCAACACTCACCTGGATTATACTTCGTTCTTGGCCGCTCTAACTGCTGGCTCAAAATCCTCGTCGCCGTATGCGTCTTTACACGGTTGAACTATCTGATAGAATTTTCGTATCGCCTCCAGGTGTCGTTCTTAAATTTTAGATGCTCCCCAATATCTGAAATAATTAACCCTAATTTAGAATTTGGAATACCCGGTTATGTTATTTCCCCTGTGCTAATTCTTCTGTCCTAATTTCTGCTTTGAATCCTCAACTACCAATTGTTGCTCTCCTAATTTTGCTCCTTGTGTTCTATTTTAAACCGTCCGCCTTTTCGTATTCAATCCAAATCTAATCGCCGTCCTGTTTCAAATTACTCGATGCCCCGCTATAAATCTATATCCAAATCAATCTTCGTTGCTTTATCTACCCACTCGATGTCCTGCTACCTATAAATATCTATCCAAATCGATCTTCGTTCCTTTAAATAACCACCCTATGTCCTTCTGCCTTTAAATCATTATCCAAATCAATCCCAAATCTATTTAAATATTCGTTGCTTCGCCGTCGCTTATATAACCACTCTATGTCCTTCCGCCTTTTAATCTCTATCCAAATCCAACTTCGTCCCTATGTATAACCACTCGATTTTCCTTCCGCCTTTCCCAATATCGTTCCAAATCTATTCAAGTATTCGTCGCTTCACCGTCGCACTATTACCAATCTTTACACTATTTATTATCGTCGTCGTTGCTTATTTATCTTTCGCTGCTGCTCTTTACCCTTCTTTACTCAATCAAAACTATTCAAAATCAAACACTTTTATTAACTTTTAAAAAATCGTTACACAAATTAGCGCAGTTCTATGAAAAACACGTCTTTATACAAATAAATTTCGGAATCATCTCCCTTTGTTTTCTTTCCAAGGCGACCATTATAACATTTCTTGCCTACTAAATCATAAAGTACATAACTAAAATCGTCCAATAATATTCAAACACTACGTCTGTGTCGCACATACCATAATTCATGTCTTTTTAGACTTTCATAATTCACATAAAATTCTAGTATTGGTCCTAAATATTTACAGTCCTTCAATCACATTTGACGTTGTTATAACTAATAATTTTGAGCTTACAAATTTTGTCCAAAAGTTGATTCTATTTAAAATAAAAAACCAAAATAAATCACACTTGAACCTGGATGCATGGTTGATAGTGAACATCCATAGACGCATCCGGTTTTTGGACGGCAAATGTACTTTCAATGGCCTATAAAACTCAAACTCGGTATAAACCCTTGAGCACTGTACATCTTACTACGTCATTTAGTCATTTTAATTTACCTTTTGGCACTTATATTTCAACTACCATATTGAATTGTATTTTAGCATATGTAAAATACGGCAAACATACATTTTTAGATTATGTGATCAAATATATGGATTATTTTTCTTGGCATACACTACCTTGTACTAAACAACCCTTAGAACCTTTGGTAGCTCCCTTAAACATTATAATATATATATATATATATATATATAAATATCTTGCTTATCTACTAACTTTTGGAATAAAATTAAACTTAAAAAAAGTGCTATAATCATCTCACCATTAAACTAAATACATGATACTGATCATTTAATTACCTTAGACATAGTGCTAAAAAATTAAAAATATTATCTCTTAGATGCACCACAGTTTATATTGTATTATTTAGTGAAACGAAAAGAATGCTAATGAAGCTATATATTAATTTGGAGTGAACTTTGATTAAAAAATCAGCGTGATATTAGAGTGTCGTTTGTTTCGATTATTGAATAGCTTTTCAGCGTTTAACATTTGCAAACTGTAGCAGAATTACTAAATAAGTGCTTATGGTTCCGGTTAGCTAAAATAATACTTAATTTTTTATATTAAAACGGTTTGAAGATACTTACAGAAGCCACCAGTGTACGATCAATTGATGTAAATCCATTCACAGTAAATTCGAACTTTCGGTGTATCAGAATTGTAGCAAAGTCTCGTAACTAAAACCGAATATTTACTTTAGGATACTAATCTGAACGCATTTTGCTTCATTCAAAGTTGTTACTTTCTTCTAACCCTCCCTTCACCATCAAAATTATATTATAAAACTTACATCATGCTTGTGGATGTCGTCGATTCGGGTGTTCAACAATAATTCAGAAACGATGTTTTTAGTCTCCTGGTTCTAAAAATTAATAGTTAGTATTAATCTTTTTCGTTTCGTAAAGTACTACCGCTTCTAAGCATGCATAACATGGTTGAGCTAGAAGTACCAAACGCCCAAAATGAACTACTACCCATAAAGTATACATCATTATATATAACCCATTTTGTCTCTTACCACTTATTTCAACTATCAAAAGGTAAGGAATTACAATTAGTGACCAGAGAAGACCAATGATCGTAATCTGTAACAAAATCAAAGCACTCGGGAAGTTGCTTTTAAATAATTTTATATTTAGAAGTTTATGTCTAAGGATAATTACCACAATCCCACCCGTAACACGGGCGAACTGGTAAGAACAGAACAATATCAGTAACATAATGCTCGCCCGAATTACCGTAAAAAAAAGAAGGAAAGTAAGAAAACAAATGCCACGCTAAGATAGTCCGAGAATTGGGGGATCGAAACAACGAACAAAACACACGACCCAATTCCTCCGGTACCTAAAATGATAATTAAACACAAACACACTTGTAGAAATTGTATAATTCTAATAAGTAACTTCTATAAATTTGGATCATCATCAACAGGTCTTAAGTCCTAGAACTGCTTGGACGTAAATATCCATCGTTTTCTGTTCTGAACTAACCTGTACATTTCCCTGAAATTCCCACAGTCTACATCTTTCACTATCTGTGTGCAATAGTCTAACCTAGGTTTGCACACCTCTACTTCTCTTTTTTCCTATCTCTGCTTCTCATATATTCCACAACATTCCCTCATACCTTAGTATGTATTCTATCATCCTATCTCTCCTTTTTTACTATTTTTTACATATTTCTTTCTTCCCCTATCATTTTAATAACCTCTTTGTTTGTAACTTTGTCTGTCCATGATATCTTTATCATACGTATGTAGCACCTCATTTCAAAGACTTTTTCCTGTCCGCTTATCCCACTGTCCAAAGAATTTCACAGCCGTACAGTGCTGTGCTCCACACATATGTTTTCAGCAATCTTTTCCTTGTTTTTATGTTTGTTGTTTTCGAACACAGTAGTTGCGTTTTCTTGTTAAATGCAGCACAACCTTGCGCTAATCTTTGTTTTAAATCTTTTGCACTTTTCCCATCTTGTATTAATTAACTTCCTAGGTAGCAGAAATTTTTAACCTCTTGTAAGTTTTTGTTTCCTATTTGAATTATGGTTTCTGAATTATTTACCCCTCCTTTACATACTTCTCGTAGTACTTTAGCTTTTTTCTTGGTTAATGTTTATAATGTATGCCTCTGTTAGAACTGTGTCCATTTCATTAAGAGCTGCTTTTAACTCTTTCTTGCTAGATGCTAATACCGCTATATTACCTGCAAATCTAAGGATAGAGATCTTTTGTACTTCCATAATAATTCCAAATGTCTTCCTGTTTTTGACGTATTCATTGCATCTTCGATACAAAAGTTAAAAAATAATAGAGAAAGGACACATCCCTGTCCACCACCTCTTTCGTGATATTTACATCTTTACTTTCCTGCTCTAATTCTATTACCGCTGTTTGCTCTTTGTATAAGCTATGTAGTATTCGTCTATCCCTACAACTCATTCCAACCATTTGAGTATTTCGAGCATTTTCTCCCATTCTATATTGTCGATATTTTTGTTGCCAGATCTACAAACCCATATACGCGCTTTCTTTTTTTTCTATTGTTTTCTCCATTAAGCTAAAATAGCCTTCCGTATTCCCCTATTCCGCCTAAACACAAGCTCGTCTTCTAGTATTTCTTCAGTTCGTTTTTCCATCAGTTCCATCAATTCTAGTTATTATTTTTGACACGTGTGCTGTCAAACTTATTGCTCGAAAGTTTTCACATCTATCCGCACCTTTCTTTTTTGGTACAGTGACTATGGTGCTACGTTTGAAATCTTTGGGTATCTCGCCTGTCTTATACATATAGCTTACAAGTTAGAAGAGACGTTCTATTATTGCTTGTCTAGCGGCTTCTAGAGTTTCTGCTTGCACCTTATCTATATCCGGTGCCTTACTATTTTTTAGGTCCTTTAATGCTATTTCAAACTCATCTTTAGGTATAGGATATCTCAGGTCAGCATTTTATCCGATTCCTGTTCTAGTGATTCGAGTCCCTGTCCTGCATATAAATTACCTACATGTTCTTGCCATCTAACCACTTTCTCTACATTTTCTATAATGATGTTTCCTCTCGCGCTCCTTATATTTTTGATATACGGTTTTATATCCCTAAAATTCATTCTAATTAGTTGGTATGTTTCGTCTGTCTTTCCTATTGCCATTTTAGTTTGTACGTCTTTGGACTTTTAATCAATCTATTGTTCATTAGCTTTCCTGCATTTGGGAATAATCTACAATTTTTTAGTTTTGTATCTCAGTTTCCAACTTCGTCTAGTGTCTTTTTGTATTTTCGAATTTTTTCTATTAAATTTAGAATATCCGTTGTTACTCATGTCGTCTTTTTTTTGTTTATACTCCAGAATATGTCTGGCTGCCGTATCTATGTTGAATTTAATGTATTCCTTTCTGTTTCTACTTCCTTAGTATCACAAATTTTCTCGATGTCTTTTTGCAATTTGTTTGACTTTTTCACAAGTTTTTTGTGGATACCTTTATCTTTTAGTTTCTCAAAGTGAAAGTGCTTTTTTCCGTTCCATTTTCTCCAACTTTTAAATTTAAGCATGGATTTTATGATTACTATGTTGTAGTCAGTGTCTATATCTGCCTTTGGGTATATTCTACAGTCTTATACTTGATTTTTAAACCGTTGTTCAATAAGTAATTTATTTGATTTCTCCCAATGGTCTCATGGCATCTTCCATGTGTATCGTCTTCTTTCATGATGTTGAAATAATGTGTTTGTGATGGTTAGATTGTTCTTGTCGTAAAATTCTACAAGCCTATTTCCCCTGTTATTTCTGGTGCCTAAACCAAATAAACTTTCTACCACTCCTTTCCATCCTCGCCTACCACTGCATTATATATACTTCTGCGAATTTATGCTGAAATACGTCGGATCGCTAATTCGAGCCCCACTATTGGGTCTGTAGGTTTTTGTATAACAGCGCACAGCAGTAAATTTAGTAATTTTCCTTCGATAAGTTAGTGGTCCAGTCGTGGATTGTTACGACAAAATCCCAACGGGAAATACGTAAATGGTTGAACAGTTTATAGCAGAAAAACGTAAACAAAGTCAAAGACTTACCGATAGTAGTAGCAGCAGCGGTCCACTTAAAGCTGTAAGATGATATTTGGGTAAGAAACGGAAAGGAAACAAACAACTCGCACCACACAATCAGACTGTTCGAGAGCACTTCCGACCCGACAGATTCGCAAGGTTGACGTTTTTAGAGGTACTTTTAAACTCGACTGTTCCTGATAACACACGCGAGGATTGTCTTGTTTTCGACCGCGCGTGCGTTTAATTAATTTGAAAGAAATAACCAAATTAAATTGAATATTGCACTTGTTGCGCAAACAGGGTCGACATAATATTCTGAAGCTCACTCTGGATTGAAGCCTAAAATTAATTCGAACCCCACAAATTGGGCGTCATTAATTCTCTGAAAACCCCCTTGCAATAAAAACCCTCGTTTTGGGTGCCATAAATTCTACGAAGTTAAACCCTTGATAGGAGCCCCATCTATTGGGCTGAAGATAAACTACCTTCCTGGTTGCCAAAACTCATCTTCTTCAGTGAAATTCGCCGCCGCTGCTCTGCTACTTATACCTAAAAATATTACCCTACCTTCTACCAAAGAAAATTCGACTACCAAACATTCACCACAATTTATTCCAACAGAAATTTGTATACAACAAAAAAATATTTATCTTATAATTATTTCACACATAGATAAAATTATATTGATCCTCGTTTTACAATAATTCATTTTCGATCTAATATTTGTGCTACAACTTTACTCATCAATAAACTCAGTAAAGTAACTGGACTTAACCATATCCTTACTTTAACCCCAGGTCTAATATGAGCTCATAGTAAAAACCCTTCTTGGACATATGTGCTAATTTTTGCATTGAAAATCACCAACACCCTTTTACTTTGTACATAAACAGATACTAAAAAATTATTTTATAAATATAAATCCTTATATAAAAATATGGTTAAAGGTACTCTATAAAAGTTCAAAAGTAAATTCTTAAAATTATGCCAATACGGCACCAAAATGTCAAAAAGCACCAAATGCACACAACAGAATAAAGTTTCACTAAAATTGTTACCTGGTAAGCACAACCTCACATGGATCCTCAACTAAACCATCGATGACGTTGCCCTCGACTATGACTGCACGTTCAGAAACCAACCTCTAAGTTGAATCATACCCTCCTTGACAGCAATCTGCTATCTAATTCTCTCCACCAATGTACGGTACTTCCAAACCTTTACATTTCATCTACGTATCCAACTACCCTCAGTACACCACCACATCAATCCATTTAAGTGCTTTTCTTACACCAACCAAAATAGCAAGCAATCTCTGCTTACACTTCTGTAGCAAGTTTCGTATTCTCAACATGTACTGTATAAAATTGTTGACCTGCTTATACAACAATACACCAACTTGTGCATGTGTTAATTAACTTGAATTAAAATATTAAAATCACTTGTCACGTAATTGGTTTACTAATATTACTCGATGCTTGGATGAGAAGTGAAAGAGGACTTTTCATTACCTCTCAGTGGTTATATAGACCTCCTGCCCCCTGTTCTAGTTTTAATTCTTGAAAACACATCACTACAAACAAATAAACCTTGTTGATAAATTTATTAAACGGCCAACACGATTCCACAAAGCACACGCTCACAAACCAATTTCAACCGTCGCTAATTTTAAAAACCCCTCCGATAACCTTTATTTTTCCACTCAAAACTAGCAGCTGTGCACCAACTGTCTTTAAATCTAAGAAATTTTGAACGATACAAACTAACAATTACTACAAAAAAAACTCGTTTAGTTTCTTAACCAATTTTATGTTCGCAGAATTCTAGCCTCCACTAAAATAAGTTTAGCGTCTAACGCACGCCTCCATACTACGCGTATTAATATCATCTCACTCTAACAACCATATGCAAATTTTTCCTTTTTTACTTTGTACTCACATCCTATTTCATATCCTACCACGGGTTATCTCCATCCCAGTCTAACCTATGTAGTACATCTTCTATCCTTTTTACACCATGCAAGTTCATTTATCCTCTCTAATACTATCGTCTGCCCTTTTTTATATGTGAGATCCAATGCTCGTTCTTTGTTCCTTATATGCAAGCTTATCTATAACCCCGATATCCATTCCCTACTTAACACATTTTAAACAATGTCTATACAAACATGCGGCATCTCATTCGTACTTATAAACTTTACTCTTTTCTTGTCCCACAGTTTCTTACAAAGTCAAACTAACCCTTAACATATGATATCTTTTATATCACTCTAATGCATGCTAAAAATGATCTCTTCTTATCTTATATCGATCCCTGCCTGTTTCACCTATCACTAACTTCGCAGAAAATAAATGTTGTTTGAGCACATCCTATGTCTGCCTTCTGAGAAATTCAGCAACGGCTATTTTGTTTACAACACTATTTAGAAAACTTTCAACACCACAAAGCTATCGAGAAAATCTTGAAATAAACTACTACTATGAACTTATTTTTAACAATATTTGTTATAACCACTTCGCTCCTGCTACAACTTCGAAATTTATACAAATGTTAAAGCTTCCTACTAAAATATGATAAAAGATGCACGCAAAGATTTACATCTATAACGCCTGTTAATTTATGAACATTAATATTTCACCCTCTTTAATTATGACCTTAGAGTTATTGATTTTTACGCTAAAAGAATCTGAAAAGCTTGTGACTACTATACATCCAATCTGCTATACTTTAATATGCTTGCTTTTTACATACTACGTTAAGAATACTTACATTCGCTAAAATGAAGCAAAATTAACTTCAAAATCTATTTTAAAAATGCAACTTCTTACACTATAATTATGGAAAACGTTTTAAAATTTGAAATGAATTGTATATACATACGGTACCCTATTTCATCCTATAAATACACAGAAATATATATATATATATATATATATATATATATATATATTATCGTGAAATTAAAAGGAACAATAAAATGCATAAGTTAATTCATAGGGGTAAGAGCGATTAGGTACAGTCAAATAAATTTATTTAGTTAAAAGCTTTTCAGAAATTATTTTCTATCTTAAATAATGGATAATAAGGGAATATCGATTTAGTTTAACGCGTGATTAAAGTAGGAATAATTTATTTTAATTAAATTTAGTTAGGGACCATGAATCATAATATTTATGTAAGAAAAAGTAAAGAAAATAATTAGGGGTTTAATTATAGCATAATGAAGTTCTATGAATCAGTTTTAAAAGCGTTAAGCACGTTAAAAATAACGATTTCTACGTTTTAAATAACAAGGGGGAAAAATGGATTTCTTGGAAGTTTGCTGCAAACAAATTTAATAGCTTAGTAGAACCTACAACCGTTGCAATTAAAAGCAGTGTACGTTAGTTAAAATATTGATTTTTAAGCTTAGATATAGAGTCGAAAGGAGCAATGAAAAGACGGAGATTGAATAAAAGCCTATAAGCATGAGAGATACATAAACTATAGCCATAGGAAAGGAATTAAAAATCGATAATGTCAAGGATAGTTGTAAACAAGGCACGCGTCGCTCAGAAAAGTGGGAAATTGGAGCCAAGGGAGTTGATTGGTAAAAGTTAAACAAGTAGGGCTAGAGATTCAGGTGGTAGAAGCAGATGTGTAAAAGGGAGATAAAATGATGTTTGTTTCAAATTATAGGCGTGGAGTATATCCGAATCCGGAGAATTGGAAACGACAGTGGACGCATTTAAGTGCTTTACCGCGTACTGTTGTTGTTTTGTTATGAAAATTACGAAAAATCGACGGTCGCTGGTGATTTTCGAGGAAAATCAGACAACGGTTAAACAGATATACATGCTATTTCTTGAATAGGGGAGGACAGGTTCGATTATATAATAGGTAACAGAGAGGGGTCTCTTTCTCTTTTGCTTCGCTTTTTGCTTTATGCTGTTTGATTCTATTGGTGGTACAGTGAGTTTACTTACAAGTGCACGCGAATTTAATAAAAGTTATGTAAAAACAGATAAAGCGGTATTTGTGTATAATAAAGTTGAGATGTAAGTACAAAAGCTTTTTGTTTGGATGCACGATAAGTACTAGACGCCCCATGATTGGGTCGTCATTAAATTCGTAGATTAAATGGTGCCCAACGTGCCTTTGTAGCAATTGTAGGCATCCAACGTAGAAAATCGTATTAAATAATGGCTCTTAACGGAGGTGCTTTAAAATCCGTAGCAATGATGGCGCCCAACGCAGGCTCGAATTCAAATAAATTAAATTTTATTTCAGGAAACTGACGACCAGGATATTAGGGTTAATTGTATTGCACATTTTTTGTAAATATTATTAATTTTTGTGTGTGTAAGTGTAGTGTTGTGAACGTATGTTAAAAAAAGAGTAGTTGAGAGTCAAGGAGTTGAGATCGGAAATAGTGATAGTATTTTATTCAAAAAACCGGAAATAAAAAGCAGGAGGTAGTAGAATTCAGTCAAAAACGGAATCAGGAGAACAAGGGAACAAATTAATAATGAGAATGTTAGAGGAAATGAGACAAGGTAGGGAAGAGTCGAATAGAACGTTAGAGAGAATGAATGAAGCGTTAAGCGACAAAATAGATAAGTCCACTAAGGAATTTAGGGAGAGATATTCTGGGGTATACACAAAAAGAAAATAAGAAAACATCGATAACAAAGGATATCCTGAATTTAATAGAAGAAGGACGAAAATACAAAAATAAATCAGACGAAACAGAAAAACAGAGATACAAAGCCATAAAATGGAAAATTATTCGCAAATGTAGGAAAGGTAAAGAACAGTGGATTGATGAAAAGTGCAAAGAGGCACAAACTAAGATGGAACTGGGAAAGAAAGACGAAGCATACAAATTAATTAAAATGAATTTTAGGGATATAAACCATATAGCAAAAATATAAGGGACACGGGAGGAAACGGCATTATAGAAAATGTAGAGATAGTGATTAGATGGCAAGAATATATAGGTAATATATATGCAGGAGAGGAATTAACAGCATTAGGACAGGAATCAGACATTGAAAGTGATGGAATATTCTTTACTTGGAGATGAGTTTGAATTAGCATTAAAGGGTTAAAGGGTGTGAAAGTGGTAGGGCGGCAGGTAGAGATAAGGTGCAAGTATAAACTCTAAAAGCCGCTGGACAAGAGTAACAGAACGTCTCTTCCAACTTGTAAGCTATATATATATGTGGCAGGCGAGGTACACAAAGATTTTAAACGTAACAGTATAGTAACTATACCAAAAAAAAAGAGGCGTAGATAGATGTGAAAATTTTCATACAATAAGTTTGATAGCACACGTTTCAAGAATATGAACTAGAATTGTACAAAGACGAATGGAAGAACGAGCTGAAAGAATACTAGCAGAAGATCAATTTGGGTTCAGGCGAAACAGGGAAATACGGGAGACTATTTTAGCTCTGAGGGGGAAAGCGTGTATATAGGGTTCGTAACTCTGGAAAAATCATTCGACAATGTAAAATGGAAAAAAATGTTTAAAATATTCAAAAAGTTTGGAATGAGTTTTAGGGATAGACGGATAGTACATTGTTTATAGAAAGGGCAAACAGCTGTAATAAAACTAGAGCACGAAAATAGAGAAGTAAATATTAGGAAAGGGGTGAGACAGGGATGTGCCTTATCCCAATTAATTTTTAACTTGTACATTAAAGAGGCAATGAATACATTTGGAATTACTATGCAGGGACAAAAGATTGATATACTCAGATTTAAAAATGATATAGCGGTATTAGCATCTAGCAAAAAATAGTTAGAAGTTGCTCTTAATGAAATGGAAATAGTTGTAACAGGGAGATACAGTATGAAAATTAATAAAAATAAAACTAAAGTTCTAGTACGCAAAGGAGGGGATAATAAATAAAAAACAAGAATACAAATAGGTAACGAGAACTTAAAAGAGGTTAAGGATTTCTGCTACCTAGGAAGCCAAATAACAAAAAATGACGGAAGCACAGAATACATAAAACGTAGCAGAAGGTCGCGCTACATTTAACAAGAAAAAGCAACTACTGTGCTCAAAGACCATAAACACAGAAACAAGGAGAAGATTGCTTAGAACATACGTGTGGAGCACAACACTGTATGACTGTGAAGCCTGGACAGTAGAAGAAGCAGACAAGAAAAAGGTAGAAGCTTTTGAAATGTGGTGCTACAGACGTATGATGAAGATATCATGGACAGACAAAGTTAAGAACAAAGAGGTACTAGAAATGGTAGGGTGAGGAAGAAATATGTGGAATACATTAAAGATGGGGAGAGGGTGATAGGACACATACTACGACATGAGGGAATTGTGCGGAATATATTAGAAGCAGCGATAGAAAAAAAAAGGAGAAGAGGTAGACCTAGGTTAGTTTATTATACACATAGTGAAAGATGTAGGATGCGGGAATTTCAGGGAAATGTGTAGGGTAGCTCAGAATAGGAATCAATGGTGGTATGCATCTAACCAGCCTCAAGATGGAAAGATTAATGATGAAAAAAATAACTGTACTTAAACATTATGATTATTATAAACAACTACAGGCATTGGTCTTGCAATATTCTCAACTAATGTAAATTGTGCGAAAGGATTTACAGGAAAACTATTAATATGGCAAATGTCTAAGTTTTGGGGGATCCTTGGCAGCTATAGGCTGCTTAATCCTTGTCACATACCACTGAATCTTGGTGAAATATGGCTTATAATTCGAAAGCAATAAACCGAGCTGTATATAGGCATTATAATTTGAATAAGGGCCGCTATACTTGCGGCCACGTCCCCAATGCTCCACCCGGAGGAACTACATTGGGTTTAAACGCGAAAATAATCGTGCTTCTAATTCATTCTAACTTCATAGTTAATCCACCCTAAACAAAAAACTAAATAAAAATCTAACAAACCTAAAAATCTAACAAACCTAAAAATCTGACAAACTGAAACAAAAACTAAAAACATGGTTTAAATAATGGTATCCCTAGCGCTGACTTTGAAGTGTGCCCGATCAACAAGACACAAGAAAAAATGAGAGGGAGAGGGATCCGTAATACCGGATAGCAGACGCCGGCTCTGCTTACCAGTGCGACCCGAAGGGCCGTCTTAATACTATCTAAATCTAGCTAACTAATTTAAATCCATCCCTAGCTTTCTCTATCATTCCCTAACTGATTTATATTATGATTACAATCTTTACAATTCTACTCTTCCTTCCCAAATATATACTGCAACCAAAATGGCGACAGAACGTCAAACAAAACAAATATGCCACAAAATACTACAATACATGCTAATAAATATAAAGTGTAAATATAAAATATAAATAAATATAATTATATAAATATATAAATAAATGTCTAATAAGCGTTAAGCATATAGCAGTGCACAAAATAGCAAAAACATCACCCTATTTATCAGGTGCACTCGCACAAGCATTATGTCGGCTGGCGCCATTACACACAAAAACGTGCTTGATAAGCTGTATATAGGCAGCGTGGGAATTTCAGGGAACTGTGTAGGCTGGTTCAGAATAAGTGGAGGTACGTGTACAACCAGTTTTGAGACGAAAAACCTAATGACGAAAAAATAAGCACAGATAAATCGGATGATTATTTTAAACAACTACAGGTGTTGATTGTGAAATATCTGCAACTAATGTATATTGTGCGAAAAGATATATTGAAAAAAATATTAAATCGCCAAATGCTCAAGTGCTGGGAAACTTGGCAGCCACAGGCTGCTTACTCTCCTTCACAACCACTGAATGTCATTAAGAGCATGTACTGCTAATACTTGGTTATAACTGGGTCACTGGGTTAAAATAACGTCCAAAGTGGGTCATTGGGTCAAAGCTAGGTCTTTGAATCACGTGGCCAATACCGGGTCACTTACCTGTCCCGGTGACCCGACGAAATAAGTGTCCCGAAATAATTCGATGATCCAGTGCCCAGATCTAACATTGCTTGTAAGCGATAGGTGGTGATAGTGAGCAAATTGCATCTTTTTTCTCTACTAACGAGTTTTAACTTGCTCCGTACTGAGTTCAAAATTGTCACTAATCGATTTCGTGTTGCAGTGATTTACCCTAAAGTTAAGCACCTCATTGTTAGGGTACATTAGGACGTACCGTAAGTGCTACAATATGTAACAGGTTTAATAATAATTTTTGTCCTACACTGTTGTATTGGGTGCATGCTGCATGCATCTACTTATATTGTGATTTTACCATTCTTGAAGCACCAAGTAATTGATTTGAGTGCTCGATAGCGTTACAAATTTTTCCGTAAGCATCAACCAGCTTTCCTATTTCACATTTCTCTTCATCTCTTGCCATTAAATTAGGCAGCAACGTTCCACTTCTACCTATAAACATAATTACACTAACTAAATTAGCTTGAGTAAGCACAAACAATACCGGTATTTTTGTTCGGTATCTGTTTGATCTGGCGATTTTCGTTAATTACTTTAGCAAGCAAACCATTGTTTGTTGTTGTTCCAACCTTTAATGGCAATTTCGGCTCTATGACATAAATAGGGTTCGTCCAACGATCCATTTTCAAACATTTGTTTAATAACTTTATTCGCCTAAGTATAGAATAAACAAGATGCCACATTAAACCATCGTGCACCAATAAAACCTGATAAGCGACGTAAAATGGGGTATAAGTTTGTATTATGAAACGTTTTCCACTCCGTTCTCCAGCTGTTGTTACGTACATAAACGTATCCAGAACTACCATAATGAAAATTCCGCTTAGTAACGAATAAAGCATACATTGTGATATTTTTCTCGCTGCGTGTGTATCGGTTGGGGGAATTATGGCGTCAATCTGGAATTACATTAAAGTTTAGCTACGTCCCCTTTATTGTAAGTATGTGCGGTTACCTCGTTAATGCAGTTCACAAATTTATAGAATGTCGAGTATTTGAAAGGGGTGATAAATATTCCGCAAATTAATACGAGCATCACAGCAGACATGTCGCTGAAGTCAATGAATATGTCCGTGTTTACTTTAATCCTTATCGATTTTTCTCTTGGTATTGATATATCGTCGATAAATCCTTTATAAGCTGTTATAACTAAAAACATACATTTTAAATATTGTTCAAATATTTTATTGTATATTGTATATTTGAATACGGTAGTCTCTACGTTTTAGCAAACAAATAGTCTAAATACTTCAGTCATTGACTCAGTGATAATTTTTTTCTAACAATTACATAACATGCTATCTAAACGTTAAAGCATGACTGCTTCCCCTAAAACAATTTAGCCCAGGAAAATGACTCGAAATTTGTCGATTTAGAGGAAATAATACTGACTGGGCTGAAACTTTGTAAACAGGTTTGTTTTATTGTAGTATTCGACATATTAAAAGTCCCACGTGTAGACGCTACGTTGCGGGTAGGGGAGGGTCCAAAAGGCGCAAAAAACTAGTTTTTCGCAAATAACTCGAAAAATATCAACTTTACGGAAATTTATGTAGATTTTAAAATTGTAGCTTACGAAATCACGCACAATTTCATTTTTTATTCAAGTCTGTACAACCAAATGGAGCAGAGATATAATTTTTTTAAACAGCTGTAGTTTTGCGACGCAATGAAATCGGGTACGCGCGTCGCCCATTTTTCGCTAATATCTCGAAAATGAACGCTCGAATCGAGAAATGTTGTAAATTGTAGAGAAATCTAATTACGAACAATTTCGTTTATTATTCATTTCTGTACGGCCCAAATTCGCCGAGTTATTAATTAAAAGGCAATTTTGTTTATGTTGGTAGTGGATGTTTTACATGTTAAAATCAGCATTAATTTTTAAAGTATTGGTGGTATATATATATATATATATATATATATATATATATATATATATATATTGTGATATTATGTGATATATATGAGATTGAACCTTGACGCCCTGAAGTACCACTCAGATATATAGACTTCTAGTTCGTAAAATGATTGATGAAAAAGATGGCGAGGGCAGTTACTTGTTAAAGATATTTAAAATGATAATTTAAGAGAAAAGGAAGTGTTAAGATTTCAACTTGGGTGATGGTGATTTCATAAAGTAATTTTGAAAAATTTGTGCCAATGAAGTGAACTGCTCTTGTTTGTATATCATAAAAATTGTGTTAAAATATTTAAAAGGAAACTTCACTGCCATGTGAACATGTATGTATAACTAAGATTTGAAGTCACTTAGTACATTTTCATTTGATTTGAGTTAGGTATAAGATGTTAAACTTTCACTTTCATTTGAATATGTACGTAAAGCCTAAAAAAAGTCAATTAGTATGTTTTTATTAGATTTAAGTTAGTTATAAGATGTAGAAGTTTTATTTACTTTTCAGTATATAGTTGTAAGTCTTATTATATCATTTGAATTTCACTTGTTGTTAGGATTAAAATATCAATTTATAAATTTTCGGCCAATGACATTTGTGTATTAGTTTACTCCAAATTAGAATTTGACAAAAGCAATAAGATCTATTAATAAAAAGTTGGATCATAGAATGTTAGTTGGAAAAGAATTGTAAAAGAGTAGGCTGGTTTAATGTTTTAAGGGGCATCTCCATGGAGATAAGTGACAGTTGTTGAATTTAAAAAAATTAAGAGAAAAACTGATTTGAAAAGAACTGAAAAAAGAACTTTACAAACTATAGAACAAAAAGTATAATCTTTTTTTGTAACAGTTTACGAATTGTATACCTTTTATTATTGTAATCTCCTACATAAAATTCAACGTATGAAAATTGTATTTGTGATATTCAAAGTATAAAGGAACTGTTGATATTAAAAAGTGATAAATGCAAGAGTCCTTGTCATTGTCTTATGATTGACCATTGATTTCTGGGAGTATTTTTTGTAGACAGAGGAGTTCCAAAGTGGTGCTATCAGAACGCTGGAATTGCTGAACTTTTGGTGTCGTGCACGGTGTTGATTTCACGGAGCTGAGTTTCCTGATAAGACCAACGACGATAAGTATAAGTGTCTCTAAAGAATTTTTGGCGTACCTAAAACTCTAAAATAAAAGGCGTAAATTCAGTAATACAAATTTTTAAAACGTACTTATCTACAGGTATTAAGAACCCACATCTGACTCAAATCATCGCTGTAGGCAGTGGAGCTTTATTGTTCAGCAGCAAGACGTTTCATTGGAAGTTCAGGTTGTATTATTATTATCAGTGTCATATTTAACACTTAATCCGTTATACTCGATTGAAATCTTAAATTATTAACTAATATAAACTGTTTTACTGTGCGTATTTTTCAAGTAATTGTTTACACTGTCACATTTAGGAATTGCTTTAGTAGAATTAACTAGAGGTCAATTTACACCTCAATAAATTCTATTTAGTAAAGTCCAGAATTTTAACTAGCAATATCAAACACATTGAATGTAACCTGAGTAAATGGGCATTGAATAATACCTTATCTTTCTTTCTGTATTTATAATTAATTTTAATTAGGCAACTCTGGAGTATGGTGAGCTCATGATAACCCAGTTAAATATGATTAATGTATGCTCTTTACTTGGCATATTCTTATTACAAACACAACAAAAACCCATGTACTTATAACAAAAAAAAAATTTAAATTCCTGAGGAACATTAATCAGCTTTATACACCATTAGCTTTATAGTTAAATACCACAATAAAAGTTAGTTATACGTATTACTTTCAATACTCCAAATAATGTAAAATACCATCGTAGTTTACTCTCACCCATCACAATAACCTTCATAGTTTATCAACAACAAATTCTAAAGCGTTACCTGGAATTTCTTGAAGATCCCTGCTCCGTTGATGATGCCATTAAGTTGTTTCGTGGTACTGCTCTGCTCCCGCCTCCAGATATTAGTAGTTGAACACCCTCTAAGTTGTGCTGCAATGCTGTTCATACCCGATACATCCAACTCCAAATCTAATTATTACTCTTCTTTGATAATTGTTTAATTTTAATTTAATCAACGTTACATAACGCCACTACACGAGCTTGTTAAAAAAATGTATGTGGCACCTCAATAAAATTTAGACTCGGCACTATCCACATACAAATTATGAGGCTAACACCGTACTTTTTAATTTAAAATAATTTTCTATACTTACAAGCTCGTGGTATCTTCGGTACGTAGTCTGAAGCGATCAAAATACTAAGGGATTTTTATTCATTTTCACAAAGTATTTATACAATTTCCGATGCCACCTCTCGGCCGCATTTCTCGCGAAGTCCTTCATTTACAATAATATTTCTTAAAATTTTGGTTCAACCGATTTCTAAATCCTCGAAATTCAGCGCGTCGTTACGATATTTTCTGAAAATTAACATTCAATATTCCCGTGTTTGTCTGATGTACAACTAACGATATCGACCAATAGTCTATGCATTGACGTCTTACAAATCCCGCCTATATTAACGCTGTCCCTTTCTTATGCATATCCTACGTCTCCTTCTAACCTTGTTTGAGTGGTAGAAATCGATATTCCTGTCCATCTGCTATCTATCTCCACGTGGACTAGCATACGTGCTTTAAATAACCCCTTATTAGCGTTTAATGCGAAAATATCCGACCGTTTGTACAATATACCTAGAATCTTGAGTTTTATCTAGACAAAATAAGTGGAAGTTGACATTTAGAAAACATGCAGGTGTTTAATTAACGATCGTTTTAAAATAACATTTCTAGGATTTCGCTTTTTGAAGTATTTTATATCCATCGGCTGTTCGTTTGTTAGCAACGCGTTTCACCTTGGTATTATTAATTTTTACACGCTCTTATGCGTTTTAAACGTTCTATTCTTTTGAATTTAACTCAATTAAATTAAATAATTATTTCCATTGGCTTATGCAATTTATTTTCTTTACGCACCTATTAAATTCTTAATCCCTAATTATAAAATAATGGTAATACTTGATACTTTAAATTGAATAAAATGAGATAAATTTCGCACGTAAATTTTGGTTGTTTCCTTTATACAGGGTGTTTTTAAATTGCTTTGTTTATATTTACATTTAACCCTTAAGACCACTACAATATATTGCTATGATATTGGATGAATTATCATGCCCCTACGTTGTGCTGTTATATTTATTTTGCTATGTACTCTAAATTATTCGCGTTCCATCATTTGGACAACCATTTTAACATCTACTATGAATAAACAAGATTGTAGTTATCTCTTCCGACGTTGGGCTGTCTTATTAATATTGCTATCAATTCCCTCCAGAAACTTAACTGGATTTTATCTCGAAGCAACCTTGTCTACCAATAGCAAAATTCGATACGTTACCGCCTTGCGTGTTATCAATTTCCTATTTATACTCGTAGCTCCTCCTTGAACTATTTAATCTTATGACCTCGGCTAGCATTTATTTGAAATTATAAAATTCAGTTAATTTCGATTTTATATAATGTACCCAATATATTATGTACATACAGCTTTTGTAAATTATTTGAAATACACTTTTCAATTAGTTACTGTTATAAATCTCATTTATTAACAATCATCTACTATTTACTCAAAACCCAAAGTCACTAAAGAAAAACCTTTTATCCTTATCAACGAAGTGTAGAATATTCTAAACTTGTTATCATATTACTCATTGTATGCAACTTCTTTTGTTGACTTTTCACATTCATATTATATTAAGCAAATTCAATATTCAAGATAAAAAATATATAGAAAAATAAAATGTCTTATAACTAAATAATCTGACCTGGTCTATTTCTTCACATCGACGCTTCCAATAAAAATTATCTTCCCCAATTCATTTAAATTATTGCCATTACACTATGGACTAACATTATTAATTTATGCACCCCCAATTTATTGTCGTTTCATATCAAACTTCTTCTTGTTATCATTCAATTTTCTCAAACTTCGAATTGTATTATTCTTCCCCTAGACATCAAAATTGTATTACTGTATTTTTCCCTGTACTTCAAAATTGTATTACTCTTCTTTTCCCCGAACATCAAAATTGTATTTTTCTCCCTCATACATCAAATTTGTATTACTGGATTTTTCCCCCGGACTTCAGAGCCGTTTTTAATCGGCAATTATAGTTTTCATCTTGGCACTTATTTTTATCTTTCACTTTTAAATTTTACGTATTATTTTACTTCATAACGACGCACTTCGGCCTTTGTCGAGTTCAAAACTAACCTCGTTATCACGGTGCTTGCTAATATATTAATTATTTCCCACTCCATCCCTGGGTATGGTCTAGCACTCGTCGCTTATTTCTGACCAATCAAATAATTACATTTAAAGCCGTTTCTGATGTAATGCTCCACGATTCCCCATAATCATAACCTGCATGCAGCTGTCTTTCGTTATCAACATGCTGTGTTTTGATAGATCTAATTGCCTTTCCATAAACAACTGATGCAATTCGACTTTAAATTTTCATATTTACATGCGATTCACGCAATTTTTAATCTGCTTTCTTATCAAAATGGTTAGATATTTGTACGCATTCATATTAGCTACCTATAGCTCTATTTCTATCTCCGTATTAATCTAATCGTCTGGAACACCTTTTGAATGCGTGTCTAATTACACTTTATCGTTTACTTATAAATATACGCGTGCTTCCACTGAAAAATATTATTACTTGCTATACCTAAATTAACTAAACTTTATCTACAGGGTATTTAAATATTTACTATTTACTTAATGAATATTTTTCTCATTCCTACGCTAACTATGCGTCTTCCTATGTTTATCTGCGTCGCTTAAAACTATTTATACTTTATATACAGGGTGTTGACTGCTTACTATCTACACACTAACTCTATTTCTCAATTCTTCACTAAATAAGTGCCGTTTTCTGCTGCCTATGCTAATTACTCATTCCTAAATGACCTTTACTATAAAGTACACCCTTAAACAACCCCTTATCACAGCAATATATATATATATATATATATATATATATATAGTCTAAAATGAACTTTCGAATTGAAAAATGTTCAAAATAAAAGTTTCATAAATGTAATTACGAAATTAGTTGTTAGTCTTCTTCTTCTTCTGTTGCACTATTTGAATAGTTTTTATCCGATTCGGAATCGCTCATTTCGTCAGATACGAACACATTTAGGCATTCGTTCTGATTGCAATTAGCACAGAGGTTAACAGTAAAGATATTTCTTGATAGTAAATATTGTTGCAAAGTCATCACAAATCCCAAGGTAATAAGAAATTTTATTATTTAATTTTTAAACAAAGAAAATTCTCACTTCCTTATGTCGAATTGTATTACTCATTAGTAATCATTAACTATGATTAATTGTCTTCTACAATGTAGCAACTTACAAAGTAGGCCGTGGCTTCAGCACTCAGATTTCTAGTTAATCAAGAGGAAGTAGGCTAACCAGCCCCAATTTGTAATCATCCAACATCCTCTTAAAATGAGATCAACTCGCCATGAGGCGAGATGTAAACTCTTATAAAAGAAGTGAAACAGGTCACTAGGGCAGTTGAGTTGTATGCAGCCATCTACAAAGTCAGGGTGCTGAGGTTGACGCCTTCTTCATGTAAGTCCTTTATTATTAACTTGTGCTACGTAACTGCTTGTTAAACATCAAAATATGTCTAATGTCTTAAATGCTTTGAATATCCTAAATGCTCAAATGCTTTAATAAATTGTACCAGTGTTGTCCTATAATTGAATTTTAAGTAACGTAACCTTTGATCCCAGCCTTGAAATCTTTCCAAGGATAGTCACAGCCTATAGTAGCCAAGAGGGTGCTCGCAATTCTTGTTCAGTGAACACTACATCGACCTCGCTGTGACAATATACCTTATTTAGTTCAAAGAAACTTTTTTCTCAGTGTCATTTTTACAACATAATCTACATGAACAATAATAAAAATAAAATACTAACATTTTATTAACCAATTGTTATTTTATTGCTTCGGATCCTTCTCAATCTTTAATGCCTACGTACAGTACTATCGGTCTTAAAATATCGGCCTAGTACCAACCGATTCAGAAAGACCCCAAGAATAACTTCTGACACTTCAATAAGTACAGAAAAATGGTTAAGGACACGTTTCTTCATTATTTCAGGCGACTCATAGTGATGATCTGCTACTTAAACTTACCGGTCTTTTACGTTTATTAGAAGTTATATGTTTATTTTGTGCTAAAGAACACTCCCTTAAAATAGTGCCGTGCAATTTTGAAACGCCCTGTATATATATATATATATATATATATATATATATATATATATATATATTAGAAACATTATTATCCACATATTTTTAAACTAAAATGTTAATTTAACAAAAATTGTTTTTTTTCTTAAATCTTTAAACGCTTGTAACTCGTCAACGTTTCAATGAAAAAAGCTCTACGACGTCCCATTTTAAGATAATTAAAATATCTTCAAGAAATATACATAGCATTACTGCCTTCAACCAATCAGAAAAAGTTATTTTCCAAAATCACACGAAAATGACATTTTTTCATGTATTTTGCTATCTATACTAAAATGGATTCATGCATACAACATGTTCAAACTTTTATTCTCTTCTACTTTCATTATACATACTATATGTGTTCAACCTATACTTTCAGAGTTAATACTGATTTTTACGTGCAAAACATCCACTATCAACATAAAAAAATTAATTAATAACTCGGCGAATTTTGGCCATACAGAAATGAATAAAAAACGAAATTGTTCGTAATTAGATTCTCTACAACTTTTATTTAAAATATTTTTCGATTCAAGAGTCCATTTTGGAGATCTT
Source organism: Platerodrilus igneus (assembly GCA_036346225.1). Classification (NCBI taxonomy): domain Eukaryota; kingdom Metazoa; phylum Arthropoda; class Insecta; order Coleoptera; family Lycidae; genus Platerodrilus; species Platerodrilus igneus. The sequence goes on from JARFIW010000273.1 coordinate 588,890, forward strand.
CTTCATTAGGTCTTCAGTCCTGGAACTGATTAGACGCGTACTATCATTGTTTCCTATTCTGAACTAACCTACAGATTCCCTGAAATTTGCACAGTCTGCATCTATCACTATCCAATCTAGGTCTACATCTACCTTTTTTTTCCTATCTCTATTCCTATTCCCCAAAAATGCCTTAGAACGTATTCTGCCCTTCTCTTTCTCTTATCTTTTTCCCCCGATATCCTTGTCCCCCTACTATTTCTATAACCTATTTGTTATTATTTTTGTCTGTTCCTGCTATCGTCCTCATACATCTGAAGCACAGCATTTTAAAAGGCCGCTACCATTTTTCTGTCTGCTTTTCAGACTGCTCGTATTTCATATGCATACTGTGCTGTGCTCCACACATATGCTTTCAACAATTTTCTTCTTGTTCTATGTTTGTTGTCTTTCATCATAGGCGCTGTTCTTTCTTGTTAGATGCAATTCGGTCACCTATTGTTTTACAATTATATATCCTATTTCTCCGACATTCAGTGGTTGTGAAGGGAGGTAAGCAGCCTGTGGTTGCTAAGTTCCCCCAACGCTTACACATTTACTGATTTAATATTTTTTCCAATATATCTTTTCGCACAGTCAACATTAGTTGCAGATATTTCACAACCAACACCTGTAGTTGTTTATACTAATCATCAGATTTATCTGCGCTTATTTTTTCGTCATTAGGTTTTCCGTCTCAAAACTGGTTAGACACGTGCATGCACTTATTTATATTCTGAGCTAGCCTAAATAGTTCCCTGAAATTCTCACACAGTATGTATATATCTCGTTTCCCTTCTCTTGTTTTTAATTTTATGCCCTCTTTCACCAAGATTCAGTAAAGGGGGTTAAGCAGCCCGTGGCTACCAAAATCCTCCAACACGTAGACAATTGCCGAAATAATGGTTTTTCAGTAAATTCTTTCACACAATTAACATTATTCGAGAATATTGCCCAACCAATTCTTGTAGTTGCTTATAATATTCATCATGTTTAAACACAGTTATTTTTTCGTCATTAATTTACAAATCTTGGGACTGGTTGGATGGGTACCTCCATTGATTTCTATTCTGGGCTGGCCTACACATCTCCCTGAAACTCCTACAGTCTATATCTTTTACTATCTGTGTGCAGTAATCTAACCTAGATCTACCTCTTCTTCTCTTTTTTTCTATCTCTGCTTCTAATATATTCCGCACTATTCCCACATGCCGTAGTATGTGGCTTGTCATCCTATCTTTACCTATTTTTACCGTTTTCCACATATTTCTTTCTTCCTCCACCATTTTTAGTACCTCTTCGTTCTTAACTTTGTCTGTCCATGGTATCTTCATCATACGTCTGTAGCACCACACTTCAAAGGTTTCTACCTTTTTCTTGTCCGCTTCTCTTACTGTCCAGGCTTTACAATCGTACAATGCTGTGCTCCGCACATATGTTTAAAGCAATCTTTTCCTTGTTTCTATGTTTGTTGTCTTTGCACACAGTGGTTGCTTTTTCTTGTTAAATGTAGCACTGCCTTGTGCTAATCTTTGTTTTATATCTTTTACGCTTTTCCCACCTTGCGTTATTTAGCTTCCTAGGTAGCAGAAATCTTTAACCTCTTGTAAGTTCGTGTTACATATTTGTATTCTTGTTTTTGGTTTATTTTACCCTCCTTTGCATACTAGTACTTTAGTTTTAGTTTTGTTAATTTTCATACCGTATCTCTCTGTTAGAACCGTTTCCATTTCATTAAGAGCAGCTTCTAACTCTTCCTTGCTAGACGCTAATACCGCTATATCATCTGCAAATCTAAGCATATCAATTTTTTGTCCCTGCATATTAATTCCAAATGTCTTCCTGCATTTGACATTATTCATTGCCTCTACTATGTACAAGTTAAAAATCATCTCACCCCTTTCCTAATGTTTACTTCTCTACGTTCCTGCTCAAATACTATTACTGCTGTTTGCTCTTTGTATAAGCTACGTACTATTCGTCTATCCCTATAACTCATTCCAATCTTTTTGAGTATTTTAAACATTTTTTTTCCATTTTACATTGTCGAATGCTTTTTCGAGATCTACAAACCCTATATACACGCTTTCACCTTTTTCTATTGTTTTCTCCATTATCACCCTCAGAGCTAAAATAGTCTCCCGTGTTCCCCTGTTTCGCCTGAACCCAAATTGATCGTCTCCCAGTATTTCTTCAGCTCGTTCTTCCATTCGGCTTTGTACAATTCTAGTTAATATTTTTGACACGTGTGCTGTCAAACTTATTTTTCGAAAATTTTCACATCTATCCGCGCCTTTTCTTTTTTGGTATAGATACTATGATGTTACGTTTGAAATCTTTGGGTATCTCGCCCGTCTCATACATATAGCTTACAAGTTGGAAGAGACGTTCTGTTACTGCGTGTCCAGCGGCTTTTAGAGTTTCTGCCTACCCGGCGCCTTACAATTTTTCAGACTTTTTAATGCTAATTCAAACTCATCTTTAAGTATAGGATATCCCAAGTCATCATTATCAATGTCTGATTCCTGTTCTAATGCAGTTAGTTCCTCTCATGCATATAAATTCCCTATATATTCTTGCGATCTAAACACTTTGTCTACATATACATTTTATAATAATATTTTCTCTAAAGTCCAATATATTTTTGTTATACAGTTTTATGTCCCTAAAATTTATTCTAATTAGTTTATATGCTTCATCTATCTTTCCTACTTCCATCTTAGTTTGTACCTCTTTGCACTTTTTATCAATCCATTGTTCTTTAGCTTTCCTGCATTTGTGAATAATTTCCCATTTTATGACTTCGTATCTCCGTTTTCCTGTTTCGCCTGATTTATTTTTGTATTTTCGTCTTTCTTCTATTAAATTCAGGATATCCTTTGTTATCCATGGTTTCTTATTTACTTTTTGTGTATACCCCAGAATATCTCTGGCCGCCATGTCTAGGCTGGATTTAATGTTATTCCATTCTGTTTCTACTTCCTTAGTATCAGATATTTTCCCGATATCTTTGAGCAATTCATTTGACCTTTTTTCGAATCTTTCTTGAATATCTTTATCTTTTAGTTTCTCTAAGTCCAAGTACCTTTTTCCGTTTCTCTTTTTCACATTCTTAAATTTAAGTGCGCCTTCATAATTACGTTGTTGTGGTCAGTATCTATATCTGCTTCTGGGTAGCTTCTACAGTCTTTTACTTGATTCCTAAAGCGTTGTCTAACAAGAATGTAATCTATTTGATCTCTTTCTATATCTCCTGGCATCTTCCACGTACATCGTCTTCTAGCATGATGTTGAAATAATGTGTTTGTAATGATTAATTGTTCTTGTCGCAAAATTCTACCAGTCTATTTCCCTGTCGTTTCTCGTGTCTAACCCAAATAAACCTACTACCGCTCCTTCCCTACCCTCACCTACCACGGCATTAAAATCCCCCGTAATTATTAAATTTTCATGTCCTTTTACGTATCTTAATATGTCTTCGATATTGATGTAGATGCTTTCTACCTCTTCGTCACTGTAGCTAGAGGTGGGCATGTATACTTGTATTATTACTGTGTTTACCGGTTTAGATTCTAATCTAACCATGAGTACTCTTTCGTTCTTTTGTAAGTAATTTTCTACACAGTACCCTATCTTTTTCCGCATAACTATCCCCACACCCAAATTTCCTTCCTCTGCTCCTGTATGAATTACCCTGAAGTCTCCACTCCAAAAATCCCCCGCCTCTGGCCACTGAACTTTGCTGAACCCTACTATGTCTAGTGATAACCTATGCATTTCGATTTTTTAAGTTCTCTAACTTACCTACTTGCTTCATACTTCTAACATTCCACGTTCCGACTCGCATAATGTTCCCGACTCTTATTTTTAACTTTCCGATCGCATCCTCCAAAGTAGTCCCCTCCCGGAGATTCGAATGGGGGACTATTTTAACTCCGGAATCTTTTACCCCAGAGAATGCCATCATGTTTGTTACAATTTAAGTACGCGGTGTACTTGTGAGGTAATGTGGTGGTTTGCCGTTGCCTTCCACATCGCGGTAGTGTGTCTTAGACTGACATACCAACCCCTATGGTCTCTGCCAATCTAAGTACCAAAAGAGCCGCTGCCCTCTTTCGGGGAGCTGTCTTAGTCTGGTTCCTCACTAACGACCCTGCTATTTTGGTTGTACCTGTAGTTTGGCTCCTTAGCTCATTAGAACACGCAAGCCATTTCACCAGTTCTAGTTATCTAGAACTTCGGCAAGGTACGGGTCCATTTGAAATGAATTTTTGAGATACTACTGAAAAATGCGCGACAGGCGTTCGCGTTTTCGTTGCGTCGCAAAACTACCAATGTTTAAAAAAATTATATCTCTGCACCATTTGGTCGTACAGACTTGAATAGAAAATAAAATTATGCGGGATTTTGTAAACTACAATTTTGATATGAACATAAAACTGATTTTTTTGACATTTTAGACCCTCTCATTCAACGTAGCGTCTAGACATGGGGACTTTTAATACGTTAAATAGCACCCTAAAACAAGCCTGTTTATAAAGTTTTAGCCCAGCCAGTATTATTTCCTCCAAATTTTGTCATTTTACTGGGCTAATTTATGTATTATGATATTGTCTGGTGGTTGTTTTTACGTTGTGTGTTTTGTATCTAGGGTTTGTTGTATCTTGTTAAATACTTCGAGTGATAGTTGCATTTTGTGTTGAGGTTGTTTGTGGTTTTGTTTGGTGTGTGGGTGTTACTTTGGTTCTATCCCGCTCAATTCGCAACTATCGGCACTACATTTGATTTTCCATGCTCCACCCAAAGAAGCGAGTTTCTTTTACCTGGAAATTTTAAATTTTGCTGAACCATTGCTTTTTCAAACAAGGTAGAGATCTTTAACGTGCGTAACAACACCCTCAAGGGGAGCTACATTTTTACCTCTCACCTGAACGAGAGCGTATTTTTGTAAAAAAGGCTCGCCTAACATTTTTCAAGTGTACCGTGTCGGGATTTGAACACAGGACCTTGGGCTTAGTAGTAGCACGCAAACCAACTACGCCACGGAGCCGCCTACGACTTCGGTAGTAAGTAATTAGGAGCTAAGCGGTCCACATTTAGTACACGCATTCCTGGGCGTCAGCAATCAGAAACCTGGGAAATACGTTTACAGACCCTTCTGTTTATGATATTCTCAGCCATTGTGTGTATGGTGTTAATGAGTATGTACAGGGCGGTTTAAGGAATTGTAGGGCGCTTGACACTATCAAATTGCTGGACCTTTGTGACATTTATTGAATCAATAACAAAGTAAGAATTTTTTAATGTGTATTTTTTATACAAATGAGTCAGCTTAGTCGAACCTGGACCTCTCAAGTCCAACTTCCTTTAACAGCGTTAATCTATTTGATTCTAGTTGTTTTGTTACTAACTGATTTTACTGCTTAATAAGACTTTGATTTTCTGCTCGCAGAGGATGTGAAATCGTTTCTTCGCGCCAGTTTTGCTGGATTTGTGTACTTGGTGTATGTGTTTACGGCTCAGCCTTCTAATATGCTTCTGGGCGTTTTCTTTCGTTTGTGTGGGTTTCCGCCCAGCGGGGGTGCGATGTATTGAATGTGTTGAAAATCTGAGTTGTCGATTTTCTTGTATATATTTGACGTCAGCGTCTTGAAATGGTTTTCTAACGTTTGTAGCCTCAGGGTCTGCTTTAGGGTTTCATTTCTAACGAACCATGGTGCTCCGGTGACGGTCTTGTTTTGGAATGCATCAAGTTTGGTTTTGTTTGTGTTTGAAATGTAGCTGTACCATGCCGCCGATACGTTACCCAATATGGGTCGTAAGTATATCTTGTAAGCCTGGAGTCTGATATCTATTGGTAGTCTATTTTTGTGGACGAGTATTCCGTGGATGAAGCCTTCTGCTCTTCGAGCTTTGTTTGTCGTTTCAGAGACGTGTTTGTTGAACGTTAATTGCTAGTCGATGTGCACCCCTAGGTATTTTATTGATTGGCTCCAAACTAGCTCTTTGTTTTCTAGCGTCGGTGGTTTTTGCTTTTTCTTGCGTCTGGAGAATAATATGACTTCAGTATTCCAAACGTTTAATGTGATTTTTCACCACTGTTGGAACCAATCCGGTAGTGTGTCGAGCTGTCTTTGCATTCTTGTTGTTTCCTTAGCGTATTTAATGTAATAGTCTGATGGAATATTAATTTTTAAGTTGACAGTAAGTAATTATCGTAAATTTTTGATTTATATAACTTTCGCATGCTTATTTGTAGTGGCATCGAAGATGTCTAACGCCGAAAGTGCTCTGCTGTAATTTTAAAAAACTTTTTAAGATATTATATTATTTCTACACGAGAATACCCTCTTTTGAATATTGAAAATTTCGTGTACACAGTCAGGAATTAATTTTTCATATCATGATGATGAGACCGGACATAGATCTGTTTCACCAAATTCAAGTGTTAAGTCGCTTTCGGGAAATTCTAGTCCACAAATACGTATACCTACTATATCGATTCCAAAATTCAGTGGGGAAAATCCATCTGAATAGTTGGAATACTACGAAATCTTTAAAAATCTCATTCATGAGAATAATGCTGTCTAACATTCAACGCCTTTATTATCTGAAGACTAGTCTATGCGGCGCTGCGACCTAAGTCGTTAAGTCTCTAGATTTTTGCTCCAGTAGTTACACAACTGACAGGAAGGCACTTTGTGTACGTTTCAACAACCCTCGTACGCTGGTCAATAATCACTTCGAGACAATACTTGACCTTGAACCGGTTAAGAAAGAGTCTGCTTCTAAGTTACACGAGATAAATGATACACTATTCTGCTTTGACTTCATTAGCCTACCGATAGGCAACTTTTGGAGTTCTTAACCATCTATGTTGTTTCGAAAAAAACTAGATCCTCACACTTTACGTGAGTGGGAAATTTTAAGAAATTGTGTGGGGTCCAAGTTACCCACATTACCAGACTTCAAAGAGTTCTTGGAAAACACTGCTCAATTGATAGACGCCTTCGAGTCTAAGCAAGACAAGGTTACACTGCCTGAGAACGTTTCAAAACCTTCAAAGCGGCACTCAAAATCGCTTGTTTCCAATGGACCCTCATGCTCTTACTTGCAAAGGTGGTCATGCATTATACAGATGCACCGAATTTGCAAATTGTCTGCAAGCAGTAGAATCTTAAAGGTAAAATCCTTTCAATTGTGTCTGAACTGTCTTTCCTAGACACATTTCGTGAATCAATGACCTTCAAAGTTTTCGTGCAGAAAATGCAACGCTAAACACAACACGCTTCTTCATGAAGAGAAGCAATCCAAATTGGACCATCAACCAGGGCCTGCAAATCCTGCAGCAGCACCTGTTGACACAAACCAATTAGTCTCGGCATTTTGTTTGTATGATGTTCAAGTTCTTCTGCCAACAGCTATGGCAATGATTATTTCAAGTGGTCAAAAGTCTGCCGGATTCTAAATCGCAATCAAATTTTATTCGTTCAGATGTATGTACTTTATCGAAACTTCATACTTGCAGTATAAATGTCACTGTTTCAGGCCTATCCAAGGCTACTTCGCACATACGTAAACGGTGTGACGTCACACTTCAGGAGCTCCACACAAATTTCAAGTTCAATGTTTTGTGTTTAGTTCTAGAAGAAATACAGGGGTTTCTCCTAGCTTCAATGTCAAACGAAATAGTATTAATCTTCGAATAACATAATTCTATCCGATGTTATTTTCTTTGAATCTGGCACCCTTGATATTTTAACAGGTTCTCCAGTATTTTGGAAGCTGTTATGTATAGGACAAGTTCAGTTAGGTCCAAACCTCCCCATTTTGCAAAAAACCAGGTTGGGGTGAATTGTTTCTGGTCCTATGACCACTTCTGCACAAGATATCCAGTGCAATTTTACGCCTGTTGAGAGTCCTGCTGATGCACTTAGCAGATTCTGGGAAATAGAACATTATCTTGCCGAGAAGGTTCTCACTGCAGAAGAAAGTGCATGCGAAACACACTTTGCACAGACCACCTTTCGTGATTTGGATGGCAGATTCATAGTCTCTATTCCTCTGAAGCAACCTCCCGATGTTTTAGGAGATTCGTTTCAGACTGCTCAAAAGAAATTTTTTGCTTTGGAAAAGCAATTGTATGCCAATATTGACTTGGCTGCTTTGTTAAAACCACTTTATACAAGAATATATTAATCTGGGGCACATGCTTCTTATTGATTCCCAGTCGCCTGATATTTCTTATTATCTTCAACGGCATGGTATCCTAAAGGAGGACCGCCTAACAACCAAACCTTGCGTTGTTTTTAATGGTTCACAAGAGACCACGTCTGGTTATTCTTTGAACGACATTCAAATGGTTTGTCCCACAATCCAACAAGATTTATTTTCAATACTCGTATGGTTTCGCAAACATACTATTGCTATATCAGGCGACGTTGAGAAGATGTATTGACAGATTCGGGTGGTGCCTGAACAAAGGTCTTTACAAAGGATTCTGTGGCGATTTACTCCTGCAGATCCAATTTCTTCATATAACCTGAATACGGTTACTTATGGCACAGCTTCGGCTTCTTTCCATGCTATTCGCAGTCTTACACAGTTAAGCTATGATCATGCAAATTCTTTTCCTAATGTATCCAAGATAATCAAGGAAGATTTTTATGTCGATGATGAATTAACGGATACTAACACACTTGCAGGCACTCGCAACCTGTGTTCTAAGTTAAGTGACATTCTAAGTTCTGGTTGTTTTAAACTACGTAAATGGATATCTAATCGTCCACAGGTTTTGAAAAGGATTTCAAGATCTGATATTCATCCTAGCGTTCTTAGGCTCGGCGAGCATGATCACGCAACAACTTTAGGTTTGATCTGGTCTTTTCAGTCAGATCATTTTATGTTTACTATTTCAAACACCTTTCTACAAGAAACCACTAAGCGTAGCATGCTTTCGGAGATTTCTTAGATTTTCGATCCTTTGGGTCTCCTTGTTCCATGTACCTGGGGAGGAAAAATTCTAATTCAACAACTGTGACTAGAAATGCTGGATTGGGACGATCTTGTTTCCAAAAATATCCAAGTCAAATGGTGTTCATATCGTAACAAATTGATTGGTCTCCACGACCTGAAGATTCCTAGATATGTCGTGTGCGAACAATACACTGAAGTTGAGTTCCACGGGTTTTGCGATGTTTCCATGTAAATGGTGCATGCATCCGTTTGCGTTCAAGGACAAAGAAGGCTCATGCCGTGTTCGACTTCTATGCTCAAAATCCAAGGTTTCTCTTCTGAGCCACTTACAATTCCTAAGTTAGAACTCCGTGGAGCTGTTCTTTTAGCAAAACTTTCAAAGCAAGTTCTACAAGCATTAGATTTGAAAATCGCTCATTGTTTTTTCTGGTCTGATTCGATTATTGTTTTGGGATGGTTCAAAACCAATTCCAATTCACTAAAAACTTTTGTGTGTAACAGAGTTGTTGACATACAGTATCTCACACAGCATGGTACCTGGCGACATGTACCAACCAAATATAATCCTGCAGATTTATTGTCACGAGGTATAAGTCCTCTGGCACAAAAGAATTTTAATCTTTGGTGGCAAGGTCCATCATGACTTCTCGAAGATGAGTCTTCTTGGCCTAATTCACGCCATGCAAGTGAAGATATTCCTGAAACAAAAGGGGAGTTTCTTTGCAATTTGATTAATTCACAACAACCATTTCCATTCAATCGCTATTCTAGGTTGTCTCCTTTGGTACTAGTCAATGTTTACTGCTTTCGCTTTTGGAACAATTGCTTGAAACGTAAAGCAAATCGTTGTTTTGGCCCTCTGTCTTCTAATGAGTTTCAAGAATCTCTCCTTATTCTCATAAAGCTTTCACAGCAAGAGTCGTTCTCTTCTGAATTATAAATGCTATCTTAAGGTAAACCCTTAAAATCTTCAGCGTTGTTGTCTCTTAATCCATTTCAGGATCCAAGAGGCATGTTTCGAGTTGGTGGCAAGATCCACAATTCTCAATCTGGTAAACACTCGCTCTCGAAGCTTCTTGTTTTGCACGAGCATCTGCGACTGCTTCGTGCTGATCCTCAGTTGTTGATATCCAGTCTTCGAGAAAAATATTGGATTATAGCTTGCAGAAATCTCGCCAAGCAGGTGGTTCAGAACTGCTTGCGATGTTTTAGGTTTTCTCCAAGGCTTGTTGAGCCTATTATGGTTAATTTGCCTGCTTCTCGTGTTCAGCCTGACCATCAGTTTCACTATACTGGAGTGGATTATGGAGGACCTTTTTTAATTAAAATCTGCAAGGGTCGAGGTTCAAAAGCCTTCAATTCTTATTAGTGCTTTTTCATTTGTTTTGCCATAAAAGCAGTTCACTTGGAACTGGTTACAGATCTCTCAACGGAAGCATTTTTAATGGCCTTTCGCCAGTTTGTTGCTAGACGGGGAAAGCCTTTACATGTCTACTCAGACAATGGCACCAATTTTGTTGGCGTTAACTCCAGGCTTAATCAATTAGGTTTATTTCGCAATGATAAACAAGTTTCTATTACTGATTCTGTAAATGGTGAAGTGGTCTACTGGCATTATATTGCTGCCTACAGCCCGCACTTTGGTAGACTGTGGGAGACAGGTATCAAGTCCTGCAAGTTTCATTTGCGCCAAGTAATTGGTAGTACCTTTCTAATTTACGAAAAAATGCTCAGGTAGAGTCCACCCTCAATTCCCGTCTTATTTCTTATGTCTCCGCTGATCCCAGCGATTTATTTTAACAAACATAAATTCTATGATACGAATCTTTAAAGCCAGTTCTATCTGTTACAGCTCTGTAGTATCTGATCCTTTTTATTTCGCATAATAATACCAGAAAAAACAATTTCATTCTACAAATAAAAGATATTACTATTTAATTTGCTTTGGATTCGTCATAAGAAAACATTCAATAGTAACAAATACATTGAGATTACTCCAAAAACAGAACGTCTTAAAAATAGGTTATAAACAAGTTACTTGGGTTGTCTAATTTGTAGGCGGTCTACACCCACTTTTAAGGATTACTAAGTTATTATAGCGCTTGTGCAGAATGTCACGAGTGTCACGCTTGAAACAGATCACCTGTTCTTTAGATTGAGAGTATCAAAGGAAAACTCGGCCATTTTGCTTTAGTACAGCGGTAGCAACACGAGGAGAAGAAGATGTTGGCACTTTTACGTGCCAGCTGGTGCTTAAGAATTGCCCTCTAGGTCAGCTAAAGGTTCACGGTCGTTTTAAAGAGGAGCCGGGATGTACAAGTTTCCCCAGACTTCGTCAAGGCCAGCGGAATATTGTGTGAAGTGATAACGTGGCTACCTGTCCGCGGTATCCATAAACGCGCATTAGTGAATTAGGAAAATATCTTCGTGATGGAATGAATTTGAGGTTGCTCATAAAGTTTTTTTTTGTAGAAAAGCATAACGTAATAATGTCAATCATTTATTTCGGAATTCCCATCGGCAGGATTTTGTTACCCAGATGAAACCCTAGACTTGTGGATTGAAAATTTTTTGAAACTACAGTTTCTTTACATGTGCGAAAACCAGATATTTAAAATCCTCGCTGAAGGAGTAAATTCCTGGCGAGTGTTAAAATTTTTTTTGCTAGTTACGGTTGGGGCTTTATAACCACGTTTATAAACGTTTGAAAATGCCCGTAGAGTTGTTAATGATATTAGATTTTACGAGAGGATTAATTTTGCATTTAAGGTTTAGCATAAAAGTTTGTAGAAATAACAATACTCTAATAATCGTATATCAGATTCGTTTTTTGTTTAGTGTTGAAATTTAAAAAAAAAAGGGAAACCTTGCTCTTTCGAAGTAACTCTAAGTTATTTCGTAAAACATGTGAGATATGCATGTGGCCGCATAAAAAAGCTTGTAAAGTTCACTTTCACTTAAAGAAGTCCATTCATAGTGTGCTTCATGATTAGTCGATTACTAGTGTTATTCCTGAACCACGTCAATTTAAAAAAGTTTTAATTTGTATAATTTATATGTTATTTAAATTTTTGTAACAAATACGACGTGCGAGTTTTTTTGAAGTTTATGTGAACCAATCTAACAGATCTGTCAATCGGGGTTATTAAAATTTTATTTTTAAAAATAGTACCGAATGATAAAATCTCATTATGTAAAGAAAAAATGTATGAATTTTTAAAGTTCAATTTTACTTTTGAATACTATACCTGTGATTTTATTTGTATATGTTGGAAAGAAAGAAAGGAATTATTTAGAATTATATTTTTGGCTCAATACTCTAAGTCTTTTATTTATGAGCAGATAATTTAATGACATCACAATTTGAGAAAATAATTTTTGAGTAATGAAACTAGAAGAATATTGAAGCAGAATAAGGTAAAAGTGATTTATGTGATTTCTCTTTGATATCCATTTTCAGGTATAACACTTTTAGGGTGGTAGTTTCATGATGATTAATTTATAAGTATTGTTGTACCCTTTCTGATGTAAGACACAAACTGTGTCTTTTAATTAAAATTTAATGAGTGACATTTTCTTTCAGGACCATCGTAGCAGAAGTTGAAGTAGATGCATTCGGGAGGTTTCCAGAGGTCTTTTATATGCCTGGTATTATTATTTTTTTTGATAATCATTATAACTTGTGGGTTTCTGCATCTTCTCATAGGATGCCTTTGTTTTCTGTTGCCCATATAGATGCGGTGGCGCCCAATTAACCTTTTACATTCCTTTTTATAGTAGAATTTACTTTGCATCCACGCCCAATCTCATTGCTTACCCTTGCGGTAATTCCCAGACTAAGCCGCGAATACCATGAAGTCTGTGAGTCTATTGGAAGTGATAACTTTAAGAATAAATTCTTGTTGGATAATAAATATAAAAATCGTTTCACTGACGTCAAAAGTCAAAATATTTGTATTGGTGTGCCCGATTCGCCTCACAACAAAATTTGTTTCATTACAACCATTGACATCTTCACACTTTATGATTGGGAGACCATCTACTGCTCGGCCAGACCCAGCTCTGGCCCACATACCTGAATCAAAACTATTAGTATTTCAACGAATACAAAAATTCCACCAACATCTCTGGTCAAAATGGAATAAAAGGTACGTTTCTGAACTTCAGCATCGCCTCAAATTGCTCACAAATTCAAACCATTTGACTGTTGATCCTTTAGTACTCATCAAATACAGTCATTTTGCGTCAATGCATTGGAAGCTCGGCCGTGTTGTGCAAGTTCACCCTGGGTCTGATGGTGTTAATCGGGTAGCATCTTAACTAACCTTAAGTAGTGTAGTGAAACGTTCATTTGCTAAGTTGTGCCCTCTGCGTCAATAGTGTGTGATTGTGGGTCATAGCTTTTATTTAAATAGCTTTGTTTTAAATGCAATTTTTACCTCTATAAGGTACATGTGTAACTTTAGTTATGGTTTATCTGTTTCAAAGTTGTTTATGAAACAATCGTCACTTGCAGCAATGTATCAACTTAATTCTCTTGAGTTTTGTTTTGTGTTAATTTCTTTGCACCAGCCTTTTTGAAATATAATTCTTTCAAGGCGAGCGGTATGTTAAGATTTGTTTAATATTTAGATTCATTTTTAGCGCTATTTTACACAGAATTTTACACAGAAAAATACCATATAATAAACTGGAATTTAACAATTTTAATCAGATACGAATTTTAATAATGGGGTAGTTTTCTTCTAGGAGAACGTTTCGGTGGTTTATGTTACGCATAGTCTCAACTACATATCTCGCTTAAATATAAATGACGAATGAATACTCACGTGTACTTATACCAAAAGCATAGCTATAAATAGCATACAAAGGAGACCACTTTAAATACAGTTTCGTGCCTTTTCTGTGTATAGCAACAGGAAATAAACCAAACCATCTCACAAATTTCATTACTGGACCTGAAGTATAATAAATTTGTTCTGAAATGGGTGCTCTAACTTTCCAAAACATTTTAGTGTTGGATTTTATGCTTAATAAGCTGTTCTCAGAAGGATAAACGAGCTTCCTTTGGAGCGCAATTTATAATAGGAATAATGCCAGCAATTTTCTTAGTAGCTAGAAAATTGTCAATAACCAAGTGCACTCAAATGAGAATTCTCTTTGTGTTTGTGGTTTTATGTAATAGCAACTGCATTTGAAAGCAATTGTGCTTTACTCTTGGGTAATATGTTATGCATCAAAGACTTCAATGGTTATAAATTATTGAACAACTTTTGTTTTTTAGTGACAAACATAAAAGTTAACCGTACTTACTTCGGAGATATACAATGAATTTTTATTCTTTTACTACCAAAGTTCAGATTGGATACATTAAGCGAAATGTTAATACAACTTGAAGGCTTTTAACAACAATATACTTTAAACGAGAACTAGTGCTAAAATTTTGGGATAGAAAAAAGCGTAATTGTTTACAATCAAAAATCGTTTTAATGCTTTTTTAAATATTTTCCTTTACAACCTATACAGGGTGTCCAGAAACGCATGGACAAAATTTCAGGGTGTGGTAGGGGAGGTCATTTCTTACCAAAATACCCCCATATGTTAGAATCCAATTGTTTACGGTTTCAAAGTTATTTTATTTTTGTATTTTTTTGGAAAAAACGTGCCTAACCATAGATTATTAAGTATTAAAAATATAAGATTGGCTCTTTAAACGTAATTCTTTGTTTGCGGTGTAGATGAAGGTTGCCTCTTTCATAAATGACAGATATTTCAAGAAATCATCCATTATCACTAGAGAAAATCGAAGTTGTTGGCGTCGCTTCAGTCTTATGAAAAATAGTTCGTGTTATTCAAATCGAAATTACTCAAAAGTACCTCTTGCCAAAAAATGCACACCTATCTAAAAAACGTCCTTAGTTTATCCCCTTTCTTTAGAGGTATAACTCATAAGCGTAATTTTAGAAACTAAGAAAATACTTGAGTTTAATCATACGTACAACATTTTTATATAAGGATTCAACTAATCAGTTACCTTACATTTCTTAAAAAACAACCACTAAATATTATTCAATCCATTCAAAAATTGATTGTTTATAATAAATGTTCAAATGTTTGACCACCTGTTTGAATACACAAACGACACCTCCTGAAAAAGTTGCGTTTTAAGGACCGAATGCACAACGATTTCGTCTTATTGTTATTGCGGCCTCACGAGTCTTTCTACGTAGGTCCTGCTCGTCTATTATGTTTGTTTGGTATACCAAGTCTTTGAAGAATCCCCATAAAATAGTCGATGGGGTTCAGGTCTAGTGAACGCGGCCACTAGCGCCACCTCGTCCTATCCATCGACTAAAGTAGTCGGCATTTAAAAATTGTGTAACATTGCGGGCATAATGGGCTGGAGCTCCATCATGTTGAAATGATATTGCTTGCCTTAGTGCTAAAGGAACATCATTTAGTAGAGGTCTTAATTCGTTTCCAAGAAAGTGATGGTAATGTTGTGCATTCAGTAAGGATGGACTCGGGCTCGAATCCGGGCCGGGCCGTTGACTACTTTATTCGGGCCGGGGCCGGGGCCGGGGCCGGGGCCGGGCCGGGACCGGGCTGACCCGAATTTTTCGGGCCGAAAAACGCACGAGTGGATATTCCACTGTCGTGTCACTTCTTTCTCACATTGAGTAAGTAAACGTTCTTAATTATATTTTCACGGAGTGTCTTCATGAATCAATTAATAATCAGTTTTTCGTCTTGTTTAGTGTAAAGATTATTATAACTCACTTCATATCCCAAATATTTTTTTCTAGTCCTATTCAATGTTCCTCATGTTGTACTTTAGATAAGTTAAAAATACTCAGAAACATCAAACTAGGTGATTTATTCATAATTCAAAAGTTTGCACGATTTATATTATGTATATGTATATACTTCAAATTTCAATCATGCGGCAAACGTCGATATTATCACTCGCGCGTATAGTTTATGTCTACCGCCTGAAACACTAGAGAGTTATTGCAACGTCGATTTTATCAATTTTTTAATAAAGATTTGTTACGTTTTTTTCGTGGCCCCACGTTGGGCGCCAAAATTTCTGTTACGTTTTTTTTTGGCAGCCGCGTTGGGCGCCAAATTTTTGTTACGTAACACAAAGAAAGTCAAAAAAATGACCCGGCTCAATCGGAATGTAGAAAGCAGACTGACCTATGATGTATGCGGCGGTAAGGAGTTAGTAACAATACCTGCAAGAAAAATACTTAAGCAAACCTGAAAAAAAAGAATAAGTATAGCAGTAATGAAAAGTCTAAATTATTTAGTACTTTGTAGAATGTAAATAAAAACTGTTTAGATAAACTATATAATATAACAACGGTAAAAGCAATACAAAAATATTTAGTACAAAGTGAGGAATATTGGGGAGTAGCAGAAACGTTTCCTCACACACCAATTAGACATAAAGCAGATAAAATTTTAACAAAATATAAATAGATAAAACACAATTAATATGAGTAGTCTAGTAGTATTGATTTTTTTCTTTTTTTTTCTTTTATTTAAAATAGCATGCAAGTCTATGGTAAAAGGTCTCAGAACGCCAAAGGTATGGCAAAGCAACGGACAGGTATTTAAAGTAAACTAAGTAGGAAATAGTTCAACTTACAGAAAGTCCTTCAGGAACGCTTCCTCGCATTTGAAATGTGGGATTCACGAGGTCCTGCACTAGCGAAGCACTTCACCCTTTACTGGGAGGGTGTTGATAGAACTTATCACACGTTACCCTAATCACACCTACATATTTCACTGGTGTTAGTAGCAGACATTATCACGCATCGGAATTCGAATAAGATCGGGAGCTTTTTCTACCTCTGTAGGAGCAACAGCGATCACGGAATTTTGTTCTTCGTCCAACATTATACAAGAATTAAACACCTAGGAATATAATTGAATAGGTTATGATTACCAATTCACACTCCGCGCCAACCATATAGACATTTAGAACGACCTCGTAAAAACGAAGATAGGTTTGCAATAAAAAGAGCGATTTTGCAGATTTCACATTGGGTACCCCGAACGAGTAAATATTACTAAGACACAAAACCACTTTAAATACACATTATAAGCACTTTATAACAAATTATATACCGTTCTTTGTATTTTATCACAGTTTATTTAGTGAAAAACGAGCGTGGCTTCAACAAACAACATCGCATTTTTCCACACTCTCTTCAAAGCAAAAGCAAACAGTAAACTTTTACGTAATTAATATATATATAAGAACCAAGCACGAAAACTAACAACGTAACGTAATTAACATATAGTAACAAAGGACAAACTAGAACTCTTCTTCTGTAGATATAAAATCGTTGTTATACCAACCGCGTATCGACTCTTATCTAGACTGGTATAATAACATAAGAAACATACAAAACGTGAAATGCCGCAATCATATCTAATACCTAATTACAGGCTGTTTATCGTTTCCGATAAGTTGGAATTTATTTATTAATTAGAATCAAACTTCAATTTATCTACTTTTAAAGTAATACCCACGAGTTAATAAATATAAAACAAGAGATAGTAGTTGCAGAAATGTATTTACAAATTTGGTAAAGCGGAAAAGGTTAAACTATTAAAAATGCCCGTTACAGATTTCCCTTATTTGACATTTACACATAGGCAATTACACCTTTAATGTTTGTACTATATTGAAATACAGGACACCTTTTTTTAATTTAAATTCAGGCAATGAATGCTTTTATTTAATTCGCCTTAATTTTGAGATATACCAAATGCCTAACGTACAAACTTACATTTAATTGCTTTCTGTTTAAATATTGTTAAATTAAATGGTTTTTTGTAGTGTTGTTTCCGTAGTTAAATTTAGAGATATAATGTCCAAGTTTATAACACAAAAAAGATATAAAACGTCAACGCTCTAAATACGAGGATGCAGTTTTGTAATGCTTTTCCTAGAAGTAAGGTGTAAAAATCTTTTTGAAAATAGATATGCTATATCCTTGGGAAAAAGTAAAAAACAGTGTCTTGAAGTAAACTCAAAGAGTATTCCGTGAAAACATTTTGACAACACATACAAATGTTATCGTATCAGTAGGGAATGAAAGGCTCAAATAATAAAAAAAGGTTCGTTTTTGTGTGAATACAATTTTTTTGATCTTTTCCAATGTAGTTAAACATGTATTATAGGTCACCTTATCGCAAAAGAGATTAATTCTTTATTCATTTTTAAAACCTAACCTACAGATATAGAATACTAAACATATATGTCAAAATAAAAGTAAAGGAAAAAATACTTGCAATAACACTCCTTTAAATTGGATGCAAACTTTTAATAAAGGATACTTTATTTAAAGATTTTTTTAATAAAGTCTACTTGAAAAGAGTTTGCAATAACTGTCTAATATCAAGTAGGTAACTTTAGTAAAATTCTTTGATGTAGGAACGAGAAGATAAAGCGGACACAAATTTATGATAAGGTTATAAGGTACATTAAGCGCACACTCAGTTTACATAAAAGTTCAATCGATTTGAAGGTGTTCTTGCAACAAATTTCTATTTTCAATTTATTGTAGGTTTTACTGTCGATCTTTTTTTGAAAAATTGCCAGTAGGTTTACTCACCCCATAAAATCATACGCCTGTTTTATATTTTTATATGCGCAAATTTTGCAGCCACGTGTTGTCTTTAATAGTTTTCGTAGTTTAAATTTATAGTTTTATAGCTACAAGTTAAAAATGTGGAAAGGTTGTTTAAAAACATCGCGTATCTTCACTAAATTGGTAGTTTGCCCAAGAGCTGGATGTACCCATTCCTTGTAATCCATCGTACATTTTGTACATAATATTTTTAGTGCAGATGCAAGTACATGTAGAAAACAGTTGGTTTTTATGGTAATTGTACTTCCTAGAAATTGTTTATTGTAGTCCCATAGATGTTTAAAAATTTTGCTCAGGTCCCCCAGTCTCAGTTCATCGATGACAACTGTATACTCAAGACCGCCTTTATTTGAATTTAATAATAATCTTTATTTCTATTATAGTATATAGACTACCGACTATAACAAATATATAACAAATAAAATGATATTTATCTACTTCATATATGATACTATTGTTTGATATAATAACTATTATGTCAGACTTTGATAGCGACGATGGGGTGAAGTACCCTAATTATAATCCCAATGAAAGTGGTAATAGTGCTGCTGATAATCAAACAAACCTACGTTTGGATATGACAACCGGTCGAAATCCCGCAACAAATTTAAACAATTTTCTGAGTTTGGTGTTATTTCAAATGATACAAAAACTGCGTTTTGTTTGTTGTGTAAAAAGAAAAAAAACAGGATGGAATTCAAAATTAAATATTCCCACACCACCAATTTAAAACGTCATTTAAAATCACTTCATGAAAGTGAATATGAAGTTTTATTTGCAAATGCTGACTAGACCGGACCCAGTAAAGACCCATTTTATAAGCAGGGGATGTACTAAAGGAGATGTACTACTCAAAGGTAGGCATAATATTTACTGGTTCTTGTAATTAAGAATTTAAAATTTCAAAATAAGGTGTTTGTGTATAAACGAACTATAGATATAAATTGCCTACAAAAGTTAAAATGTCTTTAAATGGCATCTAAACTAAACTTTACATCGACATAAATGAAGATGAAAAAGCTGCATTATTATAATCAGTTTTTTGGGGATAATTACATATTTTATTCTTTGCAAATTAACCATAGGCGTATATCTTTTATTGCTTGAAAAATTTAGTAAAGTAATTTTTGTTGGCATAAATGCCAAAAATGATATATGTACTCACACCTATTCAATAACACAAATTTAGAATAAAAGCAACAGCTGTTATAGCTTCTCCGAGGTGTCCAACCCTTCAGGTCTCAGGTAGATAATAGTATTTTTTCTATATAACACCACAGGGATTATGATGCAGGTGGTTGTACTGTGTTTGTTCGTTAAACTTTCCTAATTGTATTTAAACGAAAGTAAAAGTTTACCTCACTAAAATGCCAAATAGGTACCTTACCTACACGAATTTGTAACCCCACATCTGTTCCTATCGATCACGCTATTCAACCGTCAGAAAGTGGTTTACAATTATTCTAATTTACTTGTTTGAGCATTTTCAGTTTGTTTTAGAGAACTCTTATTAAAATAACAAAACACTTTTATATTGATTTTGATTAAGTTTTGTTATGGTTATCCCTGTCAATCCTCAAATAAAATTTCAGACCTCTCAAAATTATATCTTGGAATTCTTCGAAACTTTGTGCAGAATTATACAAGATGATGAAGATGAATTTGAATACCATTAAATCTAAAACCTAAAAAACTCCCACTTAAACTGATTCAAAATGCGAATTTGTAAAGATTCATCACCGATAGCAACAATGCTTTATATATATTTGTCAGTTATCATTTCAAGTAGGATGTCGGGCCGGGCCGATCACTTTTCTGCGTCAGGCCGAGCTAGACTTATTAAAAGCCCGGCCCTGCTCGGCCCGAGTCCATCCTAGCATTCAGCCTACCGGATAATTCAAATGAACCAATCATCAATCAATACGCCGCCAACTATACCTGCCCACAAATTAATACTGAAGCGATGTTGAAACTGTGATTGCCGTACCATTTTTGGGTTTTCAATTGCGCAGTAGTGAAGATTATGTATGTAAAAATATCGATTCTGTTGGATGGTTCGTCACTCCAAAAAATTTTATCAAAAAATTGTGGATCCTACTGATTTCGACGAAGCAGTTCCCGACAAAACACTACTCTTTGTGCATAACCTGCAGGTAATAGAGCTTGAATTTGCTGCACATGATACGGATATAAGTTATTCCGGCGTAACATTGCATGAACTGTACTTTGCGCTATTCCAGACTCTCGGAATAGTTCTGATGCTGATTGTTGGAGTTTGTAAGGTCCTTGCAATGACCTCGTCTTCACCATCATCTCTAGGTTTTCCTCTTCTTGGACGTAAAACACCAGGTGATTCTCCTTTCAAGTATGCTTGATGCGCTCTTTGAAACACCTTCCTATCACGAAAATGAGCCCGGTTAGGATAAAAGCTGTGAATCCTCTAGCAGTTTGCAGAGAATTTCCGTTGCAGAGTCCATACAAGAAATACATTTCAGTATATTTCCAAGCAGTGTATGGCATTCTAAATTGTGGAATTTACAAAAATTAACAGTAAATCTACAATTTGCAAAAAATTAACTCACAATTTAAACAAGAACTGCACGAGTAAAGTCACCATAGAAACGGATGTAATTGCCAGAACAGCACACGACATACTAATATTCACCCTGGAAAACGTAAGATAATTAAATTGTAATTAACGCCTCATTGACGTTGGGTTGTTGTTGAAGTATTTGCTTAATTGTGTGTAGGTTTGCCATTGATTGTTGTTGAATTGCCGAAGAATTTTTCACATCATTATTCTTTCGTTTCATTCTAACTGAATTGTCGAATCCTCAGATAAAAGTGTTGTTCGTACGATTAAACTCAAATATTTTCTTAGTTTCTAAGCTCACGCTTATGAGTTATACCTCTAAAGAAAGGAGATCAACTAGGGATATTTTTTTAGATAGCTGTACACTTTTTGGTAAGAAGTACTTTTTGAATAATTTCGATTTGAATAACACGAATTATTTTTCATAAGACTGATGCGACGCCGACAACTTCGATTTCTCTTGAGATAATGGGGGATTTTTTGAAATATCTGTCATTTATGAAAGAGACAACCTTCATCTACACCACAAACAAGGAATTACGTTCAAAGAGCTAATATTATATTTTTAATACTTAATAATCTATGGTTAGACACGCTTTTTCCAAAAAAGCACAAAAAGTGAAATAACCTTGAAACCGTAAACAACTGGATTCTTACATACAGGGGTATTTTGGTAGGAAATGACCACCCCTACCATACCCTGAAATTTTGTCCATGAGTTCCTGGGCACCCTGTATATCTTTTCATGCGAATACACTTATTATAAAAGCATTTGCAACTGTGGGGAAGGTGGTCCACAGTGAAACATGTTCCGCAATGAGACAGTGGATTTTGTTCACAAACTGCAACACTGTTTCTTTTCTACTACCATTAAATGTTGATTATTTGCGGGGAAATCCTTCAACGAATTCTTGGGTTAGGCCAGTCATTCGTTGTTGCTGTAAGAGGGTGAATGCAAATTTTTTATATGAAAGTAAAAAATACACGTGCACCTTTAAGAGTGGTTTTAGTTGCTATTGTGAAATTTTGGGTATAAGTAAGGTTCAGATGTTGCTGTTTCTATACATATACCAATATTGTGCTATTGTTATTGAATTTACGAAAATAAATTATTTTAAATACAAACGTACAAGTGTGACACATTGAGACATATCCAAGTGGGGTAGAGTGAGATGTTTTACTATACCCCACTTTACAAATGACAAAGTAAAAACTAAGTTTAATAATTTTTTTAAGCACTGGCAAGGAATCGAAAAAGAAAAATCAACCTTGGATTATTCTCTGAAGAATCTATGAGAGAAGCAGTTCGATTTGTAATACAAAATGGTATATCACTTCGTTAAGTGGCTCGGTTTAAAAAAATTTTTTTTCAAACGTTAGCTAGTAAATTAAAAATATACATTTACGGCACTAAACTATTTATATTGTATTGTTTTAAATACGTAAAAAAACAAAAGACAAACCACGTAGAAGATATTAAAATGACACCTTATTATGGGTGCAGACAAATTATGACTTCAGACCAGGAAAATATGTTATCAAATTATTTAGAGACGTGCTCAAAAATGAATCATGATTTAACTACGCTTGGATGTCATCGATTAGCATATGAAACTGTTGTACAAAATGGCATTAATTGCCCAGCTAACTGATCAGAGAATAAAGCAGCGGGGATAGCGCTATCCCAAGCTAAGTATTACGCAACCAGAAGGCTGCAGCCTTTCAAAGACAACGCCCTTTAACAGGCATAATGTGGGAGTTTTTTCGATAAGAGGACGTTTTTGGAACAAACGAAACCTTTTCTAATAGCTCGACACAATGGAATATTGATGAGACTGGAACCGCCACTGTCCAGAAACCAAGAAGAGTGATTGCCTGCAAAGGAGTTAAACAAGTCAGCGAAACGACAAGTGGGAGCGAGGTTCTTTACTAACGGTATGTTGTTTTATAAGTGCGGCAGGCAACACGCTGCCACCAGCTATCATATTCCCTCAAACACACTTCAATTTATGCTGCGTAATGCTTCTCCTGGTAGTTTGAGACTTGCAACGCCGCCAGGTTGGATAAATACTCAATTATTTGTTGAAGTTATACGTCACTTTATAAAACACACCAACACTTCAAAAGAGAATCCCACATTTCTGTTATATGACATCACGAAAGTCATCTCTCTGTTGAATGCATTGGTTTAGCCAAGTCGCGTGGTGTCACAATTCTAACGTTCGTACCACACTGTAGCAATAAGCTTAAGCCCCTAGTTGTGGGTGTCTATTTTTCATTCAAAGCTAAGTATAATCGAGCTGTTGACTCTTGGCTAACGTACCATCCAGGAATACCCATGACCATATATTACATTCCCGAATGTGTTGCAACTGCATTTCATATTCTATGACAATAATTAATATTACATCGGGTTTCCGCAACACGGGAATATTTCCTTTTAATCAGGAAATTTTTACAGCTGATGTCTTCCTCCCAAGTAGTGTTACTGATAGGCCTTTGAACGTTGAGCACCTTCCGTGTTCTAATATTTAAAACTCACCCAAACCCCTTGTATCTGTCAAAAATGGGAACACCAATCAACAATGTAATGATGTTGCCATCTAGTTCAACTAGCGTTTTTCCTGAAATTAAGACCGCTAATGCCGTATAAAAATGCTACCGAACTATAAGAAAACAACAGCTTAGAGGACTTCCAAAGGCAGCACCTAGAAGACGGCAATGTCGAAAACGCGGCAAAAGCTTTATTCACACCGATACCCCAGAAAAATTGGAATTGGAAAAAATGAAAGCAGAAAAATACAAGACAAAGAGAAAAACAGTTAAAAAAACTAGTAGAATTAGATAGCAGTTCATCAGACAACAAAACTTAATGTTTCCTGAAGGTTCATCAGCGTATGATTTGAATGTGGACACTCCTATTAAAGGATTTGAAGAACTTGACAGAAATGTGATGAAAGAAGATTATGGTCGTAGTAAAATTTCATAGTAAAAAGTCAATAAAATACTTTGTAACGAATATGATTTTGTTCCCAATTAATTTACGCCTTTTTATAATCATTAATTTACAAATATTCCTTACGATATTGAAAGCGTAGATTTCTATTACATTAATATAATATTTATTCGTTATCATGTGGAACTTCATCTGTGTTTATAAATTTAATGTAGCATTTCGGTTTCCCTGATATTCGCAAACGTGCAGATGTAAGAATTCGGTCCACTGCGCTTGCTCGCGTAGTAAAACACTTTAGTGTATTTTAATTAGAGGATGTAATCAGATAGACAGATATTCGACCCGTGGTCAAGTAGAGTTGTTTGAAGATGGATTCCAACAGGCTCGTGGCCTGGAGAAGGAGAATTGCTTTAGATTTTGAAGTAGAAACCTTCACTAGGGTAGACGCTAGACAGTCCAAAAGAAATTTTTGTTCAGTATTATTCTTTTATTAACCGACCCTTAAGATGATTTATAGGATATGGTTTTAAAGTAACATCATCACGTGCAAGTTTTAGTTACTAATAAGTATTGCAAAGTTTTTGGTTATTAAGTATTTCAAGTTGAAATGTTAAGATGCCCTTGTCGTGAACAACAAAAATTTAAGCGTCATTCTCGAATGGAAATCAAGTTCGTAATCCTAGGCATATGTGAAGGACTCGCATCTGTTGTTGTAGTTGTATACGAAATTTGATGGTCGACAGTACAAAGTTCATCCTCAAATAAATTGGTAAATAGTTGCTACCGGAGTTATATAGATATTATGCAAACTTTATGGTGAGTGATTTCTTTATTCAGTTCTCGCTAAACAAAGAAACTACAGAAATGTAGCGGTTGCTTTTGTAAATTTATACAGTAGTTTAAATCGGTATTAATATTTTTTTTGTTCAATATTTAACAGAGTGATTTGTATAAATGTTCGTAGAAATGTTGAAAATTTAAAGATAAGTTTCAGAGGATCAAAAAGGTTAAACAAGAATTTGTTTGTAACCTAACAGGTGACATTTTAGCGCTTGTTTGTCACATTTTATGATTCAGTTTTTTTACTCGAAAGCATAATAATACACAGATTATTTTATACCACAAGGCTATTTGATTTTTCGTTCAAAGTATAAATTTTTATAAATATCTAAATTCAATCTTACATGAAATGAGTTCAAATCATATATCATAATTTTTTGTAAACCAAAACAGGATTTTTTTTCGGTGATAATTAAACAGTTGTTGCTTATTATTAAAAAAATTCAATATTCTCCGTAAAGAATTTTAATAAATAATTAAAATCATCGAAATGCTCTTAAGTAATGAAAGATTATGTATAATTACTTTGATAACTTGATTACAAAAAAAACCAGTATGTATATAAAGTTGCATAAAAGATGTATATATATATATATTTCGTTAACCAAATAGAAAATAAATTATGATATTCTAAATTTTATTTTTATTGAAGGTAATAATAGTTACTCACAATTGGTGCAAACAAATTCATAAAATTCATGAGTATAGAGAGAAAAGCCATCAACATTCTATTGGTAAGATATTTTAGAGTTATATTTTTGAATTGCTAATTTTTGAAATTTTTTTGGTGATAATTTGACTAGGCTCTAGTAAAGCCCTAGTTCTACGAATTCCCGGTGGTGGTTATATTCTCAGATAGTACGAGATCATCGTTCCAATTCAAGTTTGCAGTGCTAAAAGTAAGTAAGTATTATGTTTATACGTTTTGGTTGTTCAAAAGACGTTTTCTTTCTTTTTGAAGATTTCCGTATCTTATCTTCGGATTGTTAGACCTTATAGTTATTAGTACGATACGGTGGCGTCCATAATTTTCTTTTCTTATCGTATACCAACCTACGGCCCCTGCTCATAGCTCTGCCCTAAGTTGAAGAAACTTAGCTGTCTGGAAGATCTTATTAGAGGGTCCTTTTGTACGTAAAGCCGCTTTCCATACATTTTATCCTGGGCTTAAATTTTAAACAGGAACCCCTCCTCTGTTGTGTGGTGACTCTGCCGCCTATAAGGTGGAGTAGTTACATTCAAAAAATTAGATGTAACAACTTTACCGGAAAAACAATAAGTGAAGTAAACAGTGATGATGAGTACAACATCAGCTACTTATGAAGAAAAAACAAATCCAACAAGTTTTGTTATCCCAATGTTCCTAAAATCACTTCTGCTTTTCGAAAAGACATTGTTATGATTCTCCAAAACCCTAACTTATATGTGAAAACCAAGAGACAAAATCAATTTGAAGTAAACTTTGATAATATTGATGTTTAATAAAGTGCTGTCTCACTCTGAACCATTATATGTCTCATAGTGAACCGCGATGGGGCACACTAAAACATTTTGCTCCATTCCAAACAATAATTGTTATTCTTTAGTTTATAAGTTTTATTTTGATTTTGTGATTTTTTTACTAAAGTATACAATGATTTATAATATCCACTGATTTTTCATGAATTTAGATGGTAATTTTGCAAATATTCTGATAAAAAAAATGTCGCACTGTGGACCACCTTTACAGCTTTGAACCCAAAAAAACTAGTCGATAATCCACATAAACTTGCTAAAGTATTTTGCTAAAAATTTCTGTGTTTCGATAAAGTACCAAAAGCCTCGACTGTACCAATAACATATGGTTGCCGACTAATTGAATAGGAATGGTGGTGTAGGTGTTCATAGAGGGTTACGGAATACTTTTGTGCTTGAAATCGGATATCTTAAACGCCACGTAATATCGAAATACGAAGATCACTCTTGTCGGAGCTCTTGCAGAGGAGAATGTGCATAAGGGTGGTTATTTTGTAAATTAATTTCACAAAACCCAGTTTCTAAAGTGTACGATGCAAGAGAAAAGCTTATAAAAAGGATATATGTTTATTTCTCGTAACGGAATGGATTTCACTTACCCACCTACAAAAGAGCATTATGCAAAAATTAGAACTACTAGTATTACAACATATAATGGTCACTCACTTTCGAAAGTAGAAGGCTTAAGGTTTCTTCGGATGTGTGAAAAAACAAGGATAATGTATCCTTTACGGAAGAAGAGGTAGAACAAATCGAAAAGTTCTAATGCAGGAAGTACGACGTGTACATATTAAAAACTGTCTAAGACTAAAGCAAGTAGATAGAGGAAGAGAACTTGTTACTGCTGGAATTAAAGAAAAAATAGAGCACAGAATTAGAATCCGTCATATTCTTCAATTCGAAAAAATCGAGAACCGCTGTACGTATTCAATTGTTGGTTATAAAACGAAACTATAAAAAGAAATTATAGATCTGAATTATAAAATAAGAAATAACTTAGATAACCTAAAAAACTACTTGGAATAAAAACAAGGAAATGATTGTGTGTATAGTAAATGTAGTATATTCTATTCTATATTAGGTAAATCAAAATTATCGTTCGATATTAATTATTAAATACAAAAAATTTTGCAAAGATCTTAGCTTAAATAAATATTAATAATTTGTAGGAACACTGTGGCACGATTTAAATAAAAATGAATAAAAACCCTCAACCACAAAAAATATTTAAAATACTAGATACGTATCTCGACCACTATGTGGTCATCATCAGTAGGAATTTTTAAATAATAATTAGCTGTTGTTGCGGAACACTTCAGAGGATATTCACCTCACCACTTAGGCTGAAGTGAACCTTCCCAACATACAATTTACTATAATGTTGCTTTAAACATTATCGAGGTTATTCTTCTTACACGCAGGCTGGTGTTCTCCACAACGAACAAGTGAATTGTGACGTTATAACTAAAATCTACTTAATTTATACAAATTCTAAATCTGCTGAAGCGGGATCAATTTAATCTTGCTTTCTCATTGGTTGTTGACTAATAAAAAAGCAAGGCATATGGCTCTATGGGCCTTTTATCAGTGTTTAAGAGGCTTTATGTTTAACAATTTTAATTGATTCATAGGTATTTAAGAAGGAAAACGTTGGTACCGCTTTTAACAATTTAACATTTTCTAGTTTAACGGGGTGGCTGGTTTCAAAAATATGTTTGGCGACCTGAGACATTTTGTATTTACCATATTTGATGTGAGCAATGTGCTCTTTAAATCTTGTTGTTATATTCGTCTTGGTCTGACCAATATATTTTTGAAAACACCTTGGCCCTGAACAATTAATTTCATAAATTCCCGACTTTGCAATTTTTCCACCTTATCTTTTCTTTAATTTTATTAGTAATACGAATAAAATTAAAGATTTGTTAGGTAATCCAAAAGATAAAGTGGAAAAATTGCAAAAGTCTGGGATTTATGAAATTAGTTGTTCAGGGCCATGATGTTTTCAAAAATATATTGGTCAGACCAAGAGGAATATAACAACAAGATTTAAAGAGCACATTGCTCACTTGAAATATGGTAAATACGAAAGGTCTCAGGTCGTCAAACATATTTTTGAAACCAGCCACCCCGTTAAACTAGAAAATGTTAAATTGTTAAAAGGAGTACCGATGTCTTCCTTCTTAAATGCCTATAAATCAATTAAAATTGTTAAGCATAAAGGATCCCTCTTAAACACTGATAAAGGGCACATAGGGCCATCTGCCTTTGCTTTCCCTATTGGTCAACAACCAATGAGAAAGCAAGATTAATTTGGTTCCGCTTCAGCAGATTTAGAATTAATATAAATTAAGTAGATTATTATCGTTCGAGTGGGCGGCGTCTAAAAGCATGTAGGCTTGGCTTGATTCTTCGGTTAATAATTACAAGCAAAAATAACTATAAGTTCATATATATATATATATATATATATATATATATATATATATATATATATATATGAATATAAACATGAAATAGTTAATATTTGAAAGGTTTTAATAGTTTGAAGCAGCTCGGAAATTTTCGGTAATCTTCAAAAGTCTTCGGATGGCTTCATGCTTGCTTGTGGAATCAGAAATAAACTTAAGCACTGATTAAATGAATGTATGTACAGTTTAAGGGGTTGTATAAGTCCTCGGTAGTTTTCGGATTCCTTCGGAATGCATCGGAAGTTGCTTATGAGGCCCAGTGTGAACTTGAACAACTATGATTAGGAGATATGTACAGGTTAAAGAGGTCCAGACATCTTCGGTGGTCTTTGGATCTCTTCATTCCGTTTCGTTACAAAGAATTATGAAATGAATTTATATGAACTTAAAAAAAATTCTAATTTACAATATATACAAGTGTTACGTCATCATCGAACAATTCGGTATTTTGTGACAATAAATACCGTCAGTGCGTGCATCCTACAGTTGTCAGTGAAACATTATATACCGGCAGTGAGTGCGTGAAGTGACAGTCGTACTCGAGCCTTTACAGAAGCAAGTCGCATCCGAACCCTTCAGAAGACGGTCGTGTGAGAGCTTTGAAAGCGAGACCGACACCATTCGTGCGTGTTACTGGTTCTCCGTAAAAAGCTTTTGTGCGTGAACGTTTCATTTGCCCACAGCGGCACAGGATAAAAGGTATTTATACCCTTTTATTAAGTAGTTTGGTGTAGTTGTAGTTATTACATAACCGCTCCACTGCTATCGTTATTGCTTGCAAAAGCAATTGGTCCTTCCCTATAATAGCATATCTTTATCAATTTATATCAACCCCTTAATTCCCCCCCCCCCATCAATCATTGGTCCTAAAGTCGATCCGAATTCACCAGTCTATGGTATACGCATGTCCTAACTTAAATATTATTTTGCATTCCAGCGAGCTTTTTAATTAATTAAATATTTTAGTTTTAAATTTGTGTTCAAGCTCCATATGTAGCGGGTTAAAATGTGTAAATATTATTTATACTGTCTTTAGATTAAATTAAGCGATTTCGCCGTAATTGAAACCAGCAAGCGTTTTAATTACAAACAAATCCATAATATAAAATTTGTCAGTTTTCAGTTTTAAATTTATTTTAGCGGTATAAAGCACAGCAACCTGAAAATTATAGTCGCCTTATACTTCTTAAACAAGAAAGGTAAAGGGATTTGCTTTGTATTTAAAAGCTATTGTACGTTTTCTATCACATGCAACCTTTTCAGTCGGTTTACGGTAAAATATTGAACATCTGCAAAGGGTAATAGAATGTAAAAGCTGAACGCTTCTTGCAAACACGTTAAGCTGCATCTTTCTTGCAATATGTTAAGCCACATGTTTTAAACTTTCCTGTGATCTTTTGATGGTAAAAGCCGCTCGGGTTGTTAAGCGGTACATCTTATCTAAACACTTTGTTTGACGAACCGTTAGTCATAAAACGTGATTTATTGGTTTATACGCTGTCTTACCTTTTCGTGCTTTGAACAAACTCATAATATTTTAATATTTCTCAGTGTACATCTTGAGCGGTACCGTTTTACAACATTTTATTGTAGGCCTTTCACAATAACAGTCACTATGGCTCCGAAGAAGGCACATGTGGTAGAACTCCAATTACTGAAAACACGTATTATAGAAATGTTTGAGCTTTGTAATACTATACAAAGTAACCCAAGTTTAAGAACGTTGTTCCTTATTCAAACAAGGGGAATAACTGACCTTTAACAAATTTCAGCAAAATTTTAATTGCGGTCTTAGCTTCATGTGACGAGGTAGAATCATTAACTTACAACGCTGTACGGAAGGAAGTAGATTCCGCTTATTTTTGCATACTGCTGCATCTCGAAACGATGCAAGAAATGAAAGCACCACAAATCATCGAAAATGCTCCAAGCAGCACGGTATCAAAATTGGTACCGTTAAAGCTCCCACTCTTTAAGAATGAGGTAACTGAGTTCATATCCTTTATCGATTTATTTGACAGTCTGGTCTATAATAACGCGTCACTCACCAATATCGAAAAATTAAATCACCTTATTAATTGTTGTAGCGGGGAGTCTTTAAGAATCGTTAAATCTGTACCCATTTCGGGGGATAAATTTATTATTTCCCATAACGCCTTGCGTGAGCGATTTAGCAACCCGCGTTTATTGGCAACTTTGCATTGGAAAGCAATGAAAGACTTTCCACCTTTAAAATCAGAAGACCCTAAGAAACTTAGGGCACTTATTGATTGTTTTTCAGAGAACCTTGCTGTTCTAACTAACTTAAAGTTTCCCACTGAACATTGGAACTTTATTCTAGTCGATTTGCTTTTAGAAAAACTCGATCCGTTCACTAGAAAACGCTTCGAACTCCAATCGGATCCGAAGCAAATACCTAATTTCGAGGATTTGAGATATTTTTTAACTCAACAATGTGCAGCGTTGAAACCTTTTCTTCAACCGCACCTGTTTCTTATTCGACGACTGTCCATACATCTCACACATCAGTGCCTAAGAAATCCTCAGCGTTTCAATTTAAACCAAGAGTTTCTTCTAACGTAGTCTCACTGGACACACCAAGTAGCTCCAGTGACTCAAAGAATTCATTTTCGCACCATTGTCCTTCTTGCAAGGGCAATCACTTAATTTACAGATGTCAATCGTTTCTAAAGAAAACTCCGACAGAACGTTTCGACATTGTCAAACGCTTACGCCTTTGTTTAAATTGCTTACGAACAGACCATGCGTCCATGCAATGCAAATCTTATAATTCCTGTCGAACTTGCGCCAAGCCGCATCATACCTTGCTACATTTTGAACCGCAACCTGCTTCTAGCCGTTCAGCTGAACCGATCGCTACACACATGCATAAAAATGCCAATAGGACGCAGTCAGCCTCTCCTATTCCGGCAAATGTTTTGTCTTCACAGACGAATCCAAATCTTAGGGGTTACTGTCTTACTCTCCACTGCTGTTGTGGAAGTTCAAGACCGGTCTGGTAGGTACAAACCGATCAGGGTACTCTTAGACCCTGGCTCCCAAGCTAGCTTTATTCGAGACGATTGCGTGAGCAAACTTTGGCTTCCACGCATACGTTCTCAAGTTCCGATTTATGGACTTGGGCAGACAACTTCAGCAGTCAATAGAGGTGCCGTCAGCTGCACTATTCGCTCTATGTTAGACTCTGAAAAATCTCTAGAAGTCACAACTTTTGTGCTTTCGTCAATATCTGGCAAATTACCTAGCTTTGAAGTTCCTAATAATTGGGAACACTTATGCGGCCTGCACTTTGCAGACCCGACCTGGAACTCTCCAGGAACTATTGACATGCTCCTTGGAGCAGATGTTTATCCGTTCATCATCAATGGTGGTGTTATACATGGCAAATTTCTTCAGCCTGCCGCCATAAATACAATTTTTGGTTGGACTATTCTTGGTCCTACAAAAAGCTTGCAGTCTGATACTGTCCAAGCATTTTTTACTTCTGTAGAAGATCCTAACGACCAGACCCTAAGGCGGTTTTGGGAGATAAAAGAGTTGCCATCCAAGCCTTATACTTCTCCAGAAGAAGAAAAGGCAGATTTGATTTTTGAAAACACGTTTTCTCGTGACCCTAGGGGTCGTTTTATTGATGCGTTACCGTTCAACGATACTTTGCCCGTTTTTGATAATTGCTTTGAGATGGCTAAAAAAAGACTATTTTCGTTGGAGCGCAAATTGCATGCTCAACCGGAGCTACGCGCCCAATACAACAATTTCATGCAGGACTATCTTGATGCGGGTCATATGGCATTACTCGATTCTCCGCCCGTTGGGAACGAAAATTATTTTTTACCCCATCACCCTGTGTTTAAAGAAGAAGGTCATACTTCTAAAATTCGTGTGGTTTTTGACGCCTCTGCAAAGGCTAAAAACAACGTGTCACTTAATGACACTCAATTGGCTGGACCTAGTCTCCAAAACGACATTTCGTCAATCTTACTGAAATTTCGTACTCATCGTTTCGTTTTTACTTGTGATGTTCGCCAAATGTATCGACAAATTTTGGTTACCGAAGAACATCGAAAGTTTCAATTAATTGTTTGGCGGTTCTCCGCAGAAGAACCCATCCAGACATATCAGCTTAATACAGTGACCTACGGTATTAAGTCATCGCCTTATTTAGCATTAAAAACTCTTCAGCAATTAGCCATTGACGAAGGCAAAAGGTTTCCGTTAGCCGCTGACGCTATACGGTCAAATCTATATATTGGTGATTTCGTCGCCGGTGGAAATTCTATACAATCGGCCCGCGAAATTAAAGATTAACTTATCCGACTTTTACATTTGGCTGGTTTTGAACTTCAAAAATGGAGTTCTAATTCAGTTTCTATTTTGGAAGCTATTCCGTCAGATTTTTGCCAATATACTTCTCTCGATTTCGATTCTGACGAATCAATAAAAATATTAGGTCTTCAATGGTCACCTACAGAAGATATTTTCTCATTTCGGGTTAAACCATTAAACCCAATATGTACAAAGCGCAACATACTTTCACAAGTTGCCAGAATATATGAAACATTAGGATTTTTAGCACCACTAACACTTTTTGCAATACGCCTAATCCAGCATCTGTGGATGTTAGGTTTAAATTGGGATGACATCCCACCAGCAGACATTTCGTCTCAATGGCAGCAATACCAAGAAGAGTTGCCGTTATTATCGTCATTAAAGTTACCACGTTGTTTACCCCCTTCGGAACCTTTTACTTGTCATTTGCATGGGTTTTGCGATGCTAGCGAGGTAGGGTATGCAGCGATAGTATATTTCCAGTTCATAAATCAAACTACTGGAGAAATAACTGTACAATTTGTAACCGCTAAAACAAAGGTAGCTCCAATTAAGCGCATTTCAATTCCACGTTTGGAATTATGTGCCGCCGTTTTATTAACCGATTTACTTTCTTTTACCATTCGGTCTTATCAAGGCTTGATTGACATCTCCGATGTTTCAGCGTGGAGTGATTCTACGGTCGCTCTCACTTGGATACGTTCTCCACTTTTTCGTTGGAAAACTTTTGTGGCAAACCGTGTTAGCCACATTCAAGAAATCATTGCACCTAGCCGATGGTTTTATATTAAATCTTCGCATAATCCGGCTGATCCTGCATCTCGAGGATTAATGCCAAGCGCGGTTATTTCATGTTCGCTATGGTGGGCGGGGCCTGAATGGCTTCACTACCCTAGTGACTCGTGGCCGCCTCAACCAACATTGTCAACCTCAATTGCTGAGGTAACTACGGAAAAGAAGATCCTAACATTTGTCGCTCAAACAGATCCAAACGTCATTGACATTTTACTAAGTCGCTTTTCATCGTTATATAAAATCCAAGGCATCGTGGCTTACATTTATAGATTTTCTAAACCCATGGCTCAACGTCATACGGGTCCCTTAACAGACATTGAATTACACAATGCTCTCATGATTATCGTTCGGCATGTACAAAATGTTACATTTTCAAAGGAAATAGCTTCGATTAAGGCAAACCGTAAATTACCTAAAGGCTTGCAAAACTTTCTCCATTTGTTGATCCACAAAACATCTTAAGAGTAGGTGGGCGCTTGACACATTCTTCGCTTTCCTATTCCGAAAAGTTTCCTGCGTTATTGCCTCAGCGGCACCGATTAACCGAACTTATCATTCTGTCAACTCATGAACTTTCTAGTTGCCGCTTGAAGCGAGCGGACGTGTTTTTGCCGAGCTCCCGCTTCAGCAATAACAGTAAGTTTTTATCTAGGGTTTATATTATTTATTGTTGTATTATTTTATTTGAAGCTTTGCTTTTTATTGTGTTTTATTTTTATAATTGTGTGCCATCAAATTTTAAATACAGGGCAGTAAAATAAAAATTTTAAAACAGAATTTAAACTAAATAAAAACTAAATAAATCGCGTCTTCTTTGTAATTTAAACCAAATCCGCGTTTTAAAATAAACTAAATAAATTTCGGGTTAATAAAACAAAGGTCTACTCAACTAATACTCAAAAACAATTTCGAAATAACTTAAAAAGGCATTTTTAATAATAAATTTAAAATAAAATCCGCCTAAATCAAGTAAAAAACCGGGTAAAACAACCAAAAAGTGTGTGAATTTTTTATAGTACGCGTATAATAAAATAATAACCAAAAAACAAAAATTTAAGTCCTTTTAAATCAAATAAATAACTCAAAAACTGTAAATTTTAAAACAATTTTAATATAAATTTTCCGTAATTTAAGTTCACGCGTATTTAAAAGTTCCTTTAAAATCGATTTTGGTGTAATTAAGCGGTGTAACAGTTACGGGTTGTGCTAGTTACCAAGCGATTAAGTGAAAGGTCATTTCCGGTAACCACATTCCGATTGCGCTCGACCTTATTTTGTTAATTACACATTTAAAAATAAAGTGTTCTTATTTATAAATTAGATATTTTAATATTTTGAAGTAATTAGTTTATTTAAATTTGATTTGGCGGTTTAAAATTTAAAATAAATAAATAGCGTTCTTTACGGTACATTTTAAATCGAGATATTTTTATTGCGTTAGGAAATTTATTTGATTCTAGTTGTTATTTTGACGCTTAGTGCTTGTTGTATTTTTGTTAAAATTTGATATTTAATTGGGCGGTTGAAGTTTTAATAAATACAAGGTTGTTTACGGTTCACCTTTAAACAAAACATTTTTATTGGACCAACGTTTTGCGTTCTTTTAGCGTCGTTCTTTTAGCGTCGTAACGGTTAGGACGTTTTTGAGCTGCGTTTTAGGTGTCATTTTATTGCTAGTTTTGTCAGCATGGTGGTCCACCGCGATGAGGAGCCGCTGCCCAGGAGGAAGAGGGCGATCGGTCGGAGTCTGCTAGGTCGGCGGCGGAGGGCGCTGTTGGGGAAACAGCTTAAGGTAGTGCTAAAGGACTTCTTGTTAGAAACTCAGGAGGAGGTACAGGAGGTAGGGAAGGAGCCTGCGTCTGCGGCGGTCGTGTCTGGGGAGTCGGGGCCTCCCGTGGTGGTTGCGGCGCCAGAATTGCCCTCTACTTCGAGAGCCCAGCGCACGATGTCGACTAGCAGCAACGGTAGCGTTAATGCTAACGACCTCGATGAGCTGGAACTCTTAAAGTTTAGGGTGAGGAAGGCGCACGCTGCCGTCTATGGGAAGGTGCCGACGACCTCCGCCACTATCGTCGTGGAGGATAGGAAGATGGTTCGGCACGCCGTGGATGATATCCGTGACGTGACGAACCAACTGATAGGTGTGGTTAGGGCGCTGCGTCTTTGTTTAGATGGTTCTGGGAGAGCAAGTGTTGTTGGGGGAAGTCCGGCGGTGAATTCTGTCGTTTCAGGAGGCCAGAGTCAGGGTGCGTCGGTGCAGCGCAAGGTCTCCTACGCCGCTGCAGCTTCAGGATCTGCCCCTACGTTTGCTGTAAGGGTTGACGCCAGGCCAGGCCAGAAGGACGACGTGATGACGACCCTGAAGCAGAAGGTCGATCCCGCTCGAGATGGGTTTGTTGTTGTCGGAGCTCGTAGGACGCGCCGGGGCGGTGTCGTTGTGGAGTGCGCAGGTCGCGACGACGCTAAGAAACTGCAGTTGAAGGTCGGCGGGAACTGCAAGGAACTCGTGGCGAAGACCATCGAGAAGAAACGTCCACGGGTCGTTCTTCCGGGAATCGAAGCGGGGATGAAGGCTGAAGAGCTCGTGCGGTTGATTGCGAGCCAGAATCCCCGTTTCGGCGATTTGAAGCTAGAAGACCACCTGAGAGAGAAGTTCAGGTTTGGCGGAAAGGGCCCTAGAGATCCCTTCGCCAACGTAGTCTTCGAAGTGACCCCTACACTTCGAAGACGTATATTAGCTGATGCTATTAACCTCAGGTGGCGAAGAGTATGGGCCCGGGACCACTTCTCGATGACCCAGTGTTGCCGGTGCTACGAGTACGGCCATCGATCGATGGAGTGTAGGGAGAAGGTACAGTGGTGCGGTAACTGTGCCGAGGTCGGGCATGAATTCAAGAATTGCCGGAAGGCAGTCCCCTGCTGTGTGGTTTGCGCTAGGGCAAACGACAGAACTGGCGGTGGCGCGAAGGTCGATACGCGCCACGACGCCAAGTCGAGTAGATGCCCCACGATGCAACGTCTGAAGCACGCAATCACACGAAACATCGATTATGGACTGTGAAGATAAAACAAAGTCCATAAGAAGCAAGAAGATTAAATTCGCGCAACTAAATCTCGGGAAAGGTAGAGGGGCAACAAATAACTTCGTAAAGTTATTCATCGAAAATAATATCGACATCGGGTTTATACAGGAACCGCACCTGTATGGCCACAAAATAACAGGTTTTGGGAGGGGGGTTACCGTCTTAAACGCGAATAGTGAACGACCGCGTAGCGGGATAATAATAAATAATGGAACGTACGCCGGAATTATATTAAATAATTTATCGAACGAGTTTGTAACGACGGCCGAAATCAAATCAGGGGAAAATGCGTTCTATGTAATAAGCGTGTACCTCCCGCCGGTCGATTCCCGGCGGGAAAATCCCCAAACCGAAGACTTGATAATATTATTCGTAAAATCGGCAGAAATAAAAATCTAGTCATTGGGGGAGATTTTAATGCCAAGTCGCCACTATGGGGCAGCCCTATCGAAGACGATAGAGGCTCGCAGGTTGCTGATCTTTTTACGGAATGGGATCTTAGTGTGATAAACACTAATGATTTACCTACGTTTGAGACGCATAGAGGCAGCAGTTTTATAGATATTACTGCAGTCTCGCACGAAATGTTAGAAACGATTTGTAATTGGAAATTAAGGTCGGACGAGGAAACGCTCTCTGATCATAAATTAATAACATGGGACGTTGAAACCAAAACAAGTGCAAACGAGCAGCTAACTGTATTTCCGCGGTTCTGTAATAAAAAGCAAATTGGGGCGATTTAAACAAAATTTGGCGAAAGTATCCTTGTGCTCGAAAATGAGCTATTTAACTGCCGAGAGGCAGACGAAGTAGAAACACTCGCGAAAAATTAAACGACGCGGTGGTAGACGCGTCGTCGTATTCCATGCCGAAAAGAAAACATTTAAAGACAGCGTACCCTGGTGGACCCGGGAACTAACCACCAAGCGGGCAGAAACGCGTAACCTAAGGCGCCGCTATCAACGCGCCTCGGGAGATATAAGAGAACAACGGAGAATAGAATATAATCAAAGTTACCGCGAATATAAAATATTAATAGAAGAAACGCGAACGAATAAATTTAAAGAATTCTGCACGCAAAACTCAGAGAAAGAACCCTGGGGAACCGCATACCGCGTAATTAGAGGAAAACAACAAAAAATCGCGCTCAGTAATATAAAGAAAACAAATGGCGAATACACGGAAGGTTTTAAAACCACAGCGGAATATTTACTAGAGAAATTTTTCCCATCGGATAATCCCGAGGGGGATGAAGGGTCGCACGATTTAATACGTCGGGAAGCAGCAAAGGCGCAAGGAACAGGTGCCGATAAGGCAATCCTAGTTCACGAGGTCGTCAGGGCTCTTAGGAGGATGAACCCTAAGAAGGCACCGGGGCATGATGGACTCACTTCAGACGCAGCTCTGCAGGCGTGCCTGTTAGCCCCGTGTGTCTTTGTTGGGTTGTTTAATCTTTGTTTAGAAAGGGGCGTTTTTCCGCGTTGCTGGAAAATCCAGAATGTGAAATTTATACCCAAACCTAAAAAGGCGGATGCGTCAGATCCGGGCAGCTATCGTCCAATTAGCTTGCTACCGGTGCTGGGGAAAGTTTTAGATCGCGTTATGACTACGCGTGTTGAACACCTAGTGCGAGACAGCGGCGGTTTTAATAACCGACAGTTTGGTTTCGTGGAGGGCAAGTCGACTATCGACGCGTTAGAGTTCGTTGTCGGGGAAATTAAGCAGGCAAGAGATGCCAAAGAGTACTGTGTCGTTGTTGCTTTGGACATTTCAGGAGCATTTGATGCTGCCTGGTGGCCATTAATCGTTTGCGAGTTAGATCGTAGGGGTTGTCCGCGAAACTTGATGTCTTTGGTCAAGAGCTATTTCTCGGGGCGATTAGCACAGGTTGAAATTCCGGGTGAAGTTCTGTCGCGTGAGGTGGAAAGTGGATGCCCGCAAGGGTCATGTTCTGGTCCCACATTTTGGAAGTTGTTGTATGAGAGCATCTTTAGGGTCAAGTTGCCCGCAGGATGCTCAATCGTTGGGTTTGCAGATGACACACTTTTAATTGTAAGATCGAGATTGTTAATGGATATGCGCATAAAACCGAACGAGGCGCTTAATAAATTACACGAATGGTCGCAG
The DNA here is from genome assembly GCA_036346225.1 of Platerodrilus igneus. Lineage (NCBI taxonomy): Eukaryota > Metazoa > Arthropoda > Insecta > Coleoptera > Lycidae > Platerodrilus > Platerodrilus igneus. The sequence goes on from JARFIW010000273.1 coordinate 628,282, forward strand.
GCGGTAAAATTAAAATTTAACACGGCGAAGTCAGAGGCGCTTTATTTCGGCACGAAACCAGGACAGAGACCTCCTAGGTTAGAGCTAGGAGGAGAAAATCCGTTTAAAGATTGTATTACCTACCTCGGCGTCAAGATCGACAATAAATTAAATTGGAAAGCGCACGTACAATACGTAAAAAGTAAGGCGGCGAAATATCAAATAAAATGATGGCGGCGGCTAAAATAAAGTGGGGTTTCAGGGGCGAATCGCTGAGGACGGTTTATGCCGGAGCAATTGAGCCGGCAATACTGTACGCAGCTTCTGTATGGGCAGAAGGTTGTAAAGTCCGGGAGATGCGTCAATTGACGAGCGTACAACGCATAACCGCGGTAAAAGCGGCGAGGGCGTACAGGACCACCTCCACGGAGGCTGTCCTGTTGATCAGTAGGTCTCTCCCTATCGAATATGTCGTTAGGAGATTAGAGATAGACGATTAATAAATATAGGAAAAGGGCGCGAAATTATCGAAGATCTTAATCTTGGTAATAGGAAATTGCAAGAAAGATTGTTGTATCTGAGTTAGGGCACCCGGCTGATATTAGAGGATCGAGTTTGTCGAAGGTGATGAGGACGCGATGGGTATCAGAATTTATACGGACGGTTCACGTATGGACGATGGGCAAGCAGGCGCGGCGTTTGTCGTGTATAAGCAGGAAAGGGAGGTGTTTCGGTTTCAAACCAAACTCGCGAACTGGTGCACTATCTTCCAGTGCGAATTGGTAGCCATACGAGAGGCTATCGATTACGTAATAAACCATACGGGCAGAGACGAGTATTATATAATCAGTGATAGTAAATCGGCGCTAACGGCTTTAACAAACATGAACACCTCGACAGATCTCCAAGCGGACGTCTGGAGGATAGCGCGTACGGCGCTAGAGTTTCGACGTTTAAAGTTCTGTTGGGTCAGGTCGCACAATGGTAACGTAGGAAACGATAGGGCTGACGAATTAGCTAAAGAGGCCGCGACGGGCGACTTTCGAATATCACATTCGTCGATACCGAGGTCTTTAATCAAAAGAAAGCTGCGCGAAAAATCAATTCGACAATGGGAAGAGAGGTGGAACAACGCTGCCACGGGCAGGTTGACCCACAAATTCATACCGAGCATAGAAGCCAGAGGTAAGATCGAGGTTAAGCTCGATCACAAAATGGTGCAGTTGATTACAGGGCACGGCGCCCTGAAGGCGTATTTACAAAGGTTCGGTCTAACCAATAGCGACCGCTGCGAATGCGGTGAGGGCGCGGAAAGCGCAGAGCACGTGCTCTTCGACTGCCCGCTTGAGGCGGGAAATCGAGGGTTGGCTGATAGCAAACTAGCTATCCTAGGTCTGGCATGGCCAAAGAGCCTAGAGGAAGTCGGGGAAGTGGTTAACCAGAAGGCGTTCTGGACAGCCTTAAAAGAATTCGCGGGAAGGGTCGCGAGATTAGACAATCAATGACGACCGCGTGTAAAAATTCGGTGGGGTTGGTGGGAGGATTGAAAAATTTTAGATTGACTTGGCGTGAGTAAGGATACGAGCATAACCAAAACCTGATGTTAAAAAAATCGGGAATAAATAATACCAAATAAACAATAACAAATAAATCATAAACCCTCATTAAATTAAATCAATAAAGTAAACAAGGATAATAAAACAGAGTGCAACCGCGCATCCCCCCAGGACTTGAAAGTGAAGTGATAGTGATAGTGATTGTGATCCCCCCAAAAACATTTAGTGCATACCCACCAGGACTTTAGCAGTGCACCCCGTCCCACCTTTAGAAGTAAGTTACAGACGACCAGATCTTCGGATGCTGGAGAATTTTATTATCGAGGTAAGACTTAAATTGTGGCGGCTGTACTCGCACAAGCATTGATTTACATTAATTAGTAGTTTTGAAATAATTTAAGAAGCACGTTTGGTGTGTAAAGGCGCTAGCCGACATAATGCTTGTGCGAGTGCACCTGATAAATAGGGTGATGCTTTCGCTATTTTGTGCACTGCTATATGCTTAACGCTTATTAAACATTTATTTATATATTTACATAATTATATTTATTTATATTTTATATTTACACTTTATATTTATTTATATATAGCATGTATTATGTGGCTTATTTGTTTTGTTTGACGTTCTGTCGCCATTTTGGTTGCAGTATATATTTGGGAAGGACGAGCAGAATTGCGAAGATTGTAATCATAATGTAAATCAGTTAGGGAACGATAGGGAAAGCTAGGGATGGATTTAAATTAGTTAGCTAGATTTGGATAGTTTTAAGACGACCCTTCAGGTCGCACTGGTAAGCAGAACCGGCGTCTGCTATCCGGTATTACGGATCCCTCCCTTCTCATTTTTGCTTGTTGATCGGGTACACTCGAAAGTCAGCGCTAGGGATACCATTATTTACAACCCTGTTTTTAGTTTTTGTTTGGTTTTGTTCCAGTTTTTGTCAGATTTTTAGGTTTGTTAGATTGTTAGAGTTTGTTAGGTTTGTTAGATTTTAGGTTTGTTAGATTTTATTTAGTTTTTATTTAGGGTGAATCAACTATGAAGTAAGAATAAATTAGGAGCACGACTATTTTTCGCGTTTAAACCCAATGTAGTACCTCCGGGTGGAGCATTGGGGACGTGGCCGCAAGTATAGCGGCCCTAATTCAAATTATAATGTCAACTCATGAAAGTTGCCATCCTGGTGTTAATACCACAGCGTATCTTATCCAACAGAATTTCTGGATCCTTTCTATTAAAAATTCAATCCGAAGTTATTTATCATCATGTCATAGATGTTTTCGTACCAAACCGGTCCTGGTAACTCCTCCTATGGGAGACCTACCGGCAGCACGTATTACCCAAATCAAACCGTTCAGTATTGTTGGTGTTGATTTTGCTGGCCCTCTTTTAATAAAGGCTAACCGCCTACGAGGCTCTAAATCTCTTAAGGCCTATATTTGTATTTTTGTTTGTTTTGCCACGAAGGCCGCACATATTGAACTTGTTTCGGATTTGTCGGCAGACGCGTTTCTTGCTGCTTTGCGACGATTTATAGCACGGCGAGGACGCTGTTCTCAAATATTTAGTGATTGCGGTACTAATTTTGTAGGTGCCTATCGTCAGCTTACGAGTTATCTGAATAGTGCAGTAACCTCAGAAAGGATAAAGTGGTCGTTTAATCCACCTAGCGCCCCTTACTTCGGTGGCTTGTGGGAAAGCGGTGTTAAGTCGGTAAAGACACACCTAGCTCGCGTAATCGACGAACAAGAACTTACTTTTGAGGAACTTTACACAGTTCTTACGCAAATTGAATCTGTTCTAAATTCAAGGCCACTCTGCGCTTTGAGTTCAGATCCAAATGACTTGCGTTGCCTAACACCAGGTCATTTCCTAACTATGGAACCTCTTTCTGCACCACCAGATGAGGACCATTCAACCAACGTTTTACCATTAAAGAGCAGGTGGAAACTCCTGCAAAAACTCCACCAAGATTTTTGGGCTCGCTGGAGCCATGAGTACTTACATACTCTGAACCAAAAGGTTAAATGGCACTCTAAGGTAGGTGTCCGACAAGTTGAAAAGGACACTATTGTCCTCATCAAGGACGACCAGCTTTCTCCACTTCAATGGAAGTTTGGTCGTTTTATTATTACCTTTCCCGGTGCGGACGGTATTATACGTGTCGCTGAAATCAAAACGGCACATGGCACATTAAAACGACCTTTGGTCAAACTAGCGCCGCTACCGGTATTTTAATTTTATGTTTATGTTTAGATGTATATACACATTTTTTACATGTATAGTAGTATATTATTTTTACATATTTGCTTATCTACATATATATTTTTATTTTTGCATAGTTGGTAATATCGCTCGCTGTAGTGCACCACCCTATCTTTCGTTACCTGTTTTCCTAGCAAGGTCAAATCCCATGTGATTTCCTTCACCCAACCTACTTCCCTCCTTTTCAAAATTCTATTAATTTGGTGGGCGGTATGTTACGTCATCATCGAACAATTCGGTATTTTGCGACAATAAATACCGTCAGTGCGTGCATCCTACAGTTGTCAGTGAAACATTATATACCGGCAGTGAGTGCGTGAAGTGACAGTCGTACTCGAGCCTTTACAAAAGCAAGTCGCATCCGAACCCTTCAGAAGACGGTCGTGTGAGAGCTTTGAAAGCGAGACCGACACCATTCGTGCGTGTTACTGGTTCTCCGTAAAAAGCTTTTGTGCGTGAACGTTTCATTTGCCCACAGCGGCACAGGATAAAAGGTATTTATACCCTTTTATTAAGTAGTTTGGTGTAGTTGTAGTTATTACATAACCGCTCCACTGCTATCGTTATTGCTTGCAAAAGGCAATTGGTCCTTCCCTATAATAGCATATCTTTATCAATTTATATCAACTCCTTAATTCCCCACCAATCAACAAGTATAGAGGGTTCAGAAGGTTTTCGGTTATCTTCTGAACTCTTCGGTAGGCTTCGTGGTCGTGTTGCCTCTACGGGGATGTCGTTCTGGTGGTAGTATTTGACAGATGCAACACAATAACGACTTGTGGGTGAAGTATGGAACGAAGATTAACGCTCATACGTGGTTTGTTAAATATGGATTGATGAATTATAAATGACGTGCTCTGGGTACGGCGTCAGACAGCGTCACCGTCGGAGATTACGCAGGCTATGGGGAGCGCTGCGTATTGTAGTATAGCAGGCTATGGAGAGGTGTTGAAAAACGTTAATGATGTCTTCAACTAATGGAATTGTGTATTTCGAGTTTTGAATGTAAAATAATCTCCAAATTTAGTTTGTTCAATGAAAGTACAGATTTTTGGGCAGCACAAAAAATGATTTGGAATTTCTCGCGATTCTTAGTTTGTTCTATTTCCAGCTCGTGTACCTTGATATAGTCAACTGCAATTCTGTCAGTCTGTTTTGTGCTCAGCTCCCGTGCGGACAAGATTTTAGTTATAACGTCACAATTTACTTGTTTGTTGTGGAGAACACCAGCCTGCGAGCGAGGAAAATATCCTAGATAGTGTTTAAAGCAATATTATAGTAAATTGTATGTGGGAAACTTCATTTCAGCCTAAATGGTGAGGAGAATATCCTCTGAAGTATTCCGGAACGACAGCTAATTATTATTTAATTGCAAATTCCTACTGATGATGACCACATAGTGGTCGAAATACATATCTAGTATTTTAAATATTTTTTGTGGTTAATGGTTTTTATTCACTTTTATTTAAATAAATATACCGCAACGAATCCCAATAACAGTTAAAAAAAGGTACATTTCAGGGATAATATTGAAAACTAGTCCATTTATTGCCTATATTAAATTAACAGGCTAAACCTACAAATTGTACCAAGATGGAATGAGAGAATTGCGATAGTTAGACCCCAGTGGTTGTTATGGTGTAATATGAAGGTGACGTGTGGAGGTGAAAGTGAGGTGTGGAGATGGAGTGAAGGCGTTGTGTTGTGATGAAGGTTGTATGTGGAGGGGGAGGTTTTGTGTGTGTAGATTGAGATGAGTGTAGAGGTGGAGTTTATGTGTGGAGATGGGATAGACGCGATGTGTTGAGGTGGAGGTTGTGTGTGTAGGTGGAGATGGTGGAAGGGTCGGACGCGGAGGTGGATGCGGGGACGGAGACGGATGCGAAAGAAACGGAGGCAGAGTCGTTGGCGGTTGCGCTGGCGGTGGCGGAGGCGGAGTCGGAGGCGGTGTCGGATGCGGATGCGGAGGCAGATGCGGGGCGGAGACGGGACGCAGGCGGAGGAGAAGGTGGAGGCTGATGTGGATGCGGATACAGAGGCGAAGACGGAGGTTGATACGAAACGCGGACGGATGCGGACGCGGAGGAAGATGTGGTTGCGGCGGAGAAGGTAGGGACGTGACGGGGCAGGGGCAGATGCGGAAGCGGTGGTGTAAACGTAGATAGAGATAGATGGAAGCTGATTATCCAATAATTAAAAAAAGCGTGTAACAGATTAATTCACTGAACACGTACCAAATTTAATTGTTACAGCTTTACGTTGAGTTTAACTCTGGTTACAAAAGTTGGCTTTGTGATAACTGATAAGTACCCTTTTAATTTTTTTCAATTACTTTAAGGTGTGCCGCACACCTAGATCATTTGGAGAAATCGCAACTTACAGCGATGCGGACGGTGCCCATCGTTTGCTGGCCTACTTCGACAAGAACATGCGGCATAAAGCTAAGATCTAGGAAGGGCTGTGTTTTAATAAAAGCCCATGTATTTTATTCTTCCTAGAATTAAATTAAGGTTTACATTTGTAATGGAGTAGTTTTAAACTTAAACAATGCAGTTGTTTGTACTAAATGAAGATACGTTCATCGTATTGTTAAGGAATAGCGACAAACCAAATGTACGATTGATAGAGTTACTCCGACGATTGTCAGATGTTCGGAAACATTTAAAGATTTCTTATACATTCAATGCAAGTTTAATATTTTGTTACGAAGCGGCGTGTTAAAATTGGAATTAATTATCAAATAAATTATTACTGAAGAACTAAGTGTAGAAACTTTCTCAACAGTAAATTAAAATCATTTCAGTTCATTAGCTTCTTTAAAAAAAGAGTACTGCATTCAGTTGCAAATGGACGTCTATAAACAAGCCTGTCGCGATTCTCCAATTACTTCGTAATCCTATTAAGAAAATCGATAGTGTGTTGTCAAGCTCTTGAGCAAACTAGGCCGTAGATGTATTAAACTTCGCTTTTATAAGAATCGCCCTCCATTCCCTTGGGAACGAGAGCCTGTGATAGCTTCTCAAATCTAATTTTTTACTAGGGAATTAAAATTACTCTTAAAGTGGACGATAAAAGGTCTTTTGCAGAGATACAGATTGAGATAAAGCAATTACGGATTTAGATTGGAGCTGTGGCGTAACATGTTATTATCCTATCAGGTACGGTTGATATACGCACCCTTTTGGTCATTTGCATTCAACAAGGGTTAGACCCTTTGTACTTATTTACTGTTCCTGTCTCGAAACACACATCTGAATGCCAATTATTATAATTACGTTGCCTGGCTGAAGTGAATAACAAGGTTTAATAACTATACGAAGCACGAAGTCGGGCTGTTTTTTTATTAGGGGATTTGCAGATACGTAAATGGATTTTACAGAAGCAATTATTTATTTCTAATCTTCTTGCTTATTCTTCAGATTTACTGCCAAACCTCTAATTTAAATGCGCTCAATGCACTGGGTTAAAAGAATTAGAAAAACGTTAAGAAATCCCTAGAATAAGTTTAACTGGCTCTCCAGGAGCATGAGTCAAATGCAGTCAAGCTCTATATAGGATGTAGAGAAACTATTCCTCCAAACGGTAAACCCCTAATACTATACGTTATATTATGTTTCAATTTAACCTAAATACCTTACGGCCATGAGCATCACTAATAATTTACATACATTAATATTTTCCTGATATGGAGTAAGCTCCCTTGTGGATCACAGCATACAAATACTATAATTGCAAACTTAAAAACTTGGCGATATACGAAGAATTTCTAGTGGCTACAAAGCTTGCTAGAATAATAAAAAATGTATTGTTTGATAGATAAGCTGTTCTGGTGCCATCACGAGGAGTGACGGGTCGATATGTTGTGAAGGGCCACCCTCAGTTTAGGGAAATTAAGGAACCGATTTAATTGACAGGCTTACTAACCTGCCGTGCTGATTGATTACATATTGCATCATGTATCTATCTTCATTGGAAAGAATCAGATTAGCACTGCAGGACCCAAGGTTTAGTCACAGTTGTTTGTTCAAATCACTTTCTTAATTTTATTGTTGAATCTCGCACTTCATACAAAGAGTTCTAACTCTACATGTCACATCTTCTAACAGCAAACGATGTAGACTGTTAATCATCTTCTTTAGTTCTTTAACCTACGGACGTATGATGAAGATATCATGGACAGGGAAAGTTAAAAACAAAGAGTTACTAGAAATGGTAGGGGAAGAAAGAAATATGTTAAAAACAGTAAAAAATAAAAGAGATAGGACGATAGGTCCCATACTATGGCATGAGGGAATAGAGCGGAATATGCTAGATGCAGAGATAGGAAAAAAGAGACGTAGAGGTAGACCTAGGTTAGACTAGTGCATATAGATAGTGAAAGATGTAAGCTGTAGGAATTTCAGGGAAATGTTTAGGCTAGCTCAGAATAGAAATCAATGAAGGTACGCGTCCAACCAGTCCCAAGATGTATAAACTATTGACGAAAAAATAACTATACTTAAACCTGATGATTATTATAAGCAACTACAAGTATTGGTTGGGCAATATTCTCGAATAATGTTAATTGTGTGAAAGGATTTACCGGAAAACTATTAATTCGGCAAACGTCTAAGTGTTGAGGATCCTTGACAGCCATATGCTGCTTAACCCCTTTTTACATACCATACGCGTGATTTTTCAATGTTCCGACGGTATTACATTGGCCAGGAAGTATGTTTTTTTTTACCTGAAAAACTTTGAATTTGGCGAACCCTTGCTGTTCTTTAACGTGCGTGACAACACACACACGAGACCTCCATTAAACCTCTCATCCGAACGAGGACGTATTTTTGTGAAAAATGCTCGCCTAACATTTTTTAAGTGGACCGTGGCGGGATTCAAACCCGGGACCTTGGACGTAGTAGTCACACGCATACCAACTACGTCACGGAGCCGCCTCCTTTTCACATACCACTAAACCTCGTTGAAATAGGATATATAATTAGAAAACAATAGAAGGTAAACCGAGCTGTATATAGGCTGCTGTGGGAATTTCAAGGAACATAAATAAATGTAGATACGCGTCCAACCAGTTTCAAAACGGAAATTAGTAGAGGAATATAGATATAAGTGGAAAACAAAAAAAATGGAAAAATAGAAGGGCAGAAGTATGTTCTAAGCTATTTTTGGGGAATAGTACGGGATATATTACAAGCAAGGAAAAGGGAGATATTGGTAGACCGAGATCAAACTTTCGCACGCAAATAGTGATAGCTGCAGACTACAAATTTCAGGGAAATATGTAGGTTAGTTCAGAATAGGAAACAATGAGAATACGCGTCTAACCAGTTCCAGGACTGAACACCTGATGATGATGATGAGTTCTTAAATCTATCTTTTAATGGTTGACCATTGGGATGTGTTGCGAATGGTGATATTAAAAAGCAGGTAAATTTACATTCGAGAACCACCAGCATTGGTTTAGATTACTGGAATAAAACATTAAAATCGTTCGTAATAAGTAAAGGTAAGTAGTGAGCCCCTCAACATACCGCTTACCAAAATACCGTAGAGATTTCCTATTCGGTAGTGAAAATGGTTAACGATGTATACGCTTAAGTAAGAGTATCTAAAGTATACGAATGTGTAAAGCTAAGATACGAATATAACCTATCTATTATCTATTGGGTTGGAAGAGGACACAACTTTACAATAGATCGTCTAATAATGCCTTGCGTGGTGTTTACGTCAGCAGCGCGCACATTGCCACCTAGCTCAGGAAATATTTAATAATCTTTCCAGAACGCCATTAAGACGAACGAAGATCGCCTTTAATAAACACGAGTGTTTATTAAAATCGTTGCACTTATTTGATAAAAATTGTGTAATTATTCTTTTACCACTTGCGCCAATGGGACAAACGAGGAATTTCAAGATTTTATTTCCTTCTTTTTTTATTTTATAATGTTCTTTGCTATTGGTTATCCCTTGGCATTATGTCCGTCATAGAAATATTTCTAGAAGTAAAAATAAATAATAAATGATAAATAAATTGTAGGTTATGAGTTCTTGCTGTTGTCGTCTGTATTGTTGAATATTGCTTTTGGCTACATCGAAGTAATGGGTAACGATGGATTGTGTGCAAAAGTGTATATGTAGATCGGGGCCCCTATTTAAAGAATTGGTGCTTTGGTGGATAGGATTTCAGTAGGGAATATTTTTAGTACTAAGGAGCAGATGAAGGAATCATCATCATTAAGTCTTCAGTCCTAGAGCTGGTTGGACGCGTACCCTCATTGTTTCCTAGTCTGAACTATCCTACACATTTCCCTGAAATTTGCACAGTCTGCATCTATCACTATTTGTGTGCCAAAGTCTAATCTCGGTCTACCTCTACCTATTTTTTCCTATCTCTGCTTGTAATATATCTCGTACTCTTCCCCAGAAATGCCTTAAAACGTATCCTGTCCTTCTATTTCTCCTATTTTTTTTTGTTTTCCACAGATATCTTTATTCCTCTACTATTTCAACAACCTATTTGTTATTAACTTTGTCTGTTCATGCTACCATTCACATACATCTGAAGCACAACATTCTAGAAGGCTTCTCTCTCTCTTTCTGTCTGTTGTTCCTACTGCTCCTATTTTATAGATATACTGTGCTGTGCTCCACACTATGCTTTGAACGGTTTTCTTCTTGTACCTATACCTATGTTCGTTGTCTTTAAAAATAGCTGCTGTTCTTTCTTGTTTGATGCAGTTCGGTCCCCTTTTATTGTTTTACAGTTATGCACCCTACATCCCCAATATTCAGTTGTATGTGAAGACGAGTAAACAGCCTTTGGCTGCCAAGTTTCCCCAGCACTTGAACCTTTGTCAAATTAATAGTTTTTCCAATTTATCCTTTCGCATAATCAACATTAGTTGAAAATATTTCACAACCAACACCTGTAGTTGTTTATAATAATCATCAGATTTAAGTGCACTTATTTTTTCGTCACTGGGTTTTACGTCTTCAAACTGGTTGAACTTGTACTTCAGCTTATTTATGTTCTGAGGTAGCCTATACAGTGCCCTGCAATTCTCCCAACAGCCTATATACAACTCGATCCCCTTCTAATGTTTTCTAATTATATGCCATATTTCACCGAGATTCAGTGGTTTGTGAAGGGGGTTAAGCAGCCAAAGATTATCAAGGATCCCTAACCCTTAGACATTTGCCACATTAATAGTTTTCCAGTAAATCCTTTCGCACAATTAACATTAGTTGAGAGTGTTGCAAAACCAATATCTGTAGTTGTTTATAATAATCACCATGTTCAAGTACAGTAATAATTATTGTCATTAGTTTTTCCATCTTCCGACTGGCTGGAAGCGTACCTCCATTGATTTCTAATCTGAGCAAGCCTACACATTTCCCTAAAATTCTTACAGCCTACATCTTTCACTATCTGTGTGCCGTAGTCTAACCTAGGTCTACCTCTACTTCTCTTTTTCATATTTCTGCTTCTAATATACTCCCTCATTTCCTCATGTCTTAGTATGCGGTCTATCATTCTATCTCTCCTATTTTTTACTGTTTTCCACATATTTCTTTTTTCCCCTACCATTTCTAGTACCTCTTTGTTAATATCTTTGTCTGTCCACGATATCTTCATCATACGTCTGTAGCACCACATTTCAAAGGCTTCTAACTTTTGCTTGTCTGCTTCTCCTACTGTCCAGGCTTCACAGCCATACGGAGCTGTGCTCCACATATATGTTTTTAGGAATCTTTTCCTTGCTTCTGTTTGTGTTCTTTGAGCACAGTAGTTGCTTTTTCTTGTTAAATGTATCACGACCTTGTGCTAATCTTTGTTTTATATCTTTTGTGCTTTTCCGATCTTGCGTTATTTGACTCCCTGGGTAGCAGAAATCCTTAATTCCTCGTAAGTTCTCGTTACCTACTTGTATTCTTGTTTTTGATTTATTTTCCCCTCTTTTGCATACTAGAACCTTAGTTTTATTTTTGTTAATTTTCATACCATATCTCTCCGTTAGAACTGTTTCTATTTCATTAAGAGCAGCTTCTAACTCTTCTTTGCTAGATGCTACTACCGCTATATCATCTGCAAATCTAAGCATATCAATCTTTTGTCCCTGCATATTAATTCCAAATGTCTTCCTGCATTTGAAAGTATTCATTGCATCTTCTATGTACAATTTAAAAATTAATGAGGATAAGGCACACCCCTGTCTCATTGCGTTCCTAATATTTACTTCTCTACCTTCTTGCTCTAATTCTATTACTGCTCCGACTTGCAGAATGTTTACGGGTCGTTTTTTTAACTTTCGGATCACATCCCTTGAAGTAGTCCCCTCCCGGAGATCCGAATGAGGGACTATTTTACCTCTGGATTTTTTTACCCCAGAAGATGCCATCATTATTAATAACAATTTGAGTACGCTGTGTACTTGGGAGATAATGTGGTGTTTCCCGTTGCCTTCCACATCGCAGTAGTGCGTCTTAGAATGTCATACCGACCCCTATGGTTTTTGCCACTCTAAGTACCGATAAAGCTGGTGCCCTCTTTCGGGGACCTGTCTTAGTATTGTTCCTCACTAAAGACCCCACTAATTTGGTTAAACCTATAGTCTTGCTCTTTAGCTCATTGAAACGCTCAATCCATTCTACCTGTTCTACTATTTTAGAACTTCGTCAAGGTGCAGGTCCGTTCAGAATGGAGATGAAGGTGTGTCAAAAACAAATTATTCCTTAGAAAGATGACATCGAGGGTTCTCCTTAGACTGATCGCATCGAGGTTTCGAGCACCAAATTACTGCTGAGCATTGTAATATATGAAAATTTATCAAAGCAATTCAACGAGAGCAACGCTTGTATGATCTACAGATTGAACAGTATGTGGCAAGTGTACAAGGTCCACCAGCCTCTACATTTAATTTTCGAATGGTCCACCCCAAGGTACTACATTGACCAGGAAGAAGGTTTTTAACTGGAAACTTTGAATTTTGCCGAACCCTTGCTATTCTAAGCAAGATAAGGATCTTTAACGTGTGTGACAACACACACACGCACACACACACACATACACGAACGAGGGCGTATTGTGATGTTTTGAAAAGTAGGACTTCATTAGGGAATATTTTTAGTACTTGTGAGTGGTTAAAAACTAGGAAATTTATGTCGAACAGTGTAGAAGAGGAGTCGTAGCGTATTTTAGGGGACAGGAATACATAAGATGGGTTGGGGTTTCTAGATGTAATTGGTCGGAGCAGTGACAGAATGGAGCAGAGATTACGTTTAATCGATGCAGGTGGTTACGGAATTTGCCGTGCCCGATCAAGAATTGGATCGTACCTTTGTTGGAGAGGGAAATGTGTGGTGGGATGTTGGTAATGTCAAGGAAAGTGTCATATATGTATCAGGCTGTAGAGGGTGAGGAGTAGTGTTGTTGTAAGGAGTTGGTTAAGCAATTTAGAGTTTTGAATTTGAATTCAGTTTTGCTAAAGGTTAGATATTTTGTCATGAAAGGGTTTTGAAAGTTGTGTTTTCGATTGTAGGTGTACGTACCTTCGGACGGAGCATTGGAAAGTCAAATGTAGGTTGTCAACACCAAATATACAAATTTGTTGATAATTTTTTCTTTGGTATATAGTCGCCTTCGACTTTTAAGCGGGTCTTCTCCAATATTGTAGCTATCACAAAAATACACCTTCGTTCGGATGATAAGTAAAATGTAAATTCCGTGTGTGGATGTTGTCATATATGTTAAAGATCCACCTTGCTTGAAATGGCAAGGGTTTGACAAAATTCAAACTTTTCCAGTAAAAAAAATTGCTTCTTGATGAATGTGGTACCTTTGGCTGGTGCATTAGAAAGTCAAATTATATAGAGGCCGTCAGTCAACACCAAATCTTCAGCTTTGTTGACGAATGCCTTGTGCTTCCAGAGATTTGCCATACTTCTGGTGATCATCAAGTGATTTGTTGAACCATTTGAATTGCTTGCACTAATGTTTCACTTAGAAATAAGACGGACTATTTGCAGTATACAGTGCTATCGTCCTCTCATGGATATTCTTCGATCTACTGCCTTTATTCGGTAGGAATTTCATATCATTTTGCGTTCAAGTTTCACATCACCCATTTTCATTTCTTTAAACTAATATAAAAGCGACAAATGTTAAGCGAGTGTAACGAAACTTCGAGATAACACTATAAAATGTCACAGAAACGGCTCCAAAAAAAATTCATCAAAAACAATTCATCGAATACAATTAACCGAATGGCAATTCATTGAAGCAACAATCCATCGAATAGAGAATTAATCGAAATACAATTGATCAAATCAACAATTCATCATGAGAAGGATTAATCGAAATTTTGCATTATACGATGTTTATCAACTTTTTTCAAAGACAATAATATTTTTGTAAAGTGATTGTAGTAAACAAATCTTCGGATTGCAGCATGTCGCTGACGACACAAAGCCCGATAGGACAATTTCGTCCATTTTTGACTAGAAACACAAAAACCACCTCCGACCATTTCGCCCGACCTTTGTATAGGTCCTCAATGCCCAATGGACCGCAACTCTCAAAATCAGCTTGCGCAAAGTCAAAAAATGCGCAACATAATAATTGTTGTGAAATAGTAATTAATTTGCATGACTAAATAGCCAAATTATCTCGCGAGCCACAACAAAGAGCAATTTACACAGATGTATACCACAAATTGGTATTTTAACTGTTTTTTGAATAGTAAAACAATTCAAATGTTAACCTAACCTCAACACTATCTTCGTATATAGCTTTTGAATACTTCTTTTTAAGCTTGGTTTTGACTCCACATTCCCGATCCATACAGCGTTGTTCCGCTCGGCGATTTGTCCAAAGCTTTCAGCAATTTGTTTATTCGACGTTTTGTGTTTTAGGCGTTAGGACCGCATCCCAAATTTAACTACAATTACGCAGCAATTATTATGTGCGCTTTTCCTGACTCCGCGCTAACTGATTTTGGGCGTCGTGGTCCTATTCTTGGTGTTTTTTTACCTATACAAAGGTTGTGCGAAGTGGTTGAGGTGGTCGTTGTGAGTCTAGTCAAAAATCTTCATCAAGAGTTAGCGGAAGTGGTCGCGTTCCCTGGGTTTCCAGGTGGGCGACGTGGTTTAAGAAGACTGGCGAATGAAGTTGTCGGTGGACAAAGTGTCGCGCCACGTTTTTAAATGTATAGAAAAATTAAACATTTTGTCTGGTGAAGTTCGAATTCCTTTATATTGTTTTATTTTTATTTATTGAGTTTTGATAATAATATATTTTGCATTGAAAACTACTAGTAATCATTGGATAAATACTTTCTAATACCTCTACTTAGGGGAAAGTATCATTAAAACGCAATTAACATTTTAAGAAAGATACTGGCATTAACTCGGTGGCTTCTAAACTTTGTTACACTGCTCCCTACTATAAAGAAAACAAATTCTTGCCTCACTCTCAATTAGACAAAACAACATAAACATTTAAATAAGTAGTAGTTAATCTAAACGTATAAACTTTTTGCGCCCCCCTATAAGATATTAAGTACAACCTTGGGGCACGTCCCACAATTTGGTAACCTCTGTCTAACGTAATAAATCTTCCATGTTTTAAATATAATGTAGGTAAACATCATTAAGATTATTTCAAATATTCAGATTCTAAAAGATGCAATTAGCGGCGAGTCTCAAATAGCATTTCAAGAAATGTATTTATTTAACGACCATTTATATATACCTAACTATATTGCCATTTTGCAAAGTGGGGTTGTGGAGAGAGCAATAAAATGACACTCAAATTTGTAGTGAGCGAAATAGGCAGCAAAAATTGGTAGTAGATAACTATACCATAGTTTTAAGTACGTGTTTAATCCAATTAATTTTTTTTTATCTAATTCTTACTTATATTAGAGTCTTTACAACCAATTAATTGTCTCCCATGCTCTGTACAACCATCTTAATTTTTACAGGATTCTATTTATTCTTACTTATAGTTATTACTAACTCATCTTGGTATTTGTATTTTTACTTTAACTTGTTACTAGAACATTTTAATTCTTAATGTTATTACTTTACTTGTATTCAATTTTTATTTCATGTTTTCTTATATATTAGTTAACTTGTATACTATGGTTGAACTTACAAGAACTGGAGTTCTTTCCATTTCTTCTTACTGCCTTTCGAACCCTTTTTCTTGTTTCAAATGTGGAGCCTACATTTTTTAACCCCGTAGGTTGTGTCATGAATACAATAATTTGCATTTTTACATTTGTATACTTTAATTCCAGGAACAGCTTATTTTAGCTAATCTGTTTTGTTTATTACTTTGTAATTAATTACTTTATTAACGCGGAAACCAGCATCCTATTCGGAACATTTTAGTGACTATTCCGTTTTTACTTTGCAACTGCCACACTCATCATAAATAAACCTCAATCTCTTGTTTTGCACACATTTACTTTATCAAGTATCCGTTGATCCAAGAAATCTTTGGATAACGTTACAGTTTGGCGTTTCACGCGGTCCACCACATCACAAGGACTTCCTGAGTTACAGTTCTGGGATTCCATATTTACCCTCGATTGTCCGCCAAGACGACTATATATCAGAGAGCCAACTTTCAGGCCAAGCAATAGTAGTCCGAAGTGCCTAGTAGTAACAGATCAGTCAGTAAGAGACCACTCCTGTTCAAGCTCGAATTCGTCAACTCTCAGTACTCCAGAACTACAGTAAGCAGTTACATCCAGCACACCCAATCTTGTCACTACACACCTCCAACGAACCATGTAAGTCCAATTTAGCTTACTACCCTAGTTTAATAATATGCTATTAATGTAATTCTGCTGCTGAACTTAATGTCTTATAATAAAGTAATTATGTACTGAATATCTTGTTCTTAACGCCGATTAAGTAGTGAGTCTGAGAACTCGTATGGGTAGCATTATTACGCGATCCCCAGCTTCTATGTAAACTGAGTTAAATACCGCCTATGCTCTACCGCAACTACGCCCCCACATCCGTACGTAACCAAGGGTATTAAAGTGTATTTAACAGTATACCCTAGAATGTCTTTGTTATACCCTAGCGAAAATATTGTTGCTGCACATAAAGGGTTTGTCAATAAGAGCAGATTGACGCTGGCAGTCTGCTGTGACCATTTTGTTTTTTTGATGCCTGTCTAATCTGTTGTTTATTTTTCTGTTACAGATGCCAAATCACCATGGCAAGTTACATAATTAAGAAACACGTCCAAATGGTAAAGCCTAATTGTAAAAATGAGTGTTTGTTAGTGCAAACACTACGTGCATTGCGCCTCTGTACGGCAGGCGCGGTGACCCTTCAAAGTCGACTTTCAATGTTTGGTGGCTAAATTCGAGACAACTGGTTCGGTAAATAATCTGCCAATACCCGTACGTCAAAGATCAGTCGAGTACATCGCCGCGGTACGTGAAAGTGGGCAAGAGAACCTCAGATAGTCAATTCCTCGTCGTGCACAAGAACTTGAGCTTTCGCATACTTCAACCTGGCGAATTTTGCGTCGGGACTAGGGCCTACACCCATACAAGATGCAATTGACCAAGGAGCTCAAAGTTGATGACCATAGTCAACATTGTTTTTTCATTGACTGGGCTTCGGAGCGTTTGGAAGAGGACCCCAAATTTACCCGGAAATCATATTTAGCGACGAGGCGCATTTCTTGATAAATTGCTATGTTAACAAACACAATTGCCGTATGTGGACGACGCCAGCCCACAGGAGGTCTACCAGATGACAATGCTTTCACGAAAAGTTATTTTTTGGTGTGGATTCTGGGTCGGCGGTGTCATTGATCTGTATTTTTTTAAAACGACGTTGGTGAAGCCATCACCGTCAATGACGAACGCTACAGAACGTTGATATACAATTTCTTGTGGCTCATATAGAACGATATGGACGTGAACGATATATGGTTCCAGCAGGACGACGCTACGTGCCACTCAGCGGTCGCCACAATGAATATTCTGCGTGAGCGCTTTGTATCTCACGCAGAAGTGACGTGAATTGGCCACCGAGATCGTGCAATTTGAGCCCGCTAGACTTTTTTCTCTAGAGCTTCCTCAAGTCGCAGGTCTATGTCATTAAGCCGCAATCAAATGATGATCTTAAAGTCAACATAATTCAAGTCATTGCTCAAATTCAGCGGGATCTATGCATCAGAGTCGTTGAAAATTGGACTACTCGGATCCGTGCCACCGTGAGAAGCCGCGGTGGTCATTTGAACGATGTGATATTCCATATATAATGGCATACATGGGCCTTTCAAATAAAAAATGATTTCGTTAATATCTCACACACAGCTAGTTCTATTCCATTCCAACAACGACTCGCTCTTATTGAAAACCCCTTAGATTACGAAAGGTGTAGGTAGAGATAGTTTCAGAATTACGCAAGTATTAACGCAGGATGTAAAACAGTGGAGAGCTGCGCCAAACCAAAATCTAGCTTGTGACTAAGAGAGAGAAACGTACACCTCAAACACTACTCAATATTTATAATTTTGTCATTAATAAATACATTAAAAATAATGACCATCAGATATCATAAATGCTCAGTATATACGTTTACATTTATTGTTATTCCAACACGCAACAAAAATATGAAAATAAAAATTAATAGACGCGCACCCATTACTAATAATTGCGTGACTACGAAAATTTATCTGTGTACAAACGTATATGGGTACAATCAATCATACACATCTACATTATTTATGGCATTTATTCTTTTTTGCATAATATTATCTGCATTTATACGTCTAGCGGCCGAGCTATAAATTTGATATGAACGCGAATTTACAACATCAATAACTTTGAATACTCACAAAAATTTCGTTATTTCTAATATTTCGCGTTCCGTAAAAACCAATATTCGTTCGGTTCCATGTCATGTTTGAGTTATTAATAGCGGGGTGAATTGATTATAGATTTCACCGGCGGCGTTTCCTTTAGGGGTTACTAATGACGAGCTTTAGTCACGCTTATATACTACGATGCACACTGAAATTTTCTGAAAGCCCTTATTCGTGCGTTCACTCAATACGCTCGACCTCATTGGAATCGTCCCATTTTTTTCTTACATTTTTCACTTCAAAAGACGTGTCTATGTATAATGAAAAGAATGGAACTGAATTACAATGCAGATGATTCCGATCGCAGATCACGCTACCATGTAAACTCTGCATCTGGTAGATTTATATGCAGCGCCATCGATATTCCTCCGTATTGCAGTATTTCTCCTCTGTAATTTATTAAATTCCTGCTGATCGTTTTCGGTAAAATCATGATGCAACCACTAAAATAACAATAGGGTATGAAATGAATGTGCATAAGAGTAGATCGGACCAAGATAAAATGAATGGATGCGGCGGCTGTGCTGGCTGGGAGCTGTTGCAATCATGTTGGAACGTTAGGGTCGATATAATAATGAAAACTGTACTTAAATAAGGATCTAATGCTCTAGGATGCTGTGAATATTTATGAATTAAGAGGCAAACATATGGTATAAATGTTGGATGGAATTTTGTGATACAATGGAAAGGTCGCGTTTCGTAGGTTGGCAGTTCAATCATGTGGTTTACAGGACTATATTTACGTACAGGCTATATAGACTGCAGCCACAAAAAGGCCCGCATCACAAAAAAGTTGTTTAAAAGTATAATTTTGAATAGACTGAAATTAAAAAATAGTTCTTTTCAATACTACATAATTATAAAAGACACCGACAGTGTCATTTTGTGCTTTCTATATTTCGTCAAATGGCCAACGCTTGTAAACCAAAACAATCCGAGCGTCATTGTTTACTTTGAGTTATTGTTTTCTTTGCCGCGTTCTAAATTTCGTGGTACGAACAAATGTTCCTTTGCAGTTGTACTTATCATCTCGAAACTTATTACTTAATTCGTTAAGGTAGTTTTGTCGTGTCGTGATCATTTAAGGAAAAAACCCCATGCCGACCGGACATCTTAGCTTTTGTTTACCAATTCATAAATAAAAACAATAAAAATTTTCATCGTTATCAGAATACATTGTTGAAAGTAAATGTGTGCAGCACAGCACAGTATGCATGTGAAAAACGGACAGTAGGAAAATCAGACAGAAAAAGGGTAGCAGCCTTTTGGAATGTTGTGCTTCAGATGTATGAGGATGATAGCATGCTCAGACTAAGTTAATAACAAATAGGTTACAGAAATAGTAGGGAACAAGGGTACTTATGGGAAAAAAATAAGAAAAATAGAAGGGCAGAATACGTTCTAAGGCATTTTTGGGGAATAGTATGGAATATATTACAAGCAGAGATAGAAACAGAGAGGTAGATGTAGAACTAGATCAGATAGTGATAGATGTAGACTGTGCGAATTTCAGGGAAATGTGTAGGTTAGTTCAGAATAGAAAACAATAAAGGTACGTGTCTAACCAGTTCCACGACTGAAGACCTAATGATGATGATGATCAGAATACAAAAAAACGTTGTCCAGAATAAATTCACTCCTTATTATTTAAACTATATTTTATTAAAAAATTTAAGTTCATTTCATCATCATTTTGTTTTCGGCCTTAAGGTCGGTTTGGCGCAGCTCTAACTTCTTATCTATTCTGTGCTAATCCAAATAGTTCTACATACCCTTCTCACCCTAAATTTCTAATAATTTGACTAATATAGCTTGGTCTAGGTCTTCCTATACTCTTCTTATCTACCTGACTCTACATAGATATTAGCAACGTGATGGTTGTTAAAGAACTCCAACATGTTTACATGATTTCCATTTATAAGGAAATGAAATATTACCTGGTTATCTCCTCCAAAAAAGGAAAAGTGTTAAATTATATGTTATGGTAAGGCTTGAACAACAAATCGCTACCAACATGCCAGACCGCTAACTAATTGTGAGTTATGTCATGGTGACATTTTGTTAACTGATTTTTTTTTTTTGTTTGTTTTCGAACTTACTTAAGGTCGGTTTAACGCAACTCTAAATTCTTTTCTATTCTGAGCTAGTCCAAAAAGATCTGCATACCCTTCACAACCTAAATCTCTAATAATTTGACTAATATAGTTTTATCTAGGTGTTCCTACTCTATTTCTATTTGGTAGTGTATAATCTAAGACCTTACTAAATAGTCTCTCATGTTTTAACTGGTGCCCTATCATTCTATCTCTCCTGATCTTTACAGAGTTCGTCATTTATCCTTCTATAAACTTCCTCCGTATAATAAAATGCTCCATACGTACAACTTTAAGAAACTTTTCTATTATCTAAACTAATACCATTAACTATTAGTAAGTCTTTCTTTTTTAAAAACATTTTTCTAGCTTGAGCTATTCTAGCTACTATATCCCTTCTGCTACGTTCGTCCTTTGTTATTATTCTACCTAAATAGCAAAATTCATCTACCTTCTCTAACTCGGTATTACCTATTTTTGATTTTGGTTTAGAACTAGGTTGTAACTCACTTGTCATAATCTTTGTCTTCCCTCATGCTATAGTTATTCTGTAGTATCTCATCTAAAATATTTAAGAACTCTCCTAACTCTTTTCTAGACTCTGCTATAATGGCTATATCAGCTGCAAAACGTAACATGTCTATTTTTTGTCCCTGTACACTAATACCTATCTCTTTACTCTCTCTAGCTATGTTCAAAGCTTCCTCATTATAAACATTCACAATCAAGGTAGAGTATACAACCTTGTCTAACACCATTTGTAATATTAGCTTCCTTTTCTATTTTATCAAATCTAATTACTACTGATTGGTAAGATTGGTTAGATTAATCTAGAAATGTTAATGATAGGGAAGGACCAATTACTATTATGTAGCAATACCGATGGCAGTGTAGCGGTTATGTAATAAGTGCTACAGTGTTGGGGTATTTATCAAATTGAAGCTCTGGTGAAACTGCATTAGAATCCGCAAAGGTAAATTTTTGTTCGCCAATTACGCAAGCTAGGTGTGTCTTTACCGACTTAACACCGCTTTCCCACAAGCCACCGAAATGAGGGGCGCTAGGTGGATTAAACCACCACTTTATTTTTTCCGAAGTTACTGCACTCTGCAGATAACTCGTAATCTGACGATAGGCGCCTACAAAATTAATTCCGCAATCACTGAATATTTGAGAACAGCGTCCTCGACGTGCTATAAATCGTCGCAAAGCAGCAAGAAACGCGTCTGCCGACAAATCCGAAACGAATTTAATATGTGCTGCCTTCGTGGCAAAACAAACAAAAATACAAATAAAGGCCTTAAGAGTTTTAGAGTTTCGTAGGCGGCTAGACTTTATTAAAAGAGGGCCAGCAAAATCAACACCAACAATACTGAAGGGTTTGATTTGGGTAATACGTGCTGCCGGTAGGTCTCCCATGGGAGGAGTTACCAGGACCGGTCTGGTACAAAAACGTCTATGACATGATGATAAATAACTTCGAATTGAATTTTTAATAGAAATGATCCAAAAGTTCTGTTGTATAAGATACGCTGTGGTATTAACACCGAGATGGTAATACCTTTCATGTGTTGACCGAATGATAAGTTCGGTTAATCGATGCCGCTGAGGCAATACGCAAACTTTACAAAATAGAAAAGCGAAGAATGTGTCAAGCGCCCACCTACTCTTAAGATATTTTGTGAATCAACAAATGGAGAAAGTTTTCGCAAGGTTTTAGGTAATTTACGTTTAGCTTTGATCGAAGCTATTTCCTTTAAATATGTAACATTTTGTACATGCCGAACGATAATCATAAGAGCATTGTGTAATTCAATGTCTGTTAAGGGACCCGTATGACGTTGAGCCGTGGGTTTAAAAAATCTATAAATGTAAGCCACGATGCCTTGGATTTTATATAACGATGAAAAGCGACTTACTAAAATGTCAATGATGTTTGGATCTGTTTGAGCGACAAATGTTAGGATCTTCTTTTCCGTAGTTACTTCAGCAATTGAGGTTGACAATGTTGATTGAGGCGGCCACGAGTCACTAGGCTGGTGAAGCCATTCAGGCTCCGCCCACAATAGCGAACATGAAATAACCGCGCTTGGCATTAATCCTCGAGATGCAGGATCAGCCGGATTATGTGAAGATTTAATATAAAACCATCGACTAGGTGCAATGATTTCTTGAATGTGGCTAACACGGTTTGCCACAAAAGTTTTTCAACGAAAAGGTGGAAAACGTATCCAAGTGAGAGCGACCGTAGAATCACTCCACGCTGCAACATTGGAGATTTCAATCAAGCCTTGATAAGACCGAATGGTAAAAGAAAGTAAATCGGTATTAAAACGGCGGCACATAATTCCAAACGTAGAATGGAAATGCGCCTAATTGGAGCTACTTTTGTTTTAGCGGTTACAAATTGTACAGTTATTTCTCCAGTAGTTTGATTTATGAACTGAAAATATACTACCGCTGCATACTATACCTCGTTAGAATCGCAAAACCCATGAAATGACAAGTAAAAAGGATCCGAAGAGGGTAAACAACGTGGTAACCTTAATGATGATAATAATGGCATCTCTTCTTGATACTGCTGCCTTGAGACGAAATGTCTGCTAGTGGGATGTCATCCCAATTTAAACCTAACATCCACAGATGCTAGATTAGGCGTTTTGCAGAAAGTGTTAGTGGGGCTAAAAACCCTAATGGATCATACATTCTGGCAACTTGCGAAAGTATGTTGCGCTTTGTACATATTGGGTTTAATGGTTTAACCCGAAACGAGAAAATATCTTCTGTAGGTGACCATTGAAGACCTAATATTTTTATTGACACGTCAGAATCGAAATCGAGTGAAGTATATTGGCAAAATTCTGACGGGATGACTTCCAAAATGGAGGCTGAATTAGAACCCCATTTTCGGAGTTCAAAACCAGCCAAATGTAAAAGTCGAATAAGTTGATCTTTGATTTCTCGGGCCGATTGTATAGAATCTCCACCGGCGACGAAATCGTCAATATATAGATTTGACCGTATACCCAAAGCGGCTAGCGCAAACCTTTTGCCTTCGTCAATGGCTAATTGCTGAAGGGTTTTTAATGCTAGATAAGGGGATGACTTAATACCATAGGTCACTGTATTAAGCTGATAAGTCTGAATGGATTCTTCTGCGGAGAACCGCCAAACAATTAATTGAAATTTTCAATGTTCTTCGTTAACCAAAATTTGTCGATACATTTGGCGAACATCACATGTAAAAACGAAACGATGATTGCGAAATTTAAGTAAGATTGACGAAATGTTGTTTTGGAGACTAAGTCCAGCCAATTGAGTGTCATTAAGTGACATGTTGTTTTTAGCCTTTGCAGAGGCGTCAAAAACAACACGAATTTTAGAAGTTTGACCTTCCTCTTTAAACACAGGGTGATGGGGTAAACAATAATTATCGTTCCTAACGGGCGGAAAATCAAGTAATGCCATATGACCCGCATAAAGATAGTCCTGCATGAAATTACTGTATTATGCGCGTAGCTCCGGTTGAGCATGCAATTTGCGCTCTAACGAAATATTATTTTTTTAGCCATGTCAAAGCAATTATCAAAAATGGGCAAAGTATCGTTGAACGGTAACGCAACAATAAAACGACCGCTAGCATCACGAGAAAATGTGTTTTCGAAAATCAAATCTGCTTTTTCTTCTTCTGGAGAAGTATAAGGCTTGGATGGCAGGTTCTCTATCTCCCAAAAAGGCCTTAGGGTCTGGTCGATAGGATCTTCTACAGAAGTAAAAAATGCTTGGACAGTATCAGACTTGCAAGCTTTTTGTGGGACCAATAATAGTCCAACCAAAAATAGTATTTATGGCGGCAGGCTGAGGAAATTTGCCATGTATAACACCGCCAGTGATGATGAACGGACAAACATCTGCTCTGAGGAGCATGTCAATGGTTCCTGGAGAGTTCCAGGTCGGGTCTCCAAAGTGCAGGCCGCATAAGTGTTCCCAATTATTAGGAACTTCAACGCTAGGTAATTTACCAGATATTGAGGAAAGCACAAAAGTTGTGACTTCTAGAGATTTTTCAGAGTCTAAAATAGAGCGAATGGTGCAGCTGACGGCACTCCTATTGACTGCTATAGTTGTCTGCCTAAGTCAATAAATCGGAACTTGAGAACGTATGCGTGGAAATCAAACTTTGCTCACCCAATCGTCTCGAATAAAGCTAGCTTGAGAACCAGGGTCTAAGAATACCCTGATCGGTTTGTATTTACCAGAACGGTCTTAAACTTCTGCAACAGCAGTGGAGAGTAAGACAGTAACCCCAAAATTTAAATTCGTCTGTGAAGACAAAACCTTTGTCGGAATAGGAGAGACTGACTGCGTCCTATTGGCATTTTTATGCATATGTGTAGCGGTCGGTCCAGCTGAACGGCTAGAAGCAGGTTGCGCTTCAAAATGTAGCAAGGTATGATGCGACTTGGCGCAAGTTCGACAAGAATTATACGATTTGCATTGCATGGACGCATGGTCTTTACGTAAGCAAATTAAACAGAGGCGTGAGCGTTTGACAACGTCGAAACGTTTTGTCGGAGTTTTATTTAGAAACGATTGACATCTGTAAATTAAGTGATTGCCCTTGCAAGAAGAAGAATGGTGCAAAAATAAATTCTTTGAGTCACTGGAGCTAATTGGTGTGTCCAGTAAAACTACGTTAGAAGAAACTCTTGGTTTAAATTGAAACGCTGAGGATTTCTTAGGCACTGATGTGTGAGATGTATGAACAGTCGTCGAATAAGAAACACGTGCGGTTGAAGAAAATGTTTCCAACGCTGCACATTATTGAATCAAAAAATATCTCAAATCATCGAAATTAGGTATTTACTTCGGATCCGATTGGAGTTCAAAGCGTTTTCTAGTGATCGGATCGAGTTTTTCTAAAAGAAAGTCAACCAGAATAAAGTTCCAATGTTTAGTAGGAAATTTTAAGTTAGTTAGAATAGCAAGGTTCTCTGAAAAACAATCAATAAGTGCCCTAAGTTTCTTAGGGTCTTCTGATTTTAATGGTGGAAAGTCTTTCATAGCTTTCCATTGCAACGTTGCTAATAAACGTGGATTGCTAAATCGCTCACGCAAGGCATTATATGAAATAATAAAATTATCCCCAGAAACGGGTACAGATTGAACAATTTTTAAAGCTTCTCCACTACAGCAGTTAATAAAGTAATTTAAGTTCTCAATATTGGTCAACGATGCATTATTGTAAACGAGACTGTCAAATAAAACAATAAAGGATGGAAATTCAGTTACCTCATTATTAAAATGTGACAGCTTTAACGGTAACAATTTTGATCCCGTACTGCTTGGAGTGCTTTTACTAATTTGCGGTGCTCGCGTTTCCTGCACCGTTTCAAGATAAAGCAAAATGCAATAATAAGCTGCATCTACCTCTTTCCGTAGTGCGTTGAATGCAAATAATTCTGCATCGTTTCACGAAGCTGAGACAACAACTAAAACCCTATTAAAATTGAAGGAAATGTCATTTACTCCCCTTCTTTGAATATGGAATAACGCTTTTAAACTTGAATCACTCTGTATAGTGTTGCCAAGTTCCAAAATTTCCATAATGCGTATTTTAAATAACTCAAATTGCGCTAAATCTGTCTTTTTTGGAGCCATAATGAAAATGTTATTCTGAAAGACGTAGAAATCCTGTATATACCGTAACCCTCAGCTGTGCGCTGAGAAATATTATAGGTTTTTGTTCAAGCACGAAAATGTAAAACAGGGCATAAATCAATCAATCACATTTATGACTATTAGCCTCCAATGAGTCTTAAGCAACACGTCGTAAACCTAACGGTTTGTCAAAAACCCTTGCAAAGTGTTAGGATATAATTTACAGTTTAGAGCGGACGGCTTTAAACATCAAAGATCAAAGGTCTACCAACATTTAAATGTGGCTAACATATTTGAAGAAAGCTGCAGTTTTTACATTTTATTACCCCTTGCAGATGTGTTCAATATTTCACGTTTGCAAACCGACTGCAGGATCTGTATGTAATACAAAAAACGCGCAATGGGTTTTAATTACAAAACAAATCCCTTTATCTCTTTTATTTGAGAGATACAAAAAGCGAGTTATAATTTTCAAGTTCGCCGTGTGTTTTATATACCGCTAAAGTGAGTTTTAAGACTGACACTAGGATTTGTTTGTAATTAAACGCTTGCGAGTTTAATTACGGCGAAATCGCTTAATTTAATGTAAATAGAGTATATAGCTAATATTTTACACATTTTAACCCGCTAAACATAGGGTTTAAAACACAACTTTAAAAGCTAAAATAAATAATTAAAACAACGGTCGCTGAAATGCAAAAATAATATTCAGTATAGAACATGCGTATAAACATAGGACAGGTGAATCCGGCTCGAAGAACCATTGTGATTGGTAAGATTGATAAGATTAATCTAGAAATGTTAATGATCGGGAAGGACCAATTGCTATTATGTAGCAATACCGATGGCAGTGTAGCGGTTATGTAATAAACAGAGCAAATACGACAAACTACTTAATAAAAAATACAAAATACCTTAAAGCCTGTGCCGCACTGGGCAATAGAAGTCACACACAAAAGTTAGCCGACACCCAAGACCGCGCGCACTCGGTGTGATGTCGCTTTCACGTCTCTCGTTCAACTGTCTTCCGTTACCGTCCGAGTACGGTTCAGGTTACTTCACGTACTCGCACTACGGCATAAAGTTTCACTCAAACTGTAGGGTACCCGTACTAATGGATTTTATTGTCACCACTATTAAATTGTTCAATGATGACGTAACAACTACGTTTTAGTTTTTATATAGACTGTAAATAATTTTTCTATCTCTATGAGAGATTCCTATTTTTTGCAAAACCCTGAACATAACATTTCAATTAACACTATCAAATGCTTTTTCTAAATATACAAACGCAAAATCAGTCTTTTTATTTTTTGTAATCTTTTTCGATAATTACCCTAATTATTAGTATCGGTTCTCTAGTGCCTCTGTTTTTACGAAAACCATATTGGTCGTCGCCTAAATAATTCTCAGTCAAAGCTTCTACTCTATTTTTAATTATTATTGTTAGTATTTTGGAAGCGTGGGTAGTTAAACTAACCGTTTTAAAATTCTCACATCTATCAGCTCCTGACTTTTTTGGGATTGGGATAATAATATTTTTTTCGAAATCTATTGGGACCTCACCTGTGTCATATATTACTTTTACTACTTCATATAATCTGTCTAAAGTTTTCTGACTTGCATATTTTATTAGTTATGCGGGTATATCGTCTATCCCCGCGCTTTATTTAGTTTAAGATCCTTAACAGCTCTATCAAATTCCTCTCTCAATATTGAGAACACTATTTCTACTTCCTCTTCTTAGTCGTTTTCTAACTCATCCATATCGTCTCCCTTATATAAATCTTCTAAATATCTTCTCCATCTATCTGCTACCTCAACTTTATTTATTAGAAGCTCATTATTCTCGTCTCTAATACCATTATATTTTTTCCTATCTTCCCCAAAATTCTCATGTTTAATATCATTATATTTTTTCCTATTGTCCTCGAAAAACTTTGTAACGGTCCTGTAAGACCTGTCTCTCTTATTTACTCTCAAACCATCTTGTATTCCTTACAATTCTTTTCCATCCATTTATTTCTAGCTTTTCTACACTTATGTGCTATCTTATTTCTAACTCTATTATATTTTTGCTTAATTTCACTATCCAATTCTCTGAAAGGTATAAGCTTTCTTCTATTTTCTATTAAATCTAATATTTCCTTTGTTACCCAGGGTTTTCTCGCTTCTAGATTTTTCTTACCTATAGTCTGTGTTGCTGTATCATGTACGCCCTTTATATTTCTTTCCATCTATTTTCTACGTTCCCTCTTATCGCTATCTCTTTGATCTTATTATCTAATACTTGTTTATATTCCTCTTTTACCTCACTATCGTTAAGCTTACCTAGATCCTATCCCTCTCTTTTAGCCTTTTTCAATTTTTTGAATTTTAGATTACACTTCATTTTAACTAAGTTATGATCGCTGTCTATGTCAGTCCCTGGATAACTAGGACAGTTTTTAACTTGGTTTTTAAATCCTTTTTTAAGTAAAATATAATCTATTTGGTATCTAGCCCTATCATCTGACGCTTTCCAGATATCTTCTTCTAACATGTTGTTCGAATAGGGTGTTTACAGTTACTAATCTATGTTCCTGGCAAAACTCAACTAATCTTTCTCCTTATCATTTCGTCTACCATGCCCAAATTTTCCTACCATTTTTCCTTCACCACCTTCTCCCACTGCCGCATTGAAATCGCCCATAACTATTAAAAGTTCGATTAGAAAAATAAATTGCTACTGTAGTATATGGTTATTAAAACGCTTCACTTTTAATAAAAACAAGGTGAGTGACGTTCTGAACGCCTTCATACTTCTTTATGGTGACAGTTGGTCGCGTATCGTACAGGCGACAGTATTTTGTACACTAATGATAACGTTCAGTCGCTCACAATGTCAATAACGAGGATTTTATGACATCCTTTTATTAGACAAGATCACCTTGGTATAGTAGTATTATTATTGATAGGCAGGTGACCTTAAAGAAACATGCGCGAGGCAGGACTATTTTAATAATTCTAATAACAAAGTGAAGCTGGAAAACATCAGCTTCTTCATCAACTAGTGTTGCCAGGGCAAAAAATGTCAAGCAATCAAGGGATATTTTTATTATAGTTTATTCAAAATAACTTTAGGATGACGTCAAATGTAGTAATAAAGTGTGAGTAACTGTATACATATGAATACCTAGAATTTGCTACGTTCAACGACGTAGTCTAAAAAAAAAGAAAATAAAAAAGGGGAATGAAAAGAAGAAATTGACCGGGCCCAATCGGCGCGTGAGCGGGGTATTATACTTACAAAAAAAATTAAGGGATGCCTGAAATAAAAATATACTCACTCACGCACAATCAAACATTTACAAACTAAAAACCTCTAATTTAAAGAACAAAATTATATACAAAACACAATAGTATCAAAAATGAACAATTTATAGATGCACAATATACATATTTACGAATAAAAAAAGAATCATTTTTAACATGGCGAGCTGCAGTTTTTAGGTCACCCCCTATATTAATCTTCAAACAAGAAAAAAGAACAAACTTACCTCACTAAAAATCACAGCCCGAAATCAGCATTGTAAGTACGGAATTCTATACATAAAATTATCCTAATAAAGAAATCAGTAAACGATATAATATCTTCGCACATACAAACAACCAGTCATTTTACCACCATCAAGATGATGCATCCGTAGTCCCGTGTACATATGTCGTTTCCAACAACTACCGGGTACCCATATAAGAAAATTAGTGTATAAACATTCACCTTCGAGTCACCACCGTCGGGTTAGCTCCTACCGTCTGTAATAAAACGAAACGACAGCGAAACAGAGGTGCGCGTGATTTTGCCTTAGGGTGGTTCTCACATCACAACAAGGGGCGACCATTCATTGTGGCTTTAAGGGCCACCGGAAGATGCTATAGTAACAATAAATAAAATTAATTTATTGTCGTCGAAAAGTACAATTTTATAACACCCATAATTACACACCACGCTGTAAGGCGTGCGCAAACTTTTTATACAGAAAAACGGAAACAACCAACCATTCTACACGTGTTTTCGTTGTATAGATTGAAAAGCAAGCGAATATTAATTTTGTTTCACTTATGACCAGGATCAAAGTAATATTGTCGTTAAGGAAATAAAAGTGGAAAAAACACGCTTTATTGGGATAATACGCGGCTTTAATTCGAAGAAGCTTTCATTAAAAAACACATAAGAATCAATTATCAGATACCTAAAACCAGTTATCGCCTGTTTAATTTTAGCGTATTTCTTATTAAATATACAGGATGTTCAAAATATACGTAACTAATCCGCCCTTCCCCCAGAAAAATTAACAGATCGGGGTAGGAAAGCAAAAATAAAGATGAGAGGAGTACCAAACTACAAAAAAAAGAAACCCAAACAAACAAAAAAAAATTCACTTATAAAAAAAACTAAAAAAAAACTCGTTACAAAAACAACAATTAAACAAAAAAACCGAAGAAGAAAAAAAAGGGATACCCAAAAAAAATAAATAACTTTCGTCCGAGCCGGACCAATAATAGAAGAGCAAAAGAGAAAGAAAGAACAAAAGAGAAAAGAAGGAAAGACGGACGGGGTAATGCACAATCAAGGAGGACTAAGGTGGAACGGACTCAGCACTGAAAAAAAGTCGTCAAAAGACGAATGTTTCTTGTAAAGAAACAGGAAGGTTTTCGACCTCAAAAGAAGAAACGGAACGAGTAAGAAAAATCAACAGTGTAAGCCAAAACAGGACCCAAAAGTCAAGCCTCAAGTATGTAAGGGAACAACAAGGAAGAACGAGAGGAAGAGAGGAGGAGTGCTGATAAAAAAACGATGTACTATCAACTGTGGTAGTAGAAGCCGAAGAGCCGAAGAAAAGAAATGCTAACTAGTCCTACAGTCGACTGAGTCGTGACTACCTAAGAAAGAAAGACTGACTAGAAAGCACCTACCACAGGAGCGGATGGACGAAACATAATCGGACTAGAGGCCGACAGCAAAAAACACCAGCAAAAGGATAGCGAAAGGAAAGTGAAACGAAAGGAACGAGAGAAAAAAAGAAAAACCAAAAAAAATAACACCAACACCAAGTACAAAACAAAAAAATAAAAAAAAACTCAGAATCGTATAAACTATATTAAAACAGAATCCCATTGCAGTGCGTGTGCGTGCGTGTGTGTATAGGTGTGTGTGTGTGTGTGGGTGTGTGTGTGTGTGTGGGTGTGTAATAAGTGCGTGTGTATGTGTTATGCGTGTATAAAGTATGCGTGTGTGTATGTGCTGGACTTCTGTAGTCTCCTCTTACGAGAGGCAGGTTGTACCATGGGGCTATTCTATTTCCGGACCCACACGGGTAAAGAAAAAGCAAGAAAACGAAAGAAATCTAGCAAAACAGGGAAGTAAAACGTAATCGTGACGTCCAAAAATCAAGTCCGAAGGAGAGCAAAGTCGTCATAATCTGGGGCGAGGATTAGTTATTGGGCTTACGGCGTTTACGCTGACAGAAAGCGAACGAAACGAGATCTAGAATTTCGTTTGTCGCAAGAATTTCGTCGACATACATTTTCAGGTTTGCCTCTTATGGGCAGTTTTCCGCAAGACACGAACAACTGGGGATGTAGCAGTTGTAGCACACGATATAGGAGGTGGCAAGGGTAGTTTAGAAAACTCAAAACGCGTTAAGGAAGAAAGTTGTTTGTTGTTAGGAATGGAGATACAAAAGTAAATGGTAGAAAAGCAAACATCATGTGCTGTCAGAATATCCACGGTGGAAAGAGAAAAAGTACTGACTGTACGAAAATCAACCTTACGAAGAGAAACACAAGCAGAGTACACTTCAGTTACGTTAGACAAAAGGACATAGACAAATAAAATTTGATCGATATTAGATAAGGGACTAGAAGTATCACAGTTAGGAAAGAAAACAACATTGGCTGTAGAAATAGGAAAAGGAGCAGAATCCGCTAACACTTCAGTAACATTACATAAAGGAATAGAATCCCGTAAAACTTTGACGATGACAGCCACAGGTATCACAGCTACGGGTTCCCTAATTTCAACAGGACCATCTCTATCCGTATTAGAAATTATCTTCACCTCAGCTACGGCTGTGATTGCCGGCACGACAGAAATTTCTTGAGTAGAACAATTTAAGAAAGCAGGAACATGTAAAATTTTGACAGCAACAGCAGCAGACATTAAAGATACAGGTTCATGAACTTCAACAGGACCTTTGCTGACTAAATTAGAAACTATCGTCACTTCAGCGACTTTTGTGCTTGCAGACACGACAGAAATTTCTTAGGTAGAATCATTTATTAAAACAGGAACAACCTCTTGAGAACTACCTACAAGGCACTAATCCGAAGCATGGGTTGTGATAGTGGTGGAGGCACAGTTTGGGGTAAGAGTGAATAAGTAGGGCGAGCAGAAGGATGAGTAGAATAGGAGGTAGAACTAGAAACGGAAGAAATTTTGTTTGAAATTATATTGGCCGAAGAAGGGTGTTTTGATAGTAGGAGCAGGATGATCAGGCTGAGGTACAAAAGAGAACGTAGAATGAGAAGAAATGAAGTTTGGTTCTTAGAACCGAGAACAGAATTTGAAGTATAATTCGAAGACCTATTAGTAGTAGCATGACAATGTGGACAGTTGCGGCGAGAAACTCCCTTATATCCGCAACCATGGCAATGGAGTACTTGAGGACGCGTACAACGTGTTGAAACATGACCAGGTTTGCCGCAATTAAAACATACGACCTGACAAGTAGAAGTAGGACTAAGAAAAAGAACAGTAGAACGTACGAAAGAAGTATCGAATCTACCCGTTGGCGTAGGAGAAATCTTAACAACTAGGTCATGTAAAGCAAAAGTCTTTTCCTCAGTAGTAGCAAACTTATAAGCAAAATCCGAGGGTTCAAAATGTTGAATCAGTAAATTAGACAACGACTTCCACTCAGAAAACCTATGACGGTAACCACGATACCAAAGTAACGTTTTCGACTCAAACAAATTCACTGCAGATTCAAATAACTGCAATTGTGACACATGATGAGTTCGTCGGAGTTTATCGACCCGTATCAAAAAATCATGTACGGTAAAAGTGTTTGGGGCACCAGAAAATTTTAAACTCCACTCCCACACTGGAAGACCTTGGTAAGAAGCCATAAAAGAAGTCGTTTTGAATACGAACCCGAAAGAAATCGGTAGAAAGTAACTAAATAAACGCTAACTGTAACTCGTAAGAAACCAAAAAAAAAAGGATTACGAATGCAGGACAATCTAAAACATATCCGACGGATAAACTTCGGGAACACTAATAGGAGAGAAACAACAAAATAGAATAGAGCTGTAGAATAAAAGAAAAAATCTGAGAAAAAAACAACTAACTCTATACTTGATGGGGAGAACAAAATATACAGAGAGAGAGAAGGAAGAAAAAGAAAAATCTTGGGCGCTAGCGTTTTCAGAGGAGTAGGATTATTGGCGAAAACGCAACCGGAGCACAAGAAAATTAACTAAACAAACTCGCAGGCCCACGTCAGGTCGTCAGAAATTATGCTACGTTCAGCGACTTAGTCTAAAAGAACAAAATAAAAACAGGGAAGAAAAAGAAGAAATTGATCGGGCTCCATCGGCGAGTGGGCGGGGTATTGTACCTACAAAAAATTAAGGAAGGCCTGAATAAGAATATACTCACTCACGCACAATCAAACATTGATAATCTAAAAACCTTTAATTTAAAAAAAACAAAATTATATACAAAACACAATAGTACCAAAAATGAACAATTTGTAGATACACAATATACTACTTACGAATAAAAAAAAAATCATTTTTAACATGGCGAGCAGCTTTTTTTAGGTCACCCCCTGTATTAATCTTCAAACAAGAAAAAAGAACAAAAGTACCCCACTAAAAATCACAACTTGAAATCAGCATTGTAAGCACGGAATGCTATACATAAAATTATCCTAATAAAGAAATCAGTAAACAATATAATATCCTCGCACATACAAACAACCAGTCATTTTACCACCATCAAAGTGATGCATCCGTAGGCCCGTGTACATGTGTTATTTCCAACAACTACCGGATACCCATATAAGAAAATTAGTGTATAAACATTCACCCTCGAGTCACCACCGTCGGGTTGGCTCCTACCGTCTGTAAAAAACAGTGCGAAACAGAGGTGCGCGTGATTCCGGGAGTGGTCCTTCCATCACAACAAGGGTCGACCATTCATTGTAGCTTTAAGGGTCACCGAAAGTAGCTATACTAATTATAAATAAAATTAATTTATTGTCGTCGAAAAGTACAATTTTATAAAACCCATAAATACCCTTCACGCTGTAAGGCGTGCGCTCATTCTTCATACAGAAAAACGGAAACAACCAACCATTCTACATGTTTTTTCGTTGTGTAGATTGAAAAGCAAGCGATTATTAATTTTGTTTCACTAATGACCAGAGCTCAAAGTAATATTGTTGTTAAGGAAATAAAACTGGAAGAACACAGTTTATTGGGATAATACGCGGCTTTAATTCGACGAAGCTTTCAATGGAAAACATATAAGAATCAATTATCAGATACCTAGAACCAGAACTTTGTTTTTAGTTAAGGTATAGGATGTAACAATTGGAATCGAATATATACAAATAGATAAACGAATTAACGCGTAAAAGGGTTATTTTGATTTACTGAATTAATTTTCGTTTTTAACGTCAAAGGGATTTGAGTTGAAAATGATTAGACTGCGTATTTCTTATTAACAGAAAAAAATATACGAGATGTTCAAAATAAACGTAACAAATTCCCCTTTAGCAAAATTAATAGATCGGGGGTAGGAAGGCCAAAGTAAAGAAGAGGGGAATACCAAACTACAAAAAAAAGAAACCCAAACAAACAAAAAGAAAATTTGCTTACAAAAAAACTAAAAGAAAACTCGTTACAAAGACAACAACCAAACAAAAAACCGAAGAAGAAAAAACGGGATACCCAAAAAAAATAACTCTCGTCCGGCTCGACGGTCCAATAATAGAAGAGAGAAAAAGAAAGAAATAACAAAACGGAAGGAAGGAAGGACGGACGGGGTAATGCACAATCAATGAGGACTAATATGGAACGGCCTCAGCACTGAAGAAAAGTCGTCAAAGGACAAATGTGTCTAGTAAAGAAACAGCAAAGTCTTCGACCTCAAAGGAAGAAACGGAACGAGAAAAAAAACCAACAGTGTAAGCCAAAACAGGACCCAAAGGTCGAGCCTCAAGTATGTAAGGGAACAACAAGGAAGAACGAGAGGAAGAGAGGAGGAGTGCTGATAAAAGAAACGATGTACTATCAACTGTGGTAGTAGAAGCCGAAGAGCCGAAGAAAAGAAATGCTAACTAGTCCTACAGTCGACTGAGTCGTGACTTCCTAAGAAAGAAAGACTGACTAGAAAGCACCTACCACAGGAGCGGATGGACGAAACATAATCGGACTAGAGGCCGACAGCAAAAAACACCAGCAAAAGGATAGCGAAAGGAAAGTGGAACGAAAGGAACAAAAGAAAAAAGAAAAAACCAAAAAGAATAACACCAACACCAGGTACAAAACAAAAAAACAAAAAAATTTTCAGAATCGTATAAAAGATATTAAAACAGAATCCCAGTGTAGTTATGTATGAGTAAGTAGGTGCGTGTGCGTGCGTGTGTGTGTAGGTGTGTGTGTGTGTGGGTGTGTAATAAGTGCGTGTGTATGTGTTATGCGTGTATAAAGTATGCGTGTGTGTATGTGCTGGACTTCTGTAGTCTCCTCTTACGAGAGGCAGGTTGTACCATGGAGCTATTCTATTTCCGGACCCACACTGGTTAAGAAAAAGCAAGAAAACGAAAGAAACCTAGCAAAACAGGGAAGTAAAACGTAATCGTGACGTCCAAAAATCAAGTCCGAAGGCGAGCAAAGTCGTCATAATCTGGGGCGAGGATTAGGTATTGGGCTTACGGCGTTTACGCTGACAGAATGCGAACGAAACGAGATCAAGGACAGAAAAACGGAAACAACCAACCATTCTACAAGTGTTTTCGTTGTGTAGATTGAAAAACAAGTGAATATTCATTTCGTTTCACTAATGACCAAAGCTCAAAGTAATATTGTTGTTAAGAAAATAAAACTGGAAAAACCACGCTTTATTGGTATAATACGCGGCTTTAATTCGATGAAGCTTTCAATGGAGAACACATAAAAATCAATTATCAGATACCTAGAACCAGTTATCGCCTGTTTAATTTTAGCATAAACGTTGAGGAATTCTTAGGAGTATTTATTATTAATTAGGCTTTAGGATGTTCAAAATAAACGTAACAAATTGCGCTTAATGAATATTGACATTTAATACAATAAAGGTTGGTAGTTGTGTACGATGTTGCCACCAATCTCTCTAGCAAATCCAATTATTTGTCATTCGACATCTTGTCATTTTGTTGTCCTGCTGGTTCTTGTTTATTTTTGTTTTTCTAGTTCACGTTTTGAGATATTTTATAAAACCGTTCTTTTCAGAACTAAAATATATTATTTGAATTGTAAAAACATAAATTATATACTGGGTGTTCCAATAGTATAGAAACGATAAGATACTTCGCTTGGAACGCTTTTTCGGAAAAAATGTCTCAAACAAAAGTTATAGGATTTTTGACGCTCGATTGAATGGTGACCATGAATTCGACCTTTGAAGGTCAACTATCTTTTTCAAATAGAAACCGCTACTTTTTATTGCGGATTTGGAAAGAACAGGAAATTTTACATTCAAATATGACCTCGGGCATAACCTTAACCATGACCTTCAACGTCACTCCAAAGTCAATGGCGTTTTTGCAACGAGAATACCGAATAATTTTGAGGCAATCAAATTTTTTGAAAAATGATAAACACAAATGTTTTAGGATTTTTCCCTGGCTATTCAATGGTGACCTTGGATTTAACCTTGATATTGTCCTTCAAGGTCATTTCAAGTAAACTATGTTTCATCGAATAGAACCCCTAAGCCTAAAGCGAAAATCCTGGCGAATATAAGCAAACAGACATCACAGCTATTTAAGGAAAAACAAAAGGATTCTGGCCAGTCGAGGCGAGGCGAAGGGTCACGGCCAGTTAAGGCTTGAAGAAGAAACCCGGCCAGTTAAGGGAAAGATAGAGCCCGGCCAGTTAAGGCTAGGGTAAAGTCCGGTCAGTTAAGGCAAGGATAGATCCCGGCCAGTTAAGGCAAAGATAGAGCCCGACCAGTTAAGGCAAGGATAGATCTCGTTCAGTTAAGACAAGGATAGAGCCCGGCCAGTTAAGGCAAGGATAGAGCCCTGCCAGTTAAAGCAAGGAGATAGCTAGGTACGTTGCGGCACAGCTTACAACCTGTATTTAAAATGGCCTTTACCAGCATTCTAGGAGATTCCTAGACGGACATAAAAATTTTCAATGGTACTTCTTATAATTTCAGATGTTATATCAGAGCAAACATTCACTATTCTTTGTCTCAGATCTTCCAGATCCCGTGGTTGTGTTATATATATTTTATTTTTTATGTAGCCCCAAAGGAAAAAGTCCAGTGGATTCAGATCAGTTGATCTGGCTGGCCACTCAATCGTTCCTCTCCTACATATCCAACGATTATTGAATTCTTTATTTAGATAGTCCCTTAAAATTGTCCGAAAATGTGCAGGCGCACCATCTTGCTAAAACCAACCCTCATACCAGCCATCTCCTGCATCGCTGGTACTATTTCCGCCTGCAATAATTCTAAATACTTCGGACCATCTAAAGTCCCATCTATGAAAAATGGTTCAACTATTTGGTCCCTAAAAATACTTGCCCAAACATTTAATTTTTGCGGGTACTGCGTGTGATGTTCGCGCAACCAATGAGGATTTTCATTGCTTCATAATCTGCAATTGTGACGATTCACTTCTTCACTTCACCATTGAATTGAAAGGTTGATTCATCTGAAAAAACAATGAGCGATTGAAAATTGAGATTCTAAACAATCCTTCACATCAGGTTCTGGCAAAATTTCAATCACCGGTCTGAATCATCTTCATTTAATTCTTGATGAAGATTCATTTTTTGGGGGTGAAATTTAATGATCCGTAAATTCCTAAAAATCGACGTCTGACTAAATTCAAGCTGTTGAGAGGGTTTTCTAATAGATAAATGAGGGTCTTCGATGAATGATTGGGCCATTGCCATTTGCCGATCATCTGAGGTTTCAATTTTCGGCCTTCCACTTTTCGAACGATTCTTATTAGTCCCAGTTTCTTCAAATCGCCTGATTATATTAGAGACAGTGGACCTACTAATGGCTATTAAGCCTACTCAAAATGTTTTATTAAACAAATACGACCTACATCTATCACCCCAACCTCTCATCATTAATAAAGTAACTCTCTCGTTCTGTTAGAGTAGCCATGGCAAAAGAAAATGAAAGAATAACAAGAAAGAACTTTGAAGAAACGGCAATGGGGGCAAGAAAAATTAACCTCACTAACAACTATCCTGAAAAGAAGGAAATAATAATTAACCTTACTAACTATCCTGTGAGAGAAACGAATTCAGCGAATGTAATTGTTATTCAAAAATCATAAAATTACAATTGAAAAACAAAATCGGCACTTAGAGGGTCGAATTAAAATTGCAATTGAAAACCAGAAACTGCACCAAAAGCAATAAACTCTACTAACCATCCTGAGAAGGACTGTTAGAGAAGCTAATGCAGCGAAAGTAAATGTTGCAATTATCAAGAATAGAAATACTAAAAACAGCAAACCCGCCAGATCAATATACTCAGCTAAATAAATATTAGAGGTGCAAATTCAGCGAAATTAAGAGGACAGTAAACGGGGGTGGCCGAGATTTTCAAAAACTCAACCAATTTACCCCAAATTAGGTACAGGGTTTTTTTCCGGTTGCCAATTGAGATTCTGCACTCAGTTTTTGGAAATTCAGAGTCCTAGATGGCGGATCCAAGATGACGGACGAGATACCATAACGGCTTCAAGCGAATCAAATGAAAAATTGTATAATTTTGAAGATCAATACAGAACATACTTACATCAACAAATTAATAAAAATGATCATGACGAGGAAATTGAATTTTGTCAAAACATGATGGAAAGGATTGTTCAGTATTTTAATTTTAAGTTACTATTTATTCAAATAAATCGACATTTCAAGTCAATCGCTGCAGAAGAAAATAGTATCAATGATTCATGGAATAGTTGTTAAAATTTCAAATTAAAGACAATGCAGTCATTCAAAACATTTTCGATTCGCCGAAATAACTTCTACGTCATGCAATTATAAAATAAACGTGTATCTTAAGCCTTATAAAAAGCGATAATGGCTTTGTGGGAATTGTTCGTTCTTGATTACTTCCCTGCAGGTTGCCTATTACTTGTGGAAATTCAAGCGTGCAGCATTGTGCGTGCTTAAAACTCGAATAGCCCCCGGAGCCAACCAATTCAACTCATACCTTAAGGATTCAGTTACTTACGTTCACTTTTATATATAGAAATGGAAAAGATATGTGCAAAATTGCTACTGAGAGTTAATTCGTTCGTACAAGCTCAAAGTCACTACCATCACGCCAGATTATCCATTCACTCATGCCGACACGTAGGTCGTCTGCATTATGTTATAATTATTTTCTCTTAGAAACAAATTTATATTTGCAAAGCTTTGAATGCTAGAAAGAATGAATCAAGCTTTTGGCAAAGAAGATTGTGAACGGATAACTCTTTTATCTTGCAGCTATCTCGGAGTTTCATAAATGGACTATAATTAAGTTCTTTGAAATTTTGTAGAGCATGAATACTGTAATTAAATATCGTACTGGCTGTTAATCTACTCGTATCGTGTTTAATTAAGTTTTTTAAAAAATTCAGGTGTTTACGTTCATATTTTTAATTACAACTCAATTTATGAAGAACTAAGGGTTAGATTTTAATTTTCAGAATTTTCAGAATCCGATCTAAGGTCTCAGTAGTACAATAACAGGTCTTTTGTGACCTCATTTGCTCCAGCATCCTCATTTGCTTCTTTATTCTGGACCAAATTTACATGTAAATTCGCACTATAAAGTCTTATTTTAAAGAAATCTCCACCTTGCTCCGCCTTGTGGAATTTTTTACCCCAACCATCCCTACCTTAAAAAATCGGTAACCTAACCCCTAAAATTTTCGAGATACCTCTCGGTGTCTATTGGCACCGCACCCACGCGATAAACCTAGATTGTTTGGTATCAATTAATATTAGAATTTTCTCAGCTACTCGAATCTCTATGAATTTTTTATATAACGCCACCCACCAGTGGGCTACCCTCATTTTAAGATTTTTTGCTGGTAGCGATTTTTGCCCGTCCTTATAAATTTTTTAACCATGCGACACATCAAATTAGTCTAGAATTTTACGCAAAATTCCAATCTGCAAACAAATTTAATATAGGGCCGCTTCTTACAAAGTTACACATATACCCTCTGCGAGATAAATCTTTCTCCACATTTCCACCCACGAGATAAATGTATCTTGTTTGG
This sequence comes from Platerodrilus igneus, assembly GCA_036346225.1. Classification (NCBI taxonomy): domain Eukaryota; kingdom Metazoa; phylum Arthropoda; class Insecta; order Coleoptera; family Lycidae; genus Platerodrilus; species Platerodrilus igneus. Next base: position 669,297 of record JARFIW010000273.1, read on the forward strand.
TATCAATCAATATTAGAATTTTCTCAGCTACCCGAATTTCTAGGAATTTTTTAGATAGCACCACTCCCCAGGGAGATACCCTCATTTTAAGATTTTTTACCAGCAACGTTTTTTGGCCGTCCTTATAAAATTTTTTTAGCCATGCAATACATCTAATTAGTATACAATTTTACGTGCAATCCAAATCTGTAAATAGATTTAAAATCAAACCACCCCTTACCATTTTACACACACCTTCTAAATTATAAATTACCTGCAGCTCATACCTAGAAGATAATTTAAAAACCATTCTTAAAAATTTTTATTACAGACAATTTTTACTAATACAGTTTAAATTTTGTAAACCACATTTCTAAATTCATATTCACAATTTTTATTCTTAACCTAGAACTCCTCATATCGGCTTATACTTATTAATATTTATTTCTAAATAGAGCACCTTTTGCAAAGACCAACCAAAGCCACATGTTTCAAATTCCTCTGATTTTGTTCTCATGGTTTCGCTTAAGACCTCGTAGATATTTTCCAGATTACTAGAAGACGTTATACCCATATTTTTTGTGTTAAAGGATTTTACATCGGTAGTTTCTTCTCCCATTTTGGCGTAAACGCCGTAGAGTTCGCAATAGACTTTTATTGCTGTATGGTGTATTCTTTTTTCATTAAGTAATCGAATAAACCGCTCTTTCTGCTTCCAAAGAAACTCAGACACTCCATTGTCGACACTGGCGTTCTTTATGCGATAGCTAGCCATACGGTTGTTAAACGCTGTGCTAACCATTTCTACACCATATCGCATACATTCTCTTGTTTAGGAACAGTTTTGTTATCCGACCTAGGTCGAATTTAGTCTGACCTAGTCTGATATCAGATTGTGAGAATATTACTTCTACGATCTTTTATGTTTGAACTTAAATGCAAAATTAATCCGTTCATAAAATTTAGTACCATTAACTTAATCCTCTCCTAATTTGATATCATTTAACGACTCTATGGGTATTTTTAAAAGTCTAGATTACGTAGAAACAAAGCTTGTACCATAACTAACACTACGTGGCTAAGCACTCACCAAGAGTTAACTTCTATGTCAATGAGGGTTTAAATACCTGGACTTTGCATACGTAAGAAAACTGAAGTCTCTAAAACAATTCCGATCCACAAACTTGGGGCTTCAACTGCTTAACAAAACCTCGCCGACGGGAATCCCACAGTAAACGACTAACACCTTCTCGTCATACTTTTCACAAAAAAAAAGCTCTACGAACGGCTTCAAATTCTCTCACAACAAAAGTGTCTTCCTATTGTAGTTTTACCAAAGCGCGTTAATGGACGTCGAGGATAAGTAACCACGCTGTCACCTCTCACAGTGTTCTGGTCGCCTGGCCGGAACCCGGGGAATTTTACATCCCGGATTCCCTGCAAAATGATCGTTTCCGTCTGTCTACCTAAATTCCGATTCGAAGGCACCATCGGACACGTAAACGTGTTTTCCTCTTCTCACCTACTCGCTTCGTTAACGCTGTCCAAGCAAGATGGCTGAGTTATTTCTTAATACCTTCCACGTCAAGAACAGCTGATCTCTTCTACACGTCACCTCGTGACACTCTGCGCAAGCGCTATATTACCTTAATTTTAAAAGTGGATGCAATCCGCCTACGAATTAGGCAACACAAGTGACTTGTTCATAACGTAATCCTTTTTAAAGGCGTTTTCAAAGTATTTGTTACTATTAAATGTTTTCTTATGATGAATCTAAAACTAATTATATGATAATAACGTTCTGTTCTATTATGAAATTGTTTCTTCTGATATTATTATTCTGAGTGAGAAGGGTTAGATACCACAAAGCTGTAACAAATAGAAGTGGCTACTAGAGTTAGTACTACAGAATATATATTTGTTACAACCATCACAAACAGATTATTTCAACATTATGCTAGAAGACAATACACGTGGTAGATGGCAGGATATATGGGAAAATATCAAATAGATTACATTCTTGCTAGACAACGGTTTAGGAATTATTCGCAAATTCAGGAAAGCTAAAGAACAATGAATTGACAAAAGTGCACAGAGGTACAAACTAGGATGTAAATATGAAAGACAGACGAAGCATACAAACTAATTAGAATGAATTTTAGGGATATAGAACCGTATATCAATAATATAGGGGTCGCGGGAGGAAACGTCATTATAGAAAATGAAGAGAAAGTGATTAGATGGAATCAGACATTAACAAGGATGACGGTTATTTTATACTTAGAGGTGAGTTTGAATTTGCATAAAAGGGTCTGAAAAGTAGTATAGCGCCAGGTACAGATTAGGTGCAAGCAGAAATTCTAAACGCCGCTGAACAAGCAGTAACAGAACGTCTCTTCCAACTTGTAAGCTATATGTATGAGACGGGCGAGATGCCCAAAGATTTCAAACGTAACATCCTAGTAGTATACAAAAAAGAAAGGCGCGGATATATGTGAAAATTTTCGAACAATAAGTTTAACAGCACACGTGTGGAAAACGGGCAGCAGAAGTACTAGGAGAAGTTCAACTTGGGTTTGGACGAAAAAGAGGAACACGAGAGGCTATTTTAGCTCTGAGTGTGATAATGGAGAAAACAATAGAAAAAGAAGAAAGCATGTATATTGGGTTTGTAGATCTGGAAAAAGCATTCGACAATGTAAAATGGAAAAAATGTTTGAAATACTCAGAAGGATTGGAATGAGTTTTATGGATAGATTGCTAGTTCATAGCTTATACAAAAGGCCAAAAAGCGGTAATAGAATTAGAGCTGTAGAAAAGTAAATATCAGGAAAGGGGCGAGACAAAGATGTGCCCTATTCTTATTAATTTTTAGCTTGTACGCCGAATAAGTAATGAATACGCTCAAATGCAGTAAGACATTTGGAATTATTATGCTAGGACAAAATATCGATATACTTAGATTTGCAGATGATATAGCGGTATTAGCATCTAGTAAGGAAAAGTTAGAAGCTGCTCTTAATAAAATGGAAACAGTTCTAACAGAGATTTACGCTATGAAAATTAACAAAAATAAAACTAAAATACTAGTATGCAAAGGAAGGCAAATAAATCAAAAACAAGAATACAAATATGTAACGACAGCTTATAAGAGGTTAAGAATTTCTGCTATCTAGGAAGCCAAATAACGCAAAATGGGAAGAGTGCAAAAGATATAAAACAAAGATAGCAAAAAAAATCAACTACTGCGTTCAGAGACAACAAACATAGATACAAAGAAAAGATTGCTTAAAACATATGTATAGAGCACAGTACGGTACGACTTTGAAATCCGGACAGTAGGAGTAGCGGACAGGAAAAAACGTTACAGACGTATAAAGAAGATATCATAGAGAGACAAAGTTAAGAACAAAGAGGTACTAGAAATGGTAGGAGAAAAAGGAAATATGCTTAAACCAATAAAAAATGGGACAGGTAAGATGATAGGTCACATACTAGGGCATGAGAGAATAGTGCGGAATATATTAAAAGCAGAGGTAGAGGTAGACGTAGGTTAGACTATTGCACACAGATTGTGAAAGTGTAGGATATGAGAATTTCAGGGAAATGTGTAATGTAGCTCAGAATAGAAATCAATTCAGCTATGCGTGCAACCAGTTCCAAGAAGGAAAGCCTGATGACGAAAAAAATTACTGTACTTAAACCTGATGAATACTTTAAACAAGTACAGGTGTTGGTTTTGGAATATTTTCAACTAATGTTTATTGTGGGAAAGGATATATTGGAAATTAATGATTCGCAAATGTTTAAATGTTGGGGGATCTTGGTAACCGCAGGCAGCTTAACCCCTTTCACATACCTCTGAATATTGGGAAACTAGGGAATATTTTTGTAAAACAATAGAAGGGGAACAGAACTGCAACTAACAAGAAAGAACAGCAGCTATGTTTAAAGACAACGAACATAGATACAAGAAGGTAGGATACGTTCTAATGCATTTTTGAGGAATAGTACGGGTTATATTACAAGCAAAAGTGGGAAAAAAAAGAGGTGAAGGTAGACCTAGATCAGACCATTGCTCGCACATAGTGAAAGGTGCAGACTGTGGAAATTTCAGGAAAATGTATAGGTTAGCTCAGAATAGGAAACAATGACAGTACGCGTCTAACTAGTTCCAGGACTGAAAACCTAATGATATGAATTGATCCTTATTTTCGTTTTGGTCGATGACCAATAATTATGATTCAGGGCCGTCAAGTCACGCAAACTGCGATTTGTACCAGACCCACCCCACGTCGGCGTGAGCTAATCACATTAAAGATTTCGATCCTATTGCCCCCGACGTCGTAGTGCCAGATGGACCATGTAAGAAAATAATTGGCGCCCAACGTAGGCGAATCAGACCGTTAGACAAATTAATTCAACATGTGCAAATTGCTAGGTTATATGGATTTTTTAATACATTTTTATTTATTTATTGCAGTATATTTCTATTCTTATGCCCAGTCATCAATACCAGAGATCAAAAACTGCTATTCTCTAAATTTTATCCAATCCCTTCAGGTAGACTACAGATGTTCAATGCACATGTCAACATTCATACTCACAGCCTACAGCTGCATCTGTCATAAGAAGGAGAGTATTTTATCCTCCCATTGGTTGAGACGAGAATAGGACGGAAGTGCTGTAAGTTTTAACCTGAAAAGTGAAAGTGAAAGTTGCAGATGATGACCATTAAATTAGACAAACCTTTTGTATCTTTAGTAAATTAAAAACTAAATAAAATGTTCCCCTTGCTACGACCCCCAATAAGTTACAGATCCGCGACTATAATAATACCTATATTTATTGTAAAACAGACTGTTAAAAACTGCCTTAATAGCGTGAGATATACTATTTGAAACAACATAAAGTCTTCATCAATATGCGCTTCCCATCGACTGAGATTTGATTTACTTGTACGTTTCCATTGTACAAAAGCATCTAATTAAAATTTTAAAAAATCTTAATTAGTTTTCTTAAGAAATAAGATTTTATATCTGCGAACTTTATGTAGAATGAAGTCTTTAGTGAGGAGATTTTAGAAACGATAAATTCGGTTTTAATTTATATTTCAAAAATGGGGTTGGGTAGGCTGTGCTTGTATAAATTAATTCTAATTAGCTCTCTTGACTTTCCGCGTCAGTGCAAATATGATAACTGTATTATACCGGTTTTAAATGTACAAACTTTTCTATTTAATTTCTCAAATTATAACTCCGTGTTGTCTAACTGTTCCTTTACAAGTCCTTAAAAATATTAAATCAAAATTAAGAATCTAAATACAAACATTTGGTAATATTTCTAATGTAACTTACACAAATTGATAAGACATTGTTGATTTTTTATATACATTTCTTTTCATTTTACAATAATATATGAATTCTTTATCTGAAACGTATCTCTGAAAGCATTATTAAAGAAATTCACGACTAGGAAATTGAATCACAAAAAAAATAGAAACTAAAAAGACGTAGTCGCATAGATTGCCATATACAGGGTTAGAGGGGCGTATGTGGTCAATCCGATTATTACGTTCGCCTTCCTACATTCACACATTTGATATCACGTCGCTACAACGTCGATTATTCTGCATATACAATATATTCTAGCCCACCTTACTTGAATCTTATTTGTACTACAATTCATGTTTCGCTAACTAGACATCTGTTTCACATTTGCGTTATAAAGGGTGAAATTTTTTTTATATAGCCTTTGTTAGTTATAGGCGTGACCCTAAACAAACTATATCGAAAACAACAAGAACTCAGGTTTCCTGTTTTTGAAATTATTGCCTAGGGTTAAAAATTTTAGAAAATGGTTAATAGGAGTAAGAAAACCTAATTAAACAGAACGACTAGCGGACTTACTAGGCCAGCAGAAGCAATGAGGCGGGGTGGGATCTTTGATGTATTACAAGATTGAGGTTTATCCGGGGGTCAAATATATGAACGATAAATAACATATAGGGCGCCACTATACTCTGTTGAATGATTGAGATGCAACTAACTTCTTAGACGCGGGTATAGAAATCTTAAGCGACTAAACTTTACACAACATAAATACAAAACACTTTTTAGAGATATAGAGTACTTAGAGATTGCCCAAGTGAACACTGCTTTGCAACGTGTCGCCTTAGATCTGTAGCAAACTTTTATAACATAATATTAGACTTAACTTGAGCCTATTTTATGTAAGTCAGTCCTTAATGTTTTAATTAATATTAGCGAATATTTTCCGAATGAACCTGCACCTTGAAGAAGTGCTAGATTACTAGAACAGGTGGAATGGCTTCCGCATTCTAGTGACATAAAGACCCAAACTACAGGTTCAGCCAAAGTAGTAGGGTCTATAGTGAGGAACTAATACAGGTCCCAAAAGAGGACAGCAGCTCTTTTGGTAATTAGATTGGCAGAGACCATAGGGGTCGGTATAACATTCCAAGACACACCACTGCGATGTGGAAGGCAACAAAAAACCGCCATAATACCTTCCACGTACTCAGTGTACTTAAATTAATATTTAAGATGGGAGGGTCCTACTTCGGAGATGTGATCGAAAAGTTTAGCAAAAGAGTCGGGAACATTTTGCGAGTCGGAACGTGGAATGTCAGAAATATTAAGCAAGTAGCTAAGCTAGAGAACTTAAAAACAGATTAGCACTATACATAGTAGGAATCAGCGAAGTTCACTGGCCAGAGGTGGAGGATTTTAGGAGAAGAGATTTTAGGGTAATTTATACAGGATCAGAGGAAGGTAATTCGGGTGTGGGGAGACTTATGCGAATAAAAATAGGCCAACGTGTAGAAAACTAGTAACAAAAGAACGAAAGAGTCCGCATGGTTAAATTAGAACCTACAACGCTAAATACAGTAATAATACAATCATACATGCCCACCTCTAGCTATGATGAGAAAGAGGTAGAGGCGATCTACAAAAATATCGACGACCAACTAAGATACGTAAAATTTAATAATTACGGGAGATTTTAATGCAGTGGTAGGGAAGGAGCTGTAGTAGGTTTATTTGTTTTGAAACGAGAAATAATAGAGGAAATAAGCTGGTATAATTTTACGATAAAAACAATTTAACCATCACAAACACATTATTTCAACATCATACTAAAAGACGATATACTTGGACCAAAAGTAAAAGACAGTAGAAGCTACCAAGAAGCAGATAATAGACACTGACCACATCACTGTAATTATGAAGGCCGATCTTAAATTTAAAAATTTGAAGAAAAGAACGGAAAAAGCACTTGGACTTTGAAAAACTAAAAGATAATGATATCCACGAGAGATTTTAAAAAACATCAAATGAATTGCTGAAAGATATTGGGAACATTTCTTGTACTAAGGAAGTAGAAACAGAATAGAATAACAATAAATCTAGCTTTGACATGGTGGCCGGAGATTTTCTGGGATATACACAAAAAGAAAATAAGAAACAATGGATAACAAAGGATATTTTGAATTTAATAGAAGAAAGACAAAAATACAAAAAAGCAGGAAAACAGATTCAAAGCCATAAAATGGAAAATTAATGTAAATGCAGAAAAGCTATAGAACTTTGGATTGCTGAAAAGGGAAAAGAGGTACAAGCTAGGATGAAAATAGGAAAGACAGACGAAGCATACAAACTTATTAGAATGAATTTTAGGGATATAAAAATGTATAGTAAAAATGTAAGGGACGCGGGAGGAAACGTCATTATAGAAAATGTAGAGAAAATGGTTAGTTAACAAGAATTTATAGGGAATATACACGCAGAAGGGAAACTAACAGCATTAGGACAACATTAGGACAGGTGTACTTAGAGATGAGTTTGAATTACCATTAAAAGAACTGAAGAAAGGTAAGGTGCCGGGTACAGATGCGGTGCAAGCAGAAACTTTAAAAGCAGCTAAACATGTAGTAACAAAAAGTCCCTTGTAAGCTATATGCATGAGAGGCAAGATTCCCAAAAATTCCAAACGTATATCATAGTAACTATACCAAAAAAAGAGGGGCGCTGATAGATATGGAAATTTTAAAAAATAAGATTGACAGCACACGTGTCAAAAATACTAACTAGAATTGTACAAAGACGAAAATAAAAACGACCTGCAGAAATACTAGGACAAGATCAATTTGGGTTTAGGCAAAACAAGGGCCTAGGGCAGGCTATTTTAGCTATCAGGATGATAATAGAGAAAACAATAGAAAAAGGGGAAAGCGTGTATATAGGGTTTGTAGATCTGGAAAAAGCATTCGACAATGTAAAATAGAATAAAATGTTTGAGATATTCAAAAGCTTGGAGTGAGTTTTAGGGATAGACGGATGGTACATACCTTATACAAAGAGCAAGCAATGGGTAATAGAATTAGAGCAGGAACGCAGAGAAGTAAATACTACGAAACGTGTGAGACAAGGATTTGCCCTATCTCCATTAATTTTTAACCTGTACATCAAAGAGGCAACGAATACTGTCAAATGCAGGAAGACATTTGCAATTACTATGCTGGGACAAAAATTGAAGTGCTTATATTTGCTGATGATATAGCGGTATTAGCATCTAGCAAAGAAGAGTTAGAAGCTGCTCTTAATGAAAATGTAAAGAGTTGTTACAGAGAGATACAGTGTGAAAATGAACAAAAATATAGCTAAAGTACTAGTATGCAAAGGAGGGGAAAATAAATCAAAAAGAAGAATATAAACACGTAACAAAGACTTACAAGAGGTTAAAGATTTCTGCTATTTAGAAAGCCAAATAACACGAGATGGAAGAACGCAAAAGATATAAAACAAAAATTAGCACAAGGTCGTGCTACATTTAACAAGAAAAAACAACTGCTGTGTTCAAAGACGACAAACATAGAAACAAGGAAAAGATTGCATGCGTGGAGCACAGCACTGTACGGTTGTAAAACCTGGACAATAGCAGAAGCGAGCAGGAAAAAGATAGGAGCCTTTGAAATGTGGTGCTACAGACGTATGATGAAGATATCATGAACAGACAAATTTAAGAACAAGGAGGTACTAGAAATAGTAGAACAAAGAAATATATAAAAAACAGTAAAAAATAGGAGAGACAGAATGATAGAATACATACTAAGGCATGAGGAAATAGTGCGGAATATTTTAGAAGCAGAGATAGGTAAAAGAAGAAGTATAGGTAGAACTAGGTTAAACTACTGCCACAGATAGTGAAAAATGTAGGCTGTGGGAATTTCAAGGAATTATGTAGGCTAGCTCAGAATAGAAATAAGTTGAGGTACGCGTCCAACCAGTTTCAAGACGAAAAAAATAATTGCACTTAATCCTGATGATTATTATAAACAACTACAGGTGTTGACTTTGAAACATGTTCAACTAATGTTGATTGTGCGAAAAGGTATATTGGAACACTTTTAATTCGGCAAATGTTCGAGTGTTGGGGGATCTTGATAGCCGCAGGCTGCTTTACCCCCTTCACATACCACTGAATATCGGGGAGATAGGTTATATATTTGTAAAACAATAGAAGGGGAACCCAACTGCATCTATCAAAAAAGGGCAGCGGCTATGTTCAAAGAATAGAAACAAAAAGAAAACTGATGAAGGCATATGTAGAAAACAAAAGAAAAATAGGAGAAATGGAAGAGCCGGATACGTTCTAATGTATTTTTGGAGAATAGTATGGAATATATTACAAACAGAGACAGGAAAAATAGGAGGAGGTAGGCCTAGATCAGATATTGTACGTAAATAGTGAAAGATGCAGACTATGGAAATGTGTCAGTTAGCTCAGAATAGGAAACAATGAGAGGACACGTCTAACCTGTTCCAAAACTGAAAACCAAATGAAGATGGGTGAATATTACCATTGTGAAAATAATAGTCTCATAAATTGCAAATGTTTCTATTAACTTAAAATCTTTCTTTTTCAGAACATAAACAAAGGTATCTTCTACATTTTTCTATATATAAAAAAATTAATCATAAAAACATTCTCTTGTTTAAATATATTATTTCGTTTACATTTATGACCACAGCTGTATTAAATCTATTATGGATGTGCTACATTAAAGTGTCACGATGCATTTTCAGATAAGCACTGTAACTACATGTACAAATTTAAGATAAGCAATTTTCAAAAGTTTTCAGTGATACATAACTGTTCGATTTTATGACAGTATTAAATAAACTTTATCAAAGATAATGATGCACTTTCATGCAGTGATATAAAAATTGTGAAAGATATTGTTGTTATATCTTACGACAATGTGATAAGCTTTATAAAAAACATAAGTATGTATTTTTAATACGGTATCATATTTAAAAAAACAAAAGCATAACTGTTACATCTTATGACAGCCATCATAAACTTTATAAAAATACTGTTAGATTTTATAACGGCACATATTAAACGCTTTAAAAAAATATAACCGCATTTTTTAATACAAACATACGAAAACTGTAGATTATTACTTATAGATTTTTTGACAATACTTAATAAACTTTGTATTGGGATCTTTTTACCGCACGCCAATGATTGGTTTTGTTGAACACACTCCTAACCTCCTAATAGATACTTTGGGATATGCCGTGTTGAGGAATGGTCGTTACCTTCCTCGTTGCTGTATTATGCATTATCTGATTGTTGTTGAGTCCTTAATATACGTAGGTTACTGTATACTTTTGATTTATATTAAAGTCCTGAGATTGAGATACAAATACATATTAATTCGATATTTAAGTGTACAACGCGTATTAGTAATAAACCTCCCCCGTCCCGTTAAACTGACTGCCCTACATATAGCCTCGAATAACATTACGTGAAGCTTCGAAAAGTAAGTGTACTAGTAATAAAACCTATTGCTTGTAAAGTTAAAATTTTTGTGATTTTGTGGATGTTCTTTCAAGTTTTGTACGTGTGTTACTGCCGCAAGGAATTATTAAGGATTTTCCGTAAGCTTATCAGTGGATCATTGCATTTATCCTAGAAATTATTTGTTTTGATCTGCTCTTGAAAAATTCAGCTGTTTATTATCATACAAACTTACGAACAGGTTTGATTCGTCTTTTGTTTACGTTGCTCAGAATCGCTGGTTTTGTTTTGAAATATTGTAACAGTTTTATTTTCGAGTTGGTAAACCTCTTCATTAAAGGTACAAAAATAATAAAACACATTTATTAAGTAAAGTCGTAATACGTTTAACAATTAAATTATTACATTGAAACAGTATCTAGACTCGTTAGTCTATTTGTTTTGGATGTCGGTGTATTCCAGAGCCAGTCGCAAAGACGCTTAGAGGTGTGACAACCTCCCCCTTGGACCCTCCGATCGTCCGAGAGCGCGTGATAGGCACTCGGCCATAGGTAGAAGGTAAAGCAGGATGTATACGAGGACGATGGCCAGTGACCTGCGGGTCGGTTTGAATGAGTGAGCACATTCTTAGAATAACGGTTGGTAAAGTATACACTTTATTATCTTGTTTAATTTGAAAAATTTGTTTAGCGCAACAAAATTTAGGCGATGAGAATCTAAACGACATGAATGTATGCAACAAAATTTAGGCAATGAGAATCTAAACGACATGAATGTGTGCAACAAAATTTAGGTGATAAGAACTTAATTTACAATTTACGATGCAGTTGTACTTTGAATACGAGAATCTACGTTAAGAAAACCACTTCATTTTACCATGTGTATTTAGAGGATGGAATGCTGATCTAATTAATAGAAGATCGTTTGTTGCTCCGAGCCGAGATGCTACGTTGATAGAATGTAAGCAGTAAATGCCGCATGGCGATGCACTTCCTAATCCTGTCTTGGAAAGCAGTTTTGTTTGGTTCGTAGTAGATTTAAGAAATTCCTTTGTGTTTCATTCAGGAAGCACGCTATTTTGTTTCGATGTGTAGAATTGCGTAATTGTTATTTGCTTCAACTATTGCTAAGCTGGAGTTCCCAGTATTAAATTTAAAATTCACTCACTTGATTTTGTAAGAATATAATCTGTTAATTACAATAGCAGGTGTAATTATATCATTTGTTTGTTTGAAATATGTTGTTGACACATGTATCCGTGATGGCAGATGCTTAACACTGCGTCACTACCGACTTTGAAAACAAGAATATTTTTGTGAACATTTTCATTTTAAACTGAAATTAGTACTTCGAACTTAAAGAGAAAAATTTGTATTTTAATTTCTATAATGTAATTAACCTAAACAGATCTGAGTGGGTTAGAAAATATTGGTGTAACAAGTTACACTTTGTTGTAATGTGTTTGATCATGAATAGGGTTGATAAACCTTATGTTAAATTTACAAAGTAATTCAAGTAACTTTTTTTATTTTTGTTGCATTGAATTTTATTTAAAGATAAACAGATTCTTTCGAGTAAATTATTAATCCAAGCTTAAAGTTTTTTTATTTTGATCAAGTGTGATCAAACCTAACCACCGAAATTTAATATCTTTAAGAGTTGTATTTTGATACCACCCTTATATAGAAAATATTTTTTTATATTTCTTTAGGTATATTTGCGGGACACAAACAGTGCTCCCATTCTATGTTGATTTAATTATTTTACTTTCTTACAGGAACAGCGTCTTATTCTGTTAGGACAGTTTTTTTGGCAGCGAAGGCGGTCTTTTTTTCTTTGGGTCTCCACGTCCGCCCTTAGAAATATGCCATGCCATTAACGTGAATCAATCCGGACTTGGTGGCGCCTATTTGTTTTAGTTTGAGTATGATCCCCCAACAGATTTCGACTTACCCCCCCATTGCTCATAGCTCTACCCAAAGAATAGACCCCTAGTTACGTCGGAAGACTTTGTTTTGCTGACCCCCAACTTCTAGAGTCAGTTATAGGTATTAAGAAGAGAACGCTAGTTAAGCCCAATTAAGGAAAAATGTAACACTGACGCTGGCAACGTTTGGGGCTTGTCATGACAAAAAGAAAAAGAACGTTCCAATATTATATTATTAGCGCATCATTGGGAAGGACAATAATTATATTCTGAACTTTTGCTAGGAATATTTATATTATACGCATGAAATACTATATTGAATGCATTGGACTATTGTTTTGTTTGTATACAGTGCATAAAAAACACTACGGTGTAAAATTTGTTCTGCCTATGTATGTCATGTTGCATTCGGGGCAGTATAGTTTGTATATGTCACTTTTTGATAGGTCTGGGATTGTGTCTTTGATGTTGTTTATGCATGAGTTTAAGTTTGAGATGGGTGTGTAGGTTAGTTTTATTATCAGGTATGAAGTTTTTTAGGATTTTTGTGTTTTTGTTTATGTTGTTGTTAATGAATGGTATGCTGATGAATTTTTGGTTGGTTTCTTGGGTGTTATTCGGATATGCTAAAACAAAATAATATAAACAATACTGACATCGACAACTACATTATGGTACTTACAATATGCTTACATTATAATTTGAATAACGGTCGCTATATTTGCGGCCACGTCCCCAATGCTCCACCCGGAGGTACTACATTGAACACAATATGCTTACAACAAGATTTCTTCTTATTCAAAGAAAACTATTATTCCCAACCAAACGAATTAACAATGGACAACAACCTCTCCTCTTTACTCGCTGACAGCAACATCGACAGCTTAGAAACAAAAATCATAATACCAAACTACAAAGACATATACAAATGGTTCAGATACATAGATGATTGTCTAATCTTCCTCAACGGCAACCACAATAACGCCAACACACTTCCAATAAAACTAAACAACATAAACTCCAAAATCTAATTCACAATAGAACACGAACAAAACAACTCCATCAACTATCTAGACCTCAAAATCACAAAAAGCAACAACTCTAAATTCAGCATCTACCGAACAGCAACACAAACCGATCACACATTACACGGAATATCATCCCATCACATCGAAAACAAAATGGCAGCATTTCACAATTACATAAACACACTCATCAACGCTCCATTCGACAAAGAAAACTTCCTCAAAGAAAAAGAACTACTAGAATACATAGCCACAAAAAACCGGATTCAACCCAAAAGTCATTGAATCCATCGTCAAAAAAAAAAATTAGCCAAGAGAGAGTCGAGCTCGCACTATTAGGGTTCCGTAGCAATACTACTGTGAGCAATCAATTAACCAAATTAACCTTTTTCTTTATTTCTTATATATATTTAAATCTTATCCAAATTTGATTGTCATAACTGTAAAATGAATAAATTGTCCCACATGTGATTAAAAATTTTTTCCCAGCAACTACTACACTGTCAAAAAACCTGCAGTTTTCTAATAATTTATGACTCAATAACTACTATCCTTATTAAAATCAAAATTTTAGCTTTGGTCATTTTTGGCACATTTCAAGCTATATCATAAAGATTACTGGACCAAAAATTATAGAAAAAATATTTTTAGAAGCATTTTAGAATCCTCTTTCAAATGATACCTCACACGACATATTTATTAAAACTTTTTTTCTTTTGACCGGATTAACCCCGTCATTTTAATCTAAAAATACTTTTTTTCTATTTTGTGACTGTCAATATATGTGCACGCCATAAAGACCTAGCATTGTGTCAAATTTCAAATTCGTACGATATATTGTTCTCAAGGAAAGCCTCTGTGACAGACGGACGGACGGACACGAGAGTGATCTTATAAAGGTTCCGTTATACCTTATAAGGTACGGAACCCTAACAACAGATTAAAAAACTAAAGTAAGAAGCATACCCGAACAACAACCAAGCAACCAACCAAAATTTCATCAGCATAACATTCTTTAACAACAACATAAAAAAACATACAAAAATCTTTTAAAAATCTATTCCTGACATAAAGCTAACCTACAAGAGCAACTCAAACCTAAAGTCATACATAAACAACACCAAAGACATAATCCCACACCTATCAAAAATTGACATATACAAACTATGCTGCCCTGAATGCAACATGATATGCATAGGCAGAGCATTCAGAAACCTCGAGACAAGAACAATCAGCTTTCGGCCACCACATTCACAAAAAACCACAAATTCGACCAAAACAAAGACACAATAATTCTACTTCATATCACCTCAAAAAACCTCACAAGACTTGACCTAACAGAAGAATTAGAAATCAGCAACCACAAATAAAACAACACAAAACTATGTAACTTCTGAAACCTAAATTCAATAACTACTACCCACTATTCAAACGACTATAATCATCCACAACCACACCATCAATCAAAGAAAAGTTGATGTATGATATCCATGGTTTTGAATTACTTCATTCATATAATCAATGTTACACTCATATACATCATTTCATGAGTATAAGGTATCTTTTAAAACATTTTATTGTATTAATTTAATGTGTAGCTCCACACTGATAATGATTTATTCTTAAGTCGAAAGCGCTCTGTATATTG
This sequence comes from Platerodrilus igneus, assembly GCA_036346225.1. NCBI lineage: Eukaryota > Metazoa > Arthropoda > Insecta > Coleoptera > Lycidae > Platerodrilus > Platerodrilus igneus. Next base: position 684,706 of record JARFIW010000273.1, read on the forward strand.
AATAAATATTCAAAACTGCACGTATACACAAAATACCAACAATTAATTAAAAATGATCTTATTTTTGTAATCCCTTAATTTATTTGTTGTACATAGTTTGGACTATTTTGTAAGTAAAAGTAGTCGCTCAGAAACGTATTTCTAAGAGGTCCTTAGTATGATAATTTAATATTGGATAGAGAATAATTACAATATTTACAAGAACGACTCCTTAATGATGAAATTAACAAAATATAGTAGAGGTTGTAGCAATCGCTTAAAAAGATTCTCAAATACTACCTCATGCTGTATAATGAGAAACACATTAGCACTTGTATCATGCACCGCCACCATTATGTAATATACCATTCGCAGACATAGCTTTTATCGCAGGGGACGCTTACAAGGATTACGTTCCAAGGGACTTTTCTTTCTTCTAAAAATATTAAAAAGCAAACATTACAAATTGAAAACGATTTTTCGAGCTGAACGTTGTACCGCAGATAAATAAGCTTCGTTGAATAGTATATATGCGACGACGACCGACGGTTGCTACCGCCCTTAAAAACATTAAGCCCATAATGGTCTGCAATTTACCACACTTTCGTTCCCTTTTATTTCCAAGTAGCACTGTGAATGCAAATCTTTAGCTTCGTAAACGTTAAAGCAAATTGATTGACCCGAAGGCTATTCGGATTCAGACACGCACAATACTACACGGTTGAATTTTTTTGCAAGTAATAGGCTACATGCGGAGAGTTAATTTATAAGGAATGAATGGTTCTAACAAAAACATATATCTTCTACAAGGTTAGGGTGATGTCTGCACTATCATTATGGCTCAAGAATTGAACGTTAATACAAAAGATAATGGTTTAAGGATATTCGTGGTATTTCTAAAACATTTCACATTCATTTTATGAACAATGGGCATAATAATCATACTTAAAAGTGATATGACAATTTGAGTTTAAATTTATAAATTTAATTTACATTCCTAATCGTGCAAATTCCTTTAAACTTGGTATCCTCACTTTTTGTTAAAAATATTTCTAGTATCAACCTTACACGTGATATTCCCATGCTCCACCCGAAGGTACTACATTGATCATGAAGTGATTTTTTTTCCTGAAAAATTTTGAATTTTGCCGAACTCTTGCTGTTCTAAGCAATGTAGGGATCTTTAACGTGCGTGAGAACACTCACACACGGGACATCCATTATACGTTTTATCCGAACGTGGGCGTATTTTTATGAAAAATGCTCGCCTAACATTTTTCAAGCAGACCGTCTCGGGATTTAAACCCGGGATCTTGGGCATAGTAGTCACACGTATACCAACTACACCACGAATCCGCCCTCTAGTATCAACCATTCGTTCTACAGTACAACGTATTGGAAGCTATTGTTAGTACAAAGTCGAATAGATCATATGTTCATCGACGGTGACAAATGTGAAGGGTCAATGGGGACAAATGCTTAGGGGCCTGCGCTCACAGGGAGTCCGGTTCCACATTAATTAATTAAAAAACTGAAGTTTAAAAATATTCCAATGACAAAAAACAAGTTCTTATATTTAAAAAAAAATAAAAGAAAACTCAAGAAAAGGCGCGTATCAATGTGCAAAAAGAATGATGAATTTAGCGTAGTTGTAAACATCGACGGTTATAGCGCGGCTAATGAGGACGATAGTGCGGCAAATTCGTCGAGAACCGCTGTAGAAGTGACTCACCTCTCCAACCCTTGTCGCAAACATCCGCACTAAGTGACAGGTTGTAACCTGAACGTCAAGTCAGTGGTTTGTGGATAGGAACATATTTTAGTATACATTGCGTTTCCAGCACGCATGTTTTAGTGTTGTATCGTTTTTGTGTTGTTGGTGTTGTACAATTGAGTGTTTTTGTAAATTAAAAAAAAAATAAAGTTGTTATTAAATCAATTAAATGCTCTCTGCTTAACAGCCCTGCCGCAAGGTTGTCGATTGCCTAGGTGCAAGAGCAGAAAGTGGCGCCCCTTACTGTTTTTATTACCCTAATTTGGCAATATTTTTCAGAAGTGGTTTTTATTAAACAATTTATCTACCAAAGAAATCCGTCATTTGAAAAAATAGCTATATTAAACTCTATATTTTTGAAGTACGATTTCGGCACTCGTAGACAAATGTTATCCAAAACCACCGCAAGTGCAGCTTACGAGCCGCGACGGCGTCAGAGATATGTGTACACTCCACTACTCAATTGAAATCAATGTATTTCATATCGCACTTACGGTGTCGCACACCCAAACACCGGACGTGTGTACCGAATCTAAACGTTCAACAAATAATAGAGAAAATTATCAGAAACTAAAAATTAGACAAATAAATAGCAAATTCAATTTTCATCTATGTATGGTATCAGTTACTAACAATAGTTTTTGTGATTCAGATAGATAACAGTAATAACACAAAAAATAAAAACCAAAAATCATAGATATAATACGTAACAAAAAATATAAACTTTAAGTATATTATAGTAACAAACTAAACTAAAAACGTAGCTTTACCAAACTTACTTTTTAAATGTCGATAGACTACGTATGATCAAAAATCCATTTTTCCTGCTTTTTACCATTGCAAATTCTCTTATCACATCATCATAATCGATTTTTTCTACTAAGTCATGTTTTATAGCTAATATAGCTAAATTCGAGAGCCTTTCTTGTCCCATTGTACTCCTCGTGTAATTTTTAATAATTTTTAATTTCGAAAACGATCTTTCTCCAGATGCAGCAGTCACTGGTAAAGTCAGATTAATTCTTAAAACTACTGCTAAATTAGGAAACGGAGATACGAGGTCATTTGCAATGAGAAATTGTAAAACATTCAATGGCTGAAACGATGTCAATGAAAAATCTGTTAATGTTTTCAGTTCTGAAATGAGTTCTGAACCGTTAATATCACGTTCGTTCCTGGAATCGTTTGTAAGTTTTTAGACTAAGTTAGTACAACATTTTAATAGATCGTCATCACTGTAGGTATTAAAATTTAACAAAAATTCAAATGTGTCATCAAAGCTTTTTAAATCGGCGAATCTATTTTGAAGGCACGTAAGTGTTTGATCAATTATTGTATAAAAGAAGTTTACTTTAAAATTTTCCTTTGGCTCTTCACACGTTTCATCTTGGTGTTCGTAGTCAAAATTGTTCGGTTTTCTACGAATACCAACTGCTTGGATACTTGGAAAATTTAAATCAGCTTCAAATATTTTAGCAATGATTTTGGCTTTCCTTAAGATATTTTCAATACTTGTAATATTTACATAATCAACCGTCCGTCGTGGAACTGTGAAGACCAGTCGAGACGGTTAATTAAGTCCAGGCAGACTAAAACTCAGCGGCGTAGGTCGTGGTTCAAACTCATAACTAAAACCTTGCTTGTACTTACCAATTATGCAATATGAAGAAAAATCATCAATTTATAATAAGCATGGGCGCCAATCAGCGGAAAACCACTGATACCTAATAAAAGTAATCATGAAATAAACTTCATAGTTTAGAAAAAAGAAATAACATTTTATTATACCATCGACTGTCAGGAAAAGCATATATAAACAAATATATAAACAGTCTTGACTCGAAATGAGATAAGGCCTACAGAGCCCACTATTCCGACATAAAATAAACGTAATTCTATCTAACCTAATTGTTATCTAGGGACGTGCACGTCGTCACGTATACCTAACCTTAGCCTAACTATGATTAACTTAATACCTTTAATTAATTTAGCAAAAGCACTAATAAGATTGCATATCCTATTTTTAATTGTTTACAGATTACTTGTTTTACAAGCAACTATGCTAATTGATAAAACAGAACTAAAAATTCCAAATAGACGCAATACCACACCTTATCAAATGTCTGCATCAGCGTTTAATACAAAAAAGTACAAAATCTATTTTAAAAATTATACTAATAAAATTAATATTGTGCACAGATGCAATATATTACAAAAAAGTATTTGTAAGTATAGTATAAAAGCGAAACGTTATTTATACAAATATATTAATGCTGTACATCTTGTGTTAAACCATTTCTTACTTTTACAAAGAAAAACAACAATGAAAAGTCTTTGTAACCAACCATTTGTAAATATTCATAACACAAAACAACAAAATAACTTCGCGGAAACGTTGTTCATAAAGAAGTAACAATTATTTGACAGGCCGATAATGTATGTACACGGAACCCAGAATTTATACTCAGATTAACTCGTTACAATTCAATAATGGTCTACATAAATCGATGTAGTATCAGGAGGAAATTTATATCAAAGTGTTACTTGCATTATTAAAAATAAATGTCCTTTCAAACAAAATAAGTACTTACGTGTTCTAAGCAACACTCAAACACGTCTACACCCAAAGACACACATAAAAAAAAAACCTGGAATCATGGCCGTTTCTTTCCATCTCACCACATTCCTGCAAACCCCTAATCAATTCGTCCGGCCCTGCGGCCGCATCATATGTTTTAAATACCAGAAACTAAACCCTCTCAATACATTGTATTGTAAATATTATGCGATCCCAGGTACCGTAGATGTAAAACGAAAGCTTTTTAAAATATAGAAGAATTCGCTTCTATGAGGTTATTCCACCACGGTCTATGCAGGCTTTGTAAAACGTACATATAATTCCACCACGATTCGTGAAATATACAAGTGATAATTAAATTGTGTCAACTATTAATACTATAAGAATTGGTACGCAGTAGCGTAACATTATATAAAAAATAATTATAAAATTTATGCTCAACAAAGCGATTGAAAATCGGGTTGTTACATACTGTGATCGGGTCTATAGTTTTTCACAAAGTCCATTAAACTTTTAAGTTGGTTGGAACATTCTGTTACGTTCAATTTTGGGGCTTGGAGAATTTGACTAACAACATTTATTTTACATAAAATATCAAGCCAGATTAGCACTGAACAGATAAATTTGAAATTCGGAATGTTCAATGCTAATGAGTAAGCCTTGTGTTGAGTATCACCATCAAAATTTTGGTGATTATTAATCTCTATTAGTGCTTCAAAGATGTTTGGTAAATAAAGCCTTAATGGAGTTACGGAATCTATTCTACTAGACCACCTTGTATCATTTAAAGCCTTAATATTTAAATTAGGCACATGCCTCTTGATTATGTCCCACCGTTTTGTAGAGATTGAGAAGAAAACAGATTTCTTGTATAATATCAAAAAAGGTTGTTGTTTTAGAAGATACTTTGGCCGCATCCTTGACAACCAAATTTAAGGTATGAGTGGAACAAGGAACAAAAAAGGCCCTAGAATTGATGTCCAATATTTTTTTTACAACCAAAATTTTTTCCTTCCATGTTGCTCCCATTATCATATCCCTGTCCACGCAAACATTGAATATCTAAATCCAAATCGTCAAGCAGTTTAAATATAAATTTAAATAAACCTTCACCTGTTGTATCGATTATGGGAAGAAAAGCTACAAAACTGTCCATTATTTCAACTTTGAGTGTTTCTTTGTTGAAATAAGTATATCTAAAGATAATACAAACTTGCCCAGAATGACTGGTATCGAGAGTGTAATCTAAGATTGTAGAAAAATATTTTGAGAGCCTTACCTTTTCTAGAATTTTGTTAAAAACTTTTTTAGCAAGCAATCCAAGCAGCTCGTTTTGAGTTTGATTCGCTAGGTAATGAACAATTTTTTTATCAGAGTTTTGAAATTGCTGAACACGATTTACATGTTGGCGCATCACAGGATCAAATGATGCAATCATTTCGGCGACTTAAAAAATTGCCATTTTTATGTTCAAATAATTTTTTTGATATTCCCCGAAAAGCTAGACATTGCTGAGATGAAAATTTGATAATAGCAACGATCCTTGGTAATAAATTATACCAATACATTTTTCAGACTAATACGTAAACTAACAGAATTTTGTTTTACCTAATTTGAGCATTTTTCGCAGGTTAAACTATAGCTTAATGTTATTATTGTGAGAAACACATGTCTTTGGAACAGAGATACAAAGCCATAAAATGGGAAATTATTCGGAAATGTACGAAAGCTAAAGAGCAATGGATTGATGAATAGTGTAAAGAGGTACAAACTAAAATGGGAATAGGAAAGACAGACGAAGCATACAAACTAATTAGGAATATAAAAGCGTATAGCAAAAATAAAAGGTGCGCAAAAGGAAACGTCTTTATACAAAATGTTGAGAAAGTAGCTAGATGATAAGAATATATAGCGAATTTATATGCAGGAAAGGAACTAACAACACTAGAATAGGAAGTAGACAGTGAAAACGAAGACTTGCGATATCCTATATTTAAAGATGAGTTTGAATTAGCATTAAAAGGCCTAAAAAATGCTAAAGCACCAGGTATAGATTAGGTGCAAGCAGAAACTCTAAAAGTCGCTGAACAAGCAGTAACTAACAGATCATCTTTTACAACTTGTATGCTATATGTATGAGACAGACGACATACCCAAAGATTGTAACAAAATTTTTGTTACATTTCATATCTCTGAAGGAAAAACAGTTCTAACTGGTATTATTTTGCGAATCTGTCATTTAGCGTATAATCGTTAATTAATTTAATGTACTATAAAGAAGAACAACTGTTTCCGTTTATATTATTTTTACCTATAAAGAGTATTTAATGGAGACTCCTATACTCTAGATATCGTGAATACCTTGAACGTGACTTGAGTTGCATAAATTACAGGCGTTCTAGCGTCCACTAGAGCATTTGTTAAACATAACGCCTGCGCGAAAATGACGCGAGGGTTAAGAGCGTTGGCAAATAGAGAATACGGCCATCTTGCAAGCAACCACGGGTACGTAGACTTCACTTCCGAACATGGTGAATTCCGCTTGTAAGTGGGAGCTAAGGATAGCTCTAGAAGAATGGTAGGGCTGCTTGGTTGTTGCGTGGAGGCTTCACGGAGAGCTCTCGTGTAAGCCGCCCAGTCAACTCAAAGCAACAGCTACAACACGTGGTGAGAAATCCATTAGTGGTAAGCACCGTGTAATTAATTAGCCGTGTTTAATACTAATACTTGATTCAATCCCTTTAGCAAAATTTGAGGAACACGCTAAACAATGGAAGTAGATTTTGGTCGAGTATTGTGAAATTAGTTGTTTTAAAGCGTCCGAGGAATTATGATTAATGCAAGCATGTTTTGTATCTTTCGGAATATCAAACAGATGGAAAGCGATGCGGCCGAGTTCATCTATTACGTTCGTCAACATCGCAGCTGTAGAACTAAATCTACCAGGTACTTATAAATCTTTTTGCTTAAAATTAATTTCGTGTGCTAAATAAGGTTAAGGTTCTAATTTACTCTTTATTAAATCATGGGAAACCTTCGTTATATAACATAAATTTCAAGTTTGTTTGCTAAAAGTGTTTATGCCTATATACCACGTAAAAATTTAGTTTGGAAGTATAACCTAAAATTTAATAAGTCAAATATTTTTCATTCGGAACTAGATTGCTTTATAAGAGAAATTTTTTTTAATCTTTAGATGCTTTAAAAGTTGTTATTCAAAGTGCTTTTATGATGCACATGTCAGGGGATAAAAATATGTATAAAGTCCACCTTTGGATGAAAGGTGTTTTCTAGCAATTTGTTGTAATTAGTAGAATAACTAAGCTGCTTTTGACATATGTTGAACTGACTTGTATTATTTTCATGCTTAAACCATATGAACTGTTTATGTAACAAGTTCCTTAGATAAAAATCTTGTAAGCCAGAACAGATCTGTTTTATGGATGTTTAAGAAACTAAACTGTATTAAATAACTTATAAATGCTAATACCTCTCTGTGCAGAGAAGTATATTCAGAAACTTCTATAACTTACTTAATGTTGATAATTTTGATTATAGAGGAACACTCTAAGAAAGTTTTAAAGCTTATTATATATTGATTAATAAATTTTAGTTACAAGTAATTTTTGCAACAAAAGAGAATCATATTTCAATTAAACTTTGAATTGATACCTTTGTCTTTTTATTTCACTTATTGAACTTAACATTGCTCAAATTAGATCAGCAAAATTTTGAATGTGGAAAAAGTTGATACAGTACCAGGTAATAGAAACAGAATAAGTAATTTCCAGTAGAGTATTTTCTCATAGGTAAGGTGTTATTAAGGTTTTAAATTCAGGCCAATCGATCTATAAGGCTCGAAATATTTTGTTATTGTGAGGCACAAACAGTGTCTTATATATTATTTTTTTTGTGTGACATCTTCTTGCAGGTCCGACATCGCGGAAGCTGGTGCAGAGGTCCAAGAGGTTTCCAGAGGTATTGTTTATTGTGGTTTGTAAGTTTTTTTGATAATCATTATATCCTATAGGTTTCTGCGTCTTCCTGTAGGATACTTTAGTTTTGCTTATTGTCTATATAGATGCAGTGGCGTCCATTTACCTTTTTTTGTTCCCGTTTGTAGTCGAGCCTACCATATACCCACGCCCAAACTCATTGCTCACCCATGGGGTAATTCCCAGACTAGACCGCGAATATAGTAAAGAAGGGCTTTACACCTTATGACAAACCAATTAGAAAAAAAAACTAGTAACATTTCACTAGCGCCCAACCAACGTGGAGCGTGCAGTAGAGAAAAGCTTCATTTACAATTTACATTTCAAGATTTCAAACGTAGCATTATAATCACTATACCAAAAAAGAGAGGTGCGGATAGAAGTCAAAATTTTCAAACAATAAGGTTGACAACACATGTCAAAAATATCGACTAGAATTGTACAAAGACGGATGGAAAAATGAGCTGAAGAAGTACTAGGAGAAGATCAATTTGGGTTTAGGCGAAACAGGGGAACACGTGAGCGTATTTTAGATTTGAGGGTGATAATGGAGAAGACAATAGAAAACGGAGAAAGCGTGTATATAGAATTTGTTGATCTGGAAAAAGCATTCGACAATGTAAAATAAAAAAATATGTTCGAAATACTCAAAAAGATTGGAATGAATTTAGGAATAGACGAATAGTACATATCTTATCCAAAGAGCAAACAGTTGTAATAGAATTAGAGCAGGAACGTAGAGAAGTAAATATTAGAAAAAGAGTAAGACAGAGATGTGACCTATCACCATTAATTTTTAACTTATATATCGAAGAGACACCGAATACCGTCAAATACAGAAAGACATTTGGAATCACTATGCAGCGACAAACGATTGATATGCTTAGATTGGCAGATGATATAGATATAGCGGTATTAGCATCTAGCAAGAAAGAGTTAGAAGCAGCTCTTAGTGAAATGAAAATCAACAAAAGTAAAACTAAAAGAGGGGAACATAAATCTAAAACTAGAATACAAATAGGTAACGAAAACTTACAGGAGTTTAAGGATTTTTGCTACCTAGGAATCCAAATAACGCAAGTTGAGAAGAGCGCAAAAGACATAACACAAAGACTAGTACAAATTCGTGCTACATTTAACAAGAAAAGGCAATTACTGTGTTCAAAGACAACAAACATAGAAACAAAGAAAAGTTTGCTGAAAGCATATGAGTGGAGCACAGTACTGTACAGTTGTGAAACTTGGTCAGTAGGAGATGCGTACAGGAAAAGGATAGAAGCATTTGAAATGTGGTGCTACAGACGTAAGATGAAGATATCATGGACAGACAACGTTAAAATCAAAGAGGTTATAGTAATGGTAGGAGAAGAAGGAAATATGTGGAAAACAAAAAATAGTATTAATAGGATGATAGACCACATACTAAGGCACGAGGAAATAGTGCAGAATATATTAGAAACAGAGATAGGAAAAAAGAGAGGTAGAGGTAGACCTAGGTAAGTCTATTGCACACAGATATTCAAGATGTAGGGTGTGGGAATTTCAGGAAAATGTGTAGGTTAGCTCAGAGTAGAAATCAATTAAGGTACGCGTCCAACCAATTCCAAGACGGAAAACCTTATGACGAAAAACAAATAATTGTACTTAAACCAAATGGTTTTGCAATATTCTTAACTAATGTTAACTGTATGAAAGAGTATACTGAAGAACTATTAATTCGGAAAATGTCTGTGTTGGGAGATCTTGGTAGCCGTCAGGTTGCTTAAGCACCCTCACATACCACTGAAAATCGGTGAAATAGGGCATATATTTAGAAAACAATAGAAGGAGAACCAAGCTGTATCTACGCTGTAGGAATGTTAGAGAACTGTGTAGGCTAGCTCAGAATAGAAGTCAGTAGAGGCAGGCGTCCAACCAGTTCCAAAACGGACAACCTAATGAAAAAATAATTGCACTTAAACCTGATGATTACAGTAAATAAATGCAGGTGTTGGTTTTGCAATATTTTCAACTAATCTTGATTGTGCGAAAGGATTTATTGGAAAACTATTAATTCGACAAATCTTTGCATTAGGAGATCTTGGTAGCCACAGGATGCTTAACCCCCTTCACATACCAATGAATATCGATGAAATAGGGTATATACATTTATAAAATAATAGAAGAGGAACCGAACTATATCTAACAAGAGAGAACAACGGCTATGTTCGAAGACAACAAACATAGAAATAAAAAAAAATTTAGAATCATATGTGTAGAGCACAGCATTGTAGAGCTATAAAATAGGAACAGTAGTAGAAGCAGACAGGACAAGGTAGAAATTATTTGGAATATTATGCTTCAGATGTATGATGATGATAGCATGAACAGACAAAGTTAATAACAAGAATGTTATAGAAATAGTAAGGGAATAAAGATAACTGTCGGAAACAAAAAAAAATAGGAGAAATAGAAGAGGAGGATACGTTCTCAGGCCTTTTTGGGGAATAGTGCTAGCTATATAATAAGCAGATATAGGAAAAAAAGAGGTAAATGTCGACCTAGATCAGACTATTGCACGCAGATAGTAAAAGATGAAAACTGTGGAATTTAATTTCAGGGAAATTAGATTACTGGGCGGTTTTCTATTTCTATAGCTTTGCGGATTATTCGCAAGATGTAGTACGAATTTTAGCTAGCGTTTTGGTATTCTTGAAGTCGGTGTTATGTCCTGTAGTGCTAACTGCTGGCCTAATGATTTCGTTTTTTCGGTCTTTATTACGTTTTTATGTTTTTCCTGTATAACACTAATTCTTCTGTTTGTCTGCCCAATGTAAGAATTGTTGCAGTCAGAGGGAATGATATTACATAGACTCCTTGGTCTTCTAATGGTATCTGGTCTTTGTGATTCCCAAGAATTGCACTAATTTTTCTATGAGTGTTGAATATAGTAGCTATTTCGTGTTTCCGTAGAACTCTGCTGCTGGTTTTATTTGTTATCCGTTCAATCTGTGGCGAATATGCTGTAGTTAGTGATAACTCCGGTTATGATATAGGTTTGCTAGCTATTAGTAACCTCTGAATAGTTTGATGTAGAGTATCCATTCTTCAGGAGTGGTGTTCGTAGATTTTCTATTTTCTCTTGTTTATTTGCATCATCTACCAATCTTGGGGACAATAAAACTAAGGTTTTCACAACAGAATAGAGTTGTGTCAAGTGATGATGTAACTTTTATTTTATTTTTCGATGTATACTGTTGAGTTGTTCCCTTCCATGTGTTCATATTGTAAACGTATTGTTAACATATCTCAGTCATAATTTAGGTTTATATATTGCAGTGTATTGCACGTATCTCAATATCTTCAATGAATAAGTTAGCAATCATTGGTGACAATGGTGATCCCATATGTGTTCCTTCAACTAGTCCGCGGCGTTGTTTGTTGAATGCAAAATCTGTGTTGTTGTGACAATGCTGTGTTATGTCGATGATACAGTCTTCAAAGTTTTATTTCTCTTTCAAAAGGATCAGTGTCTCGTCTATTGGCACGTTAGAGAACATGAACGTACTAGTAGATTTTGCGTTTGGACTCTTTCGGCACTGGACAGGTGAATAAAAGTTCAACATTCTTAACGTATGAAGATGCCGTTTCAGTAAGTGGCTATAGGTATTTGGCGAAATACTTCGCCAGTAGCTGTAAAGCTGATTCTACTGAACTCACTATTGGTCATAGTGATACTCCATTGTGGATTTTGGGAAAACCACGTCGAATACCTTGATGATTTTTCTCCTGGAACTTAGCTGTTTTCGTTCCTTCTCATCTACAGGACTTTTTTGATTTTCGTTCTTGTGATCTTCTCCAGTATTTTGTTAAATCGGTGTTGATAGGCTGGCGTGTTTCGTCATTACGTAGAGTGTTCATTTTGTTGTGGTAATCTTATGCATCCATTATTACTGTTGTGTTCCCTTTATCCACCGGTAGAATAATGATATCTTTACTCTGTCATATACTGTTCAACGCAAGCCATTCTTCCCTTGTAAGGTTTTTCTTTATAGGATGAGATGTTCTTAAGATATCGGAATCATCTTGGAGTATTGCTTCAGCTGTAACGTTGTCGAGCTTGTGAATTGCTTCTTCTATGTCACAAATGATATCCTCAACAAGTGTTCGTGCTGGTGCAATAACAAAATTAAACCCTTTGGGAAGGACGTTTTCCAGTGCATTGTCTATCAGATAGTTGCATACATTTTGTACTATATTTGCATGCTCTATGATTTTGGTTTCGTGAATCGGTGATTTTGTTGTTGGAGATATAGAAACTTCTTCTACTGCTTCTGCGTTGTCAGATTAGTATTTGTTTCATTCGGAACTTTGCCAGTTGGTTTATAATGTGGCATAAGCGTGGATGAATGGTGCTACTCAGGCGTAAGTGTAGTTGCGTCAGTTCTTTAGTGACGAGATTCAGTATTCCACGTGTATCATAGATGGTTTCTCTTAACAGTGTAAGGTTTTTGTGTAATGTTATCTTCATACACCTTTGTACGATGTTATTGTCTCGGCAACGTTATAGAAAAACTAAGTTGCATCGTAACTTGCCTCTACTTGATTGTAGCTTCTCGAAGATTCTGGTTGGGTGATACATATTCTCCCCGAAAGGTTCCATGTGGACGTTGTCGGTTTCGTAAATTTTCCTAGTATTATTCAGCATAGCTGGCTGGTTCTGAAGTAAACTTCTGTCATTTCGGCGACGTTTTGCTAGAAGTGTTCCTTAGTCCTACTATATATATATATATATATATATATATATATATATATATATATATAAATTTTATAAGTAGTTTTTTACACAAGGTAAGTTGATAAATACTTACGTATTGAAATTAATAAGATGAAATAATAACTTAGACTTTTTAAGTAAAGCCCAAATGATCATTTCAAATCGAGCTAGTAATTGAAAGAAGGAAAATATAAGGCCTTGGACAGGATTTGAACCTGCATCTCAGTTTTGCCGGAACTGTGTGTTATTCAATTACGCTACCGAGGTCGATGGCTATAATTGGGAAATTTACAAATCTAAATCGTGTACAGTACCATATATAAACCTAACTTGACAATTTCAGATATGATTGACAAAAATGCTAAACGTAATTGAAAGATAGGTTTATATATGGTACTGTACACGATTTAGATTTGTAAATTTCCCAATTATAGCCATCGGCCTCGGTAGCGTAATTGGTTAACGCACAGTTCCGGCAAAACTGAGATGCAGGTTCAAATCCTGTCCAAGGCCTTATATTTTCCTTCTTTCAATTACTAGCTCGATTTGAAATGATCATTTGGGCTTTACTTAAAAAGTCTAAGTTATTATTTCATCTTATATATAGATATATATATATATATATATATATATATATATAAAACTTTTATAGTAACGACCTTGCTATAATCATATGAATTGTTTTTATTGCGGGTTTTAGGTCTGCTGGTAAGTAGGTATATAAACTCTTTCTTTAACTGCCTAAATTTTCGGATTTATTTGATCACAGGCTTTCTATAATTACATAAATTCATTTACTTTAAATCACAAAATAGATCTTCAGAATCCAAAAATTTTAGAAATGGAAACAAATAAACAAAAAAGGTTATTTTTAGAGATGTATTACATATACAAAAATAACAACACTATGAACAAAAAAACAGACATTAGTGGCTTGAGTATATTTATTTACATGTATATGTATGTATGTGTGTATATATGTATGTATGTATGAATGTGTCTGTGTATGTATGTGTATATATGTGTGTATATGTAGGTATATGTGTATATGTATATATATATATATATGTGTATATAGGTATGTATATGTATATATATGTATGTATATGTATGTGTATGTATATATGTATTTATGTGTGTATGTATAGATATATAGATGTATATTTATGTGTGAATGTATATACGTATTTTTTTTTTGCTATATTTATGTGCGATTGTATGTATGTATTTGTATATGTTTATGTGTATTTATATATGTATATATGTGTATACACGTAAAATTTTGTTGTGTATAAATATGCGTTTTATGGGTATATATACAAATAAAATTTAAACACTACCTCCATATTCATGCCAAATCGTTCACACACATACGCTTCCATGCATTCATACACTTACTCATGCAGATAAATAAACAAATTGTGTCATACTGTTTTTATAAAAACTTCAAAAAAGACATTTTAAATACTTCAATAGAATATACAAATTTTTAATTTTACACCTTAGCCAAATGCAAACTACTTTTACGACTACATTTTAATTTAGATGCAATCATTTTAGTAATCTCAATTTTGTAAGTTTATACAGATTCTATGTGTAGTTTAGCCCATTCATTTTATGTAATTATAGAAAGCCTGTGATCAAGGATTCAAAATAAATCCGAAAATTTAGGCAGTTAAAGAAAGAGTTTATATACCTACTTACCAGCAGACCTAAAACCCGCAATAAAAACAATTCATATATATATATATATATATATATATATATATATATATATATATATATATTGTTATATATTTCTGAGCGTTGTAATGTATAAATTAAGACCAAATAATCCTTTTGGAGTTTTATTTCGTCCAAATTTGAAGTTTACACTAATGTCATTTGTAAATAACTGACGTTTCGGAAAATATGTTCCCTTAGACTTAGTTCTAAAATTAGAGTAAAAAGTTTACATATTAGGAGATGATTAAAATTTACTTACATTGACTTGACCGAAAACTAATTAAAAATACTTATTTGTATGATGTGCATTCATCCTGTGTAGTACAATTTGAATAAACACATTTAAGAATTAAACAATTTTCAAAAGCTTACTATAAATAAAAACATTGATAATGTGAAAACAGTAATCATTAAAACTAATTTTTGAAAACAGTATACCTAGTAAGTTAATTTATGTAGGTACATGTGGATTATCTTCGACTTATGTGTTGTTATCTGATATAAATATTGATAGTAAAAGTCTGTGTAGTGGAATGTGTAGTGGTAGAAATCTATTACAGTTAGATTAAGACGTGCTGTTTGTTTGCTTAATTGAAAGAATATAGAAAAGCATAATTTTTATCAACGTTTTCTATATCGTTTTTGTAATTTATTGTGTTTGTTTGTTTCTGAATGTGGTAGCTTCTAAGAGTCTTTTTTTATAGGTTTCTTTTGTCTGTAATATTATGGTATTTTCATAGTCTGCCTTCTGGTAATGTTCATTTAAATGCATGGCAAGAGCGCGAGATTTTTTATTTAATTTGTGATCGCTTCTGTGTTGGGTGATTCTGTTTCTAAGCCACTGCTTGAACTGCCCTATGTAACTTTTGCCTCAACTGCATGGAATGCTGTATACTATGTTGTTCTGTAGTGGTTTTGGAGTTTTGTCCTTGGTCATGGTGAAGATACTATGGATGCCATTTATGTATTTTGTAGATATATTTAATTGTGGAGTTAACAATATTTTGATTAGAGACGGTGTTAGATGTGGTATAAATGGGAGTGTTTTATTTATGTTTGGTTGATCTCGTTTAGTTTGCGATGGTCCGTGTTTTGTTTGAAAAATTAATTTATTAGTTAGAGGTTTAGGATATCCATTGTTGGGTAAAATTTGTTGAAGATCTTTAAGATTCGTTTCTAAGAAACGTGGATGACAAATTTTAGTGATTCTGTGCTTTAGTGTTAATACCGTATTAATTTTATGTTTGAAAGAATGATTAGAGTTAAAGTTTAAATAACGGCCTGAGTTTGTAGGTTTTTTATAGAAATCAAATATGAGTCTGTTGTTTGAATCTGTAATCACCGTTGTATCTAAGAAATTTAGTCTTTTGTTGATTTCAATTTCTGTCGTAAACTGAAGTTTGGGGTGGAAATTATTAAATGCTGTACATGTTTCTTCAACTTTATTTTTGGGGAGAGAACAAATGATGTCATCAACGTATTTTACAATAAATTCCAGTTTGAACGATAACTGAGATTTTGCAGTCTCGATCAACTTATCCATTAACATTTGAGCGAGAATAGGAGATATTGGAGACACTTTCAATTAAGCAAACAAACAGCACGTCTTAATCTAACTATAATAGATTTATACCACTACACATTCCACTACATAGACTTTACTATCAATATTTACATTAGATAAAAACACATAAGTCGAAGATAATCCACATGTACCTACATAAATTGACTTACTAGGTATACTGTTTTCAAAAATTAATTTTAATGATTACTGTTTTCACATTATCAATGTTTTTATTTATAGTAAGCTTTTGAAAATTGTTTAATTCTTAAATGTGTTTATTCAAATTGTACTACACAGGATGAATGCACATCATACAAATAAGTATTTTTAATTAGTTTTCGGTCAAGTCAATGTAAGTAAATTTTAATCATCTCCTAATATGTAAACTTTTTACTCTAATTTTAGAACTAAGTCTAAGGGAACATATTTCCCGAAACGTCAGTTATTTACAAATGACATTAGTGTAAACTTCAAATTTGGACGAAATAAAACCCAAAAAGGATTATTTGGTGATATATATATATATATATATATATATATATATATATATATATATATTACTCATATTTAGACCAGAGTAGAAAATTAAATAATCACGTCAAATAATTTTAATCATCGTGTAAAAGCTTTGGGAAAAGGTACGCGTTATTAAATAAAAGCGTGAAGCATAAAAATTCATTCGTTTTATTAAAAATAAGGGAGTTAAATTATGTACAAGACGCTTGCTATAAAAAAAAAAGGAAGCAGTGTAACAATTTTATTTTCGCATTAAAAATCTCTTCATTAAAGGTATAACGAATGTTAAAACACCTTTATTAACTAAAGTAATAATACGTGTAACAATCAAATTTTTGCATTAATACAGTATCTAGAGTCGTTAGTCTATTTGTTTCGGAGGTCGGTGTATTCCACAGCCACAGGCACGCGCATGAGAGGATTGACAACCCCCCTCGGGACCCTCCCACCATGCAAGAACGCGGCAGGGGCACTCGTCGATAGGTAAAAGCAGCGACAGCATGCATTCGAAGAGAATGGCGAGTGACCTCCGGGTCGCATTAATTGTGTAACACACTTCCTGAGTAACGGTTGGTATTGTATATTCGTTATCATAGTATCTAATTTAAAAATTTGTTTAGCGCAACTACGACTTACAAACTACGACTTACAAACTACGACTTACAAACTACGCAACGAAAATTATATTTATAACTAAGATTAGACCATGGAAGATTACGCTACAAAATTTATGCAACTTTGAATCAATGTAAGAAACCCACTTCGCTTCAACACCTGTATTTAAAGCATGGAAAGCAGGAATAATTAGCTGCAGACTCCGCACGGCGATGCAGTTCCCAATCTAGCCAAGGACAGCAGCCTGGGGTTTGGTTCGTAATAGCTTTAAGATTTCCTCAGTGCTTCCTTCTAAAAGCACGTTATTTCGTTTTGTTTTATAGAAGCACAAATTTGTTATTCAGTTTATCTGTAGCTAAGCTGGTTTTCTCCAGTATCAAATTTAAATTTCACTTAGTTTCGTAGATATGTGACTACACGTGGCTTCAGCATAAATTAACAGCTGTGGCTACGTCACCTGTTTGTTTGAAATATGCCGTCAACAATTGCACAATTGCAAGCAGATGTTTAGTATTACATTACTACCACCTTTGATAAAATTAGAGAATATCTTTGTGAATATTTTGACTTCAAATCGATTTTAATACTGTTAACTTAAAAAGAAAGTTTTGTATATTAATTTGTAAATGACCTACACAGATCTGATTGAGTTAGAAAATCTTAGTATAACCAGTCACACTGGGTTGTAATATATTTGAGTAAGAATCAAGTTGATAAACTTTACAATAATTCTTCAAGTAATTCAAGTATTCATTTTATTTTATTGCATTAAATTTTATTTACAGAAACAGAAAAAATTCTTTCTAGTAAATTTATAATCCACGCTTAAAGTCTTTTTATTCTGATCTAGTTTGATCAGACCTGATAAACAAATAGTGTTCCCATTTTTTATGTGACTTAATTATTATTTTTCCTTACAGGAACAGCGTCTTATTCTGTTAAGACAGGTTTTTGTCAGCGAAGGCGATCTTTTTTTCTTTGGGTCTCCACGTCCGCCCTTAGAAATTAGTCATGCCATTTACATTAATCAATCTGGACTTGGTGGCGCCTGTTTGTTTTAGTTTGAGTGTGACCCCCCCACAGATTTCGACTTACCCCCCCATTGCTCATAGCTCTACCCAAGGAATAGACCCCTAGTTACGTCGGAAGACTTTGTTTTGCAGACACCTAACTTGGAGCATGGTGATTATAAAGTATTGTCGGCCAGAAGTATAGAAAAGCGTTTCACTAGCGCCCATGCGTGAGGCTAGCGGAGCCAATTAGAGAGAGAAAAAAATCGTTACAGCAGTATTAAAAAGCTCTGCGTGTAATATAATTATTCGGAGTAAAGAAACAAATGGAAATTACGTGCAAAATTTATATTAATTAACTCAATTTTAAGTAACCGGTATTAAACAAAATGTACAGATAATAATTAATATTTGATTAGGATTCACTAAAAATTAAAGGGTATTAATTTTAATTGAAGTTAATTGAACCATTAGTAACATATAATATCTATAAAAACTTGAAAAAAAAACAATAAAATGCAAATCGTAGAAGTGTTATTATGTTTGAACACCTGCATATTTTTAAAAAGCTCATTCTGCGTAAATTTTGCAGATAATTAATGGTTACAGAGAATGTTGGAGAAACCGTCGCATAATAGTTACGAGAAATGCTAAAGGTGGGTTATTTCACAGTCCACATGGACTGAAATAATCGATAATAAAGAATATCAATTTGCACCAATAAGAACAGGGTAGATAGAGACAGATAATATGCGCAAGACCGAGACACATATAGTAAAAGGCGTGAGTGGAGCAACGTCATTGGGTTGCGATTGGGTGAAAATAAAAGGCAAAATTGAGAGGTAAAAATAACATTTTTGTATAAAATTCAATTAGTTATTTCCAGACTTTGCGAGCCGTGTCGAAATTTCTGAGATTTAACTGGGGCGAGTGCAAATTTCGTAAAAATCGCATGCCGGGCTGCGGAATGGGAACCTAGCATGCGAAATTCTTTAGAATTGTCCGTTTTGGGGAACAGACCGACAGACAGGCTAACCGCTATATATACCGAGGTTAATATGAACAATCTCTCTTAGATCTTCGACTTGATTCAATGCGTTAAACAGTGCTTTTTAGTTTTCCGGTTTTGATTAAATAATTTAAACAGTTTGCTCGAATATTTTTGTGATTTAAAACAGCTTGTTCTTTACGTGCTACAATGAATGTACTTTAGTGCACTTAAAAAAGAAGATACAAGGTAATAAAGTTTAATATCACTGTACCAATTAGTAAAATTTACAACGACAAATGAATACACAAAAGTAGGCAGTTTTGGCGTATATTGGTGAAAGAAGTATGAATTTCTTTGTTATTTTTCGGGGGTGTTAATAATTAAATGGTTCATAAACATGACTGGATCCACAAAACAAGGTTCAGATATACACAGATGAGTTCCGGAAAAGCCCTGAAACAACTTTAGATGAATGGTGGTGGGGAAATTTTAAAAGCGTTGAGAATCAGAAGCCGTAAATATAACCCAGTTGGAATGGTGTGATTAACAAAAGGGACGAGGTACATTGAAGCTACGAGTGCAGTAACCTTCAGGTAAATTATACTATTTTGTTTGAACTTTGATGTTTTCGTGTGTGTTGAATAACTTTATAATTTATTTACTTAAAATGGACAGTAATGAAGTTGTACTAACAACAAATTTTTAATTTTAAGGTGAAATTTTCTTGTTTAAGTCGAAAGGAGTATTTAGTATTTAAGTTCTTGATGAAAATTTGGGTATGTCTTTGAGCTCAATTAGACGAACCTGGTTAATTAACGTAAAGGGTGGTAGATGCTCCCTTTGTACTCAGACTCAGGTCTGCATATATTGTTACATTAATTAGTAGGCATCCTACAAAGACTTTGATTCTGGATGCACATTAAAATGATAATAAATTTAAATCTTGAAATTTTCTGTTACTGAAATTTATGCTGAATTTTTAATTTTGAAATTTTAATGTATTGTGAATATTGATGTAAATAGTGTTAACGTTGATGTTTGTGGTAGGAATGTGTTTGTTTTTTTTTTATGAATGAGGATGAAGGTTTATCTAGGGGAGCAGCTGAGGCGATGAACAGAAGAAAGTCGACGGATCAGTTAATTTAGGAGGTTTCACAGCATACATGACGCCCAATTCGTGAGGCTCGAATCTAATACAGGGATACACAGCATTCTTTGGCGCCCAATTCGTGAGGCTCGATTCGAAAAGCGGAGTACCCGGATTTTGGGGGATACACAGCAATCTTTGACGCACAATCTGTGGGGCTCGATTCCAAAACCGTAGTTCCCGGATTTTGGAGGTATCACAGCAATATATATATATATATATATATATATATATATATATATATATATATATATATATATATATATATATATATATATATATATATATATATATTATAAAGGACAGGTTCCATTGCATTTGTTTAATTTCTGGTGTGATTTTGTGCCAGTGGTCCTGATAATACTTTCTAATTGTTCTTTAACGATGAATACAGTAGCAATTGATGGTTTTCACGCTTGCAGTAATCTTTAAGAATCATCACCTGTGTTGCGACTACGTCGGCGTTTTTCTATTTCAGTATTTTCGCGCGGATTATTCTTGATGTGTAATGTTTAATCTTAGATTGCAATCTAGTATTTTTGAGTTTATCTCAAGAAACGTTACTTGATAACATTTATTTAAATAAAATTTGATCATTACTATAGGTTTTCAGTCCTGGAACTGGCTAGACGCGTACCATTCTGAGCTAACCAATACGTTTTCCTGAAATTTTCACAGCCTGCATCTTTCACTATCTAGGTGCAATAGTCTAATCTAAGTATACCTCTCTTTCTTCATATCTCTGCTTGTAATATATCCCGCACTATTCCCAATTGTCTTAGAACGTGTCCTGTCCTATATTTCCTATTTTGTAGTTTTCCGCAGATATAATTTTCCTTCTACTAGTTCTAAAACTCTATTTCATAGCTACATAGTACTGTGCTCCACACATATGCTTTCAACAATTTTTTCCTTGTTTCTATGTTTGTTGTCTTTGAATATAGTAGTTGCTTTTTCTTGTTAAATGCAGCATGGCATTGTACTAACCTTTGTTTTATATCTTTAGCACTTTTCCCATCCTGCGTTATTTGGCTTCTAGGTAGCAGAAATCCTTAACCTCTTGTAAGCTCTCCTTTCTTATTTGTGTTCTAGTGTTTGACTTATTTTCTCCCTGCTTTACATATTAATACTTTAATTTTCATACCGTACTGTTTCCATTTTATTAACAGCTGCTTCTAACTCTTCCTTGCTAGATGCTAATACCGCTATTTATCTGCAAATATAAGCATATAAGTCGTTTGTCCCTGTATTTATTGCCTCTTTAATGTACATGTTAAAAATTAGCGAGGATGGGGCACACCTCTGTCTCACCCCTTTTTTAATATTTACTTCTCTACGTTCCTGCTGTTATTCTATTGCCGCTTTTTGCTCTTTGTATAAGCTATAAACTATCCGTCAAATCCCTAAAGCTCGTTCCAATCTTTTAGAATATTTTAAACATTTCTTTTTCATTTGTCATTGTCGAATGTTTTTCCAGATCTACAAACCCTATATACATGCTGTCTACTTTTTCTATTGTTTTCAAACATTATAATTGTCAGAGTTAATGTAGCTTTCCGTGCTCCTTTCTCTTGCGTAAGCACAAATTAAGCTTCCCCTAGTACTTTTTTGTTAGTTTTTTTATCCGTTTTTCTACAATTTTAGTTAATATTTTTGATATGTGTACTGTCAAAACAATTGTTCAAAAATCTATCAGCGCCTCTATTTTTTGGTATAGTTACTATGATGATACCTACGTTTGAAATCTTTGGTTATCTCGCCTGTCTCATACATATAACTTACATGTCGGAAGAGACGTTCTGATACTGCTTGTCCAACAGCTTTTAGAGTTTCTTGCTTGCACCTTATCTATATTCGATGCCTTACCATTTTTTAAATTCTTTAATGCTAATTCAAACTCATCTCCAGTTATAGAATATCCCAAGTCATCCTTTTCAATGTTCAATTCCTGTCCTACTGCTGCTAGTTCCTGTCCTGCATATAAGTCCTTTATATATTTTTGCCATTAACCACTTTCTCAAATTTTCTATGATACAGTATTGCCCGAAATAAACAGTACTGAAACTAAGTTGGCGGTGTTTTTATGCGTGCGCTGTCACACTCAAGTTAGTTAGTATAGACCTGTCAAGTAAACCTCAAACAAGTAATTAGTAGGGCCTAATTGTTAAAAATGGTGTTAAGTACAGAGGAGAAAGTGTTTCTGGTAGAGCATTATTTTCGTTCATACGGAATCGGCCGACATAATGGTGCAAGTTTGCTATACGTGTCTGATCAATTCACACAAAGGTTTAATAAACGTTCTCCAAGTAATGCTGTAATTTTGAAGGTTATTGAAAAATTTAGAAATACAGGTAGTGTATTGTGCCAACGAAAAGGAAACTCGGGGCGTCCCAGGACAGTTAACAACAACAATAACCATGAACGTGTTTTGAGCAAATCTTAGAAAATCCGAAAGTCAGCCAGGCAAGGACAGCGTTACAACTTGATTTAAAAGAACTTCCTTTCAAAGAATCCTGAAGGAGCTGGGTACATTTTCGTATGTGATTCAGGTACATCAACAACTACATCCTCGGGATTATCGCAGTAGAGTGGAATATTGCGCCAGAATCTCGCGTTACAGTATGAAAAACCTGAATTTTTGAAAAATGTTTGGTGTTCAGACGAAGCACATTTTCACTTGTCAGGCTATGTGAATCGTCGCACAAATCGATTTCTGGGCTTTGCCAGACCCGATGAGGTTCAAGAGGTTCCTTTACATAGTGAAAAAGTGAGTGTCTGGTGTGCTGTTTCCGGACACGGAATCATTGGTCCGTACTTTATCGAAGAGAATGGTAGGCAAGTCACACTTAATCAACAGAGGTACAGACAAATTTTAACACGATTTATCCCTGATCTACGTCAATTCTGTCGTGCACGTAACTTGGCATTTCGAAACCAATTTTTTCAGCAGGACGGGGCAACTTGCCATACTGCTGCCGCAATTCGTCAATTTCTTCAAGAACATTTTCCAAGCAAATTCATATCACGATTTACTGACTTCCTTATCCTTCACATTCTCCAGACCTCACACCTCCAGACGCATACATTTGGGGCATGGCTAAAAATGCCGTTTTCAAACGGGCACCACAAACCATCAATGAATTAAAGGATGCCGTTAGAGTCTTCTTCGCAGCCCTGAGACAACCCTTATTCAATAACATGACCAAAAACTTAGAACATCGTTATGAAGTCTGTCTCGAACGAGGAGGTGCACATTTAGAACATATAATAAAGTGTCAATAATATGTATTTTTTAAATATACAAAACAATTACAATTTCAGTACTGTTTATTTCGGGCAATACTGTAATATCTCCTTCCTTATGTTTTTGCTATACGGTTATATATCCCTCAAATTTGTTCACATTAGATTGTATGCTTTGTCTTTCTTTCCTATTTCCATCTTAGTTCGCACCTCTTTCCACTTTTCATCAGTCCATTGCTCTTTAGCTTTCCTGCATTTGCGAATAATTTCCCATTTTATGGCTTTGTATCTGTTTTCCAGTTTCATCTAGTCTGTTTTTGTATTTACGTCTTTCTTCTATTAAATTCAGGATATCTTTTGTTATACAGTCATGGTTTCTTATTTTTCTTTTGTGCATACCACAGAATGTTTCTGGCCGCCATTAAACTGGATTTAATAATACTTCAACCTGTTTCTACTTCCTTCGTATCAGAAATTTATTTGACTTTTTTACAAATAAAGTAGTTCCCTGTCGCTCTGAAATTCGAATGGGGGACTATTTTAACTCTGGAATCTTTTACCCCAGAGGATGCCATCATCTTAAATAATAACATTTAAGTACGCTCCGTAGTTGATAGGTAAAGTGGTGATTACCGTTTGCCTTTCACATCGCAGTAGTGTGTCTTAGAATGCCATGTCGACCCTATTGTCTTTGCCGCTCTAACTTTTCTGGGATCCTTCTTAGTCTGGTTTCTCACTATAGACCACATTAATGTGGTTAAACTTTTAGTTCGTCTTTTAGCTCACTGGAGCATGCAAGCCGTACCACTCGTTCTAGTAATCTAGAATTTCAAAGCGCAATTTCGTTCTGAACGGAAAATTTGATATCGATTCAAATATTTATTTTTCCGCAAATCGTTCAGAAGTTTTGACATGTCTGATAAAGTTTTTTAAAGAAAAGTTAAATATTTCCAAGTGTTTAGTCGTTGCCAAGCAACGACAAATCACTGTAAGGAAATATTCATTACTGTACTGTACAGAAATAATATGTGTATACATATGGACTACAAAAATGACTTCACGTCGTCCGGGAATGTTGAGCTTTTCCTACTGGCTATACAATATACTATTTGTTAACTGGTTCGGTACGTGCTGCTGTGTGACAACCCCAAAGTAACATATAAAATTTTGAAAGTATATCATAAACTTACCTACCAGCGTGTAATTTAAAATTTAATGGTAAAGCAGAAAATCGTTCAGCAAAAATGAGAGTTCTTCATTTTTCTTAAATTTTGTTAAACAACAGTATTTTCTGATTGAATTGATATGTACTTTTACTATTTAGTAATAAAATGCTTTTAGAAAGCAATGAAGTTTTAGCACCATTTTTTACTCGAACATCTCCTTAATGGAGCAGTGGGTGAATCGTTTTTCGTTGTAATCCACACGACCATCCTGTCGTAAATAAACGGTTAAAAAATGTATAACACTTGGGAATTAAACAAATATACTTACTACATTCTCTTCGCTTTAAATGTAAAAATTATTTGCGGCCTAATATACAACATTCGTTCGTCATGCAAATACGGCTGTTAAAAAATTTCAATTTCTCAGAGAGGTTTTTATAAAGTTTTAAGTGGTACAATGATAACAGATGAATAATGCAAAGCGTCTACATCTTAAAATTTCTAGAAGCTCTTAAACAATGTAAGAAAAATAACTCAAAAAGTTGGCTAATAAATGTTCAACTGCAATTAGTTGTAGTTTGTTTTTGTATCGCCTTGTTTATTTCCAGCTTTGCTGGCCTAACGCCAAAACAATTAAATAACAATGTATACTTTACTGGAATCTATTGGCAGATTTGGCAGCTCTTGGTATGCATTTTTTATAATTTGATACCAACGCTGTTTAGAAATTCTAAATCCCTGTAGTTAATAGGGTACTAAAAAAATTATGTTATAGAAGAGGGTGCAACCCTATTTTGCCCTTTATAACATGCACGATTGACCCTTGCCCTTAGAAACGTAAAAATATGTATCAGGTAGTTCTAATTATACTGACATGGGAAATTTGTAACAGCCACATTTCTAGGATAGGTCAATAAAAAAATTATATCTAGCTACGGCTTTTAAAAGTAGACGGACTGACATACTTCGATATTTAATCTCAAGCGTCCAAAACTATTTACTCAAAAAGCAACTAAGCATTGTTTGGCACTGGCAGATCGTTACTGGCACAGTGTAGTGCTTCACCTTGATTTGACAACACAATAGCAGTGACTTTTACTAGACTGCGCTTTTTTGTTATAGATAAACAAGAATAATATTAAACTATCAATCAATAGCGTGCGGTCCATGAAAAAACCTGGAATCACATCTTCCCCTGATTTCTACAGAAGACCCCCGAGTGTTTTTAATAATTTAACAATAACTTTAAAAATTATTCAATACAAATTTCATTTCCGTATTCAATAAGATATGTACAGAGAGTTTTGGTTGCTATTTGTGATGTATTATATTGCAGTAAACCCGCAAATAAAAATTCAAAGGCGGATCACTCAAAAAGTTCTTTGAAATAAATTTCGAAGTACCAACGCTTACTGGAGCATCATGATCTTGCGGCAAAGCGTGTCACTTTTACTTTTTTATCACGTTTCTGGTTTTGCGTGGGATCGGCTACTGACGTTCTAAATTTAGGGGATGCGATTTTAAGTTTAAAAAAGGCACTGCATGAAGCCACATCTTTCATACTAATGTTGCGCATATCAAATAAGTAAATCAAACAAATTCTAGAGTTAAGTGGAATAGAGTGTAAGATGGGGATGTAATTTATTAACAGTATTATTTATGTTGTGTATGGATGAATGAATGAACATAATAAAAGAAACAGAAGAAACGTGTCATAATTGAAGGAGGAAAAACCAAATACTGGGGTATTACGAGTGAGGGAACAATATTTGCAGCTTCAAATAGGAAATATAGAATAAGAGTAAACTGAGTGAAAAATACATTAAATAGAGACTTAGGTATGAAAATCAGAAATACTAAAACATAGATAACGAGAAGTAGTAAACACGATAGGAATAGTAGTAAAACTGACAATAAATTTGACGTCAGTAAAATTAAAGGAAGTAAATGAGTTAACGTTGTAACGCAAGTTACGTTTCGGGCCTTGGGAGCGGTCTTTTTAAAAACTTCTTCCAAAACTTCTTGTAACAACTTTATTTCTTAAACAGAAATTACAATGAAATTTTGACAAACTTGATTAATTGTTCTAAATCGAAAATTTATTATTAATTGAATTTTATTGAATAGCCTTGGTAAACAACAATGTTAAAGCTGCAATACTCAGGACTGACTGGTCTGGTCTGGGGCTCCCGGGGTATTTATGTAGTCCCTGCCCTTCACATGTCTGTGGAAAATTGCTTATGTCTGATTATTTCTTAATTCTAATCATTATACAATGTAGCAATCTTAATTCCTAAGTAATTGCGGTTTCTTGACTGTCTGTGACCTACACCTGCAGTATCACTATCGTCTGAAATACAATGTATTACATCCGTCCTCAAACTTGCTTGTAAAGTTTTAATAACCTTTCCGATTTATTCTTGAATTTACAATGTTGCATTTAACTTAAGTTTCTTAGTGATTTTCTAATAATTTCTATTTATTTGTACACATATGGATAGGGGGATATATATAACTCCTCCCAACGTAAATGAAAAATTAAGGGATTATTTAACTTAATTTTTAAAATTTATTGTCCCTAAGGGTATATTTATTACTTCTTTATTTACCTTTGTCTCCTTATGTCGAAAATTGCTTTCTTTATTCTTATATCTAAGATACATTTTGTAAAATACATATATAATTAGAAAAATGAGTAAAATGATTAATAAAATTGTCCAAATGCTTATATTGTCATAGTGTAGCTTTAGCACTTTTAACTAATTTAAGTGTTCTTTATAATTGTCAGAAGACTGAAGACATATTATTCTCCAAACGCGAAAAAAAGCAAAAACCACCTACACTAGAAAACCAAGAGCTAGTTTGGAGTCAATCAATTAAATACTTAGGGATGCACATCGACGAGCAATTAACGTTAAACAATCACGTCACTGAAACGACAAACAAAGCCCTAAGAGCAAAAGGCTTCATTCACACAATTCTCGTCCACAAAAATAGACTACCAATGGACATCAGACTCCAAACTTGCAAGATATACTTACGACTCATACTGACTTACGCATCGGCGGTATAGTACACGTACATTTCAAAAACAAACAAAACCAAATTTGAAGCATTCCAAAACAAGAACGTTAGGACCATCACTGGAGCACCATGGTTCGTTAGAAATGAAACCCTAAGGCAGGACGTTAGACTACAAACGCTAGAAAACCTCTTCAAGACGCTGGCGTCAAATATATACCAGAAAATCGACAACTCAGATATCGAACACATTCAACACATTTTATCTCTGCTGGACGGAAATCTACACAAACGCAAGAAAGCACCCAGAAGCATATTAAATGGCTGAGCCGTAAACACATACACCAAGCACACAAATCCTTCCGCCAGCAAGACTGGCGCGAAGAAACGATTTCCCAGCTTCTGCGATCAGAGAATCAAAGTAAGTCTTTGATTCTCTGATCGCAGAAGCTGGGAAGTAAAGCAGTAAAATCAGTTAACAACGAGACAGCCAGAATTAATTGATTAATGTTATAAAGGGAAGTTGGACTTGAGAGGTCGAGGATCAACTAAGCTGAGATGATGGTGATGATAATGACAACGTAGTCATCAATGAAAACGACGGTGATTTTTCAATCGCTAGTCCCATTAAAAAAATGAGAAAGCTGTTCAAAATAATCAAGTTCTCTGAACAACTGAAAATCACCTTGCGTCTAGCTGCCAAGCTGCCAGTGGTACCATAAAAAGGAATCCTTGTCTAGATGTTCCAACAAGGTAGAATTCCACCCACGTCATGATTGGCATGACGCTTGACATGCGTGGTGAAAAGGGTGATGACTGAAACGAATCGCAACTTAGAACATTTAAAATTATCCTGAACGGAATTGAATATATTAAAGGGAATCAATAAATTCTTATGCGTGTTTAAGACTGTAATTATCCACATGGGGTGATGAATACGTTACTTTACCCAATACAATTGTGAACTTCAATCTGATTATTGACAGGATTGAAAAACGCATCAACGATTATGCTAAAATACAAGAGCCTTCCGAACTGGATAATACACTTTTGGAAGCTTACATTGCATCCATGCCGTGACAAGATGCTTAAGCACTAGGCAAAATGCAAAATTTTTCTGGTAAAAAAACCGCTTCCTGACCAATCTAGTACTTTCGGGTGATGCATTGGAAAATCACATGTAAGGTATGTGAAGAAGGGGGGGGGGAGCAGCCTTTGGCTGCCAAGTTTCCCCAGCACTTAAACCTTTGTCGAATTAATAGGTATTCCAATATATCAATAGTTGAAAATATTTCACAACCAACACCTGTAGTTGTTTATAATAATCATCAGATTTAAGTGCACTTATTTTTTTGTCATTACGTTTTACGTCTTGAAACTGGTTGGACGTGTACCTCAAGTTATTTATGTTCTGAGCTAGCCTACACAGTTCCCTGAAATTCTCACAACAGTCTAAATACAGCTCGATTCCTCTTCTATTGTGTTTTCATTATATGCCCTATTTCACAGAGATTCAGTAATATGTGAAGGGGGGCGTCGCCGTGGATCGATGTAGTAAGCGTAAGACTACGGATCTCAAAGTCCTGGGTTTGAATCCCACGCGGCCGACTACTTGAAAAATGGCAGGTGAGCAGTTTTCACAAAAATTACGCCCTCGTTTGGAAGAGAGGTAAAATGGAGATGTCATGTGTGAGTGTTGTCACGCACGTTAAAGATCGCTACCTTGCATGGAAATTCTAAATTTCTAGGCAACAAAAAACTCGCTCCTGGCCAATGTAGTACCTTCGGGTAGAGCATTGGAAGGGGGTTAAATAGTCTGTGGCTGCCAAGGATCCCCCAACACTTAGATATTTCCCATATTAATAGTATTCCAGTAAATCCTTTCGCACAATCAACATTAGTTGAGAATATTGCAAAACCAATACCTGAAGTTGGTCATAATAATCATTATGTTTAAGTACAATTATTTTTTTCCTCATTAATTTTACCATCTTGGGGCTGGTTGCATGCATACCACCATTGATTTCTATTCAGAGCTAGCCTACACATATCCCTGAAATTCCCCCATTCTACATCTTTCACTATCTATGTGCAATACTCTAACCTGAGTCTACTTCTACTTCTCTTTTTTCCTACCTCTGCTTCTAATAGATTCCGCACTATTACTTAATATCTTAATATGTGGCCTCTCATCCCATTTTTACAGTTTGCCACATATTTCTTTCTTCCCCTACCATTTCTAACATCTCTTTGTTCTTAGCTTTATCCGTCCATGATAACTTCATCAGATATCTACCTTTTTCTTGTCTGCTTTTTCTACTGTCTAGGCTCCACAGCCATACAGTGCTGTGCTCCACACATATCTTTTCAGCAATCTTTTCCTTGTTTCTATGTTTGTTGTTTTTAAACACAGTAGTTGCTTTTTCTTGTTAAATGTAGCACAACCTTGTGCTAATCTTTGTTTTATACCTTTTGTCCTTTTCCCAACTTGTATTATTTGGTTTCCTAGGTAGCAGTAATGCTTAACCTCTTGTAAGTTCTAGTTACCTATTTGTATTCTTGTTTTTGATTTATTTTCCCCTCTTTGGCAACTAGAATTTTAATTTTATTTTTGTTAATTTTCATACCGTAACTTTCTGTTAGAACTGCTTCCATTTCATTAAGAGCAGCTTCTAACTCTTCATTGCTAGATGCTAATACTGCTAGATCATCTGCAAATCTAAGCATATCAATCTTTTGTCCCTGCTTAGTAATTCCAAATGTCTTCCAGCATTTGACAGTATTCATTGCCTCTTCAATGTACAAGTTAAAAATTAATGAGGATAAGGCACATCCCTGTCTCACCCCATTCCTAACATTTACTTCTCTACATTATTGCTCTAATTTTATTACTGCTGTTTGCTCTTTGTATAAGCAATGTACTATCCGCCTATCCCTAAAACTCATTTCAATCTTTTTGATATTTTAAACATTTTTTTTTTCATTTTCCATTGTCGAATGCTTTTTCCACATCTACAAATCCTACATACCCGCTTTCTCCTGTCTCTATTCTTTTCTCCATTGTCACCCTCGGAGCTAAAACAGCCTCCCGTGTTGCCCTGATTCGCCTAAACCCATTCCAATCTTTTCCTAGTATTTCTTTAACTCGTTTTTCCATTCGTTTTTGTACAATTCTAGTTAATATTTTTAAAGCGTGTGCTGTCAAACTTATTGTTCGAAAATTTTCATATCTATCCGCGCGTCCTTTTTTTTGATATAGTTACTATGATGTTACATTTGAAATCTTTGGGTATCTCGTCGGTCCTATACATATAGCTTACAAGTTGGAAGGGACGTTCTGTTACTGCTTGTTCAGCGCCTTGCGCCTTTTAGAGTTTCTACTTGCACCTTATCTGTACCCGACCCCTTACCATTTTTCAGATCCTTTAATGCTAATTCAAACTCATCTCTAAGTATAGGATATCCTAAGTCATCATCTTCAATGTCTGATTCCATTCTAATGCTGTTAGTTCCCCTCCTGCATATAAATTACTTATATATTCTAGCCATCTAATCACTTTCTCTACATTTTCTATAATGACGTTTCCTCCCGCGTCCTTATATTTTTGCTACATGATAATTATTTATGGTTCCGGGTTGGTTCCGTGTTATTTTATTCATTAAGGTCGACGTTTCGCCCACTTTTGTAAAGGGCTTTATTGCTTCATGGGCTACATGGTTTTATATCCCTAAAAATTCATTCTAATTAATTTGTATGCTTCGCCTGGCTTGCATATTTCCATCTTAGTATGTATCTCTTTGCACTTTTCGTCAAACTATCGTTCTTTAGCTTTCTTGCATTTGCGAATAATTTCCCATTTTATGGCTTTGAATTTCTGTTTTCCTGTTTCGTCTTTCTATTTTTGTATTTTCGTCTTTCTTCTATTAAATTCAAGATATCTTTTGTTATCTATGGTTTCTTATTTTCGTTTTCTTCTCTGGCCGCCATGTCTAGGCTGGATTTAATGTTATTCCATTCTGTTTCTACTTCCTTCGTATCAGAAATTTTTCCGACATCTTTTAGCAATTCATTTGACTTTTTTTCAAATCCTTCGTGGATATCTTTATCTTTTAGCTTCCAATTTTTAACTTTTAAAACTGCCTTCATAATTACGATGTTGTTCTCAGTGTTTATATCTACTTCTTGGTAGCTTCTGCAGTCTTTTATTTGATTCCTATACCGTTGTCTAACAATAATGTAATCTGTTTGATATCTTCCTATATCTCCTGTCATCTTCCACGTGTTTTAACATGATGTTGAAATAATATATTTGTGATGGTTGAATTGTTCTTGCTGCAAAACTTGTAACGGGCATTTTTGTAGTTTAACATTTTTCGCTTCCTTTCTGTTAACGTACTTAAAAATACATCGTTTCTTTGAGATCGCTGTTTGTATAAAGTAAATACTTTCAAATAGTTTTCGTATTGTATGCAATTTAACTCGCGTGTATTAATTAAAGATAGATAAATTGAAGCTTGATTCTCATTAATAAATAAAATCCAACTTATCGGAAACGATAAACAGCCTGTAATTAAGTATTAGATATGATTGCGGCATTTCACGTTCTGTAGCTTGCTTATGTTATTATACAAGTCTAGATAAGTCGATACGCGGTTGGAATAACAACGATTGATATATCTACAGACGAACAGTTCTAGTTTGTCCTTTGTTACTATATGTTAATTACGTTACGTTGTTAGTTCTCTTGCTTGGTTTTCTATATATTAATTACGTAAAAGTTACTGTTTGCTTTTACTTTTGAAGAGAGTGTGGAAAAATGCGATGTTGTTTGTTGAAGCCACGCTCGTTTTTCACTAAATAAAAAGTGATAAAATACAAAGAACGGTATATAATTTGTTATAAAGTGCTTATAATGTGTATTTAAAGTGGTTTTGTGTCTTAGTAATATCTACTCGTTCGGCGTACCCAATGTGAAATCTGCAAAATCGCTCTTTTATTGTGAACCTATCTTCATTTTTACGAGGTCGTTCTAAATGTCTATGTGGATGGCGCGGAGTTTGAATTGGTAATCATAACCTATTCAATTATATTCCTAGGTGTTTTATTCTTGTATAATGTTGGACGAAGAACAAAATTCCGTGATCACTGTTGCTCCTACAGAAGTAGAAAGAGCTCCCGATCTTATTCGAATTCCGCCGCGTGATAATGTCTGCTGCTAACACCAGTGAAATACGTAGGTGTGATTAGGGTAACGTGTGATAAGTTCCATTAACACCCTCCCAGTAAAGGGTGAAGTGCTTCGCTAGTGCAGGACCTCGTGAATCCCACACTTCATATGCAAGGAAGCGTTCCTGAAGGACTTTCTGTAAGTTGAACTATTTCCTACTTGTTTTTACTTTAAATACCTGTCCGTTGCTTTGCCATACCTTTGGCGTTCTGAGACCTTTTACCATAGACTTGCATGCTATTTTAAATAAAAGGAGAAAAAAGAGAAAAATCAATACTACTGGACTACTCATATTAATTGTGTTTACCTATTTATATTTTGTTAAAATTTTTTCTGCTTTATGTCTAATTGGTGTGTGAGGAAACGTTTCTGCTACTCCCCAATATTACCTCACTTTGTACTAAAGATTTGTTATATTGCTTTTACCGTTGTTATATTATATAAATTATCCAAACAGTTTCTTTTTTTACATTCTACAAAGTATTGAATAATTTAGACTTTTCATTACTGCTATACTTGTTCTTTTTTTCTTCAGGTTTGCTTAACTATTTTCCCTGCAGGTATTGTTACTAACTCCTTACCTCCGCATACATCATAGGTCAGTCTGCTTTCTACAACCCCCTACTCTCCGATTGAGCCGGGTCATTTCTTTGACTTTCTTTGTGTTACGTAGCATAAATTTGGCACCCAACGTGGCTGCCACGAAAAAAACGTTACAAACTCTACCAGTCTGTTTTCCCTGTCATTTTTCGTACCTACACCAAATAAACCTACTACCGGTTCTTCCATACCCTCACTTACTACTGCATTAAAATCCCCCGTAACTATTAAATTTTCATGTCTCTTTACGTAGCTTAGGATGTCTTTGATATCTTTGTAGATCGCATCTACCTTTTCCTCACTGTAGCTAGAGGTAGGCATATAAACTTGTATTATTACTGTATTTACCGGTTTAGATTCTAATCTAACCATGAGTACTCTTTCGTTCTTTTGTCAGTAGTTTTCTACACGTCGTCCTATCTTTTTTCGCATAACTGTCTCCACACTCGAATTTCTTTCCTCTGATCCTGTATGAATTACTCTGAAGTCCCCACTCTAAAAATCCCCCGCCTCTTGCCTGCGAACTTTGCTGATCTGTACTATGTCTAGTGCTAACCTATCCATTTCGATTTCCAGGTTCTCTAGCTTACCTATTAGCTTCATACTTCTGACATTCCACGCCCCGACTCGCAGAATGTTCACGGATCTTTTTTTATATTATCGGATCACATCCTCCGAAGTAGTCTCCTCCCGGAGATCCTAATGGGGGACTATTTTACCTCCGGGATTTTTTACCCCAGAGGATGCCATCATGTTTACTAACAATTTCTGTACGCAGTGTACTTGGGAGGTAATGTGGTGGTATCCCGTTGCCTTCCACATCGCCCAGAGACGAATGGTAGGTAGCTAGCTGTTGATTCCGAGAGATCTGCTGCTGGAATGGCCGCCCGCCCGAGACCAAACCCTTGGTTTATAAACCGAGACCGAAACCACTCCAAGTCTCGGTCTCGGTCTCGAGTTTTCCATCACTAATGAAATCAAAATATACAGAGTATGTCCGTATATTTATTTAGTCCGTTTAAGATTAATTTCTTTTTTTCCATCCGGTTTTTATTTAACGTAACGCAACGTGTTACGAAGAATATAAATTAAGATAGAGTAGGTGAAGAAGTTAGGTTGTATAAAGCACAGTAAAGAGCTGTATTAAAAACCAACTTTGAGACTTTAATTAAAAGAGGGGGAGGGGGGAAAAATCACGTTAAGCGTAACTTAAGATTAGGTTTATGTACGACTTAGAATAATGTATGTGTAGAAGTAGCACTAAGGCTCCTTTTGTAGTGATAGTGTAAGCTACCCTTAAGGGTTTTATATCAACATGTAACATGTAACAGTTGAAATCATTATAGCACGCATGGATAGGATTTTAAACGCTTTCCTAGGGTCACTACCTTTGTTAAACGAACTTAGCTAAAATTGTTGGTACTCAAACGACAATTTGTTTCCTCATCGCAAATCAATATTTGTTGTTACGGGCGTGTCATCGTTAAGTTGCTTAATAGTTTCTCATCGTGTTTATTCTAAGTATGTAGTCCATGAGTACTTACTTAAACATTCGAACTGTACGTCATCGAGTACCTACATTCCCAGAAGATGTCAATCTGATTTAGGCATAAATACTTGATGGGATTAAAGTGCTTAGGAATATGAGTTGTCCATGAACTGTACTTCACAGCCATTCCAGCAACCATTTATAGCAATTCTAATTTGTAATAAACAAATCGAAAAAACTCTATTTTGTACACGACAGTAAATTGACAGAACAGCTGCGTTCTATTTAAAACGCTCGTACAACTAATCTTTTTTACATTCAAGCTTTATTGTGGCTTTTCGCGTGAATGCATCCAATCAGGTAGAAGAGTACACGACCATGACTCATTTCTTATTCTATTCTATGCTATCCATTTCCATAGCAGGCTGATTTAAAATAAACGCATGACTGGGCATAATTTGGTGATAAGTGCCCCCTGTAGGTGCTGTGCCTTGTTCAAGTCGTAATAATTTTTTGTGGAGATCATTATAATTAATGTTTTATGGTGTGCATGGCGTTGACGCTGAACGTAAAGCTTTATAATTTGAATTGACGTGTTGCGCAGTTTTACGCAGTTTCATGAATGCTATATTAATATGAAATCCGCATTTACAATTTCACATTCAAACAATTAGCAGAATAAATTAACTTAAATTTAGCTTTGTACAGATGGAGTGGAGTGGGTGGGTGGGTGAGTGGGTTATGTTGCATTGGTTGGAGCTTTAAATGGAAATTTAATTCCGAGTGGTATAATGAAGCTCTATAAAACCCAGTTTTCAACAGTTAGTAATCTCTTTTAACCCGGTCAACCTAGAATGCTAACCAACAATAGTAAACCAATTGAACAATTGCAAAATCTACTTTTAGAAATATAATTTAAATGCGGAGCACGTAAAGTTGTTAACCTAAAATAGGTCACTGCTACTCCGAACATTCATCAACAGTTGCTACATAATTCAATTTTTGGTACACAGTGAGCAAACAAGTTTTCATTAACAAATAAATGTTCGTGTAGGATGTTTAAGTACGCCTTGCTTTGAAAAGCTTGCCACGTGAATAATTTCGCTATACCTTTACTCTAAGATGAGCCAACACTGCATTAAGAAATGTATAGTCGTGGCCACGAAAGAAGACATTCGCGTGTTCATTTGTATTTGTCTGAATCAATATGAATTTCAGAAGTCAAATTACCATCCGCCTACGTTTATTGAGAAGTTTTATAGGAAAAAGCAGTATTGCCAATTCAATTTTATTTTCAAACATTTCGATTAATGTATTTTATTTAATTATTCACTTCAAGAGTCCAAAATTATAATAAATACAATATTTAACACGTCCGCAACTCAAGTTTTGTTCTAAAAGAAATACATACATATATTATAATTATTAAATTTTTGCAAGGAAATTGTAAATCCTTAAATACACAAATATTGTGGGATGTTTTAACTCCGTTAAATTTTACTTGGGATGGACTCGGGTTGGGCTTTTGATAAGCTCGACTCGGCTCGACGCAGAAAAATGACCGGCCCGGCCCGAGGCCCGGCTGAAAATGAAAACCGGGCTGGCCCGGCCCGAAATTTCGGGCCGGCCAGTAGGGGGTTTTGGATGTATCTGGGACAACGCCGCCGCCGCTGCGCCGCTCAAAACGTCCCCTAACCTAGGTTTTACATGTAAATTCCCCATATGTACATTGTTTGGTATCAATTAATATTAGATTTTTCTCAGCTACTCGAATCTCTAAGAATTTTTTAGATTGCATCACCCCCCAGGGAGCTACCCTCATTTTAAGATTTTTTTACCGCTAACATTCTGAACCAAAATAGTTTTCTTCGTCTAACCAATGCATCTTTCGAGATAAATGTACATTGTTTGGTATCAATTAATATTAGAATTTTATCAGCTACCCGAATTTCTAGGAATTTTTCAGATAGCACCACCCCCAATGGAGCTACCCCAATTTTAAGATTTCTTATCTGTAGGGACTTTTGAGCGTTCTTATAAATTTTTTTAGTCATGCAATACATAGAAATTGTTTTGGAACCTTAGAATTTTGGTGTTGAAAATAAAAAACTAAACATATTAAATAAAATTTATTGATAAAATAATGCGTGTTCAACTATCCCCTAACCGCCGCCACAGAACACCTTATCCATCTAACGTATTGATTTTTTAAATAATATTAACAAAGCCGCTAGTTCGCATGATCTGAAATTTGTGTAAACAAGGATGAACTCCATTCAACGGTGCATCAACTACTTATTTTCTATTTAGGAATATATGCCAGAAACTTGCATGCTTTTAATTAATTAAAAGCAGAAAATTTTGTCCGGAAACGCTACTGTAAAATATATAGAGCAAATAAATTATTCCCTGAATGTGTTTTCAATTGTAATAACTGACTATACAATCACTTATGAATTTTAAATTACACTTTATTTAACTAAGTTACTTTAAACAAGAAATTACAGCAACCAAAAATTCCAATGCATGCTTAACAATAATGTAGAAATGGCAAGGTTAATTGATACCGTTTGGTGTATAATTAATAATCTACATTCTACATTCGCTAATCGGGAAACCTTGCATAGAGTCATAGAAGCATTATAATTCAATATTTTCGAAACCTCCAACGTAGCATTAATTCATTTGTAACTCGTAATCCAGCAAATATTCTAGATTCTTAACGAACATGTGAATCACATGTGAAAGCTGTTTAAATTTCTTCTCTAAACAAATGCGGTTATTACAATAGGAAAGTACGCTATATGCAAGTCAATTAACAGCAATTAAATATTGCTTACTGACCTACCTTAATTAGGTTGCTGTGCTATTAGGACCAGGGTATGCAGACTTTAACACCTCCATCTCGCACGCTTTACACGAATGTTGGTTGTTTCGTACAAGACCCTTTAACAACTGGTGGAGCTGAACGTATACTGCTTAATGACATACCGTGCTGTTTTTCCTTGTGTTGCTGTAAGCTATTCTTGTAAAAGCGATACTGCAAGACCCGGAGTTTAAGTACTTTGCTGCCGACGGATGTATAAGCTTAACCGTGGGCGATGTTACACCACGACATTAAATGGCAGGCTTGAATATTTTTTTTGGAAACAATCGAAGATTGCCGAAGACACTCGAAGAGTGCACAAACGCGATCACTAAACCACAATTAATAATCGCCTTTATAGGTTTAACATTTCTACCATTACCAATGACTTTAATTTCTTATTGGAGACAATCCTTATTCTCCCACGCACTGTTGCGTAGCTGGATGCCCACCCCTTTTGGGGATATATGCTCGTTATAGGTTGTAGCACCCGCGGTTTTACTTAACTACACTTCGTGAGATCCCTTTAATCTTTTTTAATCGTGTCCTTCTCGCGCACAATACAGTAGGACTTAGCCTTACTACCTACAAATTCTAACACCAAGTCACCGTTAAACTCGTCTTTAAATTTCCCCACAACTTTTTGTTAACATGCGGTAAATTGTGTTTATTATTTGCGGGGTACACCACTTTAAACTTAAAAATAAAAACAGGATAGTTTAATACGTCTATTAATAATTTATGGTAATGTTGGCGGTACAAATATGTAAAAACAAACTTTATCAAGAAAATATAATGTTTTAATAGAATACATACACTTATTGATAACATCTATAAACCGCTGTGGTAACCAGAGTCTGGCGAATCTGGGATATCCAAATCTCTAAACATTTGCGCAAGCGATTGCCTTGCAGTTGCATCTTTTAAGTACTGAATGGGGAAATATTTAATGGGTTAGGTCAGCGCCGCGGCGCTGACCTAACCTATTAATTTTTCCTTTTATCTAACCTAGGTCCACACTTGGTTTTTAATGGGAAAACTCATTAAAAAGCAATTAGTGCTAATGTGTTTTTAATGAGAAAACTCATTAAAAAGCAATTAATCTCCACCCTTCTTTGTCCTTCTCCCTCCTTTGGCATCCGTACGACATACATCCAAACTATATCCAACATACACCTGAGATATGTCCATTTTGAATATTTTGGGACTTGACAAAATTTTTAGTAGTTCGGACTTAGGAAAATTTTAACATAAGTTTGTAAATTTTATACCAAGGCCTCTAACTCGAAACTGATATAGCTACCAAAATTTACAAAGACAGTTATTACGACCACTCTGCGGTCAGACAGCCCCAACCCCACTTACTGGGAGTCGGAGCTACACCAATTCGCATCGATTCATTAACTTAATTGCACTGTTGCTCGGTTCAACCAGATATGGTACCACTGTAATGATAAAACTTAGTCATAACATCCATTTTAAGTTTCAAAGACAATTTTTTAAAATTGGTTGTTACGTATAACTTTTGTAATATTGCAATAATATTAAACTATTTCTTTATTTGCATAATCGGATTTAGGTCTGATTGTGGGGTGCATTAATGGCAAAGTTCCTTGAATTTATCTGCATCAGAATAGGGTGAAATTACCCCATAGGGTGAAATTGCCCCATAGGGTGAAATTGCCCCATAGGGTGAAATTACCCCATAGAGTGAAATTGCCCCATAACGTGAAAGTGTCTCCGACATAAGATCATTGATTTCCTTTTACTTATGTCAAACTTACGCTAGGACCTTAAAACATAGACTCTGAGATGACGCCAATGTGATAATCGCATTATGGAAACAGGGTCACACAAACTTTCGCCATATCTTTCTTGACCATATAAGTGGCGACATGTCATATCCAAAATTTAAAGAAATGTGCTTGCAGTGTTGGGGTGACTCGATACATAGTTTTATAACTGTTGTGAAAGATTTTGATTTGGATAATGGTCGATATAGGAAGAATTTCGACGAGTATATAAATATAGAAGAAGGCGTTCAATGGTTAGCCCCAATCCGAAGTTTCATAGTGACGAACGTTAAAGATTTTATTGTAAATAAACGTACGCTTCATTTTATGCAGGATTCCGTACGATAGAACTTTGTGGTATACAAAAAGGGAGACACTACATCTCTACAAAAATTCGAAGAAGTGTACAAACAATTGATTAAACCCTTGCAAATCACCGATTCCTAGTCACAAGGAATAGCGGGAAGAATCCCCACACGTACAACAAGGGTTAAACTTGAAAACAAAGGCTAGTTTTTTAAAAAAAGATTAAGTCACCAGTTGACGACTTGTCTGTACAATCTTTATTATACGGACGTGATAGCTAGAGACTAATACGAAAATATATACGAGTCGGTTTATAGAGTAAAATGTAACCCCCAATTGATACGCATAGTTTAGGAAAAGTGTGTAGGAAGTTGATTTAGAAAACAGTGACACAACCTAAAATAATAACGTTTATCCGGAGGCTGGAGGTCTAACAAGAGTTATAATTATTTTTAAAGTCCTTAGCATTTTGTTAAGGAATGTAATAGATTAATTCATAGAATACATTCCCTACCTGTTGCTTCGTACGTGTACACAAATCGGGTGCAATCGGTACATATCCGAATAGGAGTAGCTCATATAAAAGGACTGTTCGCGTAGAAGTTATTATTTGTTGATTGTACGGTTTAAGGAGACAATATAACAAATATGTATAAAGACTTTGGAGAGGTTATTCGAAGATTTCGCAATGCTCTACGAGTAAAAAAAGCAGAATGTGGGCAACGCTTTTCGATAGAAGGAGAAAAATGTCTTATGTGTCAGTCATACGAGGAAGCAATACAGCACTGTACTGCAGTGTTATCAATGCCCGAGGATCTGGATGATTTTATGGAAATTATCGAGGAGATGGGGTTTATAAAACTGTTGACAGATATTCAAATGGAATATATACTAAATTGTAAGTTTTAAAATAAAAATTTAACCACCACAACTGTTATCATAAGAAATGAATGATGTGAATTTAGAAATTATTTTTGTATATATTAGCTTGTTTATGTTTTAAAATATAAAAGCATACATTGGTATTGTTTATATATTTCAAATGTCCACGTAACTTAAATGGGTATCTAAGTAATTATGAAAAGAATTATAACAAAGATGTGTATTATTTTTTAAAAGGGTGTTAAACGTTTTACAAAATTATTAATCAGAATCGTTTTATTTAAAACTATAACATAATTTTATTGACATCTATTAATATCTGTAGTTGAAATACAACAATTTAGAAACGTATAAGAAAACAAAAGTGTAATTAATAGTGTTACAAAATTTTCAGTCTTCGGCTTAAAATTTAAACATCGCTCGTAAATGCGTGGAATGGAAACCTGTTGTATTCTTCCATATACTCAACTTGTTTACAAATACTGTTTTCAAACAATCTTGGGCAGGTTCTTATAAATTCGTATAATATGACCCCAATATCACTATTACTGTATTTGCTTTTAATTACATCATGTGCGAGATTCTGTAGGACATCATTCCTATTATATCTTTCCATTGCGACATCTAACAGAAACAGATCTATATTAGGAGTACCCTTTTCCGTTAGTTCTTTTAAAGTATTAGCATGGTTGAGAACGCTCTGAGATACCCTAAAAGTGCTCTAAAGTTCCTTTGGTAAATATCATATAATTCCCATCAAATGTCATCATCTTCACTAAACAATTCTTATTTAAATAAAAACGCAAGTTGTCGAATTTGCATATCTGATTTTGCATGCCAACTTCCATAGTGCGTACAATGTGTGGAAGATTTGATATAATCTTCCTAAATACGTTGAGGGATACATCAAGTACGCTCTGCGAAATGGTGTCAACAAATCTAAAAATTATTTTGTAATCGTCGAACGGGTTGAGGCCTACAATTATGATTTTGGAAGAAAATTTTGTTATGGTGTATGGTTTTTCAAATAGTAACTTGGTTCGTTCTAACTGAATTGCGGCGTTTATACGTTCTTTATGCGCTGCGGTCGATTGGTTTTCCAAATCCTTAATTTGTTCCCACTCATTGGCTGTAATTTTTAGTTCCTCCTGGAAATGAACCATCTCGATGTGCCTTTCGTTGTGCTTTTTTATGGCATCACATCCAGTAAAAACATTTTCGCACACACTGCATGCAATACTTAAGATGTTCATTATAGAAAAAATTATTGATTAACAGTTTTTGAATTATACATGTAAATATTAATTTCTTCTACGTTTGCAAAATTCAAACTAAGACTTACTATTCTTTGTCGATAGCCCTCACACGAAATTTTCAAAGACGGAAAATTCTGTATTACTATGAATTACACTATAAACGACTTTACGTTTTACAAAAATAAACTTAAAATGAACTTTTGGTATCATTTCCCTCGTATTTATGTACATAGAGAAAGTATAAGTATAATTTGTCCTTACATTAACCCAATTTAAATCAAATTATAGAATGTGTATTCCCGTATATTAACTAGAATTGTGGAAAGTGCTTTTATTAAATTAATAGTCAGACGTCATCGACAAAACAATGCAAGGCTAATGATCATACATTTCACTTAATTTATTTAGAAAATACGTCTTATTTTAAACTACATTTAAAATAGATTATCTAACCACTTTCTAGCCCGCCGTGCAGAATTAATATATATATATTATACCCTTTTGATTTAATCATTTGTATGTGGATTCACTAATTGAAAATTTTAACAATTCTAGTTTTAATAAATATTTTTGGAGTTTAACTCTATTATCGAGCTAAATCTAAATAAAAATGCAAAGGTGTTTTGCTGATAGGTTTTTGAATATTAATACAATATATACAGGTCTTTGTTGGAACTAATTTTAAAAGACCTGATAATTAATTTCAATTCCCCAGGAAAATTCTATACTAATTTTATAGGTTACACCAGGGGTTTATCTCAAAAGACAGAGCGATACGGTTTAGAAATAGATTAAAGACGAATTATATACGGTGCTTGCAAAAGGTTAATCTGCAAATCAGTAAGGAGTCATTCGATTTGAAAAAATTCCGAAGGATTTGAGAACCTGAGGAAAAACACAATAATAATTGAAATCTTACACGATGGTATATTAAAAATACTGCTAAGAGTAATTTTGTTTAATAATTCTAAAAATGGCGTTGGTGGTTAAATACATACAGGTAAAACCCACTATAAAACAATTATACGCGTCACTTTTCCAGTCAAGACTTGCATATAACGCCAACTAATATAATAAGGAGCTGCGCACGCTCGACCATCGGCATAAAAGGCGAGAGCCATGTTCCAGTGCATTAGTCGTCAAAGTATCGTCGAGTTTGATTAAAATTATAAACTAAAGATGGATTTTTCTTGTGTTGACGTTACAAGTGATGTGCGAGTACCACAATTAAATTTCAACCAACTAGTTGGTAAGTCAACCTATAGGTTAGGCGAATTTCCTCCAAATTATCACCACCATATATTAGAAGTTGGTTTGGTCTGACTACTGGAATCGATGTTGTTGAGATACAATTGGATCAAGATTTCAAATTGCAGCTGATCACAGCCTTTAATAGAAGT
Organism: Platerodrilus igneus; assembly: GCA_036346225.1. Taxonomy (NCBI): domain Eukaryota; kingdom Metazoa; phylum Arthropoda; class Insecta; order Coleoptera; family Lycidae; genus Platerodrilus; species Platerodrilus igneus. Next base: position 728,606 of record JARFIW010000273.1, read on the forward strand.
ATATGGTTGTTGAACAATTTTGAAAAAGAGAATTTATATAATATGGAGATTACGAAAGATGAGAATGTTATTGTGCTACCTGCGTACGAGTGCATCAAGCTATTAAATTTGCGAGAATTGTTCTGTTTTAAAATGGCTGAGTTAAGGTGTAGAAACTTTCCAGAATTTTACGAAAAATTTGTTGGTGATATAAAAAAAGTATGTGGAAATACGACTGAGGAAGAAAGGGTTCAAACGTTATTAGAGGGGGAGAGCAGTGCCAGTATTTCTCTGTCAAATGATTGCAGCAATTTAAATTACTTGACAGTGTTGGAACTTATTAAATGTTTTCCCATTCAGTACTTAAAAGATGCAACTGCAAGGCAATCGCTTGCGCAAATGTTTAGAGATTTGGATATCCCAGATTCGCCAGACTCTGGTTACCACAGCGGTTTATAGATGTTATCAATAAGTGTATGTATTCTATTAAAACATTATATTTTCTTGATAAAGTTTGTTTTTACATATTTGTACCGCCAACATTACCATAAATTATTAATAGACGTATTAAACTATCCTGTTTTTATTTTTAAGTTTAAAGTGATGTACCCCGCAAATAATAAACACAATTTACCGCATGTTAACAAAAAGTTGTGGGGAAATTTAAAGACGAGTTTAACGGTGACTTGGTGTTAGAATTTGTAGGTAGTAAGGCTAAGTCCTACTGTATTGTGCGCGAGAAGGACACGATTAAAAAAGATTAAAGGGATCTCACGAAGTGTAGTTAAGTAAAACCGCGGGTGCTACAACCTATAACGAGCATATATCCCCAAAAGGGGTGGGCATCCAGCTACGCAACAGAGCGTGGGAGAATAAGGATTCTCTCCAATAAGAAATTAAAGTCATTGGTAATGGTAGAAATGTTAAACCTATAAAGGCGATTATTAATTGTGGTTTAGTGATCGCGTTTGTGCACTCTTCGATTGTCTTCGGCAATCTTCGATTGTTTTCAAAGAAAATATTCAAGCCTGCCATTTAATGTCGTGGTGTAACATCGTCCACGGTTAAGCTTATACATCCGTCGGCAGCAAAGTACTTAAACTCTGGGTCTTGCAGTATCGCTTTTACAAGAATAGCTTACAGCAACACAAGGAAAAACAGCACGGTATGTCATTAAGCAGTAAACGTTCAGCTCCACCAGTTGTTAAAGGGTCTTGTACGAAACAACCAACATCCGTGTAAAGCGTGCGAGATGGAGGTGTTAAAGTCTGCATACCCTGGTCCTAATAGCACAGCAACCTAATTAAGGTAGGTCAGTAAGCAATATTTAATTGCTGTTAATTGACTTGCATATAGCGTACTTTCCTATTGTAATAACCGCATTTGTTTAGAGAAAAAATTTAAACAGCTTTCACATGTGATTCACATGTTCGTTAAGAATCTAGAATATTTGCTGGATTACGAGTTACAAATGAATTAATGCTACGTTGGAGGTTTCGAAAATATTGAATTATAATGCTTGTATGACTCTATGCAAGGTTTCCCGATTAGCGAAATAGATAGGATACCAAGAAAGAAAGCAGTAAGTCATTCACTTTCCCTCTAATGTAGATTATTAATTATACACCAAACGGTATCAATTAACCTTGCCATTTCTACATTATTGTTAAGCATGCATTGGAATTTTTGGTTGCTGTAATTTCTTGTTTAAAGTAACTTAGTTAAATAAAGTGTAATTTAAAATTCATAAGTGATTGTATAGTCAGTTATTACAATTGAAAACACATTCAGGGAATAATTTATTTGCTCTATATATTTTACAGTAGCGTTTCCGGACAAAACTTTCTGCTTTTAATTAATTAAAAGCATGCAAGTTTCTGGCATATATTCCTAAATAGAAAATAAGTAGTTGATGCACCGTTGAATGGAGTTCATCCTTGTTTACACAAATTTCAGATGATGCGAACTAGCGGCTTTGTTAATATTATTTAAAAAATCAATACGTTAGATGGATAAGGTGTTCTGTGGCGGCGGTTAGGGGATAGTTGAACACGCATTATTTTATCAATAAATTTTATTTAATATGTTTAGTTTTTTATTTTCAACACCAAAATTCTAAGATTCACAAAACAATTTCTATGTATCGCATGACTAAAAAAATTTATAAGAACGCTCAAAAGTCGCTACAGGTAAGAAATCTTAAAATTGGGGTAGCTCCATTGGGGGTGGTGCTATCTGAAAAATTCCCAGAAATTCGGGTAGCTGATAAAATTCTAATATTAATTGATACCAAACAATGTACATTTATCTCGAAAGATGCCTTGGTTAGACGAAGAAAACTATTTTGGTTCAGAATGTTAGCGGTAAAAAAATCTTAAAATAAGGGTAGCTCCCTGGGGGGTGATGCAATCTAAAAAATTCTTAGAGATTCGAGTAGCTGAGAAAAATCTAATATTAATTGATACCAAACAATGTACATATGGGGAATTTAAATGTAAAACCTAGGTTAGGGGACGTTTTGAGCGGCGCAGCGGCGGCGGCGTTGTCCCAGATATATCCAAAACCCCCTACTCCGGCCCGACTTTCATTGAATGAAAGAGAATATCCTATTTCAGTTGTGTGTGACAAGTAACTATCACTCTTTTGTTTGATTTAAGAGTATAATGATTTTGAGTTACAATCAAGATTACATACCGTAATATATCATTTGATTTTTAATTCTTTAAAATATCCTAGAAATATGTAACAAAAGTACAAAATGTTTAATAATTTTCAATGTTTATGAAATTGTTACAGGCGGATTTGTATAGCCTTTTTTACTTTGAGAAGCTGAAACTTTTGAGGAGAATTGAAGTTTGACCTATAATTTGATTATCTTTGTTCTAGATCTTTTAAATTTTTATTTGACTAACTGTCAAAGTTTAAGATTTAACACTTTTGGTGAATTACTGAATGCTAAAAATTAAATTAATTGTTCATATGTCACAGTATAAACTGTACCAAACTTCATCGGTTAATATCTCAAGCTATTTAAAATTGGTACCTAGTGTTAATATAACTTAAGAAATCAGAAAGTCAAATAATATACCGAATGTTTCTTTAAAAAAGTTGGATTTTCAAATGGCGGAATGTAAAGGATACCTTATTCCTAAGAAATACATATTACCTGATGGAATAAAACTAAAATGAAGTAATTGTTTAAGGTTGAAAAGTTTTTTAAAAATGATTATCAAAAAGTATAAATCAATACATAGTTCCTTTTATATACCAATGAAAGTAACTTTGATTATTTTTGAAACCAATTCGTTAATGAATATAACGTACAATTGTCAAAATTATTGGAATTATTATGAAAATACACTTGATAGGAATGTTTTGGAAATAAAGTCTCTTTTTAAAAAAAAGCTCCCAAAGGCCCAAACCTATCTCGCGGTAGCATAAGAATGGTCGTGGGATGAGACTATTAAAGCAAAGATAAGATGAAGGGTGGGGGAGCACTGCATCTAAAAGTACTAACTAATAAACCTATATGACAAGATGCAGAAACCTTTAGGTTATGGCGAACTTCAACAGCTATAGGTATCTTGGTTGAATCTGAAACAGAGAAACACATACAATAAAAATCAATCATTGAGTCATTGTTTGTGCCTCATAAAATACACCGAATAATATCCAATTAACAGTTCACCCTGGAACTACTCAAATAAACTTGTTTATTAAGGAGGAATGCTGATGGGTCTTATACAAGAGTTTTTTTAATAAAAGACTTTATTTACATTTCCATTTCCATATCCTTGTCTAATTTATTCCAAACCTTTAGTAATAAAAAGAAATATTGTCCACTTTAAATTTATAATGAAGTCTTATTGTTTCTTTTTTATACTTCACATATATACATTTACAAGAAGCAAAAAAACATAAATGAATTTTTGACTTTGTTCAAAAGTTTTCAGAGACAAACTTATAATTAATTTAGTTTAATTAATTTTTTAATTTATAGATCTGGCAATTAGATTACGTTAAATATGGCACAATAGTTGTTGTTTGTTACAACAATTACACAAAAAATTATCACAGAACAATTGTTATTCTTATCATTACAACCTTGTACTTTCTATGGATTAAAAATAAAAATTTATACGAACATGAAATTTGCTTTAATAAAAATTCTATTATGACTTTTAAACGAGATATAAATATGAAAATTGATCGTAAAACTTATTACCATCACAGAGCATAAATCAGCAATTTTAACAGCTAATAACATGTTCAATCTAAAGCGGCAAATTCTTTCTAACCATCAATAACTAGATATTGCATTTGCATCTAATTACTGGGACATTGTCTGGTATTCTCCGTAACCTAAACATAGCTAGCTTATTAAGCGCGTGCAACTATCTTTTCTAACTAAAACTACGAATACTTTCCAACCATAAATAATTAGGGATTACTACATATAGCTCTTTGATATCCCTATTGTGCTTGTTAAGACATTGTGTGGATTTCAGACGATTGACTGACGTAACCGAAAAGGATAGCTATCCACTTCCAAAGACTGACGACATCCTATATACACACTGGGTCGCAATGGTTCTGAAACTTAGATTTGAGGAATGTCTAGGCAAGTAGATATGGAACCCACAGATATGAAAAAGACTGCTTTTACTATTGGTACTGGCCACGCCAATTTAAAGTCATGCCATTCGGGCTCTACAACGCACCTGTCGCCTTTAAGCGTTTAATGGAGTTTTCGTAGAAAACAGGTCTTATATATTTGGATAACGTGATCGTGGTTGGGAAGTCGTTTGGAGAACAATTGGGAAATTTGGAAAAAAGTTTCAAAGACTCGGAGAAGTCAATTTGAAACTGTAGCACCTACTATGCGAATAAGTGAAATACCTAGAGCACGTAGTTTTACGCAACGGAATCGGGTCAGATCAGGAAAAGATTAGGGTGGTACAAGAGTGGCCGACGGCAAAACCAAACAACAGTTACGCAGCTTTCTGGGGATGTGCATTTACTATAGAAGATTAGTTTCTGAATTTGCAAATATAGCCAGTGTTTGACAAAGCTGATCAAAAATGAGCATGATTACGTTTAGAATGAAAATTGCCAGAATGTGTTCCAACAACTAAGGTATTTATTGAAAACAGCTACGGTCTTAAGCTATCCTAGGTCGGAAGACAAATTTATCTGGGATACAGACGCAAGCAATATTGCCATCGGAAGTGTACTATTCCAGATGCAAGAATGGCAAAAGAAAATAAGTGGTTATTTTTACAATGTGTTTTCGAAACCGGAACGAAATTATTATGTTACAAGATGGTAACTGTTAGTTGTGGTAAAATCCGTAGAACACTTTTATAAGTTCCTGTACGGGAAAAAAAATTCACCTTACAATCGACCCCGCCGCTCTGAAGTGGCTATTACAGTTTGGGAACTCCGATTGGCAAGTTGTCAGTTACATAGAATGGATGCGGAAGTATGATTTCGACACAGAACGCCGTATTGGTAACGCAAATGCGCTTTCGGGACCGCCTTACTCAAAACATTGTAGTCATTGCTCTCGGTTAGAAACAAATGCGATCTACTTGATCGGATTAACATGTCAATGACGATTTACAGCCTCTACAAATGGAATCGAAACAACAAAACGAGAGAATAACAAAGACCTAAGTGTCGTTCTGTGTCGAAAAGCCAGAGGGGAACGTCCATTCCTGGCAAGACATTAGTCCGTTGAGTAGCACCCTGAAGTAGTACTGGACACAATGGGAATCCCTCAAAGTTGAAAATGGGATTTGGCCCAATCCTTATAGAATGCAGAAGGATCCGTGAGTACGCTTCAGGTGCTGATTCCTAGAAGCCAAGTGACAGAGATTTTAGGACATTTGCATAATGGTACATCGAAAAGAAACTTCGACGTTAAGAAGACTCACTGTGCTCTCACTAACCAAAAAATATGAAAGCGGCGGTAAAAAGAGAAAATCAAACAAACCAAAAAAGATGTACTGAAAAAGACTCTCAAACTCGACAGCTTTTTCAAAGAAAGTGCTGGCTAGATGTGATAGACAGGGATAATGTAGAAGAATTTGAGTGTACAACCAGTCGAACAATCAACAACTCAGCTCCTTTCAGAAGTATTTGTTGAACCAATTACAGAAACAGACTTCCAAGTAACCGACCAATGGAAATCTAATTTTTATGATAAGGAAATAAACAACACAAACAATACTGCGAAAAGAAACATGAAATTGTTAAATGCAAGATAATTACACAACACTCCCCTACATTTGATTTTCCAGTGCTCCGCCCTAGTGTACTAGAGTGGCTAGAAAGTGATTCTTTTTACCTGGAAAATTTGAATTTTACGAAACCCTTGCTATTCCAAGCAAGGTAAGGATCTTTAAACGCTCACTTTTTGGGGGGTCATGATAAATCTCACAATCGCTAAATCTAGGAAATTACAAAGAAGTTTTTGAGTATTTGATTAAGCAAAATATAGAATTATCAGAGCACTGCCCAAGAATAAACCAGTTTTTTACCGGGCAGTTAAAAACAATCCAAGATAAAATCTTGCTTTGAAGATTACTTAAAAGAATAAATTTTGTGAGAAATATTAGATGGCGTTTTCTTTGCTTTAGTATCTGACTATGCCACTGACACTACAGAACATCTTACTGCACAATAATACGTAAAAGCATTAAAAATGGAAGCAGCTAAAAAAAACCGCGACCGTGCCACAAAAAAGCAAATATTTATACATTAGTGAAATTAGTAGTCAATAATTTAGAACTAGCATATGCCATCAGGACTTATAAGAATTAAAATCGAAAGTGTAAAAGCAAGGCAAGACACGGATCGATATTGTAAACAGAGGCGAACTTTCTTACAGCATATGAACGACAGGAGACAAACAGGAGGACGTATGCGCAACTGGTGGAAGGACAACCAAGACCAAGTGGTGAAACCAGAGTAGGGCAGGATACAACATCATATTTAGATTTTGAGGAAAAATTCCTGAAACATTATTGGGGTGATCATAGATAGGACCAGGTTAGAGATGATCTAATCACTGGGAAATACAAAGGGGAGTTTGCAAGATCCCGTTAGCAATAAGCGATTTGCAAATACAGTATAGCGAAACAACTAAGTCCACTATTGACCGATCGTCAAATAATTAAATATCTGTTTAGGCATTTCGAGATAGAGGTTAGGCAACATGTTGCATCACAAAACATAGTAGGCAGGGAGACATTTTTGGAGTACCTGCAAAGGTATGAAGAAGTAAGTTCTGGAAGACCAAGTGAGAGCAGAGAACAAAATATAAACCTGGTAAGATTTGACTACAAGAGGGCAAATTTCTATAGTCAGAGAGGTTCAAATCATAATCAAAATTTTAGGAATCACTAGGAACAACGCGGTAACTTTTATAGGAGCAGTAGCAATACGAGGGGTACTACTCCAAGACCGGGAGTTCAAAGGCAAAATAGCTCGCCGGAAATGAACAGGACATCTATGAGTGAGAGCAACGTAGAAAGAGCTGAGGGACAGGAGACGAACAAGACCAAGTGGTGAGACCAGAGCTAGGCAGGATCTTTAAATTTAGACAAACCCCTAGAAATTGACGTAAGTAGATATGAACATTAGGCAGGAAATAAGGCAATTAAAACGGAAGTTAGAATTTTTTGTGAAGAGGAAGCCGGAGCAGTAGGGATCAATCAAGGACAGAATCGGGAGACCAAGAAAATGAGATGATAATGAAAATGCTTGAAAGGATGAGTGAAACATTGAGCGGAGTTAGAGAAGACTCAAATAGAAAATTTGAGCAGATGAGTGAAACATTAAGCGGATTTAGGCAGAAATCAAACCGGAAATTAGAGCAGTTGACAGAAACTTTAAGTGAGAAGATTGATAAATCGATTAAAGAGTTTATGGACTTCAAAAATAGTTCAACGGTAAAAATGGGGGAGGTTGAAATGAGAGTTGAAAGGAATGAGCGGAATATAACAGGTATTAGGCAGGAAATATGGCAATTAAAAACGGAAGTTAGGATTTTTTGTAAAGAGGAGATAAATGCAAAAATGACAGAGGTGAGTGAGTCGTGTAGAGATCAGTTAGGGAGGTTTGAAAGACAAGTTACGAAAATAAAACAGAATATTAATACTTTAGCGGGGGATAGCCCAAGAATTTTTTCTGGTAACATGTCTGTAGAACAACAAATGGAATTCTATGGAGATAATCGGGTGAACCCACAAATTCTTATAAATAATATTAGGACCTTGGTTTGTAATGTATGATGAACAGATTAAGCTAAATGTGGTGAAAGCTTCAATAAAGGATAACGCCGAGGCCTGGTACAATTTACTAGGGCAGTTTACCGAAAATGTTTGTTTATCCGTTATAAGATTCGTGTGTAACTTGGAAACAGGGGGGTACTTTTGGGTTTATATAAACACCTTTGAGGTAGGTGAAGCTCTCTTACTCTTACGCTCTTACATTCTTCGCTCGCTATCGAGGTTAACTCAAGTAGTAAATCTTATTCACTGATTTTATTACAAATACTGTTAGTTGTAACTACACACGAGTTGGTGTGTTGTGATAATTAATTGGCATAGTAAAAATCTTAAAGTAAATACAGAGTTAACAGCGAAGCCTTTATTAGGCATGTAAGTACAAACTACTGCTATTTTGGATGTTGGAGCGTACAAAGGAGTTCTAGGATGGAATTTTAATGGTGATTGCATCGATTATCGATTAGTTGATTGTAAATGGAATTAATAGGAAATTTTTGAGGTTTGAATGCACTTTTTATGGTAAATTAGGAAAGACTTGGATAGCAGCGTGCAGAGAGGAATGATGATTCAACTTGGGAAGCCGTTCCATAGCCTAGAGTCATTCTAAACGGCATCATCATCGAAGGCTGGTTTGTAAATGCATGTAGTATAATGGTTACTAGGTAACAGGTTTCTATAAAGCTTTGTTCTGGTGTTTTAACTCTTTGTGCTTTTGGAGTGATTATTTTTATGAATTTGATAAACTGAAAATTTTATTGGACTTTATTTGTAAATGAAAACATGTTTATGTAGAGAGGTATAATTAATGTAAGGATAACCAGGCTATTTTGTACAAAGTAAAGGGGTTTTTTTATTATTGCAGTGTTATAATTTTTGCACGCAGGTTTAAAAAGTTTTACTGTGAGCTCATATTAAGACAAGGATTAAAGTCAGGTATGAGGTTAGCCCACTTACTTTAAATAGGGTATATGTTTGATCAAAATATTCAATTCGAACACATTTTTGAAAATTGATTGTTGCTAATCAAAGTTATATTATTGTATGTAATGAAAGGAGTTTTTGGAAAATGTTAATTTTATTTCGTGTGAATAGAGTGTGATGTATTTTGTTAGTTGCGTTATTTTGGGTATGATTCTAGGGAAGTATTTTTCTTTTAGATTACAGCACAGTGGCAGTTAGGTGGAGTTTTGAAATTCAGCAGTCCAGGTAAGCTTCATAGTTAGTTTAAGAAGCATTGTAGTGTATGAGCGGAGCAGCCTAGGTAAATTTCACAATAAAAATGGCGACCCGAACGTGAGGGGCTCGATTCCAGATAAAGGAATTTATTTCAGGAAACTGGCGACCTGAGATTAAAGAGTTAATTGTTTTGTAAATAGTATTAGTAACTTTTTCGTTGTGTTGGAATTAGTGGGGGTATGAGCGGTGTTTTTAGAACGATTGTTAAGAAAGGAGTGGTTAAGAAGTGAAGGAGTAGAAATCGGAAATGACGATAGAACTCTGTTTGAGAAATCAGGAAAAGAAATGAGGAAGCCGGAAGTAGTGAGTTTGGGAGCAGCTGAGTTTTTAGTTTAGACTACACAATTATATATATATATATATATATATATATTGCTGTGATATCGTTGCAATAACCCGGTGCCTACTTTTTGTAAAATAAGGAGTAAAAAAATTTCTTTTTGTCAATTTTAATTTTAATATTAATGCCTCGGCTAGCTTAGTTTTAACCACGCACGGAGCTTGCAACAATACGACAAACAAGAATTTTTAATTTTCTCCGTTTTTACCTCTACTTCCTATGCATTTTATTCAAAACATAATTAACCACAATTACTATAATGTTCTCAATATAATGTCGTTGACTAGAACTTCTTTTATATAATTGAATTAATTTCTCTCAATAATTATAATTCCATTTAAATGAACAAAAAGCCAGCAAAAATCAGCCTTATTATTATTACGTGAAACCCTATGAACGTGCATCAGTCTTCCTTAAATCTTTACGTAAATTATAACGTGTGCTAAAACGATTTTTGATGACCTCACATAAAATTTGTATGAATGCAACATTTAAAAGTACTCAGAAATAAAGTACAACAAATTATTTAGAATGGCTAACCTGTCGCCTCTTTTTGGCGTCTCTTGTTCTTCCAATATAGACCAATTTCTGCTCGTCGTTTCAGCTTCAGCTTATCCATTTAAATACTCCAGGTTGGATCCAGATATATCTATTTAACTTTGCTGGGTTGTAGCCAGAAATTGCTTAGATATTGTTTGTATATTCTTATATAAGTTTTTCAAGTTGGTCCAGAGATTGTTAGGATATTCTTGTTTCACTTCTCCTGGTTGATCCAGAGATTGTTTGGACATCCAGGTCGGATCCAGGAATTATTTAGAGTCGTTTTTGAGGATTAAGCGACGAACCGTGTTCAATTATCCACTATCACCACATTTAAAATTATTAATTATAAAATCAGTGTAATTTTTTTACGTAAATATCTTATTTCAGGTGATGTGGATCATGCCTTCATTTAATTCAAACTTGTTACGAAATCCTGTTGTATTTAAAAAGAACGTCTTTGTTTACAACTGGTCGGTCAAGCGCATAGTTCAATAATTACCGGCTTTGTACCTTAATCTTCACCTGCAGGCTTGGGTATTTCTAGGAATTTTGCATGTACAACGAAGTCGATACGCTTGTCTCTGCACATAGGATTTCTAGTTATTTGTATAGATTGGTTGGATTTTCAAATTTTCCATGGTCTTTCAAATCACGTAGGTCTTGCTTGTGAAGTAAATTTGATGAACTTTGCTTTATCATCATGCTGTAATAATTACCTATCTATCAAGGTATTGAATTTTATACCTTCTCGGTCACGTAGCTTTATATTTATTGATGTTTGGAATTATATGCGTTTTTCTGTTTTACGCATTTACAAACCTGCTTGTTTAAATGGGATCCCTGGTATAATAATGATACACTACTTAGGCGTATTGCGTTACAGCTTCTGTCCACGTCGTTTTATGCCTTGCAAAGTTGTTTATTTAATTGAATCTTTAAAAATACTCTTCGTTTCTTCGAGTCTAATTATAATTATAGTATTTACTGTGTTCAATTAATCGACTGAGAGCCTGCTTGTATTAATCTCGTAATAAGTATTTCCAGTTATCATGAATACACAACAGTATAAAAACTTTTCCACCGATTTCCCTAAAAATCTTTGCAATCACTATTTGAGGTTTAACCAAATATTTTTGACAGGTATAGACTCGTTAATAAATTTTGTGTTTTTTTTTTTTAATAGAGATAAGCAGATTTATATACAACCCTAAAACTACTTTTTGTGACTTTACTAAAATATTTTGATAGGTTCAAGAAGTTAACTGCTAATTTTAACGATCTGCGCTACAAGTATATCAGTCGAAAAGAAATTTTTCGTGTCAAAAACGTATTAAATCATACTTAAGAAACACAGTGCGTCGAGAACGGATAAATGAATTAAATAAAAATCTTGACTTTTATGAAAATTAAATTGATAGATTTGTCAAACTTAAGATGGTAGAAAACATTTGATTTATAAAACTTAATCAACTTTAAATTAATAGCAGTATACAAAGTAAAGGTATCAAAATCACTTTTCAAAGTTCTCCGTTTGAATGGTTATTGTTAACTCCCAATCAATTTAACGAATGATAACAAACAATATCTTTTAGGTAACAGAAAAGTTCATTTATTTTAAATGTAGGGTTTCTAAATAAATGCATTCTAAGCCTCACCTCTTACTCAGGTCCCTAGCCGCCATTGTATTAAGTATAATGTTCATTGATTTAACCATAAAACTTTTCATTATTTACATTAATCGGTGTTTGCTGAAACGCATAAAGGTTTATAACACTCTCGAATTATTAACATAAACAAAATAAAAGAATATCGCAAATTCGAAAATATAAAATTGCTTCAACTTTGTATATTCCGCTTTTTTAAATTGCCTCTTTTGCATACGCAAAGACCTGTAATGCGCTTAATTCTAAAACGTGGCGTATGTATGATTAAATATTCTAGATAGAATAATTAATGCAACGTACAAAATTACAGCTAAAAGTACATAATGTTTCTTCGAGATACGTGACTTCTATGACTGAAAACTCTGAACAGCCCTTTATTATTCTGTCAAATTACACCCTACGTTTCAAGTATAGATCATACCCTCCGTGCCAGCGCCTTCTATTCTATGCTCTAGATAAAGGGTATTCATTACTCTTCTTGTATAAGGAAGCACCTAAAAACTTTTTAAGAATTTATATACATCCATGGTAATGGAAGATGCTTTACAGACATGAAGCAACCATTATTGAAATGTAACCTATTAATTTCAGGTTGTTGAAAGCACAATTTACTAGTCGTCCTACAAGAGTTTTATTAATTGCCAATTTTCGTATCCAATATTGTATGCGACAACAATCAAACAATAATCGCAAATTTTAAATAATAATTAATAGTAATTATGCTACCGTTCCGAATGGACCTGCACCTTGAAGAAGTTCTAAATTACTAGAACGGGTGGAATGGCTTGTGCGTTGCAGTGATCTAAATAACCAAACTACAGGTTCAATCAAATTAGTAGGGTCGTTAGCGAGGAACCAGACTAAGACAGGTCCCCAAAAAAGGGCAACGGCTTTCTCAATACTTAGATTGGCAGAAACCATAGGGGTCAGTATGGCAGACTAAGACACACTACCGCAATGTGGAAGACAACGGGAAACAACCACATTACTTACCAAGTACACAGCGTACTTAAATTATAATTGATATGATGGCATCCTCTGAGGTAAAAGATTCTGAAGTTAAAATAGTCTCCCATTCTGATCTCCGGGAGGGGACTACTTCGGAGGATGTGACCTGAAAGTTTAGAAAAAGAGTTGAGAACATTTTGTGAGTTGGAGCGTGGAATACCAGAATTATGAAGCAAGTAGGTAAGCTAAAGAAATTGATAATTGAAATGGGTAGTAGGGATCAGCGAAGTTTGCTGGCCAGAGGTGAGGGACTTTTAAAGTGGAGACTTTAGGGTAATTCATACAGGGTCATAGGAAGAAAATTTGGGTGTAGGGAAAGTTATGCGCAAAAAGATATGATACTGTGTAAAAAACTACTTACAAAAGAACGAAAGAATACACATGGTTAGATGAGAATGTAAACCGCTAAAAACAGTAGTAAATACAAGTATACATGCCCACCTCTAGCGACACTGAGGAAAAGATAGAAGCGATCTACAAAGATATCGAAGACGTACTAAGTTACGTATAAGGACATGAAAATTTAATAATTACGGGGGAATTAATTTAATGCAGTGATAGGTGAAGGTAATGAAGGAGCCATAGTAAGTTTATTTGGTTTAAAAACGAGAAACGACAGGGAAAATAAGCCGATAGAATTTCGTGTCAAAAACATTTTAACCATCACACACGCATTATTTCAACATCATGCTAGAAGACGATAAACGTGGAAGATGCCAGAAGATATTGTTAGACAACGATTTAGGAATCAAGTAAAAGACTGTAGAAGCAACCGAGAAGCAGATATAGACACTGACCATAACATCGTAATTATGAAGGCTGCTCTTAAATTAAAAAATTTAAAAAAAGGAACGAAAAAAGACGCTTTGATTTTGAAAAACTAAAATATAAAAATATTCACGAATGATTTAAAAATAAAGGTCAAATGAATTGCTGAAATATATCGGGAGAGCTTATTATACTAAGGAAGAAGAAACAGAATGGAATAATTTTAAATTCAGCTTAGACAAGTCGGTCAGAGATATTCTGGGATATACACAAAACGGAAATAAGAAACCATGGAGTACAAAGGATATCCTGAATTTAATAGAAGAAAGACGAAAATACAAAAATAGATAAGACGACACACGAAAACAGAGGTACAAAGCCATAAAATGGAAAATTATTTGGAAATGCAGCAAAAGCTAAAGAACAATGGATTGATGAAAAGTGCAAAAAGATACAAACTAAGATGGAAATAATAAAGACAGACGAAGCATACAAACTAATTGCAATGAATTATAGAGATATAAAACCGTAAAGCAAAAATATAAGGGACGCGGGAGGAAACGTCATGATAGAAAATATAGAAAAAGTGGTTAGATGGCAAGAACATATAGGGAATTTATATGGAGAAGAGCAAGTAACACCACTAGAATAAGAATCAGACAATGAAATGGGTGACTTGGATATTATATACTTAGAGATGAGTTTGAATTAACATTGGAGGGTCTGAAAAATGGTAAGGTTCCGGGTATAGATAGGATACAAGCAGAAACTATAAAAGCCGCTGGACAAGCAATAACAAAACGTCTTTTCCAACGTGTAAGTTGTATGTATGAGACATGCAAGAAATCCAAAAATTTCAAACGTATATCACCATAGTCACTATACCTAAAAAGAGAAGCGCGGCTAGAGGTAAAAATTTTCGAACAATGAGTTCGACAGCACACGTGTCAAAAATATTAACTAAAATTGTACAAAGATGGATAGAAAAACGAGGTGAAGAAATACTAGGAGAAGATCAATTTGGATTTAGGCAAAACAGGGGAACACGAGAGGCTATTTTAGAGTACTAAGGGTGAAAATGGAGAAAACAAAAAAAAGGGTTTGTAGATCTGGAAAAAGCATTCGACAATGTAAAATGGAAAAGATCTGGAAAAAGCATTCGACAATGTAAAATGAAAAAAATTGTTCGAAGAGATTGGAATGATTAGGGATAGACGAATAGTACAAAGCTTATACAAAGAGCAAACATCGGTAATAGAATTAGAGTAGGAACGTAGAGAAGCAAATATTAGAAAAGTGGTGAGACAGGGAACTGCTCTATCGCCATTAATTTCTAACTTGTACATCGAAGAGGCAATGGATACTGTCCAGTGCAAAGACATTTGTAATTATCTTGCAGGGTCAAAAAATTGATAGCCTTAGATTTGCAGACGATATAGCGGAATTAGCATCGGGCAGGGAAAAGTTAGAAGCAGCTCTTAATGAAATAGAAACAGTTCTAACGGAGAGATATGGTATGAAAATTAACAAAAATAAAACTAAAGTTCTAGTATACAAAAGAGGGGAAAATAAATCAATAACAAAAATACAAATAGGTAACGAGAACTTACGAGAGGTTAAGAATTTCTGCTACCTAGGAAGTCAAATAACGCAAGATGGGAAAAGCACAATAATATAAAACAAGGATTAGCACAAGGTCGTGCTACATTTAACAAGAAGAAGCAACTACTGTGTTTAAAGACCACAAACATAGAAACAAGGAAAAAATTGCTTAAAACATGTGTGTGGGGCACAGTATTGTACGGCAGCGAAACTTGGACAGTGGGAGAAGTAGACAGAAAAAATAATAGCTTCTAAAATGTGGTGCTACAGACATATGATGAAGATATCATGGATGGACAAAGTTAAGAATAAAAGTACTAGAAATGGTAGGAGAAGAAAGAAATATCTGGAAAACAGTAAAAAAAAGGAGAGGCTACATACTAAGGCATGAGGGATAGTGCGGAATATATTGGAAGGAGAGATAGGAAAAAAGAGAAGTAGATGTAGACCTAGGTTAGACTATTGCACACAGATAGTGAAATATGTAGGTTGTGGAAATTTCAGGGAAATGTGCAGGATAGCACAGAATAGAAATCAATGAAGGTACGCGTCCAACTGGTTCTAAGATGGATAACCTAATGAGGTAAACAATAACCATACTTAAACCTGATGATTATCATAGGCAACTACAGGTATTGGTTTTGCAATATTCTTAACTAATTTTAACTGGAAAACTATTAATTCGGCAAATATTCAAGTGGTGAGGGATCTTGGTAGCCACAGACTGCTTTTCCTCCTTCACATACCATTGAATCTCGGTCAAATAGGAAATATAATTAAAAAGCAATAGAAGGGGAAACGAGCTGTATATAGGCGGTGGGAATTTGAGGGAATCGTGTAGACTAAGTCAGAATAGAAATAAGTGGAAGTACGCGTCCAACCGGCCTAATGAAGAAGAAAATATTTGCACTTATATCTGATGATTATTATAAACAACTACAGGTGTTGGTTTTGAAATAGTTTTAGCTAATGTTGATCGAGCGAAAAGATTTACTGGAAAACTATTAATTCGGTAAATGTTCAAGTGTTGGAGGATCTTGGTAGCCGCAGGCTGCTTAACCCCCTTCACATACCACTGAATATCGGGGCGATATGGTATATATTTGTAAAACAATAGAAGGGGAACCAAACTGAATCTAACAAGAAAGAGCAGCGGCCATGTTCAAAGGCAACGAACATTAACAAAGAGAAAATTGTTGAAAGCATATGTATGGAGCATAGCATAGTACAGTTATGAAATAGAGACAGTAGGAGAAGCAGACAGAAAAACGGCAGAAGTCCTTTGGAATGTTGTTCTTCAGATATATAATAGCATGGACGGTCAAAGTTAAATAACTAATAGGTTATATAAATAATAGGGGAATAAGGATATCTGTGAAACACGAAGAACGGAGAAATTGAAGGGCAGGATACGTTCTAAGGCATTTCTGGGGAATAGTACGGGATATTATTACAAGTAGAAATAGAAAAGATAAGGTACGGGTAAAACTAATCAGACTATTGCACGCAGATAGTGAACGATGCAGACTATGGAAATTTTAAGAAAATGTATAAATTATGTCAGAATAGGAACAATGAGCGTACGCGTCTAACTAGTTCCAGGACTGAAGACCTAATGAGATGAATTATACTTAAACGCGTACATCCACTGCCGTCTCAGAATTGCAAGAGCGAACTATTTCGTACTACACACACACAAGATTCAGTAACTCTACTCTACTCTTACACAGACAGACTCTGGCTTACGGGAGAACGTAGATTTTACTCCCTGTTTAGTCTCACAAGCTAAATCTTGTCTGTTAGAAAAAAATCGTGTTGACACAACTGGTAAAAGTTTCTTTTTTTTGTTTATAGTTAATACTGTGACAAGAAGTCCATTTGCAATAATAAGTTTTTTATTTTCAAACTGGTCACACAAGCTTTTTGAACAACTCACAGTACAGTATAATTTATAAAAGCTCAATTAACTATGTATTTATTTTCAGTGGTTTAACTAACAGTTCAATTATAATCTTCTTAACACTACGGTGCTAATCTTTCCGAAGCAGTACAATTAATTTATATACAAAGCACTAATCACTAAAATTAATATATATCAAATTTATATCAAACTAATGTCAACAGTAGAGTAATTTATTATACAGATTTTAAGCTGTAAACTACAGCATAAAGCTTTACATTAGCACCCAATTTCAACTAGAACATCATGATTTCATGGGTTTATTATGATCAAAGCTGCAATTAGAACTAACGTGCTAAACCCCTTAACATTAATTTATACCTATTCAAATTGTACTAGTTGTTTCACAAACGTTCCAGAAATTACGTAAGTTACTACCTGGAGATTTCTAACAATTTCTAGAATATGCCCCATTGTAATGTTAAATGGAAATGCTTGTACCTGTCAATCAACACATCACAAAAGGTGTAGCGCAGCGGGAAACCGTCAGTCATCATTCCTGTACTCAACCAATCGTCTACGTTGTAATGTAATCACGCTAGATCGAAAGGCGCTACAATACCTATTATGACAAATGTGGTTCCTGAACGTTGTTTTCGAAGCCAGCTATAAATTGGAACAAAGTACTGATCACACACAAAAGAAGTTTTTAATTTAGGCGGTCGTTGGGTCGAAATATACAGGGTGTCCTAGCTATCGGTACAAATATTTTAGGGAGTCTACCTATTTATTGAATTTGGAAGGATGGCCTGCGTCACACGCACTTAAGCCACAAGGTATGTCGGTTGTGCTGCCTTCCTTACACTAAACTCGCTCAGTCACCCGACTTTGCAGATAAATTTGAGGATGTCGGACCAGGATGTGGTTCTAGTTCTGGCCGTGTAGGGCCAGAAATCTCCTAGCATGAAACTTCGAAGTCTGGCGAATGCCGGACAGGAACACAGAATATGTGCCACCGTCTCGTTATCTTACTGACACCCGCGGCAGGTAAGGTCTTTCAGGTAACAAAAACTCATTGCCTGACCAATGTAGTACCTTTGGGTGAAGCATTGGAAAATCAAATGTAAGGCAGGTAAGGCCACCAGACATACTGATTCCGTGTAGGTGTTTCTCGAAATTACCATGTCCAGTCAGGATTCCCACGAGTAATCGTAGTTTATGTCTCGGCAGATTAATGCAATATTTTCCGTTTTTGGTCGCAGGGAACGTGATACACAATTTGCCTGTCGGCAACTTGTCAACCTAGCCCACCTCTCCGTATGACAACGGAGGGTTACCAGCTTTAGCATGGAAACCACTGCAAAAGGCGATATGGGAACCGATAAAGTGCTTAGCTAAGCCCCGCTTCACCAGATAGTCCGCCTGCTCGTTACCATGCGCCTCCAATTGTTCTTTGATGTAAACTAGCTCGAGGATATTGGTGCAAGAAGCAAGCTCTAACGTGTGGTGGCACTGTAGTACCATCCCTGATAGGAACTTCTGCTTGTTTAGGGCAATTAGAGCTGCCCCACTGTCGTATGAAATGCGTATTGTTTTATTATGGATTCTACGTTCCAAAGTAGCAGATGCACCGTGCATGATGGCAACTACCTCCGCTTGAAAGACAGTAGCCACCGAGCCCTTGCAAGACAGGGAGTCACCAAAGCTGCCATCCGTAGCTTTATTCGCGAATGGATGTGCAGCGAACACCAAAGAGACTGGCAGAACAGACCAGGACTTACACATAGCAAGGCGCTGGTAAAGGGCCTAGCAGAAGCGGAACCCAGGAACTGCTTCGCTTAAGCAAGGAACAGCTCAGAATCATTGTGGGGTTCCTGATAGGGCATATTTCTGTCAAGGTTCACCTCCAGAGGATGCATAAATATAACGGAGACTCTGCTTAAAGGAACCGGAGACTGTAATGCATGTACTATGCAGATGCAAGGCGTTGGGCAGAACGAGACAGCGTCTATTCGGACGACCAAGAGACCTGTACTTTATGATTTGGGATGCAGGCTTTGCAGATTGGGTATAATACCTAACCAGGGTCAGCACAATAAGCCTTTTAAGCTGTAGTGCGGCAGAACCGTTTGGCAGACGCACCCACCAGGGGGAGTGTTTTAGTGGGTATGCCGCTTTCAAAGTCCCACACTTTGGCTATAAGAGCTTTCCACTCCACCGGGTTCGGATAACTATCAAAAAAAACACCTGTGTTTGTTTATAGTACTCATCAGTCTTAAGTCCAATTATTTTTTCGTCATTAGGTTTTCCGTCTTGAAACTGGTTGAATGTGTACCTTCACTGATTTCTATTCTGAGCTAGCCTACACAGTTCCCTGGCATTCCTACAACCTAGATATATATGACCCATTACACCGATATTCAGTGGTATGTAAAGGGGGTTATAATCGTACTTTTTATTAAATAAAGATGAAATTTAATAGTTTTGTGATTTAGCAATTTTTATCTACTTTTGACTATTTTCAATCTTTCTACAAGACAGAAAGATTTTATAAAAAACTTTATTACAACGAAGTTGTACCTAATAAAATTTGCTATCTGGAAAGAGCCATTCGCTTTTTCTAACTTTTGCCGTTTGAGATTTATCGTGTTTTCAAATATTACAAAAAAGTTCGATAAATTTTTTCATTTTTTCATATAAATCTCTAGATAACTCCTATATCTTTTACTTTAGACAAAAATTGATAAAAATGCAAACTTGTAGAAAATTTTACGCTTTTTAACATAGTGTTAAATAATCAATACACTAAAGTTAATAGATTTGATGCTATATTCATTTATAGTGAGACACCCACAAAAATGTTATAAATTGATCCAGCCCTTCAGGGCGGAAACGAGTTACATATCCCCCAAATAAGAAAGCAAACAACTGCTTCGTATTCCAGACGCAACCTAATACTGCAAATGCAGAAACAATGAACTGCAATAAAGCAGTCTTAATTATAATTACTTAGAATAAGACATTGTATATATATATATATATATATATATATATATATATATATATAATATAGTTTAGAGATAATGACCTTTTATAAATACGATGATATATTATTAATGGGTTTGAGGTCAGCTGTAGGAAAGTAAACTCTTTTTTAAGGCCTAAATTTTCGAATTTTATTTAAATTCTTGATCACAGGCTTTCTAAAATTTTACAATTAACTAGGCTAACAAATAAATGAATTGATAGTAACTTACAAGACGAGGTTAAACATTAAATTAACATGAAAATTACATCGAAATCTATTTTAACTAATTTTGCTTCAATTTGTTATAAGAAAATTGTATAACTTGTATAAAAATAAAAATAAAATGTCAAATTTTGAAACCTTTCAGTTTCACTTTTTAATTATTTGAAGATTTAAAACAGAATGCCTATGTGTGCATGTATGCATGTGTGTATGTGTTTGTGTGTGTATGAGTGTGGGTGCGTGTACATGTTATATTATGTGAGTGTCTATGAATATTTGTGATTATGTATATTAATCTGTTTGTTTGTTAGTACGTGTATGTGTGAATGTGATAGGATGTGTATGTATGTAATGCTAATCACTACAATATCAATTATTGCATTAGGTATATGTTACTTCTGAAGACTAAGTATGTATGTGTAAATCGAACTTAGACCACCAATATCTGTTTTTATTTATACAATTTTTTTGGCGAAATATATGATACATTTCCAGAAATAGTCTTTTTGTGTATCTTTTCTAGTTCTAAAATTTTAGGATGTTCAAAATCAATTTTGTGATCTAAATCAATTGAGTGTCTTGATAAAGCACAGGAATTTGGTTTGATTCTAATGTCACTTTTGTGTTGGGTTATACGTTGTTTTAAAGTTTGTGACGTTTGCCCAATATAAGGATTACTACAATCTATACAATTAATTTGGTATACAAGGTTTCTTTGAAATAAATCTAGTGTCTTATCTTTAAATTTTGAAAAATGCTTCTTAATGTTAAAATGTTTTTTAGCGTATTTGAAATTGTAATTTTAAATACTTTAATTAATTTATGAGTTAGGTGGTCATCTATATTTGGTAGCGTTTTGTATAGCTGTATAGTTTTGTTATTTTCGTTAGTTGTATTATTATTATCTATATCACCATCGTTATTGTTTATATTATTGTATTTTTTTGTGTTATATAATAATTTTGTTATCAGGTGTATAGGATAGTTATTATTTTTTAGAATATTTGAAAGATGTTTCATGTTTTTATTATGAAAAGAGGGATGAGATATCTTTTTTATTCGATCTTTTAATCCCAAAATAAAATTTAATTTTGTTTTAAATGGATGATAAGAATAATAATTTAAGTATCTGTTTGAATGTGTAGGCTTCTGATATCAATCTAAAATAATTTCATTTTTATCATTTCTAATTAATAAAGTGTCTAGGAATGGTACAGAGTTATTTGATTCCGTTTCTATTGTAAATTGAATGTGGGTATTGTACTTATTAAAAATGTTAAGAGTTTCATCTATTTTATCTTTGGGAATAGCTGTCACTATATCATCAACAAATTTTTTAATAAATGGAGGATTAAATGGAAGTTGAGGAATAACTGAATTCAACAGTTCGTCCATAACTATTTGAGCAATAATGGGACTGAGATTTGATCCCATCGGACATCCAAAAATTTGTAGATAAAATTTATTGTTGAAGGAAAAATAACAATTGTCAAATAAAAATTCAATTGTTAGTAAAAACATTGTTTTTGATAGCTTACAATTTGGTTCAATTTCAGTCCAAATTTTATTAATGTTATTGATAACTAAATTTTTAGATATATTTGTAAAAAGGGAAATAACGTCTAAACTGATTAAAACATAATTTTTTGGTAAACGAAAATTATTTATTTGTTCAGAAAATTCAAAAGAATCTTTTATATTAAAATCGTTTTTACGGACGGATTTTGTTAAAATTTCAGAAACGAATTTCGAAAGTTTTTCAGTGGCAGCATTATTTGTGGCAACAATAGGACGGTATGGACAATCAGCTTTATGTATCTTAGGTAAACCATAAAGTTTAGGGATTGTGCTACTATAATTGTTTAATGATTTTGCTTCTAAATCGTTAATCATTTTTTTATTTTTTAATTGCTTTATAAGGTCTAATGTTTGTTTTTGAAGTTTTGCTGTTGGGTCTGTTTTAATTTCTTTGTATACTGTATTATCTTTTAGTAAGTCTGACATTTTTTCTAAATAACTAATTTTTGATATAGCAACAGTTACATTACCTTTATCAGCATTAACTATTAGTAAATCTTCCTGTTCTCTCAGAAATTTTTTGCATTGATGATAGTCGTGTAAGAATTTTGATTTCATTTTTGAATTTTGATGATAAAAGTTTGTTACAATATTAGTTATGTAAGTTCGTTTTAGGTTTCTATCTTCTTCTTTAGTGTCTAAAATTATGTTTTCTAAATCAGCTATTAATTTTATGAGGATAGTGCTATTAATTGAAGGTTGTATACTAAATTTTGGACCTAATGCAAGAATTGTCTGTATGTGATTTGGTATATCTACTGTGCTAATATTTTTAAACCAACTTGAAGTCTGAAGGAATTCAATCTTATTTAAATTTGAAAGCTTGTCAAACTTTTTTAGGTTGACAAGTTTGACATTATGAAACTTTTTATTATAGTATTATAGTAGCACAATCCCTAAACTTTATGGTTTACCTAAGATACATAAAGCTGATTGTCCATACCGTCCTGTTGTTGCCACAAATAATGCTGCCACTGAAAAACTTTCGAAATTCGTTTCTGAAATTTTAACAAAATCCGTCCGTAAAAACGATTTTAATATAAAAGATTCTTTTGAATTTTCTGAACAAATAAATAATTTTCGTTTACCAAAAAATTATGTTTTAATCAGTTTAGACGTTATTTTCCTTTTTACAAATATATCTAAAAATTTAGTTATCAATAACATTAATAAAATTTGGACTGAAATTGAACCAAATTGTAAGCTATCAAAAACAATGTTTTTACTAACAATTGAATTTTTATTTGACAATTGTTATTTTTCCTTCAACAATAAATTTTATCTACAAATTTTGGATGTCCGATGGGATCAAATCTCAGTCCCATTATTGCTCAAATAGTTATGGACGAACTGTTGAATTCAGTTATTCCTCAACTTCCATTTAATCCTCCATTTATTAAAAAACTTGTTGATGATATAGTGACAGCTATTCCCAAAGATAAAATAGATGAAACTCTTAACATTTTTAATAAATACAATACCCACATTCAATTTACAATAGAAACGGAATCAAATAACTCTGTACCATTCCTAGACACTTTATTAATTAGAAATGATAAAAATGAAATTATTTTAGATTGGTATCAGAAGCCTACACATTCAAACAGATACTTAAATTATTATTCTTATCATCCATTTAAAACAAAATTAAATTTTATTTTGGGATTAAAAGATCGAATAAAAAGATATCTCATCCTCTTTTCATAATAAAACATGAAACATCTTTCAAATATTCTAAAAATAATAACTATCCTATACACCTGATAACAAAATTATTATATAACACAAAAAAATACAATAATATAAACAATAACGATGGTGATATAGATAATAATAATACAACTAACGAAAATAACAAAACTATACAGCTATACAAAACGCTACCAAATATAGATGACCACCTAACTCATAAATTAATTAAAGTATTTAAAAATTACAATTTCAAATACGCTAAAAAAAAACATTTTAACATTAAGAAGCATTTTTTCAAAATTTAAAGATAAGACGCTAGATTTATTTCAAAGAAACCTTGTATACCAAATTAATTGTATAGATTGCAGTAATCCTTATATTGGGCAAACGTCACAAACTTTAAAACAACGTATAACCCAACACAAAAGTGACATTAGAATCAAACCAAATTCCTGTGCTTTATCAAGACACTCAATTGATTTAGATCACAAAATTGATTTTGAACATCCTAAAATTTTAGAACTAGAAAAAGATACACAAAAAAGACTATTTCTGGAAATGTATCATATATTTCGCCAAAAAAATTGTATAAATAAAAAAACAGATATTGGTGGTCTAAGTTCGATTTACACATACATACTTAGTTATACAATTTTCTTATAACAAATTGAAGCAAAAATTAGTTAAAATAGATTTCGATGTAATTTTCATGTTAATTTAATGTTTAACCTCGTCTTGTAAGTTACTATCAATTCATTTATATGTTAGCCTAGCTAATTGTAAAATTTTAGAAAGCCTGTGATCAAGAATTTAAATAAAATTCGAAAATTTAGGCCTTAAAAAAGAGTTTACTTTCCTACAGCTGACCTCAAACCCATTAATAATATATCATCGTATATATATATATATATATATATATATATATATATATCAAGAAGTAGCAGACGGTGAGATCTGCACATTCGCACAAGATGATGTAAGAGCAGGAATGATATATAAACCGCGAGGAGCCCCTGATCGCCAGTCAGTCTTCGAACTTCATAACTTTAACATCGATGGTGGTTCAAGCTACTCACCACAATTTTAATTTGTAATTATTGATTTATTAACTTCAAGTATTTTTGTCAATTTCTATTACTTAATGTTTAATGAATATAAACATCTATTGCTGTAACAGAAATAAGTAATTTTTTTTAATGTAATTATACAATTAAAAATAAATTTGATAGAAGTGTTTTTGGCGACAAAACTTTTTAAAAAGAAGCTCCCAAAGGCTCAAAACCTATCCAACGTAAAGAAAAATTTTATTTAAACCTTTTTCTTAGAAAAGTGTTCCCTACCACCACCCATAAATATTTGCATCAATAACGGGAACACTCTGTAGACTTAAGGCAAAACGTTATTTATATTTTCATAGTAAAAATTTTTATTGTGTAATGTTTACATTTGTTAGAATACAAATTATGTATAGCAAGACACTACCGAATTTCAAAATCTTTTTGCATGTGCTTTCCGTTTGTAGGGTATCTCTAGCGCAACCTTGCTTGGGTTCAAACAATAATCTGTGAGCATTGGGCTCTATTTCCACTGATATAAGTTTTCACAATTCATAGTGCCTTTCACAATGTTCGTCATTCACAAAAAGGGAAAAAGTCTAAATACGTATTGAGAAAATGAATATTCAAAGACATTTTACAACCCACACCCCTGTATATAGAAATTAAAAGATTCACAATTGATTTGTAATATTTTGCCTTTGTATTTCCCAAGAAATTGGAACACGTCTCTTTAAATGATATCCATGCAACAGCCACAATCTCAGTCAGTTTTCATTCGAATACACTCTCTTTTTGTGATGTGAAGAATTTGAGGCACAATCAAAATTCCTTCTTTTATTTTTGCTTCACTTAGTTTAGAAAACTTCTATCCCAGATATTGGAATACTTAAAAATTCTTATTTAAAATATTGCAAAAGTTTTTCATCAGTCCAAGTTTTATGTGCAGAGGTGGTAGCAAAACTCTCTTTGCATCAACGAGAGGAGAATTTGTAACATATTTTACCAAGTAACAAAGTTTTCTTGCATTTTTCCAAAGTAGGGTTTATTCCTTGCTATGCAGTTGCGTTTGCAGAGGAAACAGTAATACTTGGTGTAAGCCAATTGCATTCGTAAGAAAAAAAGCTATGACTTTTAAATCGCCACATAAATTCCACACTTATTTTCTTTCAAATAGAGTTTTTATATTATTTTACTTTGTACATATTGCGTGGGCAATAGGAACAGAGGAGTATGATATTCCATTGTGGGGGAAAACTCTCTTCAAACGAGCAGATGGAAAGATGGATCAATAAAGAATCTCCACTCATAAGTTTTGTGTTTACATATTAATGCATATATTATTCCAATACACCAACTGATCTCGCGGTGTAAGAAAACAAAAATGTTGTTCGTGTCTCCGATATGTGGAAGTATGCCTACCACTCTATGATATATTCCAGTCTTGCAACCTGGATCCTAACAGTACAGCTTGATCTTTGACAAATTTAAATCCTGTACTAAGTAGTTGACTCATCTTGTGAGGTGAACGTGAAGAACCTTTATTAAATAGTTGAAAATCAGTATTCATGTCTTCTTCTATAGGTTCAGCAGTATTACCTTCAACAGCATTCATATAATCGTCAAGTGTATATTATTCTGAACGTTTTGGGACAGGTAAATTCTGACAGTGAAGAACCGGTTCGAGAGCTGATTGTAGATTTGGGTACTGTATAGTAGGCTTCGACTTCAGTGAAATTCTAGGTAGATTCGTCAAACAAAAATAGTAATACGTAACATAATTTTTAGGTTTTCTCCACAGATTAAGCTTTGCAAAAAGCGCTGACTTATAGGTACCGTTAAACCATCCAATTAAATTTACAGCACACGTTGCGCAAATGATTTGTGGCGCCCGAGGCTTATCCTGATCTTCTAGTTTACATTCAAAATAAAGCTTTCTTGATTAACATAGTTGTTATCTTTTTGTTAGATTTAATGGTAAACTCGTCGCATACGTAGCAAAACGTAGCCGTTTAATTTACATACTTTCAGGGCATTCTATAAAGTCTAACAGTAACATATACTGCACACTAGAAATTTATTTCTTTGTTTATATTTTATATCCATCAATAGACGCGTTTAGGATATCAGCTGCTGCTCATCCATTTCGCGGCGCTTATATATCTCAAACTAACCTTTCCAGCAATTTCAAGAACCATTGCCAAATACTATGGTGCTGTTTACATTCTAATTATGAGTCATGATAAGTCACCTGTCGGATTACGTTCGTTACAATATGTTATAGAATGTAAACTGTGTTTAACGAATATTTTGATAACGAAAATTCCGAGTAGGGAATCGGTTTCAGCGACAAGAAATACGCAAAAGACGTGCATCAGATATCAGGAAACAAAAATCATGTTAGTCTGTGTAATTCTCCAATAATTGGTTAAATAATAGTAACAATAAAACCAATAGCATGTCCAAAACCAATAACAATAATAAGTCAAATTGGTGAAATCGTATTACCAATCTAAAGCGATGAGACACGGAGGCAATCGTAGAAGTTGCGGTGTATGTGGGTCGGTTAAAGCAATTCAAATGTGGTGCCAAGGTAACCCCTGACGTTTTGAAGACGGATCGCAAGGTCTTAAGTTGCATACTCATCGTAGTAAGTTTTGAACAGAACTGTCAATGTTCATCTAAACTGCTTTAAGCTATTGTTTTTACGATTACTATTCAGGTGGAAATACAAGTTCAATAAAACCGGTAGTCTTGGACATGCGTGCTTTTCCTCGGCGATACCTTGTCCTAGAAGCAGGGAAGTTCCAGCGGTGCGTACTAACTGCAACCACTCGCATCCAGAAAGCTATAAGGGATGCTCTGCATTCGTCAAGCTATGGGTAATGTAAAAGAGGCAGCCGTTTAATAAAGCCAACGCTAGGACCAGTTACAATGTGAGCACGCTCCCACGCCAGCGTTGCTAATGGCTCGACCACGACCGTCTCTGTATCAACAGTCAAGAACCCAGGCAGCCCCAACTACCCACAGCGTCGAGCAAGACAGTCAGAGATTCCATCGAAAGGAGACATCTTGTGAAGTTCGTTTATCAGGTTTCTCGCCGAGATCAACTACTAAAAACTGAGTGCGATTGCAAGCAGGTTGCTACCAGTAATCTCCGTGGTCAAATACTTCAACGATTTATTTATGGGTTTCATTGCCTGAGGGAAGACTATCAGCAAACTCGCCCACTTTAATGGAAAGATGCCGCAGAAATCCATAAACCCTGCAGGTAGCACTCTAGAATCCGCAGCGGTTGAAGTGGAAGAGATGAGACTTGCTGAAGTTCACGTTAAGACACTTTTTAGATGTTGTCCTGGTGATCAAAACGTTCGTCGGCGCACGAGAATATACAAGACTTTCCAACTACATCATCATCATCAATCGTTCTTTATTTTTAACTATTCACAGGACAAGGGCCCAACCTAGTTGTACATTCTAGAATTGTTGAGTATACTTATAAAATTAAATAAATTTTATGAATTCTTTGGAAATAATTCCATTGCTGCAGTGGTGCTTTGTATCCTTGCTCGTGTCCTAGCCGCATTCTTGCTGTTGTATGCTGTTCCGAGTTCCGATACGTGCGATAGTGTGGGCGAAGTTTTATTGTGCGTATGTGCTATCCTACAACAAGAGGTGTGTTTCTGAGTGAGTGACGCGGATTAGAAATGAGTGGTTTGCTGAACGGGGTTTCAATAATGGGTTTGTTCAGATTGGGTGAGTGATTGGAAGCTCGGCTTTGGTAATGGAGTGTACTGGTTGAGGTCGAGTAAAATTTTAAAGTTGGATTAGATAGTGGTGGTAAATGGGAAAGAGTAAATAAGATGTAAAAGTGTTTGTAAGGATTGATTATCGCAGGGACAGTAGGGCGATGGGGTTAAGTGCAATTGATAAAGTTTGTTGCGGAAGAAACCATGTCTGGTGAGAAATAAGTGGTAGATTAATTGGAGAGGAGAATATGCAGAAAGATCTCAGTAATGTCTGGAAACATGTCGTAGGTATGTCCGCCACTGTAGGAGGGGGACCAAAATTCTTGCCAGAAGTGGAGCAAGGGGCGATGTATTAAAGATTTAATTTCGGGCTTGAGGAGGGTATAGTATTGGTCGAAAAATATACTTCTGTCGTGTAGGGAGATGGTTTAATTTTTCTTAAGGTTAAGGATTTTAATGCTGGAATTGAGGGTTACATCAATAAGGGAAATTTTAAGTAGGATGTAGAGAGCAAAGGTAAAAACTGTTCTGCAGGCACGTGAGTAGTGGGGAAGGAAGGGTCTAATAATCATGTTCAGCTTGTGTTTTTCAGAGGGAGAAGTTAGAAAAAACCAGAGGTCAACACTGTATCGGATTATGGAAATTATAATTTGATTAAGAATAAGCACGCGTGGAATTACTAAGATAAATTAATTTAGGAAGCGAGTGATGGAGATTTTGAAGAAAAATCTTTGTTTTGGTACGGAGATTAATTAGATGGGTGTTGGTTTTGAGGCGGGTGTCAATGTGCTGACGAGGAGAAGGCGAGGGAGTGTGGATTTTGGGGCTACGTTGGAGATTTAGAAACGTTATGAAAAAGAGCATTTTAGAGTTGGTGCGGTAAAGAGTTGGTGCGGTAAAAGCGTTTGCTCAATAACGCAAGTGTGGGATTTTACATAATTAATTAAGAGTGCAGTCGTGGGTTCTAAAGAAGAGCCAAAGTTTGCATGGATTAGGAATATAATGTCATCGATATATGCAAAGGTGGATATATTAGAGACGTTTAGGTCAACGAGCGGGTTGATTATAGATTCCAGAAAGTGGGGGATAGGCGGGTCCTTGGGTTTAAAGATTCGGAAACAGAATAAAGGTTGGTGAAGAGTGTAAGTAGAGTATTTAGTGACGTTCTGGGCCCACATTTCCTCCAGAATCCCACATTTCCCTCACACGTCTGGACCAAATAGTTTTCTTCGACTAGCCATTTTCATCTTTCGACATAAATATATCTTACATTTTCATCTTTCAAGATAAACCTATCTTGTTTGGTATCAATTAATATTAGATTTTTCTCAGCTACCCAAATCTCTTTAAATTTTTCAGATAGCATTATCCCGCAGGGAGTTACCCCAATTTTAAGAATTTTTTGCTGGTAGAGATTTTTGTCCCGTCCTTAAAAATTTTTTAGTCATGCAATACATCAAATTAGTCTAGAATTTTATGCAGAATCCGAATCTCCAAACAGATTTGCAATAGAACTACCCCTTACAAAGTTACACTTTTAAAGGCTCCAAGCCTCTAAATTTCGCTTCTTGCTCTATGAGCAAACCTAACAAATAGTTTTCTTCGACTAGCCATTGCATCTTTCGAGATAACCCTATCTTGTTTAGTATCAATTAATATTAGATTTTTCTCAGCTACCCAAATCTTTTTAAATTTTTTAGATATCATCGAGATGCAATGGCTAGTCGAAGAAAACTATTTGTTAGGTTTGCTTATAGAGCAAAGAGCAAGATTTAGAGTTTTTGAGCCTTTAACAGTGTAACTTTGTAAGGGGTAGTCCAATTTTAAATCTTTTGGCAGATTCGGATTCTGCGTAAAATTCTAGACTAATTTGATGTGTCGTATGTCTAAAAAATTTATAAGGACATTCAGAAATCGCTACCAGCAAAAAATCTTAAAATGAGGGTAGCTCCCTGCGGGATGTTTCTATCTGAAAAATTTAAAGAGATTTGGGTAGCTGAGAAAATCTAATATTAATTGGTACCAAACAAGATAGGTTTATCTCGAAAGCTGAAAATGTAAGATATATTTATCTCAAAAGATGAAAATGGCTAGTCGAAGAAAACTATTTGGTCCAGATGGTTTGAGGGAAATGTGGGATTCTAGAGAAAATGTGGGCCCAGAACGTCACTAAATACTCTACTATTGTAACTGTTTTGAAAATTTAGATAAAATTCTATTGTGTGAAGGAAGTTAAAGGAAAATTAGTAAGTTGGAGTTGGTTCAGGAGGTTAAACCACCAGAGGACATTAAAGACTAAGTGGAAATCTAAAAATAAGACTCTAATATATTTGTGAAGAGGGGGATGATTGGGTGGTTGTGATGACGGAGTGGACTGTGTGTTCGAGGATACGTCCTGAGCGAAACCGTATCAATTGGGAGATACGAGGAAATGTTGGACAATGTAGGAATTTAGTTTATAAAGAACACTTGTTTTAATAGCAAACTAAGGAAACGTAGGAGGGCAATTGGTCTATAGGATTTGAGATTATGTTACAGGCGGAAAAGCTACTAAGTATGTATTTTCCAATAAAATTATAAAATGGGGGCGGACTGTAAAACAAAAATTAAAGGGGGGTCGCCGGCACTAGCTAGCGGAAGGTCGTGGATTATATAGAGGGTTAAAATTTTGAAAAAAGGGTTAAATTAATTTATGATATACTACAAAAGACTTGGCACTTACCTTTCATAAAATATTGTGGCTTAATGACAATTACCAAGGGTGCCAGACAAGTCGAGAATGTCCAAATGTTCGTATAAAACCTTGAGAGACTTGTCATCCCAAGGAGGACAATTGTTTCTTTTAATCAATTCCTCACTTTTTTACTACTTATATAAAAATAAGAAAAACTATTGACTTAATCAACGGCAACCAAAACTATTTAATCCACAGAGCAATATACGTGAACCTCTTACATGCATTGATTTTAGTTTATAAATTTAAGTGAATAGGTGACTATGGAATTTATGAAAATTTTGAGTACATAAGTAGTTCCCAAACACTTGTATATGAACGAAAACTTATATTATAAATCTTACACTAAATTAGTCCTACGGTTTATGGCCAAAACGTCCGAACAAACAAACTAACTAAAAATTGGCCATGCTACTTAACTATAAAAACTTACTTACTAAAAATTGTCCATTGTTTGAGGGTTTGTTTTCCAACGTAGAACAGTTCTTAAATTTGGGAAAAGAATCTCGCTTGTTGCTTCTGTTTATAATTCTTAAAGAGTTGACTGGCGCACGAACCCGGCAGAATCTTGACAATATCACTTACTTGTGCGTCACACGCCTACAAGCTTTTTAATAGTTACCTTGTATCACTATAAATCCGCGAACATATGGGCATAACCCTCGCGAATTGGAAAAGTAATCACTCCTTTTTAATTTCTAATATCGTGATACGAAGTGGAATAATCTATCTGTGATGCCGGAGAACGCTACCCGCGAACTACGTTTCTTTCTACTTCTTGACCACACGGCCCCATTGGAAGAACTCCCTGTCTTTTGGCTAAGCCTTGAGTTATATAGACTAATTCCTACCCTAATAATTATGTACGTTATTTTCTGTTATCCAATGACTGAACAGAACCTCCCACAAAACAAGATTTCAGAAACCAAATCCAACCCCTTTTTAGATGAGAGTCACGGAAGCAATTATTTTTCCAATGGTTTAAATTATATTGTACCTTCTACAAATTTCTTAATTATTGAAATGTGGAACCTACCTATGGCGACAGTAGTCTGCCATTAACAAAGACGGGCTAACCTACTTGAGCCAAAATGGACTTTAAATACAATGAATGTCTCCAGACTACTTAAAATTACTTGTAATATTTGAACAAATCAAATTGGAAATAGTTTTCGCTATTTATAATGTTTCGTTTCCTATAACCCGCTGTCAATCAACGAAAGTATTAAGAAGGTTAAGCTTTTCAACTAAAAATTGCTTTCCTTTATTTACGCTAAAAGGTACTATTCCATTTTAACTTTATCAGATTGGTCATCTGTGACCGACCTAAACTTTAAGAGGTTTATTGTATTTGATTTACAAGGAAGGGTAGAGCTTTTAAATTATGACCTGCCGCTGGAATTCTAATAGTTTAGTAGCCTGAAGCTATTTGTAAAGCTGGTCTTTTATTATAAGGGAGCCTAACTAAAATGTGGTAATTTATTGTGAAATTTTTGTCTATAAGTTATGCAAGTTACTGAATTTTAATTAATTAATTGATTTGTTTATTCGTTAACATTACAAAATAATGTTACAATTATCAGGGTTTACTAGGTTTAAGAAAATGTGTGATATTTGCGGATTTTGAAGGATCGAGGGTATACTTGAGTAAAGGCATTTCTGGAAGAAAAGATACGTAAATTCTGTGATAAGGGGTCAGAATTTTTGTAGGAGAAGATTGGTTATTGATCGGTACCGAAGGCTTTATTGAGATTTTTTTACTCATTAGAATCTAAGAGGGCGATGCTGAAATCGGTGTCTAGAAGGGATTTTGGAGGTATGTGTGATTAGAGATTGTGAGATTCTGTTGGGACGTCAATATTATTGGATAGGATTGCAGTATATAAAAGTGTTATCATTATATTATTAAAAGTGGAAAGGGTTTGGTGTTTGAAAACTGTAAGAATTTATGGGATGGTGGGTTTAACTTGTTTTCAGTAGGTTGTACAGGGGCTTGCCTGATGTTCGTAGTTGATAACGTTATAGTGGCATTTTTCTGACGGTGATAATTAGCGTGTTTATAAGTTGATTAATATTCTAATACGTTTTAACTTGATGATATAGTATATGTGAAGCCAATGAGATCTGAATGGAATAAAACAGCTTGTAATACCAGATTTATTTAATCTTGTTTGAATTTTATTGTCTGTAAACAAGAAATTTATGACGAACTAGAATTTTACACTTGATTATTATTAATTCTCAAACAATGTCTTTGGGGGTATTTCCCCGAACTTGCTTTATATTGTGAAATTAATTATGATGCTTTTATTATAGTTGTCACTTTTTTATAATACGATAATTGAAATTTATCAATAGATTTAAACATGGATTTAAAAAGGGGTTGTTTATTTAAGAATGGTTTTTCGTCCTAAAATTAATGTCCCAAAATTCAAGTATTGGTGAACCATTTACACAAGCTGTTATTTAATTTTCATTTGTGTCTAGGTGAAGAACCAAAAAGCGTTGTCTTGTTTTAATTAAGTATTTATTTTTGTCAGGCATAGAATATAAAGACTCAGTAGAACAGTTCCTTTTTAGTGTTGAGATTCATTTAAGAGTCAAAAGGGTTTCTACATTTTTCCCAGGACTTTTGCTTTCACCTTGTTAAAGCGTAAATGCTGTGGCGCCCTCCGTTTGTTTTGAGTGACGAAACAAAATCGGCCCACAACCCCGTCTCATGCCAGAACTATGAAGTAACGTTCAAAATTAACCATTTATCTAATTAAGAGTTTCCTTTTTCTTTTAGTTACTTCCAATCAACTTTATACTAGGTTATCCTCATATTCAGAAAACCTCCGTACAATAGCGATTATCATAATAAAAAGGTAGACTACCTTCTCTTATAGCCACCACCAAATAACGTACCCTAGCGCTAACAACGTGGGGTAACAGATAAAAAAGAAGAACCGATTATAATGTACTAAACATAAGTATGTGTCCCGAAGGAAAAGTATAACTGATAGGGTGCTGATTAACATCTAGAAATTGTAATTCAAATCTTGTTACGATTTTTTTTTACCTTTAACATTATAACCTTTTCAATTATTAAAAGGGGTTTATTATTTGGTTTTTACTCCTATGTGACCAGCTGTAAGGCACAAGGAAGTTTGACGAGGATTTCCAGTAAGTGTAAAGAGCCCACGGCAAGTTTCGGTGGAAAATGGCTCGTAGATGAGGAAACCTCAAAAGACTAAGCGGCTAGTCGAGCTATTTGCTCTGGGTAGAACATGAGCTGTGGGTCGGGGTTGGACTGCGACCAAAAATGTAAAGAATATGGCGCCACCAAATTTTTGTATACGAAGAAGACCTTACTTAAGTCCCTTGTATAAGGCGAATGCGGAAACCTTTACTCAATTACCGCTATACAATATATTACTGAAATACAATCCCTAAAGTTTTCTTACCTTATGGCTTTATATTGACCTCTATAGATGCACTGCTACACCTGTGAACAGATTAAAACAAAGATAGCACTGTTTGTGCCTTAATATCCAAAGTTAATGATTAATTTGAATCAACCCTCATTCATTCCAATCAATAATCCTAGTCTTGACCAAACAAAAATCTATTCGTTCAATATTAAGTAGTTATTTACAAGACATCTTCTTTAAATAAATTTGAATAAATTAAATTATTGAAAGATATGTACATATGTACAGTATTGCCCGAAATAAACAGTACTGAAACTAAGTTGGCGGTGTTTTTATGCGTGCGCTGCCACACTCAAGTTAGCTAGTATAGACCTGTCAAGTAAACCTCAAACAAGTAATTAGTAGGGCCTAATTGTTAAAAATGGTGTTAAGTACAGAGGAGAAAGTGTTTCTTGTAGAGCATTATTTTCGTTCATACGGAATCGGCCGACGTAATGGTGCAAGTTTGCTATACGTGTCTGATCAATTCACACAAAGGTTTAATAAACGTTCTCCAAGTAATGCTGTAATTTTGAAGGTTATTGAAAAGTTTAGAAATACAGGTAGTGTATTGTGCCAACGAAAAGGAAACTCAGGGCGTCCCAGGACAGTTAACAACAACAATAACCATGAACGCGTTTTGAGCAAATCTTAGAAAATCCGAAAGTCAGCCAGGCAAGGACAGCGTTACAACTTGATTTAAAAGAACTTCCTTTCAAAGAATCCTGAAGGAGCTGGGTACATTTTCGTATGTGATTCAGGTACATCAACAACTACATCCTCGGATTATCGCAGTAGAGTGGAATATTGCGCCAGAATTCTCGCGTTACAGTATGAAAATCCTGAATTTTTGAAAAATGTTTGGTTTTCAGACGAAGCACATTTTCACTTGTCAGGCTATGTGAATCGTCGCACAAATCGATTTCTGGGCTTTGCCAGACCCGATGAGGTTCAAGAGGTTCCTTTACATAGTGAAAAAGTGAGTGTCTGGTGTGCTGTTTCCGGACACGGAATCATTGGTCCGTACTTTATCGAAGAGAATGGTAGGCAAGTCACACTTAATCAACAGAGGTACAGACAAATTTTAACACGATTTATCCCTGATCTACGTCAATTCTGTCGTGCACGTAACTTGGCATTTCGAAACCAATTTTTCAGCAGGACGGGGCAACTTGCCATACTGCTGCCGCAATTCGTCAATTTCTTCAAGAACATTTTCCAAGCAAATTCATATCACGATTTACTGACTTCCTTATCGTTCACATTCTCCAGACCTCACACCTCCAGACGCATACATTTGGGGCATGGCTAAAAATGCCGTTTTCAAACGGGCACCACAAACCATCGATGAATTAAAGGATGCCGTTAGAGTCTTCTTCGCAGCCCTGAGACAACCCTTATTCAATAACATGACCAGAAACTTAGAACATCGTTATGAAGTCTGTCTCGAACGAGGAGGTGCACATTTAGAACATATAATAAAGTGTCAATAATATGTATTTTTTAAATATACAAAACAATTACAATTTCAGTACTGTTTATTTCGGGCAATACTGTACTTGATAGTATCAGTACTTCTCACAGATAAAACATGATAACTTTATATTAGCAATGTCTAGCAAAATTTATTGTCAAATGAATGAGTATGAATTTCTTTTCTGAATGTTTAACTTTAAATTACACCATTGTTTGGTTTTAGTAGCACTACTTAACCTCACATTCTATGGTTAAATATTCCACAGAGCAGTTAGTGAAATGTAAAATGTAAGAATTCAATTCTCCAAGATTTGAATAAATTAGTTTCAAATAATCAATTTAATTTTCTTTAAATATAGAATTCAACTTGTCTTATTTTTCATAATGACATCTGCCGTGTATTTATAGTATTAATAAAAAGATTTAATGTGAAACTTTATAGGTTCCTGTTGCATAATTTGAAAAACAACTGTCTGTCATTCACCCAATGAACTTGAACGTTACCACGTGATCAAACAAAAAATTATTTGTCTGCTATACCCAATGCTACAGCTGACGTATAGGAAAGCAATCTACATACCAGATGTTAATCCGATGGAAAAATACCTGCTAGGTATATGGGTCATACTCGGAATTATAATTGATGATTTATAATTCGCTTGTTTCAGCAACTAGAATACAGGAATCTCCAAATTCCATACAACCAAATTAGCTGCATACTGAATTTTCAATATAACATCACGACGTTCACATTAAATAATTGAAGCTTGCCAACTCGATTTTTGTACAAGGTTAAACTTCACATAGATACTATCAAATTTTCATTTCTTATCCAAATAAATTAGTTACATTTCTTAAATTTCAAAACTAAGATGTACAACTTATTCTAAATTATATGTTAACCTAAAAATATCAATTTAGTAAGGCTATACGTTCAGTAATACTTACTGTTAACTAAAAGGCCATTCAACCAAATTAACGTCTCGTCAATTGCGAGCTAATTCCAGCAAGTGTGGACATAAAAATGCGCATCGCTGAGACGATATCATTACAAGAAAACAATCTTTTAATTTTCGTGTGCTTCCAACACGTGGACTGAATAAACGTCATGATCCTTAAGTTCAAGGAACAATTGACCTCTTCTAACGACAGCTGAGTTGGAAGTGATAATATCACGCGGGTTGCCGCCTGACAACAATCTTAATATTACAATCGTCTAACAAAGGGAACTCTTATGATGACACTAACAAAAGGCATCTTTTGTCACCGCATAATTTAAAAGTTTACACTTTCGAATTGAAAGCTAATATTGTTTTCGACAATATGTAATATGTATTTCGTAGATTGTGTAGCATCATTATGCTTAAGTTGGTTATTATTAATTTAAATAAGTTAGATATCTGTGAACATAATGACAGAAAATAAAATCGTTACAACATATGAGAATACGAAGCGCCTAATCAAGTGATTGGTCGAATTATCTCTCAAACTATAAATATTAGTAACTGAAAGTAATTGAAGAAAACTACTAAATTACTCTTAATATTAATCTGACGTACGGTATGTATTTCTTATGAAAAGAAGTTGTTGTCTTTCAATGAATTTTTTTTTGGTGATTTCTGCCGACTAAACCTTTTGCTTTTACTTAAGTGTTTTGGTTTTTGGAAATGAACTTTCTTATTTGTTAATTAAAAAATAGCGTTGAACAAGTTGCTGCTATAAATAACTTTCACTATTGGCAATTCTTGATTTAGTTTTAATACCGACATCATCGATTAAAATGTACAACATAGTTTGAGCACAGACGGAATACAAAAAAATCACATATTTTTACGTTTTCCTTTAAAATATTGCAATTCGACAACACACAAACTGACCTTAAAAATTTGATTTAAAATATGTCTCTGAGGTATATTCTACAACGCATATAAGTTTAAAAATACATTAGCAAGATCCGTCCCTTGTTTTAAAGCTAGATGAGCTAAGAGCAATGTCTTGTAAATTCGAATACATAAACTTTCTCTCCCGAACATGTGATTGATGTGGAACGAGGTTTTCATCTACAACACATTAAGAAAATGCGTAAGCACGCAACGTATGAAACAAAGTACTTCGACAGGATGATAGAGAATGCTTTCAAAGTTTCCTTCTATCCTAGGCCATATTATATTTATTAACTTCTTCAAATTAGTATCTGACACACAACAATTTCTATTTACAAATTTTTAGAAATGCAATCGTTTTTTAAATGTATGTTTTGTATGCAAGGAATTTCAAATACAGAAATAGATATTTATATTGTATTAATGGTTTAAGGAATATTTTTTAAAAAAGCAGTAGATAGATACGTGAAGGCGTTTTAGTTGATGACTTCTAAAAAATTAACTTGGTCTTATTTTCCATATCATTTCTTATATTATACAGAAATTCAAACATTATTACAGCATTACAATACAGGAAACTACACAATTGTATAAATTGATTCAACAAGGCATGTAAGGTCACTCTTAAAGGACACATACAGTATTGTTATACCATTTAAGAAGAACCCCAACTTTAAACATTGTGTAAATAATCATTTTCTACAGGAAAAACCACTTTTCTTATTTCGTTGACCGTAAAACAAATCTTATTGAATTTATGAAGCAAA
The DNA here is from genome assembly GCA_036346225.1 of Platerodrilus igneus. Classification (NCBI taxonomy): domain Eukaryota; kingdom Metazoa; phylum Arthropoda; class Insecta; order Coleoptera; family Lycidae; genus Platerodrilus; species Platerodrilus igneus. The sequence continues at coordinate 767,576 of JARFIW010000273.1, forward strand.
AGAATGAAGCCCTTATTAATTATGTAATTAAAATATGTCTGTAGACATTTATTGCATAATGGAAAGATTGTGAAAAGAATATAAAATCTAAATACAAAAGCCATTCATTTCAGCCGTGTAAATAATTATTCCCAATAACAGGTTTTCATTGCATTTATAGTAGAACACATTTAAAATAATATCAATTTGACGCATTTATAAAGCAAAGCATATTTTCCGTGTGTAGATATATCCTTTAAAACAAAAAAAATCATTCTCGTTAAAAATACCACTTTATGAGTTATAAATAAAACGTCAGAATTCAAAGCATTTTGACCTTTACTAAATTATCTGTCCAACGTAGTTGGCCCACTACATTGACGGGATAATAAAAGAATAGGTAAATTATCCCGAAGGGGAATTTTGTATCTCGCATTAGAGATGTTTGGATTCTGTAATTGTTAACAAAAATTATGCGAAGATTATTTTAATAAATAAATAATCATTAGATAATAATTTCTGTCTAAGCTTAAACTGTAAATTGTTTTTATAAGCGTTATTTATATTGAATGCAAGAGATTCTTTAGTTAACGTGTATAAAGGAAAGATGTTTTTGAATGCTTAGAAGACTGTTCATATATGTTTCTTAAAATTTCTGTGTTTGTAGCGGGACGGGGGAGGTTTTTATTGATACGCGAGCTATGTTTTAGGCCTTGGGAACTTCCTTTTTAAAAAGTTTCTTCCAAAACTTCTTGTAACAATTTATTTATTTCACACAATTTACATATGGAATTTTGACAACTATATAAATTAAACTAAGTCAAAATTTAATAATAATTGAAGTTAATATGTGGTGAGTAGACTAAGCAACCAACAATGTAAAAGCTGCAGTACCCAAGACTGACTGATTTGATTTGGGACTCCCGAGGTATTCATGTTGTCCCTGTCCCTCACATTTCTGTAGGAACTGCAGAGGTCATGTCTGCTTATTTCTTTATTCAATTCATGTATACAATGGAACAATCTTAATTCTAATAATTGGGGTTACTTAACCGTCTGTGACCTGCACCTGCAGTATCACTTACGTCTGGAATACATATTCACATCCGTTGTCACATCTTGCTTCTGAACTTTCATTAACCTTTTTTTATTTATCCTTGAATTACAATGTTGCATTTAATTTAAGTTTCCTTATAATTTAGTAATCGTTCTTATTTAATTACACATATATGGATCTGGGGGATATGTAACTCCTCCCGATGTACATGAAAAATTAAGGGTTTTGCTTAATTTTTTTAATTTATTGTCCTTAAGGGTACATTTGTTGCTTCTTTATTTACCTTTGTTTCCTTATGTCTAAAATTTCTTTTTTTATTCTTATATCTAAGATACATTTTGTACAATACATACATAATTAGTAAAATGATTAAAATGATTAATAAAATTGCCAAACGCTTATATTATCGTAGTGTAATTTCGGAACTTTTAACTCACTTAAGTGTTTTTTGTAAGTGTCCATTAGTTTCATGGCGTGGTTCAGATCGTCTAAATCTAGGGGTTCTAGTTGCATGAGTTTTTTGATTATTTCTTCGTCTTCTGATTGTGTAATCTTAAATTGTAGTTCCCGTAAATTTGCGAATTTTGTTCGATTTCGTTCTTCAATTTTAGATAACAGTCTTCCTTAAGGGTGATTACTTTACTTCCAGTTAATGCTAAATTGTTTTCGTCTTGGTTGCAGTGGGCGGTTGCTATTACTTCTTGTAGAAATACAGGAATCCATTTGTTTTCCGTAACTTTTTGAGTTTTCATATTGGTGATTTGTACTGGTTTTGCTTCACAGTTCTCGTAATGTTTTGAAAATCTTAATAATTGTACTTCACAAAGCTATCTTTTTGAATAGCTGTTGTTGTTAATGATTGGCATAAATATAGGCTTGGTGTTACTTCGTTACATTTTTCGTTCGTGTAGCGATATCTAAGTTCATTTAAGGAAGGAAACTTGGTTTTATGGAAAATAACTTGATATTTGCTAATAGTTTTAATGAGAAAAGCAAATAAATGATAATAATTATAAGTTTTATTTTCTGCTATGGCGATTGTTATTAAAAATGTGATTTCGTTGTTCTTTACATAGCCTTTCACTATGGCTATTTTTCAACGAACTTTGTTCGTTTATGAAATCGATTTGTCGTCCGTCTGTCTGTCCGTCTGTCCGTCCGAGGCCTTTCTAATGGTCGGACATCAATGTGTGATACATCAATCGATTCAGCTCGGTGTCCTGAGCTTAAGTTTTGATGTCAGTTGAAATCGGGCCACGGGGACGCCGTGACCCCGCGATATTCCGTCGGGAAAATTAAAATTTCAAATAGGTCCAAAATTAATGTGCGATACATATTTGGACTCCCCTAACATAGCTGAGTCGAAATATGGTACCCCCCACAAAATCTGACCACGGATACCCGACCCCCCCGGGGAATTAATTTTTATTTTTTTATCTGAATACTTATAATTATTACAACATAATAATTTTAATTTCTTTAAATTGTTTTAAAGTAAGTCTACATTTGGAAGTTCGTTGCGACAATGCCTTGCATTTTCAACTTGTTCAAATATGAGTATGTTTGAGCCTATTACTTCGAAGGGTAGTTTACTGTTAGTTATAAATGATCTAATTTTTAATAATTCTTTTAATAGGTCAATTGGTTCTATAATACTAGAGTGTAATGTGTTTAATTTTGCAAATATTACAGCGTTGTCTAATGTGGTTAAAATTTGTTGGATTACAGTAAAGATTGATATTATTTGAGTGAATATCGTATTAAATCTGATTAAGTCTCGCATTCCAAACATTGTAGTTTTTGCATGCTATTTTCAAGAGTTTGTATTCTATTGGCTATACCGTCTTGGTTTTTTTTTCTTACCGTATTATTGAATTTTATTATAGTTGACTGAATTAGAGATATTTTATTTCTAACAATAGTTTTTATGTCGTTTTGATTTTCAATTAACTGTTGTGTGGTGTTGTCAGATCGTTCTACATCTTGGTTAACTAAATTGCCTGGGATAGCTTTTATTATATTACCTAATCCCTCAATAAGTCCTTTTTTTGTCTTGTAATTTGTTCTGTTTTATGTTCCTTAAAATATTTTCTATTATACTGTTGTAATTTAGCATTTCTATCACATACTCTTTTCCGAATTTGGCTGTGTCCATTGATTGTTTCAATCTGTAATAGTTGTCTCTAATTATGTAAAATTCTTGTTTTAATACCGTTAAATCAAATTTTTGTGCGAATGTCCAGTAATCTATCGTATTTTGCATACTTCCCAATTTTACTGGCAGTATACCGGGGTTGTTTTTAATGTCTTTAACTAATATGTCGTTGTCCGTTTCTAGTTACCGCTTGAAGCGAGCGGACGTGTTTTTCAGTGCTCCCGCTTCTGCAGTAAAGAAGTTAGTTTTTTGATATTTATTATTGTTTTATTATAGTTTAAGCTTGCTTTTTATTGTATTTTATTTTTTATTATTGTGTGCCGTTTATTTTAATATACAGGGCATTAAATAAAACCAAAATAATAACTTAATCCGTTAAATACTAAATAAACCGCGTTTTAACTTAAATTTAAACTAAAATTCGCGTTTTAAAACAAACTAAATCAAATTTCGGGCAATAAATCAAAACCAATAACCAAACACCCAAAATAATTTAAAAAGGCGTTTTTAATAAATTTATTGGGAAATCTAGTAAATCGGGTTAAAAAACCGCGTAAAACAAGCAAATAAATTCGGAAAAATTATATAACGTGCATGTAATAAAATAACAATTTAAAAACCAAAATCTAGCCCCTTTTGAATCAAACAAATAACTAGAAACCGTAAATTTTAAAATAATTTGAATATAAATTTTTCATTTTTTAAGTACACGTGTACTTTAAGCTTTCTGAAAGTCGATCTTTGGGTATAATTAGTGGCGTATCATTTCAAGGTCGAGCAAACACCGAGTAAACAAGCGGTAAGTGCTTCCGGTACTGCATTCCAATAACACGTGTTTTAATTAGTTTATTTCTAAATTTAAAGTCCGGTATTTTATAAATTTGTTTTTGAGGTAATTAGTTAGTTTGAATTTTAAATAAATAAATACAGTTTTGTTATAGTAGATTTTTAATTGCGTATATTTATTGGGCTTGCTATCTTATTTCGTCCTACTTGTTATTTTGACGTTAGTGTTTATTTTATTTCTCATAAATTTGAAATTTTATTTGGCGGTTTATAAAATTTGAATAAATAAATAAAAACAGATAAGTTTAAGGGTCATTTGAAATCTAGGACTCATATTGGAGCAGCGTTTTTGTTCTGTACTTGTTGTTGTTTTGCCGTTTAGCTGCACATCTTAGCTTCGAGTTTATTAAGTGTCGTTAGGGCATTTTGATCTGGTTTTTGTTTGTGCTTGTTGTTTTTGTTATCAGATTTTTTAGCATGGTTGTACATCAAGATGAGGAGCTGTTGCCGAAGAAGAAGAGGAGTGGTACGTCGGAGTCAGTCAGGGCTAAGCAGTCGGAGGCTGGGGCGGTCGATAAGGTTGGAGAGAAGAAGGTCGTGGTTAGGGAAGAGAAGTCGGAGTTGCAGCTCGACGGGGAGGTAGTCGTGTCGCAGAGGGAGCCTGCGTCTGTGGTAATGGAGTCGGAGAGGCCGGCGCCCCTTGTGTGTGGAGCCGGGCCTGAGTCGCCCACAACTTCGAGAAACCAGCGTCGCGGGTCGACTAGCAGCAACGGAAGCGTTGCGGCTAGCGATCTAGACGAACTGGACCTCTTGATATTCCGGGCGAGGAAGGCGAACGGCCTTATACACAAGCGGGTCCCTGCCACTTCGGCAACCATCACCGTGGACGACAGGACGGTGATTCGCAACGCCGCGGACGAGTTCCGAGACGTTGCGAATCAGCTTTTGGGGATAGTTAGAGGTTTTAGGATGGTGCGAGGCGAGGTGAAGGAGGCTGTCGCGGAGGTAGCAGTCGCAGCGGCAAGGACGGAGCAGGTCGTAGTGAGGCAGGGGGATTAAGAGGTCGTTTGGTCCCAGGGGTAGCTTCGTATGCAGGTGCAGTGGCGAAGAAGGCAGCGTCGATGGTCGCGGTTCGTGTTGACGCCAATCCAGGGGTCAAAAAAGACGTCATGGCGACGTTGAAGAAGAAGGTTGATCCGGCCAAAGATGGGTTTGTTGTTGTCGTAGCACGTCGGACGCGTAGAGGTGGCGTTGTTGTCGAGTGGGCTGGTCGGGAGGACGCCAAGCGGTTACAGTCAACGGTGGGCGGGGCTTGTCAGGGTCTGACCGCAAGGACCATTGAGAAGAGGCCGCGCATCGTGCTCCCTGCGGTAGAGAGGGAGATGAAGCAAGAACAGCTCGTGAAGAGGTTGATTGTTCAGAACCCCCGCTTCAGGGGGCTTAGGTTCGAGGAGGAGGTTAAGGAGAAGTTTCGGTTTGGCGGCAAGGAACCCAGAAATCCGTTGGCTAGCGTTGTTTTCGAGGTGTCGCCGGAGGCTAGGAGGTGTTTCTTGGTGGATTCGGTCAGTCTGGGTTGGCGTAAGGTCTGGGCTCGTGATCACTTCTCGATGGTGCAGTGTTATCGCTGTTACGAGTTCGGTCATAGGTCAGCGGAGTGTAAGAAGCGGATGCAGTTTTGCGGTAACTGCGCCGAAGTGGGTCATGAGTTCAAGAACTGTAGGCGGGCAGTTTCTTGTTGTGTTGTTTGTGCGAGGTCGAACGATAGGGTTGGTAGCGTCAGGGTCGACACTCGTCACGACGCCAAGTCCAGCCAGTGCCCAACGATGCAGCGTTTGAAGGCAGTCATTACCAGGAACATCGACTATGGATCCTAGGCCAATAGACGATATTCCGAGAAGCTCGAAAATTAAATGTGCGCAAATTAATTTAGGCAAGGGCAAAGGGGCCACAAATAATTTTGTTAAATTAATGAACAAAAACACAATCGACATCGGGCTCATACAGGAACCGCACCTGTATAGCCATAAAATAACAGGTTTTGGGAGGGGGTTTACCGTCTTAAACGCGAACAGCGAACGCCGCGAGTTATGTATCCCCCAATTACCTATATATATTGATATATTGAATCTAATAGGAATTATTAGAAATTGTTAAATAAAGTATAAGTCCATTGCAACATTGTAACACAAGGATAACCCAGAGAGGTTATCGACAGTTCATGAGAACGGACATGCAACTTTGCATCCGTGAGGGCAGTGATACTGCAGGTGGCAGGTCACAGGCGGTCAACATACCGCAATTACTTAGAATTAAGTTGTTACATTGTAATAAAGTGTACAATTAAGAGAAACGCAGACATGAGATCTGCAAGTTCCCACAGCCGTGTGAGGAGCAGGTTATTATAAAAAGCCCGGGAGCTCAATGCCCGGCAGTCAGTCTTCGAACTCCATACTTCGTTGTTCAAGCTACTCACCAGTACAATTAAGTATTTTTTTAGTAAAGTAATTATGTACAAGTTATTCCAAATTTCACCATAATTTCTGTTTCAAATCAAATAAATGTGTTAAGAGTTTGAAGTTGTTTTTTAAAAACACAGCTCCAAAGGCCCGAACCTTAACTCGCGCAGCGGAATAATAATAAATAATGGGGCATGTGCAGGAATTATATTAAATAATTTATCAAACGAATTTCTAACGACGGCTGAAATCAAAACCGGATTAAATACGTTTTACGTAATTAGCGCGTATCTTGCACCGGTCGACTCCCGGCGGGAAAATCCTCAAACAGAGGACTTAATAAATCAAATTGAAGGAATTCTTCGTAAAATCGGTAGGAATAAAAATCTAATTATCGGGGGAAATTTTAATGCCAAGTCGCCACTATGGGGTAGCTCTATAGAAGACGATAGGGGTTCACAGGTTGCTGATCTTTTAACGGAATGGGACCTTAGTGTGATAAACACTAATGATTCACCTACGTTTGAGGGGCATAGAGGCAGCAGTTTTATTGATATTACTGCAACCTCGCACGAGATGATAGAAATCATTTGTGATTGTAAATTAAGGTCGGGCGAGGAAACGCTCTCTGACCATAAATTAATAACATGGGACGTTGAGACCAAAACAAGCGCAAACGAGCAGCTAACTATATTTCCGCGGTTCTGTAATAAAAAAGCAAATTGGGAGCTGTTTAAACAAAAATTTGGTGAAAGTATCCCTGTGTTCGAAAATATGCTATTTAACTGCCGAGAGACAGACGAAATAGAAACACTCGCGGAAAATTTAAACGACGCGGTGGTAGACGCGTCGTCGTACTTCATGCCGCGAAAGAAAACATTTAAAGAAAGCGTACCCTGGTGGACCCGGAAACTAACCACCAAGCGGGCAGAAACGCGTAACCTAAGGCGCCGCTATCAACGCGCCTCGGGAGTAATAAGAGAACAACGGAGAATAGAATACAATCAAAGTTACCGCGAATATAAGATATTAATAGAAGAAACGCGAACAAATAAATTCAAAGAATTTTGCACGCGAAACTCGCAGAAAGAACCTTGGGGAACCGCATACCGCGTAATAAGGGGTAAACAACAGAAAATCGCGCTCGGTAACATAAGAAAGACAAATGGCGAATATACGGAAGGTTTTAAAACCACGGCGGAATATTTATTAGAGAAATTCTTCCCTTCGGATAATCCCAAGGAGGATGAGGGGTTGCACGATTTAGTACGTCGGGAAGCTACAGAGGCGCAAGGAACAGGTGCCGATAAGGCAATCCTAGTTCACGAGGTCGTCAGGGCTCTTAGGAGGATGAATCCTAAGGAGGCACCGGGGCATGACGGAATTACTTCAGACGCAGCTCTGAAAGCGTGCCGGTTAGCCCTGTGTGTCTTTGTCGGCTTGTTTAATCTTTGTCTAGAAAGGGGCGTCTTTCCGCGTTGCTGGAAAGTCCAGAACGTGAAATTCATACCTAAACCTAAAAAGGCGGATGAGTCAGACCCGGGCAGCTATCGTCCAATTAGCTTGCTACCGGTGCTGGGGAAAGCTTTGGATCGCGTTATGACTACCCGAGTTGAGCACTTAGTGCGCGGTAGCGGCGGTTTTAATAACCGACAGTTCGGTTTTATGGAGGGAAAGTCGACTATTGACGCATTAGAGTTCGTTGTCGGGGAAATTAAGCAGGCGAGAGATGCAAAGGAGTATTGTGTCGTTGTTGCTTTGGACATTTCAGGAGCATTTGATGCTGCCTGGTGGCCATTGATTGTTTGCGAGTTGGAAAATAAGGGTTGTCCACGAAACTTGATGCCTTTAGTCAAGAGTTATTGTAATAAAAAAATTTTCTAACTTGTTTTTTATTGAATTTATTTATCCTCGTGACTATCAGCTAATAAATTACACCTTTAAATTTCCTAAACCCTAACCTGATATCACAAGGTCGAGAATTTCTTATTATTATAGCAAACCCAAGGTAAAGTTGGATGGAAAATTGCATGAGAAAAAAAAACTCTTAAGACATAAACGGCTAGTCGAGTGTTAGCTCTGGGTAGATCATGAGCTTGGGTCATGGGTTGTCAAAAGACCAAAAATATATTTAATGAGCGCCACCGTATTCTTCAATACAATAACCACCAAAATTTAACTGTGATTGTATTAGGGGAATGCGGAAACCTTATGTTAACACCACTAACTTAGCCATAAAACCTGAATTTCACTCTTTTAAACACACTTACCAACGCCTCGAACACCAGATGTCATACAGATGTCTCGGCTTGACCTGTGAACAAACAAAGGTACAACATGGATACCATTTGTGTCCTCAAAAATATTTGCCAAAAATAAAATAATAGAATTTAGGCTTTTAAAATATACACCCAGGGAATTTGTTTTCATTACACACAACTTCTGATCAGGGATGACTTGTAATTTTTACTTGAATTTTAAATAATAAAAAATCATGCAAAAACAAAATAGATTCTATTTGAATAAATTTCTGGATTCATTTTACTATAATATTTTAATTCGTATCTCTATAATATTTTCACTTAATAATTTTTATGGAACAGAAATATACTAGCAAAGAATTCTATTCGATAATATAAAGATCTCTGAATGGATCTTTCTACAAAATTTAAATGTACTGACTTGAGATTTTCTAAATTATTCATATTACATAATATTCTTTCTAAGCCATAGAAGTACTTCTTCGACCTTCACAGTGAAATTTAATTACCTAAGTGCTGATAAAATAGCATGTATTTACCTAAAGTTACTTTTACTTAACAAAATTTTTAATGTTCTATTTTCTTATTGCAACTTAATTAATATTCAGAGTGATTAAATTCTAAGGAACACTCACGTGTTGTGATACTGCTCTGAACGAAAGAAATAGGACCTTGACCTGAGCTGTCGGAAATTTCCATAACCATCGATTATCAAAGTTCTTCTGAATACAACCATTATTTAACGAAACTAACTTCTGCTTGATTACATTTAATACTCCAACAAAATTTCTAGATCCAAGATTTGCTTATTCAATATTATTTATTTATGATGTTCAATTATATGAAACTGCATAACATGAAATTACCATATACCATATTGTATAAAATTTTATCATATCCGATATTATATAAGATGTAGCCATATATGATATTGCACTATAGGGAAAAATATTAATATAATTTACTTAATTAATTTATACCAACTGTATTAATGATGAGGGTGAGCTTCCATTTCATTCAATTATCTATTTTTTTTGGACTGTGTTACAGGCCACGTGCCTAGACACGACCATCTTGACTCCACTATCCTGCAGAGCAGCTTACCCTTCGAACGCTGATAAAGAAGTGACAAATTGACAACTCGACGAAGCTTAGTAACGAATCTTAGACCATAAAGGTAAAGGAGTCTATATGCTATTATTAATTTTATGTATTAATTTGTTACCGAACGGAAAGTTATAAATTATATATTTTATTTTATTGCTGATTTATTCTATATTAAAGAACGAAGCGTAACAAGAAAAAAAATACGTTACATTATTTCTCGGGGCGATTGGCACAGGTTGAAATTCCGGTGGAAGTTTTGTCGCGCGAGGTGGAAAGGGGATGCCCGCAGGGGTCATGCTCTGGTCCCACATTTTGGAAGTTATTATATGAGAGCATCTTTAGGGTCAAGTTGCCCACAGGATGCTCAATCGTTGGGTTTGCGGATGATACGCTTTTAATTGTCAGATCGCGATTGTTAATGGATATGCGCACAAAACCGAACGAGGCGCTTAATAAACTACACGAATGGTCGCAGGCGGTAAAATTAAAATTTAACCCCGCGAAAGTCAGAGGCGCTTTATTTCGGAAAGAAACCGGGACAGCGACCCCCTAGGCTAGAGCTGGGAGGGGAGAGAATACCGTTTAAGGAAGCAATTATATACCTCGAGGTAAAGATTGACAATAAGTTAAATTGGAAAGCTCACGTGCAGTACATTAAAAGCAAAGGCAGCGAAATATCAAACAAAATGATGGCGGCGGCCAAAATCAACTGGGGTTTCAGGGGCGAATCGCTGAGAACGATTTATGCCGGAGCAATTAAGTCGGCTATGCTGTACGCAGCTTCTGTATGGGCGGAAGGTTGTAAAGTCCGGGAGATGCGTCAATTGACTAGCGTACAACGCATAACCGCTGTGAAAGCGGCCAGGGCGTACAGGACCACCTCCACGGAGGCGGTCCTGGTGAACAGTAGGACTGTTTCTATCGAATATGTCGTTAGGGAGATTAGAGATAGGAGATTGATAAATATAGGGAAAAGGCGCGAAATTATCGAAGATACTCATCTTGGTAATAGGAAGGTAGGACAAAATCTCGTTGTATCGGAGTTGGGACACCCGGCCGATATTAGAGGAATCAAGTTTGTAGAAGGCGATGGGGACGCGACGGGTATCAGAATTTATACGGACGGCTCACGCATGGTTGACGGGCAAGCAGGCGCGGCGTTTGTCGTGTATAAGCAGGAAAGGGATGTGTTTCGTTTTCAAATCAAACTCGCAAACTGGAGCACTATTTTCCAGTACGAATTGATAGCCACACTAGAGGCAATCAATTACGTAGTAAACCAAGTGTTCAGAGATGAATATTGTATAATCAGCGACAGTAAATCAGCGCTGACAGCTTTAACAAACATGAACACCTCGACAGACCTCCAGGCGGACGTCTGGAGGATAGCGCATACGGCGCTCGAGTTTTGACGTTTAAAGTTCTGTTGGGTTAGGTCGCACGATAGTAACGTAGGGAATGATAGGGTTGACGAATTAGCTAAAGAGGCCGCGACGAGCGACTTTCGGATATCACATTCATCGAAACCGAGGTCTTTAATCAAAAGAAAGCTGCGCGAAAAATCAATTCGACAATGGGAAGAGAGGTGGAACAACGCTGCCACGGGCAGGTTGACCGACAAATTTATACCGAGCATAGAAGCTAGAGGTAGGATCGAGGTTAAGCTCGATCACAAAATGGTGCAGTTGATAACAGGACACGGCGCCCTGAAGGCGTATTTACAAAGGTTCGGTCTAACCAACAGCGACCGCTGCGAATGTGGTGAGGGCGCGGAAAGCGCAGAGCACGTGTTCTTTGACTGCCTGCTTGAGACGGGAAATCGAGGGTTGGCTGATAGCAAACTAGCTATCCTAGGTCTGGCATGGCCAAAGAGCCTAGAGGAAGTCGGGGAAGTGGTTAACCAGAAGGCGTTCTGGACAGCCTTAAAAGAATTCGTGGGAAGGGTCGCGAGATTAGACAATGACAACCGTGTGTAAAATTTGGTGGGGTTGGTGGGCGTGAGTAAGGATACGAGCATAGATATAACCAAAACCTGATTTAAAAAAAAGTAACATGATAATTATACCCAAATGTCCAATATGCACGAGAAACCTCCACACTATTAATACAATCACTGCCTGTCTTCATAATTATGTGCGGAAAATCGGGAATAAATAATAACAAATAAAGAAAACAAATAAATCAGAAACCATCCTTAAATTAAATCAATAAAATAAACAAAGATAATAAAATAGAGTGAAACCGCGCATCCCCCCCAGGACTTGAAAGTGAAGTGATAGTGATTGTGATTCCCCCCAAGAACATTTAGTGCATACCCACTAGGATTTTAGCAGTGTACCCCATCTTCCCCTTAGAAGTAAGTTACAGTTAGATGTAGGCAGACGACCAGATTTTGGGATGCTGGAGAATTTTATTATCGAGGTAAGACTTAAATTGTTGCGGCTGTACTCGCACAAGCATTGATTTACATTAATTAGTTGTTTTTGAAGTAATTTAACAAGCACGTTTTGTGCGTAATGGCGCTAGCCGACATAATACTTGTGCGAGTGCACCTGATAAATAGGGTGATGCTTTTGCTATTTTGTGCACTGTTATATGCTTAACGCTTATTAGACATTTATTTATATATTTATATAACTATATTTATTTATATTTTATATTTACACTTTATATTTATTAGCATGTATTGCAATATTTTGTGGCATATTTGTTTTGTTTGACGTTCTGTCGCCAATTTGGTTGCAGTATATATTTGGAAAGGAACAGTAAAATTGTGAAGATTGTAATCATAATATAAATCAGTTAGGGAATGATAGGGAAAGCTAGGGATGGATTTAAATTAGTTAGCTAGATTTGGATAGTTTTAAGACGACCATTCAGGTCGCACTGGTAAGCAGAGCCGGCGTCTGCTATCCGGTATAAGGGATCCCTCCCCCTCTCATTTTTGCTCGTGTCTTGTTGATCGGGTACACTCCAAAGTCAGCGCTAGGGATACCATTATTTACAACCTTGTTTTTAGTTTTTGTTTTTAGTTTTTGTTTCAGTTTGTCAGATTTTTAGGTTTATTAGATTGTTAGAGTTTGTTAGGTTTGTTAGATTTTTATTTAGTTTTTTATTTAGGGTGGATTAACTATGAAGTTAGAATGAATTAGAAGCAGGATTATTTTCGCGTTTAAACCCAATGTAGTACCTCCGGGTGGAGCATTGGGGACGTGGCCGCAAGTATAGCGGCCGTTATTCAAAATTATAATGTCGTTTTGTGTCTTTTACTTTGAAAGTTCTTCTCATATAAAGTTTGTCTTATTGAAAATTTATTTGTGTCGGTATTCTTGTTGCGGGTTGTTGTAATACGTTCTTTGTCATTATTTTATTTATTTTTTATCTTATCATAAGTTATTTTTAGTTTTTCTTTGTGGTCTTTAGCATGCTATTGGTATACTTCTTTGTTGTAATGTATGTCGTAAGGATTACGGGAGTCTGAATGTTCTAATGTTAATTCGGGATGTGTAAAATTTCTTGATGAGTGGATCGTGTTATTGTAAGCAATTAGTGCGTATGACATTAAATTGGTGATTTGCTCTTTCTTGTACTTAAGCTTAATACTCTGATCTGCTCTAATAGGGTTAGGTGTAATCTTTCAATTCAGGGTGGTTTTCGGTTATAAAATTAATTTTTTTATGGAGTTCTAAGGTACTTTGTATCGTTTCATTTCTAAATTCGCTGCCATTATCTAAAGTTATGGTTTCGGGTGTACCGTAAAATGTATAATATTGTAAGAATTTTTGGGTTACGTCGATACTATTTTTGGAAGTAATGGTATCGCTAGGCCTACTTTAGTGAATGCGTCTACAATTGTTAAAAAGTTTTGTGCTTTTACTACTAGAGTGTCTGCGTGTAATTTTTGAAAAGATTTGTCGGGTGTTTCGGTTAGCATTAAGGGTATTTTTGGGGGTGTTCTGTCGTATTTTGCTTTGTCGCATAATTTGCATTGGTAGATAAAATCTGTAGTTAGTTCTTTCATATCTTTAATGTAGTATCTCCTTATAAGTTGCTTTGGTGTTTCACTGATTCCACGATGGTTGCGTTTGCCTTCGTGTTGATTTCTAATCACGTCGTTTATTTCGTCAGGGTCATCTAAGGTTATTAATTTTATTTTACATCTAATAACTTCAGGGCCAGAATTATTAAATAATTTAACATATAATTCTGAAAATCGTTTGCATAAGTGTACGGTGGTGAAATAAAAGTAAAAGCCCTTTTTCTCAGTGGTATATTCTTTCAGAATTTTAATTATGTGTTCCTCATTATCGTCTTTAGTTATTTGAGTTTGATATATTTTCTTGTTATCTGTTTTCGTGTATTTTATTGAATTGCGGATTGTTAAAACTTCGGTAATTATAAATTGGTTTTGTTTTATGTCTATGGCTTCGTTTAATATTTTAATGACGGTTTTTGGTTCTTCGTTCTGTGTCGAGTGTATGATTTCTATCTCTTGTGAGTCTTCTCTTATCTCTGTTTCGTCTACGTTGTCTATAATTGACTTTGTTTCTATTGTGCTGAGTTGTATTCTGCTTAGTGCGTCTGCTTTATTGTTATAAATTCCTCTTTTGTATATAATTTCGTAATCATATTCATATTCTTCTAATATAATCCTCCATCTTTGTAATTTTGAGTTTGGTTCCTTGAGTTTGCATAGCCATACTAATGGTCTATGGTCGGCGTATATATAGAATATTCTTCCGTAAGGCTGGTCTCGATTGTGCTGTATTTTTGTTCCGTCTAGTTTAAGATTCTAGATGCGTAGATGATTGGTTTATCGCTACCTACTTTTCGATGCGTCGGTTGTCAATATAAATGGTTTTGAGAAGTCCGGGTATTCTGATACAGGGTGATTCGTAAGTTTGCACTTAATTTTTTCTAGGGCTTTAAAAAATTCTGTAGTGTGTTCAATTTTATTTCCCTTTTTTAAACAGTTTGTTAGTGGTTTGGTTATCTGTGCGTAACCCTTGATGAATTTGCGGTAATAACCACTGAGTGCTAAAAACTCTTTGATTTTTTTGTAAGTTTTGGGTAAGGGATAATTTAGTACTCCGTTTGTCTTGTCTGGGTTTGGCATAATTTCTTGTGGGGTTATTATGCGATCTAAAAATGATACTTCTTTTTGTAGGAATTCGCTTTTGTCTAATTGAACCTTAAAATGAGCTTGTCTTAATTTTTCGAAAACTTTTCTTAATATTTCAATGTGTTCTACCAGTGATGTTGAATATACTATTATATCGTCTAGGTACACAAGACATTTTTTATTGTGTTATACATGACTCTTTGAAATGTGGCGGGTGCGTTTACCAATCCAACTGGCACTCGTTTGTATTCGTAGTGCCCTCTAGGTGTGCTAAATGCAGTTTTCTTTATGTCCTTCTCGTCCATCTCTACTTGATGATATCCTGAGGCGAGGTCTAATATTGAAACATATCGACACTTTCCTAATTTGTCTAAAATCTCGGTGATATTGAGTGGTGGGTACTTGTCGTCTACCGTTTTTTCGTTTAGATTTCTATAGTCTATTACCATTCGATATTTTCGCTTGCCTGAGGCGTCCAATTTCTTTGGTACTATTAATACAGGGCTGCTCCATGGTGAGTTTGAGTGTTGAATTATATCCTGATCTAATAGGTCTGCTACCTGTCTATCTGCTTCTTTTTGGCATGCCCGAGGCAGTCTGTATGCTTTGGTAGAAATTGGCTTGTTATCCGCTAATTCTATATTATGTTTGACTGTGTTAGTAAAAGTTAAAGGTATACCTTCGCAAAAGGATATATCACGGTATTCAAAACATAAGTCTAATTGCACTCTCCTCTTCATTATTAATGTCGTTATTGAAACGAATGTTAAATAAATTTTCTCTTAACATCCTGTCGTTTTCTATAGGGTTGTAATCGTTTTTGTCTATTTCCATTTCGTTAAAGGTCACTTCTTCTACGTTAATTGGGTTTGTCAGAGGTAGATCTATGGGGCAGTCATTTGAATTTAAAATTGTTGTAGTGGCGTAATTGTCCTTTATTTGTACTAATGCTGTGGGTATTTCTACTCCGGGTTGGAGGGCATTTGGTTTATAATGCCTACGTCGTTTTTTGAGTTTACTAAAATTTTTATTTGTTTCTCTGTCCGGGATTCTATGGTGTATTTTTCGTCGGTTTGTATATTACTGTTTTGAAATTTAATGGGGATTTGCCCGAGCTTTGCTCTTAATAAGCGGTTTTTTATATCGATGTTTGCTCCTAATTTTTTTAGAAGATCCATTCCTATTAGTCTGTCGTATTTGTCGTTAAATTCAAAAATGCAAAACTTATGTTTTATTCTTACGTTGAAAGTTTTTGGTAAAGGTGTGTTCGCTATGAATTGATGTGATGTTGTTTTATGGGCTGTCTTGATTTTAAAGGGTTCTCTTTCTACAAAATCTAAATAATGTGTTTTTACGATTCGAGGGCTAATTAGTGTTTTTGAAGATCCGGTATCGATTAATAATTTAAGTTCTGCGTGGGGTATTTCTATGTATGGCAATATTTGTTGATTAATATTATTTAAATTAATTACGTTTGATCGTATTTGAATCGGTCTAATTGAAAATTTGAGCACGAATTTTCCTCGTCGTCCTCTTCGTAATTTTCACATGTTCATCACGTTCGTAGTTTTCTAATTGATTTGTTTCATCGTCTCTACTGGAGTTTGTATAATTATTTCTGTCATGATTATTATTAAATTCTTCCACTTCTTGGTAGAATAGTTCTTCGGAAGTGAAGTTTCGTTTTTGATTATAATTTGGTTTGATTTGTAATATTTTTGTATTTTGTCTGGTGTTACCAGATGAAGTGTCCATAGGAGTTGATTTGTAGTAATTGTTAGGGTTATTACTGTTATTTATTAGCGGTGTGTTTCTGTTGGGGTTTGCGCCGAATGCTTGCCTTGGTTGGTTTATGTGTTGGTTAAATCTTGGTGGAAATGTGAGTTTTGTACAATTTGAGTTGAGTGTTGGTCTCGGAAATTGTCTAAATCGATTGTTGAAATTTGTGTTATTAAAATTTGAGTTGTTCATTCGCGATTGATTCATTTAAGACAAGAGGGACGCGTGAGTTCATCCCATCACTAGTCGCGTCTTTGGGAATTCAATCGCTGTAGAGCGTTTCACAGGAAGGGAACCTGCGTGCTGTGTGCGTGAATATTACAAAAGCAATAATTCTGACGTTATAGCGCGGTGAAAATTTTGACATTTTTATCGATTGCGTCACATAAATGACGCACCGCGAACTCAACTTATTAAAACATGGGTACATAAATTTGAAGAGACAGAATCGACAACGAGCAAACCACGAACAGATCAACCAAAGACATTCAGAAGTGAGGAAAATGTGGAGAGCGAACGTCAGTCAGTTCAAACGATTCCTGCTCTCTCTCTCTCTCTCTCTCTCTCTCTCTCTCTCTCTCTCTCTCTTTCTCTGTTTGCAAAAGGTAAAGAGCCTAAATGTTCCTAAAAGTTCGCTACTTTGCATAATGCGTATAGACCCGTGTCTCCACCCCTACAAGATACAGTTGATTAATGAGTTAAAGCCCACAGATGGCGCTGTGAGGCTTACCTTTGCTAACCAAATGGTTGAGGAATTTTCGTCCTGTAACAACGGATGAAGCACATTGCCTCCTTAACGGCCACCTCAATAAGCAAAATTGCCGTTATTCTAGTTCAATGAATCCAAGGTATAAACGTTAAAGACCACTTCATTCACCAAAAGTCCGTTATTTTGGCACGAAGGTTAATCGGTTCGTAATATTTTGCTGATCAAAGAGGTCGCTCATTAATTGTTAATTCAGAGCGATATGTGGAGATGATTAACAACTTTTTCACTCCAGCTTTACAAGACTGTTGGTTTTAACCGAAACACATGGTTCCAGCAATCTAACGTGTCTATACCAATTGTTCATGAACTTTTTCTTGAAAATTTGATATCCAGACAAGGTAACATGAACTGGCCTCCATGTAGTCCTAATTTGATACCAATGGATTTTTTCTTGTGGGGCTACCTTAAATCAAAGTTGTACAACAACAATTCTACTTCTCTGGATTATTTAAAGCAAAATTTCCGAAAACAAATGGCAGTGGTCACGGAGAACATGTGCCGAGCAGTTCTCCAAAATTTTTGCTTCCCGTTTAGAAGTGCGTCAGCAAAATAACGGGGCACATTTAGACGACATTATTTTCAAGAAATAGATTTCCAGGATCCGTATTTTAATTTAAAAGATTTGTTTTTTTATTACAGTAATACGTTATTTAAAAATTGACTTTTCATTTAGAAAAACACTTTTGAGACACTGCATTAATAGGTTAAACAAGAATGTAACGTATTGGCATACATATATTTCTCAACTGTGAAGCTAGGTATATCCAACTGTATTGACTGTATAAAAATTGTATCTCATTCTAGCTGAATATATTGTAATTACTAGAAATGTTTTGCATGTATTTAGTTTATAAACGCGAATCCTTGCGGTTTAAAATATACAGTTGATCGACAAGCAGAACTTTGATATAGATAAATTACGACAGCACCAGAAGGGTCACGGTAACCTCTACGATTTTACTAAGTGGAATTCACCATATTGCTTATTGCATCTAATTTCAAACGGCAATAATGTTTAATGATGTGACTCCGGAAATGCTATAGCGACTCCAATTCCAGTTACCTAAGATGAGATAATCTCACTACTATTGGGAAATTGTAATAAATTGCTCGTCCCTGCTGGTTCTAGTGTGTATCACGGCTAGCCTAGATACCACAAAATTTATTGCCACAAATATTAAACGAGCACGCTCTGCCTGAATAATTTACAATTACAAATTTATGTATAAAGAGCTATAAACGTTGAAGCAATACGCTACGCTTGTTCAAATGAATGCTTTAAATTGGGGGCCTATTGTCTGAGCTATCCATGAAAATGGAAACGTGTGAGTTGCAATTTCACACGTGTTTTCGTTGTGTACTGTTTCATAACTTTCCTCTTTGAAATTTATATGCATCAAGAACGATATCTTTTTAGCTTTATTCGAAAATCTGTTTAAAATCACACGCGCTCTTGATGTTTACATCGATACCTGATACGGCGACATGGTTTTATCGCTATACGCAAATGCAAGAAGTTCAAGTTTATTAATTTTAATACTTCCTGTTGTTGTGTTTACAATTTGATGCCTTATGCTCGTAAGGTAAAATCGCGGGAACTACTTTTGTAGAAATCATTTTCTATCAATTAAAAGTTGCTTGGGAAACAATTTTGAGTTCTCTTTAATTTCTCAGACAACATTCACAACTATTTTTAACTTAGATTTGCGTTTTCCGATGGTTTTTACACCAACAACTAAAATATTTAAATTTTTGTCGGATTATGCTTATAAATAATTTTTCCTTGTTTGTAGACAAACTTTGACAAAATGTATCATTGCTGGGGCACCGATTAGGATAACCCCAATTCTGGGCCTCAATTTTTGAAATGGTTGGAATTAATTCCCATGTGAATATGACATCTTTTCCACACAATACTAAAATCTCTATTCTCGAAATTAGCATGCGAACGTATTCACATAAAAGTCGTTAGAATATTTTCACCTTGGTATATCCTAGTGAAACAGAAGATCGTTATGAGAATCTGGTAGTCACCCTGTCGGTTATAATGAAAGTTTTGGAGGTTAGGTTATAGATGTGTGTGCTTTCTCATTTTGACGAGTGTACTTTTAAAGTAAATTGCAACTTAATAAAATGGAAAATGAATTGATAAAAATTCATGATTTATGATACTAGGGAGGCTGAAAATATTAATATTCCAAGAAAAATTTTTCGTAGAATGGATTCACCTAACACGTTGAACGATGGGAAACTTTGCATAGGCTAGCCGAGGCAAAAACTACGATGTTTAGTAGGTGTTTTGACTGGGCACTGCAAGGTAAAAAAGCACATGCACAGATTGGATTTATCAGAGAACCCAACCTGTCGCAGTTGTCAATGGGATGAGACGACAGAGCACATCCTGTGCACCTGCCCGACACTCGCTAACCTCCGAGGATCCATGTTAGGTGACTTCTGGCCTGACACCGCCAGAATCAGTAACACGCCCTGGACCGATATACTCAGGTTCGTCTGTAAGCTCGGATGGCTGAGTAATTGAGGACCAGGTATAAGAAGGTAGCACAATGGACCCATATTGAGGCCTAAATGCGCGTGGCTTTGCCACCCTTCTAATAAAATCATCATCATCATCATCATCATCATCATCATCATCATCAATTAAAATTAGGGAGGCTGAAAATAATAATATTTCAAAAAACTTTTTTTATAGAATGGATCCATTTAACACATTGAATGATCAGAATTTGATAAAAGAATTCAGACTGAGCAGAGAATTGCGTGCAGAATTTATAAATTTAATAGCACCGTTTCTTAATACCTCTAGACGAACTTGCGCTATAGATCTGCAAACGAAGGTAAATTGTGAAAACGCTTTATTATAATACCAAGCTTCTTTTTAATTTTATATTGTAGGTATTAATTCCACTTCAATTTTGCATCAGGTTACTATCAAACTCAAGTGAGTCACAACTTATTTAGTGGTGTCAGTCAAGCTACTGTTATTAGATACCTAAAAGAAATAGCGAATGCTATAAATCGTTCCGAAATATTTCATCGTTATGTGCAATTTCCTAGAACCTTAGATGAACTGCATACCATCCGTCGAAGGTAAAAAGAAATTGATTATTGTACTATAGATAAATTTTGCGAGTCGGAGCGTGGAATGTTCGAAGTTTGAAGCAAGTAGATAAGCTAGAGAACCTAAAAATCGAAATGAATAGGTTAGCATTATACATAGTAGAGATCAACAAAGTTCGGTCGCCAGAGGCGGGGGATTTTTAGAGAAGAGACTTCAGGGTAATTCATACAGAAGCAGAGGAAGAAAATTTAGGTGTGGGGATAGTTATGCGAAAAAATATAGGATACTGTGTAGAAAATTACTTACAAAAGAACGAAAAAGTACCCTTGCTTAGATTAGAATCTAAACCGGTAAATACGGTAATAATACAAGTATACATTACAACCTCTAGCTACAGTGACAAAGAGGTAGAAGCGATCTACAAAGATATCGAAGACATATTAAGATACCTAAAAGGACATGAAAATTTAATAATTACAGGGGATTTTAATGCAGTCGTAGGTGAAGATTGGGAATAAGCGGTTGTAGGTTTAGTTGGTTTAGGTACGAGAAAAGACAGGGGAAATAGACTGGTAGAATTTTGCGCCAAGAACAATTTAATTATCACAAACACATTATTACAATATTATGCTAGAAAGCGATATACGTGGAAAATACCAGGAGTTTAGGAATCAAGTAAAAGACTGTAGAAGCTACCCAGAAGCAGATATAGACACTGACCACAACATCGTAATTATGAAGGTCGCACTTAAATTTAAAAATTTGGAAAAAAGAAACGGAAAAAGACACTTTGACTTTGAGAAAATAAACATAAAGATATTCAAAAAAGTCAAATGAATTGTTGAAAGATATCGGGAAAATATCTGATACTGTAACTTTTTGCGGTAATTTCAATAGCTACTGAAGGTAGAGAAAAGGTGCACACGTATACGAAAATTAAAATAAATGATAATAAACAAAACAACTAATTAAGAATTTTAAACAAGACATACTATTACTTCAAACACTTACCTTTGTGGTTATAACGAAGCGAAGCCCATTTATTTTATAGCGGTCGTTCGGAACAAAATGCGGTTGTAAAAACACTCTTGGAGGCGTCCGTCTAGTACGGAATACGAAAAGCAACTCTTCTATGTGGTGAAGCGTAGCACATGTAATTTTGTGGCTTTCTACCACGAAAATCGATACTACAATGCTTCATGTGTTCTCCCAAGTGATAAGAAAGAGCAATTTAATCGATATCGCGGCACTTTGTACAGGCGCTGTGTTGGAGATTATGTAGAACAGTTTGATATTCGCTGATCTTGTCCCGCCACCTATTACTACAGAAAGACCTATTCGACAGACAGGCATGTTGTGTTCTCCGTACGTTTGGCATCTCAAACCAACATGTATGTAAAATGTTTATAAAAAGAAGTTAATATATTTCAAAATACAGTCCACAAAAAAATCAAAATCCAGCGCATTCTTCCAGGGAAATGTACATCACCTTCAACAAACGCGTTAAGGTTGTACGCCCAAATACGCTGTGTTTGAAGTAATACACAGCACATTTCAATAACATTTTAATATACCTGGCGGAGCTAAATAATCAACAAATTCCAATTTCGAAAATAAATTAAGCTGTAAATTATACAATATAAACGGAACATACCTTAAGCGGTAAATTATATACAATATAAACGGAACGGATACTAAGCAAGTAGAAACAGAATGGAATAACACTAAATTCAGCCTAGACATGGTGGCCAGAGATATTTTGGGGTGTACACAAAAAGAAAATAAGAAATCATGGATAACAAAGGATATCCTGAATTTAATAGAAAAAAGACAACAATACAAAAATAAATCAGACGAAACAGGAAAACAGAGATACAAACCCATAAATTGGGTAATTATTCGCAAATGCAGGAAAGCTAAAGAACAATGGATTGATGAAAATTACAAAGAGGTACAAACTAAGATGGAAGTAAGAAAGACAGATGCGGCATACCAACTAAATAGAATCAATTTTAGAGATATAAAACCGTATAGCAAAAATATACGGGACGTAGAAAGAAACGTCATTATAGATAATATTGCGATATCCTATACTTAGAGATGAGTTTGAATTAGCGTTAAAGGATCTGAGAAATGGAAAGGCGCCGGGTACAGATAAGGTGCAAGCAGAAACTCTAAAAGCCGCTGGACAAGCAGTAACAGAACGTTTCTTCCAACTTGTGAGCTATATGTATGAGACATGCGAGATACCCAAAGATTTCAAACCTAACGTCATAGTAACTATACCAAAAAAGAAAGGCACGGATAGATGTGAACATTTTCGATCAATAAGTTTAACAGCATACGTGTCAAAAATATTAACTAGGATTGCACAAAGACGAATGGAAAAACGAGCTGAAGGAGCTAGGAGAAATCAATTTGGTTTTAGAGAACACCGAAGGCTATTTAAGCTCTGAGAGTGATAACGGAGAAAATAATAGAAAAAGGGAAAGCGTCTAAAAAGGGTTTGTAGATCTGGAAAAAGCATTAGACAATGTAAAATAGAAAAAATGTTCGAAATACTCAAAAAGATTGAAATGAGTTATAGAGATAGACAAATAGTACATAGCATATACAAAGAGCAAACAGAATTAATAGAATTAGAGCAGGAACGTAAAGAAGTTAATATTAGGAAAGGGGTGAGCCAGAGATGTGCCCTATCCCCATTAATTTTTAACGACAAAAGATTGATATGCTTAGATTTGAAAATGATATTGCGGTATTAGCATCTAGCAGGGAAGAGTTAGATGCTACTTTTAATCTATTGGAAACCGTTCTAACAGAGATATACGGTATAAAAATTAACAAAAATAAAACTAAAGTACTAGTATGCAAAGGAGGGTAAAATAAATCAAAAACAAGAATACAAATATGTAACACAAACTTACACAAATATGTGACAAGAATTTACAAGGGGTTAAGAATTTCTGCTACCTAGGAAGCTAAATAACGCAAAATGAGAAAAGCGCAAAAGACATAAAACAAAAATTAGCACAGGATCGTGCTACATTTAAGAAGAAAAAGCAACTACTGTGTTCAAAGACAACAAACATAGAAACAAGGAAAGGATTGCTTAAAACATTTGTGTGGAGCACAGCACTGTACGGATGTGAAGCCTGGACGGTAGGAAAAGCGGACAAGAAAAAGGTAGAAGCCTTTGAAATGTGGTGCTACAGACGTATGATGAAGATATCATGGACAGACAAAGTTAAGAACGAAGAGGTACTAAAAATGGTAGGGGAAAAAAGAAATATGTGGAAAACAGTAAAAAATAGAAGAGATAGGATGATAGGCCACATACTACGGCACGAGGGAATAGTGCGGAATATATTAGAAGCATAGATAGGAAAAAAAAGAAGTAGAAGTAGACCTAGGTTAGACTACTGCACATACATAGTGAAAGATGTTGGCTGTAGGAATTTCAGGGAAATGTGTAGGCTATCTCAGAATAGAAATCAATGGAGGAACGCATCCAACCAGTCCCAAGATGGATAAACTAGTGACAAAAAAAGTAACTGTACTTAAACATGACTATTATTATAAGCAACGTCGTTTCAAACAGGAATAACTAAACAAAATGCAATATATTGCTGGTACATCTATGTATTGACATGTTTGAAATTTTTCGTGTTGTACGTAGAATATCTAAATCTAATTTTTCAGAGTATAAAAAGCGTCCTATTTTACATCTATCTAGTCATGCAGTGTTCAAATTGATAGCTACACATATCTACAAGAAATCTTTTCATTGTATTCCTTAGCAAATGCTACTTTTAATGAGAGAAAATTTATGGTCAATATACGAAGAAATTTGGTTAATGGTTTCTTTCGAGATTGTGTTACTTGTTATCGTGCTGTTCTGTCATCCTTTAATGCATTAATAGCAAATTTGCCAGAATATCGAGCTAACATATCTTTTCGTTTTGTAAAAACCTGAGTAGATTTTGCTGATCCATATTTACGTTAAAGAATCGCATATATCGAGGAAGCAAAACCTTCAAAGGTTATGTTGCGTTATTTGTGTAGTCACTGCGGGTATTCATTTAGAGGTCGTTAGAGAGTTGTGAACTCTTTTATCTATATATGCTTTGTGTTGTTTCATAGTTCATCAAGAAAAACCTATTGCTGTTTATTCGGACAACGGTGTCAATTTTAGGAAAGCCTATGTCATCTAAAGCTTTGCAAGAGTATTTAAAGAATTATTTGGATACTATTACTGATGACTGCCTCGAGAAAGATATCATATGGAAATTTATACCTTTTTATACTCTGCATTTTTGTTGGTTTTGACAGTCAGAGGTGAAATTTATGAAACATAAAACATGCAACTTATGAAATTGTCAATCGTGGTTTGAGTGATACTAAAGAAAATATACTTCTTTTACATAAAAAATTATAATATTTAAGGAAACATATAGAAAAGTGGTCATTAGAGTACATCATCAGACTTCAGTAGCGGTTGAAATGGAAAAGTGTCATATAGGTATTGAAATGGGTACCATGGTTTTTGAAAAAATCAAAAATCGGCAACCTCTGGATTAGTTGCTTGGACATGTCGTTAATCTACATCCAGGATCCAATCGAATTAATTCTATTGTCACCATCAAAGCAGCTAAAGGACTCTCGAAGAGAGGTGTTTGCAATATGTGCCTGCTATCTGTAAATTCTTACAGTTTAAAACGCGATAATTCTTACAATTAAAGAGTCGATAAAACAGTTTATGAGTTCATAAATACATCGCGCAAGCGCAATGAGTCAAGCGGCGACGCCACTCGCGGAGGGCAGCGTAACCTTATTACAGATTCCGCGTGGCCACTGCCAATGACGTCACCAATGCACAAAATTATATTGCGCCATAATCGGAAAATTTATATAAAATTGAGACACTATATTCTAAGGCAATTACTCACATGAATATTTCGCTGGGTTAAAGTTGGCTTCTAATCCAAGTCCATCAGGGCTCCATCCCGGGGTGATTAAAGGTGGGACGGCTTAGGTGCCGTTGGCAGAGCATGGACATCCGGCTCATCTAGGGTCGTGGAGTAAGGTACGCCTCGGTGGCTTCAAATTGACACCTACCTATGCAGGGAATGACGGGAAAATGGTATAAGGTGCGACAAACAAAAGATAAGCAAGCAAGGAAACTACATAGGTAAAGCTAACGATACGTTACCGAAAGACGTCCATTCTACTCGAAGGTACTGGCAAAACGGCCACGTTTGAGAGCGTCACTCTTTGTCTTTTTCACGCTGGCGCGAAGTTATTCGTCCAACCCTCTCGCGTCGCGCGATCTGCGCAAACGCACTGTGTCGTAACGGAAGTACGCGCCTAGTCTTT
Organism: Platerodrilus igneus; assembly: GCA_036346225.1. NCBI lineage: Eukaryota > Metazoa > Arthropoda > Insecta > Coleoptera > Lycidae > Platerodrilus > Platerodrilus igneus. The sequence continues at coordinate 793,502 of JARFIW010000273.1, forward strand.
TGAAAATTCCGCGCACCGCGTCTTTTGATATTATGGCGCGAAACCTCCGTACATCAAACTTAACCTAATACATGTTAAAGGGCCACTTTGGCACGTAACAATCGCGACAAAGCCACAAAAGAGAAAACTTAAAAAAAGAAAAAGTCTGTTAGCACAGTAACAGCTTAAAATCTAAGACCTAACTACCCTATATAAAACCTAACTTAAAACCTACAAAATGTTTATATAAGGCGCCACCTGGTTTTTTGACCGATAACCCGTCTACCGAAATATCAGGAAACGGAAAATGTAGCCCCATAGTCTTTGACTACACTAATTATCGACAGCACAAATTTGTCGGGGAGCATGAAACACTACTTAAACTAAAGCTAATGCGACAAGTCGCCTAACCTATCTAACTAAAGCTAACATAAAAGTTCTTACGTGCAAACACACATGAGTGTTGCATCAAAACTATTCTTCTTTTGGCAAGAAGTGCCCAAATTTAAAAATGTTCATAGAGTGAGTCACTCTGCACTCTAGCAAATTTTGTTACTGGTACTTTGGTTTTCTAACAATGCACATTTAAAACTTGTCCATGACATAGTTGTGAATCAACAAATTTACCGAAAGTACCACCCTACTAAATCCTTATATTGCTAACCTAACAAATTACATTTTTATATCAGGCTAGCTTTTTCACTCAAAATTCAAGAAAAATAATTCCCACGTCTGGTCATAGATACCACACGTTAGGAAGATAAAAAGATAAGACAAGATCTCAAATTGTTGTTGAAGATAAGAGATAAGATAACAATATTAAGCTTAAATTGTTATCCTCAAAGGTAATAGACAAGATAACGGTATTAAGCTTTAGTTATAATTTGAGATACTAGGTAAGATAACGCGATATTAAGCTAAAGTGATTATTAGAGATAGTAGGTAAGGTAACACGAAATTAAACAAAAGTTATTACTAAAGATAACAGGTAAGATAACGCGAATTTAACTAAAGTTATTACTAATGGTAGTCGGTAAGATAACGAGAAATTAAACCAAAATTATTACTAACGGTAGTCGGTAAGATAACGATATTCAACTAAAGTTATTATTAAAGGTAATCGGTAAGATAACGATATTAAAACTAAGGGTATTATCAAAGATAATAAACAAGACAAAGCTATTGGCCTAGTTATTACCCAAGACAATGAATAAGGTAAAGTTAGAGTGGCTCCAGTAGAGCCGTTTAAATGGGGATTGACTCGTGCCTTCTAAAAAGAGAAACCTGTGAAGTAGGTCCGTTTACAAGAAACAGCACGAGGGACCGGCAAAGGCATTTGGGTGCATCCCTGCACCCGTTCGTTAATCGATATCGGTGATACCATCACCCGATACCCACACGGTATATACGATATACAGATATGTACACATTCACTCACACATTCACACACTTCAACATACCTTCACTGCCAAAGTCCATGCGCTGACAGCGGCACCGCATGACCCCACGAAAGATTCGCAGAGACGTGGTCCAGGTGTCTGTGAAAACCTCGCGCGCAACCACACGGTGACTAACGGAAATGAAAAGGCAGTAGAGAAACAGGAACGGTAAAATGAAGGAGGTTGGTTTTTTGGAATGCATAAGAGGCACTTCCAGGTAGAAGAAAGTAGAGGAAGGACTCGCATTGAGCAAAAGAGACAGAGAAAATGTGGATAGCAAAGCGCTACTCAACCAGCCAATGTAGCTAGTAGCTCGGAGTGAGGGAACATCACTCTTATGTGGCAGACGGGTGTTCCGGGACAAGAACAGGTCCACCGAAAGAAGAATAAGGCATAGCGGAGACAGCGGTATAAGAAAAACTATAGTTTTTGGACAAGCGTCCGAGAGAAGGTAGAGAGTTGTCCCTGTTAAACACAGCGCAGTCTGAAGGACCACCTGCGATATTAATCCGACAAGATAAGATATACACATAAATTTAAAAAACTAGGCCCTTAAGAGAACTAGTACGATTATTTTCCTAACGAGTGTATCCACTACGATAAGAAAATCATACAAAAGTTGACACAACAACTTAAAAGTGTCATTACAGATACAAACACACGAAAACAAACTGTTTTAAGGTAGTTTTTCAAAACGGTAGCACCCTAAACACACAAAAATGCCCAATTATAAGCAGTTAAATACAGATACACTGCTCCAATATTCCAAAACAACCGAGAGTTTAATAAGATAGCAATAAAAAGCAATAGCACCTCACTACAAAGTTCAATAAAAAACAATGAAAAAAAAATGTTTATAAGTTATGTTGATTTAATAGAAAAAGAAAGAAATAATGATGTAGTATAATGTGGGCGACTGCAATAATTCAGAAGAAAAACACATGGAATAGACAATCCTAGTTTTTTGCAACTGCGAATATGAACCATTTCTTTCAATGGGATAGATGGCGCGTGTCCTATGTGGGCCTAAAGAAGAAAAACATTTACTCTAACATCAGCTAAAACCAATCATAAAAATTCAATGAGTTATTACAACCAAAGTTACGACAATTACCACATAAAATTAAATGACGTAAGGAAAAATACTAAAACCCAAATAATATGCAGTAGGAAAAGTTCGAAGGTTAATTAAATGAAACAACAAAGTAATATTGGGGGGTGTAGAGGATGAAGTGATATATATCTAACGGTATGGTCAAGGAAAAGTCAACCAAAAGACAAAGATAGCTAATTTAAGGTAAGTAAAGTTAAACGTGTAAGAAATTATATACTATATGAAAGAGGGAATAAGTAATTGAAGTTAACTAATTGATGGTGAGAGCAAAAAATATTAGGTAAATAGTGAGGAGAATGGAACGTGAAAAACTTAACTAGCATTTGGGTCAGCAGAGAATGGCTTAAGGTCTTTAATATTCCACCTGCCTTGGCGTTTTCCTTCAGCATCCTGAAGTTCGTAGATAAGGGGGCTAATGACACGAGTGACCTTACAAAGGATAAATTTAGGGGCTAATTTTGAAGAGAATTTCTTAGATGCATCCGATAAGACATAATTCTTTTTCCAAACTTGTTCGCCCAAGGCGAAGGAAATATTTCGTTTACGTAAGTTATAATGGTCCTTAGTCTTTTCGTAAGCTTTTAACAAATTTTTCCTAACGTCGTTAAAGATAGAAGGTAATGATTGTTGGTCTTTGTCCCATCGTACTTTATCGTCAAATTCAATTACGTTAGTATCGTCAGGCACTAAACCATAGTAACTGCCATCGATTGGGGTGTATCTTCCAAAAACAAGAAATGACGGAGTAAATTGGGTTGATTCGTTTTTAGATGTACGCAAAGCTTGAGCAATTTTAAAAATATGTTCATCCCACGTAGTATGGTCTGAATCAATATAGGAAGAAATAGCTGTAATTAAAACTCTATTTACTCTTTCGGTAGGGTTTACTTGGGGATGGTATTTTGCGTTAAACCAAATTTTTTGTACTTTGTAACTTTTAACGAAATTCTGAAAATCTTTAGAGATAAATTGTGCCCCATTGTCACAAAGAATAATCTGAGGGACACCAAAGATAAGAAATACATTTTGTTCTAGAAATTTAAATATAGCTGCAGAAGTAGCTTTACGTAAGGGTTGCACCATAACAAATTTAGAAAACCAATCGGTGACAACTAAAAGATATTGGTTACCTCTTTTCGATCGGGGGAGAGGTCCTAATAAGTCAAGCGATATTAATTGAAAGGGATAAGATACACGTTTAAAGTTACCCATTAAACCAGGGCGAGCATCTTGTGAACTCTTATGGAAACCACAAATTTTACATTTCTGAATATAGCGACAAACAGATTGCTTAAGTGTGGGCCAGTAATATAATTCAGATATTTTAGCGAGAGTTTTGTAACACCAAGGTGTGCAGCTATGGGATCATCGTGACATAATTTAAGCACCTCACTGCGATTAGCAGTGGGCACGACAAGTTTCCATTCAGGGATATTCGATATTTTATGTGGAGACAAAGATACAAATTTATATAGTCTATTATTAGTTACACGAAAGGTAGGGAATTTATCGGGATTATCGGAAACTTTTTTAATCATATTGAGGTACCAGGTATCAGGAATTAAATTTGGTAGGTTAAGAGAGACAACATCACGAAATAAGGCATCAGGTACGATATTTAATTTGCCAGGCCTATGCCTAACGTCAAAAGTGAATTGAGATATACGCAAGTTCCATCTTGCCAAACGACCTGCGGGTTGTTTTAAGTTATTAAGCCAAGTGAGAGCTGCACAATCAGTGATTACGGTAAAATGTGTACCTTCAACATATCCTCTAAATTTCTCGATGCCAAAAATAACGCCCAATAATTCTCGTTCGGTAGCTGAGTATTTTTGTTTGGCAGAAGTTAAGGCACGACTTGCATAGGCGATTAGATGTTCTAAACCATTTCTTACTTGGAATAACATTGTACCTAAACCAGTAAGCGAGGCATCAGTTTGTATATAAAAAAATTGGGTGAAATTAAGATAGGTGCTGAAGTGATTAATGTTTTAATTTGTTCGAAAGCCTGTTGGGATTCTAAATTCCACTCGATAGTTTGGGATTTCTTTTTATTTTTAATTAAAGCGGTAATGGTTGCAGATATAGTTGAAAGGTTGGGTAGAAAGATGCGATAGTAGCTAATCATTCCGATTAAACGTTTGATTTCGGTAACAGTTTTAGGTGTTTTGAATTTAGTAATAGCGTCGACTTTAGCAGGATCTGCTCGTAGGCCAGTTCCATCGATAATAAAACCAAGAAATGTAAGAGATGAACAACAAAATTGAGACTTTTCCCAGTTTATCTTAAAACCTGCTGCGTTTAAACGTTCTGCAACTTCATTTAATGTGGCGATATGTTCATCGAAAGAACTTGAGATAACTAAGATATCATCCAAAAATACAAAGGCACGTTCTTGATGTAAGATAGGACCTAACGTTTGATCCATAGTACGTTGTAGGGTTTGTGGTGCGTTACAGAGACCAAATGGCAAAAAATTATATTCGGAAAGACCTCGACCTGGAACACAAAAAGCAGTTTTTTGACGAGAAGATAGATCGAGAGGTATCTGATAAAAAGCTTGTCTGAGATCGATAGATGAGATAAATTTTGCGTTACGAAGCCGGCTTAAAATAGAGTCAGTTCTAGGTAAAGGGTAAGCATCTGAAACAGTCACGGAATTCAACTTTCTGCCATCAAAACAGACACGCCAGTCGTCATTCTTTTTCCGAACTAGTAATACGGGAGACGTCCAGGGTGAATTTGAGGGAGAGATAACACCAGATTCTAACATTTTATCTATTTCAGCATGTAAATGCTTTTGTAATGCAGGCGATAACGGATATTGACGTTGCTTAAAAGGAAGGGCATCACCTGTAGAGATAACATGTGTTGCAGTTGTAACGCAACCAAGTTCGGAGGTATTAAGTTTACGAAATTTGTCGATTATAGCGTTAAGAGTTATATTTTGGGAATCAGTAAGAGAGATTTTGTTAGATATTCCTGTAGATGCACAGGAGTTCGTTTTAAGAGAGGTTTGCCATGAAAAATCCTGGAAATAAAGTGACAGATTAAAAAGTTTACAGAAATCCACACCTAATAGGAAAGGATAAGCTAATGCAGGCACAATCAAAAATAAAACCTCACGTTCAAGAGATTCTACTCGAATTTTTAATTTAAGGGAACCCGTTACATATATTTCATTATCGTCAGCTAAATTTATGGAAGTTTTTTCGGGAATAATTTGAATTTTTATGTTTTGCTTAGATAATTGATGTAAACCTTCGCTATTTATAAGGGAGAATAAAGAACCTGTGTCCAATAAAGCAATTACATTTAAGGAACCAATCGAGATAGATAAGTGTGGACGATTATCCAAGGGTTTCTTAACAAGTTGTGAGGCAGCAGTCTTTTTATGATAAAAGGAATTGACGGTTCGTAACCACTTAGACCACTCTGGTGGAGTAGTATAACATAATTCTTGTAATGAAGGTAAGGCATTTTGTACATTAACAGTAGCGGTATTATTGTTAGGTAAATTTAATGACGGGACAGCGTTAGAGGTAGTTTTATGATTTAAATTTATTGACGTCTGGGTCCGTTTAATGATTGGTGTTGAGGACGATTTTGATTCCTTGAGATATTCACGCCCTGATTTGGAATATCTCGACGGGAGTTTCCCGATACGTTAGGATTACAGTTTGTGCAGTTAGATTTGTAGATATTTGAGCGACCACAACCATAACAAAAAATATTTCTAGGGTATGTGCAGACATTATAGTTATGTCCACTTCTCCTACAGTTCCAACAGGTAAGTGAGTTATTAGTTACGGTAGGAGGAACATTAAGGGTAGATACTTTATGGGAAGCTCGAGCTTGACAAGCTAAATCGGGTTCTAAAAGACCAGATTGTTTCTCTGGGGGCGGGCGGTATTTATCAATTCTTAACTTCACTTCCTGGAGAGAACGACATAGATCTTTAAAGTGGGCTAACGAAGAGATGTGTTGTAATGCCAGACGTTCAGAGAAATACGGGTTTAAATTTCTAAGTAACTGATCGATAATTAGGGATTCTGAAGGTTTCTTGTCGAGTCTGCTATATAAAGCTTCTAATGAGGTAATGAAGGAAACAACATTTTCGTCAGGACCTTGGGTTCGATTACGTATCTCGCTCCAAAGGTCGGTAATATAACCATGAGGTAGGAAGTCTCGTTTTAGGCACGCAACTAACTCCTCCCAGGTAGAAATTTGGTCTCGGATGTTTCTGTACCATATCAACGCGGAGTCTGAAAACAAGTCACCTACCTATGCAGGGAATGACGGGAAAATGGTATAAGGTGCGACAAACAAAAGATAAGCAAGCAAGGAAACTACATAGGTAAAGCTAACGATACGTTACCAAAAGACGTCCATTATAGTCGAAGGTACTGGCAAAACGGCCACGTTTGAGAGCGTCACGGAAACCTCTCACCACTTTGTTCTCTTTGTCTTTTTCACATCGGCGCGAAGTTATTCGTCATACCCTCTCGCGTCGCGCGATCTGCACAAACGCATTGTGTAGTAACGGAAGTACGCGCCTAGTCTTTTGAAAATTCCGCGCACCGCGTCTTTTGAAATTATGGCGCGAAACCTCCGTACATCAAACTTTACCTAATACATGTTAAAGGGCCACTTTGGCACGTAACAAAATAATATTGAAAATTCTGTTTAATATGGTACCGAGTTAGTTTTACTACGCTAAAATGCATTCCTTAATTTTTATGTTCATCATCATTGTGGGGTCTTGAGTCCTGAAACTTGTTGGAAGCGTACCTCCATTGTTTCCTATTCTGAGCTAACCTACACATTTCTCTGAAATTTGCACAGTCCATACCTTTCACTATCTGCGTGAAATCTCTCTTATTTTTTTTACTGTTTTTCATATAGCTCCCCTTCCTCCACTATTTCTAGAGGCTCTTCGTTCTTAACTTTGTCTGTCCATGATATCTTCATCATACTTCTGTAGCATCACATTTCAAGGGTTTCAATGTTTTCCTGTCTGCTTCGCCTTCTGTCCACACTTCACAGCCGTACAGTGCTGGACAACAAATATATGATTTCAACAATTTTTTCGTTATTTCTAAGTTTGTTGTCTTCAAACATAGTAGCTGCTTTCAATACAGCATGACCATGTGCTAATCTTTGAACAATACACCTCGAGAATAATCCGAGAATCCATTGAAATAGAAAAACGCTCAAATAGTCTCAAGACGAGGGATGATTCCCAAAGAGTCGGTCGCCGGAATGCAACCAGTAACTATTAGTCTACGCATCGTTAAACAACCAGAGAGGAATATTTTGTTAATTCGGTCTTGCAGAAGAACTAGACAACACACACCAGGGCCAATGACACGGAGCCGCACCAGAAATCAAACATGTGCAACGGAGCATGTCCTCTAAATAGTCCTCTAATCTTTATCCTATGTCAAAAATTAAAATGCAATATTCAAAATGGCCGAACCAAGATGGCGGCCAATATTTCAAACCTGAACACATTTTAACAAAAATTCAAATATAAAATTTTAAATGGTGCAACCAAGATGACGGTCAAATATTTTAGGCTTTTGTACGAATTTCCCCAAAAATGTATCTGGGGGCGTTTGAAATTGCTGATTCTAAATACGAATACAAAAATTAAAAATATCAAATCCACGATGGTGACTTTAATTTCAAAGATTTCAATAAAAAGGATAACAGTACAGGTATTTCTTCTTATTACATTATAAACAATAATTTTTATACAAAATATAAAAGGTAATATAGCTATTTACATGTCAATTGTTTCATGATATTGATCAATGTGATCACGCGCAGACAATTCCGGAAAATGTGAGCATCCAGAACATATCAGACGTAAATTTTTTCTGTTGCCCATTGTAGTGCAACCAACTGGTGCAAATTCTTCGGCTGAGGCTGTTGACTTGTACTGCTGACTGATTGATCAAGCAAATTCCTACCATCTAATTGTCAGTACTTTTCCCTATAGTTTTGAAGTTTCTCCTCGCAGCAATTTAAAACAAAATCTTTAAACCTTTTTATCTTGCCGTTACCATTGAATTATAAATCCATTTAAAGGCATCCGTGAAGCTACATGAATCCCAAACTTTTTGAACCATGAATATGATTTCCTAGTTGGGATATATGGTTGTAAACGCTGGTCCGATTTCTCTACAGTGATTACATTTTTCAATATACTTTGGTTTGTATAGAAATTGTGATTTGCCACCCGTAACGAATGAATTTTCCCACATAAGCCTGCTTCATATTGAGATGTCAATACATAAACATTCTCTTGTCACTGTACTTTACTAAAAGTTGATTTTCTTTCCTGATAAATGTTGACGATTCTTTTAGAACTTGTTCGTCAACTAAATGTTTTGGTATTCCGCGGTTCTCTCTTATAGTGTCGGTAACGTAGGTGTCATGCTTTAATAAATATTCACTTAAACAAACCGTTATCTAGAACAAAATGTCTTCCCTGGTCTAGCAAACGTTCTGCCAAATACACTACTATCCTTTCTTATACGGGCAATTCAGCGCTATCGGGAAAAAGTGGCATTTCATATATGTCTTCGCCAATGTATAAAGAAAAATTTCATGTCTAGCCCTGAAACTTAGAATTACTTGGACACAAACAAGAAAGTTTTAGCTTAAATCACGATTTTTTATTTTTTATATATTGCCGAAAATGTAACCGACCCTTTTATAACATCAGGTATTCATTGACGGCTAAATTTCTTCCTTGATGTACTATAATCTGGCAAGCCTCCCGTAGCTTTGATGTATATTGAGCAAAGCGCGTAGGTGGTCTCTTTTTAACGGCAAAATGTGGATTTGAAAAACGTAATAATTTTCAAATACTCTTGGTAACGATGTCGACTTATAATTATTGATTTGAATACGTCTGGTCCGCAGCAAAAAATATTGCTCGACCAGCAATTAGTGATTTCTGGTAGTTGTACTAATCCCATTAGAAAAACTAACGAAACGAACACGTACATTTCGTCACAGTTTACAAGCCGCAAAGTTATACCGTTTACCTTCGGAGTGCTGTAACTTGGGTCTTCAAAATACATATCAGCACGGGCATTTGTGCAATTGCACAAATCCTTTATGAAGTTTCCAAAAATAAGTTCGAAATATTTACGTGGACTCTGCATATCAGCTAACTCAACAGCAGGATGAACACAATAAACACTTCTGAAATCTTTTAGAGGATGGAATCTTTTGTCAGAAATATACTGCCACCCACTGATTGTACGGGGTTCAGGTTCTTCATCGGAAACTTCTTCTAACTCAGAGTCACTGCTATCTGTTTCATTCCCGGGAACATACTTTTTATCATCACTCCCAACATAATCACTCTCATAGTCTACTTCTATTATGCAAAATACCACAATAAAAAATAATAGTATGTATAAAACTGTATCAATAACAAATACTTTAAACTACAGAAATTAAAACTTACTAAAAAATGCACTTGAACATATCATAAAATCAGTCTACTACCTACTAAACAAAATATTGCAAGCCCTACATCTACACTAGTTCCCTACCTACCGCATTTGATCTTAGTATAATTATTGGTGAAATGCATCAACGCCTACAAGCAGAACGTCCAAGAGAAGGGGAGCAATAATACCAGGCAAAATGGAAAGAGGTAAGTATTCTAAAAGTGACGTCCTGGTCGTCAGCCTCCGATTGCCAAGGACGTACACCGCGTACGTCCTGGTGCTCAAGAGGTTAATATATTGTGCTATGATAATAAGGTAATTTAGGGGTATATTGAGTCATACGGGTTGTACGCTACTTGTAAATATCATTAAAGTTTAGAAAACTAAACAATTTCATCATAAAATGGAAGTAACTCGACAATTATGCAAAAAGCAAAGATAAATAGAACTTAGGCGGGGTTTGTGATAACAGAAAACTCTATCATTGGTCTAATGTCAACAGTGTTAGAAACGTAGCACACGCGAAGGTTGTAAGCGAATTCGAGGTATGCAACAAGCACGGCGGGAAAAATTTGCGGAATTAAGCGTCAGTTATATGCTCAAAATTTGTAGAAACGGTTTTTGAAAATAAGCTCTTTGCTGGAAGCGCGTCCACCAGGGTTTTTTGGAAGCATATAAATACCCAACCTAGATTATTAAGGTTCTCTTTCTTTTCTTTTACGTCGATAAAGTACTGAATGCCGATTCAGCTTTCTGTGAGTATTTTATGTGATTATATTACCATAAATATAGTGGTTACAAGTATGAAACCGTAGTAGCGGACTTTTAATTATTGACGTGAAGTACGAGTAGTGCATTTTAAATTAATAAAGGTCCGGCTACTACCATACAAAACAAATGGAAGCATGATATATGTGGGTAAACATAACAAGTAATCGAGTTTGTATGCATGATATGTGGAATGGTACTGTGAGACGAGGTGCATAGCTTGCAGAGGTTTCGGATGGCAGAGGCCTGTGGATCCGCTAAGTAGCACGGTGAATGGAAACGAAGCCGAGGTGTTCTGGCAATCATCTTCGACGGGAACGAAGCCTGAAGAATTCTCCAGGCAATTTATTTAAAATTTCTGTTGCTTTATAAACATTCGTGAAATTTTGTGCTGTGTGGTTGATTTTTTTGGTGGCATATTTATGATTGTAGAGACTTATTGTAAAAGATACATGTACTGGACAATTTATTGATGTTAAATATTGAAAAAGGGTGTAGTTAAAACATGCAAAATTTTAGTCAGGATAAAATTTGGATTGTAAAGGGTAAACGGGTCTGTAATTTTGGTTATAATTTATGCAAGGTTTAAAAGGCATATAAAAACTAAACTGGGTTATTATGAGCCCACCATACTCCAGTGTGAAGTCAGTTTAAGGTAACATGTGGGGGACCATCTACTCAGATCTCATTGAAGTTGTTTAAAATTTATTAGAAAAATCAAAAACTTTAAAACATACCATAATTGGAGTTTTATAATTATTGTATCTAACTGTTTTTAACACATGTGAATATAATTTATCTGTAAATAGGTGTAAATAAAAGGTTGTATGTTTGTGGTATTATATGGTAGTTTTATTGAATGTTGTGCGAGTGTGAAAGAGATATGTCCGTAAATTTAGGTATTTCAGAAGAGGCACAGCTGAGCTAGTCAGGGAAGCTGAAGGAATTTGAAGGAGAAATAAAAGGGTAAGAGATTTAAAAAAAAAATTTTTTTTCGAAAAATTTGATGTTGGCGCAGTTGAAGGATCGATGGTAAAACCTTAGTTCTTGCCTTTTGGTCACAGGAACTGGTACTTTCTAAAAAACATTCAAACACCACAAATTGGGCGTCATAAATTGCCGTGTAACTTCCTTAAGCTCAGGACCTCCCCAGTTAAATCAAAAATTCTTAATTTACAAAAATACGAAAATTTCACGAAAAGGAAAATTTTCAAAAAAAAATTTCTTACCCAGATTCTGCTTCCATCAACCTTGATTTCTTCAACCGCTCCCTAGCTAGCTCAGTTGGGCCTCCTCTTGGACACCTAGAATTACTATCATACTCTTTACCGTTCACTCACACTCTCAATAAAACCACAAAATAATATAACAATCATACTATATTTATTTACCACTATTTACAAATAATAATTCAAGATTATGTGCATTTCGGTGCTCAAGTTACACCTCAATAAATGATATCTTTGTAAAGTCCTTGTTTTTAAATTGAAATATCAATCACCTTTAATGTAACAGGAGTAAATGGGCCCTAAATAATACCTTATTAATATTTTTTTCTAATTATTACACTCTGGAGTATGGTGAGCTCATGATAACCCAGTTTTTTTAATGTATGCTTTCTACTTTGCATATTCTTACTACAAACACAAAAAACCCATGTACTCTTAACAATAAAAATTAAATTCATGAGGAACGTTAATAAGCTTTACGTACACCTTTAGATTTATATTCAAATACCATAATAAAAGTTAGTTATGTGTATTCTTTTCAATACGCAAAATAACAAAGAAAAATACCATCAAAGTTCACTCTCGCACATCACAAATAATTTCCACAGTTTATAAAGAACAGCAAATTCTAATGCGTTACCTGGAAACTTGAAGATTCCAACTCCGTTGACGATGTATTAAGTTCCTGAACCCTCGTCCTAGTGTTCTTCTTAATCTTCTTTGGGAATTAAACCACTCATAGTTTTTAAAATTATCTTTACTTACGTTTCGATCCATGACCTAGGATCGTTGTCAAAATAATAAAAACTTCAAGTTTTACATTTATGACATAAATTGAAGGTGACTTTGATTTATTGATGTTCGAAATATTTGGTTTGAGTACACTAAGCAAAAATTTTTAAAGTTTAAAAGAACAATTGCCTTCAATTTGTGTTACGGCCTGGGACCGACTTTTTTAGGTTACCAATACGCTTAATGTGAAATTACCTGATGAATTTTTATTGGTGAATTGTATATAAATTCAATAACTTGGAATTGGAAAACATTTTTTAACATGTTTCTATTTATACAATTGAGAGGATGGTTATTAAAGAAGTGTGCGATTGCATTATTGAAAGGTTTAAGCAGTCGTTTTTTTATATATATTTTGAAGGGGAAAATCATTATGATTTAGGCTACCTTTTTGGTAGACTTTAACATGGTTCTGAGGCGACCCTATGGCGGGTTTACACTTGTCAGATACCAATACTGTTTAACGGAGATTGTATTTGGTTGTGAGGTAACCCTATTGCGGGTTTACACTTGTCAGATACCAATGTTGTTTTACAGGGGTTGTTAGTATGCTTCATCATCATCATTGGATCTTCATCTCAAAACTGGTTGGACACGTACCTGCACTTATTTATATTCTGAGCTAGCCTACATAGTTCTCTGAAATTCTTACACAGCATGTATATAGCTCGATTCCCTTCTATTGTTTTCTAATTTTATGATATAAAATTAGAAAACAATAGAAGGACAACGAGCTATATACATGCTGTGTGAGAATTTCAGAGAACAATGTAGGCTAGCTCGGAATATAAATAAGTGCAGGTACGTGTCCAATCAGTTTTGAGATGAAGATCCAATGATGATGATGATGAAGCATATTAACAACCCCTGTAAAACAACATTAGTATCTGACAAGTGTAAACCCGCAATAGGGTCGCCTCAGAACCATGTTAAAATCTACCAAAGAGGTAGCCTAAATCATAATGATTTTCCCCTTCAAAATATATATAAAAAAACGACTGTTTATACCTTTCAATAATGCAATCGGACACTTCTTTAATAACCATCCTCTCAATTGTATAAATAAAAACATGTTCAAAAATGTTTTCAATTCCCAAGTTATTGAATTTATGTAAAATTCACCATAAAAATTAATCAGCTGATTTCACGTTAAGCGTATTGGCTACCTAAAAAAAGTCGGTCCCAGGCCGTAACACAAATTGAAGGCAATCATTCTTTTAAACTTTAAAAATTTTTGCTTAGTGTACTCAAACCAAATATTTCGAACATCAATAAATCAAAGTCACCTTCAATTTATGTCATAAATGTAAAACTTGAAGTTTTTACTATTTTAACAACGATCCTAGGTCATGTATCGAAACGTAAATAAAGATAATTTTAAAAACTATGAGTGGTTTAATTCCCAAAAAAGATTAAGAAGAATGCTAAACAAACCACAACAAACATACAGGGAGTATTTCCTCGTCCTAGTGGTTATGCGCTGCTTGCCGCCTCCAGCTATTTATATATGAAACACCATCTACGTTGCGCTGCATGCTACTCATTCAAGATCCATCTCATATCCAAATCCAAGTATAGTACACTTGTTATTATTGCATAATTTAATTTACGTTACGAGCTTGTTACAGTATACGTTGTACCTTAGTTAAATATAAATAAACTCGACACTAGTCGCGTTTCAAACTCTAGGGCCACAACAATCTAACACCGTACTATTTTATTTATAAATTTTAATACTTACAAGCTCGTTAGTAGATTTTTGGTACGTCGTAAGCGATGCAAATTAAAGAAGTCAAAGAGAAACTTAATAACTCCCTTTCATATTTATAGGATTCAAAATGTAACCTCTCCAAACCCTCTTAACGCGAAATATTTAATTGAACTAACTTTTTCTTTAAATTTTGTATAACCGTTTTCAAACTCCCCGAATTTTAGCTCGTCGCTACGCTATTTTCCGAAAAATTCGCATTCATCTGTCCCGTGCTCGTCTGTTGTACAACTAAATATTTGGACCAATGATATATTTCAGTGACGTTTTAAAACCCCGCCTGTATTAGCTCTATCCCTCTCTTATGCATATTAGATGTTTCCTTCTAACCTTGTTTGAGTGGTAGAAAATCGATATTACTGTCCGCGTGCTAACTACTTCATGTGGAGTTGAATACGTGCCTACCAAAGTGAATGCTATTATGCCTGTCTCATTCTGGAGCATATCTTTGATTGTTCATCCCTTTTGCGCTAATAGAAACTGTTGGTTAGTGTTTATGCGAAACAACCGTCGGTTGAACGATATTCCTTGAAGCTTGTCTTGTTATCTATAGAAATAAGGGAAACCTGACCTTTCCAAAACATGCAGGTGTTCAATTAACGATCGTTTTAAAAAAACATTTCTAGGAGTTTGCGTTTCAAGGTATTTCATATATTCGACGTCTGTTTGTTTGTTAGTAAGGAGTTTCGCCTTGGAATTATCGATTTTTCACGCTCTTATGCGTTTTCTGACGTTATAACCTTTTAAAGTAAACTAAATTAAATTAATTAATAATTTCTATTAGCTTATACAATTTATTTTCTTTTACGAACCTACGAATTTGTAATCCCTAATTATAAAATTCTGTTAATACTTGATACTTTAAATTAAATAAATGAAATAACTTTCGCACGTAAATTATGGTTGTTTCCTCTATACAGGGTGTTTGAAATTGCATTGTTTATACCCAAATTTAACCATTTCAATTCACTACAATATATATATATATATATATATATACGCACACACATACCAACGTAAACGCACCCATCTATTCACCACCCGTCTAGCCGCAGACGCGCATGTGCGCACAGTCTATAAAATAAAAATTTGATTTTTTGCATTCCCTCAAGTTGATATCTCCATATCATAGTTATTAGCGGAGGAATGTCTGTACACTTTTCACAGTTATGCACCTGCGATACAGAAAATGTTGCTTCTACAAAAAATCTAAAATATTGTAACGAGCTACTACTACCGCGTTTCTTTAATTTAAAACAAGTAATAATAAAGGTCTTTATTACTCACTGTTCACAAGTCTAATTAACAGTATATGCCTTATTTATAGATATTTTCAGTCCACTCAACAATGAAGCACTATTACACTAATGAATTTACAAGCACTAATATCTTCTTAGACTATTTTCTTTACCATAGGTTCATTAACAACACTAACACAACTATCTGTTTATACACTTCTATTTATTTATGTATACTGCAAGCTGCATGTACATTAGACACAGCATATCACGTTTATATATACTTCTAAAGCTCAAAACTACTATTACTTTACACGATATAATTTATATTAGACATTCAAGAATAGACTAACTCTTACATTCATAAGCGGCCTTATATATACCCTGCATTAAGATATGGCTCATTATCTAGTACTTTGTAGAAGGATTCTCGAATGCTGAAGAATACGCTGTGCCCCGGGCGTTTGTATGTTTGACGGGTTGCCTAATAGTGGATCGCAACACTGCCCCCTCTTTAAAACCGTTACGTCTCGTAACTGTAAATCCATCTTGACGCCAATTCGATGACTGGTGACGGTATCGGCAGCTATCTCCTCTGGTGCATCCACCGCGTCGTTGGAAGTAACAGTCAACACTCTTTTCATGGTCTTGGTAGGCAACCGGTTGATAACAACAAACAAGAACCTGGACGTTGGTTCCCTGGAAAACTACTTCTAGCATATTTCGGACTATCCTCCAATCCAAGCGATCCAGTCCACAGCCCAGCTTGGGCACCGCTAGTCTCGTTACTCCATTTTCCATCATCTGCGCCTTAAGATTTAGCAAAGCCTCCCATAGATGTCCATAACTAGGTCTCTGCCATGAAGAATTTTTGTGACCAGATAGTAAACATAACGATTTTCATCTTGAAGAACCAATGATTTCCTACAGTTGGCTGCTGTTGTACTAATTCATCCACACATCCAAACTTTTTCTTGAAAACAACAGCTATTCCCTTGACATTGCCAAATCTTGAGCTACGCAATGTGCAAGGGAATACTCTTCTGGTGCTCTAAACAGATCTTGCTGTTTTTCAACAACAACGCCAAATCTCGCTTTAGCGGAACCACCATACGCCGCCATAAAGCTCTCAAAATCTACATTTAGCTCATGATTAATAACTTGCCGAACACCATTATCATTATTCGAGTCTTCCTGGTTGTTGCCAGTGTAGGGTGTTAAACGGTCAAAGTGTACCACTTTCGGTTTACCACGAGGGATCTTGTGATCCGGTACACTACATCATTAATTCTTTTAACACTTCGTACGGCCCTTCCCATTGTCTTTGTAGTTTTGGCGACAATCCACGTTTTCTTTGTAGATTGTACAACCACACTAAATCTCCAGGTTGATAACCACCTTCTTGTGCTCTCGTGTCATATTGTGACTTCATTCGATCGCTTGCTGCCTGTATATTCTTTCGGACGTTTTCGTGAATACTATTTGATCTTTCACGAAGCTTACTAACGTAATCTTCACCTGCGATCTCTTCTCCAGGTTTAAATCCAAACTGAAGATCACATGGTAGCCGCAATTCACGTCCTAGCATTACGCAAGCGGGCGAGTATCCTGTGCTGTCATGTACCGAAGATCGGTACGCCAGTAGGAACAAATGTTAATATTGGTCCCAGTCTCGCTCATGTTCTGAGACAACTTTGGTCAGGTACTTCCCTAACGTCCTGTTCATTCTTTCAACCATTCCATCCGATTGGGGATGAAGTGGCGTGGTTCTAGTCTTCCTGATTCCAAGGTGCTTGCAGACGTTTTGAAACAACGCCGATTCGAAGTTTCGACCTTGATCGGAGTGTAATTCCAACGGAACTCCAAAGCGACAAAACAACTCCTTCACTAGTACATCTGCAACCGTCTCGGCTTCTTGGTTAGGTATAGCATATGCCTCCGGCCATTTGGTAAAATAATCCATTGCAACCAAGATGTATTTATTTCCTTTTTCTGATTCAGGAAACGGACCAGCTATATCAATGGCTACCCTCTCAAAAGGATTCCCCACGTTATACTGTCTCATTGGGGCTTTCCGTTTTGAGACTGGGCCATTTGCAGAGGCACACAATTCACATTTCCGGCACCACTCCTTCACATTTGCAGTTCAGCCAATAGAATCTTTCTCTCACTCTCTCAAGAGTTCTTTTCACGCCAAAGTGCCCTCCGGAAATACCATCGTGCAAGTGCTGCAACACTTCCGGCACTCTGCTTCTCGGCACTATCACTTGAAGTCTCTCAGTGCCATCTTCAAATTCCAGGCGTCGTTTCAAGATTCTATTTTCCATCATCAAGGAGTCCCACTGTGCCCAGTATGCCTTCAGGCACCTACTTAGAATACTAATTTCTTCCCAAGCTGGTCGTTGTCCTCTATTTTTCCACCTAATAATACGTCCCAATTCGGCGTCATTCTCCTGGTCTTCTCGTATTCTTTCGGGTTGTCAAGTATCATCGGTCACTGTCATTCTATGGATGACACTTATTTTCTCCTCCATTTTGGAGCAATGATTGCAGTCTACCGGATAAGGTCTCCTTGACAGAGCGTCTGCATTCCGATGGCTAGTTCCTACACGATGTTCTGTATCAAAGTCATATTCCTGCAGCCGCTCTATCCACCTTGCAAATTGCCCTTCAGGATTTCGAAACTGGAGTAACCATTTTAGTGCAGCATGGTCTGTTCTCAATAGGAATTTACGGCCGTATAAGTACTTATAAAAGTGCTCTACGGATTTGACGACGGCCAACAGCTCCCTTCTTGTCACACAATAGTTCCTTTCTGGCCGCGACAGGACCTTGCTGAAATACCCAATAACTTTTTCTTGTCCGTCCTGCACTTGAGAAAGAACGCCTCCTATAGCTGTGTTACTGGCATCGGTATCCAACACAAATTTCCCCTCCATCCGTGGATAACTCAAAATTGGTGCTGTAACTAGTAGCCGTTTCAGTTGTTCAAATGCACTGTGGCAGTCGTCATTCCAATCATATTCTTGTCCATCTTCGGTTAATTTCGCTAGCGGTTTGGCAATGTTCGCAAACCCAAGTATAAAACGTCGGTAATATGTGCACAATCCTAGAAAACTGCGTAGTTAATGTATGTCTACTGGTGTAGGCCACTCTTGTACCGTTTTTATTTTGTCAGGGTCAGCTCTTATTCCGGTCTCCGAAACGACATGTCCTAGGTATTTCACCTCTTTTCCAAACAGGTGACACTTCTTGGGGCTCAATGTAAGGTTTGCCCCCCGTAATCTTTGAAATATCTCCTCTAGGTTCTTAAGGTGTTCTTCAAAAGACCGACCTAACACTATCACGTCGTCTAGGTACACCAGACAAGTCTTCCAAGACAGTCCACGCAGTATCGACTCCATCAACCGTTCAAAAGTAGCAGGAGCATTGCATAATCCAAACGGCATGACCTTGAACTGCCATAATCCAGTTCCAATTGTGAACGCAGTCTTTTCTTTATCGTTTGGCTCCAAGCCCACCTGCCAGTATCCGCTTTTCAAGTCCAAGGTCGAAAACCATTTGGATCCGGATAGAGTATCCAAGGTGTCATCAATTCTGGGCAAGGGATAGCTGTCTTTCTTTGTCACATTGTTAAGCCGCCGGTAGTCTACACAAAACCTTGTCGACCCGTCCTTTTTCTTGACAAGCACTACCGGGGATGCCCATGGACTATTTGAGGGTTCAATTACTCCCTGTTCTTCCATGACGGTAATAATTTGCTCGGCTTCCTTACGTTTTGCCAAAGGAAGCCGCCTGGGGTGTTGTCTTATCGGTTGCGCATCTCCAGTATTGATCTTGTGTTGCACAACATTCGTCCTTCCTTTCTCACTATCATCCAGTGCAAACACACCTCGATATCGTCCGACCAGCTCTTTTACCTTGCCCAGTTGGTCGCCGTTTAATCCTTGACACGAAGGTATTAACATATCCAGCAATTTCTGTGAGCAACCGTTGGCTGGTTTATCTTTCGTATCGTCCACACAACGTTTAATATGGCATACTGGAATGCAACTTCCCACAATTGTGTCTTTCTTCAGGGTCACCGTATGCGGATTAATGTTCAGCACCCTTACTGGTATCATATTTCGAGACTTTACCAGCGTTCTTCCAATTAGTAGTTCCTCCTGACCCATTCCCGATTCAGTTGCTTCCATCATGCATACTTGTCCTTCCCGGAGCGTACCATCCGGGCGTCCCATTACTATCATTTCCGCCTTCTCGGGTATTTTCATATCACAAATCATTCGAACTTGCATCGTCTGGTTACTCCTACCTTGAAATGGAATCTCATCATCATCTATCCGAAGCACATTTTCTTTCATGTTTACATGAAACCCATATTCTCTCATGAGATCCATTCCCAAGATCACTTCCTCTGTAATTTCAGCTACCAACACTCGATGATTAATTAATTTGTCCCCAATTGTCAACATAACGGCAGTCTCTCCGTGAGTACCAATCTTCTCACCACTTGCCGTTCGGAGACACACCGATACAGGTAGCATTTTTCCACGACCAACCAAATCTGGTATCACAATAGTTCTTGTTGCTCCTGTATCAACAAGTAATCGGACAACCCTACCATTAATTCTACCATCGATATAAATGCTGTCCAGACTTCCCATTGACGATGCAGCACGGATGATAATCTCCGGGGCACTACGTTGTGCTGTCGACGTTCGCCCCCTTACGTCGACTTGCTTTAGTTTTCCTGCTGCTCAACCGGTTGTTTTTTTGGTTGAGTACAGCGTCTCTGCATGTGACCAACTTCACCGCAGTTCCAGCATCGCAGACGCCATCTCCGCGGTCGTTGTAGTTCCAGCCTTTCCGCCACACGGTTGACTATTTCATCTATGCTGTTCTGAGTTTGACCAGGTTCCTCTAAGGCAGACCGAACTTTGTGACCCATCCTGTGTGATGTCTGCTTAGCTGCTTCAAATTCAAGCGCAAGGGCCAGTGCGTCATCCAAAATTTTTGGCCTTGCTAGTCTTAGCGCTTGCTGTATTTCACTGTCTTTGATGCCATCCACAAATGTTTGAACAGCCAGTTGTTCGAGGAAACTATCTGGTGCCGTTGGGTACGCCAATCTAACTAATCTTGCGATGTCAGCTTCGAATTCTTGCAGGCTTTCACTTGTCTTTTGCGAGCGGTTCTTAACTTGTGCGTGGTAAACCTGTTGAAGGTGAGCGTCTCCATATCTCATCTCAAGCTTCGATATTAAGAGACCGTAATCATTCTGCTGGTGATCGGGAATCGTTTGTAAGAAGTTAAGAGCTTCCCCCCGTAGGGCCACTATTAAGGAGATAGCTTTCTCTTTGTTGCACCAACCGTTGGCTATTGCTGCAGCTTCAAATTGTTTCAAATATGTGGGCCAAGGTGTTTTGCCATCAAATGTGGGTGGTTTCACTTTAAATTTAGACGGAATTGACTCGCTTCTTTCCATGGTTCTTATTTCTGGAATGTTCTGATTAACAACTTGGTTTGGTAATTCAAGTGGCCGCGTTGTTAGTGAAATCACTTGTTCTTGCAGCTTCATCACATCTTCTTCCATTTTATCAATTTACTGTCCAACTTTTGCTCAACTGTTTTCACCTGTTCAGTGAAATCTTCTTTCAATGCAATGGAACTTTCCATTAATCTTTGTTCTAACGTGGCTGTACTTTCATTCAACTTTTCTTCCATTTTGGCAGTATTTTCACTTAACCTTCCCATTTTCTCAGCGTTTTCAGTAAACTTTTCATCCATACCGGATTTAAAATCCTTAAGGAAATTCATTAAAGTTTCTGCGTCCATGTTACTTTGACTTCTTGTAACTGGCATATGTAAACTACTTAAATGTCTTTAGACCTGTGTTAATCACCCAACACAGCCTGACACCAGTGTAACGAGCTACTACTACCGCGTTTCTTTAATTTAAAACAAGTAATAATAAAGGTCTTTATTACTCACTGTTCACAAGTCTAATTAACAGTATATGCCTTATTTATAGATATTTTCAGTCCACTCAACAATGAAGCACTATTACACTAATGAATTTACAAGCACTAATATCTTCTTAGACTATTTTCTTTACCATAGGTTCATTAACAACACTAACACAACTATCTGTTTATACACTTCTATTTATTTATGTATACTGCAAGCTGCATGTACATTAGACACAGCATATCACGTTTATATATACTTCTAAAGCTCAAAACTACTATTACTTTACACGATATAATTTATATTAGACATTCAAGAATAGACTAACTCTTACATTCATAAGCGGCCTTATATATACCCTGCATTAAGATATGACTCATTATCTAGTACTTTGTAGAAGGATTCTCGAATGCTGAAGAATACGCTGTGCCCCGGGCGTTTGTATGTTTGACGGGTTGCCTAATAGTGGATCGCAACACTATCTTTGGAGAAGAAAGGTGTGGTGTCATTTCTAGAACCCTTAAATAAATTTTTACATTATCTTATTGTACAAGTGTCTGCATATAGACATTTGTGCACATGCGATACACCATTGACTGACGTAAGAAAAAGTTTACTTTTTTTTGTATGGGACTAAAAATAAATATATCTAAGTTTAGTAAAGAGAAACGAATATGGCCAAGAACGTCAGTAAGTTTTTACTCGGAGTATTAAAACCTTTAAAGTTTCATTTACAATAACAAATTCATAAACATCAAGTTAGTTAGTACTACTATAAAAGCTCGAAGGCGCAGACTAAACTTCACGCTCGCTTTTAAAATTACAAAGACCAACAACAAGTCATGTAAATTCTAAAACAAAGAGGTTCTCGTCTTTCAAGCGTGCAACTGATGTGTAACGAGAAATGCCTTTCATCCACAGCGAGGAAGGAAAACGTGCAAGCGTGCAGAATATAATCTGTATCTGAAATATAGTGCGTAATTTGACAGGATAATAGAGATCCGTTCAAGGTTTTCTCTATCGCAGAAGACACGTACTGCGAAGCGAATTATTTTCCCTTAGTTGGAATTGGATCTATGGTATCTAGGAACGTTTACAGGCATTCGTGTCATTTGAACAAGGTACTTTGAGAATATAGTACTGTGTGTAAAATATTCCAGAAATTTTAGTAGCATACATCGAGCAATGATCCAGTTTCCCTCCGTAATTAAGGAAATGGTTACTTCGAAGTTTAGAATGGCATCATCTACCTACAAGGACAGTAGGTGCTTGCAACGACGCAACAGCGACGGTCAATTAAAACCTATTGATGAGCTTGAGCTTTGATACAATTTTTTTCCGTTGTATTGTTTGTATTTACGTTCTTTAATTGCACATGTTCCGCAAGTTCGATTGTTAATGGAGTTTTTCAGTATAACCAAGTAATCTTTGTTGAGTAATTCATCGTTCTAGGGGTTATTTCTAAATGAAAAGTTGATTGAGCAATATCAACGAATCCCAATTACAGTACCAACAAGAAGTAGCGCAAATACGAGACCAATAGGCGTCAATTAGTTTAATGGAATGGGTTCAAATAAGCAACCGTAGTACAATAACAATATGGATGTTGGTACCTGCATATGTGAATTGTTTCATTACTCTTTAACAACCTTAATACTACACAACAAATAGTAGAATAAGCTGCGAACCGCCAGTGTAGTAATTTTGTGAAAGGCCATTGTGCTGGCTATACAAGAACAATTGTATTAGGTAGACGGACATAGGACTATAACAATCTTATTTCAAATATAATTTATAAGCACGAAAAATAAACTTTAGACTTTGTTTAATCGTTGCATAATAGCATTTTGCTTTTGTTGAAAATTTCGTGTATGAAAAAAGTCAAGAGTAAGTTGCAATATCAAAAGCCTTTCGGTTCTTGAAGATACAATTAGTCAATGTTGATTTGAACACTTGAAGATGTACAATTGAGCAGGCACGAACTAAGTTAAATGTGCAAATATGTATTAATTACAATTGTGCCATAAATATTTGGCATAACCATTAATAAATCAGGTTCACATATTACAAAACATATAAGATAACTGAAGGTAGGTAATATGACCAACCTACCAATATGGTCATATATATATATATATATATATATATATATATATATATATATATATAAAATAATTTAATTTCTTGTGGATTGCAGCAAATTAAGAAAGTCTACTCTTTTTTCTTTAGCTCAAGCTTTCGAGATTTTATTTTTCTCTTCTTCAGAAGTAACTAAATAAATACAATGGTAAACAAATAAATAAATTTTAAAAGTTAAATACTTACGAATGTGAGGTTTGACTTAGATTTAAAATATTAATTTTAAATTACAAAAATATGTTTCAGAATTTTGAAGGTAAAAGTAAGTGTCAATGTCAATGGGTACTACAAGGTTAAAATTAGTGATACAAAAATAATAATTCCTTGGATAAATTTTAAACATTAAACAAGTATTAAAATAATTAATTAACTAACAAACATAAACTAAAACGCAAGAGTATGTACGTCTGTATGAGAAATTTGTACAAGTAGGAGGAAGACGTAGAAGCAATAGAATCACATTCATATTTTGGTGTCTATTTCCAGTAGATACGCGTATATGCAGCTAAGATTATCTATATCTTTCTTTAAATTTAGTGCTTCTGGTTCTTGTGCAATTCTAACCATTTCTATGAATTTCCTTTTTGTAGTGTCCTTTTCTACATCTAAAATTACTGCATCAGTATAGTTCATTTTGTGGCCTGTTTCTATAACATGCGTTGAAAGTGCTGAAGAATTAACATTTCTTCTGGTATCACTTTTATGTGAAGTAATTCGTTGATGGAGCGTCCTTGACGTTTGGCCAATATAACTTTGAATACAGTTACAATAAGGAATTTTGTAGACTATGTTAGATTTTAGTTCTTTTGAAGTAACATCTTTGATTTTAGTGTAAAGACTTCTGCTTAATTTGACATTTTTTAGTGCAATTTTAATTGTAGGGTTTTTGATTATAGATTTTATTCATTTCGTTAGATCTCTGATATAAGGTAATTTTGTAATTTAAAATTAATATTTTAAATCTAAGTCAAACCTCACATTCGTAAGTATTTAACTTTTAAAATTTATTTATTTGTTTACCATTGTATTTATTTAGTTACTCCTGAAGAAGAGAAAAATAAAATCTCGAAAGCTTGAGTTAAAGAAAAAAGAGTAGACTTTCTTAATTTGCTGCAATCCCTAATAAATTGAATTATTTTAAATTAATATTCAGCAAATAAAACGTGAAGATTATATATATATATATATATATATATATATATATATATATATATAGATATATATTGTGATGTTATGTGATATATATGAGATTGAACCTTAACGCACTGAAGTACCATTCAGATATAGACTTCTAGGTGGTAAAATGATTGATGAAGGAGGGTGAGGGCAGTTACTTGTTAAAGATATTTAAAATGATAATTTAAGAAAAAAGGAAGTTTTAAGATTTCAACTTGGGTGATGGTGATTTCATAAAGTAATTTTGAAAAGTATGTGCCAATGAAGTGTACTGCTGTTGCTTGTATATCATAAAATTGTGTTAAAATATTTAAAAGGAAACTTCACTGCCATGTGAATATGTATGTATAGCTAAGATTTGAAGTCACTTAGTACGTTTTCATTTGATTTGAGTTAGGTATAAGATGTTAAACTTTCACTTTCATTTGAATATGTACGTAAAGCCTAAAAAAGGTCAAGTAGTATGTTTTTATTAGATTTAAGTTAGTTATAAGATGTAGAAATTTTATTTACTCTTCAGTACATAGTTGTAAGTATAATATATCATTTGAATTTCACTTCTTGTAACGTTGTAGACATCCAACTCATCTAAAAAGAAATTATTTAACATTTGTTGTTAGGATTAAAATATCGAAAGTAAATTATAGGGCAATTTGGTGCATTGCTAATTTGCTCATATATTATAATTGTCAAACTGAAAAGGGGTATATATATATATATATATATATATATATATATATTACTTTACACATGTCATAGTTGCAGTTTGTTACGTTTATTTTCGGCATAAATTAAAATATACCGTGTTCCTTTTAATTCATTGCCCATTCACATAGATTCTGTTTCTACTTTTCAATACTCCAACACCAACCTGTATATTTCTCCTTCTTTCAATAAGTCCGTTAATTATATTTTCAACAAAACTTATTTGCTACGAATTTGGAAAGTTTCCGTTCTAAATGAAATAGTCTGTACCTTGTTTTAGATCTCCGCTGGCTCGCTACAAATTCTGATAATGTAAAATTACTTCCTAAATGCTAAGACCTAGAAACTCGTCGAAATAAGGTCTCGTACTATTTGATAAGTGTTTCGAATTTGTAATCACCTCTTTGCATGTTGTGATAACGCGAAGTTTGAATGTTGAATTCTGTTTTCAAAAACTAATTGAATCTGATGCTATAGCTCGTGTTTGGTAAAATTTTCGATTTACTCGTTCTAGTACTTCACGAGCGATGCACGTTTTTTTCTTGTTGACAAGTGATCGATACCTTGGGTGCATTGGTAAATTCTCCCGCGCTTACTCATACTAATAAAATTATCGTTTAGCGCTTAACTGTGGGCCAAATGGACTTTTTATGTAGGCCCGACTGTTCGTTGCCACAGGCCAACTGATGCTTTTTACTCGTAGATCCCTGTTGCCGTTATGGTAATGAGGTGGATAGATCCAACTACCGTGGTGATTCGGTGCTGAGTCACGTCCGCTCGCGTGTAAGATAAGAAGCCAGACATGTGCAGGTATATGACTTGTTTGCTTTGTATGTACATCAAGAGATTACCCTTTATCAGCGTTTGATGTAGTTATGTGCCAATAAACTTGGAAACGTAGAACTACTGTTGGTTATTATACATAGATACAGTATTGCCCGAAATAAACAGTACTGAAACTAAGTTGGCGGTGTTTTTATGCGTGCGCTGTCACACTCAAGTTAGCTAGTATAGACCTGTCAAGTAAACCTCAAACAAGTAATTAGTAGGGCCTAATTGTTAAAAATGGTGTTAAGTACAGAGGAGAAAGTGTTTCTGGTAGAGCATTATTTTCGTTCATACGGAATCGGCCGACATAATGGTGCAAGTTTGCTATACGTGTCTGATCAATTCACACAAAGGTTTAATAAACGTTCTCCAAGTAATGCTGTAATTTTGAAGGTTATTGAAAAGTTTAGAAATACAGGTAGTGTATTGTGCCAACGAAAAGGAAACTCGGGGCGTCCCAGGACAGTTAACAACAACAATAACCATGAACGTGTTTTTGAGCAAATCTTAGAAAATCCGAAAGTCAGCCAGGCAAGGACAGCGTTACAACTTGATTTAAAAAGAACTTCCTTTCAAAGAATCCTGAAGGAGCTGGGTACATTTTCGTATGTGATTCGGGTACATCAACAACTACATCCTCGGGATTATCGCAGTAGAGTGGAATATTGCGCCAGAATTCTCGCGTTACAGTATGAAAATCCTGAATTTTTGAAAATGTTTGGTTTTCAGACGAAGCACATTTTCACTTGTCAGGCTATGTGAATCGTCGCACAAATCGATTTCTGGGCTTTGCCAGACCCGATGAGGTTCAAGAGGTTCCTTTACATAGTGAAAAAGTGAGTGTCTGGTGTGCTGTTTCCGGACACGGAATCATTGGTCCGTACTTTATCGAAGAGAATGGTAGGCAAGTCACACTTAATCAACAGAGGTACAGACAAATTTTAACACGATTTATCCCTGATCTACGTCAATTCTGTCGTGCACGTAACTTGGCATTTCGAAACCAACTTTTTCAGCAGGACGGGGCAACTTGCCATACTGCTGCCGCAATTCGTCAATTTCTTCAAGAACATTTTCCAAGCAAATTCATATCACGATTTACTGACTTTCCTTATCCTTCACATTCTCCAGACCTCACACCTCCAAACGCATACATTTGGGGCATGGCTAAAAATGCCGTTTTCAAACGGGCACCACAAACCATCGATGAATTAAAGAATGCCGTTAGAGTCTTCTTCGCAGCCCTGAGACAACCCTTATTCAATAACATGACCAGAAACTTAGAACATCGTTATGAAGTCTGTCTCGAACGAGGAGGTGCACATTTAGAACATATAATAAAGTGTCAATAATATGTATTTTTTAAATATACAAAACAATTACAATTTCAGTACTGTTTATTTCGGGCAATACTGTATTAGAATCGTCCTACAGGTACGATGCGCAATTTTGAAACAAAAACAAAAACGTTTGTCAAAAGAAAGTTTTATGATCAGTTTGATTAGTTCTACTGATTAGTTTTTTTTTGTCAAATATGGGATTCGCACTTTGTATCCAAGCCAATAATTTGTTCATATAGTATACTTGTGGGTGGGTAAATAGCAACACTCAGTTCTTTTCTTTTGTTGATTTATATCGAATTAATTTTTTTTTGTATATCCTAGTTAGTTTTGGGTGTAAATTTTTCTGGATTCATAGACATGGGAGATGTTACTATCTAAATTAGTAGTGGGGTATTTAGGAAGGTATTAAATAATGTTGCCGTCATACCCTTATTTTAAACTATAGAAAGTCTTTTGAAGAGTGTAACAAAGGAGATGGGTAGTTTTTTAAGTAGGTTTTCCTTTTTTTTAGATAACATGTTGCCTAATTAGACGTTTTTCTATTACATGGTTCTTTTGTTCTAAATTAATGTGTGCTTTTATTTCAGGCATATGCTTTACTTCTATGTAGGCAATGCCCCGGTCATTCTTTTTTATATTTCAGGCTACTTCGAGATACGTAACATAAATTTTGACTCCCTGACGTGCGGCTCCGATTTTGTTTTGGATAACGTTAGCTCCGATTTTGGTTTCAGTTGACGTTTGTTTTAATTTTTTTTCGCTTAATGTTTGGCCCGATTTGTTTTGCTATGGCCTAACTTCTTACATTATCGGTTTTTCTTTGCGTGATACTACTTATTCTTTTCTCTTTGCGTTCGAATTGTTATTTATTGTCTTCTTTTGGGTCTTTGGTGTACCTCACATGAGGATCGGTTTTCGTTATTTCTTGTGTGGGTTCGATCTTAAAGTTTGATTTTGTTTTCTTTCTTGATCGCTTAATATCTTTGGTTGGTTCATTTCAGATTATCGGAATTGTGTTTTCACCGATAATTCTAGTCTGTTGAAAACGCTTGCGCCCTACTACTATTCCTAATTTCTATTTGGTTGTTTTGCTCCTATTCGTGTTCCAGATGTTCATCCGTCGGATATGGTTTAAATTGTCCTGCATTCACAATACTTTCTTTCTTGAGCTTTTATCGAGTTACGATTAGCCTTAATTTAGTTACTTTGTCCTAATTTTTTTTCTTAATTCGTATTCAAAATGACTGATATGGAGATAAGACTGTATGAGGGTATCTACAATAGACAGCAGGAGCCCTCAGAAAGCATTATTGACTATATCACGTGTATGACGGTCCTGTTTCACTGGTATGAATTTTTTAAGGAGGAAGATAAATTGTCCAGTGTGCTTCGTAACCTCGCTCCATTCTACCGAGCCTATTTGCCTACCGTCCGCTCCTTACAAGAGTTAAGGAATGAATATCTAAAGTTAGAACCGGAAAAGATTCTGGCCGATAATGTCGTATCACCTAGTCAAAAACAACATACTGTTATTACTGAACCGGGTTTTGCTTATAAGTCTGCTACAGAGTGAGAAAAATACTTTTACTTCACATAACCAAGTTGTTAAGGATTCTTCTACGCCTACGGGTAGATTCGTCAAGTCATATTCTTCAATTGCGACAAACCTGGTAAGGTTTCGACACGTTGTGCTCGTCCTAAAGTACTTCATTCCTGTGGTTGCGGCTATAAGAGAGTTTCTCACCGCAACTGTCCACACTGTCACCCCACCACTACTAGATCGTCGAATCATGCTTCAAATACTGTCCTCAGCTTTAGGAGCCAAATTTCTTCTATTGCTAAGTCTACGTTCTCTTCTGTGCCTCGTCTAGGTTATCCTGCTACTTCTATCAAAACATACCCTTCTTCGGCAAATATATCGTCGAAAAATATTTTTTCGTTTCTAGTTCTATATCCTTTTCTACACCTCCCTCTGCTCGCCCTACTAACACCACCTCGTATTCTTTTTATTCATATGAGCCTTTGAACTATAATATTGACTTCTACAGTTATCACGCCCCTTTTCACCAGACCTTTACTAACAAGAACCAAACTTTCTCTATTTTTTTGCGATTCAAACTATGGTCAAAGGAATCCTACGTATTCACTCTCACCGCAGGTTGTGCCTCGACCACCATTGCAACCCATACTTCGAATTAGTAACTTGCAGCTAGCTTCTTAAAAGTTTGTTCCCGCTTTCTTAAACGATTCTACCCAAGAAATTCCTGTCGTGTCTGCAAGCACCAATGAGAATAATTTCTAATTCAGTCAGAGAGAGTCCTGTTGAAGTCCATAAACTTGTATCGTTAATGCCTGTTGTCGTTTTTGTCAAAATCTTACCTGTTCCTACTTTATTAAATTATTCAACTTGAGAAATTTCTATCGTGTCTGCAATCACAGCTGTAGCTGAAGTGACGATGACTTCTAATACGGGTAGAGAAGATCCTGTTGTAGTTAGGGAACCCGTACCTATAATGTCTGGTGCTGTTAACGTCAAAGTTTTACCTGATCCTGTTTCTCTAACTACTATTGTCAAGGAATCAGTTCCTATTGTGGCTGAAGTTTTGTCTGTTCCTACTCCGTTGTCTAACGGTGATAAAGTCTTACTTGATTCTATTTCTGTATCGGACGTTGATTAAACGTTACCTGCTGTTACTCATTTTTCTCATGTTGACAAAATTCTTTCTGATTGTGTTTCTTTATCTAACGCTGACAAACTTCTACTTGCTTCTGTTCCTTTAGCTAAGGTTAATGAACTTCTAGCTGATGTTCTTTTATCTACTATTGTTGAAGTTCTTCCTGATGCTGTTTGTCTTTGTAAGGTTGACGAAATTCTACCTGATTCTGTTCCTTTAGGTAATATGGTTGAAGTGTTATCGGATTCTGCTCCTTTTTCTAAGGTTGATATTCCTACAGCCAATGCTGTTCTCTTTCCTAATTGTGATACTGCTAGTCCTTCATGTAACGTCGATAAATTTTATTTGTTTCTGTCTCTTTAGCTAACGTAACTTTGTGTTTCTTTTCGTAAGGTTGACTCTCTTACAGACGATACTTTTTCCTTCCTACCATTGATATTCTGACAACCCATGTTGTTTCCTTTTCTACCGTTGACTCTAACAACAAACAACTTTCTTCCATAATGCTTTCTGAGTTCCATCAACTACGACAACCACTACTACCTCCACCCTTGCCACCACTTCCTTAACCTCGTGCTACGACCTAAAAAAGGCAGATATTAGTCTATGCCCATTCCGAACCTGAGGACATATGTCGGCAAAATCCTAATGTCCTTGATGTCGTTTCGTTTTCTTGCTGGCGGCGCAAACGTCTTAAGCTCAATATTTAGTCCTCGCGCCCGTTTCTTATGCCGACTTTGCTCTCCTTAGGACTTGAATTCTGAACTTTAAGATTCTTTTATTTATTTCCTTGTTCTGCTGGGTTTTTTTTCTTCTTCTTTCATCCGTGTGGGTCCGGGCATAAAATAGTCCTACGGTAGGATCTGCCTGTAGTAAGAGGCGACTAAATCGGTCCAACATATACATACACCCTTTATACACATACACTCGCATTTCTGTTTGGTACTCCTTTCTTTCGTTCTCTTCTTGTACCCCAAACCCCGTGTGGGTCCGGGAATAGAATAGTCTCACGGTACGAACTGCCTGTCGTAAGAGGCGACTAAAGTGGTTCAACACATACACACATACTTGTAACATACAACACACACACACACACACTCATACTCATACATCAACACACGCCCATACATACACACAGGCACGCATACGCACACACATACTCATACTTAACAATTACACTGGGATTCGGTTTTATTTTCTTTTGTGCGATTCTTAGGGTTTTTTAGTAGTTCTTTTACTTGTGGCTTGGCGTTATTCTTTTTGGCTTTTTTTCTCGTTCCTTTTGTTCCACATTCATCTCCTTTTTCCTGTGACTGGTGTTACTTTCTGTCGGCCTTCGTGCTGACTTGATAAAATTTCTTTCGATTCACTTCCTGTGGTATGTGCTTCTAGACTATTTTTTCTTTTCTTTGGAAACCACGACTTAGTCGACTGTAGGCCTAGTTAGCAGTTCTTTTCCTTGGTTCTTTGTTTGTTGCAATTCTTTGATATCACAGCTGAAGTACTTCAATCTTTTTTTTTCTATCCAGCGTTCTTGTTGTTCCCTAGCATACTGTGAGGCTTGACACTTTTGCCATGTTGGCTGTTACTGTTAGTTTTCTTCCTGTCTTCTTTTCCTTTACTTTTGGTATATTCTGCAGGAAACCAATCGTTTTTTTTGAGGTTGAAGACTTTACGGTTTCTTTTCTAAAGAAGCATCCGTGCTTTGACAACTTTGAAAGTGTTGACGGTATTCTACCTTTGTCCTCGCTCTTTGCTACTACCTACCTATCTTCCCTGTGCTTCTCTTCAATTTTTTTTGTTTGTTTTGTCAGATACCTTGGTTTGTCCAGTCGGATGAGAATTCCATTTTTATTTCGGAACGCTTTCTTTTGAATTTTTTTATTTCATTAAGCGGATTCTTTTTTTGTTCTTTCTATAATTGTATGTTGACCTTTCGAGTCTGATATCCGTTTTTTTTTTATTTTTGAGGTAATTTACTTAAGCGAATCTTTTTTTTCTTTTGTTCCTCTTCGAGTATGGTACTGTCCCTTTCCTTACTTTTGCTTTCCTACCACGACTTTTTAATTTTGCGGGGGGGATTTGTTACGTTTATTTTCAACATAAGCTAAAATACACCTTGTTCCTTTTAATTCATTACCCATTGACATAGATTCTGTTTCTACTTTTCACTACTCCAACACCACCCTGTAATTTCACCTTATTGCAATAAGTCCGTTTATTATATTTTCAATGAAACTCATTTGCTGCGAATTTGGAAAGTTTCCGTTCTAAATGAAATAATCTGTACCTTGTTTTAGATGTCCGTTGGTTTGCTACATATCGTGATAACGTAAAATTACTTTCTAAATGCTGCGACCTCAAAACTCGTCGAAATAAGGTATTGTACTATTTGATGAGTATTTCGAGTTTCTAATCACCTCTTGGCATTTGTGATAACGCGAGGTTTAAATGCTGAATTCTGCTTTTAAAAAGGAATTGAATCTGATGCTGTAGTTCGTGATTGGTAGTATTTTCGATTTACTCGTTCTGGTACTTCAAGAGCGATGCACGTTTTTTTTCTTTTTGATAAGTTGCGGATATCTTGGGTGCATCGGTAAGTTCTCCCGCGCTTGCTCATACAAATAAGATAATCTTTTAGCTCTTAACTGTGAGCCAAATTGGTTTTTTATGCAGACCCGACTGTTCGTTGCCGCAGGCCAACTGGTGCTTTTTACTCGTAGATCGCTATTGCCGTTATGGTAATCGGGTGAATGGATCCGACTACCGTGACGATTCTGTGCTGAGTCACGTCCGCTGGCGTGTAAGATAAAGAGCTAGACACGTGCAGGTATATGACTTGTCTGCTTGGTAGGTACATCAAGAGATTGCCATTTATCAGCGTTTGATGTAGTTATGTGCCAATACACTTGCAAACGTAGCACTATTGTTGGTTGCTGTACATAGATATTAGAATCGTCCTACCGGTACGATTTGCAATTTTGAAACAAAAACGAAAACGTTTGTCAAAAGAAACTCACAAGTTTTATGATTAGTTTGATTAGTCTTACTGATTAGTTTTTTTTGTTTTTTTCTCAAACACGAGATGCGCACTTTGAATCCAAACCAATAATTTGTCCATATAGTATATTTGTGCGTGGGTAAATAGTAACCCTGAGTTCATTTCATTTGTTGGTTTGTATCGAATTAATTTTTTTTTTGTAAATCCTAGTTAGTTTTGGGGTGTAAATTTTTCTGGATTTATAGGCATGAGAAATGTTACCATCTAAATTAGTAGTGGGGAATTTAGGAAGGTATTAAATCATGTTGCCGTCATACCCTTTATTTTATAATATAAAAACTTTTTTAAAGAGTATGACAAAGGAAAGGGGTAGATTTCTTTTAGGTAGGTTTTCGTTCTTTTATGTAACATGTTGCCTAATTAGACGTTTTTCTATTACATGGTTCTTTTGTTCTAAATTGATGTGTGCTTTTATTTCAGGTCTATACTTTACTTTTATATTGGTCATGCCCCGCCCACTCACCGATTGAGCCCGGTCATTCTTTTTTTTCTTTTTTATATTTCAGGCTACATCGAGGTTTGAACAAGTTATTGTTTCTAAGTTGTTACCTGCAGTTTTGACCCCAAAAAATCTAGCCAGTAATCTATAAAAAAACTCGGTGAGGTACTCCGCTAAAAAACATATTTCGGTAAAATACCGAAAACCTCAACTGTACTAATAAGGATGGTTGCCGACTAACTCAGTGTGAAAGGTTGTGTACGTGCTATCATGTGGAAAATATGTTTCAATAGGGAAGTATCTTGGACGCCACCTGTTCTCGCAGAGTATCCAAGGAGAAGCCTGTTTCGTGAAGTTCCTACATTTGAATATTTATTAACAATTTCGTCTGCTTTCTCAGTTTGTATGGTTGCTATTTAATTACTTCAAATTATAATTTAAAACACTTTCATCGTTTCTATTTTGTTATGGCATTAAAAACGTGGGATTTCTGTTATCGACAACGTTCGCTCTCTTAAATATTACAATACGTTTATGTTGCGTTTCTGAAATTTATATGCCGGAAGAAACGCAACTTATCCTATGCGTTTCTATAATTCCACAAGGTTGGTTAATATGATAACGCCGTACTCGGTGTAATAAACGTCCTGACTGGACGCCACCGCTCTGTGTTTCTCACTTTAACCTTTTACTTTTATTATTATGCCACGGCTAACCCTTTTTAAGCTACACATAGTCACAACGTTACGATGATCAATTTTTCTCACCTCTTTATGATTACCTGTTTGAATTGATCAAACGAAGTCAATCAACATTCATATAATGAAAGGAAATAATATTTACAAATTTAGGAATTCTTTAAATACACCCTTCAGTCAATTAATATCATATGGATTATTTATCCCACAATTTATATACTTTTAATTCAATATAAAGTCACCAAAAACTATACCTTTATAAAAAATCTGGAACGTTCGAGACCTCTTTGTGATTTATTACGTAAGTTTAAACGTATGCAATGTTTCTTGTTGACTCCTTACAAGTTTTGGATAAATTGAATAAATTCAGTATTAAAATTTAAATTGAAAAGATTTCTTAAAATTACGTAGATCTGACCTGTGATCTCCTAATATGTTGTTTTGTGTTGTGGATCGACACCCCTTGTTGTCTTGAATTGAATACCAATGCCCTGCTTTGTTGAACCAATATTTCAGTACAGTTACCCCTTGTTTTCCAAAAATCACCTCGTGCTCTATTCTATATATTTCTCTGCATATGCTTTGAATTCTTCCCTTAACTACCACTTGAAATCGTAGGTTACTTAGTATTATACCAGAATTATACCAGAAGTAAAATTAGAATTGTTTTCTACGCAGATTATAAGTAAACCAGAAATAGTCCAGAAGCCGATTAAAAGCCGTTTTCTAAAAAAAAGGCAAAAACTCTTCATGTATTCTTAACGTAATTGTTGCACAGCACTATTTTCACAAAAACATAAATTCTATATATCTGACGCGTAGATTTCTAATTAAACGTGTCGTGGATTCAACGTACATCAAGTATGTTGGTGTAGTTGAGAACGCTAAAACTTGTTGCCATCGTTGGTCGTATCGCCTGCTAGAATGATATAATAAGTTTTGATGTACGAGTTGTCTCGAATGATTCTTTTAAGAAACTTTGGTTTCGTTTGTGTAAAATTTTAAATATCCAATTTCCTTTAATAAGAAAGAATATAATTTCTGGAATGTTCAGTGCAATAGTGACGTAATCGTAACAGTCAAAATAGACTAAATTATGATTCAAGTTTGCATTAATTCCCAACAAGCTGGATTTTGTGCAGGCCTTGGATGCGTCATTACAAATGACATGTCAAAGTCCCCATCGATCCCGCTTGTGCGTTGTTTTTATTCGAGGTCAAAAGTCACAAATTTGCGTTTTTGCGTATATCTCTGAAACAATGAGAGCTATCGGAAAAATGGTTTAACCAAAGTTTGTAGATCGTAAAATTGTCTACAAAAAAGATTTCAACACTTTTTCTTCTACTGTGCACTGTTCTCGAATCATGGCTATTTTAAACATAGAAAATACGATTATGCACTCATACGTGGCCAGTATGCATCATCGGGTTAACCATTTGAACAAAAAATATTAGAACATAGTTTTATTTGCCCCATGCACACAAGTACGTGAAAAATATACAATTATGAGTGAGTCATCTTCTGTCCCTAATTCTATTGGGTGGTTGGCCTTGAGAAACATCTGCCTGCGACACTACATTTTTCGGGTCGAAACCAGCGTATACCTGCCTTTGCCGAAGGACATAGCTCTCATATACTAGTAAATACAGTTAGTTTTAAACGATTTTTCGTAGTGAATAGACGTGTTTGTGAATTATATTCTCTTTTTAAACAGTGCCGTTACAAAATTTTGTAAAAATGTCAGAAGTTTGCTTTATTTGCAATGAATGTTTGACTGAAAGTGAAATTGTGGTTGTTGATCGTGGGCTAAAGACTTTAATGGATTCAAGTACTGAAAGGGGTGATGGATTCGATGAATATTTGAGGACAAAACATCTGTAACGATACATAAGCAGTGTCGTAAAGCATACATTACATGTGATTTTCCAATGCTCCACCCGAAGGTACTACATTGGCCAGGAAGCGAGTTTTTACCTGGAAAATTTTGAATTTTGCCGAATCCTTGCTGTTCCAAGCAAGGTAGGGATCTTTAACGTGCGTGACAACACTCACACACGGGACCTCCATTTACCTCTCATCCGAACGAGGGTGTATTTTTGCGAAAATGCTCGCCTAACATTTTCAAGCGGACCGTGTCGGATTCAAACCCGGGACCTAGGGCGTAGTAGTCACACATACCACTACGCCACGGAGCCGCCTCGTAAAGCATACACCGGAAGAGCAGCATCGCTGCAGCTAAAAGACAGCGTGAGGTGGAGATAGCTACCACATCTGGGATTAGTCCTCCTCGTACTAGAGCACGAGGTAATGAATCATCTTTTGTTTCAAGAAATACTGTTTGTTCTGTGGCAATAAAGCAGATAAAACGGCTGAAATGAAAAAAGCGCAGCATCTTCGACGAAGAATGTCTCAAGTTTCAACCCTTGACTTTAAGAAAACCATCTTGAAGGAAGCTCAGACTCGTTCTGATGAGCTAGCAAGAAGTGTCATTGCCCGCATTCAGTATGAATATGACTTAGTTGCTGCTGAGGCTAAGTACCACAGTGATTGTTACACTTCGTCTCTGAAACCCATTAGTGGAGGTAAAATCGACCGTCCTGAAAGTGATTCTATTACTTCAGCGATGGAAGAAATATTTGCATTTATTGAAAATCATGATGATTGTCAATTTTTAATACAAGAATTGAAAGATATTTGCAAAGAATCATCGATCGATAATAGAACAATTAAGTCAAAACTCAAGTTAAAGTATGGTAATAGAATCATTATAACTGAGAAATTGGGAAGTTCAACATTCATTTGCTTCATCGACAATCAACATGACGTCCTCAGCAAAGCTTGGTATGAGAATAAAAAGCAAAATGAAAAGGAAGAGAGGTTGAGAATACTTGAAGCAGCTGCAGCAATCGTTCGAGAAGATATTCAGTCGATAGTGTTTGACACTGATAATTATCCTCCACCTACTCAGATGTTCGAAGATATCAATAGTGATATTCCAGAATCTTTGACTTATTTGTTAGAGCAAATAATTTTGAAAAATAAACGATCCAAATTGGAACACTTGAAATAAATATGTACAAATGTCAGTCACTGTATTATGGCTGCTGTTCGGCCTAGGTCTTTTAAATCACAGTTACAATTGGGTCTCTCAGTGTTTTTTCATCGACGGTTTGGATCAAAACGTCTTATACAAATTTTTTCATCTTTTGGTTTGTGTGCATCGTATAATGAAACTATGATGTATGAGGCAGCAGCAGTTCTTCATCGTCCACCTCATGTTCTACCACCAGAAACTGGAACAATTATTCAATATGCTGCAGACAATGCTGACATCAATGTACATACTCTAGACGGTCATAACACGCTCCACATAATGGGTATCATTCAAATTATAACTCCAAAAACAGCAGTTATAGCCAAAAAACCCATATCACGAGTAAACAAAGTCCTTTCAGCGAAAGATTTTGCAGCAAAAGCTCATGTACCGATAAAAGTCTATCAAAATGATGGTGCAGTTGGGTATAGTAAAATAGTTGCACAAAATTTTGATTATGAAAGTAGCACAGCAGTATCTTTACTGAAAAAAGTTGATATTTTGTGGTTGTATGGGAAATGGAAAGATTTACTATTACCTGGTTGGAACGGTTACATTGAACGTTTAACAAGTAATATCATGGATTTTTCAAAGTCTCAAATTCTCTTTTTCCCATTCATTCAGCAACCAGCAAGTAACTACAATACTATCTACACAACTTTACTCTGCGCTTTGGAAAATACAAAACGTTATAATCACGATGTATGCATTATTGCTTTTGATCAGCCTTTGCATGCAAAGGCTCGAGAAATCGTATCAGCAGCACCTGAAGGATCTGAGGTATCGAAGATCGTAGTAAGACTTGGAGGTTTTCATTTATTCATGTCTTTTTTTGGAGCAATTGGTCATATTATGCAGGGAAGTGGCATAAAAGAGGTGCTCTTTTTGATTTATGCCACTAATTCATTAGACAAAATGTTGAATGGCCATGCTTATGCAAGAGCAGTTAGAGCACACACATTACTCCATCTCACTTTAGCATCAATAATATCAGAAGAACTTGACATCGATGAAGAGATGCATGCTAATCTACAAGGTACTGTAGACCTTCTAACGAATAACACAATTTCGTACGTTGATATTGAGAATGGCGATGAGATGGCTGAGGCATTACTCGAGCAGTTCAATAAAAAATTAAAGGAATATGAACAACGTGGGCCAACTGCAAAATTGTGGACGCAATATTTTCACATGGTATCAATTGCTAAGGAGTTTATAAGAGCTGAACGTATGGGAGATTGGAAAGCTCATTTGAATAGCATTCGAGAAATGCTTCCTTACTTCCACGCATCAGGACATTTTCCTTATGCCAAATCTGCACATTTATATCTACAAGATATCTTACAATTGGAAAACTTGATTGATGATTCTGAGGTTTTCGAGAGATTTACACGGGGATTTTTCACAATTAGACGTTCTGATAAATTGAGTTGTGGAACTTCAACGGATATGGTCATTGAGCAATCGATGATGAAGTCAATGAAAACAGATGGAGGTGTTGCTCGAGGAAAAAGTACGCAAGAGAGCGTCATAAGTAAATGGATTTATGGCATGCATGCAATGAATACTGTGTGCGAAAGGTTGGAGGATTTAGCGGATGTAGGAATGGACACAACAGATCAGCATGTCGATGCAAGGGATTCCCGCGTAAAGAGAGATACTGCAGACATCAAGAAACTTCGTGAATGGTTTTCATCACATGATCCTTGTCCTAAATTGAACAAAATCATGTCCATTGCTAATGGAGTCGTCGGGGATGATAAAATCAATTGCCATAATGCTCGTGAAGTGGGTATTGCATCTATGAGTAAAATGATAGGCCAAACATTTAATAATATTAAATTGAAACGTGCTGATAAAGTACTATCTCTATTATCTATGAACGGTACCATGAAGATTCATGATGAGAAGGTCTCAATAGATCCTGTATTATTATTTGAACGCATGAGTATTACGAAGACATTTGAAGATGAGCTTGAAAAATTCTTCGAGTACGAATTAGCCCCTTACCCTTTATCGCTCTTTGATGCAATTGGAATGCGTAAGACACAGAAGTCAGCCATTTATGATTGCTTTGAATGTGTGAACATTGATATTGAAAGTGCAAATGCTACCTACATCATCTATGGAGGATACCTGTTACATCGTGTTGTGTGGGATCGCGAGAACACATTTGAGGATATTTTGGACAAATATCTTCAGTATGTTCGTAGACACTTTGGTCATAACGTTACTATAATACTTGACGGTTATACTGAAAAATATCAAAGCTGCAGAACAACGTCGTCGAGCTAAACAAACATCTTCATCGTCTAATATAGTTTTTGATCGATCAATGACTGTTCCAACAAACCAACAGCAGTTTCTTGCTAATACTCACAATAAATCTCGTTTGATTTCGATGTTATGTGAAGAATTTGCAGCTGCCAATATTGTTGTGGAACAAGCTCAAAATGACGCTGATGTCCTCATTATTGAAACCGCAATTGAGCAATTCAGTAGCACCAATCCAACTATCGTTGTTGGAGAAGATGTAGATTTGTTAATAATCTTAACTGCACGAACACCTAGTGATAAGATCATTTACTTTTTAAAACCTGGGAAAGCTCAAGTTCAAACGAAAATATATTCTTCACAAAGTTTAACTGCATATCCAAAATGTCAGCCTCATATATTATTTCTTCATGCGATAACTGGCTGCGATACGACATCAGCAATTTTCAAAAGAGGCAAAAATACAGTATTCAAATTGTTTGAAAACGTGAAGACTTAATTGATAACGCAAAAGTATTTACAAATATTAACTCGTCAGTAGATGTTGTCCTCACCAATGGAATTCGTGTTCTACTTGCTATGTATGGAGCTCCAAAAAAAATGGAATCGATAGACAAGTATACATATTTGAGTTTTGTGAAAAATGCAAGAAACAATAAGAGAGTGCAGTTATCTTGTCTCCCTCCAACATCTGCTTCTGCTTATCAACACCTGTTTCGTGTGTTCTACCAAGTGCAAGTGTGGCTAGGCAATGATCTAAATCCTGAAGATTGGGGCTGGAAATTAATGAATAATAGTTTGGAACCAATCCAGACTTTACTGCCACCTGCTCCAGAAAAATTACTCAATACAATTTTTTGTAATCGTAAAAAAGGCTGCACAAACAATTGTGGGTGCAGAAAAGTTGGATTGTATTGTTCATCGGTATGTACCGATTGTCAAGGCCAATCTTGCACCAACATTGAATCAAATGCAACAGATG
Source organism: Platerodrilus igneus (assembly GCA_036346225.1). NCBI lineage: Eukaryota > Metazoa > Arthropoda > Insecta > Coleoptera > Lycidae > Platerodrilus > Platerodrilus igneus. The sequence goes on from JARFIW010000273.1 coordinate 834,682, forward strand.
AAGATTGTTTCGAAATTGATGAGGATATAACTGATATATCTCTCTTCTTGGAGCAGTCTACACAAATCGAGCAAGAAGAGGAAGAAGACAGTGAAGAAGAAGAAACTAGTGACTATGAAGAATTTGATGATGAATGATGATGTAATTTTCTTGCTGTTAAAATTTTCATTAAATTTAAATTAAAAAAAAATTTCATCAATAAAATAGTGTCCCATTACATTCCCTTGATCAAAATATAGTGTGGAGTATTCCTACTGGGAAAACCACGTTAAAAAAAAGCGCCGTGTACACTATCTCAGAAGTGGTGCGGAAATGTGTCAATATAGTCGAAAATACGACTTTCCTGCGGTCTAAAATCAGGATATCTCGAAAGCGATGCTTTGTAGAAGAAAAGTGTTGAAATCTTTTTTGTAGACAATTTTACGATCTACAAACTTTGTCTGAATCATTTTCCGATAGCTCTCGTTGTTTCAGACATATACGCAAAAAATGCAAATTTGTGACCTTTGACCTATAATAAAAAACAACGTACAAGCGGGATCGATGGGGACTTTTGACATATCATTTGTGATGACGTATTAAAGGCCTGCACAAAAATCCAGCTTGTTGGGAATTAATGCAAACTGGAATGTCTATTTTGACTGGACTAACTGTTAATTTCTGTTTAATGTGAATACTTGAATTGAGGTTAAAAAGTAGGTTGTGGTAACTAAGGAGTGTGTTAATCATATTTGCAAAGAATTTTTGTGCTGTGTAAGTTCTGCGAGATATATCGGACAAATTTGTTTTCTCCGGCATTCTCTTAATTCCTTTTTTTGGTTATAGTACTCGGTGCGTGCTTTTTCGTTGTGTACGTTACTTTTTTCTTGTCCCAGCGGAATACCGCAACATATTCTAGTATTCCCAATGTGGGGCCCCAATTTTTGAAACATTTCCTTTTACTTATCGTTTGTTCCCGAATTTTTCAAACACATACCCTTTTGTTAGGATAAAAATTTTCATTGCGTTGGTTTTATTGTTACTTTTCCGTTATATGGGAATTTCTTTTGCTTTATGCCGAATTACCAGAATTATGTTTTTGTTGGTAATTCTAATTCTAATTAAAAACACTGACGCCCTATTTTATTAGTATTCCTAGATTCTATTTTATTCCTCCTGCCAGTTTTTTTCTTTGCAATTCAATTTTTCCTTAGGGTAAATTTATTCTGTTGGTTTCGATATTACTTTGTTGAGTTGGCTTGGTTAGATATTTGGTGTGTTATGCCACTTGAAGGTTCTAGTCGATACAAATTCACAGGTACATTCTATCCCATCTACCAAAATGTAAAATCCCATTTTATTAATTGGGTTAATAATAAAAAAATTTCGTTTTTTTAGTTAAAATGATTGCTCATAAGATGGATGGATACAAATCGTTTACATATGGATGAACTTACTTTTGAACTACTGATTAAATGAGTATCTGTGCCGCCTACGGAAACTGTTGAACTTATGAGTGTATGCCTTCGTCCTTTGATCAAACTGGAATTATTTCATAAACCCTTGACTTGTTCACTTCATACAGTAAATCCGGGTACAGAATTAAAAATTTTTGATGCTAAGTTGGAAGAATTACGTAATAACTTTGTAAAATCGGATGTACCCGTAGCTACCATTCGCTCACGAATCATACATATATTGAAACGTATCAATTTACTTCCCTAGTAAGTTTATTTCCTGAACAGCATGTACTTAATGAATTACTAATAAAACTTTTTACTTTACTAGGCCTTTGGATTTTTGTCATTCTCAGAACAAGAACTCCTTGTCACTGTCGAAACCCATGTTTATCTTTTCTAAAAAACAAAAATCCCCTGCTTATGGACGATGGTCCTCCTAGGTCTTTTGCCTGCTACAACGCATCTGGTTGAATCAACATGGATTCCTTTTTGGTACGGTTTAATGAGTTCATTGATTTCTCAGATCTATCGCCAAACAAGCCAGCGCTGCTGATGGGAAATATATGAAAACCTGGGAGCTGATTAAACTAATTCGATAGAAAAATGTCATACTAGTATGTTTCCCGTCTCATACCACGCACCGTTTCCGGTCCCTATACTTTATTTTAATGTGTCCTCACGTCACTTTTTACGAGCAAGATGTAAGTCAGTGGTTAAGTGTTCATCCAGGGAAAGTTCTAACCATCTACTAAGTTGGAAACTGTTAAATAGTGCATTCACCAAATCAACGTTAATAAAAACGGCAATAGTATAGAAAAAACGGGAATACATCCGTTGAATAGGAATTTATTTCTTTAAGAGAAACAAGTCAGAAGCAGTAGCCGAGCTGCAGCCGCCTACTTGTGAAGCTACACATCAGCCACAAACAGTTGCTGAGTCACAGCCTTCCAGTTCAAGACCTAACATCATCTGAGGACGCTAACATGCTCCAGCTCTCTACTTGTGAACCAGCATCTTAACCAAAAGCAACTACAGATTTACAGTCTTCCAGTTCTAGACCTTCACTCAATCAGAAATAGCTGTCGTACCACTACCCTCCACATGAAAAACGGCAAAAAAGCATTCAAGCCCAGCTTCAAGGAAGCGGTCTACATTTATAATTTCACCCAAGATGTCGATGCCTCCCCTTACAACCAGAAATTAGAATTATAAATAAAAAAAAAGGTCAAAAGAAAGCAAAAACGCCAGAGAAGTATCCCGAGACAAGAAATTCTCAAAAAAAAAGAAAGTTACATGAAAAGAAAACTTGCTTTTGAAACAAAAAAAAAGGAGTAAACCAAGAGGAAAGTGATTAAAAAAGTTGTAAGACCAAGATAATGATGATGATGCTGACGATAAAAATGAATAGGACGAAGAAGCATGCATTTTTTGCAATGACTTGTATCATCATCATTAGGTCTTCGGTCTTGGAACTGGTTAGACGTGTACCCTCATTGTTTCCTGTTTTGAACTAACCAACACATTTTGCAGCCTGCACCTATCACTATATGCGTACGATAGTCTGATCTAAGTCGACGACTACCCCTTTTTTCCTATCTCTGCTTGTATACAGCCCGTACTGCTCCCCAAAAATGCTTTAGAACGTATCCTGTCCCTCTATTTCTCTTTTTTTTTATTTTCCACAGATATCTTTTTTCCTGTACTATTTCTATAACCCATTCTGAACGGACCTGCACCTTGACGAAGTTCTAAAACACTAGAACAGGTAGAATGGCTTGCACGTTCCAATGAGCTAAAGAGCCAAACTATAGGTTTAACCAAGTTAGTGGGGTCTTTAGTGAGGAACAAGACTAAAACAGGTCCCCGAAAGAGGGCAGCAGCTTTTTCTGTAGTTAGAGTGGCAGAGACCAGGGGCCGGTATGACATTCTAAGACACATTACTGCGATGCAAAAGGCAAGGGGAAATCACCACATTACCTCCCAAGTACACTGCGTACAGAAATTGTTAATAAACATGATGGCATTCTCTGAGGTAAAAATTCCGGAAGTAAAATAGTCCTCCATTCGAATCTCTGGGAGGGGACTACTTCGGAGAATGTGATCCGAAAGTATAGAATAAGATCCGTGAACATTTTGCGAGTCGGAGCGTGGAACGTCAGAAGTATGAAACAAGTAGGTAAACTAGAGAATCTGAAATTAGAAATGGATAGGTTAGCACTAGACATAGAAGGAATAAGCAAAGTCCGCGGGCCAGAGGCGGGGGATTTTTGCAGTGGAGACTTCGGGGTAATTCATACAGGATCAAAGAAACGAAATTCTGCTGTAGGGATAGATATGCGACGTGTAGAAAACTACTTACAAAAGAACAAAAGAGTAGTAATGGTTAGATTAGAATCTAAACCGGTAAATACAGTAACAATCCAAGTATACATGCCCACCTCTAGCTACATTGAGGAAGAGGTAGATGCGATCTACAAAGATATCGAAGACATACTAAGATACGTAGAAGGACATGAAAATTTAATAATTACGGAGGATTTTATTGCAGTGGTACGTGAGAGTAGGAAAGGAGCGGTAGTAGGTTTATTTGGTTTAGGCACGAGAAATGACAGGGGAAATAGACTGATAGAAGTTTGCGAAAAGAACAACTTAACCTTCACAAATACATTATTTCAACATCATACTAGAAGACGATACACCTGGAAGATGCCAGGAGATATAGGAAGATATCAAATAGATTACATTATTGTTAGACAACGGTTTAGCTACCGGGAAGCAGATATAGATGATGAACACATCATCGTAATCATGAAGACCGCACTTAAATTTAAAAATCTGAATAAGAGGAACCGTAAAAGGCACTCTGACTTTGAGAAGCTAAAAGATAAAGATATCCACAAAAGATTTGAAAAAAAGTCAAATGAATTGCTGAAAGATATCGGGAAAATTTCTTATACTAAGGAAGGATTTTTGGAACAGTGACCTTAGGGTAATTCATATAGGATCAGAGGAAGGAAATTCAAGTGTGGGGATAGTCATGCGGAAAAAGATAGGACACTGTATAGAAAACTATTCAAAAAAAGAAAGAGTGCTTATGGTTAGATTAAAATCTAAACCAGTAAGTATAGTAATAATACAACTATACATTCCCACCTTTAACTACAGAGACTAGGAGGTGGAAGCGATCGACAAAGATATCGAACACATACTAAGATTTGTAAAGGAACATGAAAATTTTATAATTACGAAAGATTTTAATGTAGTAGTAAATGAGAGCAGGCAAGGAGCAGTAATAAGTTTATTTGGTTTAGCCACGAGATACTAAGAAAGTAGAAACAGAAAGGAGTAACATTAAAACCAGCTTAGATATGGTGGCCAGAAATATTCTGGGGTATAAACAAAAAGAAAATAAAAAGCCATTGGTAACAAAGGATATTCTGAATTTAATAGAATAAAAATACAAAAGCAGGCCAGACGAAGCAAGAATACAGAGATACAAAGTCATAAAATTGGAAATTATTTGCTAAATAGCAATGGATTGATGAAAAGTATAAAGAGGTACGAACTGAGATGGAAATAGGAAAAACAGACTAAGCATACAAACTAATCAGAATAAATTTTAGGGTTATAGGATATAAAACCGTATAGCAAAAATATAAGGAGAGCAAAAAGAAGCGTCATTATAGAAAACGTAGAGAAAGTGGTTAGATGGCAAAAATATATAGGAAATTTATATGAAGAACAAGAGCTAGATGTACTAGAATAGGAATCAAATATTGAAAAAAACTACTTAGGATATCCTATAGTTAGGGTTGAGTTTGAATTAGCATTAAAGGCACCGCGTATAGATAGGTTACAAACAGAAACTTCAAAAACCGCTGGACAAGCAGTAACAGAACGTCTTTCCCAATTTGTAAATTATAGGTATGAGACAGGCGAGATGCTCAAAGATTTCGAACGTAACACTATAGTCACTATACCAAAAAAGAATGGTACGGATACATGTGAAAACTTTCGAACAATAAGTTTTACAGCACACGTGTCAATAATATTAACTAGGATTGTACAAAAACGGATGGGAAAACGGGCTGAGGAAATACTAGAAGAAGATCAATTTGGGCTTAGGCAAAATGGGGGAACACGGAAGGCATTTAGGCCTTAAGGATGTTAATGCAAAAATAATAAAAAAATGAGAAAGCGTCTATATAGGGTTTGTAGATCTGGAGGAAGCATTTGACCGTGTAAAGTGGGAGAAAATATTTAAAATACTCAAAAAGTTTGGAATGAGTTATTGGGATAGATGAATAGCATATAGCTTCTACAAAGAGTAAACAGCGGTAATAGAATTAGAGCAAGAACGAAGAGATGTAAATATTAGGAAAGCGGTGAAACAGGGATGTGCCTATTCCCACTAATTTTTAATTTATATATCAGAGAGGCGATGATTACTCTAAAATGCAGAAAGACATTTGGATTTACTATGTAGGGACAAACGATTGGTATGCTTAGATTTTCAGATGATATAGCGGTATTAGCATCTAGCAAGGAAGAGTTAGAAGCAGCTTTTAATGAAATGGAAACAGTTCTAACAGTGCGATACGATATAAAAATTAACAAAAATAAAACCAAAGTACTAGTATGTAAAGTAAGAGCAAATACGTCAAAAACAAGAATTCAAATAGGAAACGAGAGGTTAAAGATTTCTGCTACCTAAGAAATTGAATAACATCATAAAGGATGAGTACAGAAGATAAAACAAGAATGAGCGCAAAGCCGTCTGCATTTAACAAGAAAAAGCAACTACTATCTTGAAAGACAACAAACATAGAAACAAGAAAAAGATTGCTGAAAATATACGTGTGGAGCACAGCACTGTGCGACTGTACGGCAGTGTGAGCAGCACATAAAAAAAAGGTATAGTTAGACTTAGGTTAGACTATTGCACACTGTTACGTCATCATTGAACAACTCAACAGTGGTGACAATAAATACCATTAGTGCGGGTACCCTACAGTTTGAGTGAAACCTTATGCCGTAATGCCAGTGCGTGAAGTAACATGAGTCGTACTCGGACGGTAACAGAAGACAGTTGAACGAGAGTCCTGAAAGCGACACCACACCAAGTGCGCGTGTTTTGGGGTGTCCGCTAGCTTTTGTATGTGACTTCTCTTGCCCAGTGCGGCACAGGCTTTAAGGTATTTATATTCTTTATTAAGTAGTTTGTCGTATTTGTTTTGTTTATTACATAACCGTTACACTACCATCGCTACTGCTACATAATAGCAATTGGTCCTTCCCAATCATTACAATTTCTAGATTAATTATATCAATCTTGCCAACCACATTAGACCTTCGAGCCGGATTCACCTGTCCTATGTTTATACGCATGTCCTATATTAAATATTTTTTTGCATTTCAGCGAGCGTTTTTTAAATTATTTCCTTTAGTTGTTAAATTTGTGTTTTAAACCCCATATTTAGCGGGTTAAAAAATGTAAAATATTAGCTATATACTCTCTTTACATTGAATTAAGCGATTTTGCTGTAATTAAACCAAGCGTTTAATTACAAATAAACCTTTAACATAAAATTTGCTAGTTTTGCAGTTTTAAACTCACTTTAGCGGTATATAAAACACACTGCAAACTTGAAAATTATAATTCGCTTTGTACTTCTCAAATAAGAAAGGTAAAGTGATTTGCTTTGTAATTAAAACCCATTGCGCGTTTTTGTATTACATACAAACCCTACAGTCGGTTTGCAAACGTGAAATATTGAACACATCTGGAGTTGTAATAAAATTGTAAAAGCTGCAGTTTTCTTCAAATATGTTAGCCACATTTAAATTTTGGTAGACCTTTGATCTTTGATGTTCAAAGCCGTCCGCTCTAAGCTATGAATTATATCCTAACACTTCGTAAGCGTTTTGATAAACCGTTAGGTTTACAACGTGTGGCTTAAACTTATTGGGGCTTCATATTAACAAAACGTGATTTATTTATGCGCTATTTTACATTTTTGTGCTTGAACAAAAACCCATAATATTTCTCAGCGCACCGCTGAGGGTTACTGTGTATACAGGATTTCTACGTCTTTCAAAATAACATTTTCATTATGGCTCCAAAAAATACAGATTTAGATCAACTTGAGTTATTTAAAATACGCATTATAGAAATATTGGAACTTGGCAACACTATACAGAGTGATTCAAGTTTATAAACGTTATTCCATATTCAAACAAGGGGAGCAAATGACATTTACTCCAATTTTAATAGGGTTTTAATTGATGTTTTAACATCATTTAACGATGCAGAATTATTAGCATTCAACGCTCTACGGAAAGAGGTAGATGCAGCTTATTATTGCATTTTGCTTCATCTTGAAACGATGCAAGAAATCCGAGCACCGCAAATTACGGAAAGTGCTCCAAGCAGTACGGGATCAAAATTGTTGCCGTTAAAGCTGCCACATTTTAATAATGAGATAACTGAATTTTCATCCTCTATTGGTTTATTTGACAGTCTCGTTTACAATAATGATTCGTTAACCAATATTGAGAAATTAAATTACCTTATTAACTGCTGTAGCGGAGAAGCTTTGAAAATTGTTGAATCTGGACCCATTTCTGGGGATAATTTTATTATCTCATATAATGCCTTGCGTGAGCAATTTAGCAATTCACGTTTATTAGCAACTTTGCATTGGAAGGCTATGAAAGACTTTCCATCTTTAAAATCAGGAGACCCTAAGAAACTTAGGGAACTTATTGATTGTTTTTCAGAGAACCTTGCTGTTCTAACTAACTTAAAATTTCCTACTGAACATTGGAACTTTATTCTGGTCGATTTTCTTTTAGAAAAGCTCGATCCGTTCACTAGAAAGCGCTTTGAACTCCAATCGGATCCGAAACAAATGCCTTATTTCGATGATTTAAGATATTTTTTGACTCAACAATGTGCAGTGTTGGAAACCTTTTCTTCAACCGCACCTGTTTCTTATTCGACGACTGTCCATACATCTCACACATCAGTGCCTAAGAAATCCTCAGCGTTTCAATTTAAACCAAGAGTTTCTTCTAACGTAGTTTTACTGGATACACCACTTAGCTCCAGTGACTCAAAGAATTAATTTTCGCACCATTGTCCTTCTTGCAAGGGCAATTACTTAATTTACAGATGTCAATCGTTTCTAAATAAAACTCCGACAGAACGTTTCGACATTGTCAAACGCTTACGCCTCTGTTTAAATTGCTTACGTAAAGACCATGCGTCCATGCAATGCAAATCGTATAATTCTCGTCGAACTTGCGCTAAGCCGCATCATACCTTGCTACATTTTGAAGCGCAACCTGCTTCTAGCCGCTCAGTTGAACCGACCGCTACACATATGCATAAAAATGCCAATACGACGCAGTCAGCCTCTCCTATTCCGGCAAATGTTGTGTCTTTACAGACAAATTTAAATCTTGGGGTTACTGTCTTACTCTCCACTGCTGTTGTGGAAGTTCAAGACCGTTCTGGTAAATACAAACCGATCAGGGTACTCTTAGACCCTGGCTCCCAAGCTAGCTTTATTCGAGACGATTGTCTGAGCAAAGTTTGTCTTCCACGCATATGTTCTCAAGTTCCGATTTATGGACCTAGGCATTCAACTTCAGTGACCAATAGGGGTGCCGTCAGCTGCACCATTCATTCTATTTTAGTCACAACTTTTGTGCTTTCATCAATATCTGGTAAATTACCTAGCGTTGAAATTCCTAATAATTGGGAACACTTATGCGGCCTGCACTTTACAGAGCCGACCTGAAACTCTACCGGAAACAATGACATACTCCTTGGAGCAGATGTTTATCCGTTCATCATCACTGGCGGTGTTATACATGGCAAATTTCTTCAGCCTACCGCCAAAAATACAATTTTTAGTTAGACTATGATTGGTCCCACAAAAAGCTTGCAGTCTGATACTGTCCAAGCATTTTTTACTTCTGTAGAAGATCCTATCGAACAGACCCTAAGGCGTTTTTGGGAGATAGAGGAGCTGCCATCCAAGCCTTATACGTCTCCAGAAGATAAGAAGCAGATTTGATTTTAGAAATCACGTTTTCTCGTGACCCTAGCGGTCGTTTTATTGTTGCGTTACCGTTCAACGATACTTTGCCCATTTTTGATAATTCCTTTGACGTGGCTAAAAAGAAAATATTTTCGTTGGAGCGCAAATTGGATGCTCAACCGGAGCTACGCGCACAATTTAACAATTTCATGCAGGACTATCTTGATGCGGGTCATATGGCATTACTTGATTTTCTGCCCGTTAGGAACGATAATTATTTTTTACCCCATCACCCTGTGTTTAAAGAGGAAGGTTATACTTCTAAAATTCGTGTTGTTTTTGACGCCCCTGCAAAGGCTAAAAACAACATGTCACTTAATAACACTCAATTGGCTGGACCTAGTCTCCAAAACGACATTTCGTCAATCTTACTTAAATTTCGTTCTCATCGTTTCGTTTTTGCTTGTGATGTTCGCCAAATGTATCGACAAATTTTGGTTACCGAAGAACGTCGAAAATTTCAATTAATTGTTTGACGGTTCTACGCAGAAGAATCCATTCAGACTTATCAGCTTAATACAATGACCTATGGTATTAAGTCATCGCCTTATCTAGCATTAAAAACCTTTCAGCAATTAGCCATTGACGAAGGCAAAAGGTTTCCGTTAGCCGCTAAGGCTATGCGGTCAAATCTATATATTGACGATTTCGTTGCCGGTGGAGATTCTACACAATCGGCTCGAGAAATCAAAGATCAACTTATTCGACTTTTGCATTTGGCTGGTTTTGAACTTCGAAAATGGAGTTTTAATTCAGCTTCTATTTTGGAAGGCATCCCGTCTGATTTTTGCCAATATACTTCATTCGATTTCGATTCTGACAAATCAATAAAAATATTAAGTCTTCAATGGTCACCTACAGAAGATATTTTCTCATTTTGGGTTAAACCATTAAACCCAATATGACAAAGCGCAACATACTATCGCAAGTTGCCAGAATGTATAATCCATTAGGGTTTTTAGCCCCACTAAAACTTTTTGCAAAACGCCCAATCCAGCATCTGTGGATGTTAGGTTTAAATTGGAATGACATCCCACCGGCAGACATTTCGTCTCAATGGCAGCAGTATCAAGAAGAGTTGCCGTTATTATCGTCATTAAAGTTACTACGTTGTTTACCCCCTTTAGATCCTTTTACATGTCATTTGCATGGGTTTTGCGATTCTAGCGCGGTAGGGTATGCAGCGGTAGTGTATTTCCAGTTCATAAATCCAAACTACTGGAGAAATAACTGTACAATTTGTAACCGCTAAAACAAAAGTAGCTCCAATTAAGCGCATTTCCATTCCACGTTTGGAATTATGTGCCGCCGTTTTATTAACCGATTTACTTTCTTTTACCATTCGGTCTTATCGAGGTTTGATTGAAATCTCCTATGTTTCAGCGTGGAGTGATTCTACGGTTGCTCTCACTTGGATACGTTCGCCACCTTTTCGTTGGAAGACTTTTGGCAAACCGTGTTAGCCACATTCAAGAAATCATTGCACCTAGTCGATGGTTTTATATAAAATCTTCGGATAATCCGGCTGATCCTACATCTCGGGGATTAATGCCAAGCGCGGTTATTTCATGTTCGCTATGGTGGGCGGGGTCTGAATGGCTTCATTACCCTAGTGACTCGTGGCCGTTTCAATCAACATTGTCAACCGCAATTGCTGAGGTAACTACGGAAAAGAAGATCCTAACATTTGTCGCTCAAACAGATCCAAACATCATTGACATTTTACTAAGTCGCTTTTCATCGTTATATAAAATCCAAGGCATCGTGGTTTACATTTATAGATTTTTTAAACCCACCGCTCAACGTCATACGGGTCCCTTAACAGACATTGAATTACACAATGCTCTCATGATTATCGTTCGGCATGTACAAAATGTTACATTTTCAAAGGAAATAGCTTCGATCAAGGCAAAACGTAAATTACTTAAAACCTTGCGAAAACTTTCTCCATTTGTTGATCCACAAAATGTCTTAAGAGTAGGTGGGCGCTTTACACATTCTTCTTTCCTATTTCGAAAAGTTACCTGCGTTATTGCCTCAGCGGCATCGATTAACCGAACTTATCATTCGGTCAACACATGAACGGTATTACCATCCCGGTGTCAATACCACAGCGTATCTTATACAACAGAACTTTTAGATCATTTCTATTAAAAATTCAATCTGAAGTTATTTATCATCATGTCATAGATGTTTTCGTACCAGACCGGTCCTGGTAACTCCTCCTATGGGAGACCTACTGGCAGCACGTATTACCCAAATCAAACCCCTCAGTATTGTTGGTGTTGATTTTGCTGGCCCTCTTTTAATAAAGGCTAGCCGCCTACGATGCTCTAAAACTTGTAAAGCCTATATTTGTATTTTTGTTTGTTTTTCCACTAAGGCAGAACATATTGAACTTGTTTTGGATTTGTCAGCAGACGCGTTTCTTGCTGCTTTGCGACGATTTATAGCACGTCGAGGACGCTGTTCTCAAATATTCAGTGATTGCGGAACTAATTTTGTAAGTGCCTATCGTCAGATTACGAGTTATCTGCATAGTGCAGTAATCTCGGAAAAAATAAAGTGGTCGTTTAATCTACCTAGCACCCCTCACTTCGGCTTGTGGGAAAGCGGTGTTAAGTCGGTAAAGACACACCAAGCTTGCGTAATCGGCGAACAAAAACTTACATTTGAAGAATTTTACACAGTTCTTACTCAAATTGAATCTGTTTTAAATTCAAGGCCACTCTGCGCTTTGAGTTCGGATCCAAATGACCTGCGTTGCTTAACAACAGGTCATTTCCTAACTATGGAACCTCTTTCTGCACCACCAAATGAGGACCATTCAAACAACGTTTTATCATTAAAGAGCAGGTGGAAACTCCTGCAAAAGCTCCACCAAGATTTTTGGGCTCTCTGGAGCCATGAATACTTACATACTCTCAATCAGACGGTTAAATAGCACTTTAAGGTAGGTATTCGATAAGTTGAAAAGAATACTATTGTCTTCATCAAGGACGACCAGCTTTCTCCACTTCAATGGAAGTTTAGTTGTATCATTAATACCTTTCCCGGTGTGGACGGTATTATACGTGTCGCTGAAGTCAAAACTGCACATGGCACATTAAAACGACCTTTGGCCAAACTAACACCGCTACCGGTATTTTAATTTTGTTTTATGCTTAGATGTATATACACATTTCTTACATGTATGGTAGTATATTATTTTTAAATATTTGTTTATTTACATATATATTTTTATTTTGCATAGTTGGTGATATCGCTCGCTGTAATGCACCACCATATTTTTCGTTAGTTGTTTTCCTAGTAAGGCCAAATCCCATGTGATTTCCTTCACCCAACCTACATCCCTCCTTTTCAAAATCCTATGAATTTGGTGGGCGGTATGTTACGTCATCATTGAACAATTTGGTAGTGGTGACAATAAATACTATTCGTGCGGGTACCCTACAGTTTGAGTGAAACCTTATGCCGTAGTGCGAGTGCGTGAAGTAACATGAGTCGTACTCGGACCGTAACAGAAGACAGTTGAACGAGAGTCCTGAAAGCGACACCACACCAAATGCGCGTGTTTTTGGGTGTCCGCTACCTTTTGTGTGTGACTTCTCTTGCCCAGTGCGGCACAGGCTTTAAGGTATTTATATTCTTTATTAAGTAGTTTGTCGTATTTGCTCTGTTTATTACATAACCGCTACACTGCCATCGGTATTGCTACATAATAGCAATTGGTCCTTCCCGATCATTAACATTTCTAGATTAATTTTATCAATCTTACCAACCACACACAGATAGTGAAAGATGTAAGCTGTGGGAATTTAAGGGAAGTGTGCAGGTTAGCTCAGAATAGAAATGAATGGAGGTACGCGTAAAACCAATTCCAAGATGGAAACCTAACGAGGAAAAAAATAACTGTACTTAAACCTGATGATTATTATAAGCAACTGCAGGTATTGGTTTTGTAATACTCTCAACTAATGTTAATTGTGCGAATGGGTTTAATGGAAAACTATTAATGCGGCAAATGTTAAGTGTTGGGGAATTCTTGGTAGCCACAGGCTATTTAACCCCCATCACATACCACTGAACCTTGGTAAAATAGAGCATGTAACTAGAAAACAACATAGGGGGACCGAGCTGTATCTAGGCTGTGGGAATTTTAAAGAACGGTGTAGGCTCAGAATAGAAATAAGTGAAAGTACGCGTCCAACGAGTTTCAAGGCGGAAAACCTAATGAAGAAAAAAATAATTGCACTTAAATCTCATGATTACTATTGAAATATTTTCAACAGTGTTGATTGTGCGAAAAGATATATTGGAAAAGTATTAATTCGGCAAATGTTCAAGTGTTGGGGGATCTTGGTGGTTACAGCCTGATTAACCCTCTTGACATGCTACTGAATATCGGGGAAATAAGGTATATATTTTCTTACACTTTAAAGTTCATAATTACAATTCCGCAAGCGCGGTTTACTAGACACCACGACAGTTGGTAGCGCTAATCTTTATACAGATTTTGGCCCGCCCATCTGTCAATGATGTCACCAATATACAAATTAAATGCGCAATTGACGGAAAATATATATTAAATTCGCAAACAGTTATGACAATAAGGTACTCATATAAATAGGTCCAGATTCCCACGAGGTACGCCAAGCGTCCTTCAAGATGGCTGGACTAGATCTCAGGGCTCCATTCCGGAGTGTTTAAAGATGGTGCTACGGCGTGGACTGCGGTTCGGGCAGGCTGCTACAAATTACCTCTACCTATGCAGGGAACGAATAAGGAAACAGGTATAAGGGGCGACAATCAGATAAGGCAAGGAAATCTACATAAATAAAGATAAAGGCACGATACAATACGTTACCAAACCACTCTTCTTGATATCCAAAGGCAAAACAGCCACGTTACAGAGTTCCCCGGAAAAACACTTCCCCACTCTTGTTCTCCCGGCACTCGTGTCGCGCGATCTGGCGCAAACGCACTCTGACGTGACGGAAATACACGCCAAGTCTTTTGAATTTAAGGCGCGAAAACTTCCGCACATCAAAATTAAGCTCAGGAATGTTTAGTGCCAATTTGGCACGTAACAATTTATAAACAATAGAAGGAGAACCGAAATTCATCTAACAAAAAAGAGCAGCGGCTATGTTCGAGGACAACAAACATAGAAACAAGAAGAAACTTGTTGAAAGCATATGTGTGAGTACGCCTATGAAATAGGGGTAGTAGGAGAAGCAGATAGAAAAACGGCAGAAACCTTTTAGAGTGTTGTGCTTCAGATGTTTAACGATGATAGTATGGACAGACAAAATTAATAACAAAGAAATTATAGAAATAGTAGGGGAATAAAGATATCTGTAAAAAAACAAAACAAAAAGGAGAAATAGAAAGGCAGGATACGTTCTAAGGCATTTTTGGGGAATAGTGCGCGATATATTACAAGCAGATGTACGCAGATAGTGAAAAATGCAGACTATGAAAATTTCAGGAAAATGTGTAGGTTAGTTCAGAATAGGAAACAATGAGGGGTGCGTTTAACCATCAGCTCCAGGACTGAAGATCTAATGATGACTCAGGCACCACAGATTTGTTCAGTGCGGACATATATAAAATCAGTACGAAGAGATATTTACAAAATGTAAAATGTTGTACTGCAACAATTTTCCATTCTTTATTTTTTAGCTACAATGTACTGAAAATTGTCTGTAAATAAATTTTGACCCAAAGCTTAGCGGGCAGATTTTGTCCCACTTTCCCTATACCAACTGTTAGTAAATCTTCATCCTAAATGTAAGTTAGACTTGCTCTCATAGATTTTTTAAATTATTTTGTCTATTTAGTCTTATTTTGAAGTGTTTAATATTCAGTGATACTAAAGCTCTTTCAAATCGATTCATATCGGTATCATATGAGAAAATTAATGGAACTAATTTTTTGTAGTCTCATTGTAAACTTAATTAAAGGTTAGATTAAGAATTCAATGAATAGCTTTCCAATAAGAGAATCGTCTACTGAAAAGGATCCGAGTTCATTCTACCACGTTGCTATTATGTTACATGGCGTATGTTCCATCCACCACTCAAGTTAGGGTATTAATGACGCCCTGCGTTTAATATCCTTCTAAAAGCTTTCGTCATTATTAGAAAAAGCACTCTGTAGTACTAAAAATATCCACATATATATTACTTATAATCATGTAACATTATACAACACGTTCAGCCAGTTTTAATCTGAAACCCGTTGATTTTGTGCTAGCATAAGCGGAAGTCGATAGCCCCCGATGGTCGTTAGTCTAACATTTAGGGAGAACATGTTATTTCCATCATATTTCCTGCTAGATTGAACTGAATTTCAGATCTAAATGGCTCTCACGTTCTTATTTATTATTGGGTGTTCCGCCAAATGGTGCCTAAATTTCTACCATAACACGTGTGCTTTTAACATATTTTTATTTACTGAAGTGGGTTTTTTAGATAAAACTCCGTCAAAAACGCTTTTCTCTGCACATTTATCCAGTACTCAAATAATTGTTTTTGGTAAATTTACATAAATATCGAATTTGTTCGCAAGAGGGATCTGAGTGGAAAATGCAATTTTGAGAATTTGAAGTTTTTTAATAAATTTACTAAACATAAGTTTATATTGTGTGAATATAAAATATCGCACACTCAAATTAAGTGATTCTGATTAACAAGGGGAATTTGAATGAATCCTGGTGCTGTTTGAAAAAAATAAGTGACATGACGAATAATAAAGTAGAAAAAAGACGTCAAATTTTATAGAAATTGAAATTTGTAATATAATTTGTCGATATACGGTTTGACCTTTATTGCACAAAATATGTCACGCACAACTAAGAGCATCTGCAAGATATATCCAAAACTTAGCTTGTACTTTTAGACACTCTAGGCATCAACCTATAGTCTCATGGCTCAAAGACCTCCAACTGGAGAGACCAAAACTCAGTAATAATATTTAGGTACGAGGTTATTTCAAATAGATTCCAACTAGCTGCAACGCGTCGGCGTTACGGTAAATGAGACTCGAATGGAAAAGAATAACATTAATCTTAAACGGACAAAATTAATATTGATGTATCCTGTGTATTCTGATTTCATGAATGATAGTGCTCATTAAACATGACATTCTGATAAATCTTTAATTCTATTAAAGGAAATTTAAACAATAAATTGAAATACACAAATACCGAGATTTATTTCTGTGTGATACATATTTGAATTTAAATCAAAATCCTTAAACTACACCATTAACAGCAAAATGGGGAAATATTTCAATATTAGGTATTATTAAGTTGAATATAAAGATGTAAGCAAAATAATTGGCCTAGTAGTTGTGTAAACAGATAACTATAAACTAAATTTTTATAGTATGTCATTTTAAGAAAGCATTTAGAATAATTACAAAGTAAAGAACGGTGAAATTATTAATATGCATGTTCATATCATAATTACTCCTAATATGTGAAAGCTTTTTACAAATTTTATAAAAATTAATTAGAATTACTGTTACAGAAACACAAGTGTAATTATAATACAAAAGTAAATCCCAGTCAATACAATAAGGATGTTCATACAATATAGTTAATTACTTAAAAACACAGATGTAATTTAGTAAAACTTACAAATATGAGTTTAGAGATAATTTAATCATATCATACAATACAATGCAAAATGTTGTTCATTTATGAATGGATTGCACCTTGAAGAAATTCTAGATTACTAGAACAGGTAAAATGGCTTGTATTATTCAGTGATCTAAAAAACCAAACTATAGGTTTAACCAAATTAGTGATGTCTTTGTGAGGAACCAGACTAAGACAGATTCCCGAAAGAGGGCAGCAGCTCTTACGGTGCTAACATTGGCAGAGACATAAGAATCTGTATGGCATTCTAAGACACACTACTGCGATGTTGAGGGAAACGGGAAACACCACATTACCTCCCAAGTACACAGTGTACTTACATTGTTATTGAAGATGATGGCATCATCTGGAGTAAAAGAGTCCGGATTTAAAATAGCTCTCCATTTGGATCTCCGGGAGGAGATGATTTTGGAGAATGTAATCAGAAAGCTTAAAAGAAGAGCCAGGAACATTTTACGTATTGAAGCGTGGAATGTCAGAAGTATAAAGCAAGTAGGTAAGCTAGAGAACTTAAAAATTTGTAGGGACATGTTAGCATTAGACATGGTAGGGATTAGCGAAGTTCGGTGGCCAGAGGTTGGGGATTTTTAGAGCATAGACTTTTGGATAAATGAATTACTGGTACGAATAATAAGGTTAGACTACCCTAGTTGCAGGTCGGCTTATCAATGGTGGTTGTGGCTTAGAAAGTAATCGTAATAGATCAAATCAATAGTGGCAAGGAGTCAGAATGTTAATGCATTTTTTGCCGTCCCTTCGGTTTCTCGATCTCGTTTTGAAACGAGCTACCCAAATCTCTAGGAATTTTTCAGATAGCGCTATCCCCAGAGAGCTACCCCCATTTTAAGATTTTTTTTGCTGGTAGCGATTTTTGACGGTTCTTATAAATTTTTTATACATGCAATACATCTTGTTAGTCTAAAATTTTATGCACAATCCGAATCTCTCAATAGATTTAACATCGGACCACCCCTTACCATTTTACACTCACCCTCTAAATTATAACTTTCCTGCAGCTCATACCTAAAAGAAAATCTAAAAACCATTCTTAAAACTTTTTATTACAGGCAATTTTTACTAATACAGTTTAAATTTTGTAAACCACATTTCTAAATACATATTCACAATTTTTATTCTTAACCTAGAACTTCTCATATCGGGGTATACTTATTAATATTAATTTCTAAATAGAGCACTTTTTCAAAGGACCACCCGGCTCACCATGCTTCAAATTCCTCTGATTTTGTTCTTATGGTTTCGCTTAAGACCTCGTACATATTTTCCAGATTAATAGAAGACGATATAACCATACTTTTTGTGTTAAAGGATTTCACATCGGTAGTGTCTTTTCCCATTTTGGTGTAAACGCCGTAGAGCTCGCAATAGACTTTTACTTTTCATTAATTAATCGAATAAATCGCTCTTTCTGCTTCCAAAGAAACTCGGGCACTCCATTGTCGACACTGGCGTTCTTTATGCGATAGCTAGCCATACGGTTGTTAAACGCTGTGCTAACCATTTCTACACCATCGTCGTTAGTAGCGGTAACTGATGCATTTTTATGTTTGTTGCTCCATAGATGACTAGGGTATGCAGACTTTAACACCTCCATGTCGCACACTATACTACATAATTCGTGGTTGTTTCGTACAAGGCCCTTTAACAGCTGGTGGAGTTGAACATTTACGGCTTAATGACATGCCGTGCTGTTTTTCCTTGTGTCGCTGTAAGCTGTCCATTCTCGTAAAAGCGATACCGCAAGTCCCACAGTTTAAGTACTTTGCTGCGGACGGATGTATAAGCTTAACCGTAGACGATGTTACACCACGACATTTCTTCTGGTGCCGTTTCAGAGCATTTTCCCAGGTATAGAAAGCACCGCAAGAGTTGCACTTAAAAACGTTTGCAGATACCATTTTAGTACAAAACAAAATCCGCACTATAAGACTTGACTTGTAAGCGAACTAACTTATAACTAAAGAGTTTACTCTTGCGCACCGGCTTTATGTACCCTATAGAATGCAAACCGAAGGTTTCCGAAGACACCCGAACGAAGTTGAGGATTCAGCAGGGGACTAAATGACGTCATAATCCTTGCTGCTCGTCTAATACATTTAGCGCCAATGCATGCACCTGGTTCGCATCGTCGATGGTGCGAATGCCGTTAGTAGAAACATCAGAAACGTCTTCCATGTTATACGGATCGCGTGCATATTAAAAATCCAAAAGGGTGATAGCACACGCACACAAATTGTGTGCAAGTCGTGCTGTAGAAGATGCAGTGCTACTATAACCAAAAACTTAATAAAAACACTTTAAACCTTTGCTAAGGGAATACCAAACTTGTTGTCCACAGAATACTTACTAATAAAGCAATTTAATTTTAAATAACTTCTACGTCATACTTTAGGAAATGGTAGACTTGAATATTTTCTAAATAAATCACCAAACGAAAGTATATGCTAGCAGTATTAAAATTAATCATTAATTTCCCATTTTTACGACCGTGGTTAATTATAGATTAAAATTTAATTTGTGCACGTTCGAGCTTCTCGTAAACTAACATATTTTATAGCAACAATGCTGTATAATACATGCATACCCTTTGCAACGCTTACTGCTATTCTTGTAATTGCTAGAAAACGTCACTATCCTTTTAATTTAGGACCGATGCAAAGCACCATTTTTTAAACTTTCTATAGCACATCGCGCACTTTTCGTGATAATTAAATTTTGCTTCTGTAGGCTTTACACTTTAAAATAGCGGTCAAACGCACGTAATGATTTCTCCAACCGGTAAGGACTGATTATCGTTTAATAGAATTTATTGCTCGATGTTCGTCAATTCCAATTCCATCGTAAAGGTAGTTTAAAACTCAGTCAAAATTCATCTACTTAAACTTCGACACGCTCTGTTATAATAATTTACAAACATATTTGGAACGACAATGGGCGAGAAATTTAAACCTCCGATGAATCTTTAAGTTGATCAATTACATTTCCGAGCTATTCGTAAACTAACATATTTTGCAGCAACTGTTTACACGGATACATTTCATACCCTTCTCTGCGCTACTGCTATTCTTCTAGTTGCTTGATAAAGTCATGTTTTCAAATTTTACTGCTAGGAAAAATTAAAAACCATTCCATACTTTCTTTATAAGTGTAGCACATCGCGCACGTTTTTCGGATAATTAAATTTTCGTTTATGTAGACTTTACACTTTTCTTATTTAAACATCTAATACGATAAAACCACTTTCGATTATTCTAACGGAGACCACCAGACAATAACGCACCGTTTTGTTGAATTCAACGATAAATGGGCTTCCGTACACTAAAACCTGACGTATCCTGTCTACTATTTGTTAAATTAAAACTAAAGGTATTCGCCATTGTGGACGTAAACAGAATTAAAGGATGTGTACGAGTGTATGTAACCATATACATTAACCAGTCTAAGCTATTTAATTTAGTCCACGAAAACTAGTGTTTTCTAAACCAAATTAATAATCGCCTTGATAGGTTCCACATTTCGACCATTCCCAATGATGGTGCAATTTAAGTAAACATTTACATAATGTAATTGCGAGAATTCTTATATTAACAAAGCACCTAGTTTGATGTTCCTGGGCATTTTAACTTGCCTAAAGTACAACATGAGGAACATTAAATAGTGTAACAATTTTATTTTCAATAATCATTATTTGCATATAATTTCAAAAATAATGCGCTATGCGTGCATCGTTCCGTAA
The DNA here is from genome assembly GCA_036346225.1 of Platerodrilus igneus. Taxonomy (NCBI): domain Eukaryota; kingdom Metazoa; phylum Arthropoda; class Insecta; order Coleoptera; family Lycidae; genus Platerodrilus; species Platerodrilus igneus. The sequence goes on from JARFIW010000273.1 coordinate 855,649, forward strand.
TAATCTAATTATATTCAGATATCTGTGTCGCATAAAGCTATTTGCAAGCACATCTCTGTTGGATTGTTTCGTGTCCCCTGCCCCTGACGGCGCGACCGCTCGGCCCTGGTTACGAGATAGTCGGCCACGGGCGATAGTTTTGTCAACATGTACTCCTGGCTAGAGGCCGGCAATCTTCTAATCCATTATCAATGGTGAAGATATCTTCGAATAACGGTTGGTAAAGTATATATTATACAAACTTATGTAATTTGAGGTAATTTATTTAGCGCGACAATTTAGAAGACAATTTAGAAGACAATTTAGAATACAATTTAGAATATAACTTAGGATGGGACAAATTAGAATTCAACCTTGAGAACACTACTACTATAAAATATAATGCGACAAGATGTGATTCGACACGTGGAACGCAACAAATATAACTCGACAAGAATAATTGATGTAAACTTTGCCTAACAAGAAATTTGTCTAGGAAGGAATTATAGATGTTAATTTAGATGGAGTCGTTTCAAATTGCAAACGCTGTTATCTTTGCTTGAAGAACGGGGATCCCGTCTTGCCTTGTTGTGAGGCGAATATTGCAGTTTTGGTTCGTAATTAGCTATAAGAATTTCTTTTTGCATGTGTTTCAAAACTTAGAACACATTAACTTGCTTTTATGTTTAGTACACGTAAATTGTAAAAGTTTCAACTGATTGTTGAGCTGGTTTTACAAGCTGTAACACGAAATTTTGTTGAATTAGCGTTCTTAAAAAGAAAACATACTTTGTTCCATATGAACCGTCGATAAGTTCAGCAGGTGTTTTCGACGTCATATTTTTCTACTTTGTACAGCTGACAGATGTTGCCTTAAAAGCAAATGCTTTGAGCAGCTGTAATGCAATTTAAATAAACATGCCTATTTTTGTGATCAGCTTTATCTACACTTAGATTATTATACATAATTTTGAAAGCTCAAGTTCTGATATTGTTAGGAGCTAATAATTTGTTATCTACCTGAAATGATCTGCCCAAGTTAGAAATTAATTTACTGTGTTATGCTTGTCAACCATTATTACTTTATTTTGTACAACAAGTTCATGTTTAAAGTAAAGTTGCTTGATTATTAATAATGAAAGACAAAAAAGAAAAGTTAAAAGTTTAATCTTGATATAGTTGATGATGAAAATTTTGTTGTTACAAGTTTCAATATTTTAAAAGAGTTTCTTTAGTAAACAATTAATTCAAAATTGAAGACTTTTTATTTTGATCAAGTGCGATCAAATCTAATTACATAAAGCTAAAACTTTTCTGAGCAATAAATTGATGCCAATACTATATTGGAAATACTTTTTTATTATTTCTTTATATATTTTTGTAGGACACAAATGGTGTTCCACTTTTTTATTTATTTAACCATTACAATTTCTTGCAGGAGTTGTGTCTTATTTTGTTAAGACAGGTTTTTGTTAACGAAGGCCATCATTTGTTCTTTGGGACTCCACTTCCGCCCTTAGAACTGTGCTTTGCAATTATCGTAATTATCTCAGGACATGGTGGCGCCTATTTGATTTAGCTTGGTTTGCAAACAGAATTCGACTTATCCCCCCACTTCTCATTGCTCTACCCAGGAATAGTCCCCTAGCTTTGTCGGAAGATTTTTAGAAAAATAAGTAACACTGACGCCACGCCTATAAAAAAAACAACCTACCTACGTAAAAAAAAATACGTTTCACTGGCGTTCACATCGTGGTCCGTTCAGTAAGAACAAAAAGTACGTTACAATAGGACTAGAAAAAAGTATTTGGTATAAGAAGTGAGTTATAATATCACGTCTCCTTTACACTAAACAAGATGAAAAACTGATTATTAATGGGTTTATGAAGACACTCCGTGAAAATATAATTAAGAACGTTTACAAACTCAATGTGTTTTTCGGCCCGAAAAGTTCGGGCCGGCCCGAGTCGTTTGGCCCGGCCCGGCCCGAAAAAAGATAGGCCCCGCCCAGGCCCGGTCCGAATAAAGTAGTCAACGGCCCGGCCCAGATTCGAGCCCGAAATCGGGCCGGGCCCGGGCTGGGCCGGGCCGGCCCGAAAGCCCGAGCCCGAGTCCATCCCTAATTACAGAAGATTTAATGCAGTGATAGGGGAAGGCAGGCAAGGAGCGGTAGTAGGTTCATTTGGTTTAAGCACGAAAAATGACAGAGGAAATGGGCTGATAGGATTTTTGCGATCAAAACAATTTAACCATCATGAACACATTATTTCAACATCATGCTAGAAGACGATGCACGTGGAAGACTCCAGGAGACATAGAGAGATATCAAATAGGTTACATTCTTATTAGACAACTTACAAATCAGGTAAAAGACTGTAGAAGCTACTCAGAAGCAGATATAGACACTGACCATAGCATCGCTTTGAAATTCAAAAATTTGAAAAAAAGGAACGGAGAAAGACACTTTGACTTTGAGAAACTAAAAGATAAAGATATCCACGAAAGATTTGAGAAAAAGTCAAACGAATTACTGAAAGACAAAGGATTTTCTAAATTTAATAGAAGAAAGACGAAAATACAAAAACAGACTAGACGAAGTCGAAAAACAGATACAAAGCGATAAAGTGGGAAATTATTCTCAAATGCAGAAAAGCATGAGCAATAGATTGATGAAAAGTATAAAGAAACACAAACTAAGATGGAAATAGAAAAGACAGACGAACATACAAACTAATAAATGAATTTTAGCTATAAAACCGTATATCAAAAATATAAGGGGCGTGGGAGAAAACGTCATTAAAAAAAAAGTAATGAAAGTGGTTAGATGACAAGAATACATAGGGAATTTATAAATAGGACAGCAACTAGAAGCACTAGAAGAGGAATCGGACGTTGATAAGGATGACTTGGGATATCCTATACTTAGAAATGCGTTTGAATTCGCATTAAAGGGTTTGAAAAATGGTAAGGCACCGGCGATAGATATGGTGCAAGCAGAAACTCTAAAAGCCGCTCGACAAGCGGTAAGAGAACGTCTCTTCCAACTTGTAAGCTATATGTACGAGACAGGCAAGATACCCAAATATTTCCAACGTAACACCATAGTCACTATACCAAAAAAGAGAGATGCAAATAAATGTGGCAATTTTCAAACAATAAGTTTGACCGCACAACTATCAAAATATGTCAATTCTGCTAAAGGTTGCTTTTCAGCAAAAGAATATTGTTAACAAATTCATTATCTCTACTATTTTGTCTTAGTATCCGGTCGCAAAACTCGACTCTAGGTTGGTAGCCTGTTTCTAAAATGTCCTGAACCTGTGGCAGGTGATAGGGATACAGCTGTTAATCCTTTAGAATTTTCCAACATGTTACCTGAGAAACTCCCGTTTGTAGCGAAAGTCTTTTGATACTTATTCCTGGGTTCTACTCTACTAAATTTAAAACACTTTCTACATTTCTCAATGTGCGTTTTACTCTTTCACTTTCTCGATGTTGAGCAGCAGGTAAAACGGTTCCAGTTTCACTTATCCGTCTGCCACAATAGTTTTTATATTGGGAACAATGCGTCCTGTATATTTTTCTGTATATCTTCTTACAGCCTTTTCAGAATTGCCTTGGCATTTTCCTAGTACCAAATGCACGTCAGCATACTCTGACAATGTGTTTGATTATTATCAAACTATAAGAAATAGGCAAGCTGTAGTCACGCATTAAACGAGTATAACTTTTGACAAGTACACCGAGTAAGAGGAGTCCAATAGATTCAACAACAGTTTGTAATTATTTGTATTTTAATAGTAACACCCCTCCCCTTATTCTACGAGAATGGATTATCCTTTTTGTCGAAATGAGCTATAATAATTCATGTTAGTAAAAAATTAATGTATACCTATTTCCTAGAATAGTACAAAAGATGGAAAAATGAGTTGAAGAAATACTATGAGAAGATCAATTTGGGTTTAGGCGAAACAGTGGAACACGGGAGGCTATTTTAGCCTTGAGGGTGGTAATGGAGAAAATGGAGAAAACGTGAATATAGGGTTTGGAAAAGGCATTCGAACAATGTAAAATAGAAAAAATGTCCGAAATACTAAAAAAATTGTAATAAGTTTTAGGGATATTCATACGGCTAGTTCATAACTTATACAAAAAGCAAACAGCGGTAATAGAATTAAAACAGAAACCTAGAGAAGCAAATATTACGAAAAGGGCAAGACAGGAATGTGCCCTATCTCCGTTAATTTTTAACTTGTACATAAATGAGGCAATGAATACTGTCAAATACAAAAAGATATTTGAAATTATTATGAAGGGACAACATATTGATATGCTTAGATTTGCAGATGATAAGCGGTATTAGCTTCTAGCAAGAAAGAATTAGAAGCAGCTCTTAATGAAATGGAAACAGTTCTAACAGAGAGATACGAGTATACAAATTAACAAAAATAAAACTAAAGAACTGTAAAGAAGGAGAAAATAAGTCAAAAACCAGAATACACATATAGTAAACTAAAACTTACAAGAGGTTAAGGAAGCCAAATAAACGCATGAAAAGTACAAAAGATATAAAACAAAGATTAGCACAAGGTCGTGCTACATTTAACAAGAAAAAGCAATTACTGTGTTCAAAAACAACAAATACAGACAAGAAAAATATTGCTTAAAGCTAATGTGTGGAACACAGCACTGTACGACTATGAAATTTGAACGGTAGGAGAAGTGGACAGGAAAAAGATAGAAACCTTTGAAATGTGGTGCTACAGACGTATGATAAAGATATCATGGATAGACAAAGTTAAGAACAGAGAGGTTCTAGAAATGGTAAGGCAAGAAAGTAATATGTGGAAAACAGTAAAAAATAGGAAAGATAGGATGATAGGCCACAGACTAAGACATGAGGGAATAGTGCGGAATATATTAGAAGCAAAGATAGTAAAAAAGAGAAGTAGAAAATGACCTAGGTTAGACTACTTTACACAGATATAGAAAGATATAGGCTGTGAGAATTTCACGGAAATGCATAGACTAGCTAAGAATAGAAATCAATGGAGATACATGTTCAACCTGCTCCAAGACGGAAAACCTAATGACGAAAAAAAGGATTGTACTTGAACCTGATAATTATTATGAACAAATACAGGTGTTGGTTTAGCAACCTTCTCAACAAATGTTGATTATGCGAAAGAATTCATTGGAAAACTATTAAATCAGGAATGGTTAAGTGATGGGTATCTTGGTAGCCGCAGATTGCTTAACCCCCTTCACCTACCTCTCAATATCGGTGAAATAGAGTAAATATCTATAAAACAATGGAAGGGGTACCGAGCTGTATCTAACAAGAAAGGGCAGGGGCTGTGTTCGAAGACCACAAACATAAATGAATTGTTGAAAGCATATGTTGAGCACAGTACGGTGTGGCTATGCTATGAAATAGGGACCGGAGAGTAAGCGAATCACACAGGAAAATGGTAGAAGCCTGAATGTGGTGCTTCAGATGTATAATGATGATGATAGCATGGACAAAGTTAATAACAAAAGGTTTTAGAAATAGTAGGAAAAGAGAGATTTCTGTGGAAAACGTGTATAGGAGAAATAGATGGACTGGACACGTTCTAAGGCAATTGAGGAATAGTGCGGGATATATTACAAGCAGAGATAGAAAAAAGAGGGGTAAAGGTAGACTTAGATGGGATAGTGAAAGATGTTGCCTGTGGGAATTTTAGGGAAACGTGTAGGTTACTAAGAATAGGAAACAACGGAGGTGCTCTTCTAATCAGTTCCAGGATTGAAGACCTACTTGTTACGTTAATCGAGGCAGCCACGTTGGGCGCCAAATTTATGCTACGTTGGCTCGTAGCCGTGCGTAACACAAAGAAAATCAAAGAAATGACCGGGCTCAATATGAGATTAGGGGGGGGTTGTAGAAAGCAGACCAACATATAATGTGCGCGACTGTAAGGAGTTAGTAACAATACCTGCAATAAAAAAAAATTAGAATAGTAAACCTGCAATAAAAAAAAAATTAGTCCTGCAAACCTGAAATAAAGAAAAAGCATAGCATGCTGATCGAGCATAGATTGTTCAGTACTTTGTAGAATGTAAAAAAAACTGTTTGGATAATCTATATAATATAACTACGGTAAAAGCAATACAAAAATTTTTAGTACAAAGTGAGGTAATATTGGGGAGTAGCAGAAACGTTTCCTCACACACCAATTAAACATAAATCAGACAAAATGTTAACAAAAGATAAATAGATAAGACACAATTGATATGAGTAGTCCAATATTGTTGATTTTTTTATCTTTTTTTTTTAATAATAGCATGCAATTTTATTGTAAAAGGTATCAAAACGACGAAGAATATTGCAAAACAAACGGATAGATATTTAACGTAATAACAAGTATGAAATAGTTCAACTTACACAACCAGGAGCACAGGAAGAGTTTCTATAGAATTGGACTAGTTCGGCTACTGATAGCCTTGCAGTTGGAGTTGGTGGAGTGTGGGGTGTCCATGGGTCCATCCCATTATCAACTTGAAGCTTGACCCTACTATCAACTGCAGATTGTTCTTTTACTTTCTGTAACTGATCGAAAGCCTCCTGATTGCTTGGTAAACCGGATGCACTGGTGTAGCTTGGCAAAGATTCACAGTCTATTTGCGGGGGTGGAATTTGTGGTACAACAGACAGGAACACATACAACACACGCAACTAAGAACAATTAAAGTTAGTATAATTCCAATCCAAACATCCGTCAAGAATTTTTCGTATTGCGGATCTGCTTCAGCAGAAAGAACGTCGTCAACTTCTGAAGCTAATTTCTGTTGGTAAAGGCATTGTTTGAATACGATGTAACATTTAGAAGCACGATCACTCTCACAATCTCGTCTTTAAAAAAATGTACGTTCATATTTTATTTACTCATTAAATGCAAGGTAAATTTAACATATCATTAATACGGAATGAGTTAAACACTTCTGCAATTTCATTTTGCAAATGTTTTAGGGAGTTTAAAACCTGACTAAAGTGGCTCCTTTAAAAATTCTGTACAAGTTTATTGCACTTACCCTGATAAAAAAAAAGGACCCCTACACTAGATCGCCCACACAGTTCAAATATAAAAAGACAAATCAACTAAAAAAACACAATCAATAAAGCACGTGCAAACACTAAGCAAGTCCGTCAAATGCTCCGCACAACACGCGTGCAGGTCGAGTCCAACAAGTTCTACCACTTTTATTTCCAACAGAAAATCAACAAAAAACAATTAGTAAAGCAACGCGTATCACTAAAACCGTCCGTCGATTTTCCGTAAAACACGTGCGGTCGAGTAAACACGTTCGCCTATAAAGCATACTTCCTTCAAATGGAATTAGAACTACACTTACTACGGTTAATATACAACTTTTATTTCACAAGAAAAACAACTAAAATCGTGTCGTGCTTGTTCATGGACAATTCGAAAATTGATACCGCATTAATTCTCACTATTGTCAAAGCAATGAAGAAACAGTATTTTCAACGTAATTAATATATAGGAACCAAGAACAAACTACCACAACTCATCATGTGTTTATTCAACTCGTTGCTATTACAACCTCTTATCGTCTATTATCTAGACTTGTTTATCCACATAAGGAACAAAATCTATACGAACGGCAAGACAAGAACGATGCAATCCACTCATTATAATACGACGCATACACCTAAGGAGTTAATAAATATAAAATATAAAAATAGTAGTTACAGAAATGTATTTACTAATTGGGAAAAAGCGTAAAATGTTAAGCTATAAAAATGCACGTTACATACTGATGACTAATAAAAAAACTAACCCAAGCGAGTACCAGAATATTGCATAAAATGTGAAATATGCATTCACGTACGAGTATGATCACAAACAGCTCATTGATTTTCATTAATTTCAAATTGAAAAATATATTAAACCCTAGTTGTGTAAACCATGGCGGCTTACTGCATTGAAATATTTACACTTAATTAAATATAGTGGATTCTGTAGGTATGATTTTGAATTCTCTTATATCTGCTCACGATCATTTCCTATTTTTAATTCTGACTATGCCAAATGCAGGTTGTTAATGAAATATGACACTTTTAGACTTTGAGGATGTTCCATGGATTACATCAAAGGATTTACTTGAAATTCCTGGTTGCAATTACTGTCCATTTGCATTTAAACCCGATGATCATTATAAGCAACTTCAGGTGTTGGCTTTGTAAATATTCTCAAGTAATGTTGATTACGCGAAAATTTTTTATTGGAAAACAGTTAATTCGGCAAATGTCTAAGTGTTGGGGATCTTTTTAACCGCAGGTTGTCGAATCCTCTTCACATGCCACTAAATATCGGTAAAATAGAGTATATATTTAGAAAACAATAGAAGAGGAACCGAACTGTATTTAGGTTCTAGGAATTCCAGGGAAATGTGTAGGTTATCACAGAATAGGAAACAATGAAGGTACGCGTCTAATCAGTTCCAAGTGTGCAGACCCCAATGATGATGATGATGATGACTTTTTGTGTGTTCTATTTCTCGTGGAAGCGGGAGGGGGCCAAGAAAGAATCAGATATCTTGGGCCCCAGCCCCAAAGTAGGTTAATCTCGTCCTGCTGCCATTGTAGGAATCGCGTATCAAATAACACATACGTAGTAAAATTGGTACAAAATTAGCACAAAAACTGAGTGAAATCAGTCGAATATTATATGAAGCACTGAAATGGAGACTATTATGTTTTGATACGAATTCCACGAGGTTTGGATTTTAAAGTAGTATACGTAAACTTCGTACTGTATGTATAACGATGTGCTGTTTGAAAAGGAGTATACCTGCATAACTAGGCCGTTCGAAACTCGTTAGAGATAAATTGTTGTAGTTACGTATTATCCATGTAAATTATGCACGTTTAATATTCCGCATCGTAAATCTCCTTTTATCTAGGCTAGCCGAGACACATACTAGAACCAGCAGCCAGCAGTAATTTACAACAGTTTCCCATTGCTACTGGGTTTATCTCCTCTTAATACAGGGATATTTCTGAAGTTAGTTGAAACGCGATTTCCTTTAGCAAGCCGTTAAATATTACTGCTCTCTAACTAGCTGCAAAAGCAGCGCCACATGACGCAGATTAACCCCTAATTCGAATTTGAGGTTTTAACATTAATATAAAACACACGGTCTATTATAACAAGGCCTGACTCAATATAACGGAAGTTGGCAACACACATGGAAAGCTCATTTTAAAACCTATCGTATTTATTTGACACAAAAATGTGCGCAACTCCGCTCTAAAGTTATGCTACATAATACTATGGACACAAAAATTAAAAATAATTAACTTGTCTGGTGCTAATGTCACACAGCACCAGACTTAATACAAATATTGATATCTATTCAAAATATTTTTGCTGTTCTGTTGGACCCAAATGATGTCCCTATGCGTCCAAAAAGTCGATTCTTTATTCAGTGTGTCCAAATTTTGAGTCTACATTGTAATTTTGGTTATTATAAGAAATACAGATTAGATTAAATAGGAAAAGATTTGAAGAAATACATGCCAAAATTGGCGTAAGTTATCTGATTTTGGAAATATTCGCAAAAAATTAAAAATAGAGGATTTCGTTTTATGATAATAAAACATGAACCATGAGTTGTTCCATCACTAAACTTGCATATTATTAAGACACTTTATTAAAAGAAGTATTTTAGCATAAATACAATCATTCGACTGTATTTTGTTTTTGAGGAACCGCTCACAACCTTTGTTTCTCTTATGGCCGGCATTTGAGATATTTGGTAATTTATTAATAGATAAGATGTTAAATATTGAAACTATAAAATAAATATTTCATCCATGGTAATTTTTGACTCAGGTAAAGTCCCTAGCATTTCCACGTTGTATTGCTAGTAAAATCCTTAGAAATAAATAGTACTTCGACTTGGGGTCTCCTGATTCCTTAGCCAATATCGAGATTAATTCATCTAAAAATAACTTTGATTCCTTGCACCACGGTCCTAAGGTCTCGAAAGCTAGTCCTTTGAAAAATGTATGTTTTCAGGTTTCTGTATTTGTCGTTATTTATGCTGGCATGCTGTCTCGGCTGCAGATCCAAGTGTCACTCATGTCTGTGGTAAGTGTGTCATTGCAAGGGTGTCGACACAGGTTATATTCCATACTAAACGTTTGCCCTTTTGTCACGGAACTAGTGTCACTCCATCCGGTCTTTTGCTGTCATCTCTAAAAACTCCTGTTGGTTCTAATGTGGAATGAATATGAGCGGTAGACAAAGCGCGTTGGATAATTTGGTTAAGTTCTTTATGTCGTGTTCTGAGTCCTATACTTTTCCTACATGTTAAGCCATGCACTTCGTCAACCAAGGTACCACAGCTACACATGTGACTCTGAAAAAGTTTTCAACCCAACTTTAGCCCAACGCAAATTTGGAAAATCTGGTCATCTAGCAGTGTTTCCACATTTGCGGAAGGGAAGTTTGTAACCAAGCTCCTTATTCTCTTACTCCTAAAGCAATAAACCTGGCAATGTCTGTTGATGATGTAATGGTCAATTTTTCTCTGATTGTTCTGGTAAGTATGGTATTGTCCCAGTTCTTCTGCGCATGGGAAATAGGGGTAACGATGTCATCTTGTTGCTCTTTCCACATCAGTAAAGCTTCTTCCAAGAAACGCATATTGACTGTTACGTCCATATGTTTGAGACGTGATACGAGGTCATTGTATTCGTAGATAGAAGCCAGAAATTTTTCTTATTCTAATTCCTCCATATTCTACGGGTAATGTCGCCTGGATCAATTGTTTATCTGTCAGTGGAAGATTGAGGATTTTCTCCAAACATTCATGTAAAACGTTATCCATTTTTTTTTCATTTCATCAGGGAATTTAAAAAATGGAGGAGTACGTAAAAACTATGTCATCTTTGAAATACATAAACAATTTTTAAGGAAGTATGCGGTGTGAGTCTTTAAATTTTCTAGTCCCTGCGTCAGAAAAGTAAGCTTCTTCATCTTCTTTTTAAACAAGGTTTTAAATGCATTTTCAAAAACAGGAGATCCAAGAATTTCAAGTTCATCTTTTCTTTAAATCCGAATGCTTAGTGAAAAAGTGTTAAAGTGGCTTTCTATTTCCGGACCCACTTCATCAGAACAAAAAAATAGTTCACATTTGTTCGAGTAAATCTTCAAACCGATGACAACCGACAAATCGATTATATTTTTAAAATTTTCATAAACTTCTTCTGGATCTCCACCTAGAGTGGCGTGGTCTAAGTACCAAAGGTTGAGCTCTGTTGAAAGACTTTCAATAACATCGTAATTATGAAGGCCGCTCTTAAACTTAAAATTTGAAATAGAGTAACGGAAAAACGCACTTTGATTTTGAGAAACTAAAAGGTAAAGGTATTCACGAAAAATTTGAAAAAAGTCAAATGAGTTCTTTAAAGATATCGGGAAAATTTCTGATACTAAAGAAGTAGAAACAGAATGGAATAACATTAAATCCAACATAGACATATCGGCCAGAGATATTCTAGGGTATACAGAAAAAGAAAATAAGAAACTATGGATAACAAAGGATATCCTGAATTTAATAGAAGAAAGACGAAAATACAAAAATAAATCACATGAAACAAGAAAACTGAGATACAAAGCCTTGAAATGGGAAATTACTCGCAAGTGCAAGAAAGCTAAAGACAATGGATAGATGAAAAGCGCAAAGAGGTACAAACTAAGATGAAAATAGGAAAGACAGGCGAAGCATACAAATTAATTAGAATGATTTTTATAGATATAAAACTGTATAACAAAAATATAAGGGGCGCGGATGGAAACGTCATGATAGAGAGTGGTTAGATGGCAAGAATAAATAGATGGGTAATTTATATGCAAGAGAGGAACTAACAGCATTAGAACAGGAATCAGACATTGAAAATGATGACTTGGGATATCCTATACTTAGAGATGAGTTTGAATTAGTATTAAAGGGTATGAAAAATGGTAAGGTGCCGGATACAGATAAGGTACAAGCAGAAACTCTAAAAGCCGCTGGACAAGCAGTAACAGAACGTTTCTTCCAACTTGTAAGCTATATGTTGTTACATTCCAAATTTGGCAATGTATATTGTTATAATGTGTAAATAAATTCCCGCGAATATTTTTAAATGAACTTGTAAATTTCCATCGTCCCCGAGTCGCGCCTGCGCGGAGTGAATGGCGTAAGTGCGTGCGGTGTGATAAGACGTCATTAAGCTACGAGAGCCTAAAGCCAAGGACATCTATTTGTGCGGGGTTGGTGTCTTTTCTCTTTTTAGGATATAGGTTCCTTATCCTTCCTTATACCTGGTTGTTCCTATCGTTCCGCTACGAAGGAAAAAGAGGGTAGACGGATAAAATTTGTAGTCAATAATGGCGTAGCCTACCCACAAAAAAGCAACAAGGATCCTGAGATGTTAAGAAATACAACTGAGTAACCGTTTTATTTATATTGTGCTTAAACTTTGACCATTGTACCACTTTTAAAGGTGTTTGGTATTTAATACAAATGGCATGTAATTTGCCGAGTAATTATACGTCATATTAAACAATTGCGCAATAGTAAGAAACGCGGGAAAGCGTAATTATGTATGTGACTGGCGAGATACCCAAAGATTTAAAACGTAACATCATAGTAACTATACCAAAATATGAGGCAAGGATACATATGAAAATTTTGGAACAATAAGTTTGACAGCGACAGCACACGTTTCAAAAATATTAACTGGAATTATACAAAGGCGAATTGAAAAACAAGCTGAAGAAATACTAGGAGAAGATCAATTTGGGTTGACGCGAAACAAGGGAACACGAGAGGCCTTTTAAACTTTAAATATGTTTATAGGGGTTGTTAGATCTGGAAAAACCGTTCGACAATGTAAAATGGAAAAAAGTTCTGAATACTCAAAAAAATTGGAATGAGTTTTAGGGATACACGGATACAAAGAGCAAACAGCAGTAATAGAATTAGAGCAGGAGAGTAAAAAAGTAATTCTTAGGGAAGGGGTGAGACAGGGAAGTGCCTTATCACCATTAATTTTTAACTTGTACATTGAAAAGGCGATGAATACTGTCAAATGCAGGAAGAGATTTGAAATTACTATGCAGGGACCAAATATTGATATGTTTAGATTTGCAGATGATATAGCGGTATTAGCATCTAGCAAAGAAGAGTTAGAACCTGCTGTTAATGAAATAGAAACAGTTCTAGCAGAGAGATGCGGTATAAAAATTAACAAAAATAAAACTAAAGTTTTAGTATGCAAAGGAGGGGAAAATAATCAAAAAACAAGAATACAAATAGGTAACGAGAACTTACAAGAGGTTAAAGATTTCCACTACCTAGGAAGCCAAATCACACAGGATGGGAAAAGTACAAAATATATAAAACAAAGATTAACACAATGTCATGCTACATTTAAGAAGCAAAAGCAACTACTGTGTTCAAAGACAACAAACATAGAAACAAGGAAAATATTACCTAAAACATATGTGTGTAACACAGGACTGTATAACTACGAAGTCTGTGCAGTAGAGGAAGCGGACAAGAAAAAGGTAGACGCCTTTGAAATGTGGTGCTACGGATGTATGATGAAGATATCGTTGACAGACAAAGATAAGGACAAAGAAGTACTCGAAATAGCATGGGAAGGAAGAAATATATGGAAAACAGTAAAAAATATGGGAGATAGATGATAGGTCACATACTAAGACATGAGGGAATAGTGTGGACTATATTAGAAGCTGAGATAGGAAAAAAAAAGAAGTAGAGGTAGACCTAGGTTAGTCTATTGCACACAAATAGTTAAGGATGTAGGTTGTGGGAATTTCAGGGAAATGTGCTCACACTAGAAATTAGTGGAGGTATGCATCCAACCAGTTCCAAGAGGGAAAAACTAAGACAAAAATAATAATTGTACGTAAACATGGTGATTATTATAAAAGGCGGCTCCGTGGCGTAGTGGTATGTGTGTGACTACTACGCCCAAGGTCCGGGGTTCGAATCCCGACACGGTCCGCTTGAAAAATGTTAGGCGAGCATTTTTCATAAAAATACACCCTCGTTCGGATGAGAGGTAAAATGGAGGTCCCGTGTGTGAGTGTTGTCACGCACGTTAAAGATCCCTACCTTGCTTGGAACAGCAAGGGTTCGGCAAAATTCAAAATTCTCCAGGTAAAAAAAACTCGCTTCCTGGCCAATGTAGTACCTTCGGGTGGAGCATTGGAAAATCAAATGTAATGTATGTAGGCTGTTTTGAGAATTGCAGGGAACGGTGTAGGCTAGCTCAGAACATAAATAAGCTGAAGTACAAGTCCGACCAGTTTCAAGATGTAAAACCCAATGACGAAAAAATAAGTGCTCTTAAATCTAATGATTATGGTAAACAACTACAGGTGTTGCTTGTAAAATATTTTCAACTAATTTTGATTGTGCGAAAGGATAAATTGGAAAAACTATTAATTTGACAAAGGTTCAGGTGCTGGGGGAACTTAGCATCCAAAGGCTGTTTACCCGCCTCCACCCCCAACTGAATATCGGAGAAGTAGGGTATATAACTGTAAAACAAAAGAAGGTGACCGAACTGCATCAAACAAGAAAGAACAGCAGTTGTGTTCAAAGACAACGAACATAGATACAAGAAAAAAACTGTTCAAAGCATTGTGTGGAGCACAGCACAGTACATCTATGAAATAGGGGCAGTAGGAAAAGCAGACAGAAAGAGATAGAAGCCTTCTGGAATGTTGTGCTTCAGATGTATGAGGATAGTACGGGATATACTACAAGCAGAGATAGGGTAAGATAGGTAGAAGTAGACCGAGATCAGACTTTCGCATACAGATAGTGATAGATGCAGACTGTGCAAATTTCAGGGAAATGTGTAGGTTGGTTCAGAATAGGAAACAATGAGGGTACGCGTCCTACCAGTTCTAGGACTGAAGACCTAATGATGATGATGAAATATTAGAAATTATGTAATATTCTTAATAAAATGGTTAGTTTACCTTTGTTTTATTGTCACAATTAATTGGTTTTATACGGATATCAAACCTCTATGCGGCATTCAACCGAATATTAAAAAATAAGTCGAATAAGTCTGATATCGAATAGTTACCGAGTATTCGTTACACCTATATTCTATATTGATTAGACTAGCATCTAAAAACCATAGTAATTCAAATGTTTATTTCTTAAAAAAAACTTTAAACAGTTTTATGACTTATTAAAAATATTACTTTTCGTATCTCTGAGAATACGAGAAAGTCGAGAAATGGCCACTTTTGGATTTTTTAATTTATGCACAAAAACTACAGGAAATTATTACAATCTTATACTTTCCGGTACGATACTTCTGTTGTTTTATAAACCTCATGTATACGTATCCTTTGGACTACTTTCCTCATCAGGTAACTTGAAATATTTGTTCTGAGATAAACGGATTCTGTAAGAGGGCATCTGCATCATACTTACCTTTATTTATACTGGTTAGTCGCTAAAACGACAGAGTTACAGGAACAAAATCCGCTTTTATATTAAGCAATTGCATGCTGTGGCAACAAGCATTATACCGAAGGAAATTGAAAAACACGAAGCTTTTGTAATAAACTTTTCATCAATCACTTTACAAGCAAAGTGTAATCGGTTTCCTTAAGATTCCTAATTACAGTAGAAAACTAGGCAACAGCAGTTTATAATGATTCAGTCGTGCTAGTTTCTTAAAAGGATGGGAGTGGCCATGTAACGAAGCCAAATGCAAGGATTCTCTCTTTAAGGTTTCTACCCTTTTTCATTGTAATTACATTTTTATGTTTCATATACGCCATAAAAGCAAAGCCATTCAAAATATTGTCGTAAAAGCGTCGTAACTTGTATCAAATGCTTTATTTCATATCAAAATAAATTCTATATGCGTCTCACACAGTTCTATTCATCTAAATAGTATAAGTTTTATTTATATGCACTTAAAATGGTTATACATCACATTTCGCCAATAAAAGAATACAATGGCATGAATTTCCATAAAGATAGAAGCAAGTTGTAAAAGCTATGCTCACTACCGCCACTGACGTCAGTAATAATAAAATGCAATAACTTTTACTATTGTATATAATATTTTCATTTCAGTACGTTGCTAGCAAATTTCTTTGTAATGCTACTATGTAAAAATTTCTGAGACAACCTACGTATTAGCAATTTTTTTAGAACCAAGCTTCTCTATTGTTTAAAATTTTTCTCCCATATACAGTTGGAACCAAACAAACTTGCGTGTGACTCATCGCAATACCTAGATAGAAAACACAACTATAGTACTATCGTGATAAACAATTTTCAATGAAATTTTATTTAACCGTTCGAGATTTCTTATATCATAATAACAAGCCCAGGGTAAAGTTGGCATGGAAAACGACTTTTAGAAAAAGAAAACTCTTAAAAGACTTTTAGTTAACTGGGTTTTGTTCCGCGATCGTATGAGATTGGGTTAGTGGGTTTATTAAACTTGGAAAATAAAATATTGGGCGCCACCTACATTTTTTATAATGCAACTGACTGAACCAATTTGCAAAAAAGGAAAATTTGGAAACCTAAATTATCACCATCCTCGTTAAATACAAAGTTTGATTACCACAAATATGTTACTTACTTCTGTTCTTCTCCTTCAATGGACTGACGAACTCCTAGGACAGCTCTGAAACATAAACACTACCAACAAAGATACTTTTTATAACTTATAATCCTGTATAAACACAAAATCCTTATTTTCAGTTTCAATTAATCTTCATTGTATCATTATATGAATTTATAGCGAGTGGAATCTTCCAACTGTCTTAGCAGTTTGGAGAAATTTAACAATTCTTCAATAATACACTAAAGTTAAAAATAATTCTATATTCTCTTAAAACAGATTACGAGCCATCATTATATATATATATATATATATATATATATATATATATATTATATATACCGGGTGCTTCAAAAAAATGTATACACACTTTGAACTTCCATAGAAAATTTATTTACCGTTCTACAAAGTTAAATTTCAGGAAAATAGAAAGCTGAAAGTCCAATGTAAATGAAACATAAATAACAAATGTTTAATACTGTTCAAATTGGTGACCTGCAGCATCAATACAATTCTGAGTACGAGTCACCACAGATTCTGTACATCGTATCAAAACGTCCAATGAAATTTCTCTACACACTGCTTGAATCTCATTCCAAAGAATGTCTAGGTTACGTGGTTTACGTTTGTACACCTCATCTTTTACTGTGCCCCACAAGAAGAAATCCAGTGGTGTAAGGTCTGGAGAGCGTGCTGGAAACGCGATTGGCCCCCTGCGTCCTATCCACTGGCCCGACAATTTTTGATCCAGGTAAGCTCGTACGTCCCTGTGATAGTGCGGCGGAGCACCATCTTGTTGAAAATAAAAATCATCATTACCGTATAATGCACGAATGGCAGGAAATATGGAATCAGCAAGCATTGTTAGGTAATTAATACCAGTTACAGTGCCTTCAAATCGAAAAGGTCTAATGAGTCCCCTTGAAGACAAACCGCACCACACATTTACACCAGGCAAATTTACAGCTTTTTCAATTGTAATGTGAGGATTTTCTTCACACCAGTAAACACAATTGTGCTTATTGACAGTTCCATTAAGTTTGAATTGGGCTTCATCCGACCAAATGATGCTACCCATAAATCCCGGTTCACGTATCACCATCTCCTGAATCCATTCACAAAATTGCAACCTTCGATCTGGATCGTCGTCATTTAGCTGTTGCACCAGCCTTGGAATGTAAACACGATACTTGCCTCTCTTCAGAATGCGTAGCACGCTGCTAGCACTTACATCACTTTCACGTGCCCCTTGCCTTGAAGATTTGTTAGGAGAGCGTTGAAACAGTTCCAAGACTGTCGTTGATGACTCATCACTTGTAGCTGTTCGAGGCCGACCTGAATGACCTTTATGCACATCACACACTGTTCCATGAACTTCGAATTTGTCTCGTATGCGTGTAATTGTTAATCTTGAAGGTGGTTTTGTATCATACTCCCTTCTCCACTGTCTTTGAACTTCATTTACATTCTCAAACTTCCAGTACCACTTAATAACCTGCTTTCGTTCTTCAAAACTCAAACGTACGTCCGCCATGTTGATATTACAAATTCCAACTGATAATATAACATAGAGGGACAATTATGCTGGCACCTGGCGAAGAAATATAACATTAGCCTTGTAGTGCGGGAAAACTACAATAGTTTAAAGTGTGTATACATTTTTTTGAAGCACCCAGTATATATATATATATATATATATATTACTCATATTTAGACCAGGGTAGAAAATTAAATAATCACATCAAATAATTTTAATCACCGTGTATAAGGAATTTTATTAAATAATACGCGTTATTAAAACCGTGAAGCATAAATATTTATTAGTTTCAGTAAAAATAAGAGATCTAAATCATGGACAAGACGCTTTACATCAAAAGAAACAGTATTAACAAGCTCTGCGTGTAATGTAATTATTCCTAAACAAATGGAAATTACGTGCAAAATTTATATTAATTAACCCTATTTTAAGTAACCGGTAGTAAAACAAAGTGTACACATAATAATTAATATTTAACTTGTATTCGCTAAAATGAAAGGATAGAAGTCAATTTTAATTGGAGTTAATTAAACCATTATTAATAAT
Organism: Platerodrilus igneus; assembly: GCA_036346225.1. NCBI lineage: Eukaryota > Metazoa > Arthropoda > Insecta > Coleoptera > Lycidae > Platerodrilus > Platerodrilus igneus. The sequence continues at coordinate 874,404 of JARFIW010000273.1, forward strand.
AAGCATAAAAGTGTGAAAATCCAAGATTATAATACCAGAAAATAAAGCTCTGAGAATTAATATTATTTTGAACACCTGCGTAGTTTAAATATCACGTACGGCGAAAATTGTGTAGATAACAAATGGTTTCAAAGAATCTTGAAGAAACCGTGGCTTAATATTCACGAGAAGGTGCGATACGGGGTTATTAAACCCAGATAGTCCACATGGACTAAAATATAATCGATAATAAAGAATATCAATTTGCACCAATACGAACAGGTTAGAAAAGGAAAGAGAAAATGCGTCAAGCAAAGACACATATAGTAAAAGGCGTGATTTAAGCAACGTCACGAGGGTCACAATTGGTTGAAAATAGGATGCAAATATCAGAGGTAGAAACAACTATTTCTGTACAAAAATTAATTAGCTTTACTCGGACATGTTTGCGTGCCGTGTGAGAATTTCTGAGATTTAAACTGGGGTGAGTACTAAATTCGTAAAAACCGACGCGCGAGCGACGGACTGGGAACATGGCATGAGAAATTCTTTAGAATTACCCGTTTTGGGGAACAGACCGACAGACAGGCTTTTTGCTATATATACCGAGGTGAATATAAACAAGGCCTCTTAGACTTTTGACTACTCGATGCGTTAAAAGCTCTTACATCCGCGACTTGATTGAAGATGTTAAACAGTGCATTTTAGTTTGATAAAATAATTTAAAGTTTGCTCGTATATTTTAGTGATTCAAAATAGTTTGTTATTTACGTGCTAACATGAATGTACTTCAGTGCACTTAGATACAAGGTAATAAAATTTAGTATCACTGTACCAATTAGCAAAATTTACAACGACAAATGTATACACAAAAGTAGGCAGTTTTGGCGTATATTGGTGAAAGAAGTATGAATTTCTTTGTTATTTTTCGGGGGTGTTAATAATTAAATGGTTCAAAAACGTGTCTGGATCCACAAAACCAGGGTCAGATATACACAGATGAGTTCCGGAAAAGCCCAGAAACAACTGTAAATAAATGGTGATAGAGAAAATTTTAAAAGCGTTGAGAATTAGAAGCCGTAAATATAATCCTGTTGGAATGGTGTGATTAACTAAAGGGACGATGTACATTAAAGCTACGAGGACAGTAACCTTCAGGTAAATTATACTATTTTGTTTGACATTTTTGTGTGTGTTGAATTACTTTATAATTGATTTACTTTAAATGGATATTAGTGAAATTGTACTAACCATAAAATTTTAATGTTAAGATGAAATTTGCTTGTTTAAGTAGAAAGGGGTATTTAGTATTGATGTTCTGAATTATGATGAAACTTTGGGTATGTCTTTGAGCTCAATTAGACGAACCTGGTTAATTAACGTAAAGGGGTGGTAGATGCTCCCTTTATACTCAGACTCCGGTCTGCATATATTGTTATATTAATTAGTAGGCATCCTACAAGGACTTTAATTCTGGATGCACATTAAAATGATAAGAAAATTAATCTTGAAATTCTTTTTAAAACTGAATTTTATGCTGAAATTTAATTTGAAAATTTAATGTATTGTGAATATTGATGTAAATAGAGTTAACGTTGATGTTTGTGGTAGGAATGTGTTTGTTTTTTTAAGGAGTGAGGAGGTTTATAAAATTAGGTGAGCAGCCGAGGCGAAAAGAGGATCACAGCAGTTTATGACGCCCAATCTGTGGGACTAGAATTTTTTTGTTGAAAGGACCCAGTTCCCGCATTCAAAGGAATTTATCACAGCAATATATATATATATATATATATATATATATATATATATTGTTGTGTTATCTTCCTGTAGGAAAAAAAATAACCCTTGTTATTCTCGCGCCACGTTGGGCGCCATATTTATGCTATGATAATCGAGCCCCACGATTTGGGCTTGTCATATTTATGCTGTGTTAACCCCTGTTAGCCCCTACGCTTGGACACAATGTTTATGCTGTGATTTATTCTTTTATTAATCAAGCACTTGTAGAAATGTTAATTTATCATTTTCTTTGCCTCGACTAGCTGATTCAATTAAATAAAGCAATTCTACTATACACAGTATAATGACTGAATATTTACAACCTTTTTAAATATTTTCTCGCTTTTTAAATTATATACATTTGTCAGATTTTTAGAAAAGCAAGCCAGCAAAACAAGCTTTTTATTACATTTAGAGACCTTTTGAAACGTTTCAAGATGTCTAATACTTTTCATAAATTTATACAAGAAACCCCAATTTGTCGGCTCTTACACTTTGAATTATTATTGAGATAAAAACAGTTTTTAAAAATAAATCATATCAAAATATCTAACCTGAAGTGGTTCAGTAGGTGCTTTGCATTCCCAAGAATTGAAGTCGACATCCAACCAAATTAGTATCCAAATCGTTATTGGTGAGTTTATTCCAATAAAAGGTTTTCATTTCCGTAATAGAATATTTACCATTTTCAGAAATTATCACATTGCTTTAACAGGCAGCATTCTCCAGAGTCTCGTATCCAAAATTGTATTTAAGATCGTAATTGATCGTTATTAAAAGTTTTAACAGGAATCGTAGCAAGATCTTTATTAGATTAAGATTGTAATTGAGATTGTAATTGAGATTGTAATTAAGATGGTAATTAAGATGGTAATTAAGAGCCCTGTTTTATTTATTATTAGAAATGGTATAACTTCACTAAATCTGATCTACTTACGTCTTTAGAAGTACGGCTCTCTTGCACAATTATACACTCTTTAATTTTCACTTTAATTTAATTTACTGTTCACGTAAATATTTAGCACTTTCAAGTATAGTGACTGTCCAGTTTCAAAAGTATACTAACTCGATATTCAATTGTCATGATATTTATAGGAACGGCCCCTTTTGTTTGCGATTTGTTGACTTCACATGCTGGGCGAGACCAAGTGTCATATCTCTTGTTATTTTGGGAAACTTTACCAATTGTGTAGTTTAATGGCATGAAGCGATGCTAAAAATGTCACGTAATTCATTATAATACCTCACATTTGATTCAGAAATCCCAGTAATCTTTGTCCAACAAATCACGTACTATTGTTGTTGGCCTTATTCTAATCTGAATGGAATAAATTTGGTGTTGGTTATTTCCTAATTAAGTTGGATTTTTGAACAAATGTGATACTTTTAGATCACGTACGCTTATCAAATAATGCATAATTTCTGCGTGCGTTTAAGATGATATATTAACGCACTTTTTGAATATTTATCTAGCCAATTCATGCAGGTTTTTCATTGATTTAATTTCAATGCGTTTCGTTACATTTTTAAATTCTTATCTTTACTCTTGGATATGTGTTTTATTGCTTGTACTGCTATATACAGCGTGCTCTCAACTAATAGCTCTACTTGCTTTTAGTAATCTTCAGGTTTAAGTACAGCTATTTTTTTTGTCATTAAGTTTTCCATCTCCGAATTGGTTGGATGCATACTTCCATAGATTTCTATTCTGAGCTAGCCTGCATATTTCCCTGAAATTCCCACATCGTACATCTTTCATTATCTGTGTGCAATAGTCTAACCTAGGTCTACCTCTTCCTCTCTTTTTTTCCATCTCTGCTTCTAATAATATCCGCACTGTTCCTTCATGTTTTAGTATGTGGCCTATCATCGTATGTATGTGTTTACACTTCACGTTAAGGATCTACATTTCTTACACCTACTATTTGTAATTAGTATTTACAATTGCTATAAAATGAAGCAAAATTAATTTAGAAATCTATTTTAAAAATGCAAATTCTTACACTATAATATGGAAAATGTCTTAAAATTTTAAGTGAAGAGTATATACATGCGATATCCTACCATAAATAATTAGCTGCATTATCTACTCTATTTCATTCTATAAATTCACACAAATATATGTTTATATATATACATATATATATATATATATATATATATATATATTGCTGTGATATACTCCTTTGTATGCGGGAACTGGGTCCTTTCAACAAAAAAATTCTAGTCCCACAGATTGGGCGTCATAAACGGCTGTGATCCTCTTTTCGTCTCGGCTGCTCACCTAATGTTATAAACCTCCTCATTCATAAAAAAAAACAACACATTCCTACCAAAAACATCAACGTTAACTCTATTTACATCAATATTCCGAATACATTAAAATTTCAAAATTAAAACTCAGCATAAATTTCAGTTTTAAAAAGAATTTCAAGATTAATTTTATTATCATTTTAATGTGCATCCAAAATTAAAGTCCTTGTTGGATGCCTACTAATTAATATAACAATATAAGCAGACCGGAGTCTGAGTATAAAGGAGCATCTACCACCCTTTACGTTAATTAACCAGGTTCGTCTAATTGAGCTCAAAGACATACCCAAATTTTCATCATATTACCGAACATCAAAACTAAATACTCCTTTCTACTTCAACAAGCAAATTTCATCTTAAAATTAAAATTTTATAGTTAGTACAATTTCACTAATGTCCATTTAAAGTAAATCAATTATAAAGTTATTCATCATACACAAAAATGTCAAACAAAATAGTATAATTTACCTGAAGGTTACTGTCCTCGTAGCTTCAAAGTACATCGTCCCTTTAGTTAATCACACCATTCCAACAGGATTATATTTACGGCTTCTAATTCTCAACGCTTTTAAAATTTTCTCCATCACCAGTTGTTTCTGGGCTTTTCCGGAACTCATCTATGTATATCTGACCCTTGTTTCGTGGATCCAGACACGTATTTGAACCATTCAATTATTAACACCCCCGAAAAATAGCAAATAACTTCATACTTCTTTCCCCAATATACGCCAAAACTGCCTACTTTTGTGTATACATTTGCCGTTGTAAATTTTGCTAATTGGTACAGTGAAACTACATTTTATTACCTTGTATCTAAGTGCACTGAAGTACATTCATGTTAGCACGTAAATAACCAACTATTTTGAATCACTAAAATATACGAGCAAAATTTTAAATTATTTTATCAACTAAAATGCACTATTTAGCATCTTTAATCAAGTCGCGGATGTACGAGCTTTTAACGCATCGAATGGTCAAAAGTCTAAGAGTCTAAGAGGGCTTGTTTATATTCATCTCGGTATATATAGCAAAAAGCCGGCACGTCGCTTTTGTCCCCAAAACGGGTAATTCTAAAGAATTCCTCATTCTATGTTCCCAGTCTGTCGCTCGCGCGTCGATTTTTACGAATTTTCACTCGCCCCATTTAAATCTCAGAAATTTCAACACACGGCACGCAAGCATGTCCGAGAAAAATTAATTAATTTTGTACAGAAATTGTTGTTTCTACCTCTGATATTTGCATCCTATTTTCAACCAATTGTGACCCTCGTGACGTTGCTTAAATCCCGCCTTTTACTATATGTGTCTTTGCTTGACGCATTTTCTCTTCCTTTTCTAACCTGTTCGTATTGGTGCAAATTGATATTCTGTATTATCGATTATTTTAGTCCACATGGAGTGTGAAATACCCACCTTTAGCAATTCTTGTAACTATTATGCGACGTTTTCCCCAAGATTCTCTGAACCATTAATTATCTGCAAAATTTTCGCCGTATTTGACATTTAAACTACGCAGGTGTTCAACATAATATTAATTCTCAGAGCTTTATTTTCTAGTATTATAATCTTGGGTTTTACAAGTTTTATGCTTATTATTAATAATGGTTCAACTAACTCCAATTAAAATTAATACCCTTTAAATTTTAGTGAATCCTAACTAAATATTAGTTGTTATCTGTACGTTTTGTTCAATACCGGTTACTTAAAATAGGGTTAATTAATATAAATTTCGCACGTAATTTCCATTTGTTTAGGAATAATTACATTACACGCAGAGCTTTTTAATACTGCTTCTTTTGATATAAAGCGTCTTGTACATGATTTAAATCTCTTATGTTTGATGAAACTAATAAATTTTTATGCTTCAAGGTTTTAATAAAGCGTATTATTTAATGAAATTCCTTATACACGGTGATTAAAATTATTTGATGCGATCATTCAATTTTCTACCCTGGTCCAAATATGAGTAATATATATATATATATATATATATATATATATATATATATATATTGTAATGTATAAGGGAGCTACCAAGAGTTCTAAGGGTTGTTTAGTACAAGGTAGTATATGCCAAGCAAAATAATCCACATATTTGATCACATAAACTTAAAAATGTATGTTTGCCGTATTTTTCATATACTAAAATACCATTCAAAATGGTAGTTGAAATTAAGTGCCAAAAGGTAATATTGAAATGACTAAATGACGTAGAAAGATGTACAGTGCTCAAGGGTTTATACCGAGTTTGAATTTTAAAGGCCATTGAAAGTACATTTGCCGTCCAAAAACCGGATGCGTCTATGGACGTTTACTATCAACATGCATCCAGGTTCAAGTGTGAGTTATTTTGGTTTCATTTTAAATAGAATCAACTTTTGGACAATATTTGTAAACTCAAAATTATTAGTTATAAAAATGTCAAATGTGATTGGTGAACTGTAAATATTTAGGACAAATACTAGAATTTTATGTAAATAAGGAAAGTGTAAAAGGACATGAACTATGGTATGTGCGACACAAACGAAATGTTAGGATGTTATTGGACGATTTAGTTATGTACTTTAAAGTGTAGTATGCAAGAAAGTTAAAATGGTCGCCTTGTAAAGCAAACAAACGGAGATTATTTCGAAATTCATTTTGTAAAAAGACGTGTTTTTCATACTGTGCTAATTTTGTATTACGATTTTAAAAGAAGTTAATAAAAGTATTTGATTTTAAAGAGTTTTGATTTAGTAAAGAAGGGTAAAGAAGCAACTGCAACGAAAGCAATAAGTGTAAAGAGTAGTGATAGTGCGACGGCGAAACGACGGAAAAGTATTTAGATTTGGAACGATATTGGGAATGGTAGCAGGCAATTGAGTGGTTATACAAAGGGAAAGAAGTTGGATTTGGATAGCGATTATAGATTAGGTAGCAGGACATCGAGTGGTTATACAAGGGAAAGAAGTTGGATTTGGATAGCGATATTAGGTAGCAGGACATCGAGTGGAGAAATATAAAAAGGAAAGACGTTGGATTTGGATAGCGATTTATAGATTTGTAGCAGGACATCGAGAGGATATACACAGAACGGCGAGTAGAATTGGATTAGATACGAAGAAGCGGACGGATTGATTGAGGACACGAGGAGCGGAATTTTGGAGAGCAGCAATTGGTAGTGGAGAATTAAAGCAGAAATTAGCACAGGGGAAGTTACAGCACAGGGTATTCAAAATTCTAAATTAGGGAAATTATTTCAGGTATTGGGGAGCAGCTAAATTTAAGAACGACACCTGGAGGCGGTACCAATCATTCAACCAGATAGGACATCATTGTAAAGACGCATACGGCGATAAGGATTTTGAGCCAGCAGTTAGAGCGGCCACATACGAAGTATAGACCAGGTGAGTGCTGAGATACCTTAAAACGTCAAAAAACAGTCATAAATTTTGGTAGTAATTTAATTTGGCACAAAGCGACGTTGATCGTAGTAAAATTTTGGCATACACAAAAGTAGAGTAAAATTTAGTACTAAAACAAAAGAGTGTGCACTTTGGTTGGACTTTGCACATCTACTTATAACAGAACTCACTATAAGTAGTTTGAACACCCTGAGATTTAAGAGTTTAAATAGTCGAGGCATTGAAATAAATAGTTAATTAAAGAACCAACCAAACGTTGCAAGTACGGGGCGTGCATTAGGTGTGCACATTTCATAAAAAGGCGCGACAAAAGGGGTAAAATAAAATAAAATTTTATAGAATAAAGAGTGACTGAACAGACAGTGAGATTGTCAGCAAAGTAATATACGGGAGGAGGAGGTGTAATAATTAAAAAAGGTGGCGCCCAACGTGGAGCTGAAAAAAGGCTAGATCGAGTGAAATTAGACAGAAATAGCAATAGGATACGGGATCCTGAGATTAGGTGGGGCCCGTAATTTAGATATTTTCAGGCAAAGGAGTTCAAAAGAAATAGGCTGCAGAGATGACGGACCCAGAAATGAAACGGATTACGAGATCGGGACGGATATACGGAATTGAAGCAGAAATCACGACACTAAACGATGAAATTAGGACGCAAGACATAGAGTTAGACGCAGGGGGAGACATCCAGGAGATGGAGGTGAGGCAGACAGACCCGGAGGTGTTAGACATGGGCGCGGAACAGGCGACGGCACCGGAGGTAAGAGTAGCAGAAACTGCAGGGAACCAGGACATAATGCGGTTCCTAATGAATATGCAAGATAAAATGGTAACTTCACAGACGGAACAAAAAGAGGCAAATACGCGGTTAACTAATACAATAGCGACTTTACATACGACTTTAACGAACCAAATTACAGATTCACACACTGAGTTAACTAACAAAATTACCGATTCACACACCGAACTGAGGAACGAGTTTAGGACGGCACACGCGGAACTGACGGCCAAACTGAATTATACACAGGACTATCTACTCACGCAAATGCAGAACGTAAAGGACGACATAAGGACTGAGGTACACGAAAAGATAGACAGAATAGATGACAAATTAGAAAATACGCGGGTACAGATTCAGGGAGACTTGAACGCGACAAGGACGGACCTACGGACGGAAATTAAGACACGCGTAGAGACAGTAAAGGAGACGATGGTTAGTGGTTTTACGACATTAACTTCAGAAATACAAACATGCGACAAAAGACATTTGACTAACTACAGAAATTTAGGACAAACTTTAGAGACGATACAGACAGAAAATATGAACACTAAGACACAACTAGACGAAAAACTGGACGACAAAGTCACGGTATTAGAAAACCGGGTAGGACATGACGTATGACAGATACAAGAAAAATTGGACGACCTAGAACGAAGGCGCATTGGACTGGACTACGGACAGCACATTAAATTCAACCGGGACGCGTTACCTAAATTTGAAGGACGGAGGACGGAACAACCAATGGGGTTTTTGGACAGACTGGACGAAATCGTCGAAACGGAAAACGAAAGGACTAAATTACAGATAGTGGGGGCGACAATGACAGGGAACGCGGAAAAGTGGCACAACATCATACGACGACAGTACGACACATACGCGGAATTTCGACGATTATTTATGGAACAGTTCTGGAGCAACACGCACCAGACGGACATACGGACAAATTTAATTACGGGACACTACAGTAGGACACACGGGACTCGCGAAGAATACGCAATCGACAAATTCAACCAGGCACAGCACTTGACACCAAAATTGGGCGAGGACGACATAGTTTTACTACTTGCGGGCCACATGGAACCGGAAGTGACAAAGATGGTCGTGGTACATAATGTAAAAACACTGAGGGAATTTTTAGGCGTCATGAGAAACTTCGATTTAGCAACGGCACTGGAAGCAAAAACACGGACAAGTTATTGGGATCAAAACCGGGGGTATAGGGAAGACAACCGACGACATGCGTACCACGAACAGCGACCCAACCACAGACAGGACAATTTCAATCACGAACATCGAGCCAGCTACCGACAGGACTACTTTAACCACGGACACCGAAATCACTGGGGACACGACGGAAACAGACGACCATACTACAATAGGGAACACCGGGGGAACGACTTACAAGGACAAAACAGGTACCAGCACGACAACGCGGATGACGGCCGGATTACGGGGGGCGGAACACAGCACGGATACAGCCGGACGGACAGGGACGCCAACGTCCACCACATAACGACTAGCGCAAGGACTCAGGACACGGATAAAATTGAAGTGGTGCAGATACACGAGGCACCCACAGGACAAAAAAAACGCAAATTTTTGGAAGAACGAATGTTTAGGATTAAAGATCGACGTAGGTTATAGTTTAAAAGACTTATTGTTAAATAATTATACTTTGAATAAAAGGAACCTTTTGTTTATTAATATTAGTTTAAGGGATTGTTTATATGTTGCTTTAGTTGATAGTGGTTCACAGTTGTCGCTGGTAGACGAGAAGGTGGTGATAAAACATGCTGATTTTTTGAAAGGAAGAATGGAAGAGATTGATGGGGTTAATTTATGGTCGGCAATGAATAAAAAGCTAACGACGATTTATAGGGTCATCCGTGTACCAATATTTGTAGGGGATAAAAAGGCAGGAGAGGCAGAGTTTTTAATTACAATTTCATATTAGGAATGGATTTTATAGAGGATTTTGGATTGAATATAGATGGTAAGGATAGGTCCATTCGAATATTTGATAAAGATAAGTTATGAATGGTGTCTACGGTTAGTTCAGAATATAGGAATGGAAATAATATAGATAAGTCGGGATTAGGAATGTATAGGACAAGTGATTATAGACAGGTTAAAGTACGATTATGTAATATGTTTGCGAGATTAATTAATGATGAACAGATTGGAAAAGTGAGTATTGAGATAAAGGCGAAGCTAGGAGAATTATTTAATAAATATGTAGGGTTATTTAATGAAGAGCCAAGATTTGCAAGGCGATATGTACATAGGTTAGAAGTCACGGAAGACAACGGTTTTAATACAAAGGTGTATCCAATTCCGTTTGCTATTAGAAATAGGGTTAAAGCCGAGATTAACAAGATGTTACGAGAAGGAATCATAGAACCAGCGAAAACTCCATATGTGAACCCGGTAGTTATCGTACCTAAATCCAACAAAAGGGATATTAGGATTTGTTTGGATGCGAGGAAGTTGAATTCGATTACGAAACCGCAGTATGAACAACCACAAGGGTTGGATAATTTGTTGTATAAAGTGTACGAGATGAAGATTTTCAGTAAATTAGATTTAAAAAATTCATTTTGGTTAATTCCGTTGCATGAAGACAGTAAGAAGTTTACGGGTTTTAGCATTGAAGGGGAGATTTACATGTTTTCTGTAGTTCCGTTTGGGTTAAGTAGTTCTTCAGCAGCACTTGTAAGGGCCATGCAGAAGCTGTTTAACGAGTATGAATGTTTCTGTTCGCACTATGTAGATGATTTGTTGATTTTTTCAAGGAACGAGCAAGAACACCTGGAGCATTTAGAAAAGGTGATCCAGAGGCTGGACGAAGGGGGTTTGAAGTTGAACGTGGAGAAATGCGAGTTGTTTAAGAACAAAGTTACGTATTTAGGGTTTGAAATCAGTGAACATGGGATGAAAATTTGTAACAAAAGTTTGGACGAGTTGAAAAATATTGCTCAACCAAAGAATGTGAGAGGATTGCGAGGATTTTTAGGAGTTCTAAATTATTATAAACGGTTTATACCGCGATATTCTGAGTTGTGTGTGCCGTTGGTGAGTTTATTGAAGAAAAATGAAAGATGGAAATGGACTGCTGATCGAGAGAAAGCGTTCCAGGATTTAAAAAGTGCGTTTTATAAAGAGTTGTCATTAAAATATCCCAATTTCAAAGACGAATTTATTTTGAGGACGGATGCGTCGAAATATGCGATAGGGGCTGAGTTGGTGCAGATACAGGATGGAGCTGAGGTACCAATTGTATTCATTTCGAGGGTATTAAAAGACTGCGAAACCAGATATGCAACGGCAGAGAAGGAAATGTTGGCGATAGTATATGCAGTGAAAAGTTGCGTTTTATCTGCTAGGTAACAAATTTTAATAGAATCCGACAACACGGTGGTAACATTTATGAAGAAAAGGAGTTTCTAAACAGCAGGTTGTACAGATGGGCGTTAGTATTACAGGAATACGATTTCGAAATCAAGCACAAACCAGGAAAGGAGAATGTGACGGTGGATTTTCTAAGCAGACCGCAGGTGGAAGCGAATAAAGACATGAAGGATTGTTTAGTAGCTGTGCAGGAGTTCAAGGATGTTGGTCGGTGGACAAACGCCAAGCTTATGGAGACGCAGAGGCATAGTGAGGTGAGCTCGATCCGCGAGAGATTAACAAGCGAGAATGTGGAGGAGTACCGTGGATTTACCATCGTAGGGCAGTTTGTGGTAAAAAGGATAGGTGATGCAGAGCTGGTAGTAGTATCCAGAGACGCGGCTGTGGAAATTATAGATGAAATTCATTTAAATTTTGGACATTTAGGCATAAGAAAAACATTTTTGGTATTCAGGGGGGCGTTTTATGCACGGAACGATATCACGGTGGTTAAAGAAAGGATTAATCGTTGTAAAATTTATATCTTAGGGAAAGACAAGAACGTGGTGTTGCAGAATGTACCGATGAGTGTGAGCGTGAGCGGACCATTAGAATTGGTAGCTATTGATTACTTAAGCAACCTGATTACGAGTGAACAGGGATATCGGCACATATTAGTAATGGTGGACGTTTTTTCAAAATTTGTTAAATTATTTCCGGCAAGGCGAAGTAACACGGTGCATGCTTTACAGTCGATTAAAGAATTTGGAAGCCAGGTAGGGAGAATGGAAAGGATTTTGGTAGACAACGCAACTTATTTTAACAACCAAAGATTTAGGAACGGGTTAAATCGAGCGAATATTAAGGTGTCATTTAGCAGTATACGGCATCCGAAAGCAAATCCATGCGCACGATATATACGAGAGGTAATAAAATATCTACGGTTAGCGACGCAAGAGCACCATAATAGATGGATTAGATATCTGCCGCAGATTGAAAATTTCATGAATTGTGTACCGAGTTCAGTTACGAAAACGTGTCCGGTAACATTGATTCGAAGGATTATACCAGCTAGGCCATGGAGGAAGAAGTCGAGGTACAAGACATCACAGAGTTGTTGGGTAGTGTTAGACGTAGGATCGAAAGGATGCAGCGTAGGGATATCGAGCGAAGGTGTAGCAGGATCAAAAAGGACGACTTTTGAAATAGGGATTTGGTGGTTGTAAAAGGTTAAGAGTTTCGAACCGCGACAGGAACATTTGCGCGAAGTTGTTATTTCCTTATGAAGGGCCGTACAAGATCACGCGTATTTTTGCGGAAGGAAATACATTTGAATTAGTTACGATGACAGGGGAATATCGTGGGCGTTTTCACTTGGAAAATCTATACCCATATAAAGTTGTACAGGAAGAGGGTTTAGTAGAATAGTTGTTATATAGTTCATTCGACGGAATGTTTAGTTTTGTTTTAGTTTATAGTGTAGGTTAGTATGTAGCATAGTTAGACAGACATGTTGAGAAAGAAAAATAGGGGTTGAATAATTACAATATGTAGAAATACGAGAGGGGGTTTGTGTAGAAATACGAGAGGGGGTTTGATTTTAAATAAAACTGGAAATTATGCACACCAGGAAAGAGTAAAACCGACGAAATTTCAAATTTCATTCAAAATCAGTGGGGCCAAATGTAATGTATAAGGGAGCTACCAAGAGTTCTAAGGGTTGTTTAGTACAAGGTAGTATATGCCAAGCAAAATAATCCACATATTTGATCACATAAACTTAAAAATGTATGTTTGCCGTATTTTTCATATACTAAAATACCATTCAAAATGGGTTTATACCGAGTTTGAATTTTAAAGGCCATTGAAAGTACATTTGCCGTCCAAAAACCGGATGCGTCTATGGACGTTTACTATCAACCACGCATCCAGGTTCAAGTGTGATTTATTTTGGTTTCATTTTAAATAGAATCAACTTTTGGACAATATTTGTAAACTCAAAATTATTAGTTATAACAACGTCAAATGTGATTGGTGAACTGTAAATATTTAGAACAAATACTAGAATTTTTTGTAAATAAGGAAAGTGTAAAAGGACATGAACTATGGTATGTGCGACACAAACGAAATGTTAGGATGTTATTGGACGATTTAGTTATGTACTTTAAAGTGTAGTAGGCAAGAAAGTTAAAATGGTCGCCTTGGAAAGCAAACAAACGGAGATTATTTCGAAATTCTTTTGTAAAAAGACGTTTTTTTCATACTGTGCTAATTTGTATAACAATTTTTAAAAGAAGTTAATAAAAGTATTTGTTTTTAAAGAGTTTTGATTTAGTAAAGAAGCGTAAAGAAGCAACTGCAATTAAAGTAGTAAGTGTAAAGAGTAGTGATAGTGCGACGACGAAACGACGGAAAAGTATTTAGATTTGGAACGATATTGGGAAAGGTAGCAGGCAATTGAGTGGTTATATAAAGGAAAGAAGTTAGATTTGGATAGCGATATTAGGTAGCAGGACATCGAGTGGTTATACAAGGAAAGAAGTTGGATTTGAATAGCGATATTAGGTAGCAGGACATCGAGTGGAGAAATATAAAAAGGAAAGACGTTGGATTTGGATAGCGATTTATAGATTTGTAGCAGGACATCGAGAGGATATACACAGGACGGCGAGTAGAATTGGATTAGATACGAAGAAGCGGACGGATTGATTGAGGAGACGAGGAGCGGAATTTTGGAGAACAGCAATTGGTAGTGGAGAATTAAAGCAGAAATTAGCACAGGGGAAGTTACAGCACAGGGTATTCAAAATTCTAAATTAGGGAAATTATTTCAGGTATTGGGGAGCAGCTAAATTTAAGAACGACACCTGGAGGCGGTACCAATCATTCAACCAGATAGGACATCATTGTAAAGACGCATACGGCGATAAGGATTTTGAGCCAGCAGTTAGAGCGGCCACATACGAAGTATAGACCAGGTGAGTGCTGAGATATCTTAAAACGTCAAAAAACAGTCATAAATTTTGGTAGTAATTTAATTTGGCACAAAGCGACGTTGATCGTAGTAAAATTTTGGCATACACAAAAGTAGAGTAAAAATTTAGTACTAAAACAAAAGAGTGTGCACTGTGGTTGGACTTTGCACATCTACTTATAACAGAACTCACTATAAGTAGTTTGAACACCCTGAGATTTAAGAGTTTAAATAGTCGAGGCATTGAAATAAATAGTTAATTAAAGAACCAACCAAACGTTGCAAGTACGGGGCGTGCATTAGGTGTGCACATTTCATAAAAAGGCGCGACAAAAAAGGGTAAAATAAAATAAAAATTTTATAGAATAAAGAGTGACTGAACAGACAGTGAGATTGTCAGCAAAGTAATATACGGGAGGAGGGGAGGTGTAATAATTAAAAAAGGTGGCGCCCAACGTGGAGCTGAAAAAAGGCTAGATCGAGTGAAATTAGACAGAAATAGCAATAGGATACGGGATCCTGAGATTAGGTGGGGCCCGTAATTTAGATATTTTCAGGCAAAGGAGTTCAAAAGAAATAGGCTGCAGAGATGACGGACCCAGAAATGAAACGGATTACGAGATCGGGACGGATATACGGAATTGAAGCAGAAATCACGACACTAAACGATGAAATTAGGACGCAAGACATAGAGTTAGACGCAGGGGGAGACATCCAGGAGATGGAGGTGAGGCAGACAGACCCGGAGGTGTTAGACATGGGCGCGGAACAGGCGACGGCACCGGAGGTAAGAGTAGCAGAAACTGCAGGGAACCAGGACATAATGCGGTTCCTAATGAATATGCAAGATAAAATGGTAACTTCACAGACGGAACAAAAGAGGCAAATACGCGGTTAACTAATACAATAGCGACTTTACATACGACTTTAACGAACCAAATTACAGATTCACACACTGAGTTAACTAACAAAATTACCGATTCACACACCGAACTGAGGAACGAGTTTAGGACGGCACACGCGGAACTGACGGCCAAACTGAATTATACACAGGACGATCTACTCACGCAAATGCAGAACGTAAAGGACGACATAAGGACTGAAGTACACGAAAAGATAGACAGAATAGATGACAAATTAGAAAATACGCGGGTACAGATTCAGGGAGACTTGAACGCGACAAGGACGGACCTACGGACGGAAATTAAGACACGCGTAGAGACAGTAAAGGAGACGATGGTTAGTGGTTTTACGACATTAACTTCAGAAATACAAACATGCGACAAAAGACATTTGACTAACTACAGAAATTTAGGACAAACTTTAGAGACGATACAGACAGAAAATATGAACACTAAGACACAACTAGACGAAAACTGGACGACAAAGTCACGGTATTAGAAAACCGGGTAGGACATGACGTAAGACAGATACAAGAAAATTGGACGACCTAGAACGAAGGCGCATTGGACTGGACTACGGACAGCACATTAAATTCAACCGGGACGCGTTACCTAAATTTGAAGGACGGAGGACGGAACAACCAATGGGGTTTTTGGACAGACTGGACGAAATCGTCGAAACGGAAAACGAAAGGACTAAATTACAGATAGTGGGGGCGACAATGACAGGGAACGCGGAAAAGTGGCACAACATCATACGACGACAGTACGACACATACGCGGAATTTCGACGATTATTTATGGAACAGTTCTGGAGCAACACGCACCAGACGGACATACGGACAAATTTAATTACGGGACACTACAGTAGGACACACGGGACTCGCGAAGAATACGCAATCGACAAATTCAACCAGGCACAGCACTTGACACCAAAATTGGGCGAGGACGACATAGTTTTACTACTTGCGGGCCACATGGAACCGGAAGTGACAAAGATGGTCGTGGTACATAATGTAAAAACACTGAGGGAATTTTTAGGCGTCATGAGAAACTTCGATTTAGCAACGGCACTGGAAGCAAAAACA
Organism: Platerodrilus igneus; assembly: GCA_036346225.1. Taxonomy (NCBI): domain Eukaryota; kingdom Metazoa; phylum Arthropoda; class Insecta; order Coleoptera; family Lycidae; genus Platerodrilus; species Platerodrilus igneus. Next base: position 891,011 of record JARFIW010000273.1, read on the forward strand.
CGGACAAGTTATTGGGATCAAAACCGGGGGTATAGGAAGACAACCGACGACATGCGTACCACGAACAGCGACCCAACCACAGACAGGACAATTTCAATCACGAACATCGAGCCAGCTACCGACAGGACTACTTTAACCACGGACACCGAAATCACTGGGGACACGACGGAAACAGACGACCATACTACAATAGGGAACACCGGGGGAACGACTTACAAGGACAAAACAGGTACCAGCACGACAACGCGGATGACGGCCGGATTACGGGGGGCGAAACACAGCACGGATACAGCCGGACGGACAGGGACGCCAACGTCCACCACATAACGACTAGCGCAAGGACTCAGGACACGGATAAAATTGAAGTGGTGCAGATACACGAGGCACCCACAGGACAAAAAAAACGCAAATTTTTGGAAGAACGAATGTTTAGGATTAAAGATCGACGTAGGTTATAGTTTAAAAGACTTATTGTTAAATAATTATACTTTGAATAAAAGGAACCTTTTGTTTATTAATATTAGTTTAAGGGATTGTTTATATGTTGCTTTAGTTGATAGTGGTTCACAGTTGTCGCTGGTAGACGAGAAGGTGGTGATAAAACATGCTGATTTTTTGAAAGGAAGAATGGAAGAGATTGATGGGGTTAATTTATGGTCGGCAATGAATAAAAAGCTAACGACGATTTATAGGGTCATCCGTGTACCAATATTTGTAGGGGATAAAAAGGCAGGAGAGGCAGAGTTTTTAATTACAATTTCATATTAGGAATGGATTTTATAGAGGATTTTGGATTGAATATAGATGGTAAGGATAGGTCCATTCAAATATTTGATAAAGATAAGTTATGGATGGTGTCTACGGTTAGTTCAGAATATAGGAATGGAAATAATATAGATAAGTCGGGATTAGGAATGGATAGGGCAAGTGATTATAGATAGGTTAAAGTACGATTATGTAATATGTTTGCGAGATTAATTAATGATGAACAGATTGGAAAAGTGAGTATTGAGATAAAGGCGAAGCTAGGAGAATTATTTAATAAATATATAGGGTTATTTAATGAAGAGCCAAGATTTGCAAGGCGATATGTACATAGGTTAGAAGTCACGGAAGACAACGGTTTTAATACAAAGGTGTATCCAATTCCGTTTGCTATTAGAAATAGGGTTAAAGCCGAGATTAACAAGATGTTACGAGAAGGAATCATAGAACCAGCGAAAACTCCATATGTGAACCCGGTAGTTATCGTACCTAAATCCAACAAAAGGGATATTAGGATTTGTTTGGATGCGAGGAAGTTGAATTCGATTACGAAACCGCAGTATGAACAACCACAAGGGTTGGATAATTTGTTGTATAAAGTGTACGAGATGAAGATTTTCAGTAAATTAGATTTAAAAAATTCATTTTGGTTAATTCCGTTGCATGAAGACAGTAAGAAGTTTACGGGTTTTAGCATTGAAGGGGAGATTTACATGTTTTCTGTAGTTCCGTTTGGGTTAAGTAGTTCTTCAGCAGCACTTGTAAGGGCCATGCAGAAGCTGTTTAACGAGTATGAATGTTTCTGTTCGCACTATGTAGATGATTTGTTGATTTTTTCAAGGAACGAGCAAGAACACCTGGAGCATTTAGAAAAGGTGATCCAGAGGCTGGACGAAGGGGGTTTGAAGTTGAACGTGGAGAAATGCGAGTTGTTTAAGAACAAAGTTACGTATTTAGGGTTTGAAATCAGTGAACATGGGATGAAAATTTGTAACAAAAGTTTGGACGAGTTGAAAAATATTGCTCAACCAAAGAATGTGAGAGGATTGCGAGGATTTTAGGAGTTCTAAATTATTATAAACGGTTTATACTGCGATATTCTGAGTTGTGTGTGCCGTTGGTGAGTTTATTGAAGAAAAATGAAAGATGGAAATGGACTGCTGATCGAGAGAAAGCGTTCCAGGATTTAAAAAGTGCGTTTTATAAAGAGTTGTCATTAAAATATCCCAATTTCAAAGACGAATTTATTTTGAGGACGGATGCGTCGAAATATGCGATAGGGGCTGAGTTGGTGCAGATACAGGATGGAGCTGAGGTACCAATTGTATTCATTTCGAGGGTATTAAAAGACTGCGAAACCAGATATGCAACGGCAGAGAAGGAAATGTTGGCGATAGTATATGCAGTGAAAAAGTTGCGTTTTTATCTGCTAGGTAACAAATTTTTAATAGAATCCGACAACACGGTGGTAACATTTATGAAGAAAAAGGAGTTTCTAAACAGCAGGTTGTACAGATGGGCGTTAGTATTACAGGAATACGATTTCGAAATCAAGCACAAACCAGGAAAGGAGAATGTGACGGTGGATTTTCTAAGCAGACCGCAGGTGGAAGCGAATAAAGACATGAAGGATTGTTTAGTAGCTGTGCAGGAGTTCAAGGATGTTGGTCGGTGGACAAACGCCAAGCTTATGGAGACGCAGAGGCATAGTGAGGTGAGCTCGATCCGCGAGAGATTAACAAGCGAGAATGTGGAGGAGTACCGTGGATTTACCATCGTAGGGCAGTTTGTGGTAAAAGGATAGGTGATGCAGAGCTGGTAGTGGTATCCAGAGACGCGGCTGTGGAAATTATAGATGAAATTCATTTAAATTTTGGACATTTAGGCATAAGAAAAACATTTTTGGTATTCAGGGGGGCGTTTTATGCACGGAACGATATCACGGTGGTTAAAGAAAGGATTAATCGTTGTAAAATTTATATCTTAGGGAAAGACAAGAACGTGGTGTTGCAGAATGTACCGATGAGTGTGAGCGTGAGCGGACCATTAGAATTGGTAGCTATTGATTACTTAAGCAACCTGATTACGAGTGAACAGGGATATCGGCACATATTAGTAATGGTGGACGTTTTTTCAAAATTTGTTAAATTATTTCCGGCAAGGCGAAGTAACACGGTGCATGCTTTACAGTCGATTAAAGAATTTGGAAGCCAGGTAGGGAGAATGGAAAGGATTTTGGTAGACAACGCAACTTATTTTAACAACCAAAGATTTAGGAACGGGTTAAATCGAGCGAATATTAAGGTGTCATTTAGCAGTATACGGCATCCGAAAGCAAATCCATGCGCACGATATATACGAGAGGTAATAAAATATCTACGGTTAGCGACGCAAGAGCACCATAATAGATGGATTAGATATCTGCCGCAGATTGAAAATTTCATGAATTGTGTACCGAGTTCAGTTACGAAAACGTGTCCGGTAACATTGATTCGAAGGATTATACCAGCTAGGCCATGGAGGGAAGAAGTCGAGGTACAAGACATCACAGAGTTGTTGGGTAGTGTTAGACGTAGGATCGAAAGGATGCAGCGTAGGGATATCGAGCGAAGGTGTAGCAGGATCAAAAAAAGGACGACTTTTGAAATAGGGGATTTGGTGGTTGTAAAAAGGTTAAGAGTTTCGAACCGCGACAGGAACATTTGCGCGAAGTTGTTATTTCCTTATGAAGGGCCGTACAAGATCACGCGTATTTTTGCGGAAGGAAATACATTTGAATTAGTTACGATGACAGGGGAATATCGTGGGCGTTTTCACTTGGAAAATCTATACCCATATAAAGTTGTACAGGAAGAGGGTTTAGTAGAATAGTTGTTATATAGTTCATTCGACGGAATGTTTAGTTTTGTTTTAGTTTATAGTGTAGGTTAGTATGTAGCATAGTTAGACAGACATGTTGAGAAAGAAAAATAGGGGTTGAATAATTACAATATGTAGAAATACGAGAGGGGGGTTTGTGTAGAAATACGAGAGGGGGTTTGATTTTAAATAAAACTGGAAATTATGCACACCAGGTAAGAGTAAAACCGACGAAATTTCAAATTTCATTCAAAATCAGTGGGGCCAAATGTAATGTATAAGGGAGCTACCAAGAGTTCTAAGGGTTGTTTAGTACAAGGTAGTATATGCCAAGCAAAATAATCCACATATTTGATCACATAAACTTAAAAATGTATGTTTGCCGTATTTTTCATATACTAAAATACCATTCAAAATGGGTTTATACCGAGTTTGAATTTTAAAGGCCATTGAAAGTACATTTGCCGTCCAAAAAACCGGATGCGTCTATGGACGTTTACTATCAACCACGCATGCAGGTTCAAGTGTGATTTATTTTGGTTTCATTTTAAATAGAATCAACTTTTGGACAATATTTGTAAACTCAAAATTATTAGTTATAACAACGTCAAATGTGATTGGTGAACTGTAAATATTTAGAACAAATACTAGAATTTTTTGTAAATAAGGAAAGTGTAAAAGGACATGAACTATGGTATGTGCGACACAAACGAAATGTTAGGATGTTATTGGACGATTTAGTTATGTACTTTAAAGTGTAGTAGGCAAGAAAGTTAAAATGGTCGCCTTGGAAAGCAAACAAACGGAGATTATTTCGAAATTCTTTTGTAAAAAGACGTTTTTTTCATACTGTGCTAATTTGTATAACAATTTTTAAAAGAAGTTAATAAAAGTATTTGTTTTTAAAGAGTTTTGATTTAGTAAAGAAGCGTAAAGAAGCAACTGCAATTAAAGTAGTAAGTGTAAAGAGTAGTGATAGTGCGACGACGAAACGACGGAAAAGTATTTAGATTTGGAACGATATTGGGAAAGGTAGCAGGCAATTGAGTGGTTATATAAAGGAAAGAAGTTAGATTTGGATAGCGATATTAGGTAGCAGGACATCGAGTGGTTATACAAGGGAAAGAAGTTGGATTTGAATAGCGATATTAGGTAGCAGGACATCGAGTGGAGAAATATAAAAAGGAAAGACGTTGGATTTGGATAGCGATTTATAGATTTGTAGCAGGACATCGAGAGGATATACACAGGACGGCGAGTAGAATTGGATTAGATACGAAGAAGCGGACGGATTGATTGAGGAGACGAGGAGCGGAATTTTGGAGAACAGCAATTGGTAGTGGAGAATTAAAGCAGAAATTAGCACAGGGGAAGTTACAGCACAGGGTATTCAAAATTCTAAATTAGGGAAATTATTTCAGGTATTGGGGAGCAGCTAAATTTAAGAACGACACCTGGAGGCGGTACCAATCATTCAACCAGATAGGACATCATTGTAAAGACGCATACGGCGATAAGGATTTTGAGCCAGCAGTTAGAGCGGCCACATACGAAGTATAGACCAGGTGAGTGCTGAGATATCTTAAAACGTCAAAAAACAGTCATAAATTTTGGTAGTAATTTAATTTGGCACAAAGCGACGTTGATCGTAGTAAAATTTTGGCATACACAAAAGTAGAGTAAAAATTTAGTACTAAAACAAAAGAGTGTGCACTTTGGTTGGACTTTGCACATCTACTTATAACAGAACTCACTATAAGTAGTTTGAACACCCTGAGATTTAAGAGTTTAAATAGTTGAGGCATTGAAATAAATAGTTAATTAAAGAACCAACCAAACGTTGCAAGTACGGGGCGTGCATTAGGTGTGCACATTTCATAAAAAGGCGCGACAAAAAGGGGTAAAATAAAATAAAAATTTTATAGAATAAAGAGTGACTGAACAGACAGTGAGATTGTCAGCAAAGTAATATACGGAAGGAGGGGAGGTGTAATAATTAAAAATATATATATATATATATATTGTAGTGGTTTTAAAGGATTAAATTTAGGTATAAACAAGGCAATTTCAAACACCCTGTATAGAGGAAACAAGAATTACCAAAATTTACGTGCGAAATTTATTTCATTTAGTTAATTTAAAGTAACAAGTATTACCATAATTTTACAAGTAGGGATTAAAATTTAATAGTTTCGTAAAGAAAATAAATTGTATAAGCCAATGGAAATTATTAATTAATTTAATTGAGTTTAATTGAAAGGGTTATAACGTCTAAATACGCATAAGAGCATGAAAAATCGATAATACCAAGGCAAAAAACTTTACTAACAAACAAACACGTCGAATATATGAAATACCTTGAAACGCTAACTCCTAGAAATGTTATTTTAAAACGTTCGTTAATTAGGCACAGGTGTATGTTTTGAAAGGTTAACTTCTCCTTATTTGTGTAGATAAAAGGCAAGATTTGAGGTATATTGTGCAAACGGTCGGGCGTTTCGCATAAATGCTAACCAAAAGTTCCCTTAAAGCGCAGAAGGGATGGACAATCAATGAGGGAGACAGGCATAATAACAGTTCTCTTCGAAACGCACGGTTTCAGTCTACGTGGATTAGATAGCACGCAGACAGTAATATCGATTTTCTACCACTCAAGCGAGGGTAGAAGGAAACATCTAATATGCATAAGAGAGGAATAGAATTAATACAGGCGGGGTTTTTAAGACGTCACTGAATATATTATTGGTCGATATAGTTAGATGTACAACAGATGAACACGGGAAAATTGAATGCGGGCTTTTCGGAAAATATCGTATCAACGAGCTAAATTTCGAAGATTTTGAAAACGGTTATACCAAAATTTGAAGAACGAATTAGTTGAGTTAAGGTTTTCGCGTGAAGAGTGGCCGAGGGGTGGCATTTTGAATTGTATAAATACTCTAAGAAAATTAATAGAGCTCTCTTAGTATTTTCATCGCTTGAGACTACGTACAGAAATCTACCACGAGCTTGTAAGTATTTAAAATTTTTAAATTAAATAGTACAGTGTTGGCCTCATTGTTTGAAACGCGGTTAGTGTCGAATTTAATTCTAATTGAGGTGCAACTGATATTTTAACAAGCTCGTAAAGTAAATTAACGTAAAGTAAATTTTGCAATTATAAAAAAGGTGTAATATACTTGAATTTGGATTTGGATGGATCTTGAATTAATAGCATGCAGCACAACTTAGATGGTGTTTATCTATAAATAGCTGGTGGCGGCAAGCAAAGCAAAACCACAAGACCGAGGGTGCAGGAACTTAACTTTATTTTCAACGGAGTAGGGATCTTCAAGAAATTCCAGGTAACGCATTAGAATTTGCTGTTTTTTATAAACTATGAAAATTATTGTAATGTGTGAGATTGAACTTTGATGGTATTTTGCATTATTTTGCGTATTGAAAATAATACGTATAACTAACTTTTATTGTGGTATTTAAATATAAATCTAAAGGTGTATATAAAGCTTATTAACGTTCCTCATGAACTTAAATTTTTATTGTTAAGAGTACATGGGTTTTTTTGTGTTTGTAGTAAGAGTATGCAAAGTAAAAAGCATACATTAATAAAATAAACTGGGTTATCATGAGCTCACCATACTCCAGAGTTTACTAATTAGAAATAATTATAAAAAAAAAGGTATTATTCAGGGCCCATTTACTCCTGTTACATTCAATGTGTTTGATATTTCAATTTAAAATTCTGGAATTTACAAAGATAGAATTTATTGAGGTGTAACTTGTGCACCGAAATGTAAATAATCTTGAATTATTATTTGTAAATAGTGGTAAATAAATATTGTATGATTGTTGTATTATTTTGTGATTTTATTGAGAGTGTGCGTGAACGTAAAGAGTATGATAGTAAATCTAGGTATCCAAGAAGAGGCCCAACTGAGCTAGCCAGAGAGCTGTTAAAGAAATCAATTAGAGTGATCGAGCAGGAATCTGGGTAAGAATTATTTTTTTGAAAATTCTCCTTTTTGTGAAATTTATGACGATTTTTGGTAAATTAATAAATTCTCGAATGTTTTTTGAGAAAGTACCGAGCTTATAGGGGTTACACGGCAATATATATATATATATATATATATATATATATATATATATATATATATATATATATATATATTTCTTACGTAATTTTACTCCCTTTATTTTGGGCTTTACCTTCTTTATTTATTACACTTTAAACTTTAAACAAAATTTGTTACACGACTTTTGTCGTCGTCCCTAATTTACTATTCAATGTATGACTTCAAATCGAGGTGCTTTAGCAAACGTTTGGTTGGTTCTTTATTTACTAATTACTATATTTTATGCCTCGACTATTTGAAACTTTAATCTCAGGGTTTTCTCACCTACTCACCGTGAGTTCAATCGTGAGTAGATGTGCACTACCCAACCAAACTGCACCCTCGTTTGTTTTACCACTTTTTTAATGTACTGAATTTACTATGTATGCCAAATTTTAACAGATCAAAGTTACCTGATGCCAAATTAATTTATGTAACTATTTATGACTTTAATTTCTGACGTTCTAAGATATTCACGGTACTTACCAGAATTATACCGCGCTGAAGGCCTTCTTTTAACTGCTTGCTCAAGTTCGAAATCACCGTACGCACTTTCACAAAAGATTCTCCAATGTAGTCCGCTTGCGTACTGCCTCCAGGTGTTCTTAAACCAATTTCGTCGACCCAAACCTGAAATAATTTTACCCCAATTTAGAATTTAGCAAAAAAACCGTTGTCTACTTCCCCTGCGTTAATTCTTCCTCGCCGTATATTGATCTCCTGTTCCTCTGCTTCGTACCCCAATTAATCCTCTCTTCGCTCAATCCATATCAATCCCGCTGTCCTATTCCAAATCACTCCTAGTCCTGCTATTCCAATTATCCATACGATGTCCTTACTGCCGTTTAATCTGCTCAAATCACTCCAAAAATTATCTATATCGTCGTTGCCTTCTGTATCCACTCAAATCTCCCACTGCCGTTATACTAAATCTATCCCAAAACCAACACCAATCTTCTCAAAAACAAATAATCGTCGCTTTCCCCGTTGCACTAATAACCACTTCCAAATCTTCTCTTATACACGCTGCTTTTTCCGTTGCACTATTAACCACTTTTAAAACCTTTTTAATACTCGTTGCCTTTATACTCTCGATGCTTCTTATTTCTTTCACACTTTGACTAAATAATACTCGTTGATACACATATAAACTTTTATTTTAATAAATATTATACAATTTAACGCAGGTTTCATAAAATACGTCTTTATCTGAACAATTTTGAAAAGTAAGTCCCTTATTTATTTTGCTTAGCTATAAAATCAACAACCTTAGCTTACTAGAATTACAAATTTTTAAACATACAACATCCAATAACAATTCATCTTTCTTTCCGTGTCCAAAATACACTCCCTACAGTCTTTATAATATTAGTAAATTTCTACTATTGGTCCAAAACACTTCACCAAACTCCAATAACCTTTTACATTTCGATTCACTTTAAATTTTGATTTACAATTCGTCCAAAAGTTTGATTCTATTAAAAGGAAAAGCCAAATAATTTACACACGACCTGGACGCTTTGTTATATTGCAGATATCCATAAATGCGTTCGGCTTTCCGACGGCAAATGTACTCTCAACTGGCTCATAAAATATCAACTCAGTATAAAACCTCAAGTACCGTGCATTATATCAACGTCATAAAGTCATGTTATCTACCTTTTGGCATATATGTTTCAAACTGAAATGGTACATACTTTAACGTATGTAAAGTATAGCAAAATTTATAGTTTTTAAATTATTAGATCTGAAATATTGATCCTATCGTTTGGCATACACCCCTATTAATACAAATATACCTTTAGAAGCCTTATGCCCCCCCCCTTACATAATATTGGCCCCACTGGTTTTTAATGAAATTGGAAATTTCGTATGTTTTTCTCTTCCCCTGGTGTGCAAAAATTTCTGATTTTCATTTAAAACCACCTTTCGTTGTTTCATTTTAATTTGGCAACCCGCATTCGCCTTTCTCTCACATCTATCACACTACGCTATACTCTAACCTATACTATACTACTATAACAAAACAAAACAAAAACTAACTTTCCGTTGCATGAACCACATTATAACCTATCCTATTAAACCCTCTTCCTGTACTACTCTACATGGCTACAAATTCTCCAAATGAAAACGCCCGCGATATCCCCCTGTCATATTATCTAGCTCAAACGTATTGCCTTCAGCAAAAATACGCGTGATCCTGTACGGCCCTTCATAAGGAAACAACAGCTTCGCGCAAATGTTTTTGTCGCGGTTTGAAACCCTTAATCGTTTGACGACTACCAAATCCCTATTCCAAAAATCGTTCTTTTTAATTTTCCTACACCTTCGTTCGATGTCCCTACGCTGCATCCTTTCGATTCTACGCCTGGCATTACTTAGCAACTCTGTTATGTCTTGTACCTCTACTTCCTCCCTCCATGGTCTAGCTGGTATAATCCTTCGCATTAATGTTACCGGACATGTTTTCGTAACCGAACTCGGTACGCTGTTCATAAAATTTTCTATTTGTGGTAGATACCTAACCCATCTGTCGTGATGCTCCTGTATCGCCAATCGTAAATATTTTATCTCCTCTCGTATGTAACGTTCACATGGATTAGCTTTCGGATGTCGTATGCTGCTAAATGATACTTTAATATTTGCCCTTTTTAACCCGTTCCTGAATCTTTGATTGTTGAAATACGTTGCGTTGTCTACCAAAATCCTTTTTATCTTCCCGACCTGGCTTTCAAATTCTCCAATTAACTGCAATGCATGCACCGTGTTACTCCGTCTTGCCGGAAATAATTTTACAAATTTAGAAAAAACGTCAACCACCACCAAAATATGTCGATACCCCTGTTCAGTCGTGATCAGGTTGCTTAAATAATCAATCGCCACCAATTCCAATGGTCCATTTACGCTCACGCTCATCGGCATATTCTGCAGCACCACGTTCTTGTCTTTACCTAGAATGCAAATTTCACACCGATTTATCCTTTCCTTTATCACCGTTATATCATTTTTTGCGTAAAACGCCTCTCTGAATACTAAAAATGTTTTTCTGATACCTATGTGTCCGAATTTTAAATGAATTTCGTTTATGATTTCAGCGGCAACGTCTCTTGATAGCACTACCAGCTCTGCATCCCTATTCTTTTCACCACAAACTGCCCTACGATGGTAAATCCCTGTACTCTTCCATATTTTCTCTTGTTAGTTTCTCTCGTATCGAGCTCACATCACTGTGCCTCTGCGCCTCTATAAGTTTGGCGTTTGTCCATCGACCAACATCCCTGAACTCCTGCAAAGCAATTAAACACCCTTTATGTTTTGATTCGATTCCACCTGCGGTCTGCTCAGAAAATCCGCCGTCACATTCTCCTTTCCTGGTTTATGCTTAATTTCAAAGTCGTATTCCTGTAACACCAATGCCCATCTATACAACCTACTGTTTAAAACTCCTTTTTCTTCATGAACGTTACCACCGTGTTGTCGGATTCTATTAGAAATTTCGTACCTAACAAATAAAAACGCAACTTCTTCACCGCGTATACTATGGCCAACATCTCCTTCTCTGCCGTCGCATACCTGGTTTCGCAGTCTTTCAACACCCTAGAAATGAAAACAATTGGTACTTCAACTCCATCCTGTATCTGCACCAACTCAGCCCCGATTGCATATTTCGACGCATCCGTCCTCAAAATAAAATCATCTTTAAAATTTGGATATTTTAACGCTAACTCCTTGTAAAAATGCACCTTTTAAATCCTGGAACGCCTTCTCTCGTTCAGCAGTCCACTTCCATCTCTCCTTTTTCTTTGACAAACTCACCAACGGTACGCACACTTCAGAATACCTCGGTATAAACCGTTTGTAATAATTTAGCACCCTAAAAATCCTCGCAGTCCTCTCACATTCTTTGGTCGCTGAATGTTTTTCAACTCGTCCAATCTTTTATTGCAAATTTTCATCCCTTGTTCGCTAATTTCAAACCCTAAGTATGTAACCTTTCTTTTAAACAACTCGCATTTCTCTACGTTCAGCTTTAAACCCCCTTCGTCCAGTCGTTGGATCACCTTTTCTAAATGCTCCAGGTGTTCTTGCTCGTCCCTTGAAAAAATTAACAAATCATCGACATAATGCGAACAGAAACATTCATATTCATTAAATAACTTCTGCATCGCTCTTACAAGTGCTGCTGAAGAACTACTTAAACCAAACGGAACTACAGAAAACATATAAATCTCGCCTTCGATACTAAATCCTGTAAACTTTTTACTGTCTTCATGCAACGGAATTAACCAAAACGAATTCTTTAAATCTAATTTACTGAAAACTTTCATTTCATATACTTTATACAATAAATTATCCAACCCTTGTGGTTGCTCATACTGCGGTTTTGTAATCGCATTCAATTTCCTCGCATCTAAACAAATCCTTATATCCCTTTTATTGGGTTTTGGTACTATAACTACTGGGTTCACATATGGAGTTCTCGCTGGTTCTATAATACCCTCTTTTAACATTCTGTCTATCTCTATTTTAACCCTATTTCTTATGGCAAACGGAATTGGATACACCCTTGTATTAAACCCTGTCTTCCGTGACCTCCAACTTATGTGTATACCGCCTCGCAAATCTTGGCTCTTCATTAAATAACCTACATATTTATTAAATAATTCTCCTAACTTCGCCTTTATATCAATACTCACTTTCCCTATCTGTTCATCATTAATTAATCTTACAAACATATTACATAATCGTACTTTAACCTGTCCATCATTATACTCTTTAATCATTCCTAATCCTGTACTATCTATATCATTTCCATTCCTATATTCCTCACTAACCGTAGGCACCACCCATGACCTATCTTTATCAAATATCCTAATTGACCTATCCTTTCCATCTATATTCAATCCAAAATCCTCTATAAAATCCATACCCAATATGAAGTCTAACTGTAACCCTTTCGTAATTAAAAACTCTGCATTCCTGCTTCTTTATTTCCTATATATATCGGTACACGGATAACATTATAAATCGTCGTAAGCTTTTGTTCATCGCTGACCATAAATTAACCCCTCAATTGTTCCTATTCTTCCCTTTAAAATTCTCCATGTTCGACTACTACCCTCTCATTTACCAGCGACAACTGTGACCCACTATCTACTAAAGCAACATAAACACGGTCCCTTAAACTAATATTTATAAATAACAAATTCTTTTATTAAAAATGTAACTGTTTAACAATAAATCCCTTATACTATAGCAAACATCAATCTTTACTCCTAAGCAGTCGGTCGTCCAAAAATTCGCGTTTTTTTTTTTCTTGAGGCGTCTCGTGAATCTCCACCACCTCAATCCTATCCGGGTCCGTTGTAATTGCGCTCGTCGTCATATGCTGGACGTTTACGTCCCTGTCCGTCCGGCTATTTCCATTTTGTATTCCGCCCCCAGTCGTCCGGCCGTCATCCTCGCCGTTGTCGTGCCGGTATCTGTTTTGTCCATTGTAGGCGTTATCCCGGTGATCCCTATTGTAATACGGTCGTCTATGTACCTCGTGTCCCCAATGATTCCTATGTCCGTAGTTAAAATTTTCCTGTCTATAATTTGGTCTGTTTTCGTGGTACGGTTGTCGTCGACTGTCTTCCCTGTAACCCCTGTTTTGTTCCCAATGGTGTGTCCGCGTTTTCGCTTCCAGTACTGTCGCTAGATCAAAATTTCTCATTACTCCTAGTACTTTTGTACCACTACCACTTTGGTAACCTCCGGTTCCATATGACCTGCCAGTAGAAGTACAATGTCGTCCTCGCTCAATTTCGGTGTTAAGTGTTGCGCCTGATTAAACTTGTCAATCGCGTATTCTTCGCGTGTGCCGTGAATCCTGCTATAATGTCCTGTAATTAGATTCGTCCTTATGTCGGTCTGATGTGTAGTGTTCCAAAACTGTTCTATAAAAGTCGTCTGAAGTCAGCGTACGTGTCATACTGTTTTCGAATAATGTTATGCCATTTTCGGCATTTCCTGTCAAACTCGCCCCACAATCTGTAGTTTTGTTCGTTCGTTTTCTGTCCCTACGATCTCGTCTAGTCGGTCCAGGAATCCCATGGGCTGTTCTGTCTTACGTCCTTCAAACTTCGGTAAAGCGTCTCGGTTTAATCGAAAGTGCGGTCCGTAGTCTAGTCCAATTCGCCTCCTTTCTAGGTCGTCCAGTTTCTCGTGAATTTGTCTAACGTCATGTCCTACCCTGGTTTCTAATCCCGTGACTTTGTCGTCAAGTTTTCGTCCAGTTTTGTCCTACCGTGTACGTTTTCGTTTTGTATGGTCTCTAATGTTTGTCCTAAATTTTTGTAGTTGGTCCTATGTTGTTTGTCGCATGTTTGTATTTCGGTACTTAAATTCGAAAACCCGCTAATCATCGTTTCTTCCACTGTGTCTACCCGTGTCTTTATTTCCGTTCTAAGGTCAGTCCGTGTCGCGTTCAAATCTCCCAGCAAATGTGCCCGTGTGTGTTCCAACTTGTCGTCAACCCTGTCTACTTGTTGTTGGACCTCTGTCCGCACGTCGTCTTTTGCAATCTGTATTTGTGTTAGTAAGTAGTCCTGCGTGTGGTTCATTTTCGCCGTCAGGTCCGCGTGCGCTGTCCTAAACTCGTCCCTTAGCTCGTTATGTGATTGCGTAATTTTGTCTGTCAGTTCTGTGTGTGATCCCATAATTTTGTCTGTCAGTTCTGTGTGTGCATCTCTTTGTTCCTTACGCGATGCATTGAGATCGTCTTTCATACTCATCAGAAATCTCATAATGTCGTGGTTTCCGTCGGCTTCTGCTGCTCTCACCTCCGGTACCGTCGCCTGGTCCATGTCCGTGTCTGTCACCTCCAACTCTGTCTGCCTCGTGTCCGTCTCCTGTAGGTCGCCCCCTGCGTTCAGCTCTATGTCTTGTCTCCTTACATCCATTTCAACCCCGTATATCAGTCCCGATCTTGTGATTCTTTTTGTGTCCGCGTCCGTCATCTCTGTTTCCTTGTTTTGAACTCGTTTCCTGTAAAAATAAAAAAAAAATTTGCGGGCCCCACCTAACTTGGGATCCCGGATTCTACTCTCTTTCACTCTAACACCTTTTTAACCTTTTTCTCGAGCCCCACGTTGGGCGCCACCTTCTTACGTAATTTTACCCCCTTTACTTTGGGCTTTACCTTCTTTATTTATTACACTTTAAACTTTAAACAAAATTTGCTACACGACTTTTGTCGTCGTCCCTAATTTACTATTCAATGTATGACTTCAAATCGAGGTGCTTTAGCAAACGTTTGGTTGGTTCTTTATTTACTAATTACTATATTTTATGCCTCGACTATTTGAAACTTTAATCTCAGGGTTTTCTCACCTACTCACCGTGAGTTCAATCGTGAGTAGATGTGCACTACCCAACCAAACTGCACCCTCGTTTGTTTTACCACTTTTTTAATGTACTGAATTTACTATGTATGCCAAATTTTAACAGATCAAAGTTGCCTGATGCCAAATTAATTTATGTAACTATTTATGACTTTAATTTCTGACGTTCTAAGATATTCACGGTACTTACCAGAATTATACCGCGCTGAAGGCCTTCTTTTAACTGCTGGCTCAAGTTCGAAATCACCGTACGCACTTTCACAAAAGATTCTCCAATTTTGTCCGCTTGCGTACTGCCTCCAGGTGTTCTTAAACCAATTTCGTTGACCCAAACCTGAAATAATTTTACCCCAATTTAGAATTTAGCAAAAAAAAACGTTGTCTACTTCCCCTGCGTTAATTCTTCCTCGCCGTATATTGATCTCCTGTTCCTCTGCTTCGTACCCCAATTAATCCTCTCTTCGCTCAATCCATATCAATCCCGCTGTCCTATTCCAAATCACTCCTAGTCCTGCTATTCCAATTATCCATACGATGTCCTTACTGCCGTTTAATCTGCTCAAATCACTCCAAAAATTATCTATATCGTCGTTGCCTTCTGTATCCACTCAAATCTCCTACTGCCGTTATACCAAATCTATCCCAAAACCAACACCAATCTTCTCAAAAACAAATAATCGTCGCTTTCCCCGTTGCACTAATAACCACTTCCAAATCTTCTCTTATACACGCTGCCTTATCCGTTGCACTATTAACCACTTTTAAAACCTTTTTAATACTCGTTGCCTTTATACTCTCGATGCTTCTTATTTCTTTCACACTTTGACTAAATAATACTCGTTGATACACATATAAACTTTTATTTTAATAAATATTATACAATTTAACGCAGGTTTCATAAAATACGTCTTTATCTGAACAATTTCGAAAAATAAGTCCCTTATTTATTTTGCTTAGCTATAAAATCAACAACCTTAGCTTACTAGAATTACAAATTTTTAAACATACAACATCCAATAACAATTCATCTTTCTTTCCGTGTCCAAAATACCTTCGCTACAGTCTTTATAATATTTTTAAATTTCTACTATTGGTCCAAAACACTTCACCAAACTCCAATAAACCTTTTACATTTCGATTCACTTTAAATTTTGATTTACAATTCGTCCAAAAGTTTGATTCTATTAAAAGGAAAAGCCAAATAATTTACACACGACCTGGACGCTTTGTTATATTGCAGATATCCATAAATGCGTTCGGCTTTCCGACGGCAAATGTACTCTCAACTGGCTCATAAAATATCAACTCAGTATAAAACCTCAAGTACCGTGCATTATATCAACGTCATAAAGTCATGTTATCTACCTTTTGGCATATATGTTTCAAACTGAAATGGTACATACTTTAACGTATGTAAAGTATAGCAAAATTTATAGTTTTTAAATTATTAGATCTGAAATATTGATCCTATCGTTTGGCATACACCTATTAATACAAATATACCTTTAGAAACCTTATACCCCCTTACATAATAATATATATATATATTGAATTAATAAGATGAAATAATAACCTAGACATTTTGAGTAAAGCCCAAATGATCATTTCAAATCGAGCTAGTAATTGAAATAAGGAAAATATAAGGCTTTGGACAGGGCTTTACTCAAAAAGTCTAGGTCATTATTTCATCTTATTAATTCAATACGTTAGTATTTTCAACTTACCTTGTGTAAAAAACTACTTATAATATTTATATATATATATATATATTGCTGTGGAAGTCAGGAAAATTCGTACTTTTCCTAAAAACCTATCAAGCTCCACGAATTGGATGCCATAAAATTTCCAAGGAACTCACAAACATTCGTGCCGCATGAATTGGGCCATATAAAATTTTCTGAAAAAAGTTAATAAAAAAAAATTCGTACACTACCTTTTCAACGCCTCCTATTTTCGGCTCACCCTGGCTAGCTCAGCAATCGGCTTCTTCTTGAACACCTATCATTTTAAGTACATTCTTTTCTCGCCCACACAGTCAATGAAATTACCCCTCAAATAATGCAACAAACAACCTTTTTATTTGCACATATTAACAAGTTTCCATTATTAATAAAATATTTACAACTTGGTACAGACATTTTGATAAAACTGTTACCACTTCAATCATTAAATACATTAAAGTCTTTGATTTAATATATTTCAACAAATTATATTTAATACGAGTAGATGGGTCCCTCATGCAACCCTAGATTAATTTTATTCTGGTCTATTTTGAGCTCATTATAACCCAGATCCTTTAAATGCTTTTAAACCTTGCATTTTTACTCAAAACAAATTTAACGACCCGTTTACTCCTTTACAACAATATTTTATATCAAGAATAAACATTTATATATCATCAATAAAACTTTTTAAATAATGAGGATTAATTGTCCTGCACATATACTCTAGTAAACAAATTTTATGGTAATCAATACACTCCCAATAAGTCAAAACACTCAAACACAGAAATATCAACACAAATGTTTATACAAAAAAAACAGGAAATTAAGTTTCTTTACCTGTTGAAGGCTCCGTCCCTCGGCACCGCTGAAGAAGGTTACCAGACACCCTCGTTGTTGTGTCCATCTACTTCAATTCTACCTGGATCCAACTGATCGCCACCATCCAAATCGCTGCTACTACCTCTATTCTTCTACCCTGATATTTGCCTTGTCCCAAATGTTAACATTCCATACCAAACATACTCCATGCATACAATTTAAGCTTTAGGCTTTGCTTACCCAAGTACCATTCTTTCATTCAATAGAGTCGTTGTAGTAACGGCACCTTTTTATCTAAACCTTAGCACCCACTTGTGCAATATAACTTTTACTACTTTAACTGTACGTTACTACAGCTTTACATATTCTCAAACAGTATGTTATATGCTACTTTAACGGATACACAATAATTAAAACACGTAAAAGCATATACTATTAATTATGTTGAAGATCTAAGCGCGGCCTCAAATCTAAAACGAAAGAGAGCTTCAATATGTTTCGCCAAGTATTTATACGCTTTTCACCCCTCTCAAGGAACCTTTCTTTACTAAAAAGCTTATTTTTAAAAACACTTCTACAAATTCCGAACGTAACGTCTAAAAAATTCCGAGATCAATTTAATGTTACCCTGAATTTTGTTTACTATTTTAACGGACACGCGCTTTTCACAACTGCTTAGCCTTAAACCAATGATATAATTTTTCCTCATCACAACGCTCAACCTATCAGCTATCTTTCTCTGTTCTACCCATATTTATTGTCTCATTTCGAAACCCTTCTCGACTACAGAAAATCGATATTGTTGTTGGCCTTCATATTTATCCATGTATTTAGACGTGACTTGTAACCAACGCTTTCTTTATACGTTTCTCTGTCTGTTCGACCTTATCGATCGTTTATTTCACTCAGTCTTCAAGGCACGTTTTATTGTTAGCAGTTTATTAAATCGACCGTTGCCACAATTCCATAGAAATTCTGTCTCAACGTATAATCCAGTTCTATAAACCTGACATTTAACCACAGGTGTTTCCTCAAAGCCACTTGTTATTTGAAATAACAATTCCGAGTTTCTCCCTTCTTAGTATTTGTAAACGAACGTTCGCTTTTATGTAAATGGAAAGATGCAAGCTCTATTTCTGCGTTCATGCGTTTGATTTAAAATTATTATAATTACTTATGCGTATCCTTGAGTTTTTATGTACTCTAAAGCTTTTTCCCTTATGCAATTTTAACATTCCAATTTAAAAATAAACAAATATCTTAATAATCGTCCGTGTTCACAATATAAACTGATTAATTTGGCGCGTAAATAATTTACTCCTGTTTGTTATATACATAGTTTGTAAAATTTTATTGTCTACACCTCTTTAACCTATAATTCCACGACAATATATATTGCTATGATAACAGGAGGGTGCTATACTTCATGTAAACAACAGCAAAATCAAGGAAACTAAACATTTGATTCATAAAAAAGCACACGATTCGTAAATTATGCAAAAAGCAAATATCAAACACACTGTACAAAATCCACAACTAACTTTAATCAATGAAAGGGAGTTCATTCTTTAATAATTTAACCACAATTAGTAGAATGAACAACTCTAGACGCAATCCAATTCGTTTTAGAAACAGTAATACATTCTGAAATTTTAAATAAATACAAATTAAGAGTATCTATAGTCAAACAAACGTGAAACGAATTTTTGTTATACTCGACGCATTAATGTAAGAAAATAATCCTGCGTGCTCACAATAAACAGGTCTTCAAAACAAGCATATTTCAGAACGTAAGAAGTCAATAAAAGCATCTAATTTACGTTATCTGTTAAAGAATCGCATTGTAAAATTTGCCTATGTGATGTTTCAAGAGTAAACTCGACAAATTCGAATAAAATCCAGCATATGAGGAAAACAAAATATGTAACCATACGTTTTTGGCGTACGTGCAAGATTAAATATAATAGTTAATAAATTCCTGTACAAAATACGAATACAGGATATTGAAAGGTACAAAGTACCATAGCCAATAAACTTCATAACGTAAAGCTTTGGTGCCTACGTGATTTGGGAGCATTTCAACAAAATACAGAAAAGGTAACTCCTATAAAATCAGAACGCTTACATGATAAGACAAGTGCAACGCCTCAACAAAGATAATGCGCGGTCCGGCCAATGGCAGCACGTGGAAGGGGTTGCCTTTATATATTACACCAAGCTGTTAATGGTCAGTCTCTCGATAACTGAAGCACAAACTGTACTAGTTTGAACAAAAATACTACGCAAAGTTCAAGTGTGAAATTAAATCACGATTTATAAGTGAAAGTCAATAATTAAAAATTTCAAGTACAAATGTAATAGAAATTCGCCGTTGACATAAGACATAAGTCCAAATTTTAATTAAGGTAAACATGATTTTTAACATTTATTAACTTAAGGCTCTAAGAAATCTACTAAAAAATTATACTGAGAGATTTACGCAGCGATCAATAAACAATTCACGAAGCAAATTCAATAAGACATCTAATGTGAAAATTGAATACTACAAGTAACGGATATAATAAAGGTGAAACTCTGAATTAGGATGTTAAGCTGAAAGCAACCCAAGGTCACTGGTTAATAGCACGTAGCGGTAGGTCAAAAGATTAGGGTGTACGCAGAGCTACACATTTGAACCAGGAAATCAACCCAAAAGAATACCAGGTTAGCGATCATAGTTAATTAATAGCATAAAGCTTTTTATTAACATTTAAAACTTGCATGTACTTAGATATTTATGTAAAGGGTTATCAAAAATTTTGATTGATACGTAGAAATTACATTAAGAGAAGGAAGGGTCATTGAACGTTCAACGAGGATTCCAAAATAATACAGAGTTATTTTTACTGGCTTTGATTGCTTTAGTAGTATTATAGTTTGGTGGTGAGCGAATTTATATTTTTACTTTGATTCAAGGGTTTTAGCAAATAATATTACGAAAGTTGAAGAAGTGCAAATTGTACATATTTCTTGGTTCATTATACAAATTTTTGGTTATTCAGTATATCTTATTTAGGTATGAAGTGTTAGAGACGGCAAGTTTAATTGAATATTTGAGACGTGTTATTATTCTTGGATCATCAAGGTTCTGGCTAATTGAATATGAACTGATTTATGTAAGTCCACAATTCTGAGTGTGCACTTGTTTACAGAAATATTGTTATGTCGTTAATAGTTAAATTGATTTAGGTAACTTTAAAATTCTGTACCATATCTGTTTACAAGATTCTGTACAAGATACTGTATTAAAATAGATGTAGGTGACGCAGTGAGCAGAAAGTGGTCGTTTTTTTTATTTAGACGTATAGAATAACAATTAGTAAAAAAAACCATTCCACTTAGAGGTCGACGTAATTAAAACAGCCAGGAATATTCGTCGTCCACAAGTGTATCACTAGACTAGACAAGCTGACGCCCATAAATTTAAGACTGTGGAAAGCCTTTTAAAGTAAGTATTAGTGGTAACCTAGCTTGAAATTGCACCTAGTTAGTTGTTACATTTTTCGATTTTGGTTGCATTCTTTAATTGTTTTTATAAGGACCCACTCCCGCACCACTGTAGTTAGCCGGTATAACTTTAATTTCATACGGGAAATCTCGTCCTTTCTGGGCAATCCCAAATTCAATAATTTAACGCTTCGCTAGCCAGTAACAATGGGTGCACGATTTGTTCACTGCCGTGGTGTAGATAAGTATAATCCATACAATTTTGGGCTCTTGCGCGACTAATTAAGGTCAAAATACGATTTGAATTTGTACTACAAAGTATGACATTGATTTAATAGAAATAAAATTCGCTTGTCCTTTATTCCTAAATAATTTCCTTGTCATTAGAGCAACTTAATTTGATGTGCAAAGAATTCCTTTTAAAAATATTTGTTCAATAGGAGTTGCTGTATCATTCAAAGAAAAATATGCTTTGTAATAGCGAACTAATCAAAAGTTACTTAGTTTCAGGCTTCAATATGAGCTGGCAGACTAATGGCTACTTTTTTGTCACAGCACCATAGTTGGCCAACTGATATAATAAGTAGTTAATGTAACCGTGCGTCTTCATTTTAAGCAAATTATAGTTTTTGTTGAGTCATTAAAAAGCATAAGATCAATTTAAACTGTCTGGCGTGTTAGTTATACACGCACAGGAACTATCGCTTAATAATAAGTGACCTTTGCCTTTATTAAACAAACGCATGCTGTCGAAATTTAACGACTCATTAATTACACTTCATAGAAATTTTTAGCGAATAAATACCAGCGGCTTGAAAATTATCCCAAAACATACAAAAAATTGTTATAAAGATCATGGACAAACGGAATTGGAAAGTACTCATACGTAATGAAAACTGGAGCGGGGAATGGATTTTACAGGATATAGTGCAAGCACTTCTTTGTAGAATAAACTCAGCCGTTTGCTATCTTTCTGATATGTCTCTTTAGAGTGGTTGACCTGGATAAACTAGAACAATTTTGTAGTTATAAACTTAAACTTAGAAATAAATATTTGTGAACTAAGTTTACATTTACTGATATTCATAAAATGTAAATCAACAAATAAAAGCTTACGACTGTGACATACACACAAAGGTAAAAGATGGTGTTATAAAATCTCATAATTATACATTTTTCGTACATCTTATATTATGAAGGAACGCCTCAGTATTTAAGATATCTCATATGGGACGATCCTGTTAAAAACTAAAGACATCCATTACATTTGATTTTCCAATGCGGCACCCGAAAATACTACACTGCCCAGGAAGCGAATTTATTTTCCTACAAATTTTTTCATTTTTCCTAACCCTTACTATTCCAAGCAAGCTGTTTAACGTGCGTGACAACACCCACACGCGGGACCTATATTTTACCTTTCATCCAAATCAGGGCGTATTTTTGTGAAAAATCCTCGTCTAACATTTTTCATGCGGTCCCAGTCGGCATTCAAACCCGGGACCTTTGGCTTAGTAGTCACTCGCAAACAAATTAAGCCACGGGATCATCTCAACTAAAGACATACCCATACTTGATTTTCGAATGCCCCACTCGAAGGTACTTACTACATTGATCAGGAAGCGAGTTTTTTACCTGAAAATTTTGAATTTTACCAAATCATTGCTGTTCCAAGCGAGGTAGGGATCTTTAACGTGCGTGACATCACTCACACACGGGACTTCACTTTACCTCTAATCCAAACGAGAACGTATTTGTTTGAAAAATGCTCGCCTAAAATTTTTCAAGCAGACCGTGTCGGGATTCAAACCCGAGACCGTGAGATTAGTAGTGTTACGTCATCATCGAACATTTATTGGAATTGGTGACAATAAATACTTAGTGCGGGTATCCTATAGTTGTTTAGTGAAACATTTTATATACCGACAGTAAAAGTGCGTGAAAACAGTCGCATTCGAACCCTTGCAGAAGACGGTTGTATGAGAGCTTTTGAAAGCGACACCGACACCCAATCGTTCGTGTTATTGGTTGTCCGCGAAAGCTTTTGTGTGTGAACGTTTATTGCCCACAGCGGCACAGGATAAAAGGTATTTATACCCTTTATTAAGTAGTTTGGTGTAGTTGTTTTTAGTTATTACATAACCGCTCCACCGCCATTGGTATTGCTACAAAAAGCAATTGGTCCTTCCCTATAATTAGCATATTTATATCACCCTCATCCTAATAAGCCATTGGTCCAAACGATCCGAATTCACCAGTTCTATGGCATACGCATATCCTAAACTTTGCATTCCAGCGAGCTTTTTAATTAATTAATGATTTAGTTTTAAATTTGTGTTCAAGCTCCATATTTAGCGGGTTAAAATATGTACAATATTAGCTACATACTTTCGTTAGACTAAATTAAGTGATTTCGCCGTAATTAAAACCAGCAAGCGTTTTAATTACAAACAAATCCTTAATATAAAATTTGTTAATTTGCACTAAAAGCCATTGCGCGTTTTTAGTTTTCACATACAACCCTTTCAGTCGGTTTACAACGTAAAATATTTAATACATTTGCAGGGTAATAAAGTTGTAAAGCTGAACCCATCTTGCAATATGTTAAGCCACATGTTTAAACGTTCCTGTGATCTTTTGATGGTAAAAGCCGCCCGGGTTTAAACTGTAAATCTTATCTTTAGGCTTTGTTTGACAAACCGTTAGGTTTTCGACGTCTAGCATTAAAGACCACATTGCAGGCTAATAGTCATAAAACGTGATTTATTGGTTTATACGCTATCTTACCTTTTCGTGCCTTGAACAACTCATAATATTTTAATATTTCTTAGCGCACATTTGAGATTTACCGTTTTACAGCATTTTTATAGTGTAGGCTTTCAGAATAACTTTCAGAACGGCTTCCAAGGAAATACAGGTAGCCAAACTAGAATTGCTTAAAATACGCATTATAGAAATGTTGGAACCGGGCAACGCTATACAAAGTGACCCAACTTTAAAAACGTTGTTCCTTATTCAAACAAGGGGAGTAAATGACCTTTCCAGAAATTTCAGTAAAATTTTAATTGATGTCTTAGCTTCATGTAACGATGTAGAATCATTAAATTACAACGCTTTACGGAAGGAAGTAGATTCCGCTTATTATTGCATACTGCTGCATCTCGAAACGATGCAAGAAATGAAAGCACCACAAATCATTGAAAATGCTCCAAGCAGCTCGGGATCAAAATTGTTACCGTTAAAGCTCCCAAGTTTCAATAATGAGGTAACGGAATTCTTACATCCTTTATCGATTTATTTGACAGTCTGGTCTATAATAACGCGTCGCTGTCCAATATCGAAAAGCTAAATTATCTTATCAGTTGCTGTAGCGGGGAATCTTTGAAAATCATTAAATCGGTACCCATTTCGGGAGATAATTTTATCATTTCATATAATGCCTTGCGAGAGCGATTTAGCAATCCGCGTTTATTGGCAACTTTGCATTGGAAAGCTATGAAAGACTTTCCACCTTTAAAATCAGAAGACCCTAAGAAACTTAGGGCACTTATTGATTGTTTTTCAGAGAACCTTGCTGTTCTAACTAACTTAAAGTTTCCCACTGAACATTGGAACTTTATTCTGGTCGATTGTCTTTTAGAAAAACTCGATCCGTTCACTAGAAAACGCTTCGAACTCCAATCGGATCCGAAGCAAATACCTAATTTCGAGGATTTGAGATATTTTTTAACTCAACAATGTGCAGCGTTGGAAACCTTTTCTTCAACCGCACCTGTTTCTTATTCGACGACTGTCCATACATCTCACACATCAGTGCCTAAGAAATCCTCAGCGTTTCAATTTAAACCAAAAGTTTCTTCTAACGTAGTTTCACTAGATACACCAAGTAGCTCCAGTGACTCAAATAATTCATTTTCGCACCATTGTCCTTCTTGCAAAGGCAATCACTTAATTTACAGATGTCAATCGTTTCTAAAGAAAACTCCGACAGAACGTTTCGACATTGTCAAACGCTTACGCCTTTGTTTAAATTGCTTACGAACAGACCATGCGTCCATGCAATGTAAATCTTATAATTCCTGTCGAACTTGCGCCAAGCCGCATCATACCTTGCTACATTTTGAAGCGCAACCTGCTTCTAGCCGTTAAGCTGAACCGATCGCTACACCTATGCATAAAAATGCCAATAGGACGCAGTCAGCCTCTCCTATTCCGGCAAATGTTTTGTCTTCACAGACGAATTCAAATCTTGGGGTTACTGTCTTACTCTCCACTGCTGTTGTGGAAGTTCAAGACCGGTCTGGTAGATACAAACCGATCAGGGTACTCTTAGACCCTGGCTCTCAAGCTAGCTTTATTCGAGACGATTGCGTGAGCAAACTTTGGCTTCCACGCATACGTTCTCAAGTTCCGATTTATGGACTTGGGCAGACAACTTCAGCGGTCAATAGAGGTGCCGTCAGCTGCACCATTCGCTCTATGTTAAACTCTGAAAAATCTCTAGAAGTCACAACTTTTGTGCTTTCGTCAATATCTGGCAAATTACCTAGCGTTGAAGTTCCTAATAATTGGGAACACTTATGCGGCCTGCACCTTGCAGACCCGACCTGGAACTCTCCAGGAACTATTGACATGCTCCTTGGAGCAGATGTTTATCCGTTCATCATCGATGGCGGTGTTATACATGGCAAATTTCTTCAGCCTGCCGCCATAAATACAATTTTGGTTGGACTATTATTGGTCCCACAAAAGCTTGCAGTCTGACACTGTCCAAGCATTTTTACTTCTGTAGAAGATCCTATCGACCAGACCCTAAGGCGGTTTTGGGAGATAGAAGAGTTGCCATCAAGCCTTATACTTCTCCAGAAGAAAAAAGGCAGATTTGATTTTTGAAAACACGTTTTCTCGTGACCCTAGCGGTCGTTTTATTGTTGCGTTACCGTTCAACGATACTTTGCCCGTTTTAATAATTGCTTTGAGATGGCTAAAAAGACTATTTTCGTTGGAGCGCAAATTGCATGCTCAACCGGAGCTACGCGCCCAATACAACAATTTCATGCAGGACTATCTTGATGCGGGTCATATGGCATTACTCGATTCTCCGCCCGTTGGGAACGATAATTATTTTTTACCCCATCACCCTGTGTTTAAAGAGGAAGGTCATACTTCTAAAATTCGTGTGGTTTTGACGCCTCTGCAAAGGCTAAAAACAACGTGTCATAATGACACTCAATTGGCTGGACCTAGTCTCCAAAATGACATTTCGTCAATCTTACTTAAATTTCGCTCTCATCGTTTCGTTTTTACTTGTGATGTTCGCCAAATGTATCGACAAATTTTGGTTACCGAAGAACATCGTAAGTTTCAATTAATTGTTTGGCGGTTCTCCGCAGAAGAACCCATTCAGACTTATCAGCTTAATACAGTGACCTATGGTATTAAGTCATCGCCTTATCTAGCATTAAAAAATCTTCAGTAATTAGCCATTGACGAAGGCAAAAGGTTTCCGTTAGCCGCTAAGGCTATACGGTCAAATCTATATATTGACGATTTCGTCGCCGGTGGAGATTCTATACAATCGGCCCGCGAAATTAAAGATCAACTTATCCGACTTTTACAGTTGGCTGGTTTTGAACTTCGAAAATGGAGTTCTAATTTAGTTTCTATTTTGGAAGACATTCCGTCAGATTTTTGCCAATATACTTCTCTCGATTTCGATTCGGACGAATCAATAAAAATATTAGGTCTTCAATGGTCACCTACAGAAGATATTTTCTCATTTCGGGTTAAACCATTAAACCCAATATGTACAAAGCGCAACATACCTTCGCAAGTTGCCAGAATATATGATCCATTAGGATTTTTAGCACCACTAACACCTTTTGCAAAACGCCTAATCCAGCATCTGTGGATGTTAGGTTTAAATTGGGATGACATCCCACCAGCAGACATTTCGTCTCAATGGCAGCAATACCAAGAAGAGTTGCCGTTATTATCGTCATTAAAGTTACCACGTTGTTTACCCCCTTCGGATCCTTTTACTTGTCATTTGCATGGGTTTTGCGATGCTAGCGAGGTAGGGTATGCAGCGGTAGTGTATTTCCAGTTCATAAATCAAACTACTGGAGAAATAACTGTACAAGTTGTAACCGCTAAAACAAATGTAGCTCCAATTAAGCGCATTTCAATTCCACGTTTGGAATTATGTGCCGCCGTTTTATTAACCGATTTACTTTCTTTTACCATTCGTTCTTATCAAGGCTTGATTGACATCTCCGACGTTTCAGCGTGGAGTGATTCTACGGTCGCTCTCACTTGGATACGTTCTCCACCTTTTCGTTGGAAAACTTTTGTGGCAAACCGTGTTAGCCACATTCAAGAAATCATTGCACCTAGCCGATGGTTTTATATTAAATCTTCGCATAATCCGGCTGATCCTGCATCTCGGGGATTAATGCCAAGCGCGGTTATTTCATGTTCGCTATGGTGGGCGGGGCCTGAATGGCTTTACTACCCTAGTGACTCGTGGCCGCCTCAACCAACATTGTCAACCTCAATTGCTGAGGTAACTACGGAAAAGAAGATCCTAACATTTGTCGCTCAAACAGATCCAAACGTCATTGACATTTTACTAAGTCGCTTTTCATCGTTATATAAAATCCAAGACATCGTGGCTGACATTTATAGATTTTCTAAACCCATGGCTCAACGTCATACGGGTCCCTTAACAGACATTGAATTACACAATGCTCTCATGATTATCGTTCAGCATGTACAGAATGTTACATTTTCAAAGGAAATAGCTTCGATCAAGGCAAACCGTAAATTACCTAAAAGCTTGCGAAAACTTTCTCCATTTGTTGATCCACAAAATATCTTAAGAGTAGGTGGGCGCTTGACACATTCTTCGCTTTCCTATTTCGAAAAGTTTCCTGCGTTATTGCCTCAGCGGCACCGATTAACCGAACTTATCATTCGGTCAACTCATGAAAGGTAATGCCATCACGGTGTTAATACCACAGCGTATCTTATCCAACAGAATTTCTGAATCCTTTCTATTAAAAATTCAATCCGAAATTATTTATCATCATGTCATAGATGTTTTCGTACCAAACCGGTCCTGGTAACTCCTCCTATGGGAGACCTACCGGCAGCACGTATTACCCAAATCAAACCGTTCAGTATTGTTGGTGTTGATTTTGCTGGCCCTCTTTTAATAAAGGCTAACCGCCTACGAGGCTCTAAATCTCTTAAGGCCTATATTTGTATTTTTGTTTGTTTTGCCACTAAGGCCGCACATATTGAACTTGTTTCGGATTTGTCGGCACACGCGTTTCTTGCCGCTTTGCGACGATTTATAGCACGTCGAGGACGCTGTTCTCAAATATTTAGCGATTGCGGTACTAATTTTGTAGGTGCCTATCGTCAGCTTATGAGTTATCTGTATAGTGCAGTAACCTCAGAAAAGATAAAGTGGTCGTTTAATCCACCTAGCGCCCCTCACTTCGGTGGCTTGCGGGAAAGCGGTGTTAAGTCGGTAAAGACACACCTAGCTCGCGTAATCGGCGAACAAAAACTTACCTTTGAGGAACTTTACACAGTTCTTACACAAATTGAATCTGTTCTAAATTCAAGGCCACTCTGTGCTTTGAGTTCGGATCCAAATGACTTGCGTTGCTTAACACCAGGTCATTTCCTAACTATGGAGCCTCTGTCTGCATCACCAGATGAGGACCATTCAACCAACGTTTTATCATTAAAGAGCAGGTGGAAACTCCTGCAAAACCTCCATCAAGATTTTTGGGCTCGCTGGAGCCATGAGTACTTACATACTCTGAATCAAAAGGTTAAATGGCACTCTAAGGTAGGTGTCCGACAAGTTGAAAAGGACACTATTGTTCTCATCAAGGACGACCAGCTTTCTCCACTTCAATGGAAGTTTGGTCGTATTATTAATACCTTTCCCGGTGCGGACGGTATTATACGTGTCGCTGATATCAAAACGGCACATGGCACACTAAAACGACCTTTGGTCAAACTAGCGCCGCTACCGGTATTTTAATTTTATTTTTATGTTTAGATGTATATACACATTTCTTACATGTATAGTAGTATATTATTTTTACATATTTGCTTATTTACATATATATTTTTATTTTTGCATAGTTGGTAATATCGCTCGCTGTAGTGTACCACCCTATCTTTCGTTACCTGTTTTCCTAGCAAGGTCAAATCCCATGTGATTTCCTTCACCCAACCTACTTCTCTCCTTTTCAAAATTCTATGAATTTGGTGGGCGGTATGTTACGTCATCATCGAACATTTATTGGAATTGGTGACAATAAATACTTAGTGCGGGTATCCTATAGTTGTTTAGTGAAACATTTTATATACCGACAGTAAAAGTGCGTGAAAACAGTCGCATTCGAACCCTTGCAGAAGACGGTTGTATGAGAGCTTTTGAAAGCGACACCGACACCCAATCGTGCGTGTTATTGGTTGTCGGCGAAAGCTTTTGTGTGTGAACGTTTATTGCCCACAGCGGCACAGGATAAAAGGTATTTATACCCTTTATTAAGTAGTTTGGTGTAGTTGTTTTTAGTTATTACATAACCGCTCCACCGCCATTGGTATTGCTACAAAAAGCAATTGGTCCTTCCCTATAATTAGCATATTTATATCACCCTCATCCCAATAAGCCAAGTAGTCACACCCCAACCAACCAAGCCACCAATCACAGGATGTCACTATTAAGGTCCCTGAGACGTCCATTATACAACTACGTAAAACTTTTACCGGGCGGACATCTTTAAGGTTCTTAAGAAGCCACAGAGATAACGTCTTCTGGATGTGACATTAGAACGTCATTGGAGTGCCCGTCAGGCGTCGGCACCTTGGTCATCTTTTCCAACTTTTGATCAAACGAAGACATCTTGAAGTCTACACTGTTCACGCCTAAGCGGAACGGCTGGTTCACAATAACAAAAATTAAACGTGTAATAAAGTGTGGTTGCATGAAAAACTTACCCCGTGTTCAATTATCACTTTACACTCACCACTAAATACATAATTGGTTAGACAGGAGAGGGTCGGTGAAGGAAGGGAAATAGAGGTGCTCACGTTGTTAATTAATTAATAATTAATGCCGACAAACCGGCGCGAGTGTGATATTTAAAAATGGACTGTGTTCTAAGAGAGAGCTGTGTCGACTTACTTATCTTATTGGTTGTAATCAGCGCTCACCTTTGGCGATGCGCGAGTAACAAATCGTAGTCGAGACATAAGAGGAGCATGCTTTTAATTTATATTAGGCAAGGCGTAAACATAACCGCCCATCTAAAACTGAATAAGTTTTATACCAAAACAAAATAAATCATTTAAAAATACACCGTAGAAATGTTAAGGTTACTAGGCAAATTAAAACAAAACTTTAATACAACCTTAAAATTTTCAAAATTAAACGGAACATAAATACGAGAGAAAATAACAAAAATAAAATTTATTCATTCAAAGGGAGGATAATAAGCTTACTTATTGGACGTGTAAATAAACCTGCAGCGGTTTTTACAGATGCTACTCGTGGTATACCGTCACGACTAAAAAATAACTTTTCAATACGGCCAAGAGGCCAACACAAGGGGGCAGTATTTAAATTTTTAATTATGACCACATCATTTACCTTGGGCAATATGGTGGTGCAATGCCATTTATTACGTTGGGTGAGTTAGTGAAGATACTCGTTGGACCACCGACGCCAAATGGATTGAGTAACCAGACACAATCGCTGCCAACGGGAACGCAAAGTTATTTCCTCCGGAATAGTAATTTCAGGTAGAGATAAAAGGGGACCGCCTATTAAAAAATGACCGGGCGACAGATAATCCGTACCGTCATTAGGATCGGAAGACTGGGAAAGAGGGCGACTATTGAGTATGGCTTCAACCCTAGAAAAAATTGTACATAGTTCCTCAAAGGTTTGAGGGCGTGTACCTAAAGTACGAACTAATAAGGCTTTTGCCGATTTCACTCCAGACTCCCAAATTCCGCCAAAATTTGGGGCGTATGGAGGATTAAATTGCCACTTGATATGGCGGGAGGCTAAAGCGGCGAAAATTTTATCGTTGTTGGATTTAAGGAATGTGATAGCTTCCTTAAGGGACCGCGAGGCACCAAGAAAGTTTCTACCCTGATCTGAGTAAACAACATCAGGAATTCCTCTACGAGCTGTAAACCTTGTCAGACAAGCTAAAAATGCTTCGATAGATAACTCTGACACTACCTCGAGGTGCACCGCTCTGGTCCACATACAAATAAATATGCATAAATAAGTTTTAGGCACCGGGGCATTACGACGATTAGAAGACTTGATCAAAAATGGGCCGGCGAAACCTACTCCCACATGAGTAAATGTTCTGGACAGTTGAACACGGAAAGGGGGTAAATCGGCCATGAACGGTTGAGCAGTTGTCGCACGGAAGCGCGAACAAACAACGCATTTGTGGATCCTCTGACGAACTAAGGAACGTATTCCAATAATCCAGAATTTTCGCTGAATAAGTGATTGCGTCATGAATGCACCTGAATGCATAGATAAAAGGTGATAATTATCACACAATAATCGCAATAAAGTGGCTTGTTTCGGTAATAGAAAGAGATGTCTGTTATCATAAGACAACAGGGAGTGACGCAAACGTCCGCCCACCCTAACAAGACATAGCGAATCAATAAAGGGGGACAATTTTTGGAGTTGTTTAGAACAACCCTTGTTTAAATTTAGTTGATTTATTTCTTCGGCGTAGAACTGCTGTTGCGTAACTCTTATGATAGTTATCAATGAGATATGTAATTCATCAGAAGAAAGAGAGCCTGATAATTTTTTATCAGAGTTCTTGCAATTGTAAATAAAACGGTTTACATATGCAACAGTACGCTGAAGCAAGGTGAGAGAAGAAAATTTATCCAAAAATTGAGTGCAACTTTTTTGTGTAGAAGTAACTAATATATTAGGGGGAGATGTTATTTCTGGAAGAATTTCTAGAGAAGGGGGAGATTCCAAATTCCTGGAAGCCGTAATTAGATCGCTACAGTTAGATGGGCCATGCCACCAGATATCGATGTGAATCAACTGGTGCGCAATAAGACCATGAGAAGCCATATCGGCGGGGTTGTTTTCACCAGAAATATGGTACCACTGTTGAATGGCAGTGTATTCCAAAATAATTTCTACGCGGTTGGCAACAAATGTTTTTAATAAATAAGAAGGAGTGTTAATCCACGCTAGTACCACTTGAGAATCGGTGAATAATTTTATTTCCTTTAAGGTATAAGGAAATTTATTAGAGATTATAGAATATACTAGACGAGATAACAAAACAGCACCTTATAATTCCATACGGGGCATTGAAAGAAATTTTAAGGGTGAAATTTTACTTTTAGCTTGTAGGAAATGGCAATTCGTGTTATCTGAAGTCGTGCCATGTAGAAAAACACATGCAGCATAACCCTTCTCACTGGCATCGCAAAACCCTAAAAGTCGGTACTGTCCCGAGTCTAAAAACAAACAGCGAGGAATTTTCAAATTTGATAATTCAGTAAGGCGGGAACAAATTTTCTCCCACTTCAAACACCAGTCGGCGTCCGGCGTGTCGTCCCAGCCTAAACGTTGTACCCATAATTGTTGTAAAAAATGTTTTATTAAGAACACCACCGGAGTCAACCAGCCGAGAGGGTCGAAAATTTTAGCCATATATGAAAGAACGGAACGTTTTGAAATATTCCCTTCGAAAGGAACAACATAGTAGGTGAAATTATCAGAATTCGGGTTCCAAACTAGTCCCAATATTTTGATACCAGGGATTTCATCAGAAAATGCTACGGAGGGTTCTAATTCAGATTCCTGGAATTGATTTAAAAGAGAGTTGTCATTGCTGGACCACTTTCTAAACTGAAATTGGCCAAGAGACAGCAATTTTATTAATTCAGATCGCAGCTGCTGAGCTGCCGCAACGGACATGGCTCCTGAAATCACATCGTCCATATACGTGTGATTCAGCAAGGCCACAGATGCTAGAGGAAATTGTTGTCCTTCGTCGATCACCAATTGTTTTAACACGCGTTGCGCAATAAAAGAGGATGGAGTAAGACCATAAGTAAGCGTGTTCAATTCGTACTCTTGAACTCCGCTGTCGAGGGAGGGTCGCCAGAATATATGTTGGTATATTCTATCTTGTGTACGTACTAAAATTTGGCGGTACATCATTCGTATGCTAGCACAAAGTGCTATTTTGTGGGAACGAAATAAAAATATTATTTCGGGCAAACCTGATTGCAGTTTCGGACCAGCGTAAAGACGTTGATTGAGGGACTTAGCGATCGAATCATGAGCAGATCCGTTAAACACCACTCGTAGTTTGGTAGTACTGCTTGTGGTTTTATGAATGCCGTGGTGTGGTAAAATATAATCGGAGGGTTGCAGAGCAACATTCATGTGATTTAGAGATAGATATTCCTTGAGAAATGAATCATAAACCTTTTGATTTTCGGTTGAATTTCGAAGTCGCCGTTCTAAATTTAGATAACTGTTATAAGCAATTTCACAATTGCGCCCTAGAGGTTCGGCATTATCCTTGAATGGTAGGGCTACAATGTAACGGCCAGTTTCATCGCGAGAGTGGGTACTAACAAAATGTGCTTCACAATAATTGTCGTCAATATTCACAGCAGGAGGTTGCAACTTTGTAATAATTTAACATAAAGCAAGCTCCCCTACTACCACGACGACAATTCTATCACGCATACCGGCCGAAGAGACCAAAAAAATAAGGTATGTTCACGCCTAAGCGGAACGGCTGGTTCCTAATAACAAAAATTAAACGTGTAATAAAATGTGGTTGCATAAAAAACTTACCCCGTGTTCAATTATCACTTTACACTCACCACTAAATACATAATTGGTTAGACAGGAGAGGGTCGGTGAATGAAGGAAAATAGAGGTGCTCACGTTGTTAATTAATTAAAAATTAATGCCGACAAACCGGCGCGAATGTGATATTTAAAAATGGAATGTGTTCTAAGAGAGAGCTGTGTCGACTTACTTATCATATTGGTTGTAATCAGCGCTCACCTTTGGCGATGCGCGAGTAACAAATCGTAGTCGAGACATAAGAGGAGCATGCTTTTAATTTATATTAGGCAAGGCGTAAACATACACCATTCTACCTAGGTTATTGTATATTATAATGTATTTGACAGCTAGAACACTCATCATACACACAAGGGACACTAATTACATAGAATGCTCAATTTACTGTTATAAAAGACACAGTTAAGGTTTTTGGAGATTGATTTTGTAGATAAAAATCTAAACATACTGTTACTATACCTACACACAATTATATAAAAGGGTAGGTTAAGAAGCACGTTGGATAAAATATAAAACTGTAAATTTGCTATTATCTAACTAGTGTTTTGCCAGCGTTTCTAAAAAAGGTGGTTTTCGAATTAAAAAGCTGCGGGGATGCTAGAGACGAATCTAGAGTGCATATAAAACTAGACATCATGATTGTACAACTGGGAACTAACATTGACAAGGATATAGGATCGGAAGGAAAACTGATACATATGAATCAGGAGATATTAAGGTTGTTAATATCATTTTAAGAAGAGACAAGAGGGTCTTTAGATAAAGTTAAAATGGAACAGGCTGAGCTAAGACAAGAGGCGAAAGCATCGGAAGCTAAAGAAAAGGAATCCTAAGCAGAGGTTAAGAAACGACTGGAGTAAATGGAAGGGAGAAATTGAAAAGCTAAAAAAGTCGATACTAGGTAGTTGGGATGTATTTAGAGATGAGGTAAGGATGGAAGTAGATGATAAGGTAAAGGTGGTTGAGGAAAATTTAGTGACAGGTTTGTCGGAGCTAAGGGGCGAAATAGTAGGAGTGGATCTGAGACAGACGAAAAGTCTTCAAAATTCAAAAAAGGAATGAATAGAAATCATTTAGGTAGAAAATTTAGACAACAGAGAATTTAGAGCAGACGTAGCAGGTTTTAAAAACGCGATAAACGAAAAGTTAGAAATTTTTGAAGGGGGTATACGAGCGATCAGGGAGCAAATATCGGGACTCGAAGGGGGGCGCATAAGTGCTTACAACTTAGGACACTGTAGAAACCGACGTGACACGTTACCCAAGTTTGAAGAGAGATGGTTTGAACAGCCTATGTTACATCTTGACAAGTTGGACGAAATTATGCAAGGAGAGCCGGAAGGGTACGATTACAAATAATAGGAACGAGTTTAGGAGGATATGCCGAAAAATGACACAACATTGTTAAGAAGACATAATACGTACGACCAGTTTCGAGCACTTTTCAAAAACCAGTATTGGGGCAATGCTAAACAAAATAAAAGATACGGTTATAGGTACCACACGTATCAAAACAGTGAACACAGGCATCAGTATCACGGGGACCAGTACCAGAAACAGAACTGGACTAGAAACGACCGAGGAAATGGGGAACAAAGTCATCGTAAAAATGAATTACAACGTGGACACCATAATTATGGCAGGGGACATATAGCAACTGAACAAAATGAATATAACATGGAGCGAGATGCAATCCCAAGAGAAAATCGTCACGTAAAACTGAGACACATGACGACAACAGGCATGAGTAGAGTATAATTGGGGCATCCACCGCCTCATTTCCCCCAGAATCCCTCATTTCCCCACACATCTGGACCAATTTACATGTAAATTCCCATAAGGAAATGAGGAGAATCCTCATTTCCCCACATCTGGACCAAAAGTTTTCTTCGACTAACCATTTTCATCTTTCGAGATAAATGAGCATCCACATTTCCTCCACATCTGAACCAAATAGTTTTCTTTGTCTAGCCATTGCATCTTTCGAGATAAACCTATCTTGTTTGGTATCAATTAACATTAGATTTTCTCAGCTACCCGAATCTTTAAAATTTTTAAGATATCATCACCGCCAAGGCAGCTACCCTGATTTTAAGATTTCTTACCTGTAGCGACTTTTGAGCGTTCTTATAAATTTTTCTCAGCTACCCGAATTTCTAAGATTTTTAAGATATCATCACCGCCAAGGCAGCTACCCTGATTTTAAGATTTCTTACCTGTAGCGACTTTTGAGCGTTCTTATAAATTTTTCTCAGCTACCCCAATTTCTAAGATTTTTAAGATATCATCACCGCCAAGGCAGCTACCCTGATTTTAAGATTTCTTACCTGTAGTGACTTTTGAGCGTTCTTATAAATTTTTCTCAGCTACCCGAATCTCTAGGAATTTTCAGATTGCATCATCCCTAAAGGAGCTACCCCAATTTTAAGATTTTGTACTAAGATCAATTTCTAATCACCTCTCCTTTTTAATATCTACAATCCTTTAACCAAACACGTAGCAGTATTAACATAAATTAAGCATGCGAAAATTTATTTTATCAATTTACAGTTTAATAAACTAATTACAATTTTACAAAGTATAACATTATTTCCGGTGTGTGCGAATCCAACTAGTTTAACCTGTAACAAAAAGATTAATGTGTTGTTTAAATAGAGCTATAACAAAAAGAGATTAATGTAAAGAGGAAACGTGTTTTCGGTTAATAAGACATATTATCGTTAACCTAACAATATGTTTTACCGTCCAGCGACACCACGTGGAGGTAAACACATTCAATGTAATGGGTTTTAAATAGGAAAGTACGCTAAATGCTAGTCAATTAACAGCAATTAAATATTGCTTACTGACCTACCTTAATTAGGTTGCTGTACTATTAGGAATGATGTTTAAGACCTCGTACGTATTTTCCGGATTATATGTTGTATTCTTTTTTATTAAGTAATCGAATAAATCGTTCTTTCTGCTTCCAAAGAAACTCAGGCACTCCAATCGTCGAGACTGGCGTTCTTTATGCGATAGCTAGCCATACGGTTGTTAAACGCTGTACTAACCATTTCTACACCATCGTCGCTAGTAGCGGTAACTGTGGCATTTTATGTCTGTTGCTTCTCAAGTGTGCGGCATATGTATTCTTTTCCATTTCGAAATCGCATACTTTACACATAATTCGTGGTTGTTTCGTACAAGGTCCTTTAACAGCTGGCGGAGCTGAACGTTTAAGGCTTAATGACATACCGTGCTGTTTTCCTTGTGTCGCAGTAAGTTGTCCATTCTCGTAAAGCGAAACCGCAAGTCCCACAGTTTAAGTACTTTGCTGCGGACGGCTTAACCGTGGACGATGTTACACCACGACATTTGTTCTGGTACCGTTTGAGAGCATTTTCCAGGTATTTTGGTCCCCGATCGCACTTAAAAACGTTTGCAGATACCATTTTAGTACAAAACAAAATCCGCACTATAAGACTTGACTTGTAAGCGAACTAACTTATAACTAAAAGTTTACTCCAGCGTACCTGCTTATGTTCCTTATAGAATGCAAACCGAAGGTTTCCGAAGACCACCGAACGAAGTTGAGGATTCACCGGGGAACTAAATGACGTCATGATCCTCGCTGCTCGTCCAATACATTTAGCGCCAATGTATGCGCCCTGGTTCGCTTTGTCCATGCTGCGAATGCAGTTAGTAGAAACACCAGAAAACGTCTTCCATGTTATACAGATCGCATGCATATTAAAAATCCAAAGGGTGGTAGCACACGCACACAAATTGGGTGCAAGTCGTGCTGTAGAAGATGCAGTGCTACTATAACCAAAAACACTTTAAACCATTACTAAGAAAATACCAACTTGTTGTCTACAGGATACTTACAACAATTTAATTTTAAATAACTTCTACGTCATATTTTAGGTGGGCTTGAATATTTTCCAAATGAATCACCAAGCGAAAGTATATGCTTAGCAGTATTAAATTAACCATTAATTTCCATTTTACGACCATGGTTAATTATAGATTAAAATTTAATTTGTGCACGTTCGAGCTTCTCGTAAACTAACATATTTTATAGCAACAATGCGTTGTATAATACATGCATACCCTTCTCTGCGCTACTGCTATTCTTGTAATTGCTAGAAAAGTCACTCTCCTTTTTACTGTTAGGACTGGGCAAAGCACCATTTTTGTATACTTTCTATAGCACATCGCGCACTTTTCGTCTGATAATTATGCTTCTGTAGGCTTTTACACTTTCGCATAGCGGTCGGCCGCATGTAATGATTTCTAGAACCGGTAAGTACTCGATATCGTCCAAATAGAAATTAGATGCTCGATGTCTGTCAACTTCCAATTCACTCGTAAAGGTAGCAAATACTCAGTCAATCATCCATTAAACTTCGACCCGCTCCTGTTCTGATAATTTACAAACATTTTCAAACGACAATGGGCCGAGAATTTTTAAACCTCCGAGGATCTTTAAGTCGTGATCAATTACACATCCGAAGCTACGCGTAAACTAACATATTTTGTAGCAACTGTATAATACATGCATACCCCTTCTCTGCGCTACTGCTATTCTTGTAGTTGCTTGGAAAAGTCAGTCACCCTTTTTACTGCTAGGGCCGCTAAAAAGCACCATTCCATACTTTCTTTATAAGTGTAGCACATCGCGTACATTTTGTCGGATAATTAAATCTTTGTTTATGTAGGCCTTTACACTTTCGCTTATTTAAACATCTAATACGATTGATTAACCACTTTCGATTATTCTAACGGAGACCACCATACGCACCGTTCTTTTGAATCCAACGATCCTATGGGCTTCCACGCACTAACACCTGACGTATTTTCTTACTATTTGTTAAACAAAAACTACCGGTATCGCCATTGTGGACGTAAACAGATGTTTGTGGATGTGTCGAGAATATGTAACCATATACATTAACCAGTCTAAGCTATTTTATTTAGTCCACGAAAACTACTATTTTCTAAACCACAATTAATAATCGTCTTTATAGGTTCCACATTTCGACCATTACCCAATGGCTGGTGCTACGTACATGGAAACTTTAATTTCTTATTGGAGAATTCTTATTCTCCCGCGCACTGCTGCGTAGTTACATGTCCATTCCTTTTGAGTATATGCTCGTTATAGGTTGTAAGACCCTCGGTTTTATAACTACAATTCGTGAGACCCCTTTAATCTTTTTAACGTATCTTTCTCGCCTACAATACAGTAGGACTTAACATTACTACCAACAAATTCTAATACTGGATCCCCATTAAATACGTCTTTAATTTTCCTACAAGTTTTTATCGAGAAGTGTTATATTGTATTTATTATACGCGGGTAGTCACTCTTTTAAGATAAATATATTTTGCTAGGTATCAACTAATATTAAATTTTTCTAGGGACCCCAAATCTGTAAACAGATTTTAAATAGAACCACCCCATACAAAGTTATGCGTTTTAAAGACTAATTTTTACCCATCTTTATTTAACTCCATCTTTAAAACCTTTTTCGCTAACCAAGACATATGCCTTAGCCAACCATCGCCCAGAAATCTAAAACGCCGTGTCCGCGAATACCACGTGGAGATAACACGTATACTCTGTCAACCAGGATAGAAGCCGGAAGGATTTGGAAGGTGGGAGAAGAACTTAAAAATATGGAATCTTAAAACTAATATATACAAATATAAACAACTATCTTATATCTTTACGCCCCCATGCGTAATTGTTGTACTATTAGGAATGATGTACCTTTTGTCATCTTCCCTCGATAAACTAATTTTATTAATAAGCTGCGTATGCAAATCGTATTTTTACTCCGGATACATACGCAGGCAAGTACTCGATACCATCAAATAAAAATTGGATGCTTGGTGACTGTTAACATCCGCTTCCCTCGTGTACGCCCAGACACATCCCAGCCCATGAGCACCCTCGCGCACACCCCGCCCATGCGCACCCTGCGCGTACGCACCCCTGCCCATGCGCGCTGCCCATGCGCCCCTCTCTGTGCGACTGCTATTTCGTGGTAACGTCACAGCCTTTTATAAATAAAGAACAATGTTATATACTATTATAAAATGTTTATTCCTGACATTATACATAACAAATTTAAAAATATTTAATGCCAAGCATGGGGTCATTTAAACTTAATTTTAATACAAAGTTATACACAGAAGACAGTCCTTTCTTTATGTTTGTTTGAGTGGCTTTAATTTTATCTAATTTTATTCGCAGCTTAAAATTTAAATCGATACCCAACTCCTCTATCTCCTTTTCTAACCAATAGTTTGATACATAGAGACCGTCTAGGTTTTCGAATTGTAAAATGTACCGAAGTTTGCCTCTATATTTAAAGTCTTTGATTCCGCCGACAACTAGATCCATTCCTTCGTGTAATTCTTGCAGCTTGCGACAATCTTTTAATCGCAGCTTTCCCACTATATCCTGCATACGTATCTTGTTAGCTTGATCGACTTCTTCTTGTCGGTATTGGAGAAATCCTTTATTCTCCCACAGACTGTTGCGTAGTTGCATGTCCACCACTTTTGGGAATATATGGTTGTTATAGGTTGTAAGACCCTCGGTTTTAAATGATCCGAAAGGTTCTTTACTAGGCAAATATACAATGTTTAACGGACCCCTTTGCGTGTGGTGTACGCAAAGATTACGAAACCCGCATTCCTTAGTTCGTCTTTGTTATCTGTCATTTTGATAAATACGTTTTAGAATAACCTTTTAAAAAGTATACGGATTTAGTACCATCCTTTTCTGCAAGAACGTCTACATAACTAAAGAGTCTTTCTTACTAACCGCAAATGCATACAACTTGTAGAAACCAGATGTATCTAAGTCAGTCCATCGGCACATAAAATAATCTTTTAATTCTTCCTCATTTTCTCTAATAAGATGTTCTTTGTCTAACACATCTTTGTATTGATCACGTATTGTCGCAGTGTTTTCCATGTGGTCAATTTTCGCCTTTTGCATCCATTTCCTCTAATTCCAGTTGTCTTTTCCTTCCACTTACAGCGTATGGTATACATAATGGGGTAATTTCCTTTAGCGTAAACGGATAGAGTTTACTACCAATATTTACGCGTTGTCGTACAACCTCTGGACGAATGTTAGGCGTATCTATCAATCCCAAGTCCGAAATTACTATTTCTTTTGGAATTGTAGAATATGGTGTGGCAGATTGTGTAAAATATGTACTACCTGCTTTAATGTAGCACTTGTGTAAGATTTTATTTTATCTTGGACATCTTCCTATACTATCTCCAAATAATTTACAGGTAAATAGTTAAAACTAAAGCCAAAGCACATACTTTATCAATTTTCCTTTTCCTCTGGTTTTTGGACAACTTAATTTGCAAGCCCGTCAATTTCTTTGTATTACCATTCCCCCAATACACGTACTGTAGCAGGTTATTATACACTAAACAGCAGCTATTTTGTAGCTTGTCCGATAGCTTACTCCACATTTTGGTAAGTGGTACCGAGTACATTGGCGCCTTTAGGAAGTATAACACTATCTTCCAATAAGGTTAAACAGTCTTTTAAGGGTTTATACACCCGTTCCGCACTGACATAGCTTCCAATTGCACAGTTGTATATTGTCGCTTCCAATCGCGTAATACCATGTTCTTTGGCCAAAGTAGACGCAAATGTTTCCCTTAAACGTACATCTGGACAACGTAAAAAATCTAGTATATGATTGCCAAGTTGTTTATTAACACCAGGACTTGTTATCTGGCACACAAATTTGTTGTAAATCTTAATTCTTGCATTGGTTGTTAGCCATGTTAAACAATCAACCCCCGCAGTTTTATCGTTGTCAACTATAATATTACACTTTTCTTCGTATTCGCCCTTATAGCAAAAGTTATGGTTTGTAGTTAAATAATTACACATCTCCATCTTGCTAAATATGCCTGCAAAATCTTGGGTTACATCCATGTCAAAAAGATAGAAATAATCTTTTTCGACTTCGTCTAATATATCTGGTAGT
Organism: Platerodrilus igneus; assembly: GCA_036346225.1. Lineage (NCBI taxonomy): Eukaryota > Metazoa > Arthropoda > Insecta > Coleoptera > Lycidae > Platerodrilus > Platerodrilus igneus. The sequence goes on from JARFIW010000273.1 coordinate 933,104, forward strand.
TCCTCCAATAAAGTTTCCAACTTAACATCTGCTAGTTCCACTTTGTATGGAACACATATAGGATTTTGGAATTTTTTATTAATGCATTCGATGTCTTCTTTTCCGATAATTTCTTTTACTCTCTGGCCTATCTTGTTACTGCTTTCCAGAAAACGGAAGCTTAGCTTTAACACCATGCCTAGCGAAACAAATCGGTTGAACTTTCTTCGTAGATAGCTGTTAAAGCACCACAAATTTCTTTTTTTAGGATAAACATCCGTTTGTTTGCAGATGCTTGTTCGGTGTCAGAAAGGTCGCAAATTTTAACCAACATTATATTGTCACAAAATGGTTCTGTAATTGGTGTGTGTAGTCCGCCAGTCAGCATCTTTTCGCCTTCGACATAACAAATATTACCAATATCTGTCACCAGATTATTGTTGCACATATTTTCTGCCAACAGCCATAATCCAAATCGCTCATTTGTCGGTTTCACTTTATTCCCAGAAGTTGAGAAACGTTAATCACCTTGGAGACGCTCATGTTTACCGTTCTAGCTACCGTCAAATAATAAATTGAATACGAAAATCTGTTCCTTATGTATCCTACAGAGTGGGGCGTATATTACCGAAAATAGTCGAATATGTCGGACACCGCCATATCGCTTACATTCTCTGGTTTAGGAACTGTTTTGTTATCCGACCTAGGTCGGCAGGTTGGCATCAACACATATCCGGATATATGTAGGTTCCTATATACCAAATTTAATCTCCCTGCTCACATAACCACATGACCATATGACCTATGACCATGACCACATGACCATATGACCCATGACCACATGACCACTGACCACATGACCATATGACCACATGACCACATGACCATATGACCACATGACCACTGACCATGACCATATGACCATATGACCAATGACACATGACCATATGACCACGCCATATGACCATGACCATATACTAATTGCTTTTAATGAGTTTCTCATTAAAACTACCAATTGCTTAAGAGTTTTCCATTAAACAGTGTGCTAGGTTGATAAAATTTCTTTGTCAACCTGGTCACTGGTTAAAGCTCGTCGCGTGTTGGACTCGTGTGGTGATGTCGTGCGTGTGGTAAGCATATGTCGTTGCATGTCGCTGTGGTCATGGTCTGTCAGTGCGCGTGTATGTGGTGTCTCTTAAAATCTGTGTCATATGGGTCCCTGTTATGTGAGCTGATGCGAAATATGATCGACAGTGCTCCGGATAATTACGATTCGGATACGCTGAGAAAAGCGATTTGAGGTACTAAGTAATAGAAGCTCTGTTAGGCGAGAGTTAACTGTCTCCAATGGTAAGCACATGTCTTCGCTTGAGGCTGATAAGGAATGATGTAACTACGAATGCGGTGATGAATTTGTCAGAAAAGTTATGTACAGCACACATGGTAATTGACAGAACTTTAAGGTATTAATGTGGTTAAACTGGTCGCATACAGCATGCTGGAAATGTGTTTATCTGAACATGATGTGTTACGCATGCAACCGTTGTTCGCTGTAGCATCGTTCTGGAGCGTGGATCGTGTTAAAGAATCGAGGTGTCTCGTTGATAATCGAAAGTGTAATCTGTGTTCGTAAGAAAGTGAAGGCTACAAACAAGTTGATTATCGACAATGTGACATGGCAATTATAAGAAACGAGTCGAAGGTTTTTGGGCCCTGTAAAGTGGATGTGATTTTCAGCATCAGATAGCAGACGGAGATGGTATGCAAACTATACATTGCTCAAAATGTTAGTTTACGCGTATGGTGTGTATTGTCAACTTAAGACTGGGTAAAATACTGTGTTCGTTTGAAATTTGTAAATTGAAGAGTGTCAAGTTTATGGTGATTACTGAGTGTGCACGGCAGATCATGAAGTTGCAGATTCGTCTATTCGATTTGGACGTTGAGTACTACGTCGAAACATTCATCGCGGCGTAGCGATGAGCTGAGCGATAATTTCGCAAAAGTGACGCGTGTGATGAAGTAACAAAAGTGTTTGCCATTGTAAAAAGGAGATGACGTTTTAGCAATTACAACGAATAGTAGCGCGAAAGGGTAGCAAATGTATCACGTCATGTCAGTAAAATATTGTTTCGAAGTGTAACGTGACAATAATTTATTATAACTGGTCGTAAAAGGAAATTATGGTATTTAATTGTACAATACTTGGGAAGGATAATTGAAATATTAAGCCTGCCTAAAATTACTACTGTTATTTAAAATTGGAGATGTAAGATGAAGACACATTCAGATTAGAATAAATCTTTACAAGTGCTTAAGCAGGTGCAATTTGCGATTGACACCCTTGATTCAAAAATATTCGGCTTGATGAAGATCGGTTAATCGCGACAAGGTGATAATGTCTAAGTGCGTGAGAATGAATTACGTCCGTGAATCCCATTGTCTCGACTGGTGATAGGAAGAAACTGAAGAAGGAATGGATCGTGCTGTATGACGTGTTGTAATGCGATGTGTAGAAATGGTACAAAGATCTTGTGAGAAAATGAGGAAGTAAGATATTTATGTGTGGTACGAACATCTGCTGAGTTAGCATTGCGTGTAAAGACTCTTTGAATGTGACGTTCTTGCGAAAGCGTGAAAATCCGTATGCTAAAGGTTATTCTAAAACGTGTTATCAAAATGAGTACGAACAGATGCGGTTCAGTTTACGTGACACGCAAAGGTCCGTGTGTATGCCTAATGTAAAACCGGTCTTCCTGAGCCATGTTCAGTGTGGATGCACACGTGTGGAGTTTCTCAGCCGACGAAGTCGATCAACAATCGTATGCGAGATATGTGAAGCTGCGATTGGGTGCTAGACGAAGGATGGATCGGCGGGCATCAAGCAAAGTGAGGCAATGGCGATTGCAATCGCTGAGCTGTGTCTCTGATGAAAGGAGATGAAGTCGGTCGATTTAAGCTGCGAATAAATGGATGAATAAACCACTCTGAACATGAAAGGACTGTCTTCTGTTGTTAAAATGAGTTTAAATGACAGTGCTTACAATGTTATGTGTACGTGGTAATTAACGTTTATAAAGTGCTAATCTGTTAGTAAAGGGAAGCTGGTGCTTTCACGAATGAGTCGTACGGCAGGCGTATGCGGAAGGTGATGGCTGGTGCACGAGGCGGATGTTCCGTCAGTAGCTGTGGATGGTATCAGCTGCTGGGTGTCGGTAAGATGTATGCGCACATAAACATGTTTATCGAGGAAATGTATCATGTCTAATTAGTGAAAGTATGGAATGGTGCTGGGCTATGAGTATATGGTGTGAATTCCAATAAGTTGCTTACCAAATCGGTCGCTCTGTTGACAGTTACTGTTATCTCGCGTATTCGCGGGAATGATCCGTGTCTCTTGGCGTCAGATTGGTTGTCGTTAAAGATGATGTTAAACTAAGATGGTAATAGTCTTCTGCATATGAGGCTGTTAAAATCGTTTACAGAATTGAGGTTGAAGATGGATTAATCTGTCAATTTGCTTAATACGGTTCTAAAATCATTCATGGCGTGAGAAAGTTGTAATCAAGAAGTAATTAAGAAAGTCTGCGATGTATAGAACGTAAAAATGGGTCTCCCAATCCTACAAAAGGAGTGTTTATCTGAATTACAAGATGCGTGCCAAGAAGGATGCAGTATTATCAACGCATTGTGCTATAAAAGATTAGTTTAAAGTCGAACGTGCACAATAAATTTTAATCTATAATAACCATGCGTAAATGGAATTAGGTTTAAAATATGATTTCGTGGATATTTGGCTGACTTTATTGGAAAATATTAAGCCCTCGTAAAATATCAAAGTCTGTTATTAAATGTTTAACGGTTATTTTAGACAACAATTGGATTTTCGTTGTAATTTTAAAGTGTTGTGGTTATAGGTAGCAACGGTTGCGATGTGACCAATTTGTGTGGTTACCACCCGTTTGATGTTTTAAATAGCGAATCGTACATAACATGGAAGACGTTTGTGCTAATGCATGGGCTGACAAGCCCAGGTGCATACATTGGTGCTAAATGTATTGGACGAGCGGGATGTGCTCATTTATGTTCCCGGTATCCTCAATTCGTTGGTGGTCTCGAACCTGGTTTGCATTCTATAAGGAACATAAGCAGGTACGCTGGAGTAAACTTTTAGTTATAAGTTAGTTCGCTTACAAGTCAAGTCTTATAGTGCGGATTTTGTTTTGTACTAAAATGGTATCTGCAAACGTTTTAAGTGCATCGGACCAAAATACCTGGAAAAATGCTCAAACGGTACCAGAACAAATGTCGTGGTGTAACATCGTCCACGGTTGCCGTCCGCAGCAAAGTACTTAAACTGTGGGACTTGCTTTCGCTTTACGAGAATGGACAACTTACTGCGACACAAGGAAAACAGCACGGTATGTCATTAAGCCTTAAACGTTCAGCTCCGCCAGCTGTTAAAGGACCTTGTACGAAACAACCACGAATTATGTGTAAAGTATGCGATTTCGAAATGGAAAAGAATACATATGCCGCACACTTGAGAAGCAACAGACATAAAATGCCCAGTTACCGCTACTAGCGACGATGGTGTAGAAATGGTTAGTACAGCGTTTAACAACGTATGGCTAGCTATCGCATAAAGAACGCCAGTCTCGACGATTGGAGTGCCCGAGTTTCTTGGAAGCAGAAAGAACGATTTATTCGATTACTTAATAAAAAAGAATCAACATATAATCCGGAAAATACGTACGAGGTCTTAAACATCATTCCTAATAGTATAGCAACCTAATTAAGGTAGGTCAGTAAGCAATATTTAATTGCTGTTAATTGACTAGCATTTAGCGTACTTTCCTTTTAAAACCCATTCCAGAATGATGTGGATCGCTCCCGTGGTGTGCTGGACGCGATAACTAGTCTGTTGGAGGTTAACGATGAATGTCGTAATATGACGAAACATGCGTTTCGAGGAACGTCTATTCTACATGTAACTCATTTATTGTTATATGTCTAGTTTTAAATCTAAGTTCTTACATTAATGCTTCTGTTGACGTCTACGTGTCTGGGACAGACTAGTTCGGGGATTGGCTGTGGTTACACAGATGAGTTAAAGATGGTATAGTCTTCGCGTTGTAAAATCTGTTTACATTGAGTTAGAATGATGTAAACTGTAAATTGTCTATAACGCAATAAATTTCGCATGGCTTGAAAGTGTTGGTCAATGATGTAATGACTGCTACGTGTTTGGAAGGATTGTAAAGTCTCAAATGGTAGAGGTATTAACAATGTCTAAAAATGCTAAACATTGCGGAGGTGCTCCAATAAATTTCATGCGTCGGATGATGAACTGAACCGTTATGAGTGGTCTTGAAAATGATTTTCGTGGACTAAAAGCTGAACGATAATAATCTCGTCATCAAACACGTTCGTCACAATAGTACGTATCGGTAAAAATCGTAAAATCGAGTGGTAGCTGTGGCAACTGGTGCGGTGTGTGCAATCGATCGGTAATAAATCTGTGATGTTTAAATAGCGACGTAGCTAAACAGAATGTGTGATCAAGAATGCGCGATCGAAATGGTCTGCAGCGGTACAGAATGGATCATGGTAAAATCAGGTGTGATGCGTGCTTGTGACGGTGATGATGACTATACATCTGAATTGGTATCGGCGAGTTTAAAAATGTTATATCAGAACGCGTCAAAGGATGTGTGACTACTTAGGTAGAAATCGGTGACAACATCGAGCATCGGTCATGTTGACCTATCGGTCCGGTCGTGAAATCAGTACGTGCGACGATGTGCTAAAGTGCGCGGTAGCGACGAAAAGTGCGTAATGTTAATTGCGATCAAAAAGGTAGGTTTCATGCTGCAGAATAAGATGGCGAAGGCGTATGACGGATGCTAGTAAAATATGTTGGTTACAGATGGTGCAGTGAATCATGTAGATGCGTGGTATTGTGACTGCTTGCGGTATCAAGATAAAATGACGTGTAGTGTTAAATAAATGTTTTGTGCAGTATGGTGTTGTGTTTTGATTATAACTTCTCACTCACGTTTCTGTGCATGCGATCTGTGGACATGTATTGTGTTCGCATGCATTGCGCGCGAAACGGGCGCGATCTGCTGGGAAATGGAGCGCGGTGAGTCGTTGCCTCGGTCTAATCAACGCTGGTCGTTGTAATGCATTCTTGAAACGTGCGTACTGGCTAATGGTTAGGTCGAAATCGTGATGAATTAGTGGATTGGTTCTAAAATGACTGCTGCCAGGCAGTGTGTATGCGTAAACTGGGGCACTGGAAGATGCGTCGCGGGTGTTACGTTGCTGACTGGAAACGGTGGGGCGTATAAGATAACTGTGTAGAATTAGCTAATGTGTGGGTACGTTAACCGAGTAGTTATAGTTTATTGTTTTCATTGTTAGAAGAAACGGGTGAGAGAAAACGGAGCTTGAATTTTAATGGATGTCGATATATATATATATATATATATATATATATATATATATAGATAGAGAAGAATAATCCACATTTGGAATGCAAATGAATGCTTAATATATATTAATAGTTATTAAGATGAAATGAAAACCCAACTTTGTATTTAAAGTTGAATTACCATTTCAAATCAAACTGGTAATTGAAAACCGCTAAAAGAACAGCCACAGCAGGATTTGAATCTGCGACCATTGATTTGCCGGATCAACGCTCTACCAACTGAGCTATGCAGCTGATTGGCTAGAGTGTGTTAATTTATACTACTGAAGCTTGTTCTCTTTTCGATTTTCAATTACGTCTTGCATTTAAGGAAATTGAATCTAGTTATATACATAATTCATGTACTAATAACTTGATCATCCCATTTTTGCAACGTTCGGATAATACAAACATGTAATTATATTATTATTGATAGAGAAGAATAATCCACATTTGGAATGCAAATGAATGCTTAATATATATTAATAGTTATTAAGATGAAATGAAAACCCAACTTTGTATTTAAAGTTGAATTACCATTTCAAATCAAACTGGTAATTGAAAACCGCTAAAGAACAGCCACAGCAGGATTTGAACCTGCGACCATTGATTTGCCGGATCAATTTCCTTAAATGCAAGACGTAATTGAAAATCGAAAAGAGAACAAGCTTCAGTAGTATAAATTAACACACTCTAGCCAATCAGCTGCATAGCTCAGTTGGTAGAGCGTTGATCCGGCAAATCAATGGTCGCAGGTTCAAATCCTGCTGTGGCTGTTCTTTAGCGGTTTTCAATTACCAGTTTGATTTGAAATGGTAATTCAACTTTAAATACAAAGTTGGGTTTTCATTTCATCTTAATAACTATATATATATATATATATATATATATATATATATATATTGTTGTGATATACTCCTGTGAATGCGGGAACTGGGTCCTTTCAACAAAAAAATTCTAGTCCCACCGATTGATGCATCATAAACTGCTGTGATCCTGTTTTCGCCTCGGCTGCTCACCTAATTTTATAAACCTCCTCATTCATAAAAAACAACACATTCCTACCACAAACATCAACGTTAACTCTATTTACATCAATATTCAGAATACATTAAATTTTCAAATTAAATTTCATCATAAAATTCAGTTTTAAAAGAATTTCAAGATTAATTTTATTATCACTTTAACGTGCATCCAGAATTAAGTCCTTGTTGGATGCCTACTAATTAATATAACAATATAAGCAGACCGAGTCTGAGTATAAAGGAGCATCTACCACCCCTTTACGTTAATTAACCAGGTTCGTCTAATTGAGCTCAAAGACATACTCATATTTTTATCATAATTCAGAACATCAATACTAAATACCCCTTTCTACTTAAACAAGCAAATTTCATCTTAAAATTAAAATTTTATGGTTAGTACAATTTCACTAATGTCCATTTAAAGTAAATCAATTATAAAGTAATTCAACACACACAAAATGTCAAACAAAATAGTATAATTTACCTGAAGGTTACTGTCCTCGTAGCTTCAAAGTACATCGTCCCTTTAGTTAATCACACCATTCCAACAGGATTATATTTACGGCTTCTAATTGTCAACGCTTTTAAAATTTTCTCCATCACCATTTATTTAAAGTTGTTTCTGGGCTTTTCCGGAACTCATCTGTGTATATCTGACCCTTGTTTCGTGGATCGAGACACGTATTTGAACCATTTACTTATTAACACCCCCGAAAAATAGCAAAGAAATTCATGCGTCTTTCACCAATATACGCCAAAACTGCCTACTTTTGTGTATACATTTGTCTTTGTAAATTTTGCTAATTGGTACAGTGATACTAAATTTTATTACCTTGTATCTAAGTGCACTGAAGTACATTCATGTTAGCACGTAAATAACAAACTATTTTGAATCACTAAAATATGCGAGCAAAATTTTAAATTATTTTATCAAACTAAAATGCACTGTTTAACATCTTGAATCAAGTCGCGGATGTAAGAGCTTTTAACGCATCGAATAGTCAAAAGTCTAAGAGTCTAAGAGGCCGAAATTCATATTACCACCGGTATATATAGCAAAAAGCCTGTCTGTCGGTCTGTTCCCCAAAACGGGTAATTCTAAAGAATTTCTCATTCTCTGTTCCCAGTCCGTCGCTCGCGCGTCGGTTTTAACGAATTTTTCACTCGCCCCATTTAAATCTCAGAAATTCACACGGCACGCAAACATGTCCGAGAAAAACTAATTAATTTTGTACAGAAATTGTTGTTTCTACCTCTGATATTTGCATCCTATTTTCAACCACATGTGACCCTCGTGACGTTGCTTAAATCACGCCTTTTACTATATGTGTCTTTGCTTGACGCATTTTCTCTTTCCTTTTCTAACCTGTTCGTATTGGTGCAAATTGATATTCTTTATTATCGATTATATTTTAGTCCATGTGGACTATCTTGGTTAAATAACCCCGTATCGCACATTCTCGTGAATATTAAGCCCCGGTTTCTCCAAGATTCTTTGAAACCATTTGTTATCTACACAATTTTCGCCCTACGTGATATTTAAACTACGAAGGTGTTCAAAATAATATTAATTCTCAGAGCTTTTTAAATAAACCCTGTTTTGTATTTCGTGCTAAAGCATCTGACCGTTTCCAATATCCTTAGAATCGACATGTTTATCTAAACAAATTAAACTGAAATTGCCTTTTAAAATAAGCAGGTGTGTTCAAACATCCTACTTCTAACTAACACTTCTAGGATTTGCTTTTTATTGGGTTTTTACAAGTTTCTATAGATATTATCTGTTACTAACGATTCAATTAACTTCAATTAAAATTGACTTCTATCCTTTCATTTTTAGCGAATACAAGTTAAATATTAATTATTATCTGTACGCTTTGTTTTACTACCGGTTACTTAAAATAGGGTTAATTAATATAAATTTTGCACGTAATTTCCATTTGTTTAGGAATAATTACATTACACGCAGAGCTATTTTTAATACTGTTTCTTTTGATATAAAGCGTCTTGTATATGATTTAAATTTCTTATTTTTACTGAAACGACCGAATTTATTTATGCTTCATGGTTTTAATAAAGCGTATTATTTCCCAAAGCTTCTACACGGTGATTAAAATTATTTGCTGTGATTATTTTAATTTTCTACCCTGGTTTAAATATGAGTAATATATATATATATATATATATATATATATATATATATATATATATGTATTAACCATTCCTAAATCAGTACTATTCTTAATCTTACTCCTGATATCCTTCTGGCCTTTATTAAAATCTATCCCTAAACTTATGTCACCTTTTATCTCATCCCTATTATATTCCTGTCTAAATCCATTAACTATTCCTAAATCTATATTGTCCTTGTTATCCATTTATGTCCCATAAACATTTTTAACAACATATAGTCCCTCACTTGAACTAATAATTTGTACTACCCATTTCTTTTTAACATTTAAAATTTGTATGTTCCAATTCTTCCCATCAAGTTTCATTCCAAACTTTTCTATTGCATCCATTCCGTTTAAAAAATCTAACCCTTTTACTACTAAAACCTTTGCGTTCCCTAGTTTAAACCCACCTATTGAAATTGGTACACAAATCATCACATCAATAACCGATATCTTTTTCTTCATAGATGAACCATAAACTTATCCTTTTTATCTTACAAATTTTTCCTTTTCATATTTTAGCATGTTGAATTACAATGTCCCTTTTCACTAACGACAGCTCGGACCCACTATTAATCAACGCAACATATCAACATCCATTAAAATTCAAATTTACAAACCGTAAGCTCCGTTTTCTCTTACCCGTTTCTTTTAATAATGAAAACAATAAACTATAACTACTGGTTGTACCCAAATTAACTAATTCTAAATCTAATCATAAACTAACAAACTTTTTACAAAATTGGAGTTTTTTAATCCAGAGGGTCATGTACCTCTGCAAATTCAATCCTATTCTCCGATTCCCTATTCATGCCTGTTGTCGTCATGCGTCTCAGTTCTACGTAACGATTTTCTCGTGGGGTTGCATCTCGCTCCCTGTTATATCCATTTTGTTCAGTTTCTATATGTCCCCTGCCATAATTCTGGTGTCCATGTTGAAATTCATTTTTACGATGACTTTGTTCCCCATTTCCTCGGTTGTTTCTAGTCCAGTTCTGGTTCTGGTACTGGTCCCCGTGATACTGATGCCTGTGTCCACTGTTTTGATACGTGTGGTACCTATAACCGTATATTTTATTTTGTCTTTGGTTTTCAAACCTATTCCCCGTCTTAGGATTGTCATTTTGAGTCCTGTTTCCTTGTTCAGATGTACCCCTCCTATCTGATTCGAATTCTTTTATCAAGTCATAATTCCGTAATATTTCTAGAAATTCCCTTAAAGTCTTTACGTTTTGAACGTTTACCGCCCTAGTTATTTCAGCTTCCATATATCTACAAAAAAATTGTATAATTTCCTCTTCCCTAAAAATTGGAGTAAGATGCTGCGCCCGGTTATATTGATCTATTGCGTACTCCTTTTTCGACTCCATGCTAGTTTTATATTTTCCTGTAAGTAATCTGGTCCTCACATCGGTCTGTTTAGCATTGCCCCAATACTGGTCTTTGAAAAGTGCTCGAAACTGGTCGTACGTATTATATGTTTTCCTAACAATGTTGTGCCATTTTTCGGCATATCCTCTAAAATTCGTTCCTTTTATTTGTAATCGTACCCTTCCGGCTCTCCTTGCATAGTTTCATCCAACTTGTCAAGATGTAACATAGGCTGTTCAAACTGTCTCTCTTCAAACTTCGGTAACGTGTCACGTCCGTTTTTACAGTGTCCTAAGTCGTAAGCACTTATGCGCCCCCCTTCGAGTCTCGATACTTGCTCCCTGATCGCTGGTATATCCACTTCAAAATTTTCTAACTTTTCGTTTATCGCGTTTTTAAAACCTGCTACGTCTGCTCTAAATTCTCTGTTGTCTAAATTTTTTACCTAAATGATTTCTATTAATTCCTTTTTTGAATTTTGAAGACTTTCCGTCTGTCTCAGATCCACTCCTCCTATTTCGACCCTTAGCTCTGACAAACCTGTCAGTATATTTTCCTCAACCACCTTTACCTTATCATCTACTTCCATCCTTACCTCATCTCTAAATACACCCCAACTACCTAGTACCGACTCTTTTATCTCTTCAATTGCTCCCCTCCATTTGCTCCAGTTGTTCCTTAAGCTCTGCTTGGATTCTTTTACTTCAGCTTCCGATGTTTTCACCTCTTGTCTTAGCTTAGCTTGTTCCATTTTAACTTTATCTAATCACCCTCTTGTCTCTTCTTAAAATGACATTAACAACCTTAATATCTCTTGATTCATATCTATCAGCTTTCCTTCCGATCCTATTTCCGCGTCACTGTTAGTTCCCTGTTGTACAATCATTATGTCTAGTTCTATATGCACTCTAGATTCGTCCCTAGCACCTCCGCAGGTTCAACCTCCATCACAGGTTGCCCTCTCACAACAGTCTCGATCCCATAAATTCTTCCTGACCTGGTGATTCTCTGCTCGTCCGACATATCTCCCTATATTCAATTTAATAAAACACTACTCGCGATGTGCCCCACCAAGTTAGAAATCTTTACAAATCTAAATCAGCCCTTTTTTGTCTTTTCTCTGCATGCGTTCAAATCACTCTCACACACACTCAAAATTTATTTTTAAATTTATCTCAGACCGACTCTCTCTCTCAGATCGCCAGTTTCCTGGAATAAAATTGCTTAAATTTTATTTGGAGCTCGAGCCGCACGTTAGGGTCGCCAGAAGATTGCTGTGGATCGTAGGGTTAGTCTCTGGAACTTCCTAAAACCTATTCAAATTCTAACGTTCGGCTGTCATAAGATTGCTGTGATCGGACTTATGGGTTTAACATCGCCCGTGTCAACACTGATTTTAAAAAAAAACAATAAAAAAAATTATAAAAATGTTCTTACCCGTTTATTCTGCTTCAACAATCTTCAGCAGCTTCCCTGGCTAGCTCAGCTGTGCCTCTTCTCAGATACCTAAATTTACAATCATTCTTCCTTCCCATTCACACACCAATCAATAAAATCACCAAATAATACAACAATCATACAATCTTTATTTGCCGCTATTTACAAACAATTATTCACAGATATATACAGTTTGGTACACTAATTACCACTCAATAAGTGATATTTTTGTAAAGTTTGTGTTTTAAAATTTTAATTGCAAACACATTCAATACAACAGGAGTAAATGGGCCCCAAATAAGACCCTATATTTATTGCACACTGAAGTATGGTGAGCTCATAATAACTCAGTTTATTAATGTATGCCTTTTACCTTGCATAAAATTACTACAAAACTAATAAACCCATGTACCCTTAACAATCCAATTTAATTCGTATTGAAATTCAGTAAGCTTTACATACACTTTTTTTTCAATATTTAAAATACCCTAATAATTGTCAAGTACACGCATCTTTTCCGATGCGTTATATTAACCATAAATAACCCCAATGTTCACTCACACATCACAAATAACTCCAACAGTTTATCAAATAACAGCAAATTCAAATGAGTTATCTGGGAAATGCTTCAAGTCTCCAACTCCTTCGATGATGCTCTATCCTCCAGAACCCCTTGGCTTCGTGACTATGCGCTCTAATCCACCAGATATTTATAGATGATAACCTCAGTATACGCCGAGCTCCTTGCTACCAATTACCATTCCATCCCAGCATCCAAATTCACGTATATTATACTTTTGTTTATTGCTTTATTAGCTTGTCATGGTATTAGTTGGACCTCGATTAATTTAATTCACTCGACACTACTCACGTTCATAACTATAAGGCCTCCACTTACCACGTAATAAGTGCTAATACTACTTTTTATGAATTTATAAATTTTTCAATACTCACAAGCCTCTACTATAACGTCGGTTGATTATTATACGTAGTCTAAAGCGATGCCAATTTTCTTAAAGTATTTATACTGTTAAAATGCCATCTCTCGGCCACTCTTTCGGCGAAAAACTTATTTTAAAATAATACTTCTGCAAATTTTGATATAACCGCCTTACAGCTTCCAGAAATTTACCTCGCGGACGCGCTATATAATCCCAGAAATTGCATTCACCTGTCGCGTGTTCGTCCATTGTAAAACTACTTGTTTCAACCAACGATACCGTTCTGTGTCGACATAAAACTCCGCCTGTAATATTTTTATCCCTGTCTTATGCATATTTGATGACGCGTTCCAAACCCCACTTGAGTTATAGAAAATCGATATTGCTGACCGCATCACATGACTCCACGTGGATTGAATACGTGCGTTTTGAAACCAATGCTTTTATATCCGTCTCTATCCGTAGCATGGTGCTGATCGTGCGTCCCTTCTGCTCTTTAAGAAACTTTGTTACCTTGTTATTTGAAGCAACTGACGGTTGCAAATATTTTCTTTGAAGTTCGCTTTATTATGCTGATAAATCCGAAAAAGGTAACCTTTTAAATATGCAGGTGTTCTTAATTATTGACCGTTTGAAATAACAATTCTTGGAGTTGATATTTCACGGTATTCAATACAACTGACGTCCTTGTTTGCTACAACGAACATTTGGCCTTGGGATTATTGATTTTCTATACCCCGGTGTGTTTTCTAATGCTATTACACGTTGAATTAAAATAAATTAAATTAATTATGCGTTTCTATTTGCTTTTAAAACTAGTTTTCTTTAAGAACCTATTACTTTTCGATCATTAATTATAAAAATACGTCAATGCTTGTTCGTTTAAATTAAATAAATGAAATAAATTTTGCGCGTAAATCAATTGTTTGTTTCTTTATACAGGGTATTTGAAATTGCATTGCTTACCCCAAATTTAACCCTTTGAATCCATAACAATATATATATATATATATATATATATATTGTAGTGGTTTTAAAAGGTTAAATTTAACTATAAACAAAGCAATTTGAAACACCCTGTATAGAGGAAACAACCAGAAATACGTGCTAAATTTATTTCATTTAGTTCAGTTTAATGTAACAAGTTTTAACACAAATTTTACAAATAATGATTAAAATTCAGTAGGTTCGCAAAGAAAATAAATTTTAGAAGCCAATGCAATTTATTTATTAATTTAATGGAGTTTAATTACGTCTAATACGCATAAAAGCATGAAAAATCAATAAATCCAAGGGGGATAGCGTTCGTTATAACAAACAAATAAATCGGTTGGGTTGAAATACCATGAAAAGAAGCTCCTAGAAGTGTTGTGTTAAAACTTTGGTTAATTAAACACCTGCATGTTTCTAAATGTCAGGTTCCCCTTATTTTTATAGATAACAAACAAGTTTCAAAGAATATCGGGTAAACGGTTGGAGGGTTCGCGTAAATGTTAACTAAAAGTTGCCTTAAAGTGCAGAAAGGATAGGGGGTCAATGAAATACGTCGGAATGAGACAGGCATACTAATAGTGCATTTCAAAAAGCACGTATTCAGTCCACATGGGGTAAATAGAACGCGGACAGGAATATCGATTCTCTACCACTCAAACAAGGTTAGAAGTAAACATATAATATGCATAAGAAAAGGGCAGCGTTAAGACAGGCGGGATTTTTAAGTCGTCAATAGATATACTATTGGTCGATATCGTTAGTTGTACAACAGGCAAACACGGGGATATTTGAAATCCGGTTTATTGGAAAATATCGTAACGACGCGCTAAATTTCGAGGATTTTGAAAACAGTTGAAACAAAATTTGAGAAAGTGTTATTTTAAATTAGATTTTTCACGACAAGAGGGTCTGGAAAGGTTACAGTCGAAGCATTTAAATACTCGAGGCGAATTAGCACGGATCTCTTTTTTAAACTTCGTTCTCTTAGTACTTTGATCGCTTCAGACTACGAACGAGCTTGTAAGTATATAAAATTATTCTGAAATTAAATAGTACAGTGTTGGCCTCATAATTTGATACGCGAATAAGTGGCAAGTCTAAATATTAATTTGAGGTGCAACATTTATTTTAAACAAGCTCGGGAAGTGACGTGAAGTAACGTAAATTTAAAGTAAATTAAACGAAAGTACGCAAGTTTGAAAGAAGTGTAATTAAATGGATTTGGAATTGGATACAGCGTGAAGGCAGAGCAAAGAGCACAACCTGAAAGGGGTTCTTTTACAAATAGCTAGAAGCGGACAGCAGAGTAGAGCGAAACTATTTAACCGCATCGTCAACGGAGTGGAGGTTTTCAAGAAATTCCAGGTAACGCTTTAAAATTATTGTTGTTATAAACTATAAAACTATGAAAATTGTGTGACGTGTGAGAGTAAATTTTGAAGGGATTGTGCATTATTTTGCGTATTGAAAATAATACGTATGACTAACTTTATTAGGGTATTTAAATAGAAAGCTAAAGGTGTATATAAAGCTTATTAACGTTCCATCAGGAATTTAAATTTTGTTAAGAGTACATGGGTGTGTTTTTTTTTTATGTTGTAAGAGTATGCGAAATACAACGCAATATATTATTCATAATTAACTGGGTTATCATGAGCTCACCATCCTCCAGAGTATACAAATTTAAAATAAATTATAAATAAAGAAAGAAAATAAGGTATTATTCAGGGCCCATTTACTCCGGGTATATTCAATGTGTTTGATATTTTAAATTAAAATCCAGGAAAATACAAAAATAGGATTTATTGAGGTGTAACTTGATCTCTGAAATGTGGATAATATTGAATAGTGTTTAATAAATATTGTATGATGGTTGTATTATTTTGTGGTTTTATTGAGAGTGTGCGTGAATGATACAGAGTATAATAGTGAATCTAGGTATCCAAGAGGAGACCCAACTGATCTAGCCTGGGAACTGAAAAAGAATTAAGGTGATAAAGAGAGGAATCTGGGTAAGAGATTATTTTTGTTAAAAATTTTTTGTGTTAAATTGATGACGATTTTTGGAAAATTAATAAAAATTCTCGAATGTTTTTTTTACTCTGGCGAGGCTTTTACCGGAGGTTCCACGGCATATATATATATATATATATATATATATATATATATATATATATTAGTATTTGACATTTTAAAATGGTTTAAAAAAAGGTAGTTGTTAGTACTGAGGTTAAAAACATTAATTTACCACTCCTATCAAGCTATTCTAAATTTAAAACACTACGATAAAACAAAGATTGATGAATAATTACTTGTTAAACGCAGATATAGGATGTTATGTACTAGTGATGCAGCGTTTGAGGTTTAAAAAAGCATTTTTTCACTGTTTTTCAATACGAAGGGTATCTAATGTAACTTCAACTGAATGTGTATAGGTTTGTTGATAGAAATGTTATTTGTAATTGTTCAGGATACTCTAGTCCATATAAATTTTATGTACCTGAAATGAAAGTAGTTTAATATATTTTAATTATAAGTGAGGAAAATGTATGAAATGTCAAAATGAAATTTAATAATACCAAATCTGTTCCAAAATAGCAATTAAAGACAGTTAAGGATGAAATAATGAATGCATCCCTTGTAATTATTATTTAGTAGGCTAGATGTAAATGTTTGAGATTTCCTAGGTGATAATTGTTGAGAATTAAAAAAAAGTTGATTTTAAAATTTGTATTCTGATAGATGTTTTTGGCTTGAGGAGCCGGTAATTAAATTTATAAAAATTAATATATGTGTTTAAAGTGCATGTATTTTGTTTGAATTATTAACAAAATAATACTCCACTGAGTTTCTTGCATATAAAAAGATGTATCTGAAAATAAGTGATAATGTTATACAACCAAGAAAATTCCAAAGGAGGATTTCCAATTAAACCAAACATCGGGTCATCTCTTGTGTTATTGAAGAGTTGCACCAGTGAAAGTGAGATATTTTGCAGCAAGGTCCAGCCTTTTAGGATTACGATCCCATTGATATTGGTGAAGTATTGAAAGTGTTCTTAGTAATAGAGCCGATTAAGTATACAGATGATGAAGTAGTAGTTTATTTGTAGAACCTAAAACTAAAGTCAAGTCTATTTTGAACATAAAACTAAAACGTACTTTTAACAGGTATTCACTGCAAGCATTCTAGGCGATCTTGTTGTATCCTGTATCAAGGTCCATGTACAACCCAGGCACATTCAGAAGAGTTGCAGGTATTTGAAGTTATCTTTATATACACATAATTTAAAGTAATTTGTGAATAATTTGAATTTCAAACGCTTACCTAAATTAAATATTGTTAGGTCTATTTATCAATCTCTGAATAATCACGAGACGCAAGCACTAAAAAGAGGTTAAGTGGTTTTGATTAAACAACGCTTTATGCGCCTGTATTTTATATACCTGTAAGGGGACAAAGAACTCACGTCTTCTTACAGAGCATAAATAATAGATTCAATTTTCCCTGAGCGAGTCTTAAAAGCCGTGGCATAATTAAAATTGAAAATTGTCTTTATTGAAATCATTTAAAAGGCCAACACCACATTTAAGGGTGCACTTATTAAACTTTAACTACTATTTTGAATTATAATTTTATTTGATATCACCACATACAATATATTTTGACGCAAAACCCAGGTGGGCGTCGAGACATAAGGAACACAGCAGACCATACATAATATAATTTATATATATATACATATATATATATATATATATATATATATGATGATATATTATTAATGGGTTTGAGGTCAGCTGTAGGAAAGTAAACTCTTTTTTAAGGCCTAAATTTTCGAATTTTATTTAAATTCTTGATCTCAGGCTTTCTAAAATTTTACAATTAACTAAGCTAACATATAAATGAATTGATAATAACTTACAAGACGAGGTTAAACATTAAATTAACATGAAAATTAAATCGAAATCTTATTTTAAATGATTTTTGCTTCAATTTGTTATAAGGAAATTGTATAACTTGTATAAAAATAAATTTCGATTTTGATTTAATTTTCACGTTAATTTAATGTTTAACCTTGTCTTGTAAGTTATTATCAATTCACTTATATGTTAGCCTAGTTAATTGTAAAATTTTAGAAAGCCTGAGATCAAGAATTTAAATAAAATTCGAAAATTTAGGCGTTAAAAAAGAGTTTACTTTTCTACAGCTGACCTCAAACCCATTAATAATATATCATCATATTTATACAAGGTCATTATCTCTAAACTATATTATATATATATATATATATATATATATATATATATATATTACTCAAATTTAGACCAGGGTAGACAAATTAATAAACGACATGAAATAATTTTAATCACCGTGTATATTAAAGCAGTGGAAAAAATAGTACGCTTAATTAAAGGCCTACTGTGTAGATTTAAATCATTCGATTAGAATGTAGGGTTTGTATAGAATTTCATTAGATAAGACGCGTTACTAAAACCGTGGAGCATAAAAATTTATTCGTTTAATTAAAAATAAGGGATTTAAATTATTCACTAGACGCTTTCTATAAAAAGAAGCAGAATTAAAATGTTCAATTTGTATGTAATTTAATCGTTTCAAGTACTAAAGCTAGCGAGAAATTATAAAGACGTGGGGAAATTATATAAAAGCTTTCAGCGTATTAGAACAAAGAACACCTGCAGAAATAACGATGTATATGATAGTTGATAAGCTTTAAGCTATATGAGTGCAAGTAAGAAAGCGAGTTTGTGGTATAAATACAAGCGAGATGGAATGCATTAGCAGTTAAATGAAGGAAAAAATGTGAAACAAGCGCACAGGTTTTAGATAGAACGAACAGACTAGATTGGCGATTAGGGTTGAAATAAGATGCAATATGAGAGGGGAAGCATATCAGTTGGTGTGTAAAATTAATTAGTTGTTCTCGGACGTGTTGCGAGGCGTGTGGAAAATTCTTCGATTTTCAACTAGGACGAGTGCAAATTTCAGTAGAATCGCTGTGCCGAGCCGTCGGAAGGGAAAACAGAATGCGAATTTCTTAAAATCGTCCGTCGCGGGACAAATTCGACTTACAAGCGAGCCATTATATAAACCCGGGCTAATAGAAGTTTCTCTCTCTTATATTTTTGATTTTATTCGATACAGTTTTGCTCTTTATTTTTTTTGATTATTCGATACTTTAACTAGAATACGTGGTGATTACGTGCTACAATAAAAGTTATTAGTACACTTAGAGAAGATAAATAAAGGTAACAAAGTCTAGTTATATTTGCGGGTATTACTGTACCAATTATCCAAACTAATAACGATAAATAAATAAATAGAAGTAGGCTGTTTTGGGTATAGCGTGAAAGAATTATGAATTTCAGTGCTATGTATCGGGAGTGTTTGTAATCAAATGTTATTCGTAAACGTGATTGGATCCACAAAACAAGATTTCGATATACTTAGATGAGTTCCTGAGAAACCCTGAAACCTTTTAGATGAATGGTGGTGTAGAAAAATTTTAAAGGCGGCTAGAAATCCGAGGACGTTAACATAAACCAGCTGGAATGGTGGAATGAGCAAGTTCGATGTACATTGAAGCCACGAGTGCATTAACCTTCAGGTAAATTATGCATTTTGTTCGATCTTCGATGTTTTGGTGTGTGTTGAATATTTTTATAATTTGTTTGATAAAAATGGACAGTAGTAAATTTGTATAAACAACAAATTTTTAATTTTAAGGTAAAATTTTCTTGTATAAGTAGAAAGGAGTATTTATCAGGTTTATGTTTTTGAGTATGAAGAAAATTTGGGTCTGTCTCTGAGCTCAATTAGACTAACCTGTTAAGTTAACGTAAAGGGTGGGAGATGCTCCCTTTTATTCAGACTCAGGTCTGCAAATATTGTTTATTTAATTAGTATGCATCCTACAAGGACTCTAATTCCGGATGCAAATTAAAATGATGACAAATTTGAACTTGAAATTTTATAATGCTGAAATTTATGCAGAAATTTAATTTTGAAATTTTAATGTATTGTGAATATTGGTGTAAATAGAGTTAACGTTGATGTTTGTGGTAGGAATGTATTTTTTTTTATGAATGAGGATGAAAGTTTTATCTAGGTGAGCAGCCGAGGCGGAAGGATTCAAGAGGCGATATTCAGGTAAGAAATCAAATATCAGAGGAGATTTCACCGTAGTAACGAGGATCACAGGAAATCTTGACGCCCAATTCGTGAGGCTCGATAAATTTAGGGGAATCACAGCAATCTTGATGCCCAATCTGTGGGGCTCGAATGATCAGCAGAAAGTACCAGTTCCCGTGACCAAAGGCGCATTTCACAGCAATCTATATATATATATATATATATATATATATATATATATAGAGAGAGAGAGAGAGACAAAGAGATATGGATACTAAGAAGTTAAAAACCATAGTAGTTTGATAGGTCAAAATGTTAGACAATTTGTTTGTAAAGGTTTTTAATGAGGCACAGATAGGGGTAGACAATGAAAGTATAAAAGGTAGATTATGTGAGATTATAAATATCCATATGAGGTTAATTGACGGGGAATCAAGGGTTGCGAAAAACTATGTACACAAGCTGGAAATAACTGATAAAAATGGATTTTACAGGAAGGTGTATCCAATTCCTTACAGTATGAGAGATAAAGTAAAGACAATAATTAAATATATGTTAGAAAATAGAATAATAGAACCGGCGAGGAACGCTTTTATATATCCGATAGTTGTTGTATCCAAACCTAGTAATAAGTTAGATATAAGAATTGTTTAGTTGCAAGAAAGTTAAACATGATAACAAGAGCACAATATGAACAGTCACAATTGATGAACATTTTATTATATAAAATTAGTGGGAATAAGGTCTGTAGTGAGCTAGATTTGAAAAATTCATTCAGGATAATTCCGTTAGATGAAAATAGTAGGAAGTATACTGGTTTCAGTATTGAAGGAGACATTTTTCAATATAAGGTAGTTCCGTTTGGTCTTGCTTCAAATTCAGCAGCATTAGTCAGTGTTATGCAAAATTAGTAAATGAGTTTGAGGTATTTTGTACGCACTATGTTGATGATATCCTGATTTTTTCAAGGAATGACGAAGAACATCTGGAACACATAGGTACGATTCTACAGAGATTAGACGAGGGAGGTCTCCAGTTAAATGTAGAGAAGTGTGAATTGTTTAAAAGTAAACTAAGTTATTTGGGATTTGTAATTTGTGCTGAAGATGTTAGTACCTGCGATAAAAGGCTAGAACAAAAAAATTTAGAACAACCAAAGAATTTAAAGGGATTGCGAAGTTTCTTGGGAGTTCTGGACTATTATAAACGATTTATACTACATTATTGTGAGTTGTGTGTACCGTTGGTGGCATTACTTAGAAAGAACGTAAAATAGAGATGGACAGAGCAGTGAGAAAAGGTTTTTCAAGATTTAAAGAAAGTGTTTTACCATGAATTGTCGTTGAAGTATTTAAATTTTATAAACAGTTTTATTTTAAGAACAGATGCGTCGAATGCAGCAATAGGTGCAGAATTAGTTCAGGAAAGTCAAGATGTGCCGATATGTTTCATTTCTAGGGTATTAAAAAGATGTGAAACGAGGTACTCCACTGCAGAGAAGGAGATGTAAGCTTTTGTGTACGCCATTAAGAATTTGAGGTTTTATTTGTTGGGAAATTAATTCGTGATAGAATCAGAGAACTCGGCTGTGACGTTTTTCGAAGAAAACAGAGTTTTTAAATAATCGATTGTATAGGTGGGCTTTGGTTTTACAGGAATATGATTTTGAAATCGGCCATAGGCCAGGGAAAGAAAACGTTACTGCAGATTTTTTCACTAGGAAGGCTGTAGGATTTGAAGCGGGAAAATATGACAGAATTTTAGTTGCATTACAACGTTTTGAAGAGAAAGGAAGGTGGTCGAATAAAAATTCACGAGGATGCAGGAAGAAAAGGAAATCAGTGCCATTAGAGAAAAAATTGATAAAGGAAAGTTTAGAAGAATATAAGGGTTACAAAATGGTAGAAGAATATATGTAAAAAGAGTCGGGGACGATGAGGTTTTAATTCTTACCAGAGATTTGGCGACAGAGCTAATTACTGAGATTCATTTGACGTATGGGCATATTGGAATCAGAATGGTTTTCATGATTTTCAGAGAAGCATTTTTCACTCGAAATGATATTTCCGTTCTGAAGGAAGTTGTTAACAGGTGTAAATTATGTTTGATGGGGAAAGAGAAAAATATCGTTCTACAAAACGTACCATTAAATATAACTGCAGATGAACCATTAGATCTAGTGGCCGTTGACTATGTATCAAATTTAATACCAGGACATTGCAGGGGTAGATTTCATTTAGAAAATTTATACCCGTATGACGAGCAAGAGACGTGTGATGGGAAAAAGAATAATTTTTTTGTAATTAAAATATATAATATTAAAGGGTTAGATAAAAGCAAAATTACAAAGAGGGTTACGTATCTTTGTTTACAGTTCGATTTTTTTTATAAGGGGGAAACATTTACTCATGAGAGGTCACAGAGCATTTTTATTATTATTATTCAAAATCAGGTGGGGCTTTATATAATGTATTTGACAGCCAGAACATTCATCATACACACAAGGGGACACTAATTATATGGAATGCTCAATTTACTATTATAAACGACACAGTTAAGGTTCTTGGGGATTGATCTTGTAGAGAAAAATCTAAACATACTGTTACTACACCCACACACAATTATATAAAAAGGTAGGTTAAAAAGCACGTGAGGTAAGGTATAAAACTGTAAATTTGCTGTTATCTAACTAGTGTTTTGCCAGGGTCTCTAAGAGAGGACATAAATTTATTTATGTAATTCAGGTCTAAGTTTGAACCCCAGTTAGATCTGGATGAGAGTTTTTTTAAGATTTAATATTGACCTAAAAGAAAGTTTTGTGTTTTGTTTTTTATTTAAATCTCGATTTTCAGTAATTACTCAAGATTAACATCGAATTCTATCATACAAGCTTTTGTAAACATTCTTGGCGTCACGATATTGGAGCCACCTGTTTAGGTTTTCTGAAAGGAAGGGATTTAGAGCTTGGTTGCCTACATGTAGGTGGTTTTCGAATTAAAAATTATCACAGGATTTTGAGCTAGCCGGAGTCGAAAAATCATGCCCAATTAATAAAGTACAAATTTAAGGTGAATGAAAAATAATAGTCGTAGTGGAGATAAATAATAATAAATAAAAAAATAAAATATTATTTGTAAAACCGAAGAATTCTAAGGTATACTATATCAATCTTCGAGTGCATTGATAATCTTATTATTCACTGACAATGATTACTGTAAACTAGTAAACTTTATTTAACACTACTACAACGTAGTTCAAATTAATATAAATTACGAAACTGAGGAAAATTACGTTATTGAAGGAAATTCTTTCAACGCTGAAGCGAAATGTTTTATTTTTTTAATTACTCATCAATTGCTGTTAAAATCAATAGATTACATTATATAAAAAAATACGATATCAAAAACGAGAACACAAATAGAAAACCACAACTTCAAGAATTTAAGGATTTCTGCTACCTAGGAAGCCAAATAACGCACGATGGGAAGCACGCAAAAGATATAAAACAAAGATTAGCACAAGGTCGTGCTGCATTTAATAAGAAAAAGCAACAACTATGTTTAAAGACAACAAACATAGAAACAAGAAAGAGATTGCTGAAAGCATATGTGAAGAGCACAACACTGTATGGCTGTAAAACTTGAACAGTAGGAAAAGCGGATAGGAAAAAAATAAAAATCTTTGAAATGTAGTGCTACAGACGTATAATGAAGATAGCATGACCAGAGAAAGTCAAGAACGATAAGGTTCTAGAAATGGTAGAAGGAGAAAGAAATATGCCGAAAACAGTAAAAAATATGAGAGATAGGATGATAGGATACATACTAAGGCATGATGGAGTAGTGCGGAGAAAAAAAAGAGGGGTAGAGATAGAAATAGATAAGACTATTGCACTCAGATAGTGAAAGTTGTAGGTTGTGGGAACTTCAGGAAAATGTGTAGGTTAGCTCAAAATAGAAATAAATGGCGGTACGCTAGTTACGTTTCGGGCCTTGGAAGCGGTGTTTTTAAAAACTTTTTCCAAAACTTCGTAACAATTTTATTAGTTTATACAGATATTAATATGAAATTTTGACAAGCTTAATTAAAAATTACTCTAAGTCAAAAAACAAATAATAATTGGACTAACATGAGTGAGTAGCCTAAGCAAACTGCAATGTTACAGCTGAAATACTTGAGACTGCCTGACTGATCTAAGGCTCCCGGGGTATTTATGTTATCCCTGCCCCTCACATGTCTGTGGGAACTTGCAGAGCTCATGTCTGCTTATTTTCTAATTCTATTCATTATACAATGTAACAATCTTAATTTCTAAGTAATCACGGTTCTTAAACGTCTGTGACCTGCCACCTACAGTATCATTATCGTCTGAAATACAATGTATTGCATCCGTTCTCACAACTGTTAATAACCTTTATTTAATTATCCTTGAATTACATTCTTGCACTTGACTTAATAATTTCTTTAACAATTTTTAATAATTCCTAATAACTTCTATTTTGTTATACATGCATAGATTGGATGATACATAACTCGCGTCCAACCAGTTTCAAAACGGAAAACTTGAATATGAAAAAGTAATAGTATTTAAATCTGATTATCGTAAACAACTACAGGTGCTGGTTTTTCAATATTATCATTAAATGTTGATCGTGCTTAAGGAGTAGATGGATAACTATTGATTCGGTGAGTGTGTAAGTGTTGGGTGATCTTAGTAGCTGCCGGGTTGCTTAACTCCCTCCGCGTACCATTAAATATCTATGAAGTAGGGTATATTGTTTGAAAACAATATTGGTAGGGCTCAACTCTGTTGATGTAGAAAATACCCATGAGGCCGCTAATGAAGCAACGCACGCAACGCCACTCAAGGTCGCTTCCTGTCCGGTGGAACAACAAGTACGCTGAGACATTCGTGCAGTCGTAGTTGAGGTCCGCTAGCCTGGGTCACAAAGCTACCTTAATTGTATTTTACGAGTTTTGAGTTATTTTCATTATAAAAGTATTATTAGTAAATGTTCCGTTCTGATACGATTATTAATAAAAGTCAGAAATAGTGGTTACTTTTAAAACTGAAATATTTTATAGCACAGCGTTAACAATATATAGAAAAAAATCAAAAGTCATAAATAAAAAGATTAGCATACGTGCTGTATTTAACAGGAAAAGGCAGCTGTCAAGTTCGAAAGATACCAAACATAGAAACAAGAGAAAGATTGCTGAAAGCATACGCTTGAACACACCATTATACGACTGTGAAACATGTACTGTAGGAGAAAAGAGCAGAAAAAAGATAAAAGCCTTTGAAATGTAGTGCTGTAGATGTATGATAAAAATATCATGGACAGACAAAGTTAAGAACGAATTGGTACTAGAAGTGGTAGTGAGAAGAACAAATATGTAAAAAATACTAAAAAATACTAGAAATAGGAGGCTAGGACACACAATAAGTCATACGAAATGGCGCAACTTATACAGGATTTCCGAAAAAGAACTCCGGAGTTCTGAGGTTAAATATTTTTATTAAACCAAATTTTTAGTGTAATGTGTTATAGTGATTTTAAAGGGAATATCTCAAGATTTTATTATAATTTAGTAAATTTCAACGTGGACCCCTTATTAGTGGTACGGTACACATCTAAACGAAATTTTACCTCTTGCCAGGTCCTGGCCAGTATGTCTGGGGGGACGGTTGCCACGCAAGCAAGTTAGATCTCGAATTTTTTCTGAATACTCGAGGTTCTTCACATGTCTCCAAAAAAAAGTTCGAAGGAGTCAAATCTGAGTTTCTTGAAGGCCAAGGAGTAGACTCTTCTCTTCCAATCCATCTGTTGCCAAATAAAGTATTGAGTGCTTTTCGCACACGTAAACTAAACTCTTCTCCGTCTCAATATCATCCAACTGAGGAAAAATATACTCTTCTAACATGTCAGAATAGACATTATCAGTCACTGTCTTTTCAACAAAAATGAAGGGATCTATAACTATGTCATGCATATGTCCTCACAAAATGTTAACTTTGGCGAGTCACGATGATGCTCAATGAATTCATGAGGCGGTTGTGAACCTCAAATTCTGAAATTGTGTCGATCCACAGTACCGTTTACATGAAAATTTGCCCCATCAGTAAAAGTTAAATTTTTTTAAAAAATCGTTATTTTCGTCTCTTGTTCTTATCTGTTGGTTTAATTTCATGCAAAAGTTGTAACTTGTAAGCAGTTAAACGAAGTCTTTTGTGAACTACTTTATGAACAGTTGATCTAGGTATCCCCAACTCGAGACTGCATCGTGTCGAGGATTCTTTAGGGCATCGTAGGCATGAAGTTCGGATTCTGTCAACTTCCTTTTCAATGCACTGCCAGTTTCTTCAAACGCACTTAGCCATTGCCAAATGATTTTATCCATAGACGCATCACCCGCATAGATGCATCGAAAGTTCCTCTACCGTGACAACTGAATGAGTGTCCACGAGCCAAATGACACATTGAACTTCCGTTGTGGCGTCGCCATTGCAAAGCACTGACTGAGAACAAACTGCACTTACTGAGAACTAAACGATAATTGTAGCGACAGGCATGCTGAGTAATGTCTGGTACGGTATTGCAATGTTAATGCTCCGCGACGCTGCTAACTGTTGCGATAGACACACTGACTGAAACTTTTCTAAGGTCAACGCTCTTATTGAAATTTATTTAAAAGTTACTTAAAATTAGTATCACTTATTGGAATTTACTAAATTGTAATAAAATTTTGAAAATATATCTTTAAATTCAAGTATAACACAATTCACTAAGATTTTAATTTAATAAAAGTATTTAACTGTTATCGTTCGAGTGGACGGCGTCTGAAAGCATATAGCCTTGGCTTGATTATTTGTTTAATGCGTATAAGTAAAAATAATTATAAGTTTCATAAATACATAAAAATCAAAGTGAAATATTTAAAATTGAATGATTTTAACCGTTTGAAGCAGTTCGGAAGTCTTCGGCAATCTTCGAAATTCTTCGGAAGGTTTCGAAATTTGCTTATGAAGCCGAGTAGGACTTAAATAACAGTAGTTAGAAAATATTTACAGTTTGAAGAGGTCCAGACGTTTTTGGCGGTCTTAGGAACTCTTCGGAAAGCTTCAGAATTTATTTGTCAGACCCACTTAGAACTTGAACAGCGATAGTTAGAAATTATTTACAGTTTTAAGAGGCCCATACGTCTTCGGTGGTCTTCGGAACTCTTCGAAAGGTTTCGTGTTTTTCTTGTGAGACAACGTGAGGATATGAATAATGATGGTGTGGACGTATGTACAGCTTAGAGGGGTTAGGAGGTCTTCGGTGATCTTCGGAACCCTTTGGAAGGCGTCGTGCTAGTGGTGGCTTACGCCTCGTCGGGTATGTCGCCGTTGAACTGTATGGGGGTGTTGTCCCGGTGGTAGAGTTGACAGACGCAATCACAATAACAACTTGTCAGTGAAGTATGGAACGGAGCTTAACGCCCATACGTAGTTTGTAACTATTGATTAATAAATTATAATGACCTGTCCTAGGTACGGCGGCAGACAACGTCACCGTTGGAGAATACGCCGACTATGGAGAGCACTACGCGCTGAAGTATAGCAGGCTATAAAGAGCGCTGCTCGCCGAAGGTTTTTTTTGGAGGCTATGGGGAGCACTGCAAGATGATCCCTAGGCTATGGTGAGCACTAACGAATGTCTTTCGAAAAATTTGCAATTATATTTATACACTTCAATTTCCTGTGCTTTCTGTGTTGAAAAACGTTAATGATGTCTCTAACCAATGAAATTGTGTGTTTTAATTTTTGAGTGTAGAGGAATCTCCAAATTTTGTTTGACCAATCAGCGTGCTGATTTTTGGGTACCACAAAAAATGAGTTGGAAATACTCGCGATTCTTAGTTTGTTCTGTGTTCGGCTCATGTACTTTGATATAGTCAAGTGCAATTCTTTAGTCTATTCTGTTCAGCCCGACAGATGGAAGCCGGCGTGCCTCAGGGCTCGCTCCTTTCACCACTGCCCTACTCGCTGTTCACTCGCGACGTGCCGAAGACTAGCAACACCCACCTGTCTCTCTACGCCGACGACACCGCCGTAGCTACCAGATCACTATTCCCAGGGTTAGTGACAAGAAGACTTCAGGAAACCGCCACCGCCTTGGAGAGATGGTTCCGAACCTGGCTGATCAACGTCAACCCAGACACGAGTAGCGCCATAATTCTGACGAAGAGGAGGCTCCAACTAGACAAGGATATCGTGATCTTCAACGAGGCCATCCCATGGAAGACGCAGGCCAAGTACTTGGGAGTAACCATCGACCGAAAACTCATCTGTGGAACCCACATCGCCAACACCGCCTCCAGAGCCAACGCAGCAACAGCTAGCCTGTACTCACTACTCAACAGAAGAAGTCAGCTCGACATCGCCAACAAGATCAGGTTCTACAAGACCGTCATCAGTTAGTGACAAGAAGACTTCAGGAAACCGCCACCGCCTTGGAGAGATGGTTCCGAACCTGGCTGATCAACGTCAAGCCAGACACGAGCAGCGCCATAATTCTGACGAAGAGGAGGCTCCAACTAGACAAGGATATCGTGATCTTCAACGAGGCCATCCCATGGAAGACGCAGGCCAAGTACTTGGGAGTAACCATCGACCGAAAACTCATCTGTGGAACCCACATCGCCAACACCGCCTCCAGAGCCAACGCAGCAACAGCTAGCCTGTACTCACTACTCAACAGAAGAAGTCAGCTCGACATCGCCAACAAGATCAGGTTCTACAAGACCGTCATCAGACCGACCTTGTTCTACGCATCGGCAGCGTGTGGCTACGCAGCCAAGTTCCACATCAAGAGGCTGCATACCGTCCAATCGAAGAAACTGCGCATGACACTCGACGCCCCATGGTACGTGAGGAACGACCAGCTCTACTCCGATGTCAACATCCCAACGATGGTGGAATTCATCAAGGCAGCTGCAAGGAAAACCTTCGACGGAATGGCTTTTTACGACAACCCCCTCATCAGGACAGCCGTGGACTACGACGAGACCGCACCGATAAAGTACAAAAGACCGAAGACAGTAGTTATAAATTAGCATAGTTTAGTTTATAAATGAAATAACTTACGTCGGCCGTCATTAGGACAGGAAGAATCACTAAATTCTTTTCGCGCTAGTCAGGCCAAAAATGTAAAAAATTTTTCCAAATTCAATTTCCAAAATACCAATTAGATTAAGAGTAGAGATTTGTAATTGTAACTCAATAAAGAATATGTCAATTTCAATGTCAAAGTCTGTTCTGTGTTCAGCTCGGGCATGGTGATATAGTCAACCTAACTTCAAATCCTCGGAGTTCTTTTGCGGAAATCTTGTATTAGAAGTAGGAAAAGAAAAAAAAAGGTAGAGGTAGACCTAGATTGGACTATTGCACAGTGGGAATTTCAAGAAGATATGTATGTTAGTTCAGAATAGAAAACAATGGCGGTGCGTGTCCAACCAGTTGTAGGACTTAAGACCTAATGATGATGAACGTGTTTTAATCTAACTCACAGTGGGCTTAAAGATATTTTCGACATTTACATGTTATGGTTTTGACTAACAGAAAAAGTAATTACAAGGTAAAAATGTGTAGCCCTCAGAGAGAAAAAAAGCACATTTTGTGCTTTCGTTTTCAGAGGAAGCTCTCAAACCCTTTAAAATTTAATGAAAATGGAATTTTCTGTTTTCAAATTGCTTTCACATGCCCTTTCATGTACTCAGTAGATAGCAGCAGAACTGAATCCCTAACGGTAATAATAATTACATCGATGAAACCGTTTGACGGAGAAATTTTTGATTAAAAACAGTATACTTGTACTTTACGCCATAGCAGAATTTTAAACTCCATTTCCTGTATTCATTCAAAACGTTTTAATTCTAATACCTGCACATTTCAAACCGTGCTTACACATGTCTAAGTACCGCATTCGAAACGCATTTACAACAGGAAGTACATTCAAGTTTGATGAAAGCGGATATTGTCATAGTTGAGAGATGCTTTTCAATATCAGGGGTTTCAGGAAACTGATGTTGGATGCATGTTAAGTTTGTTTAGTACATTTTACTTTTGTTACCCTTGGCTCTCATATAAAATTAAAGTTTAAGATTGTGTAGCAATTAATTATCTATTAACGACATCGAGTATGCAACGCAAGAGGATAACGTACTTCAATTAACACTTCTTTATTCCATTCAATACAGGTCTAATCAACTGAACAATAATAGTAATATATTTTTTTTTTGGTTTAGTAACGTGCGATCGGTATTTCTTATAAAATTTATTCTGCTGATTACGAATCATTGACAGAAATTTTCTAACACCCTCCAGTCAAAAGCTATTCATGTTTTTATAGTGAAACGTTTTTCCATGTTATGCTTACATTTGTTATAATACAAATTATGCTTATCACATTACTACCGAATCTCAAAATTTTTTGCATTTCACATTAGTTTTTATTGCACCTCCGGAGCATCCCTGATTAGGTTCCAATAATAATCTGTGACCGTTGTGGGGCTCCACGTCCTGGCGGCTCCGTGGCGTAGTGGTATGTGTGTGACTACTACGCCCAAGGTCCCGGGTTCGAATCCCGACACGGTCCGCTTGAAAAATGTTAGGCGAGCATTTTTCGCAAAAATACACCCTCGTTCGGAGGAGAGGTAAAATGGAGGTCCCGTGTGTGAGTGTTGTCACGCACGTTAAAGATCCCTACCTTGCTTGGAACAGCAAGGGTTCGGCAAAATTCCAAATTTTCCAGGTAAGAAAAACTCGCTTCCTAGCCAATGTAGTACCTTCGGGTGGAGCATTGGAAAATCATATGTAAGGCACCACGTCCTTTGCTATTGGTTTTCAGAATATATTTCTTGGTGAAACCTTTCTCCATGTTCGTTACTCACAGGCCCTGCATTCACGGGGGAAAGGTCCAAATGCGAGTAAAAAAATTTAGTCTTCAAAACATATTGCTACCCATATCGTTGTAGCCGGAAATTAAAACTCACAATTTGCTGGTAATTTTTTGCCTTTGTATTTCCCAAGAAATTAGAATACAGCTTTAAATAATTCACATGCAGCAACCTCAAACTCGGTCGGTTCTGTATCGAATACAGTGTTCTTTATGATGTCACGAATTTTCAGCTTAATAAAACTCCTTCTTTCTGCCTCACTTAATCTAGGTAACATCTCTCTCAGATATTGGAATCCTTCACCATCTTTATTTAAAGATTTAACAAAGTTTTTCTTCAGTCCAAGTTTTATGTACAGAAGTGGAATAGTCGAGAGCAGTTAAGCTGGCACATGACACTGCGATGTTTTACGAAAAACCTCTGGAAAATATTATTTATCTTTGTCTCTGTTATACAACTATTCCACCCTAACACAAGATGAATAGAAAAGGGCCCTTGGTCTCAATTTGTATAGGACGATTTACAGACATGTCAGCTTATAAATTACATTTATAACCTGAAATTTTATTATTCAACTGTTACGTATTGATTTCACTTTGTTTGTTCTACTTTATTGTTGTAGTTTTCCAATACTTATTCATTGTTTCCTATTCTAAACTAACCTACAAATTTCCCTGAAATTTGCAGTCTGCATCTATCACTATTTGATCTAGGTCTACATCTACCTCCTTTTTTCTATCTCTGCTTGTAATATATCCCATACTATTCCCCAAACATGCCTTAGAATGTATTCTGTCCTTCTATTTTTCCTACTCTTTTTCACAGATATCCTTGTTCCCCTACTATTTCGATAACGTATTTGTTATTAACTTTGTCTGTCCATCTTCATACATCTAAAGCACAGCATTTCAAAAGGCAGCTACCGTTATTCTGTATGCTTTTCAGACTGCCCGTATTTCATAGGTATACTGTGCTGTGCTCCTACACATATGCTTTTTTCTTCTTTCTATGTTTGTTGTCTTTGATGATAGGCGCTGTTCTTTCTTGTTAGATACAGTTCGGTCCCCTTCTACTGTTTTACAATTATATACCCTATTTCTCCGACGTTTAGTAGTTGTGAAGGGGGAATAGAGATCTCGTGTGTGAGTATTGTAACGCACGATAAAGATCCCTACCTTGCTTAAAACAGTAAGGGTTTGGCGAAAATTCAAAATTTTTTAGATAAAAAAAACTTGCTTCCTGGCGAATGTAGTACCTTCGGGTGGAGCATTGGAAAATAACACGTAAGGTTGAAAGAAGGGAAACCAGCCTGTGGCTGCCAAGTTCCCCCAGGACTTGAACATTTACCGATTTAATATTTTTTCCAATATATCTTTTTGCACAGTCAACATTAGTTGCAGATATTTCACAACCAACACCTGTAGTTGTTTATAATAATCGTCAGATTTATCTGCGCTTATTTTTTCGTCATTAGGTTTTCCGTCTCAAAACTGGTTGGACACGTACCTGCACCTATTTAGATTCTGAGCTAGCCTACACAGTTCCCTGAAATTCTCACACACCATGTATACAGCTCGGTTCCCCTTCTATTGTTTTCTAATTTTATGCCCTATTTCAGCGAGATTCAGTGAAGGGGTTAAGCAGCCTGTGGCTGCCAAGATCCCCCAACGCTTAGACATTTGCCGAAATAATAGTTTTCCAGTAAATCCTTTTACACAATTAACATTATTCGAGAATATTGCGAAACCAATACTTGTAGTTGCTTTTAATAATCATCATGTTTAAGTACAGTTACTTTCTTTGTCATTAATATATCCGTATTGGTACTGCTTGGATGCGTACTTCCCATTGATTTCTATTTTGAGCTAGCCTACACATTTCCCTACAACTCCTACAATCTACATCTCTCACTATCTAGGTGAAGTAGTCTAACCTAAGTCTACCTCTTCTTCTCTTTTTTCCTATCTCTGCTTCCAACATATTCCGCACTATTCCCTCATGCCGTAGCATGTGACCTATCATTCTATCTCTCCTATTTCTTACTGTTTTCCACATATTTCTTTCTTCCGCTACCATTTTAGTACATCTTTGTCCTTAATTTTGTCTGTCCATGATATCTTCATCATATGTCTGTAGCGCCACATTTCAAAAGCTTCTTCTACCTTTTTCTTGTTTGCTTCTCCTACTATCCAGACTTCACAGCCGTACAGTGCTGTGCTCCACACATATGTCTTAAGTAATCTTTTCCTTGTTTCTATTTTTGTTGTCTTTGAACACAGTAGTTACTTTTGCTTGTTAAATGTAGCACGACCTAGTGCTAATCTTTGTTTTATATCTTTTGTGCTTTTCCCATTTTGCGTTATTTAGCTTCCTAGGTATCAGAAATCCTTAACCTCTTGTAAGTTCTTGTTACATATTTGTATTTTTTTTTTTAATTTATTTTCCCTTGCTTTGCATACTAGTACTTTAAATTCAGTTTTGTTAATTTTCATACCGTATCTCTCCGTTAGAACCGTTTTCTTTTCATTAAGGGCAGCTTCTAACTCTTCCTTGTTAGATGCTAATACCACTATTTCATCTGCAAATCTAAGTATAGCAATTTTTTGTCCCTGCATAGTAATTCCAAATGTCTTCCTGCATTTGACTGTATTCATTGCCTCTTCAATGTACAAGTTAAAAATTAATAGGGATAGGGTACATCCTTGTGTCAATGTTTACTTTTCTACGTTCCTGCTCTAATTCTATTACCGCTGTTTCCTCTTTGTATAAGCTATGTACTATTCGTCTATCCTTATAACTCATTTCAATCTTTTTGAGTATTTCAAACATTATTTTCCATTTTACATTGTTGAATGCTTTTTTCCACATCTACAAACATTATATACACGCTTTCCCCATTTTCTATTGTTTTCTCTATTATCACTCTCAGAGCTAAAATAGCCTCCTGTGTTCTCTTTTTTCTCCTAAACCCAAATTGGTCTTCTCCTAGTATTTCTTCAAGCCGTTTTTCTATTCGTCTTTGTACAATTTTAGTTAATACTTTTGACACGTGTGCTGTCAAACTTATTGTTCGAAAATCTATCCGCGCCTTTCTTTTTTGGTATAGTTACTATGATGTTACGTTTGAAATCTTAGGTTATCTCGCTTGTCTCATACATATAGGAAGTTGGAAGAAACGTTCTGTTACTGCTTTTCCGGCGACTATTAGAGTTTCTGCTTGCAACTTGTCTGTACCCGGCGCCTTACCATTTTTCAGATTTTTTAATGCTAATTCAAATTCATCCTAAGTATAGGATATCCCAGGTCATCATTTTTAATATCTGATTACTGTTCTAATGCTGTTAGTTATTTTCCTGAATATAAATTTCCTATATATTCCTGCCATCTAGCTACTTTCTCTACATTTTCTATAAAGACATTTCCTCCCGCGTCCCTTATATTTTTGCTATACGGTTTTATATCCCTTAAATTGATTCTAATTAGTTTGTATGCTTCATCTGTCTTTCCTACTTTCATCTTAGTTTGTACCTCTTTACACTTTTCATCAATCTATTGTTCTTTAACTTTCCTACATTTGCGACTAATTTCCCATTTTATGGCCTTGTATCTCTGTTTTCCTGTTTCGTCTGATGTATTTTTGTATTTTCGTCCTTCTTCTATTAAATTCAGGATATCCCTTGTTATCCATGGTTTCTTATATACTGTTTGTGTATACCCCAGAATATCTCTGGCCGCCATGTCTAAGCTGGATTTAGTGTTATTCCATTCTCTTTCTACTTCCTTAGTATTAAATATTTTCCCGATATCTTTGAGAAATTCATTTGACTTTTTTTCCAATCTTTCTGGAATATCTTTATCTTTTAGTTTCTCTAAGTCCAAGTGCCTTTTTCCGTTTTTTTCTTCAAATTTTTAAATTTAAGTGCGCCCTTCATAATTACGATGTTGTGGTCAGTATCCATATCTTCTTCTGGGTAGCTTCTACAGTCTTTTACTTGATTCCTAAACCATTGTCTAACAATAATGTAATCTATTTGATATCTTCTTGTATCTCCTGGCATCTTTCGCGTATATCGTCTTCTAGCATGATGTTGAAATAATGTGTTTGTGATGATTAAATTGTTCTTGTCGCAAAATTCTACCAGCCTATTTCCCCTGTCGTTTTTCGTGCGTAAACCAAATAAACCTACTAGCGCTTCTTCTCTACCCTCACCTATCATTGCATTAAAATCTCCCGTAGTTATTAAATTGTAATATCCTTTTACCTATTTTAATGTGATCGAAATCTTTGTAAATCTCTTCTAGCTCTTCGTCACTGTAGCTAAAGGTGGGCATGTTTACTTGTATTATTACTGTGTTTACCGGTTTAGATTCTAATCTAACCATGAGTACTCTTTCGTTCTTTTGTAAGTAATTTTCTACACAGTATCCTATCTTTCTTCGCATATCTATCCCCACACCTGAATTTCCTTCCTTTGTTCCGATATGAATTACTCTGAAGTCTCCACTCCAAAAATCTCTTGCCTCTAGCCACCGAACTTTGCTGATCCCTACTATATTTAGTGATAACCTATTCATTTCGATTTTTAGATTTTCTACCTTACCTACTTGCTTTATATACTTCTAACATTTTACGCTCCGACTCGCTAAGTGTTCCCGACTCTTATTGTTAACTTTCCGATCGCATCCTCCGAAGTATTACCCTTCCGGAGATCCGAATGGGGAACTATTTTAACTCCGAAATATTTTACCCCAGAGAATGCCATCATTTTATTATAATTTAGGTACGCTGTGGAAGATAATGTGGTGGTTTGCCGTTGCCTTCCACATCGTGGTAACGTGTCTTAAACTGCCATACCGACCCTTATGGTCTCTGCCAATCTAAGTACCGAAAGAGCCGCTACCCTCTTTCGGGAACCTGTCTTAATCTAGTTCCTCACTAACGACCCTACTACTTTGGTTGGACCTGTAGTTTGGCTTTTTAGCTCATTAGAACACGCCAACCATTTTACCTGTTCTAGTAATATAGAACTTCGGCAAGGTGCAGGTCCATTCGAAATGTGGTTATACATAATAAGTAGTACCCACTCAATGCCAACTTGCGCTTTTTAGTCGCTCATAATACTTCGAAACAAACACCCAGGCCCCAAACACCAGATGAATTTAAACGTTGTGGCTCATTTCAAACGAAGGCGTGATAATCTAGGTCCTTTAGTTCCATTTGGAAGTGTTACGCAGGTACAAAAAGAAATACAATTAATTAATTATTTCTTCAACGAACTTCTGAAGCATGTGGAGTTAGGCTTAGGAATTTAAATAGGATTAAAAGATTATTATGCAGGGACAAAAGATTAATATGGTTAGTTTTGCAGATGATATAGCGGTATTAGCATCTAGCAAGAAAGAGTTAGAAAAAGTTGTTAATGTAATGGAAGCACTTCTAACACAGAGGTACAGTAATCTAACCAAAAAAAAAAACAAACTAAAGTACTAGTATGTAAAAGAGGGAAAAATAAATTGAAAACTAGGATACAAATAGGAAACGATAACTTACAAGAGGTTCAGGATTTCTGCTACCTAGGAAGCCAAATAACTAAAGATGGGAAGAGCACAAAAGATATAAAACAACAATTAGTGTAAACTCAATTAAACTGTGAATAAATGAGCTGGCGCTTCTTATCATTTGATTGGACTGTATTATGAAAAGATAACAAAACGCTAGCTTTATATACGAGAATTTATAGGCATGTAAAAGACAGTAATGCTAGATAAAGTCACTTACCAATATTGTCCATTGTGTGTCGATTGAATACATTGGTTGCAAGACACTATTATTCATTAAATACTCCCTGTATGTTTGTTGTGGTTTGTTTAGTATTCTTCTTAATCTTCTTTGGGGATTAAACCACTCATAGTTTTTAAAATTATCTTTATTAACGTTTCGATCCATAACCTAGGATCGTTTTCAAAATAATAAAAACTTCAAGTTTGACATAAATTGAAGGTGACTTTGATTTATTGATGTTTGAAATATTTGGTTTGAGTACACTAAGCAAAATTTTTAAAGTTTAAATGAATAATTGCCTTCAATTTGTGTTACGGCCTGGGACCGACTTTTTTAGGTAGCCAATACGCTTAACATGAAATCAGCTGATTAATTTTTATTGTAAAAATTCAATAACTTGGGAATTGGAACACATTTTTAAACATGTTTCTATTTATACAATTTAGAGGATGGTTATTAAAGAAGTGTGCAATTGCATTATTAAAAGGCTTAAGTAGTCGTTTTTTTATATTTATTTTGAAAGGGAAATCATTATGATTTAGGCTACCTCTTTGGTAGATTTTAACATTGTTCTGAGGTAACCTTATGTCAGATACCAATTATTATACCTATTATTCATTGTCTGCAAAAGTTGCCCGGTAACTTGACACAATCATTCCCGTGCTAGGACGGAAGCAGAGTCACAAAACAAACTTAAAAAACTACTTTCCCACGCGAGTTAAAGTTCGGGCCTTTGGAGCTGGTTTTTTAAAAAACGTTGAATCTTTAACACATTTATTTAAATTAATTTGTACATAATAACTTATAAAAAATTAATTTGTACTGGGTGAGTAGCTCAAACAACGAAGTATGGAGTTTGAAGACTGACTGCCGGGCATTGAGCTCCCGGGCCTTTTATAATAACCTGCCCCTCACACGGCTGTGAGAACTTGCAGATCTCATGTCTGCATTTCTCTTTAATTGTACACTTTAATACAATGTAACAACTTAATTCTAAGTAATTGCGGTCTGTTGACCGCCTGTGACCTGCCACCTGCAGTATCACTGCCCTCACGGATGCAAAGTTGCATGTCCGTTCACATGAACTGTCGATAACCTCTCTGGGTTATCCTTGTGTTACAATGTTGCATTGAACTTATACTTTTACTTAATAATTTCTAATAATTCATATTAGATTCAATACATCAATATATATAGGTAATTGGGGGATACATAACTCCTCCCACCGTAAATGAAAAATTAAGGTTTTTCTTAATTTTTAAATACATAAAATACATTATTTAAATTCATTTAAAATTCATTGTTTCTAATGGTATGCTTATTGTTTCCTTTTTTCTCTTTGTTTCCTTAAATCTAGAACTGTTTCCTTCATTCTTATATCTAAGGTACATTTTGTATAATACATACATGATTACAAAAATTATTAAAATGATCAATACAATTGTCCAAACACTTATATTATTATAATGTAACTTTGGCGTTTTGAGTTCACTTAATTGTTCTTTATAACTTTCCACTAATTTCACGGCGTGGTTGAGATCGTCTAAGTCTAGATGCTCTAGCTTCATAGGTTTCTTGTTTATTTTTTCGTCTTCTTGTTGTATTTTGAATTGTAGTTCCGGTAGGTTTGCAAGTTTCTTTGTTGCTATGGGATCTTGATAAACTCTGATTACTTCATCTTTCAATTTCACATAACAATCTTCTTTGAGGGTAATTAGTTTGCTTCCAATTAATGCTTGGTTATTTTCATCTTGGTTGCAGTGGATGGTTGCTATTACTTCGGTTGGAAAAATGGCTATCCATTTGTTATCTGTAACTTTTTGAATTTTCATATTAGTTATTTGCACTTGTTTGGTTTCACAGTTTTCGTAATGATTTGAGAATTTTAATAGTTGTACTTCACAAGGGCTGTCTTCTTTAATGGTTGTTGTCGTCATCGATTGACATAAATATTGATTTGGTGTTACTTCAGTACATTTTTCGTTTGTATAACCATATCTCAGTTCATTTAGGGATAGGAATTTGGTTTTGGGTATGATTACTTGGTATGTGCTAGTAACCTTTGTTGGAAAAGCAAATAAATGATAATAATGATAATTGTTACTTTCTACTATATAGATTTCTATCAAAAATATTGTTTCGTTATTCTTAATGTTGCTAAAATTTGTTGCATTAAAGTAAGGGTTGATATTATTTGAGTAAATATTGTAATTTTGTATACTGCCTAGTTTATTGGTAGTATACCGGGGTTGCTTTTTATTTATTGTTATTATTTGGTTGTCGGTTCTACCTGGGTGGAGGTTGACGGTAATGGCGATGATTGTCTATTTGAAATTACAGGGTGTCTTAGGTTCTTTAAATGAATGTACTTTGTTATTTTACCGTTGTCTACTACTGCTATGTTTTTATCTGATATTTTCTTAATTTTAAATGGTCCTAAATTTCTGGGTGCTGTTTTATGTCGCTTGCTTTGAAAGTTTTTCTCATATACGGTTTGTCCTATTGAAAATTTATTTGAGTCGGTATTTTTGTTTCGGGTTGTGGTGATACGTTCTTTATCGTTTTCTAATTTATCTTTTACCTTGTCGTAAGTTATTTTTAATTTTTGTTTGTGGTCTTTCGCATATTGTTGATATACTTCTTTGTTGTAGTGTATGTCATAGGGATTTCGTGAATCTGAATGTCCTAAGGTTAATTCTAAGGGTGTAAAATTTGTTGATGAGTGAATTGTGTTATTATAGGCGATTAGTGCGTATGACATTAAATTGGTTATATGTTCCTTTTTATAATTTATTCTTAATAATCGAATTTGTTCTAACAAGGTTAAATGTAATCGTTCAATTAGTCCGTTTGATTCAGGGTGGTTTTCCGTTATGAAATGAATTTTTATTTTGTGAAGTTCTAGCGTGTTTTGAATTGTCTCGTTTTTAAATTCGCTACCATTGTCTAAAGTGATTGATTCGGGTGTTCCGTAAAATGTGAAATATTGTAAAAATCCTTGGGTCACGTCAATGCTATTTTTGGATGTGATTGGTATTGCTTGGCCTATTTTTGTGAATGCGTCTATAATTGTTAGATAGTTTTGCGCTTCTACTACTAGAGTATCGGCATGTAGTTTTTGAAATGGTTTGTCGGGTGTTTTGGTTAACATTAAGGGTATCTTTGGGGGTTTTCTATCGTATTTCGCTCTGTCACATAGTTCGCATTGGTTAATAAAATCTGTGGTCAAGTCCTTCATGTCTTTAAAATAATAACGTCTTATGAGTTGTTTTATTGTTTCGTTAATTCCACGATGGTTGGTTTTTCCTTCGTGTTGATTTCTAATTACATCGTTTATTTCGTCAGGGTCGTCTAGTGTTATTAATTTTCTAGTACATCTGATGAGTTCAGGTCCAGAGTTATTGAATAATTTAATGTATAATTCTGAAAATCTTTGGTATAAATGTTCGGTATTGAAATAGAAATAAAATCGTTTTTTCTCGGGGGTGTATTCTTTTAAAATTTTAATTATTTGTTCCTCGTTATCATCTTTTGTTATTTGAATTTGATATATCTTTTTGTTATCTACTTTTGTATATTTTACTGGATTGGGGTTATTTAAAACTTCTGTTATTATAAATTGGTTAGGTTTCACATCGATTGCCTCGTTTAAAATTTTAATCGCGTTTTTTGGTTCTTCGTTTTGTGTCGAATGTATCGTGTCGATCTCGTCTGGATCTTCCCTTATTTCTGCTTCGTCTACGTTTCCTACAATGGATTCCGTTTCTAATGCATTGAGTTGGATTCTACTTAAAGCGTGTGCGTTGTTGTTATAAATTCCTTTTTTATATATAATTTCGTAATCGTACTCTTCGAGTCTGATTCTCCATCTTTGTAATTTTGAATTCGGTTCTTTCAGTTTGCATAGCCACACTAACGGTCTATGATCGGTGTATATGTAAAATTTTCTTCCGTATAAATAAGGTCTAAAATATTTTGTTGCCCAAATTATGGCTAATAACTCTTTTTCTATAGTGCTATATTTTTGTTCGGTTTCATTCAGGGTTCTGGATGCGTAGCTGATAGGTTTATCGCTACCTACTTTTCCTTGGCTCAATACTGCGCCTAATGCTACATTTGATGCGTCTGTCGTCAGTATAAATGGTTTTGTAAAGTCTGGGTATTCTAATACAGGGTGATTCGTTAATATGTTTTTAATTTTGTCTACAGCTTTAATAAATTCTGGGGTGTGTTCAATTTTGTTTCCCTTTTTTAAACAATTTGTCAGGAGTTTGGTTATCTGAGCGTAACCTTTAATGAATTTGCGGTAGTAACCACTAAGTCCTAGAAATCCTTTAATTTCTTTGTTTGTTTTTGGTAATGGGTAATTTAGAACTGCATTTGTTTTGTCTGGATTTGGCATTACTCCTTGGGGTGTTATTACATGTCCTAAAAATGATACTTCTTTTGTAAAATTCACTTTTGTCTAATTGTACTTTGAAATGTGCTTGTCTAAGTCTTTCGAATACTTCTTTCAATCTTTCTATGTGTTCTACCAATGATGTAGAATAAACTATGATGTCGTCAAGGTATACAAGGCATTTCTCATTGTGTATTCCTCGTAGTATATTGTCCATGACTCTCTGGAAAGTAGCGGGTGCGTTCTTTAGTCCAAATGGCATTCGTTTGTATTCGTAATGTCCTCTA
Source organism: Platerodrilus igneus (assembly GCA_036346225.1). Lineage (NCBI taxonomy): Eukaryota > Metazoa > Arthropoda > Insecta > Coleoptera > Lycidae > Platerodrilus > Platerodrilus igneus. The sequence goes on from JARFIW010000273.1 coordinate 975,061, forward strand.
GGTGTGCTGAAGGCTGTTTTGATATGTCTTTTCTTCCATCTCTACCTGATGGTATCCTGATGCTAGGTCTAATGTTGTAAAATATTGGCATTTGCCTAATTTGTCTAAAATTTCGGTAATATTTGGTAGTGGATATTTGTCATCTACCGTTTTTTCATTTAACTTTCTATAATCTATTACCATTCTGTACTTTCTCTTTCCGGTTGCGTCTAATTTCTTGGGTACTATTAACACGGGGCTGCTCCATGGTGAATTGGAGTGCTGGATTATGTCTTGGTCTAATAAGTCTGTTACTTGTCTGTCAGCTTCTTCTTGGCTTGCATGAGGTAGTCTGTATGCTTTTGTAAAATTGGTTTATTGTATGTTAACTCGATATTATGTTTTACTGTGTTGGTGAATGTCAATGGTATTCCTTCACAATGGAATATGTCTCGGTATTCAAAACATAAGTTCTTAATTGCTCTTTCTTCTTCTTGATTGATATCGGTATTAAAGCGGATGTTAGTTAAATTTTCTCTTAACATTTCGTCATGTTCTATTGGGTTGTAGTTATTTTCTAAATTCTCGTCTATTTCCATTTCGTTAAAATTTAGTTCTTCTACGTTAATTGGGTCTGTCAATGATAATTCTACGGGATAGTCGTTTGAATTTAATATTGTTGTGGTTGCAAAGTTATCTTTTATTTGTACTAAGGCAGTTGGGGTTTCTACTCCTTGCTGAAATGTCATATGATTTATTATTCCTAAATTTTTGTTAGATTTTACTGGGATTTTTATTTTTCTTTCCGTTCGGGGTTCTATAGTGTATTTTTGTTCAATTTGTGTGTTTTGAAATTTAATTGGGATTTTTCCGTATTTTGTCCTTAATAAGCGATTTTTAATGTCAATGTTGGCTCCTAATTTTCTTAGAAGGTCCATTCCGATTAATCCGTCATATTTATCGCTAAATTCGAATACACAAAATTTATGTTTCATTTTAACATTAAATGTTCTCGGTAAGGGTATGTTTGCTACGAATTGGTGTAGTGTTGTTTGATGAGCTGTTTTAATTTTAAATGGTTCTCTTTCTACATAATCTAAATAGTGTTTTGTACGGTTCTGGGGCTAATTAATGTTTTAGATGATCCGGTGTCGATTAATAGTTTGAATTTGGCGTGGGGTATTTCTATGTATGGTAATACTAAGTGATTTATGTTATTTAAGTTTATTAAGTTTGGTTGTCTATAAATGGGTCCATTTGAAAATTTGAGTTCGAGTTTTCTTCATCATACTCCTCGTAAGTTTCGTATTGTTCGTCACGTTCGTAAGTTTCTGCATGGTTTGTTTCATTGTTCGTAGGTGTCTCAATGTCATTATTCTGGTCAGTGTCAAATTTTTCTATTTCTTGATGAAATAATTCTTCCGATGTAAAATTACGTTTCTGATGAGGGTTTGGTCGGATATGTGTTATTTTTGTGTTTTATCTGGTGTTACCAGATGAGGTGTCCATTGGTGTTGGTTTGTAATAATTGTTAGGGTTGTTATGAGTATTAGTCATTGGTGTATTTCTATTAGGGTTTGCATTGAATGCTGGTCTTTGTTGGTTTAGGTTTTGATTGAATCTTGGTTGGAATGCGGGTTTCGTAAAAGTTGGGTTGAATGTTGGTCTTGAAAAATGTTTATATTGATTATTAAAATTGGTATTGTTAAAACTTGGGTTGTTACTTCGCGGTTGATTTGTTTGTGGGTTAAAGGGTGTGAATTTTTGTTGAGGGATCGTTTGTCTTGTAGCTTGTATAGTATTTGTTGGTGAATAACTTTTATTCGCGTTGGGGTTGTATAGTCTGTTGCGGTAATACATTACATTTTCTTCTTCTATTACTAGGCTCATAGCTTCTTCTAGATTTTGGGGTCGTTGGAATCTGATTTTATCCGATAGTCGTTCTGGTAAAGCGTTTATGTATGTGTCTAGTGCCATTTCGTCGTACATTTTTGTTTTTAAATGTCTAACGTTTTGATCGGGTTCTTCGATTTTTAATTTTGTTAAAATTAAACTTCTCACGTCTTGGCATTTCATTCCGAATTGGTAGGGGGATTGATTGTGTTCCATTCTAAGGTTTATTAGGTCTCGTACCAGGCATTTTATATTACGTTGGTCTCCAAAATATGCAATTAGTAGCTGTTTAAACTGGTCCCATTCCGATAAGTCGTCCCTACTGGCGATTAAGGTTAGTGCCCTTCCGGCTAGTTTACTTATTACTAAGCGTATAAGCAATGAATTTCTTGCGTCATCTCCGGGTTTGTAAAAGGTTTTTAGGAACATTTCACATGCTCTAATGAAATTCGAAAGATGGGCCTGCGTGCCATTAAACGTCTGAATTGTCTCTAAATAGAGACGTAAGTCTGTGTTACTCATGTTGGTTAAGGGTTGTTTTCGATTTTTGGAAAATTTAAAAAAAATTTTTTTTTTTTTTGAATTAAGCTTTATTTCGCTATTTGTAATGTTACTTTTGCTTCGGATTTATTAGTTTTCCGTTTGGGTTGTAAAATTTCAAATTTTGTAAAATTGGGGTTGGTTTGCTATTTGTGACGTTATTTTGCTTTGGTTTTAAAATTTTCCTTTTAGATTGAATAACTTTGAGTTTTGTAAAGATTGATGTTGATTTAGCTATTTGAAATGTTAATTTTGGTTTTGGTTTGTTAATTTTTCATTTAGATTGGGTAATTTGGAATTCTGTAAAAATTGGGGATGATTTTCCTATTTGAAACGTTAATTTTGCTTTAGTTTTATTAATTTTCTTTTTAGGTTAGGTGAATTCAAATTTTTGTAGAGGTTGAGACTTATTATGCTATTTTTGGCGTTATTTTTTGGTCAGGATTTGTTAATTTTTAGTTTGGATTGGGTGGATAAAAATTTGGTAAAATTGAGATTAATTTCGTACTTGTAGTATTGGATTTATTAATTTTAAGTTTAGATTGTGGAAATGAAAATTGGTAAAAATTTGAGATTAATTTCGTACTTGTAGTATTAGATTTATTAATTTTAAGTTTATATTGCGTCGAGTTATTTTTAAAATCGTAGTCGTTGTTTATTTATATTTAATTACACAATGCGGTGATGTATTCACGAGATTTGTATTCAATAATGTTGAATTTATTTACCGTAGTCTTGGATTAATTGTTTTTATGCAGCTTTTAGTTCGTCTTGAGTTCCTGTTTCTTAAGGAATCTTAAATGAATAGATTTATTCTCGTTTAGCTTTGTTTTGGTTAAATTCTGTTAATTAATACTCTTTCCGTGGGTTTTACTGAGTTGCGTAAACGTACAGTTCGTCTGTCTTGTGTTCTACTTATAACTTAAGGTTGATTACTCCTGTACTTCATGGTTGAAATTGAATACTTAAGAATGTAATCTTCGTTACTTTGTTACGTACGTTGAGTTAATTGCACTTACAGGTGTTAATAGAAATTATAGGAATTACTTTCCGTACTTTGTATAAAGTGTTACGTCTAGTTTTAAAATACCTCGGTGTTCACAACTTGTAATTGAATCTCCCGTAATGTAATTATGAGCGTTTTGCGTTATTCTATTTTCGTATTGAAATAATGCACTTTATAATGCTGGTTACTTAGTTGAAAAACGTTTAGATTTTATTGCAATTGTACACGCTTTTATGGATTGTAGGTATTAATGTAGAAACTGCGTCGATTTTATTATCCCGTGTATGATGCAAATTGAAATTATACTGAAAGTTGAAAGTTATTTCTTTAGTACTGTGCAAGGATTCTGAAAGCGATTTTAATAATGATATTGCGTTGTTAAGCTGAAAGTTGAAAGTTATTGCACTTCTCTGATGTTCTAAGTGTATAAAAGATGCGAGCTTTGTTTTCTTAGGTGGTTTTAAGTTACCGTATTTTTAGTTAATGCAGAATGTTCTTGTGATTTATTCAGTATTATAGAGGTCAATGGTTTAGCTAATCGTTCTGTACAGTTTGTTCGAATTAGCTTTAGCTTTGAAATTAATTTCGCGTTAGTTTACCGGTTTATAAACGTGGGTTTGAATCGCGCTTCTTATTTTGGTGTTAGTGAATGTGCGCCCGTTATTTTTGGATTATTTTGAGTTCGTTCTATTAATTATGGTAAGGATTTCTTTTTAAATTCAATTCTTATTTGTTTTAAGAAAATCTCTTTGTAAATAATCAAGTCTCTTTTTTTTAAAATTCAAGTTTCATTTACTTTTTAAAGAAAAAATATTTCTTTAACATTCAAGTTTCATAAAATGTTTTATAGTCTCGTTTTGAAAATAATTCACTTTGAACTATTTTCAAAAATATTCATAATATAAAATACATAAAACAATCATCAATAAAATAATACTAGCATATATCAATTATAATTTGGTTTAAAAAAATTTTTATGGAAATGAACTTACATTAATTTCATCTGTTTCTTTGGTGGGTTCGATCGATTCTGTATCTTGTCCACCTTGGTTTGTTTGTTGGATTTAGACGATGCTTGTTCTTCCTCCAACTTGGTTTGGGTTCTGCCAAAATTTCGAATAAAAATTCTTGGTCACCAATCTTCCGATTTTTGGATTTTCAGTGCCCTTTTGACATCCGTTACGACTGCGCCAGTTAAAGTTCGGGCCTTTGGAGCTGGTTTTTTAAAAAACGTTGAATCTTTAACACATTTATTTAAATTAATTTGTACATAATAACTTATAAAAAATTAATTTGTACTGGGTGAGTAGCTCAAACAACGAAGTATGGAGTTTGAAGACTGACTGCCGGGCATTGAGCTCCCGGGCCTTTTATAATAACCTGCCCCTCACACGGCTGTGAGAACTTGCAGATCTCATGTCTGCATTTCTCTTTAATTGTACACTTTAATACAATGTAACAACTTAATTCTAAGTAATTGCGGTATGTTGACCGCCTGTGACCTGCCACCTGCAGTATCACTGCCCTCACGGATGCAAAGCTGCATTCCGTTCTCATGAACTGTCGATAACCTCTCTGGGTTATCCTTGTGTTACACTGTTGCATTGAACTTATACTTTTACATAATAATTTCTAATAATTCATATTAGATTCAATACATCAATATATATAGGTAATTGGGGGATACATAACTCGCGTTACACTACAAAACACGCGGACGCACTACACAGTTTTGTTCCACAATATAGATTTGAATTTAATTAATACGAAACATTCTGCCCACCAAAATAACTTTAATTTAAATTTACAAATCTAAATCGTGTACAGTACCATACCAAATCCTGTCCAAGGCCTTATATTTTCCTTCTTTCAATTACTAGCTCGATTTGAAATGATCATTTGGGCTTTACTTAAAAAGTCTAAATTTCTTATTTCATCTTATTAATTGCAATACGTTAGTATTTATCAACTTACCTTGTGTAAAAAACTACTTATAATATTTATATATATATATATATATATATATATATATATATATATATATTCGACATTCCCATACAGACCAGGCCATACACAAACTTTCGATTACTGATAGGAGCTTTGCAAATTTCCTAGGATAAACTCGAAATGATTGGTGAACTCAGGAAATACTAGTTTTTAAAATAACGATTCTAGTTTTTACAGCAATTTTTTTAACTATAAATAAAAAAAAAAGAATTTGGGCAAACTAAACAGCAGGACAATTGAAGTGATTCACTTATTAACTTTATTATACAAACTATATACTGATAAATTATTTAAGGATAAAGTGTGATTTATCATTATTGTATCACTTGAATTGTCCTGCAGTTTAGTTTGCCCAATTTTTTTCTTATTTCTAGTTCATAAAATTCTTGGAAAAACTAAAATCGTTTCGTCATTTCGCATTTATCCTAAGAAACTTACAAAGTCCTTATCAGCAATCGAAAGTTTGCGTTTGGCTTAGTCTTTACGGGAACGTCCGGAATTTGGGTTTGTCCAGTAACATATACACTGAACCTTCACGGCATAGATTTTGTTTGAATAATTGATAAGTTTCGCTTTTTAGTATTTAAAAAAATAGAACATTTAAAAGTCCGTTTCTGTAAAATGTGCGTCTTTAGAATTGTACCGTCAGTAGCAAACTGACGCTATGGATAACCTGGATGGTTTCATTGAAATGAAGTTCTAAATTTGTTCCTGTACATTTATAATTCTTACAAGATGGCCACTACTAATTCATTTTACAAAATTGTGTAGACCTATCAATTTTAGTATAGAAAGTACGTTATTGTAAGCTCCTTAGCTCTCTGCCAATCCGTCTTCTGTATTCTGCTTGTCATTGTGATTGATTGCATTTGCTACTCGAGCAGAAGATTCCATATCTGTACAACATCAGCTCTGTAGACGTTAATTGATTTAGAATTTTTGAAGTAGCGTGTACATATAATTCCTAGAGGAAGATAGTGGGATGACAAATGATACATTTTTGAGTACACGGTCAAAGCTTTTAAATAAAATGCTTCAAGAGTTTTGGAATAGACTGATAACGTCAGTAATTTAATTAACAATATATCAGAGGAGTTGTTTGTATTTACTAATTTAAACCAATTCTAGGTGACAGGGTAACAAAAGTAGTTTTCTAAAGACAGTAATATAAATTACAGGCGTTAGAGAAATTGAAGGGGGCATTGTTATATCAATGTTAAAGCAGGTGTCTACATTTTATTTTAATAACCAGCAAAACCCAATTCTTCTGACTACCGAAATAAAATCACTGAATTCTGAAGGCGTTTACAAAGAGAACAATTTAAATACAGCTTGTAACAGCAAGTTCACATAGATGTTAATTTGACGTGAATTAGAAACATTTAGTCATGGCGGCTCCGTAAATTTGCTAGGTGCGTGTAAGTACCAATCCCAAAATCCTGCGTTCGATCTCAACACGTAACGGTTGAAAATTATAGATTGAACACTTTTCAGAGAAATACTCCTGGAGCGTGCGATGAATGCGGTTATATTAGGATTATCGAAAGGTTATGGATTTTACTAGGACCATCAAATATGACTTTGGATACGATAAACTGTATCAACAATGCACGTGCGTAACAATGTACTTACCGACAAGCCGTATGACGAACGCACTTTCTATGGACTTATTGTTATTCGAAACGCGCTTTTACTCACTTCGAATACCGAATGACAAGTCACTTACTTCCTTCAAACTGATAAGCGTAATGGGGTAGATCCTCATTCGCTTCTGGTTCCTTATTGTGGAAGGAAAGAAAGGGTATATGGATACAGGAACAAAACATACCGTCCATCGCAATTACTAAAATGGTTAATTTCCGAACTATGAATTTATGTTGCTACAAAATCAAAAGAAACAAAAAACAATAAGAGTAGATTTAAGTAGATTGCAACGTGCGTAAGAAATATATCATCATCATTCATCATTTTGTTATCGACCTTACTTAAGGTCGGTTTGACGCAGCTCTAACTTCTTTTCCATTTTGTGCTAATCTAAAAAGCTCTACATACCCTTCACAACCTAAATTTCTAATAATTTGACTAATATAGAAATATATATATATATATATATATATATATATATATACAAAGAGTCCACCAAAAAGAGCATGCGATTAGGTCTTAAGTAGTAGACCTTTAGATGCTAGGTAGGCTAGGTGACTATTTGACCGAATATGATGCTAAAACCCGAAGCATACTATTCTTAAATATGCGTCACTCTGGTGACTACAAAAGACAAATGCACTATTACAATCCCGTAGTCGAGGTACGCGAGCCACTATGTCAGTTGGTAACAATATTGGATAATGTAAAAATGACGCGCAAATTATAGATGACGTCACACAATATGCAAATTATTTCAACATAATTTAACAGTTACACAAATTTTAAAGAAAACCACAACGGGGTACTCACGTGAACATGTAGGGCTTCCTTCAGGATTACTCCATGATGTCGGCGGCGGCTTCGCGAATCTTTCGGGCGTGGAAATTCTTAAGCCCGGTTGAATGCAAATTCAATTTGTCTTCTTACTATATGTATACAAATAAGGTAGGGAAAGCAAGTAGAGGCACGATAATTGGGATCACAGGAAACCTACATATCAGAAAAAAAACACGGTAAGATACCCGACAATTACCCTTGTTCACCTCTCGAAGGCTAGTCCTCACGTATGCCGGAAATCACCCTTCCTTTCTTGACACACCGCGTCGGCGCAAATCTCGCGCAACGCACTATATGAAGTGACGGAAATACGCGAACACCCTTTTAAATTCATTGGCGCGAAATCCTTACAAATTAAAACTTAATTAAGAAAGTTTAGTGCCGAATTTTTCGGCACGTAACAATGGCGACAAAGCCATAAAAGAAAAAACTTAAAAAAAGAAAAAGTCTGTTAGCACAGTAACAGCTTAAAATCTAAATCCTAACTAACCTACATAAATCCTAACTAAAATCCTACAAAATGTTTATTTAAGGCGCCACCTGGTTTTTTCCGACCGATAACACGTCTTCCGAATTACCAGGAAACGGAAAAGTGCACACACGAGTCTTTGGTGTGGCGCAGTTATAATCGACAGCACAAATTTGTCGGGGAGCATAAAACACTACTTAAACTAAAACCAATGCGACAAGTCGCCTAACCTATATACTAACCTAAAGCTAACATTACAGTTTCCTAAGTGCAAACGCACATGAGCGTTGCATCTAGACTGTTTCTTCGTTGGCAAAAAAATGCCCAAATTCAAAAATGTTCAAAAGAGTGAGTTACTCTACACTCTAGCAAATTATTAGTTACTGGTACTCTGGTTTAATAAACAATACACATCAAAACTTGTCCATGACATGCTTGTGAATCAACAAATTTACCAAACGTACCACCTTGCTAATTCCTTACATTGCTAACCTAACAAATTACATTTCTACCATCAGGTTAGCTTTTTCACTTAATATTCAAGAAAAATAATTCCCACGTCTGGTCATAAATACCAAACGTTAGGAAGATAAAAAGATAAAACAAGATCTCAAGTTATTATCAAAGATAATAGATAACATAACGATATTAAGCTTAAGTTATTATCAAAGGTAATAGGTAAGATAGCGATATTAAACTAAGGTTATTATCAAAGATAATAAGTAAGATAACACGATATTAAACTAAAGTTATTACTAACGGTAATAGGTAAGATAACGATATTAATATAAAGTTATTATCAAAGATAATAAATAAGATAAAGATATTAACCTAAGTTATTATCAAAGATAATAGATAAGATAACGCTCCGTGGAGCCGTTAAATGGGAATTTCTCGTGCCCCCTAAAAAGGGCGACCTGTGAAGCAGGCCCGTTTGCAATAAACGGTACGAGGGACCGGCAAAGGCATTTGGGTGCATCCCTGCACCCGGCGTTAATTGATATCGGTGATATAATCACCCGATAACCACACGATACTTCTACATACACTCACACATTCACTGTTAGCGACCATGTGCGCTGACAGCGGCACCGCATGACCTCACGAAGGATTCCCAGAGACGTGGTCCGGGTGTCTGTAAAAAACCCCCGCGCAACCACACGGTGACTAACGGTAGAAAGAGGGAGGTAGGTATTTGGAATGCATGAAAGGCACTTCCAGGTAGAAAAAAAAATAGAGGAAGAGCTCGCATTGAGCTAAGGAGACAGAAAAAGTGGATAGCAAAGCAGTACTCAACCAGCCAATGTAGTCAATAGCCCGGAGTGAGGGAAAAATCACTCGTATGTGGTAGACGGGTGTTCCGGGACAAGAACAGGTCTACCGAAAGAAAGATAAGGCAGAAACGGAGACAGCGGGATATGAAAAAGTTGAGTTTTTGGACAAGTGTCCGAGAGAAGGTAGAGAGTTGTCCCTGTTAAGACACAGATCGGTCTGAAGGACCACCTGCGATATTAATCCGACAAGGTAAGGTATATCATAAGTTAAAAAATTCACTAGACTTTTAAGAGAACTAGTACAATCATTTTCCTAACGAGTGCATCCACTACGATAAGAAAATCAGACAAAAGTTGACACAACAACTTAAAAGTATCACTACAGATACAGTCACACGAAAACAAACTGTTTCAAGGTAATTTTTTAAAACGGTAAAATCCTAAACACACAAAGATGCCTAATTATAAGCAGTTAAATACAGACACACTGTCCCAATATGCTAAAACAACCGAGAATTTGCTAAGATATCAATAAAAAGCAATAGCGCCTCACCACGAAGTTCAATAAAAAACAACGAAAAAAATGTTTATATGTTATGATGATTTAGTAGAAAAAGAAACAAATAATAGTATAGGATAATGTGAGCGACTGTAATAATTCAGAGGAAAAACACATGGAATAGAAAGTCCTAGTTTTTTGCAACTGCGAATATGAACTATTTCTTACAATGGTATAGGCCGCGGCTCCTATGTGAACCCAAAGAAGAAAGCATCTACTCTAACATCAGCTAAAACCAATCATAAAAAACTCAATGAATTATTACAACCAAAGTTACGACAATTACCACAAAATTAAACGATGTAAGATGAATGCTGAAAACAAAATAATATGATGTAGAAAAAGTGCTAGGATTAATTAAATGAAGCGTCAGAGTTATACTGGAGACCTAGAAAATAAACTGATATATAACTAACGGTAAGTTCAGTGAAAAGTCAACCAGAAGCAAAAAGATAGTTAATTTAAGGTAAATAAGTTAAACGTGTAGACGGTAGGTGCTGTATAAGGGGAGAATAAGTAATTAAAGTTAACTAATTGATAGTGGGGACTAAAAACATTAGATAAATTATTAAGGAACCGAAACGTGAAAAACTTTTAGATTTACGTAGGGTTGAACAATTTTAAAGGTCATTTTTTGCCATCTAGTGTGGTTTAAATCGATATGTAAAAAGATAACAGTAATCAAAACTCGATTTAGTGATAAAATTATTGAAGAACGAAAAGATATCTTGTGACACATATATTTTCTAGGATGAGAAGCTCTCGTTTGAGTTCCACCCAAACTAATGAAGAAAAATCCCAACATCATTTTTAAAAAATGATTTACAAATTGCTAAAACGACAAACTTACCAACCAAATTCTCGTCTAGAGTTACGTAATGCTGAGCTACCGGCCCTTCTTGGGTCTCGTCTAGACTTACATACAGCTTGACGACCAAATTCGACAGTAAATCTCGCTTAATAGATCTTAAAATGCTGCGTTGAAATATCGATATATCTAAAAAATATGCTATCAAGACAAAATCATACTCGCTATACAAAAGAAATATTCTACAATACATGTATAGAGAAAACAGTATTCCAAATTATTAAAATATTCTTTTGATATCGCGGAATTTATCAACAACTATCGTAAATAAGCTTAAATATAAAACGTTAACGATCCTTCATTATTGCAGTGTTTAAAGGAGCAGATATAAAGAGATCCAGTTTATTACAGCATTTTGAATAGTAAAAGGTATAGTTAGATAATTGTGTTAACTGTATTTAAAGGCAAAATTTTCTTTAAAAAGGGATTTGTAGGTTACAGCTGTTTAAATTACTTAGAAAACACTTTTAGCACGATATGAGAGCAAGACAACATTTAAAGGAACAGGTATAACAACATTACGTTACTATAACGTTTTAGAAGGTGTACTAAAACTCAATTGGTGGCGTTAACTATATTTGGAAGCAAAATTTTCTTTAAAAGGAATTTGTAATTTATAATTGATTATTTAGGTTAGAAAAAGACAGTCAAAATTATAGAAAAATACATTATATATGTTATTTAAACAGTAGCTTTAAAAATTGATCTCAAAATCAAGTTAAGATAGGCCAAGAAAATTTCGAAAGTAAAGTGATTATTTTAACTAATTTTACGTCAGTTTAAAAGATTTTTTCCTCTTCTTGTTCATAATGAATAGAAAATAAAGCTATTTACTTATAATTAAAAATACTTACAGGCAAAATTATATAATCCAAACATGTTTTTAAGTGAGGTTATGTTATGTAATAGACATTCCTGAAAAATATTTACTTTTAATTTTTATTCCGAACCGAATTAGGTACTTATTTAAGAGAATTTAAGTTAGAAGCACACTATTTTTTATAATGTTACGAGAAATACTTGGATTAGCAATACATTGTAAAAAAAAATATACCAGAAAAATCAATAATTAATATGGCCACTCATATTAAATTAGCATAACAGCTGTCATTTCACTTCAAATGATTATATAGTAACTTCCAGTGCTACCACTCTAAATTTTATGAGTTAATAGATATTAAAAGTGTTCATAATTATAAATTTTTTAAATAAAAAGCTGCAAATATAGTTAATTAATACATTATAAGGTATAAACCAAAAAAACAAAATTTTATTTTCAACCTGAACACTTTGGATGCGTCACTATTATACCCCCTGTCGAGGTACGCGAGCCACCATGTCAGTTGATAACATTATTAGATAATGTAAAAATGACGCGCAAATTATAGATAACGTCAGACAATATGCAAATTATTTCAACACAATTTAACAGTTACACAAATTTTAAAGAAAACCCCAACGGGGTACTCACGTGAACATGTAGGGCTTCCTTCAGGACTACTCCATGATGTCGGCGGCGGCTTCGCGAATCTTTCGGGCGTGGGAATTCTTGAGCCCGGTTGAATGCAAATTCAATTTGTCTTCTTCCTATATGTAGATAAATAAGGTAGGGAAGGCAGGTAGAGGCACGATAATTGGGATCACAAAAAACCTACATATCAGAAAAAAGACACGGTAAGATACCTGACAACTACCCTTGTTCACCTCTTGAAGGCTAGTCCTCAGGTATGCCGGAAATCATCCTTCTCTTCTTGACACATCGCGTCGACGCAAATTTCGCGCAACGCACTATCTGAAGTGACGGAAATACGCGCACACCTTTTTTAATTCATTGGCGCGAAATCCTTACAAATTAAAACTTAATTAAGATGGTTTAGTGCCGAATTTTTTGGCACGTAACAGCACGACAACGCGAGTTATGTATCCCCCAGTTTATATATGTATACTATAACATAGACTCGAACAGGAAATTATTAGAGCTTGTTGAAGAAATCATAAGTCAAGTACAACAATGTAATTCAAGGATAGATAAATAAAGGTTATTAACAGTTATGAGAAGGGATGCAATACAATGTATTGCAGACGATAGTGATACTGCAGGTGGCAGGTCACAGACGGTTAAGATGCCGCGATTACCTAGAAAGTAAGATTGTTATAGAGCACTAACGAATAGAATTAAAAATAAGCAGACATGAGCTCTGCAAGTTTCCACAGAATTGTGAGGGGCAGGGACAACATAAAAACCCCAGAAGCCCCAAAACCAGTCTGTCAGTCTGAGTATTTCACCTTTAACATTGTTGTTTACCTAGGCTACTCGCCCTAATGTTAGTTCAATTAATTATTTTATTTCGACTTAGTTAAATTTACAACAGTTTGTCCAAATTCCATAATTAATGTCTGTTTAAGTAAATAAATATTGTTAGGAAGAATTGGAAAAAGTTTTGAAAAAGACAGCTCCCAAGGCCCGAAACGTAACTAGCGCAGTCGTACGAATGTCTAAATGTCACTAGGAAACCTAAATTCGAAAAACTGGTGGTCTCGAATTTCAATTCCAATTTGACAGAACCCAAACAAAGTTGGAAAAAGTACAAGCAACGACCGAATCCAGCTAAACAAACAAACTTGGAAGAGATACAAGCATCGATCGAATCCAAAACAAACCAACGTGGACAAAGTACACAAATCGACCGAGTCCATGAAAGCGACGAAGAAATTAATGTAAGTTCATTTCTTTAAACAAATTAATTTTTGACAAATTTACTGATATTAGCTAGTAAAAGAATTTTTTATTTTATTATCTAATGTATATACAGATTTTAACTGTTATTATTGCAATTTTATGCCATTTAATGAAAATAATTTACTTATGTATTAAGAAAAATTATTTTGAAAATTTGAGAAATTATATTTAAAGCAAACGAGAACTATTTTAAAAGAATTAACTTTTAAAAGAAAATTTTTAGAACTAAATAGTATAAACAATTATTACATATTATTAAAATTAATATAAAACGTAACTGACGCACGAACGATTATAATTAACACGGAATAAAAAAGAACTCAATTCAGCAAGTCTGAAACATAAAAATAGAACGAACGTAATTCACTCTACAATTAACATCGAAAGCTTAGTGTACAAACGCAATTCTTATATACAATTAATAACAGAAACGATTTATTCCAGACTTAAACTTTATCAATTCTATAGTTAAAACACCACAGTTAAAGAAACGAAACTCGACCTTCAGTGCAACATATTGACTAAAATGCGTAATCGTAGAAACATTTTTTAATTTACTATATACAATTAACTCATTACAAATTAAAACAAACGTGCAAACTTATAGCGCAATTCTTACATAAAATTATCACCGAAAACTCCCTTCATGGTACTAATATCTGAATAAGATTCATTAAGAAAATCATTCACAACTTCATAAAATATAATTGCATATTTAATCGTACAAAGCATTTATGCAATTAATTTATCACGAGACTGAAACAAAATTCTTTCAGTAGACAAAAAAAACTGTAATTAAATTATAAAAGCAACATTGAACAACGTAATTAACTGAAAACATGCAACTATTTAATTAAAACATTCAAGGTAACGAGACAGTACAGTTGACAGGTAACTTATGAACTACAACACTCACGAAAAAGAGATAATTATAAATGACACTTAATTAAATCAGCAAAACTAAAATAAAATCACAACTGGCGCAAAAACATACAAAGTAAAGTAATTACTGCGAAAAATTATTAATTCACATCGAAACCTTTCAGAAAGTAAAACTCACGACAAATTAGCATCTGCAAAGTATAAAAATTAACGAATTCAAGACTACAGCAATTACCCAAGGCATTGCCAAGCACAAACTCCTCAATTTAATTACAAAACCGTATAACTACGATTCTTTAAATAACCCAGCACACTTCAAGCTGAAAATTAACAAACGTATCTAAAAAGTAGCAATACAGACCGCGAAATAAATCTCAATTTTAACAAAAATTTGAAATTAATTAAAATCGAAAGTAACTATTAATTAATAGAACAACCCTTAACAATCATGAGTTCAAATATGAAAATTTATTTCGAACCCATCCCTAGCTTCAATGGAGATTATGCCCTGTTAGGAAACCTTATCACAGCATGCGAAATATTTTTAAAAGACCTTTACAAACCCTGAGATAACGAAAGCAATATACTACTTTTACGCCTGTTAATAAGTAAACTGACTGGACGCGCACTAACACTAATAGCCAGCCGAGATGACCTTGAAGAGTGACAGGACGTTAAACGCATACAAATCGCAAATTTTGGCGATCAACGTAACATAAAATGCCTAATACGCAATCTAATAAACCTAAGGATCGAAAATAACCAATCCCCGTATCAATTCGGAATAAAATGCCAATACGTAAGAAGTCTAATCTTAACAAAATTAAAAATCGAAAAACCCGACCAAAATATCCGACATTTAAAAACAAAAATGTATGACGAAGTGGCACTGGACACCTATATAAAAAAAATTAATAGAACAACTATCAGATAAAATCAGATTCCAAGGTCCCCAAAATTTAGAAGAAGCTATGAACATGATAATAGAAGAAGAAAATGTAATGTATTACCGCAACAGACTATACAACCCCAACGCGAATAAAAATTATTCACCAATAAAAACTATACAATCCCCTATAAAAACAATCTCCCAACAAAAATTCACACCAATCAAGGCACAAATGACTCAACCGCGAATTAACAACCCAAATTTTATTAACACGAATTTAAATGATCAATTCAAACAATTCCCGAGACCAACGTTTAATTCAAATTTTACGAAACTCGCATTTCAATCAAGATTCAACCAAAACATGAACCCACAAAACCCGCATTCAGAGCGACCCCTATTAGAAATACACTAATGATAAATAACAATAACAGCTCTAATAGTTATTATAAACCAACCCTTATAGATATCTCATTTGGTAACAACAGACAAAATACAAAAATAACGCACATCCGACCAAGTAACAATCAAAAACGCAACTTTACTTTTGAAGAATTAATTCACCAAAAAATAGAAGAACCTAATGACGAATCAAACCAATTATAAACCTATGAACCTGCCGAACCATGCGAAAATTATGACGACGAAAAAACGCGTTATCAAATTTTCAGATAGGCCGATTTATAAACGACCAAACGTAATAAATCTAAATGATATTAGTCACAGACGGTTAAAATACCACGATTACCTAGAAAGTCAGATTGTTACAATATATTAATGAATAGAATTAAGAATAAGCAAACATGAGCTCTGCAAGTTCCCACAGAATTGTGAAGGGCAAGGACAACATAAATTCCCCGGGAGCCCCAAGACCAGTCAGTCAGTCTGAGTATTTCAGTTTGTCCAAAATCCATAATTAATGTCTGTTTAAGTAAATAAATATTGTTACGAAAAATTGGAAGAAGTTTTTAAAAAGACAGCTTCCAAGGCTCGAAACGTAACTCGCGTTGAGAAATCACTCCATGCAAAAATTTTATCAAAATATAAAGGATGATGATAAATTTGTAAAATAGAATGTACTAAGTCTAAAAATAGTACTTGCAGCGCAGAACTTTAATCGAGGAGTAGAGCTGTATTTGAGTGGTTGTTATACTCCCGACTGTTCTAGTCTAAGGTATACTGTTAAAGTCCCGGCGTAATTGATAAGAGCCACTACGACAGTTAGAAATACATATAATAAACACGTACATAATATGGCGCAACAAAATGTTACGTCAGATGTGCGCCTCAAATTATTGTATCACATGCAAAGAAACATATAAATGTACTCACGTAAAATGTGGAGCTCTTCACAACATGGCAGCTATAGGGTCTTGGCGCTAGTTAGGTGTGGTTTGGCCTTCGCCCCCGTTGAAGTTAGATTTGTTTGTCTTCCCTCTTCTTGTGTAGCGGTACGATAAAGGATACAGATAGAGGTACGATAATATGGTACGATAAAGGAAACCTACATATTTGAAAGAGAAGACAAAGGCACACCACAGATAACCACACTGTTCGACGTCTCGTTCGCTAGTCCTTGACGTGACGGAAAATGCCCACTTCCTTCCGTACTCCGCGTCTGCGCATTCTCGGGCGCCGACGCAACTGTCTAAAGTGACAAAAATGCACGCACAAGTCTTTTAAAGTATTGGCGCAAATTTACTTGAAAATTAAAAACTTACAATGCCAATTTTTGGCATGTAACAAGGTGCAACCTTGGACTTGGCCATGATAAAAGGTATAAATACACTCCGTGATCTATGAATTTAAATTAAACAATTGCGAAATAGCCTAGCTCAGAGACATCGCAAAATGCGTAAAGTTGAAAAAAGCAAATGAAGAAAATCTAAAGCATTTAGGTATGCTGATTTCAGACAATCACGAAAAAGAATCTTCATATTTTTTCCATTGGGTGCAACATTTTCTGGAAATGTAAGTGCTAATCTAAGTCTAATGACCACATACGAATGACATGTTTAACGAAAAATGTCAAATGAGTAAAAAACCTTAAGGAGTTATAGATACGAGCCATCGCTGAAAGGTTGGTTCGCTTTGTACAAAAGGAGTCAGCTGTGGTTACTTCAAAAGAAAATATATCTAAATTAGAATATCACTGAAGACCTAGAATGTTGACAATTGAACTGCTATCAAACCTGAATGCATTAGATTGAAGATATTCGTCTTGATGACGTACTCTACCGATTCCCTTATAACTACCAACTCGCACTAGAAGATGATGCTCTAATTCACATGCTTAGTTTGGAATTGGAACACTTCTCTCCTCCTTGTACATAGTGAACGCAGTCCCTGCCTTACCATCTTTCATTCGCAAGTCATTTGTATACATTTTGATCCCGGTCGCGTTTTAATCACCTTCGACAAACCCGATTACTTTTCATCAGCCGGATGCCCTAATTCTGGAACAACGATTGTCCTCTCAATCTTCCAAGTTCCAAGGCCAAGACTGACTTTTGATGACTTTCTGCCCTTTCCTATATTTATGAAGCTCCGATCTCTAACTTTCACAAGGACGAATGTGATTGCAAAAATTTTACTAATCGCCAAAGCCGCCTTTGTGGACGTGTTCCTATACGCTCGAATATAGACATTATTCTCTCCACGCCAGCAGCCTCAACATTTTAAACTCATGATCATATTTCCATGTACTCCAACCTAGCAACCTCAACCATATCACCTTTGAAATCATGCCCAACCTACCTTTTAGAAACCACCGGAGAACCCCGTCTTACAACACCCGTAAAGCGGATTGGACCCTATACATTAACTCCTTGGCCAAACAAATTCCCGCGTTTCCTCCAATTGCCTTTGCCGATACTAGCCCACACACCCTTGCTAGCTTAACAGCCCAGCTCATCTACTCAGCCGTCTTCAACAGCATCCCTAGGAAATACCACTCCTTACGACCTTCTTCGTGGTAGACACACGAACTGACAATCAACAGACATGCTCTTAACAATACACGCCACATGCTTCAGAGAGAAAAACGAAGCAACTTAGATCAAGCACTTATAATTACGTTATTTTTTGCTACACCGCAGATAGAAAACAATACAAATATTTAATTATCTTTTCGAAGAAACGCACTATAACATTATCTTCTACGAACAACAGACGGACCCCTGGACAACCTACCAAAAAAATAGTTACAACCACCCTACTTCAAATTCTTACAACCCCAAAACATCCAACCGTTTCCATTTTTGACAACATAGTGACAACACTTTTAAATACTGCAATCCTGGATCCTTAAGAAAGAACTCATCCACCTTCATTTCCAAAAATGCCTTTTCTCAGGTATATTCCCCAATCCTTCTAAATTCGCAAATACCACATTTATTCTGAAACCTAGAAAGCTCCTCTACTCCTTCGATGATCCCAGATCATAATGACCAATTGCCCTACTACCTTCCATTGGTAAGCTATTAGAACAAGTAATCTTTCATAAATTAAATTCCCACCTTGACCAACATTTTTTCCTATCTCTCAATCAACATAGTTTTCGCCCAGGACATAGCGCCAACGCACTATTCACTCACTTATCACTACCGCCCAATTTAATCCCCACACATTCAGCCTGTCGCGTCCTCCAATGGCCTAACCTAAACCAACTTCAACTTGCAAATTCACCTATTAACCTCTTCAACATAATGAAATCTTACCTAACATCCAGAACAAGCACATTTGTCTCCAATTTTTATTCCGTTTCCAAAACTTTATCTCGTGGATGGCCCCAAGATCCCACCTATTCCCCACTCTCCGGAACCTACCAATCAACCAACTTCAAAATTAAACATCACTAATATATGAACATGCCGATGACGTCGCTTTCCTAATTCACGACAATGGCCGCGGATCTCTAGAATTTACTGTTGCAATCTTAATGAACTCTGTAAAATTCGCTTTTCCTTACGAAATTCAAGATGATCTTACTCAAAGCATTTCTGAATCTTCAACGTACTTCAAAATCCATATCTTGGACACCCCCTTACCTTCTACTTCCAGCACAGTATCTAGGAATCCATATTCAGCTAGGAATGGACACAAAAAGCTGTTTGTCAGTTTATCTTTATTATTATTATTGTTTGTTTTAAAAGACAATATCAGATGGTTCTCGGTTTTCATACAAAAGTAAAAAATTCAAAGTGATGGATTAGTAATACATCTTTAATTAAGAATTAAATTGTTTCGATTATTCTGAAAACATCCGTAGTCTCTAGACCGGGACGTCGGCTTGTATATGTGTAAGATGGTTTTGCGACACGACTTCTGTTCACTAATACAATAAGCTTGTTTTTAAAACCAAATTTTCAAAATCATTTTGAGTTTCTTTAATATCTAATACTAGTTATAAACAAGCAACAATTTGAAATAAGGAGCATTAAACAAATCGAACTAATCTAGAATTTTTTTATCTACAAACGTGCCTGGATGACAAAATTTATTAGATTTGTAACACTAATACCTATTACATTTTTTGCCTATTGGCTTAGTACTCGGTGACCATGTACATTAGAAAATCGTTCTATTTCTTATATGCTTGCGATTAGAGATTTTTAAAATGTGCAGGTGGGAGAAATTAAGATTGACATGTTTTTAGTGAAAATTAAATTTTTATTTAAAAAATCAAACCTTTCGGACCAAACCGGACCGAACCTTGAGCTAGGTTCGGTTCGGTTCGAAAAATTTGCCGGTCCGAGGTTCGGTTCGAAAATAAAATGTCCGGTTCGGTTCGGTTCGGTTCGAAAAATCGAACCGAATCTTGAACCGAACCTCGAACCTGTTCGGTTCGTGTCCATTCCTAGCTGAATATGGAGGCCTAGATACTGTGCTGGTAGTAGATGGTAAGAGGGTCTCCAAGATATAGACTTTGAAGTACGTTGAAGATTCAGTAATGCTTTGAATAAGATCATCTTAAATTTCGTAAGGAAAAGTTGAAAAGTAATAGGTTCATAAAGAAAACCATTTTTAAAAGCAAATAGAAACGCATAATTAATTTAATTTATTTTAATTCAACGTCTAATAGCATTAGAAAACACACCAGGTTATAGAAAATCAATAATCTCAAGGCAAAATGTTCGTTGTATGCAAACAAGGACGTCAGTTGTATCGAATACCGTGAAATATCAACTCCAAGTGGGGTTTGGAACACGACATCAAATATGCATAAGACAAGGATAAAAATTACAGGCGGAGTTTTATGACGACACAGAACGGTATCATTGGTTGAAACAAGTAGTTTTACAACGGACGAACACGCGACAGATGAATGCGATTTTTCGGATTATATAGCGCGTCCACGAGGTGAATTTCTGGAAGTTGTAAGGCGGTTATATCAAAATTTGCAGAAGTATTATTTTAAAATAAGTTTTTCGCGGGAAGAGTGGCCGAGAGGTGGAATTTTAACTGTATAAATACTTTAAAAAAATTAGCATCGCTATCTTTGTATTTTCATCGCTTTAGACTACGTATAATAATCAACCGACGTTATAGTAGAGGCTGTGAGTATTGAAAAATTTATAAATTCATAAAAAGTAGTATTAGCACTTATAACGTGGTAAGTGGAGGCCTTATAGTTATGAACATGAGTAGTGTCGAGTGAATTAAATTAACCGAGATCTAACTAATACCATGACAAGCTAATAAAGCAATAAATAAAAGTATAATATACGTGAATTTAGATGCTGGGATGGAATGGTAATTGGTAGCAGGAACTCGGCGTATACTGAGGTTGTCATCTATAAATATCTGGTGGATCAGAGCGCATAGTCACGAAGCCAAGGGGTTCTAGAGGATAGAGCATCATCGAAGGAGTTGGAGACTTGAAGCATTTTCCAGGTAACTCATTTGAATTTGCTGTTATTTGATAAACTGTTGGAATTATTTGTGATGTGTGAGTGAACATTGGGGTTATTTATGGTTAATATAACGTATCGGAAAAGATACGTGTACTTGACAATTATTAGGGTATTTTAAATATTGAAAAAAAAGTGTATGTAAAGCTTACTGAATTTCAATACGAATTAAATTGGATTGTTAAGGGTACATGGGTTTATTAGTTTTGTAGTAATTTTATGCAAGGTAAAAGGCATAC
Organism: Platerodrilus igneus; assembly: GCA_036346225.1. NCBI lineage: Eukaryota > Metazoa > Arthropoda > Insecta > Coleoptera > Lycidae > Platerodrilus > Platerodrilus igneus. The sequence continues at coordinate 996,802 of JARFIW010000273.1, forward strand.
ATTAATAAACTGAGTTATTATGAGCTCACCATACTTCAGTGTGCAATAAATATAGGGTATTATTTGGGGCCCATTTACTCCTGTTGTATTGAATGTGTTTGCAATTAAAATTTCAAACACGAACTTTACAAAAATATCACTTATTGAGTGGTAATTAGTGTACCAAACTGTATATATCTGTGAATAATTGTTTGTAAATAGCGGCAAATAAAGATTGTATGATTGTTGTATTATTTGGTGATTTTATTGAATGATGTGTGAGTGGGAAGAAAGAATGATTGTAAATTTAAGTATCTGAGAAGAGGCACAGCTGAGCTAGCCAGGGAAGCTGCTGAAAATTGTTGAAGCAGAATAAACGGGTAAGAATTTTTTATAATTTTTTTTTATTGTTTTTTACAAAATCAGTGTTGACACGGGCGATGTCAAACCCATAAGTCCGATCACAGCAATCTTATGACAGCCGAACGTTAGAATTTGAATAGGTTTTAGGGAGTTCCAGAGACTAACCCTACGATCCACAGCAATCTTCTGGCAACCCGAACGTGCGGCTCGAACTCCAAATAAAATTTAAGCAATTTTATTCCAGGAAACTGGCGATCTGAGAGAGAGAGAGAGAGTCGGTCTGAGATAAATTTAAAAATAAATTTTGAGTGTGTGTGGGAGTGATTTGAACGTATGCAGAGAAAAGACAAGAAAGGGCTGATTTAGATTTGTAAAGATTTCTAACTTGGTGGGGCACATCGCAAGTAGCGTTTTATTAAATTGAATATAGGGAGATATGTCGGACGAGCAGAGAATTTACCAGGTCAGGAAGAATTTATGGGATCGAGACTGTTGTGAGAGGGCATCCTTTGATGGAGGTTGAAGCTGCGGAGGTGCTAGGGACGAATCTAGAGTGCATATAGAACTAGACATAATGATTGTACAATAGGGAACTAACAGTGACGAGGAAATAGGATCGGAAGGAAAGCTGATATATATCAATCAGGAGATATTAAGGTTGTTAATGTCATTTTAAGAAGAGACAATATACTGACAGGTTTGTCGGAGCTAAGGGTCGAAATAGTAGAAGTGGATCTGAGACAGACGGAAAGTCTTCAAAATTCAAAAAAGAAATTAATAGAAATCATTTAGGTAGAAAATTTAGACAACAGAGAATTTAGAGCAGACGTAGCAGGTTTTAAAAACGCGATAAACGAAAAGTTAGAAAATTTTGAAGGGGGTATACGAGCGATCAGGGGGCAAGTATCGGGACTCGAAGGGGGGCGCATAAGTGCTTACGACTTAGGACACTGTAGAAACGGACGTGACACGTTACCGAAGTTTGAAGAGAGACAGTTTGAACAGCCTATGTTACATCTTGACAAGTTGGATGAAATTATGCAAGGAGAGCCGGAAGGGTACGATTACAAATAAAAAGAACGAATTTAAGAGGATATACCGAAAAATAGTACAACATTGTTAGGAAGACATATAATACGTACGACCAGTTTCGAGCACTTTTTAAAGACCAGTATTGGGGCAATGCTAAACAGACCGATGTGAGGACCAGATTACTTACAGGAAAATATAAAACTAGCATGGAGTCGAAAAAGGAGTACGCAATAGATCAATATAACCAGGCGCAGCATCCTACTCCAATTTTTAGGGAAGAAGAAATTATACAATTTTTTTGTAGATATATGGAAGCTGAAATAACTATGGCGGTAAACGTTCAAAACGTAAAGACTTTAAGGGAATTTCTAGAAATATTACGGAATTATGACCTGATAAAAGAATTTGAATCAGATAGGAGGGGTACATCTGAACAAGGAAACAGGACTCAAAATGACAATCCTAAGACGGGGAATAGGTTTGAAAACCAAAGACAAAATAAAAGATGGTGGGAGAAATTAAAATTGACATGTTTTTAGTGAAAATTAAATTTTTAAACTAAATTTTTATTTAAAAAATCAAACCTTTCGGACCAAACCGGACCGAACCTTGAGCTAGGTTCGGCTCGGTTCGAAAAATTTGCCCGTCCGAGGTTCGGTTCGAAAATAAAATGTCCGGTTCGGTTCGGTTCGAAAAATCGAACCGAATCTTGAACCGAACCTCAAACCTGTTCGGTTCGTGTCCATTCCTAGCTGAATATGGAGGCCTAGATACTGTGCTGGTAGTAGAAGGTAAGAGGGTGTCCAAGATATAGACTTTGAAGTACGTTGAAGATTCAGTAATGCTTTGAATAAGATCATCTTGAATTTCGTAAGGAAAAGCGACTGCTTATTTAGGCAAGACCAGAATTCTACAGAGTTCATTAGGATTGCAACAGTAAATTCTAGAGATGCGCGGGCATTATCGTGAATTAGGAAAGCGACGTCATCGGCATGTTCAAAGGTGAATGTATTAGGAATGTTTAGTTTTGAAGTTGGTTGATTGGTAGGTTGCGGAGAGTGGGGAATAGGCGAGATCTTGGGCCATCCTCGAGATAAAGTTTTGGAAACGGAATAAAAATTGGAGACAAATGTTAGGTAAGATTTCATTATGTTGAGGTTAATAAGGGAATTTGCAAGTTGAAGTTGGTTTAGTAGGTTAGGCCATTGGAGGACTCGAAAGGCTTAATTGGGAGGGGTGGGGGGTGAATTGGGCGGTAGTGGTAAGGGAATGAATAGTGCGTCGCTTTCCTAATTCACGACCATGCCCGCGCATCTCTAGAATTTACTGTTGCAATCCTAATGAACTCTGAAGAATTCTGGTCTTGCCTAAATAAGCAGTCGCTTTTTCTTACGAAATTCAAGATGATCTTATTCAAAGCATTTCTGAATCTTCAACGTACTTCAAAGTCTATATCTTGGACACGCCCCTTACCTTCTACTACCAGCACAGTATCTAGGCCTCTATATTCAGCTAGGAATGGACACGAACCGAACAGGTTTGAGGTTCGGTTCAAGGTTCGGTTCGATTTTTCGAACCGAACCGAACCGAACCGGACATTTTATTTTCGAACCGAACCTCGGACCGGCAAATTTTTCGAACCGAACCGAACCTAGCTCAAGGTTCGGTCCGGTTCGGTTCGAAAGGTTCGATTTTTTAAATAAAAATTTAGTTTAAAAATTTAATTTTCACTAAAAACACACATTTTAAAAATTTTTAGTCGCAAGCATATAAGAATTAGAACGATTTTCTAATGTACATGGTCATCGAGTTTTAAGCCAATAGGCAAAAAATGTAATAGGTATCAGTGTTACAAATCTAATAAATTTTGTCATCCAGGCACGTTTGTAGATCAAAAAATTCTAGATTAGTTCGATTTGTTTAATGCTCCTTATTTCACATTGTTGCTTGTTTATAACTAGTATTAGATATTAAAGAAACTCAAAATGATTTTGAAAATTTGGTTTTAAAAACAAGCTTATTGTATTAGTGAACAGAAGTCGTGTCGCAAAAACATCTTACACATATACAAGCCGACGTTCCGGTCTAGAGACTACAGAAGTTTTCAGAATAAACAAAACAATTTAATTCTTAATTAAGTATGTATTACTAATCCATCACTTTGAATTTTTTACTTTTGTATGAAAACCAGCTCTCTATTAATATTAAAAAATGTGACCCTGTTGCAAAAACTATTCTACTTTTTTTTTATACATATTCGTTCAACAAATGGTGTTGCAAAACGCATGGCACCATAATATTTACTGTTTATTTAGTGTGGCCATTACCAACAACTTTAGAAGTAGCCGAAACTCCAGAAAAATGACCCCGAACTTTCTTTCAAAACCAAGGGTTGAAGTTTATGGCTCATGGGGGCATAAACTTTTCAATCAATGCCGACATAAAATAACACAGTATAATGCAAATAATAAGCAAACATAATGCCCGTGCCATAAATACTGTTATATTTTATTATGAAAAACGTAGACGCTGTTTGAGGTAGATATACGATTCTTTCCGAGAACCATCTGATATTGTCTTTTAAAAGAAACAATAATAATAATAAAAATAAACTGACAAACAGCTTTTTGTTTGTACTGTATAAGAAATTAGCAACACCTTATTGTCTTGATACTCTTTTTATACTTACTAAAACTAAAATAAAAGTAATCGCAAATATCGTGTGATATCGTTCTTGTATGGTAAAATGACGTTAGTAAAAATCATCAATTATTAACACATTCTAAATTTTATAGGTGGCTTTCACTATTAATCTAATTGTAATTACGCTTTGTTAAAGAGAGTACGTATTGAAAAATCAAACCTGGACAAATAGTATTAATATGATTTATGCTACGAAAGTCTAAAGCAAATTAATGTTGGGTTTATTTGAAAGAGCAGCTACTAAATGTAAAAACTACATTGAACATTTAAATTGTTGTATTTGAACGTACTAGTTGTTTAAAATATCAAAATGTCGAACCGGTTCGGTTCGGTTCGAGTTCGGTTCGTTTTTTTCGAACGGAACCGAATCGAACCGGTATATATTTTTTCGAACTGAACCTCGAACCGAACCGGACTAAAAAGTTTTTGAACCGAACCGAACGTAGGGCAAGGTTCGGTTCGGTTTGGTTCGAATCCATCACTAATATTCACGCCCGTCTCAAAACTTGCATTCACCTAAAAATAGCTTCTGTATCAAAAAAAGATTTTCCTTCAAAATTTCCATCACCTGCTTCTTATATCAGTCAATTTTATTAATCTCACACGTAGGCTTATACTTAATCAAATTATATTTTCCATACGGATACACCGTTTACTCCTTGTTCCCTCTAACTCCTCCTTCTGCAAGAGACAGTGTATACTATCGTTCTCTGTTGTGGCGAACCTTACAACATCAAGGTAACGATTACAAAAATACTATAATAATAATTTGCATTGCTTTTATTATTAATAAACAGTGAGAAGCGAAAATATCCGATAAAAAGGGATAAGCAGGCACGAATACAAAAAACATTGGGAAGAAAAAAAGAAGCCAAGGTTTTAAGTAAAAATGCACGCTTTACATCGTTTTTCATCATGTATGAAAATCAACATTCGCACATTGAAAGTGCAAACAATAAATATGAATCACTTGTCAAATTTAAAGACATTATTGATTTAGATCATGTACCAGAACGATCAAAATTTGAAACAGACAAAAGTATTGTCAGTACTTGCCACGGTAAAAATTCGATATCTAATCGATATAATGGATTCCTTAACGTTACGCTGACAAATAGTGCTCCGGAATAGCTCAGAAAAGACTCATCAGGGCAGTGGGTAAAGAATCGCATTCAGGGGCCATAAGGAACCACTAGAAAGGTCCAATAAGTCAAAACTAACTATTTTATTAATGGGCGCCAGGAACAGGAGCAAGCAGAACCAACGAGAAATGTTCCACTATTCTCGGGCGAAACCCAAGGTAACTCACTATATCAATAAATTAACAGGGCACAGAATTAAACCTGAATTTATTGAAGTAACCACAATGCCAAATATGAAATCAAACACATAAATATAAATTTCACTAGAACAAATAATTCTACAAATAATCATACATACAAGATTCAAACCCAAATGATTCAAGAGAAAATTAACCAAGCTAAGTGCTCACAATAAGCAAATATATGTTTACTCCAGGTGATTGTATAAATAATATTTAACAGTAATAACGCAATGGTGTTCAGAATATCCGGGCACGAGCCCATACGCAAAAATAATTCGTACTAAGTAATAATCGGGTACGCAGACTTGGTGGCCACTAAGTACGCTGTAACCGCATAACTCAAGTGAGTAATGATTTAACCAAGGCTCTAAGCTCGTGACTAGATTTACAATCAATATGTATAAATCACTGGAACTCATTAACGAGTTGTTAGCATTAATCATAAGAACATAGCACTTACTAAGGAAGCATTCAAACATTAATACCTAAATAGTTTTATCATAAATACAGATTTTACGTTAATTATCGCAAACCACCTTACACACAGGTGTAAGTATGGTTGCATGCAAAGCAAAATAATAAGAGGGTGAATATAAGGTTCCATACACAAAAGTACTAATCCAATAATCTCAACAGAACATACACAACACACTTAAATAAGGAAGTATACGACCTCAAGAAGTAATTCCAATGCACCAGTAGCAGTCAAGGATTCCAAATCCAACTTAACGGAATTACAGCAATTATAGATGGTCACACAAAATCGCTTCAGGTGTAATATTCATCAACGGATAACTCCAACAGGTTTCGATTAATATTTCGGTAGTCCAGCAGATGGAACTTATTGTATCAATAATTAGTTCTTCGTCGGGAGCTTCAATACCATCTATTTCAGTAAGTTGTCGAGTCTGGGTAATCGTAATACCACCAGAACGATTACTTAAACAAATCTTCACAAATGTGCATCTACTTAACTTGGAACTGCTAAACCTAAAATATGTAATTACTCTTGGACTCGCACGCAGACGTAGACATAGACTTAGTCGTAGTCTTAGACGTAAATTTGGACGTAGGCGTAAATTTGGACTTAAATTTGGACCCTAAAATTCATGTAACACATAGAACAAGAAGTGCTACAAAGCAATTAATTACCACATAACATGTGGGTAGAATATAACAAATATCACAAAAATGTGCTTCACTAACTGAGCGAAGGCCAAACCAATAGTATTAATAAAAACGACGTGAAATCCGCCAAAGGCGTAATAATTAACTTTTGTACTCACAAACACCAGAAAGATTAATTTTATCCAAGGTAGTAAGCTAGAATCCGCTAAAATAAGCGATATAAATTTTGCTAACGCACAAAGTTCGTCGTTTCAATTCGAAGGCTGGATCAAGAAGGAAGAGCCACCACATGGGCTCGTTATCACCCTTAGGTGAGATAGCATTTTCCCACAATTAAACCACTTTCTATGAACAAAAGCAAATTAATGTGCATCACATTAACATAGTGCTATAATAACAACTTGACAAATGTCAATTCAGTGAAAAATCTAACCAAAGGAGAGATTCAAAGGCTTCTAACCATAACAAAATACTTAACCACAGAGCATTATGTTAAAAAGATACTAAAAGTTGCAATGAGTTATAAAACTTAGAACGGGACATTCCATACTGGTAGAGAAAACAGTCTATCTTTTATCGTTTCGGGTTTTACTGGTAATTTAGACGACCCTTTTGGCAAATGAATAACGAAGTTATAAATACAATTGTATGTAATATCCAAAAAAAAATATTGATGCAGATTTTTCAAAGTCTAAACGTGAATTTCATGGACACACTAGAATGTCACAGAAATCACATTTTCTATATTGTCTGTATTCTGAAACAACCGCAAAAGTTTACTGCATCCCATGTCGATTGTTCACAAATGCTTCTACTCAACTTTCACGTGAAGGATTTACCCATTGAAAACACGCTAATGAAGTCTTTACCAGTCAGATGCGAAGCCATGAGGATAGAAAACATTTACTTGCTTTGACCTCAAAACAAAAATGTTTTAGTATTTATTCAGAACTTCAAAATCGGTATATCGAAGAAAAATTGTATTGAGATCAGATTGTAAAAGACTTATTGCATTAATACAATTTCTCTCAAATACGAGGTTAGCATTTTTTGGAACTATTCAAATATGGGATCACCTAATAATGGAAATTATTTAGGTCTTTTGAAATTAATTGGGCAGTTTGACGAGTTCTTGCAGAACAGTTAAAAAGGCATGTAAATCCGGAAATGGGCAAAACTTCATTTTATTCTTCCAGCATATGAAGCCACATATTAGATATTATGGACAATAAATGTAGAAATTATCCCAATTGACTGTGTACAAGTTTTGATTAATAAAATTAAAAAACTGATGTATTAATGTGTAAAATTTAATTAAAAATTTAATAAATAGCAAAGTGCTTTCGGCGTGAACCATCCTCAGTGCATTTCTACAACAAATATAATACCTTCTTCTAGATTTTATATTAATAAGTAATCTTGAAATCAGTCTTATATCCGTTATTAATGGTAATTTGTTTTAATATGTTAACATCGTTATTGTAGTCTGTACTTGATAGAGGTATATTTAATAGTCTGGAGCGGTCCCATGGATGTTCCCGCCCGATTACAGGGCACGAGATACACATGACGCCGCTACAGCCGGTCCTAAGCCCGGATAAAGTAGGAGGGATCTTTTCTCGGACCTCTCTTTGTTTCAACTAGTCTTAGGAGGGTCCACCCAGCCTACTAATCTATAATTTGTCCTATTTGGCTAACTCCTAACTCTTCTACTATCAGCCAACTCTCTATATCTTCATCGTCACTATGGCTATTAAGTTAACCGAGGGCTTCTGACCATTTTCTTTTATAACTGTCCATCAGAGTAGCGTAGTAGCCGCGCTGCTCCGGATACAAATGGCTACCCGCGCGTTTGTGCCGTGCGCGAAGACCCGTGCAGGAGGATAAAGGGGTCCTGGTGGCTAAGCACTCCTGGGGCAGGGTATAGTCCCCAGACATTGCAACACTCCTCTTTGACCTGGATTTCTCCTTTAACGGGAGGTCGAGGCAGACTGGCGTCGCCGTGGATCAATGTAGTAAGCGTAAGACTACGGATTCCGATACGGCCGACTGCATAAAAAATGGCAGGTGAGCATTTTTCACAAAAATTACGCCCTCGCTCGGATGAGAGGTTAAATGGAGGTCCCGTGTGTGCGTGTTGTCACGCACGTTAAAGATCCCTACCTTGCCTGGAACGGCAAGGGTTCGGCAAAATTCTAAATTTCCAGTCAGCAAAAAACTCGCCTCTTGGCTAATGCAATACCTTCGGGTGGAGCATTGGAAATGTAAATGCACGGTCAAGGCTGACCCACCCTGACAAATCGGCCGTGCTGTAGGGTAAGACCTCCAGCGGGGTGAGTGAGAAGGAGTAGTTGAACAGACGAGGGGACTGTTCAAATTGATGGTTTCACTAGCTCTGTTAGCCTATTCTAGAACACTATAACTGTCTAGTAGCCCTGGCAACAATGCGAAGTCCACATGTTGGACTCCGTGGTGAGTGGAGATCTAAAGAATCAAAATAGTCTCTACCTTAATGGACACAGAATTAGCAACTACAGTAACATCAGGGTACTCCCTGATGCTGACCAGCAGCCTAATATAGACGAAACTTGCAAAATAACTGCTTACGTCCCTTACGAAAACCGGAGTGCAGCCTATGATTTCGTGTTTGGAAGTGCGGATAGCACAAGAAATTTTTGAGAGGTTCATATCCCAATGACGTTGGTCGTCGCGTACGTGGGAAGCAAGCATAGTCTTCAGGAAGCGGTTGTCACGATCAGCTGGATTGGCTTGGGAATGGTAACGGACGGAGAAAAGGATCTTGGAGTGAGAACGGTCACACAAGGAAGCGAGTTGATGGTTACGGAATTGGACACCGTTATCTGTGATACGATACTGAGGGACGCCGAAAATAAGGAAAACTTGATCTTCGAGAATTTTGATGACGGATTGTGCAGTGTCTGTACGTAAAGGAAATATAAGAGGAAATTTAGTAAAGTAATCAGCCACTACAAGGATATATGAGTGACCATGAGTGGAACGAGGAAAAGATCTTACTATGTCACAGGAAAGGATTTGCCAGAAATAAGATGGTTTGGTCCTAGGAGCGAATAGACCAGGAGGAGGTAACTGTTCAACTTTGTGAGCAGCACAAATCGGATAACGTCGGATGTAACGAGCGACGTCAGCTCTAAGACAGAGCCAGTAATATGTTTGAAGGAGACGAGCAGAAGTTTTGGTCACGCCACAATGACCGGACGTAAGAGGATCGTGATGGAGAGATATCAAATTTTTACGCTATTCAGAAGGCCCTACTCTATTCCTGACTTTGAATTCTCCTATTTCTGGTCTGAACGATGAAACCCGTTTTTCGTTATACTATATGTGTACTAGTGTTCGGAGCGACGAGCGCCCTTATTTGTCTGTTCAGATTTTTAGGATTACTTTCACTGGCCTCTTAGACTCTAGTGCTACCCGTACCATCTTGGGCGGCCCCGTTTGATACCGCTTACGTTCTCTGAACCTACCTCTCCTTACCGTCTCGTCTTCTTTCCGTACCCTCGCCGATAATTCGACATGTGCCATTTCGGGTTCCGTCTCCCTTCCAATCATTCTCCAAAATTCCGCCGCTACTCAAGATATCCTCGTAATTCCTGAAATTTCCTACCCACTTGAGCTCGGGATTGATTTCTGGAGATCGGTCCAGTGTTTCCCTAATTTTCGAGATAGCTCAAAGACTGTTGTTGACCCTTCTTCTCTGGCCACCATCGCTGCTAGTCCTACTCATATCGTTTCCAAACTCACCTCCGACTAATGGCTTCATCTAAGCTCCCACTTTCTACCCCTTTTTTCCGAAACAATCGCCTGGTCTCGGCTGTACTTCCTTAGTACAACATCGCATCCGCACGTCAGCCGAGCCTATCAAGCAACGTTATTATCCTTTTCCCCTTCACTCCGCTTAGGAGTCGTCGAACCTTGTACTAGTCCATGGTCTAGTCCCATTGTCCTAGTTAAGAAGAGAGCCGATTCCATTCGGTTCTGCATTAATTTTCGAAAGGTCAACCAAGTCACCCAAAAACACGGATATCATCTTCCGTACATTTCTACCATCCTTGACCGGCTCCGCGATGCCTGTTATCTCTCCTCGCTAGATATCCGTTCCGCCTATTGGCAAATCCCTCTGTCCCCTGAATCCAAACCCATTACTGCCTTTACAGTCCTTCATCAAAGTTTATTTCAATTCTATCGCATGCTCTTCGGCCTACATGATTCTCCCGCCACCTTCCAACGTCTTATCGATGAGGTCCATCGATTCTGATCTGGAACCATTCTGCTTCGCCTACCTCGATGATGTCACTCCTTCATTCGAAGATCATCTCCGAATTCTTGATTTAGTTCTTTCTCGTCTCTTACAGGCTGGGCTGACTCTCCGTCAAGTGTCATTTCTGTCTTTCATAACTCCGCTATCTTAGTTATATAGTTAACCGGGATGGTCTCATTGTTGATCCCGACAAAATTTTCGCGATCTTTAATATCCTTCTTCCCTTCACCGTTACCGCAGTCCGTCAACTAATTGGCATGGCCAGTTAGTACGGTCGTTTCATCCCGAATTTTGCTGCCCTCACAGTTCCGCTTTCTAATCTGACCCGCAAAAATACTTCTTTCTTTTGGACCTACGGTTATTAATCTGTCTACCTTTCTTTTAAACAGCGCCTAGTTTCGGCCTCTATTTTTTCCTGTCTTGACTTTACCTTACCCTTCACCATCAAAACTGATGCCTATCACTTCGGTTTGGATGCCATTCTTAGCCAATCCTATCCCGACGGCGAGAAGGTCGTAAGTTATATCAGTCGTTCACTCACCAAACCTGAGCACAACTACTCACCAGAAAAGGATGTATTTTTTTACTTAGCCGAAAATCAACGTAACAACTCGGTGTAACTGTCAAAAGTTATATTCGTTCAATACGTACCTACTTCTTGCTTATTTCTTATTATTTTGTTAATACTCAAATGCAAAAAAGATAACATACACATTCTCTGAATATGCTGACATGCATTTGGTAATAGGAGTATGCCAAGGCAATTCTGAAAAGGCTGAAAGAAGATATGCAGAAATATTCAGGACGTATTGATCCCTAAAGAAAATCTTTTGTGACAATAGATAGACGGATAAGGAAAGCTGGAAATGTTCTACCTGCTGCTCAACATCGTAAAAGTGAAAGAGTAAAACGCACATTGAGAAATGAAGAAAATGTTTTAAGTACAAGAAGATTTTCGCTACTAACGGGTGTTTTTCAGGTATCATGTTGGAGAATACTAAAAAATCAGCAGCTGTATTCTTATCACCTGCAACAAGTTCAGGATCTTTTAGAAACCGACTACCAACCTAGAATCGAGTTTTGCGACCGGCTGCTAAAAGAAATTAGAAGAGATAATGAATTAGTTAACAATACTTTTTTTCTGATAATGCAACCTTTAGCAGAAATGGCATATTTAACATGCATAATGAGCATGTGTGGTCAGATTAACATCCACATTTTACGAAAACCAGCAGTTTGCAACATAAATTTAAAATAAAAATTTGGGTTGGAATAATACACAATCAGCTGATAGGAGCATTTATTTTAGAAGAAAATTTAATTGGAGAGCGATATACAACTTTTTTAAGAGAACATTTAATAGGTTTATTTGAAGATGTTCCTTGTTATCGAAGACTTAACATGTGTTTCATGCATGACTGGGCAACACTTCATTTTGCATTAACTGCAAGGTAGTAGTTAAATAACAATTTTCCTGGTAGGTGGATTGGACGTGGAGTAAATGCTCCGGTTAATTGGCTACCTCGGTCCTCTGAGTTAGATCCTATGAATTATGGAATTTGGGGTTATAAAGCAAAAAGTTTATTCTGAACCTATTAATACTGTTCAGCAGAAAGGGTGAAAACGCTTTAGAGACTTAGCCAATGTTAAGTTTATTCTACAAATAATTGCCCACCAGATTGAAAAAAGCCCAAGAATGTATTCAGGTTGGAGGACGTCACTTTGAACATTTACTTATTTAATGAGCGATATGAGCTAATTTCTATTTTGTAGTTTGTAGCGGCTCAGTAAGTGAATTTTAGCTTGTAGAGTCAAATATTCTTCAGTTTATAAACACTGACAAACTGACAAGTTTATTAAATGCGTTTTTTTTACTAAATGTATTTTATTTAAATCAGATACCCAGTTTCGAATTCATAAAATAAACCTTTGTATTTTTGAAAGAATTAATAATACGTTGTGGTCATGCATGAGTTGAGTTTGACTTAATTTAAGATATCTCGAAAATGGAAAACTCTACAGAGATTAACCAAGAGTACCTTTTTTGTGGCAAATTGAATGACGAATAATTGTGATTTTTAATTTTTATGAATTACAGGCTGTACAAAAAGTATATGTCAAAATTGTTTGATAACCCCTATTATTCTACATCAATGGATTATCCTATTTTATCAAAATGAAGTGTAATAATTCGTATTAGTAAACAACTAACGTGAACCTATTTTTAAGTTAAAAGTCTGTACCCTAAATGAAAATATTCGAAAAAACGTATTTTACAATACCATTTCATCACCCTGTACAATGGAAACGGGTGGGTTTACAAGAAACTGTTATCTAACTTTTCTTGATAACTCAAGATCTATATATTCTATATATCTATTGAAGTGTTAGGAAGGCCTAAAAGGTTATAAAGGTTATTTGTTGAAGGTAGTGTATGCCAAAGAAAGCCAAATATCAGATCCCGTAACTGAAAAATTTATGTTTGCCGTACTTTACAAACGTTAAAGTATTTGAAATATTAGTCAAAATATAAGTGCCAAGACATAAAAACAATGACTTGATGACGTGAGAAAGCACAGTATTCAAGGATTTACACTGAGTTGTATGTTTAATAAGCCATAGAATGTACATTTGCTAATCGAGAAACCGGATGCGTCTGTAGAAGTACACTATTAACCTCACAGATCCAGGTTTATACGTGTAACATTTCGGCATTTATTTTAGTAGAATCAACCTTTGGACAAACATGTAATATCAAATTATAAGTAAAAGTATTGTCAAATATGATTGAAGGGTTGTGCGATATTAGGGACCGATGATTGAACATTTATATATAAAAAGGAAAAGGTAAAAGAAAGATTATAAGGTATTAGTGACACGAACTTGTTGGGACGATTCTATTGGATGGAATTTGTATAAAATGTATTAAAGAGTAGGCATATTTTAATTGTAATAATCACCTAGGAAAAGATAAACAAGAAGTCGAATTTTATAAATATTTTGGGTAGTAAGACGTATTTTGTAAACTGCGCTATATTTTGAATATAAAGAGTTAATAAATGTTTTTGAAAAGTTTACGAGTTTAATTGATATACAGAAGAGTACTGATAAGCGAGAGAAATAATTAAATAATAGTAACGACGAAGTAATAAAGTGATAAGAGTGGATTAGTGAGATTGATAAAGGCAGAAAGGCATTGAATGGGATTTATGAAACTGAAGGCGATATTAATGGAATAGATTTGGATATGGTATTATGGGTAGAATGGTATTGAATGGTAATTAGAGGATAGCAGTGAATTGGAAAGAGTGGACTTATGAGGAAAGCATTGAATTTGGAACGAGCAGATTTGAAAAAGGAAAGCATTGGAGTAACAGGAGGATTAGTACGAGTAACGAAGATTCAACACCAGAAAAATTAGCGCAGGGGAAGTCAAATTAAAAGGTAGTCAAAATTCTAAATTTGGTCATATTTATTTTAGATTTGGGGATAGCAAAATTAATTTAAAGAAACCTGGAATCTGGACAGCAGATCTTTCATAGTGATAGTGCCACGCATTGTAAAGACGCATACGGCGAGTGAGATTTTTGAGCCAGTTTTCATAGAGGCCGACGGCGAAGTGTAAAGTAGGTGAGTACTGTGTGTTTTGAATGTCAAAGTCATAAATTGGTAATATTAATTAATTTGGCACAAGGCTACGTGGATCTGTATATAAAAATTTGGCATATACAAGTAAAAGATCACAGGTACAAAAATAAAGGTAGTGCTGTTTGGTTGGTGCATTGCACATCTACTTACCACTGAACCCACGGTAAGTAGGTGGATACCCTGGGAAGACGAGTTCCAAATAGTCGAGGCATATTAATACAGTTTTGTTTTATAAACCAACCAAACGTAGATAAAGCACGGAATATAAAGTAAATATTTGCATATTATATAAAATTAAATAAATAAATAAATAAAAAAGCGGGGGCGAGCATAAGACTATATATTCTCCAATTTACAGTACTTTATTCCAAAACACCCTGTATAATAAAGTTTGCATGCGACAATATTTCCTTGCAAAAACAAATAAGAAATTTAGGTTCTGTTGCTATTGTTCGAGTGGAGGCGTCTGAAAGCATGTAGGCTTATCTTGATTATTTGTTTAATAAGTATAAGCAAAAGTTAATTATAAGTTTTATAAATACATGAAAATAAATATGAAATAGTTAAAAGTGAATGATTTTAACAGATTTTAACAGTTAACAGTTCGCAGGTCTTCGGTAATCTTCGGAACCCTTCGGAAGGCGGCGTGGTTGCTTGTAGAACCAAAATAAACTTAAACACTTATTGAATGAATGTATATACAGTTTAACGGGGTGTAAAAGTCGTCGGTAGCCTTCGGAGCCTTTGGAAGCTTTGAAATTTGCTTATGAGGCCCAGTGAGATCTTGAACAACGATAGTTAGAAAATATGTACAGTTTAAATAGGTCCAGACGCCTTCGGCAATCTTCGGAACTCGTTGGAAGACTTCGTGTTTTACTTGTGAGACAACGTTAGGTTACAAAGAATTATGATATGAAATTAAAACTACTAATTGAACATGTGTACAAGTATAGAGGGGTTTAGATGTCTTCGGTTGGCTTTGGAACTCTTCGGACGGCTTCGTGGTAGTGGTGCCTTAAGCCTCGTCGAGTGCATCGCATTTGAACTCTAAGGGGTGTTGCTTCGGAGGTAGAGTTGACAGACGCAATCACAATAACGACTTGTCGGTGAAGTATAGAACGGAGCTTAACGTCCATACGCACTTTGTTAACTATTGATTGATGAATTGTAGTGACGTGCCCTAGGTACGGCGGCGGACAGCGTTACTGTCGGAGAATGCGCAGGCTATGGATAATACTGCGCGCTGAAGTATAGCAGGCTATGGAGAGCGTTGCTCGCTGAAGATTTTGCTGGCTTTGGGGAGCACTGCAAGGTGATTCCTTAGGCTATAATGAGCACTAACGAATGTCTTTCGAAGAATTTGAAATTATATTCATACATTTCCATTTCCTATGCTTCTTGTGTTGAAAAACGTTAATGACGTCTTTAACCAATGGAATTGTATATTTCGATTTTCAAGTGTAAAAGAATTTCCAAATTTAGTTTAACCAATGAGCGTGCTTATTTTTGGGTACCACAAAAAATGAGTAGGAAATTTTCGCGATTCTTAGTTTGTTCTGTTTTCAGCTCGTGTGCTTTGATATAGTCAACTGTAATTCTTTAGTCTGTTCTGGGTTCAGCTCGGGCGCGGTGATATAGGGAACATACCATCTAGAGGGGTTTACTAGACAGACGTAGGGTAGTAGTATAATACGTAAGAAAATTCCGTACCGTAGAACCAGATTTTCTACCGTAATGACAGAAAAATTCTTTTGTAAAAAAAAATTTTTTAATTTTTTCAGGTGATGCTTAACCCACAGGTTTACGTTCGGACTTTGTTTCACTTTGTCCCTGCGAATTCCTCCCATGCAAATTTTCTAGTTGCGGTTCTACTCTTGCGGTTCGTTGTGGTGGTCAATATAATACCTTCGGATGGAGAATTGAGAACGTGGCCGCAAGTGTAGCGGTCCTTACTCAAATCATGAGGTTCGTTGTAATGGGCGGCACCGTGGATGAGACCGGTTCGTGTATAACTGCTGATCCCAATATTCCGGGTTCGATTCCCTACATGAACCGCTTGAAAAATGTTAAGCGAGCTATTTTTACAAAAATACACCATCGTTCAAATGTGACGTATAATACAGATCTCACGTGTGAGTGTTGTTAGCAAGGGTTCGGCAAAATTCCAAATTTTCCAGGTAAAGAAAAAACTCGCTTCCTGGTCAACGTAGTACTTTCTGATGTAGCATTGAAAAGTCAAATGTAGGGTTTGTAGTGGTTTGTTTTTATCGCTGTTGTGAAAAAAATCATATTGCCTGGAACTAACGTAATAACCAAATTATTGATATTGGGTGACCCATAAAGAAATTCACTTTTGAAGCAGCTATAGTTCCTAAACGCTGGTGCACGCTCCGCTATGGTAGTGTTGATGTGTAGTTCTATTACGGAAATATTAGTCATTGTGAGCAGTTACACGGGAGAGCAGCGTGCGTTTTCCGAAATTTGTATGTAACTGTTCAACGTAGATTTTATGTTGAATATGATTTGCATAACATTAGCCAGTATCCTAGCACTAAATTGAATTAGCAATGAGTCAAACGATTTAAGATTACAGCATTAACACAAAATATGCGGCCTCAATGGCGTACAAGGGTTGTTTGCATTGGTGAACGTTGGGCGTGTAAGAGCGTCTGTATACGCGGAACCAAGAGTGTCGACTCGTAGGCGAACGGTTCTGGGATTGAGACGAACACCTGTACAACGCATTTTACGTCTTTACCTAAAGTTACATCCATATAAGTTGCAATCAATTCAGGAGTTATAGGAGACGGACTTTACCTTACGGCTACATTTCCTAAAGCAGATGTTAGATCGATTCCCAAATTTCGACAACATTATTTTCCAAATGAAAGCCATTTTTAACCAAACGGCTCTGTTAATAAGCAAAATTGTTGCTATTGGGCTCCCAAGAATCCCTGTTTTAAGCATCAGCAATCGCTTCACTCAGCAGATCTTACAGTTTGGGTTGAAATAGCATCGTGAAATATCATAGCTTGTTACGTGCCAAAGTGGCACTAAACATTTTCTTAGCTTAATTTTGATGTGCGGAAGTTTCGCGCCATAAATTCAAAAGACTTGGCGTATATTTCCGTCACGTCAGAGTGCGTTTGCACCAGATCGCGCGACGCGAGTGGCGGAGAAAAGTGGGGTTTTTCCGATGGGCTCTGTGACGTGGCCGTTTGCCTTTGAACATCGAGAAGGGCGGTCGTGTCGGGCCGTTTTACCTTTGAACATCGAGAAGGGCGGTCGTGTCTGGTATCGTATCTTCATTTTTATTATGTAGATTTCCTTTTGCTAATCTTTGTTTGTCTTTACCTAATTAACCTATTCCTTATCGTTCCGCTACATATAGGAATCTGATACGACCCTGGAGTAATCCACGACCCTAGAACGAGCCGGATGTCCATGCTCCGCTAGCAGCTAACCGGAGCATTCACCATCTTTAACTATCTTAAAGGGGGCTCTAGCCATTTGGAAGGCGTACCCTCCGTTAATTGCCTTAAAAGGGCCATCAGTAGCCCTGATGGGCTTCAACAGAAGCCAACTTTAACTCAACCCCGCTGGACGTCGGATTTCTTATGTGAGTACTTTAATTGCTTAATTTGTTCGCTAATT
The DNA here is from genome assembly GCA_036346225.1 of Platerodrilus igneus. Taxonomy (NCBI): domain Eukaryota; kingdom Metazoa; phylum Arthropoda; class Insecta; order Coleoptera; family Lycidae; genus Platerodrilus; species Platerodrilus igneus. The sequence continues at coordinate 1,014,933 of JARFIW010000273.1, forward strand.
TAATTTATATTTTTCCGCAAATGGCGTATTTATTTTGTTATTGGGAACGTCATTGACAGATGGGCGCGCCAAAATCTGTACAAAGATTAGCGTTACCAACCGCCCATGGCGTCGCTTTTTCCGCGCTTGCGCGATTGCTATTATAAACCTTTAAATTGTGCAATTATGAACTTTAAATTGTAAGAATTTCGCGCCTTTAACGAGTGAGGTTGTGAACTTAGGGGTTTTTCCTTTGTTTTTAGGTTGTAATACTTCCTTTATAAACATACAATGTATTACCTAATGTTATTTATATCTTTTTCACTAAAAAAAAATAAATTATCTAATATCTGTTGACCTTAAAATCTTATATTCGTGTTTTGGAACACACCACATTCCAAAAATGTCAAAAATAATTGTTATAGCAATTAGAGGTATACCGCCATTTTGAAATTAAGATTTAGTTGTTATAAAATATTTTTTTAAATATAATGTTAGTTTAATTCGGAATGTGGGATGTGTTTGTTGACTCCAGTTATATTGTTGAGTGATAGTTTGTTTTTGGATGCAAATATAAGTTTTTAGGAAAGATCAATCCCTTAACCCTACTTTTTACACGTGAGTACATATAAATAAATAAGTAAACAAGTAATGCATGCCTTAGACACGGTTTATTATGAAATTATCTACTTTACATTAAATTAAAACATAACCCTTGCTTGTTTTAAAAAAAAACTGTACCTAAATTATCTTGTGTGTTTACACTTTTAAAAAAAGTGCCTTAGTCATTTACCTGTTTGATTATGATATTCGAACTTACTTTTAAAGAAACCTTATGTTTAAAAACGTTTAATGTAGTGAATTGCCCCTTTAGAATATCTTTTGAAAATGCTAGATTAACGGGATCTTGTTGTATTTGTTAAATTACACATTACCTACCTTTTTTTATAATTTGGAGTGTCTTTTTGTAATCTAACCGTGATCTATTTTTTTTTCTTAAATATTATCTTGCTTTAATATAGTTTTAAAAGTTGTTCCCTTAAATGTTTTAAACAGTATAACCTATAAATGCCTTTTGTAGAGTTTTTTACCTATATATATATATATTATGCTGTGATAAGGGGTTGTTTAAGGGTGCACGACATAGTGAAGGTCACTAGAGAATGAGTAATTAGAATAGGCAGCAGAAAATTGTAGTTATTTTAGGAAATAAGTAAGAAATAGAAGTAGATAGTAAGTAGGCAACACCCTGTGTACAAAGTAGAAATAGTTTTGGGCGATGCAGGAAAGACATAGGAAGACGCATAGTTGGCGTAGGAATGAGAAATACGAGTATTAAACGGATGGTAAAGATTAAATACCCTGTAGATAGTGTTCAGTTGACATAAGTAAAGCGAATAAGAATATTTTTCAGTGGAAGCACGCGTAGAAATGATAAAGTATAATTAGACACGCATTAAGAAAAGAGTCTCAGACGATTAAGTAATACGGATGTGAAAATAGAGTTTCATGTAGCTAATATAATGCGTATAAAGATCTAACCATTTTGATAAGAGAAATGATTAAAAATTGCGTGAATCGCATGTAAACAATGAAAGTTTAAAGTAAAATTGCATCAGTTGTTTATGGAAAGGCAACTATTCTATCAAAATACAGCATGTTGATAAGTGAAGACACCTGCAGGCAGGTGGGCATTATGAACGAACGCAGAGCATTACATCAGAAAATATTCGAAATGAAATTATTTGATTGGTCCGAAGCAAACGACAGGTTCTAGACCACACCACGGATGCAGTGGGGATTCGAAATTATATTAGCAAGCACCGCGATAAGAAAGTCAGTTTTGAACTCAATGAAGGCCCAAGTGCATTGCCAGTAATACTGAATAATACGTAACAAGTGGTACAAAGTGAAATAAATGAGTGTGTATATGAAAATTACCGTTTAAAACGTAAGTAGGATTATTTTTATGAATTAATCGTAAACTAAGACATAAAAATAATAGGGCTTCGAGGTCTGAGGAAAATAGGCCAGAATGCTTGATGTTAAGAAAGATTACAATAAAACAATTTAAATGTCGAGGCGAAAGGAAGAACATAATCTTGAAGTATAGGGGTGAACGAATTACAATTAGAAGTCTATGAAAAGAATGATTAAAGTATAAAATTATAATTTAATGGTGTTGGTCCATAATGGTAATAAGTTAAATGGAATCGAAAATTGGGGAAGATTAATTTTAATGGAAGCGTCGTCGCAAAAGATAAAACCAGGTCAGATTGTTAGTTATAAGGCATCTGTTTTCTACAAGAATTTTATTTTATTTTTAATATCAAATTGGCTAAATATTATATGCTTGTAAACAAGTCAACAAAGGGTTGAATACGTATTGAAATAATAATAAGAAAACGGATTTAGAATATTCTACATTTGTTGGTAAAGGTAATGAGTTTTCTTTGGTGACTTTGGGTTTTAGTACAAATTAAATGGTTGTTGATAAATGAAATTTATAAAGGTGAATTAATTTGAAAATGTATTGTAAATAACGTCAAAGCTGTACATAAAGCATTAGTTTCATTAAATGTGATCCAAACTCACTGAATTTATAATTACAAATATATGCTAGCCGAGGTCATAAGATTGAGGAGGAGCCACAAATTAAGTAGGGCAGAGATAACCCGCAAAGGCGGTAACTTGTTGAATTTTGTCATTGGTCGATAAAGTTGTTTATGATAAATTCCAGTTGATAGCAACATTAAGAAACAGCTGGAGGAGGAAATAATCACAAGCTGTAGGAAAGATTAAAATGGTGGTTCAATAATTTAATCTAGTATTATAGCAATTAAAATAAATAGGTCGCTCAACGTAAGGACACGTGATATTACAGAAATAATAGGTCGACCCCCATAAAGGGGTATTTACAGCAAGTAATATGGCGCCCAACGTGGGGCTCGTAAATTAAACCACAATAAACTGAAATTAAGAGGGGCTCGTAAATTAAACCACAATAAACTGAAATTAAGAAGGGCTCGTAAATTAAACCACAATAAACTGAAATTAAGAGGGGCGAATTAAATTAAAATAAATTTTAAAGTACGATTGTAAGATTTTATATAAATTAATTAAACTAAACCGGGGATTTGAAAAGCTTCAATTAACAATAGGGAAATTTGTACAGTAATTTAAAGTTAGATAAATTTTAGTATTTAAAAAGTTTAGCATATAAATTTAATAATAATGGACAAGAAAATACGGGAAACACGGGAGGTTTTGAGACAACAAGGAGTAGAGATAGGATCCCAGGAGAGCGTTATAATTCAGGAAACCAGTTCCAGTGAAGAGAGGCGAACTTCACAAGAAAATAAGATGTTGGATATCTTAATGGCATTGAATGAAAAGATGGATAGGAGTGAGCAAGCCATAAATGCAGTTAAAATAAAAATGGATGAAAACAATGAGAAATTGGAGGGTAAAATTAAGAATCTTAGTGATGGACTGAAAGAAGCAAACCATAATATCGCGGAGATGAAAGCACAATTGAATGAGAGAGTTGGTAGAGTTTCTGAGGAGATAGACGGTTTATGGGATCATATTTCTTTAATCAAAACGAAACGAGAAGAGTTCGAAAGTGAGTCCAACAATAAAATTAAGAATTTAAATATTAAGTTAAATAAAATTGAAGAAAATTGCGAAACGGAATTCAGATCAATAAATCAAGAGATAAATAATTTAAAAAGCAATCCAATAAACTTTAATAGGGAACCAATTAAGCTAATGCAAACGAATCTTTCAATGGAACAATTTACGAAATTTTACGGGGACGGAAAAGTAAACCCTAAGATATTTCTGAAAAATTTTAAAATGTTGATACAGGGATACACAGATGAATTATTCAAATTAAATTTAATCAGGGCAATATTAAAAGGGAATGCTAAACAATGGTACAATCTAGTTGAGGATGAAATAGAAACGTTTGAACAGTTTGAAAGCAAATTTCTACGTCAATTCTGGAATGACAACCAGCAAAATCGAATTCAAAATGATTTAATTATGGGAAGATACGATTTGGCGAAAGGGATAACGCGAGAATCATATGCGATTGAGAAATTTACTGTAGCGAAGCAATTGGATCCTCCTTTAGAAGATAAAATTATTATAAAGTATTTAGCAAGTCATTTTAATGCGGAAGTAAAGCGATACATAACGACGCAAAACATAGTGGATAGAGACACGTTTATTGATTATTTGCAGAGATATGATGATTTGGAAAATGATGATGAAAGGGAAAATAATTTTAGGATCGACGCACGAATTTCATAAGGAATGATGAGACTAGGAATAATTATCGAAGGAACAGGTATAATTATGATCGCGGAAGAAATTTTAATGGGGGGAACTATGGAAACTTTAATAATGATTTTAGGCAGAACAGGGATAATGGTCAGACACCAAGGCAACGAATAGAGAGAACGAATCATGAGGGAAACAATGGAGTAATGAATAGACAGGAAAAGGATGATCGACGGACACCAGCAAGAAATATTAATAGTGTGGAATTAAGGAACACGAATTGCACAGATACAGGAAGAATGAGTCAGGCAGGACCTTCGACGAGAGATCAGGATTTTTGAGTACGGACGAACCAAGGAAAATTCTACGGATTAACGGATATGAGCACCAGCGCGAGTTTATTAAATATGAAATGGATAATGAATTAGGAAGACTTGAGAGAAACTTATTACCAATAATTAATTTAAAGGTGGAAAATAAAATGATTAAAGTATTAATTGATACTGGAGCAGAGGCATCACTTGTAGCGGAAGAATTTGTTAAACGAGAGAAATTGGGGGATAAAGCGATAAAGATAGCAAGGTGTAATTTAGTGGCACCAAATAATAAGAGATTTAGTGTAATAAAAGAAATGGTAATTCTGAGATGTGAAATGGGGAATAGAATATGGGAAAATGAGTTCATGGTGGTACCTGGACTGAAGATAGATGTTATATTTGGGATGAATATGATAGATAAGCCCTTTTGTTAATCACACCATTCCAACTGAGTTATATTTACGGCTTCTGATTCTCAACGCTTTTAAAATTTCTCCACCACCATTCATCTAAAGTTGTTTCAGGGCTTTTCCGGAACTCATCTGTGTATATCTGACCCTTGTTTTGTGGATCCAGACACGTTTATGAACCATTTAATTATTAACACCCCGAAAAATAGCAAAGAAATTCATACTTCTTTCACAAATATACGCCAAAACTGCCTACTTTTGTGTATTCATTTGTCGTTGCAGATTTGACTAATTGGTACAGTGATACTATACTTTATTACCTTGTATCTTCTTTTCTAAGTGCACTAAATTACATTCATTGTAACACGTAAAGAACAAACTGTTTTAAATCACCAAAATATACGAGCAAACTGTTTAAATTATTCTATCAAACTCGGAAAACTAAAAAGCACTGTTTAATGCATTGAATCAATTCGAAAATCTAAGAGAGCTTCTTCATATTAACCTGGGTATATATAGCGGTTAGCCTGTCTGTCGGTCTTGTCCCCAAAACGGACAATTCTTCAGAATTTCGCATGCTAGGTTCCCATTCCGCAGCCCGGCATGCGATTTTTACGAAATTTGCACTCGCATCAGTTAAATCTCAGAAATTTCGACACGGCTTGCAACGTCTGGAAATAACTAATTAATTTTTATACAGAAATGTTATTTCTACCTCTCAAGTTTGCCTCTTATTTTCAACCAATCGCAACCCAGTGACGTTGCTCCACTCACGCCTTTTACTATATGTGTCTCGGTCTTGCGCATATTATCTGTCTCTATCTACCCTGTTCTTATTGGTGCAAATTGATATTCTTTATTATCGATTATTTCAGTCCATGTGGACTGTGAAATAACCCACCTTTAGCATTTCCCGTAACTATTATGCGACGGTTTCTCCAACATTCTCTGTAACCATTCGTTATCTGCCAAATTTACGCAGAATGAGCCTTTTAAAAATACGCAGGTGTTCAAACATAATACTTCTAAATAACACTTCTACGATTTGCATTTTATTGGGTTTTTACAAGTTTTTATAGATATTATATGTTACTAATGGTTCAATTAACTCCAATTAAAATAATACCCTTTAATTTTTAGTGACTCCTAATCAAATATTAATTATTATCTGTACATTTTGTTTAATACCGGTTACTTAAAATTGAGTTCATCATCATTTTGTTTTCGACCTTACTTAAGGTCGGTTTGACGCAGCTCTAACTTCTTTTCTATTCTGTGCTAATCTAAAAAGCTCTACATACCCTTCACAACCTAAATTTCTAATAATTTGACTAATATAGTTGGTCTAGGTCTTCCTATATCCTTCTATCTTTTTCCTATCCACCTGGCTCTACATAGATATTAGCAACCTGATGTTTGTTAAAGAACTCTAACATGGTTACATAATTACCATTTATAAGGAAATGAAATATAACCTGGTTATCCGCTTCAAAAAGGAAAAGTGTTAAATTATATGTTATGGTAAGGCTTAAGCAACGAAACGCTACCAACATGCCAGACCGCTAACTAATTGTAAGTTATGTCATGGTGACATTTAGTTACCTGATTTTTATTTTTTTTGTTTTGTTTTCGAACTTACTTAAAGTCGGTTTGACGCAGCTCTAAATTCTTTTCTATTCTGAGCTAGTCTAAAAGGTCTGCATACCCTTCACAACCTAGATCTCTAATAATTTGACTAATATAGCTTTGTCTAGGCCTTCCTACTCTACTTTTATTTGGTAGTCTATAATCTAAGACTTTACTAAATAGTCCATCATGTCTTAACTGGTGCCCTATCATTCTATCTCTCCTGACCTTCAATTGTTTCCACATACAGGGTTCCTCACCTATCCTTCTATAAACTTCCTCGTTTGTTACTCTATCTGTCCAGCTAATCTTTAACATTCTCCTATAACACCAAGTTTCAAAAGCTTCTATCTTTTCTTATCTACTTCTTTAATTCTCCAAGTCTCACTACCGTATAGTAGAACGCTCCATACGTACGACTTTAAGAAACTTTTCTATTATCTAAACTAATACTATTAGCTATTAGTAAGTTTTTCTTTTTTAAAAACATTTTTCTAGCTTGAGCTATTCTAGCTACTATATCCCTTCTGCTACGTCCATCCTTTGTAATTATACTACCTAAATAGCAAAATTCATCTACCTCCTTTAACTCGGCATTACCTATTTTTAATTTTGGTTTAGAACTAGGCTGTAACTCATTTGTCATTATCTTTGTCTTTACTGAGTTAATTCTCATACTATAGTTACTCTGTAGTATCTCATCTAAAATATTTAAAACTCTCCTAATTAATTTAAAGGTGGAAAATAAAATGATTAAAGTATTAATTGATACTGGAGCAGAGGCATCACTTGTAGCGGAAGAATTTGTTAAACGAGAGAAATTGGGGATAAAGCGATAAAGATAGCAAGGTGTAATTTAGTGGCACCAAATAATAAGAGATTTAGTGTAATAAAAGAAATGGTAATTCTGAGATGTGAAATGGGGAATAGAATATGGGAAAATGAGTTCATGGTGGTACCTGGACTGAAGATAGATGTTATATTTGGGATGAATATGATAGATAAGTTGGGGTTGAAGATAAATGCGGAATGCAAAGGGATTGAGTGTAATGGGAAATATATTAAATGGTATGAAGAGGGAATATAGTAATAGAAGATGACTGCGTAAATATTAATCAGTTTAGTGAAGAGATAAATAATGGGGAATGAAAGTGAAGACATTAAGTGTCCAGATGATTTAAGAAATAGGGTGAATGTATTATTGAATAAGCATTCAGAATTAATTGGGTCGAAGTCGAGAATTGCCAAGGGTTATGTGCACAAGTTAGAAGTAATGAATGAGGAACCGTTTAACAATAAGATATATCCTATCCCAGTAGCATATAGGAATAGAGTGAAGGAAGAAATTGAGGAAATGTTACGTGAAGGCATTATAGAAAACTCCAGTACACATTTTGTGAATCCATTAGTCGTCGTGAAGAAAAATGATAATAGCATTAGGTTATGTTTGGATGCAAGAAAGATAAATAAGCGAACGAAGCCGCAATACAATTGTCCACCAACGATGGAAAGCATATTAGCAAGAATAGGTAATAAGAAAATATATAGCAAATTAGACTTAAAGAATTCATTGTGTTTGATTCCATTAGCGCGTGAATCAAGGAAATATACGGGTTTTTCGGTAGAAGGAAAATTATACCAATTTAGGGTGGTCCCGGTTGGTTTGTCCTCGAGCACGGATGCATTAGAGAATGTGATCAAGAATATTTTGGGACTGTATGAGGAATTTAGTATCCACTATAAGGATGAAATATTAATATTTAGTAATAGTGTAGAGGAACACTACGTACATTTAGAGAGAATAATATTAGAATTAGATATAGCAGGTTTAAGGTTGAATTTAAGGAAGTGTGAATTTTTTCAAAGTAGGGTTAGATTTTAGGATATAGGATAGATAATAAATATAGGATTGAAAATATAGATTAAAAGGACCCAGATTTAAGAGTGAAAAGGGGAAGTTGAAAATAGATAAATTGAATTGGCCCATGCAAGGACAGATGAATAGATAAAAGGAAATGTAAAATAAATTATGAATAGGTATACATAGAGAAATAGAATAGGATTTGAACATAAGAATAGGCATAGGTAGGAATAGTATAGTATAATAGGACATAGGTATGGGATGAATAAAATGTAAATATGAGTTTAATAATGAAAAGGTTGAATTTCAATATGGAAATAAAATATAATAATTTCATACCAATGTGAGTTTGAGTTCACGTTGGGCAACAAAAAGGACATTGATATAAAATTTTATATTTTAATTTGGGGAATTATGCTGTGATAAGGGGTTGTTTAAGGGTGCACGACATAGTGAAGGTCACTAGAGAATGAGTAATTAGAATAGGCAGCAGAAAATTGTAGTTATTTTAGGAAATAAGTAAGAAATAGAAGTAGATAGTAAGTAGGCAACACCCTGTGTACAAAGTAGAAATAGTTTTGGGCGATGCAGGAAAGACATAGGAAGACGCATAGTTGGCGTAGGAATGAGAAATACAGTATTAAACGGATGGTAAAGATTAAATACCCTGTAGATAGTGTTCAGTTGACATAAGTAAAGCGAATAAGAATATTTTCAGTGGAAGCACGCGTAGAAATGATAAAGTATAATTAGACACGCATTAAGAAAAGAGTCTCAGACGATTAAGTAATACGGATGTGAAAATAGAGTTTCATGTAGCTAATATAATGCGTATAAAGATCTAACCATTTTGATAAGAGAAATGATTAAAATTGCGTGAATCGCATGTAAACAATGAAAGTTTAAAGTAAAATTGCATCAGTTGTTTATGGAAAGGCAACTATTCTATCAAAATACAGCATGTTGATAAGTGAAGACACCTGCAGGCAGGTGGGCATTATGAACGAACGCAGAGCATTACATCAGAAAATATTCGAAATGAAATTATTTGATTGGTCCGAAGCAAACGACAGGTTCTAGACCACACCACGGATGCAGTGGGGATTCGAAATTATATTAGCAAGCACCGCGATAAGAAAGTCAGTTTTGAACTCAATGAAGGCCCAAGTGCATTGCCAGTAATACTGAATAATACGTAACAAGTGGTACAAAGTGAAATAAATGAGTGTGTATATGAAAATTACCGTTTAAAACGTAAGTAGGATTATTTTATGAATTAATCGTAAACTAAGACATAAAAATAATAGGGCTTCGAGGTCTGAGGAAAATAGGCCAGAATGCTTGATGTTAAGAAAGATTACAATAAAACAATTTAAATGTCGAGGCGAAAGGAAGAACATAATCTTGAAGTATAGGGGTGAACGAATTACAATTAGAAGTCTATGGCAAGAATGATTAAAGTATAAAATTATAATTTAATGGTGTTGGTCCATAATGGTAATAAGTTAAATGGAATCGAAAATTGGGAAGATTAATTTTAATGGAAGCGTCGTCGCAAAAAGATAAAACCAGGTCAGATTGTTAGTTATAAGGCATCTGTTTTCTACAAGAATTTTATTTTATTTTTAATATCAAATTGGCTAAATATTATATGCTTGTAAACAAGTCAACAAAGGGTTGAATACGTATTGAAATAATAATAAGAAAACGGATTTAGAATATTCTACATTTGTTGGTAAAGGTAATGAGTTTTCTTTGGTGACTTTGGGTTTTAGTACAAATTAAATGGTTGTTGATAAATGAAATTTATAAAGGTGAATTAATTTGAAAATGTATTGTAAATAACGTCAAAGCTGTACATAAAGCATTAGTTTCATTAAATGTGATCCAAACTCACTGAATTTATAATTACAAATATATGCTAGCCGAGGTCATAAGATTGAGGAGGAGCCACAAATTAAGTAGGGCAGAGATAACCCGCAAAGGCGGTAACTTGTTGAATTTTGTCATTGGTCGATAAAGTTGTTTATGATAAATTCCAGTTGATAGCAACATTAAGAAACAGCTGGAGGAGGAAATAATCACAAGCTGTAGGAAAGATTAAAATGGTGGTTCAATAATTTAATCTAGTATTATAGCAATTAAAATAAATAGGTCGCTCAACGTAAGGACACGTGATATTACAGAAATAATAGGTCGACCCCCATAAAGGGGTATTTACAGCAATATATATATATATATATATATATATTGCTGTGAAACCTTTTTAACTAGAATCGAGCCTCACGACTTGGGCGTCAAGAATGCTGTGAATCCTACAAAAAGCTATTCATTAACTCAACTGTTCCGTTGACTTTCTTCTGTTCATCGCCTCGGCTGCTCCCCTAGATAAACCTTCATCCTCATGCATAAAAAAAAAACAAACACATTCCTACCACAAACATCACCGTTAACTCTATTTACATCAATATTCACAATACATTAAAATTTCAAAATTAAAAATTCTGCATAAATTTCAGTATCAGAAAATTTCAAGATTTAAATTTGTTATCATTTTAATGTGCATCCAAAATTAAAGTCCTTGTAGGATGCCTCCTAATTAATATAACAATACATGCAGACCTGAGTCTGAGTACAAAGGGAGCATCTACCACCCCTTTACGTTAATTAACCAGGTTCGTCTAATTGAGCTCAAAGACATACCCAAATTTTCATCAAGAACATAAATACTAAATACTCCTTTCGACTTAAACAAGAAAATTTCACCTTAAAATTAAAAATTTTATGGTTAGTACAACTTCATTACTGTCCATTTTAAGTAAATAAATTATAAAGTTATTCAACACACACGAAAACATCAAATTTCAAACAAAATAGTATAATTTACCTGAAGGTTACTGCACTCGTAGCTTCAATGTACATCGTCCCTTTTGTTAATCACACCATTCCAACTGAGTTATATTTACGGCTTCTGATTCTCAACGCTTTTAAAATTTCTCCACCACCATTCATCTAAAGTTGTTTCAGGGCTTTTCCGGAACTCATCTGTGTATATCTGACCCTTGTTTTGTGGATCCAGACACGTTTATGAACCATTTAATTATTAACACCCCCGAAAAATAGCAAAGAAATTCATACTTCTTTCACAAATATACGCCAAAACTGCCTACTTTTGTGTATTCATTTGTCGTTGCAGATTTGACTAATTGGTACAGTGATACTATACTTTATTACCTTGTATCTTCTTTTCTAAGTGCACTAAATTACATTCATTGTAACACGTAAAGAACAAACTGTTTTAAATCACCAAAATATACGAGCAAACTGTTTAAATTATTCTATCAAACTCGGAAAACTAAAAAGCACTGTTTAATGCATTGAATCAATTCGAAAATCTAAGAGAGCTTCTTCATATTAACCTGGGTATATATAGCGGTTAGCCTGTCTGTCGGTCTTGTCCCCAAAACGGACAATTCTTCAGAATTTCGCATGCTAGGTTCCCATTCCGCAGCCCGGCATGCGATTTTACGAAATTTGCACTCGCATCAGTTAAATCTCAGAAATTTCGACACGGCTTGCAACGTCTGGAAATAACTAATTAATTTTTATACAGAAATGTTATTTCTACCTCTCAAGTTTGCCTCTTATTTTCAACCAATCGCAACCCAGTGACGTTGCTCCACTCACGCCTTTACTATATGTGTCTCGGTCTTGCGCATATTATCTGTCTCTATCTACCCTGTTCTTATTGGTGCAAATTGATATTCTTTATTATCGATTATTTCAGTCCATGTGGACTGTGAAATAACCCACCTTTAGCATTTCCCGTAACTATTATGCGACGGTTTCTCCAACATTCTCTGTAACCATTCGTTATCTGCCAAATTTACGCAGAATGAGCCTTTTAAAAATACGCAGGTGTTCAAACATAATACTTCTAAATAACACTTCTACGATTTGCATTTTATTGGGTTTTTACAAGTTTTTATAGATATTATATGTTACTAATGGTTCAATTAACTCCAATTAAAATAATACCCTTTAATTTTTAGTGACTCCTAATCAAATATTAATTATTATCTGTACATTTTGTTTAATACCGGTTACTTAAAATTGAGTTCATCATCATTTTGTTTTCGACCTTACTTAAGGTCGGTTTGACGCAGCTCTAACTTCTTTTCTATTCTGTGCTAATCTAAAAAGCTCTACATACCCTTCACAACCTAAATTTCTAATAATTTGACTAATATAGTTGGTCTAGGTCTTCCTATATCCTTCTATCTTTTTCCTATCCACCTGGCTCTACATAGATATTAGCAACCTGATGTTTGTTAAAGAACTCTAACATGGTTACATAATTACCATTTATAAGGAAATGAAATATAACCTGGTTATCCGCTTCAAAAGGAAAAGTGTTAAATTATATGTTATGGTAAGGCTTAAGCAACGAAACGCTACCAACATGCCAGACCGCTAACTAATTGTAAGTTATGTCATGGTGACATTTAGTTACCTGATTTTTATTTTTTTTGTTTTGTTTTCGAACTTACTTAAAGTCGGTTTGACGCAGCTCTAAATTCTTTTCTATTCTGAGCTAGTCTAAAAGGTCTGCATACCCTTCACAACCTAGATCTCTAATAATTTGACTAATATAGCTTTGTCTAGGCCTTCCTACTCTACTTTTATTTGGTAGTCTATAATCTAAGACTTTACTAAATAGTCCATCATGTCTTAACTGGTGCCCTATCATTCTATCTCTCCTGACCTTCAATTGTTTCCACATACAGGGTTCCTCACCTATCCTTCTATAAACTTCCTCGTTTGTTACTCTATCTGTCCAGCTAATCTTTAACATTCTCCTATAACACCAAGTTTCAAAAGCTTCTATCTTTTCTTATCTACTTCTTTAATTCTCCAAGTCTCACTACCGTATAGTAGAACGCTCCATACGTACGACTTTAAGAAACTTTTCTATTATCTAAACTAATACTATTAGCTATTAGTAAGTTTTTCTTTTTAAAAACATTTTTCTAGCTTGAGCTATTCTAGCTACTATATCCCTTCTGCTACGTCCATCCTTTGTAATTATACTACCTAAATAGCAAAATTCATCTACCTCCTTTAACTCGGCATTACCTATTTTTAATTTTGGTTTAGAACTAGGCTGTAACTCATTTGTCATTATCTTTGTCTTTACTGAGTTAATTCTCATACTATAGTTACTCTGTAGTATCTCATCTAAAATATTTAAAAACTCTCCTAACTCTTTTCTAGACTCTGCTATAATGGCTTTATCATCTGCAAAACGTAACATGTCTATTTTCTGTCCCTGTACACTAATACCTATCTCTTTCTCTCTCTAGCTAAGTTTAAAGCTTCCTCAATATAAACATTAAAAATCAAGGAGACAGTATACAACCCTGTCTAACACCATTTCTAATCTTAGCTTCCTTTTCTATTTCATCAAATCTAATTACTACGCTTTGGTTTTATATAGACTGTAAATAATTTTTCTATCCCTATGAGAGATTCCTATTTTTGCAAAACCCTGAACATAACAATCCAATTAACCCTATCAAATGCTTTTTCTAAATCTACAAACGCAAAATGAGTCTTTTATTTTTTGTAACCTTTTTCGATAATTACCCTAATCATTAGTATCGGTTCTCTAGTCCCTCTGTCTTTACGAAAACCATATTGGTCTTCGCCTAAATAATTCTCAGTCAAAAAATTGAGTTAATTAATATAAATTTTGCACGTAATTTCTATTTGTTTCTTTACTAGGAATAATTAAATTACACGTAGAGCTTTTTAATACTGCTTCCTTTTTTTTTATAGCAAGCGTCTTGTACATAATTTAACTCCATTATTTTTAATGAAACGAATGAATTTTTATGCTTCACGGTTTTTTAATAACGCGTACCTTTTCCCAAAGCTTCTACACGGTGATTAAAATTATTTGATGTGATTATTTAATTTTCTACCCTGGTCTAAATATGAGTAATATATATATATATATATATATATATATATATATATATATATAAAATGGTATTCTTTTTGTAGGTTTCAGGTCTTCTTAAATAATCAGTACTCTTTTTTATAAATCTAAGCTTTCGGATATATTCAATCCTTTGTCAAAGATACTAAAATATACAGAAATAATAATACTGTAAAATTATAAAGGTATGCTGTTACTTACTAAAGCGAGGCTACAGATATAAATTAAAAATACATTTGTTTAGCAATACAAACATTAAAGATATAAACTTGTTGGAAGTTAGGTAAAGTTTGACATTTGACAGGTGTTTTATTTTTGACTGAAAGCTCCCCTCTGTTTTTATATGTTTATTTAAATTTTAAATAGCATGTTGTGTGTGTGTGTGTGTGTGTGTATATGTTAGCAGCTGTTGTGTAGATTACTGAATATTTTTAATTTATTTGTTAGTGGTTTGAAAATTTAGAAGATAAGTATATATAGAGCTCAAACTATCAAAATCAGTTTTTTTGTTCATACTGTTAGAATTTTGAAAAGGTAGCACATTTCAAGAAATTCTCTTTTCTTTTATGACTTTCAATGTCTAAAATTTTGGTGTGTTGAAATTTATCTCATGATGAGTGCTATTAACGTGAGTAGTTAAAGCACATGCATTGGGTTTGACTCGTATGTCACTTTTATGTTGAGTAATACGTTGTTTTAACTTTTGTGAGCTTTGTCCTATGTAAGATTGGTCACAATTTAAACAATTAATTTTGTAGATAACGTTTCGTTGGTATAATGGAGTTGTTTTATCTTTTACTTTAGAGAATAGGTTATTTAGAGTTAAACTATTCCTTTTCGCAATTTTTATATTAAATTTTTGAAAATATTTTCTAATTTGACGGTTAAATGTTCTATATAGGGAGAGATTGAAATATTAAAGTAGTATCGTTTTGGTTTTTGTGTTATTATTGAGAATTGCATGAGGTGTCATGTGATTGTATAGAAGACGTTTAATTAAAATGGATGGATAGTTATTGTTTTTTAGTATGATAAAGAGTTTTTTTTAATTTTTTTGGTATAACGATGGATGACTAATTTTTTGAAATGCAATTCTCAATAATAACACAAAAAACCAAAACGATACTACTTTAATATTTCAATCTCTCCCCTATATAGAACATTTAACCGTCAAATTAGAAAATATTTTCAAAAAATTTAATATAAAAATTGCGAAAAGGAATAGTTTAACTCTAAATAACCTATTCTCTAAAGTAAAAGATAAAACAACTCCATTATACCAACGAAACGTTATCTACAAAATTAATTGTTTAAATTGTGACCAATCTTACATAGGACAAAGCTCACAAAAGTTAAAACAACGTATTACTCAACATAAAAGTGACATACGAGTCAAACCCAATGCATGTGCTTTAACTACTCACGTTAATAGCACTCATCATGAGATAAATTTCAACACACCAAAAATTTTAGACATTGAAAGTCATAAAAAGAAAAGAGAATTTCTTGAAATGTGCTACCTTTTCAAAATTCTAACAGTATGAACAAAAAAACTGATTTTGATAGTTTGAGCTCTATATATACTTATCTTCTAAATTTTCAAACCACTAACAAATAAATTAAAAATATTCAGTAATCTACACAACAGCTGCTAACATACACACACACACACACACACAACATGCTATTTAAAATTTAAATAAGCATATAAAAACAGAGGGGAGCTTTCAGTCAAAATAAAACACCTGTCAAATGTCAAACTTTACCTAACTTCCAACAAGTTTATATCTTTAATGTTTGTATTGCTAAACAAATGTATTTTTAATTTATATCTGTAGCCTCGCTTTAGTAAGTAACAGCATACCTTTATAATTTTACAGTATTATTATTTCTGTATATTTTAGTATCTTTGACAAAGGATTGAATATATCCGAAAGCTTAGATTTATAAAAAAGAGTACTGATTATTTAAGAAGACCTGAAACCTACAAAAAGAATACCATTTTATATTGAAATTAAGGTCGTTATCTTTATAAAGAAGTTTATATATATATATATATATATATATATATATATATATATATATATATAGTAACGAAATTACCTCTAACCATATCTTTTACCTTTCAAAACGTTGTAATAAACTGAATCGCTGTGTATCTGCTCCTTTTAATACTAAAATAAAGGAATTTCCGTTAACGTTTTATTATTTAAACTCATTTACGATAGTTGTTGATAACTCCCGCAATATCGAAAGAATATTCTAATAATTTGTAATACTAACTTTTTGTACATGTATCGTGGAATGTTTCTTTCGTGTAGCGAGTATGATTTTGTCTTGATTACATATTTTTTTAGATATCGATATTTCAACGTACTTTAACATCCATTAAGCGGAATTTACTGTCAGATTTGGTCGTATAGCTGTCTATAAGTCTAGAACGAGACCCATAAAAGGACCGGTCGTTAAGCATCATAAGTCTAGACGAAAATTTGGTTGGTAAGTTTGTCGTTTTAGAATTTGTAATCATTTTCTTAATGATGATGTTGAAATTTTTCTTTATTGGTTTGGGAGGAACTCAAATGAGAGCTTCCCATCCCAGTAAATATATGCTTTATAAAATATCTTTTTGTTATTCAACAATTTTATTAGTGAATCGGGTCTCGATTACTCTTATCTCTTTACATATTGATTCAAATCTCATTAAATGGCTTAAAATTATCTTTAAAATCGTTCAACCCTACGTACATCTAAAAGCTTTTCACGTTTTACTTCTTTGACAATGTATCTAATGTTTTTAACCCCCACTATCAATTAGTTAACTTTAATTACTTATTCCCTTTTTTGTGTACTGTGCATATTTCTTACACGTTTAACTTTACTTACCCTAAATTAGCTATCTTTTTCCTCTTGGTTGACTTTTCCTTGATCATACCGTTACTTATATATCACTTCATTCTCTACACCCCCCAATATAACTATCTCGTTTCATTTAATTAATCCTCGAACTTTTCCTACAGCATATTATTTGGTTTTTAGTGGTTATCTTACGTCATTTAATTTTGTGTGGTTATTGCTGTAACTTTGGTTGTAATAACTCATTGAATTTGTATGATTGGTTTTAGCTGATGTTGAGTGGATGATTTTTTTCTTTGGGCCCACATAGGAGTCGCGACCTATGCCATTGTAACAAATAGTCAATGTTCGCAGTTGCAAAAAACTAGGATTGTCTATTCCATGTGTTTTTCCTCTGAATTATTACAGTCGCCCACATTATACTATATCATTATTTCTTTCTTTTTCTACTAAATCACCATAACTTATAAACTTTTTTTTTTATTGTTTTTTATTGAACTTTGTGGTGAGGTGCTATCGCTTCTTATTGATATCTTATTAAATTCTCGGTTGTTTTAGCATATTGGGACAGTGTACCTGTATTTAACTGCTTGTAATTGGGCATCGTTGTGTGTTTAGGGTGCTACCGTTTTAAAAAACTACCTTAAAAACAGTTTGTTTTCGTGTGATTGTATCTGTAATAATACTTTTGAGTTGTTGTGTCAACTTTTGTCTGATTTTCTTATCGTAGTGGATGCACTCGTTAGGAAAATGATCGTACTAGTTCTCTTAAGAGTCTAGTGAATTTTTTAACGTATGACAACTTATCTTGTCGGATTAATATTGCAGGTGGTCCTTCAGACTGCGCTGTGTTTAAATAGGAACAACTCTCTACCTTCTCACGGACGCTTGTCCAAAAACTCTACTTTTTCATATCCCGCTGTCTCTGTTTATGCCTTATCCTTTTTTCGGTGGACCTGTTCTGGTCCCGGAACACCCGTCTGCCACATAAGAGTGATGTTCCCTCACTCCGGGCTACTGGCCACATTGGCTGGTTGAGTAGCGCTTTGCTATCCACCTTTCTCTGTCTCTTTTGCTCAATGCGAGCCCTTCCTCTACTTTTTTCTACCTGGAAGTGCCCCTTATGCATTCCAAATAACCACCTCCCTCTTTCTACCGTTCCTATTTCTCTGCCTTTTTCATTTCCGTTAGTCACCGTGTGGTTGCGCGAGAGGTTTTCACAGACACCTGGACCCCGTCTCTGGGAATCTTTCGTGAGGTCATGCGGTGCCGCTGTCAGCGCATGGGCACTGACAGTGAAGGTATGTATGAGTGTGTGAATGTGTGAGTGAATGAGTTTATATCTATGTATCGACATACCGTGTGGGTATCGGGTGGTCGTATCACCGATATCAATTAACGCCGGGTGCATGGATGCACCCAAATGCCTTTGCCGGTCCCTCGTGCCGTTTCTTGTAAACGGGCCTGCTTCACAGGTCGCTCTTTTTAGAGGGTACGAGAAATGCCCATTTAATGGCTCCACGGAGCCACTCTATCGTTATCTTTATCTATTATCTTTGATAATATCTAAGTTAATACCTTTACTTTATTTATTATCTTAGATAATAACCTTAGTTTAGTATCGTTATCTTACCGACTACCGTTAGTAATAACTTTAGTTAATTTTGCGTTATCTTATCTGTTATCTTTAGTAATAACTTTTGTTTAATATCGCGTTACCTTACTTACTATCTCTAATAATAACTTTAGCTTAATATCGCGTTATCTTACCTAGTATCTCAAATAATAACTAAAGCTTAATATCGTTATCTTATCTATTACCTTTGATGATAACAATTTAAGCTCAATATCGTTATCTTATCTATTATCTTTAACAACAATTTGAGATCTTGTCTTATCTTTTATCTTCCTAACGTTTAGTATTTATGACCAGACGTGGGAATTATTTTTCTTGAAATTTAAGTGAAAAAGCTAACCTGATATAGAAACGTAATTTGTTAGGTTAGCCATGTAAGGATTTAGTAGGGTGGTACATTTGGTAAATTTGTTGATTCACAAACATTGTCATGGACAAGTTTTGATGTGTATCGTTAGAAAACCAAAGTACCAGTAACAAAAATTTGCTAGAGTGTAGACTAACGCACTCTCAGGAACATTTTTAAATTTGGGCACTTTTTGCCAACAAAGAACAGTTTTGATGCAACGCTCATGTGTGTTTGCCACGTAAGAACTTTAATGTTAGCTTTAGTTTAGATAAGTTAAGCGACTTGTCGCATTTGTTTTAATTTAAGTAGTGTTTCATGCTCCCCGACAAATTTGTGCTGTCGATTATTAGTGTAGTCAAAGACAATGGGGCTACATTTTCCGTTTCCTGGTAGTTCGGTAGACGTGTTATCGGTCGAAAAACCAGGTGCCGCCTTATATAAACATTTTGTAGGTTTTAAGTTAGGTTTTATGTAGGGTAGTTAGGACTTAGATTTTAAGCTGTTACTGTGTTAACAGACTTTTTCTTTTTTTAAGTTTTTTCTTTTGTGGCTTTGTCGCGATTGTTACGTGCTAAAGTGGCACTAAACATTTTCTTAGCTTAATTTTGATGTGCGGAAGTTTCGCGCCACAAATTCAAAAGACTTGGCGTATATTTCCGTCACGTCAGAGTGCGTTTGCGCCAGATCGCGCGACGCGAGTGGCGGAGAAAAGTGGGGTTTTTCCGATGGGTTCTGTAACGTGGCCGTTTGCCTTTGAACATCGAGAAGGGCGGTCGTGTCGGGCCGTTTTGCCTTTGAACATCGAGAAGGGCGGTCGTGTCTGGTATCGTATCTTTATTTTTATTATGTAGATTTCCTTTTGCTTATCTTTGTTTATCTTTACCTAATTAACCTATTCCTTATCGTTCCGCTACATATAGGAATCTGATACGACCCTGGAGTTATCCACGACCCTAGAACGAGCCGGATGTCCATGCTCCGCTAACAGCTAACCGGAGCAGTCACCATCTTTAACTATCTTAAAGGGGGCTCTAGCCATTTGGAAGGCGTGCCCTCCGTTAATTGCCTTAAAAGGGCCATCAGCAGCCCTGATGGACTTCAACAGAAACCAACTTTAATTCAACCCCGCAGGACGTCGGATTTCTTATGTGAGTACTTTAATTGCTTAATTTGTTCGCTAATTTAATTTATATTTTTCCGCAAATGGCGTATTTAATTTGTTATTGGTGACGTCATTGACAGATGGGCGCGCCAAAATCTGTACAAAGATTAGCGTTACCAACCACCCGTGGCGTCGCTTTTTCCGCGCTTACGCGATGTATTTACGACTTTTAAATTGTAAGAATTTGAATTTTAAATTGTAAGAAGCTCATTGTGACTTCTGAACGCTATTGTACTAGACAGAGATTTTTTAATTCCAACACTGGAAGAAGTTCCAGGTTACACAAGAAATACGTGGTTTCAACAGGATGGTGTCACAAGCCACACATTAAATGTCAGTACCCAAACAGTGAAGGAAATGTTTCTACACAAATTAATATCAAAACAAGAGGACATTTCATGGTCTCTGCGTGATCCCAGAGGATTTTTCCTTGTGAGGGGTACCTTAAGAGTTAAAGTTTTTCGCAATCGCCCAAGAACAATCACTTACCTGTAGTTGAATATTCGACAAAAAATTGTAGCAATTTCGTGGCATACTCGTGCTGGTGTTTTGCAGAATGTACAAGTCCGTTTGGAAGATTTTGTGCACCTCAGTGAAAATCACTTAGACGATGTGCTTTTCTAAACTTAAATTTCCATTCTTTATTTTTATTCTGTATTAAATAAATATTTGATAACTATCATTGTTATTTTTCTAGAAGTTAAAAGGTGCATGGGCCACCTGATACCTCTCTTACATAATGAATATCTTAACAGCATAATGGTGTCTTCAGTTTAAGTAAGATACCATTTATTCTGTTTCATTATGCTAAAGTTGACGTATTTACTGAATAGAAATTTTTTACTTGGCAGCTGTAAATCCTGATTTGTTTTCCTTGATTTGTTGTTTAACTAATTAGCAACGCTTCTCTTCTCAATCACTGTCTGTAATTCATACGCCAAACCCACCTACGACAAAAGTACCGCATAGTCAAGGTAAATTATTACTTACAAAGTAACAAAGGAGGCGAAATAGGAAACACAAACAGCACGAATGAGTTGTGCTTTCAAGACCACCAAAGAACTTACAAAGCATAATAATGCAGTAAAATAAGGGTAGGTTTATTTGCTTTCTAAACTCCATTATACGACCACCCAGAATTTTACTAGGATTTGAACGTTCACTAAGAACACGAAAGCTCTACCCAGTTTTTATTACGGAATGCTGTCTATATTAGCACAACCGAACAACGCTGCTTATATTGAAAATATTTTTTGAGCTTATATCAAACGCAGGGACTCGAGATAATGGATTGTGTCTGTGCCACGTCTGTCTATCTCCGAGTGAATTGAACCAGCACTACAAATACACAATTGAGTTTAGAGAATTCAATGCGATATGACGGCTGTTTTGTATAGATTATAACCGTGCTGTTATATCCTTATCGTTCCCTTCTATGTCATCGTGCAGATAAAAAGGATCAATAATATGTATAACGGTAGAGTTATGATTGCGGAGAAGCTGAATGTGCTATAGAAACATCTGGCAATGCACCCGAAATGCCAAGCACGTTATTAAACGAAATTTGGTAAAAAACCCTTGATTATAAAGAAAACTGACTATACAGAACCGTTATTTCGGACGCTTTGGGTATTGCAAATTTAACTCGAGTTACTTCTGCTCCTACCTGCTACATGTATCACAAAAAAAGAAACAACTATTGCATAAAGGTAGTTTAAGTTTGTTACAGGTTTAGGTATACTAAATCTACTACAAAAGTAGTTAAATAAAATAGTTATTTCACTGAGATCAAAGCACCGTTTGATCCGGATCGACAAAAATATTATAATGTTAGATCTATTACTATTAAATGGATAACAAACATGAAGTCTAGCTAGTGTTATGATTCAGCAGCACAAAATTCAAAGTTTGATTTTTACAACTAAAATTAAGTTGTGAGCTTGTTTCGTGTTAAAAAACGTTTCACAAAGGATTCTAGGAATTAATTATGTTTACGGAATTTTTATATAATTAATTTAGGGGAAAATAGAAGAAAGAGAAGAGCAGAATACGTTCTAAGGCATTTTTGGGGAATAGTATGCGATATACGACAAGCAGAGGTAGGAAAAAAGAGACGGATGTAAACCGAGATCAGATAGTGATAGATGCAGACTGTGCAAATTTTAGGGAAATTTGTAGGTTACTCCAGAATAGGAAACAATGATGGTACGCGTCTAACTAGTTTCAGGACTGAAGACCTAATGATGATGATAATTTAGGGGAATTAACATATTCCATTCCGAATGGACTTGCACCTTGTAGTTCTAAATTACTAGAACGGGTGGATTGGCTTGTGCGTTCCAGTAATCTAAAAAGTCAAACTACAGGTCCAACCAAAGTAGTAGGGTCGTTAGTGAGGAACCAGACTAAGAAAGGTCCCCGAAAGAGGGCAGCAGCTGTTTCGGTACGTAGAGTGGTAAGGACCATAGGGGTCGGAATGGCATTCTAAGACACACTAACGCGATGTGGAAGGCAACGGGAAACCACCACATTACCTCCCAAGTACACAGCGTACTCAAATTGTTATTTAAAATGATGGCATCGTTTGGGGAAAAAAAACTCCGCAATTAAACAATTCCTCCATTCGGATCTCCGGGAGGGGATTGCTTCGGAGGATGTGATCGGAAAGTTTAAAGAAGAGCAGGGAATATTCTGCGAGTCAGAGCGTGGAATGTCAGAAGTATGAAGCAAGTAGGTAAACTAGAGAACTTAAAAATTGAAATAGATAGGTTAGCACTAGACATGTAGGGATCAGCGAAATTCGTTAACCAGAGGCGGAGGATTTTTTGAGTAGAGACTTTAGAGTAATTAATACAGGATCAGGGAAAGGAAATTCGGGTGTGGTAATTGTTATGCGAAACAAGATAGGACAGTGTGTAGAAAACTACTTACAGAAGAAGGAAAGAGTACTCGTGGTTAGATTAGAATCGAAACCGGTAAATACAGTTGTTTAATATTGAATATGTTTCGCTTTCTGTTAGTATTCATTCTATATTTATACGTATTACACATCGTTCTTAAGGATGCGCAAGGTGCAAGTCAGTCTGAAAGGGTACGTGAAGTAGACTCGTTGGATCATAAAAATGTGAAAGTTAGTTGCCTTAAATAAGCTCTGCTATGTAAATATGTTTTCTCGGTTTAATAAATTAATAATTAATGGGAAGTATCGGGCTTTCATTTAACAAAATTATGTGAACCAACAAAGCTAGAGTATTGGACTCTACAACAGTAACAATACAAGTATAGATGCCACAGTGACAAAGAGGTAGAAACGATCTACAAAGAAATCGAAGACATTAAGAAATGTAAAGGGACATGAAAATTTAATAACTATGGAGGATTTTAATGCAGTGGTGGGCAAGGGTAGGGAAGGAGCGGTAGTAGGTTTATTTGGTTTAGACACGAGAAATGATAGGGGAACAGGCTGGTAGAATTTTGCGACAAGAACAATTTAACCATCACAAACACATTATTTCAACATCATGCTAGAAGACGATACACGTGGAAGATGCCAGGAGATATAGGAAGATACCAAATAGATCACATTATTGTTAGACAACGGTTTAGAAATCAAGTAAAAGACTGTCCAAGCTACCCAGAGGAAGATATGGTGCCACCCCTTTTCCGATCTCCCAGAGACAAGGCAGTCGCCAGACACGGTGGAATAGGATAAGGTTTCCCCGCTAACTCGATTTGGCTGGGTCGTGGGTCATGGAGACGAAACTTAAAGCCAATAACTGGTGTTAAGATAATTTTGGGCGCCAGAAGACTACCTGGAAACCCTAAAGCTCAAAATACTGAAAGTGACGTCTTCAATCACTCTCATACAAAAAAATGCCTAGCAACGACGACTGATACGTATTTAGGAAGCAATAATTATTAAAGCTCAAAATAACACTATGTATATTATATTCTTAATTTTTAACAGTTTTAGAACTCACTAACCGTCCTATCAATCCCTGTGTATATATTCGATCAATAACCCTTTATACCAATCAATAATATTACTTCACGGAAGGTAAAATCTTGGAGAACATGTGTAAAAATTTACCTTTATCTTTGCTTTTGTAGGTAATAGTCTTTACAAAAAATGTTATTCGTGACCTGCTTTTTGTGTACACAGAAACTAGTAAATTATATTAGAAGCAAACCCGATCTTGGAACAACTCTCCAATATAAACCTTTTACAAAAGGCATAGCTTTGACACTTTAAATAAATACCTATAGTGCAAAATCTTAGCTATAAATTTGATGTTATTTTCAATTTCATAAGTAAAATTAACGGACTTTACAAAACTGCAAAATTAAGTATTTGCATAACTTACTACCTCCAGATTACTATTTGCAAAGGATATAAAAATACGAAATCTTTCCAAATTAAAATGCCTGCACGGATAACGCCAAATAACCATCAAATTCCGTAATGTTCGTAACTGAAAATTATTCATCCATTTAAATTAAAAGTTGAATTCTCCAGGTTTAATCGCTCATACAATAACCAACGTGTGATACTATACTCTTCAAACACAACAGCCGAAAATCCTAAACATCTGTCCAGCATGAACTGAATTTATCCATAAAGATACGACAAAACTAACAACGAAAATAAGAGCGAAGATAAGAACGAAAATAAGAAGCCCTAAAGGAATAAAATTTAGTTAAATGTGTTTAATATGTTAACTTACGATTCGTGTTTACTGTACAACACGACTATCAGCTTCTTTAGAATTACAGCAAAACCAATTTGCTAATCAATCCAGACCAGATATATGTTTAACAGTGAAAACCCATGCACCAGCCAAAATTCTATTAAATATTTTCACCGTAAATAAAGTGTACAGAGATCCACCAAAAGTGTGGGATTATAAATTGTACGGCCACTATGCCAAATCCAGTATTCCGTAGCACCTTGCAAAAATGGCGTATGTACTTTCAACTTACGTTGTTTACGATCGAAGACCAAGTTCTGTCGTGTCGACGATAATGTAAAGAGTAGGGACTACAACCGGCACCACTCTTTAATTAGTAACCAATCAATTTAAATCATTTAATAAATAATAGACAAATGCTTGACAACTTAAATTAATTTAGATTTGTACAAGAGGAAAATTCATATACAGAGCGTTTATTAAACATGCGCTCGACAATACAAAAATAGTAAGTGTTGGGATGAAAGAAAATCAACACGTTACAATGGACACTAACAGCATCGTAGTTATGAAAGCCGCTCTTAAATCTAAAAATTTGAAAAAACAAACGTATAAAGGCACTTTGACTAGGGAAAATAAAAGATAAAGATATCCACAAAAAATTTAAAAAAGTCAAATAAATTGCTGAAAGATATCGGGAAAATTTTTTATACTAACGAAGTAGAAACAGAATGGAATAACATTAAATCCAGCTTAGACATGGCGGACAGAGATATTCTGAGGTATACACAAAAAGAAAGTAAGAAACCATGGATAACAAAGGATATCCTGAAATTAATAAAAGAAAGCCGAAAATACAAAAATAGATCAGATGAAACAGGAAACAGAGATACAAAGCCATAAAATGGGAAATTATTCACAAATGCAGGAAAGCTAAAAAACAATGGATTGATAAAAAGTGCAAAAAGGTACAAACTAAGATGGAAATAGGAAAAACAGATCTTCAGTCTTGGAACTGATTAGACGCGCACCCTCATTGTTTCCTATTCTGAACTAACCGCCGCTTTTCCCTAAAATCTTCACAGTCTGCAGCTATCACTATTTGCGTGCGATAGTCTGATCTAGGTCTACCTCTACCTCTCTTTTTTATTCTGCTTGTAATATATCCCGTACTATTCTCCAAAAATGTCTTAAAACGTATCCTGCCCTTTTATTTCCTCCTATTTTTTTAGTTTTCCACGGATGTCTTTTTTCCTCTACTATTTCTATAACCTATCTGTTTTTAACTTTGTCTATACATGCTATTATCATCATACATCTGAAGCACAACATTCTGTTTCTGCTTTTCTTACTGCCCCTATTTCATAAACGTACTGTGCTGAACTCTACACATATGCTCTCAACAATTTTCTTCTTGTTTCTATATTTGTAGTCTTTGAACATAACCGTTGTTCTTTCTTATTAGATGTCGTACGGTTCCCTTCTATTGTTTTACAACTATATACCCTATTTCCTTAATATTCAGTGGTATGTGAAAGGGGGCGGCTCCGTAGTGTAGTTGGTATGCGTGTGACTACTATGTCCAAGGTCCCGGGTTCAAATCCCGATACGGTCCGCTTGAAAAATTTTAGGCGAGCATTTCTCACAAAAATACGCCTTCGTTCGGATGAGAGGTAAAATGGAAGTCCCGTGTGTGTGTTGTCACGCACGTTAAAGATCCCTATCTTGCTTCGAACAGCAAGGGTTCGGCAAAATTCAAAATTTCCAGGTGAAAACAACTCGCTTCCTGACCAATGTAGTACCTTCGGGTGGAGCAATGGAAAATTAAATGTAAGGAATGCGAGGGGGGGGGAAGCAACATACGACTACCAAAATCCCCAAATACTTACGTTTACCGAATTAAGAATTTTCCAATAAATCCTATCGCACAATCAACATTAGTTAAGAATATTGCAAAACCAATACCTGTAATTGTTATAAATATTTATGGTTCCCGATTGGGACCGTGTCATTTTATAAATTAAAGTCGACGTTTTGTTCACTTTTGTAAGGGGCTTCATCAGGACAAGAACATAAATAAGTAATCAAATAAAAAATAATAAAAAGATAATATTAAGTAGACAAGTTGAAGTGTAAAGAGAAGAGTTACTCCTAAACTAGCACACTCACTAGCCCATTCAAAGCCAAAAGGTGTCTTGTGGCGAAGTAACTGGTGAATGTAGCGAAAGTGGTATTTTATATAGGGCGAGAACTTGATGCATGAGCGATCATGAATAGAGAGGAGTATCGTAGCTGATCAGTGAACGTCACGGTTTCGCTGTTATGAACATAGGCTTGTTTTCCAAATGGGGGAAAGGTAGTAGCCATCATCTTTGTTTAGGATATTAGAATTTTTATTGATTTCTATAGATTCTCTAATTTTTTTATTTTAGAAAAATGGAATTCCGACAATTAGTTTCGTCTTGTCAAAGTTAATGGTATAGCCTGTTTCATGTTGGTGTTCGACCACCGTTCATTTACATTTCCAATGCTCCACCAGAAGGTACTACATTGGCCAGGAGGCGAGTTTTTTGTTGCCTGGAAATTTAGAATTTTGCCGAACCCTTGTCGTTCCAGGCAAGGTAGGGATCTTTAACGTGCTACCCTCATTTTAAGATTTTTTTTATCAATGTTGATTTCTAATCACCTCTCCTTTTCAACATCTAGAATCCTTTAACCAACACAAAAATTAAGCACACAAAAGTTTAATAATTTATTTTATCCGATTTACAGTTTAATAAACTAATTACATTTTTTTACAAAGTATAACATTATTTTGTTTGTATAGCCGAATCCAAGCAGGTTAACCTGTAACAAAAAAGAGATTAATGGGTTGTTTAAATAGACCTGTAATAAAAAGAGATTAAAGTAAAAGAGAGGAAACGTGTTTTCAGTCAATAAGACATATTGTTGTTAATCCAACAATATGTTTTACCGTCCGGCGAGACCACGTGGAGGTAAACACATATCGCCGGGAACGAAGGAAATTATTAAGGATGGGGATGGTAGGTATGCTTATAACTAACTTACATACTATATATAAACACTAAAATAAATACAAATATGAGCAACTATCTAATATCCTTATGCCCCCATGCATATGTGGAAGTACTACTAGGGATGACGTACCTTTTATCATCTTCTGCCGATAAACTAATTTTATTAATTAAATGGGTGTACAAATCGTGTTTTTTACTCCGAATACATACCATGCTATGCATAAGGGCACCAGAATTATTATGCACAATGTCCTTAAAACTATCCACACTAATATCCTTCACCACACCACGCGATACCCCCTTAATCTTTTTAATTACATCCTTCTCACTAATGATGCAATACGACTTGGCCCTAGTCCCAACAAATTGTAGCACCAAGTCGCCGTTGAATTCGTCCTTAAACTTGCCGGGAATCTTTTTGTTTACAAGAGGCATATTGTATTTGTTGTCTCGAGGGTAGTCACTAGTATCGAAATTATCTATTATAGCACTTAAGTCACTATACAAGTCTTTTGTTTCCACACTATACACTAAAGAGTCAGTGTCTGTATAAAGTATTGAGAGTTTGGATCCATACAAATGTTTCATGGTGTTATAGTGGAATTCATACATGAGGGTCTTTGAAATATCTAAAACTGAAACACCTGCATATATAGGCTTGTTATACAAAACTTTTACCCTATCCATCTGTATAATAACCAAATCCTCTCCTAGCACTAAACTACTGTTAAAGTTCGGGCGGGCGATAAGTCCACTCGCGCACAATTTTTTTCCATCGTGCCCCCACCGCGTAACGATCTTCACATCCACCCTCTTGTCGACATTCTCCATCGTTTTTCCAAAGACGGCATTGTTCATTAATTTAAAAAAGTCTTTTTCAAACGCATTTTTAGCGGATGTCCTAAGGGTGGTGTTCAAATCGATGTAGGGTTTTAACCAAGGCGATTGGTCGAATTCCAATACTCGATGGATGCCGGTGAGTCTAAGACCATTACGTAGCGCCTGCTGCAGGTTTATGTAGTGTATGACGTAATGACTCTTGTCGAGCAAAGTGGCGAGTAGCTTCGGAGTCTTGGAGGATGGTGTTGGGGGTACCATGGTCTGCGGACAAAACGGTAAATCGTTATGAGGACCGTGTAGGTCTTCTGGATACTCCAGATCTACTTCCAGGATGTACCCCTTGCCCCCTGTTACAGATATACTTATAAAAAATACATACTTGTAGGGCTTACAGATATGTTATCGATGTGGGCTTTCAGGAGGTAAAGCTCTTTCTCTTTCAACCACCTGAATCCGCTTATCGGTAGCGGTTGTGACATGGCCCATCCATACAAATTATTGGCATCGTAGTAAGCCAAGTATTTGGAGGGTTTGCTGGGAACGTAATTCTCCATATACTTATTATTGGCTTCGGCATACCGACCGCTGCATTGGGTTAACCCACCGCGAATGCCTTTTTTTACAAAGTGATGCATTTCTACATTGGTGAATAGATCCAGTTTAACCCCAGTATGTTTTAGCATGGCGTCCCAGCTTAGACTAGGTGCTGTCATATATTGGCAGGGATCCAAGTCGTACGTGCATATGTTGAAGGCGTTCCATACATCTGAGCGTGATCGTATTCAGACAACGAAATCACAGTATTCGTGAGATCATTATAGAATTCCTCTCGGGGTGGTAGACTTGACCTATTTAATGCTGAAGCGTCTGTCACATACCTGTACGGGAACACACCCTTTCTGCGTAGAAAAGAAAACTGTTTATCGTCGGGGAAACACTTCCTCATCTCAACAAACTGCTCGCATTCCAAATTTTTCACCAACTTGTCCAAGGACGATGCCATGAAACGCAGGGAATCGATGAATCGCAGCTGTACTGTGGAATTGTTAGATTCATCATCATCTTCTTCTACGTCTGGTTCTTCGCCATATAACCTCACATGCTTTGTGAAAGAAATGAAACGTTCTTTGTTATTTGGGATCACTGTAACGCGCTTCCTATCACATCCCAATTCCTTAATTATAAAATGGGAATCATACCCACTTAAATTGTGGAATACGATCGGTATGAAGTTTGGCATCCGGTATTGGATGTTGCATTAGCGATGTGCTGCGAAGCGGAATTTCCCTGTAAGATGGCAGTGATCCCTTACTCGATAGTCCCCCAATGGTTTCTTGCAGATACCGCAATCATCTACCATATAATATAATAATTCGTCTAAAGGTTCCAACGCTGTCATCGGTACATTAGTTTCAAGGATTTTACCTAATCTGAGGGCTTCCTCCTTCAACTTCTGTATAAACACTTTAGCAGCTTCAGGCCCCCTGTACAATTCAAACTTATCCAGATTCTCGTCATAGGAGCATTTAACGTAATATGCGAAGCTGTATGGTTCGTGTTGGTGGGTGCTATTAGTAAAGGAACGGGAGGGATCCTGTGCTGCCGAAGAAATGGGCTTCAACACGCTTTCAAAATCCTCGTATATAACAAAAGGCACCCTCATTTGCTTGTGCACGTTCGTAAACTCGAGGATGTTGTTGAAGTGGTTGGGCATCTTTGTCGCAACGTGGTTGCAGTCGTTTGTTGAGTGTTGGTGTAATTTGTCTTCGGATGGGAAGAACACCAAGCATCCATCGCAAATCCATTTACGGGTGTGGTCATGAGATAGCTGCTTACCCACTAGCTTCCCCAAATCCTTGATCCAACTGTAGTGGGACTTGCCCCCATTCTGAATGTAAAGGAGGTTGACATGCCGATCCCTCTTGCGTGCTGTAAAGTGAAGCGGTCCCACAATCGACTTCCTTTCCACCCCAAACACGTTGACACTGATGTCGTTTTGCTCCTCGAACTTAGGTATCTCCTTAATCGACATCGGGAACTGTACTCCTGTTACGTCGAGTACAGTCGAGTAGTGCGGATATGATGAAGGTCGTAGGGGGTTTCCGTTTTCTGTGGGGTGTAGGGCTGCCACAACACACCACGCAAAGCATGCATCATCGTTGTTTTGCACATTAACAACGGCATGTTTCTCCCTTACCCATTTGGGGAGCTCAATGTAGGACCCCCCCCCCACGAAGAGGTTTATACTTGTTAATATTCACCTCCAAGTATAATGCATTTTTCAGACTCCATCCTAAAATTTAAAAATTAGAAACAAAATAATAATAATTTTTCAAAACTTACCAGAATCTCGTTCTTGAAATTCGTCTGACTTAGCTGACATCCTTTCCACAAAGGAGTTGTATACCTCCCCCAGATCGCTGGATGAGGTGATAACTGTGTTTCGGGTGTTAAAAGATTTCACGTCCTTAACACCCTCTGACACACCCATCTTGGTGTATCCACCAAACACCTCCAGGTTCACCTTTAGGGAGGTGTGTATACCCAACTGTTCCCCGACTAAGGTTATGAACCTCTCCCTCTGGTTGCGGAGGAAGTCTAGGATACCTAGAAATAACTAAGTTAAACACTAAATACTTATAAAAAATACATACTTGTAGAGTCGACATTATTAATTCTGTATGTAGCAATCCGACTTTTAAATGCGGTCGCTACAACCTCTACGCCTCCATCCAGGACACGGCTAGCAGCAGTTTTGTGCGCGTTCGTGCGTTGGTGGGCTACCAAGTTGGCAACATCCACACCACACTCTTCGCATCGCCGCAACCTCTTGGGGGCGGGTTCCTCAGCTGTCGGTGCAGCAGCTCGTTTGATCCCGGATGGGCCTGCAACGGGAACAACCAACCATGCTTGGCATCCTTGTGCCGTTTTAGGCTGTCCTTCCGCGAGAAGGATGCAGGGCACACTTCGCAGGCGAACAAGCCGGGCTTTTCATTTGACACCAACCCATCCTGCTGGAGCTGGTGTCGTTTTAAACTATCGCTTCTCGAGAAAGCTGCACCACAGACATCACACACGAATGAAGACGTTTTTCTATAAGAAAATTAAAAACTGGTTAAGGACTTTTTAGCTGTTGTAACTAGTCAAAGACTAAACAGAAACTGAATTATATTGCCTCGTACCATGCTTTTATACACATCATAATTAAGATCGTATAATAATTAGGTAGTTTACTTTTAAATTAGGAGAAACCCAGCGTCGTTTAACCTTGAGTAACATTTCATACCAGTCTATTCACGTCGGTGAAAATCAATTAACTTCTTGCTTACGCGCTACATCTATAATTATCGGATGTATCAAACGAGAACAAAGTTAGACGGGGGTAAATATTTATACATATTTTTCGAAATTGTGAAATTGGAATAATCTGCATTTGCATTTTGATAAGTAAACATCGTAATAAAAATGAGCGGGAAAAGAATTATATCTTTAGATGCTATAAAAATTTTAGAAGAAGTTGTCAAGGAGATGGAAAAAAGTTTATCAAACAATTCAACTAGCCAACATTTGAATGGTATGTCTAATGAATCTCTGGCAAATACTAAAATAGTGCAAGATAAACCTACACATGATAATGTTGATGCGAAAGATCAGAACATAGATTCCAAGTCAGCGTTTCTGACAGAAAAAGAAAGAGACAACTTAAATCGTATACTAAAGAGGATTTAAATAAAGCCCTTGACGAAATAAACAAAGGATGGATTACTGGTTCAGAAGCATCCGAAATCTACAATGTTCCAAAAGCTACACTCTATACGAAACTCAGATCAAACGAAAATCGTGTGCAAAATTTGGATATGTATACTACACATTTGCCAATTAAAAGGAGGAAAAAGTGACTTTTGTGTGTGTGTGTGTGTGTGTGTATTAGTTTTAATGAATAAAAACAAGTTGAAAATGCAAGGCTTTGTCGCAACGAACTTCCAAATGTAGACTTACTTTAAAACAATTTAAAGAAATTAAAATTATTATGTTGTAATAATTATAAGTATTCAGATAAAATAAAAATTAATTCCCCGGGGGGGTCGGGTATCCGTGGTCAGATTTTGTGGGGGGTACCATATTTCGACTCAGCTATGTTAGGGGAGTCCAAATATGTATCGCACATTAATTTTGGACCTATTTGAAATTTTAATTTTCCCGACGGAATATCGCGGGGGCACGGCGTCCCCGTGGCCCGATTTCAACTTACATCAAAACTTAAGCTCAGGACACCGAGCTGAATCGATTGATGTATCACACATTGATGTCCGACCATTAGAAAGGCCTCGGACGGACAGACAGACGGACGACAAATCGATTTCATAAACGAACGAAGTTCGTTGAAAATATATTTCTATGTGAAGTGTACCTGTTAAGTATTTGAATTGAAATATAAATATTGTTTCAAACGTTTTGGGTTTTATTTATATATAATGGTATTGTTTGGATACAATTACTCGGAAGCAGTAGCAGAATCTTGGTTTATGTAATATCATAGAAGTTGAACAAAAAAAAAATTTCAAACTAAAAGGTATGTTTCAAACACGTAGTTGTACTCATTTCTATTAAAATTAAATGTAGCGCTCTTTGTTATAATTCTTTTCATAAGAACTTAGATACCCATTTCAGTTGCGTGGACATTTGAAAAATTAAACAATACTTCGGATATGTACAAATTGCACTCGATTTGTGTACACGTACGAAGCAACAGGTAGGGAATGTATTCTATGAATTAATCTATTACATTCCTTAACAAAATGCTAAGGACTTTAAAAATAATTATAACTCTTGTTAGACCTCTAGCCTCCGGATAAACGTTATTATTTTAGGTTGTGTCACTGTTTTCTGAATCAACTTCCTACACACTTTTCCTTAACTATGCGTATCAATTGGGGGTTACACTTTACTCTATAAACCGACTTGTATATATTTTCGTATTAGTCTCTAGCTATCACGTCCGTATAATAAAGATTGTACAGACTCGTCGTCAACTGGTGACTTAATCTTTTTTTAAAAAACTAGCCTTTGTTTTCAAGTTTAACCCTTGTTGTACGTGTGGGGATTCTTTCCGCTATTCCTTGTGACTAGGAATCGGTGATTTGCAACGGTTTAATCAATTGTTTGTACACCTCTTCGAATTTTTGTAGAGATATAGTGTCTCCCTTTTTGTATACAACAAAGTTCTTTCGTACGGAATCCTGCATAAAATGAAGCTTACGTTTATTTACAATTAAATCTTTAACGTTCGTCACCATGAAACTTCGGATTGGGGCTAACCATTGAACGCCTTCTTCTATATTTATATACTCCTCAATAATTTTACTATATCGCCCCTTATCCAAATCAAAATCTTTTACAATAGTAATAGAACTATGTGTCGAGTCACCCCAACACTGCAAGCACATTTCTTTAAATTTTGGACATGACATGTCGCCACTTATATGGTCAAGAAAGATATGGCGAAAGTTTGTGTGACTCTGTTTCCATAATGCGATTACATTGGCGTCATCTCAGAGTCTATGTTTTAAGGTCCTAGCGTAAGTTTGACATAAGTAAAAGGAAATCAATGATCTTATGTCGGAGACACTTCCACCTTATGGGGCAATTTCACTCTATGGGGCAATTTCACCCTATGGGGCAATTTCACCCTATGGGGTAATTTCACCCTATTCTGATGCAGATAAATTCAAGGAACTTTGCAAAGTCGTTGATTGAACACATTGCTCACTTCAAATATGGTAAATATGAAAGGTCTCAGGTCGCCAAACATATATTTGAAACCAGCCACCCCGTTAAACTAGAAAATGTTAAATTGTTAAAAGCGGTACCAACGTTTTCCTCCTTAAATGCCTATGAATCAATTAAAATTGTTAAACATAAAGGTCCCCTCTTAAACACCGATAAAGGGCCAATAGAGCCATCTGCTTTGCTTTCCCTATTGGTCAACAACCAATGAGAAAGCAAGATTAAATTGTTTCCGCTTCAGTAGATTTAGAATTAGTATAAATTAAGTAGATTTAAGTTATAATGTCACAATTCACTTGTTTGTTGTTGAGAACACCAGCCTGCGGGTGAGGAGAATATCCTCGATAGTGTTTAAAGCAACAATATAGTAAATTATAGGTTGGGAAGGTTCACTTCAGCCTAAGTGGTGAGGAGAATATCCTCTGAAGTGTTCCAGAACAACAGCTAATTATTATTATTGTTTTTTTTTTGTTTTTTTTTTTGGTTTTTTTGTTTGTTTTTTTTTAAGAGGTTTCCTACTGATGATGACCACATAGTGGTCGAAATACGTATCTAGTAATTTAAATATTTTTTGTGGTTAAGGGTTTTTATTTAATTTTATTTAAATCGTGCCACAGTGTTCCTATAGATTATTATTATTTAACCATAGAATTGCAGTATCGGAAAAGTTATTTAAATGTTTGATCTTACTTAGAAGAATATTAAAGTCAACGTTATTGAAGGCCGAGCTGAAATCTAAAAAAATGAGGATAGTTAATCGCTGACTATCCATAGCCAGACGGATATCATCAACAATTTTCAACAAAGCAATGCACGTGCTATAATTTGATCGAAACCCTGATTGAAACCAATCAAATAAGTTGTTTGTTCGCAGAAATTCTGTCATTTGATGAAGTGCAATATATTCTATTGGCTTAGATAGCGTTGGAAGAATGCTTATTGAACGGTATTCAGAGGGGCAGGTTGGACTTAACGTTTTAGGTAGTATTTTAATAAGAGAATGTTTCCAAGTCGTTGAAAAACAAGCAGTTTGAAATGATATTAATAATAATAATAATTATAATAATTAATAATAATAACAGACGGATATATTTTAAGAAATATAAAATTCGAAATTTTGTCATTCCCAACAGCTTTGGATTTAAATCGACGAACGGATTCTAAAACATCATTAGAAACTTCAACAAATGAAAACTGTGGACACACAGGGGGCATTGTAGAAGATATTACATTTATAGTATTTTGCTTAACACTACTATCAAAATGTTTAACTGCAGCAAAGGCTTGATTTAAAGTATTTAGATCCATGTTTAAATGTGTTTGTATTGGCGGTTTTCCGATACCCGAATTCCATGTTTTGCGTGTATTAACATTTGCGGAAAGAGTATAATAATAACCCATCTTTGAATTCCTAATTCGCGGTTTGGTTTAATTACGCAAGCGTTTGTATTGATCATAATTAACGGGATTTTTAAATTTTTTGTAATGTGACAAAGCAGCATCCCTAATGCGCCTCATGTTTTGTATTTGAATGGAGAACCATGGCGTTTTTGGCCGAGTTACGCGAATTTTTTTTATAAGGAGCATGGAAACAATGAGAGTACGCATCTAACGAGTTCCAGGACTGAAAACTTGATATTGATGAGTAATTTTGATATTGGGCGTGAAGTTAGCACCATCAATCTCAACCTCTTCTTATTACTGTTTAGCATTTTTAGGACGCATATCGAACGCAAAAATTTGAACATATTTTAAAGTGTTCGATGTTAGATGTTTTATTATTTCATACAAGATGCTAACCTTAGAAACGCCACAGTTAGAGAAATAAACTTTTAAGATAAGAAGCTATTTACGTTGAAGAATTCCAAGGTTAGTGCCTTGTTTATTTTTATAATAACAACAACCATAGTTGAAACTGCTACAAAATTATTTAACAGCAGCATTTGTTAGATATCGAAATAATTTAAACTTTAGTGCTATGCTAACGTGACTCACCCACATCGTACATAAAACCATCACTTATACAACCTCCGCTTAAGTCGTAAACTAATATTTATACAAGACTACAAGAAACTTTATCTATAAAACCGAGAGCCCCTAAAGTTAAACCGTACATATGTGAAAGCCGCTACGAGCTAAATGCTTTATTTATAAAGCATATCCTAAAACGTCATAAATATTTGTTCTGTATATGAAAGGCAAACTTTAAATGGAAAAAAAGGTCTTGTAGAATTGCTAAAATAAACAGTGCAGTACAGACATCAAAAATTCCATTCCAAAGTGTTTACTCGTTTCATTTGTATAAAATTTTGACGTGACTGAAAGACCTTTCCGGTCTATATTTATCTATTACGTTTATGATGTGATATTGAAGTACGAACCATGAAAAGTAACGTAATCGATGTTTAGTAAAAGTGTTAAAAAAATGAAGACAGAAAAGCGTAAGAAGCAAATATTCAATGCGTGGTATTTAAAAATTGTTAACGAATTGAAGCGCGTGTACACACACCAGTTTTTAGAACAAATCGAATGGCATTTATAGTTTAATTGGAATGAGTAGTCTCGAAATATAGAAACTAATGTACACACAAACTAATCCAGTAAGTCAAGTGTACACCATACACTGAACACTACACACCATAAAAATTAAAAACACAGCTATTAATTATGGGAGTCACGCCATAAAAGTAAAATAATTGCAATCAATACATTTCTGCTTACTTATAACTTTGAATTCTTGGTATTAGGGTTAACATTAATATTAACAATAGTGTTAATGCGGCAGTTAACTTTAAGAACCACAGATGGTGAGATCAGTGGACACGTATACTTAACAATAAGAATAACGGAAACCTTCAAGTACTCACCTAAGTTATTAGATTTAGCGGTGTTCGAAAAACTAGTAGTAGAAAACATCAACTTTTGACAGAAGTTCATATCTGTGTAACAAAAAACCATAGCGACGCACAGCACACTTTAAACTAAGTTTTCGCGAAACATTAATAACACAGAGTAGCTTAAAGGTTGAATCGCGACAAATCTAATGACGTTTAATATCCACAAGGCGGATGCGAGTATACCTGCAAGCTCCATCTTATGTTATAACTAAAAATAAATTAACTATAAACACAAACGGAACATTCCGCCCACCAAAATGCAAGGCATTTTTGTAAAGAAAATAATTACCAAGGGTGTGACGAAAATGTAGAAAAAGCGAACAAAAAGAAAACATTAAATTAATGCGAAGAAAAACAAAGAAACAATTAATGGGAACAGAACACAAAATTACAAACAAGGTAAAGCGCAGAGCTAAGCGACAGGGTGCTTCAGATCGCCTTGAGCAATCTTGATGGCGACAACGCGAACGACACCATCACTTCCCGGATGTACCGCTACGACACGTCCAAGGGACGAACGAAGAGGTGGATCGTCCTCGACTTTAATTAGCACTAAGGTATCCAAAAGAACTGGAAAAGACGTTTTGTGCCACTTGGACCGTTACTGGAGCGTATGCAAGTACTCCTTAGACCAACGGGACCAAAAATCTTTATGAATTTGCTGGAGCAATTGCCAGCGAGAAAGGCGGTTGAGCGGATGGTCGGAAAAGGCAGGTTCTGGAATAGTGGTTAAAGGTGTCAAAGTCAAAAAGTGACGTGGAGTAAGGTAAAACAAGTCATTGGGATTACTGCTCTTGGGTGTGAAACGATGCGAGTTTAAGATGGACTCAATTTGACCAAAGACAGTGGCCAATTCCTCGTAGGGTAATATTTGCTCACCTATTTTACGAAGAAGCTAGGCTTTAACGGACTTTACA
The DNA here is from genome assembly GCA_036346225.1 of Platerodrilus igneus. Taxonomy (NCBI): domain Eukaryota; kingdom Metazoa; phylum Arthropoda; class Insecta; order Coleoptera; family Lycidae; genus Platerodrilus; species Platerodrilus igneus. Next base: position 1,053,584 of record JARFIW010000273.1, read on the forward strand.
TCCGCCTCCCACAAACCACCAAAATGAAGCGCAGCGGGGGATATAAAATGCCAAGAAATATGTTCTTCAGAGATAGCGGACTTTGCGAGGGAAATTAACTGTCGGTGGGCACCAAATTCGTGCCGCAGTCACTGTAGAGATTATAACAACGGCCACGTCTGGCAATAAATCGGCGTAAAGCTGTAAGAAAGGCGTCGGTTAAGAGATCAGAAACTAATTTAAGAAGCAGCGCCTTAGTAGCCATGCAAGACATAAATGCGCTTTTAACACTTTGGCACCCCTTACTCGAGACATAGTAATAAAAAAGGGACCAGCCAAGACAACGCCCGAACAAAAAGGTGTAACATTATTTTGTAATGTTAACAATTAAACAAATCAATTAATTAAAAATTCAGTAACTTGCATAAAGTATAGACAAAAATTCCCACAATAAATTACCTCATTTTAGTTAGGCTCTTTTATAATAAAAGACCAGCTTTACAAATAACTTCAGGCTACTAAATTCTAGCGGCAGGTCATTATTTAAAGCTCTAGACCCTCGTAATGCAAATACAATAAACCTCTTAAAATTTTAGGTCGTTTACAGACTGACAAATCCGATAGAATTAAAATGTAATAGTACCTTTTAGCGTAAATAAAGGAAACCAATTTCAGTTTGAAAAGCTTAACCTTCTTAATACTTTCGTTGATTGACAGCGGGTTATACGAAACGAAATATTATAAATAGCGCAAAACTATTTCCAATTTGATTTGTTCAAATATTACAAGTAATTTTAAATAGTCTGGAGACATCCATTGTATTTAAAATCCATTTCGGCTCAAGTAGGTTAGCCGGTCTTTGTTAATGCCAGACTGCTGTCGCCATAGATAGGTTCCACATTGCAATAACTAAGTAATTCGTAGAAGGTAAAATATAATTTAAATTCTTGGGAAAATAATTGCTTCCGTGATTCTCATCTAAAAAGGGGTTGGATTTGGTTTCTGAAATCTTGTTTTGTGGGAGGTTCTGTTCAGTCATTGGATAGTAGAAAATGACGTACATAATTATTAGGGTAGGAATTCGTCAAAAAATTGAAGGCTTTAGCCAAAGACGGAGAGTTTTTCCAATGGGGCCGTCCGTGGTCAAGAAGTAGAGAGAAACGTAGTTCGCGGGTAGCGTTCTCCGGTAGCACAGATAGAATATTTCACTTCGTATCACGATCTTTAAAAATTGGAAAGAGGTGATTACTTTTCCAGTTTCGCGAGGGTTATGCCCATATGTTCGCGGATTTATAGTGATGCAAGATAAATGTTAAAAAGCTTGTAGACGTGTGACGCACAAGTAAGTGATATTATCAAGATCTGCCGGGTTCGTGTGCCAGTCAATTCTTTAAGAATTATAAACAGAAGCAACAAGCGAGATTCTCTTCCCAAATTTAAGAACTGTTCTACGTTGGAAAACAAACCCTCAAACAATGGACAATTTTTAATAAGTAAGTTTTTATAGTTAAGTAGCATGACCAATTTTTAGTTAGTTTGTTTGTTAGGACGTTTTGGCCATAAACCGTAGGATTAAATTAGTGTACGATTTATAATATAAGTTTTCTTTCATATACAAAGTGTTTGATAACTACTTATGTACTCAAAATTTTCATAAATTCCATAGTCACCTATTCACTTAACTGTCTAACTTAAAACTCAATGAATGTAAGAGGTTCACGTTTCTTGCTCTGTGAATTAAATAATTTTGTTTGCCGTTGATTAAGTCAATAGTTTTTTTATTTTTTTATCATGGAAGTTTTATAAGTAGTAAAAAAGTGAGGAATTGATTAAAAGAAACAATTGTCCTCCTTGGGATGACAAGTCTCTCAAGGTTTTGTACGAACATTTGGACATTCTCGACTTGTCTGGCTCCCTTGGCAATTGTCATTAAGCCACAATATTTTATGAAAGGTAAGTGCCACATTTTTGTAGTATATTATAAATTAATTTAACCTTTTTTTTCAAAATTTTAACCCTCTATATGATCCACGACCTTCCGCTAGCTAGTGCCGGTGACCCCCCTTTAATTTTTGTTTTAAGGCCGCCCCCATTTTATAATTTGACTGGAAAAGATACACTTAGTAGCGTTTCTGCCTGTAACAAAGGGCTTGACTTGAGTGACTTGACATGCAGGAAGGTTGCCCATAAGAGGTTGCGATGCGATAGAAGCAGTCTTCCAACAAGTCACACACCAACTCAGAACACGACGAATTGACTGCTTACTAGAAACAATCCAAAATTGTTTACGGACGATAAAATCAACCATTTGAACACTCGCGCAGAAGTATTTCAAATGGACAAAACTGATATACAAATCCGTAAAGCGACTTTTATTACACAAAAGGACGGGAAATTTCTTTTCAGAGGATGAGAGTGCGTGAGACAGCCGGCCACCAACCCCTACGATTTCTTTTCCAATAAAGGAGACAATTTGCGAAAATTCTTTTTTAGAACTGGAGAGCGGCCAGTTCAATTGAAAAATGAGTTATTTGAGTGTACTTAATCAAAAGGATCAAATCATTATGTAGCTCGAAAGAGGACAAAGATCCGGTGTATTTTGACAGCGGATGTTGTAGATTATGAACAAAGCGAAGAATCCAAGCGACAATGCGAATAATGAATTGAAAAGAAAAACTATTTTCCATAACTATTTCAATCCAAGAAAAGGACGCGATGGCGGTCAAAACACAAGAACGTTCTTCGATGAGAACTTCAAAGAAATTAAAATGTGGTATATGTGGACTGTATTATTCGAACAAACGGTACAATGCAAGGGATGCCGCCCACCATAAAGAACACTGGCACAAATCGCTAGGTAGTAAACCACGTGATCCGACATCGGCAGGATTTTCATTGAAGGGAATATGATACCAAGAAGCGTGAGAAGTGTTTTCTTGAATATAGGAGACTCGATTTGCGACAAAAGGTTTTCCAGCGCTGTGGGGGGAATGAAGCCAAGAAAGGACCACCATGGAATCAGACCAACAAAAAATATTATCAAACGTAAGATAGGAGTCAAAGGTTATGAGGTTAAAGGTTAATAGTTTTGATGCCAAGGTGGCGACTAAAAGTTCGAGTCTGGGCAAAGAAAGGGTACGAAGAGGAGCAACTTTAGATTTTGCACAAACTAAACGGACCTCAATAGAAGAATAGGTTACAAAAAGAAAATAAACCACAGCGCAATAGCCGCGTTCCGAAGCATTAACAAAGCTATGAATTTTGCAAGTAGAAAAATGTGGCGGAATTAGCAAGCGCGGCAAATCAAAGTCGGAAAGAAATGGCAATTCATAAACGCAGTGTATCGGGGGAGGGGTATTATCCCATTCTAATTTTAAAGACCACAAACATTGAATTAAATGCTTTACTAAGAAAGTTAGAGAAGATAAAATTTCCATAAAGTTGTAGCATACTAAATTCCTGAAAAGGTAAATAGTATGTCTGCTCTACCATATAGGCGCCAGAGCCTCGATAGATTACGAGGGGTTCCTGATTAACGGTTAATCCCAGGGTAAAAAGGATGTTAAATGACTTTGAGAGAAAAGGGTCCCTCTAAAGAGATCTTCCAGCCAGCTAAGCTTCTTCAACTTAGGGCAGAGCTATGAGCTAGGGTCGTAGGATGGTATACGATAAAACGAAAGAAATTTTATTGGACGTCACCGTATCTTAAAGAGTGTTATGATAAGAAACTATCCGAAGATCATATACGGAAATCTTCGAATAAAAAAAACTTAAGACGAGCAACATAAAAAAATACTTACTTTTGTCTCTGCAATCTGGAATGGGAACGACGATCTCGTGCTATCTGAAAATTTAACCACATCTAAACATGCTCGAACTGGGGCTTCTTTAGAGCCTAGTCACTTTATCACAAAAAAAATTATAAATAGATCCACTAGTCAAAATTATACTTTCAAAAAAAACTTTTAACTTTAACACCACTAATACCTTTCTTCAATATCTGTAAAATGTTTGCTTCTATAGGACAATTAAGGCTGACTTCAAAGAAAGAAAGTTTTACGACAACTTATTATTTTTTCTATTAATTTAAAAAAATATATACATTGTTTATATAAAGCTAACTGTACGGAGTCTTTCAAAACAATTTCTTTATTACGATTTAACAATAATCTCTGAATATTCATGGGATATTTTTTAATTGCATAATTTACATTAATTCTCTATAAGAAGTATATGATTTTCATTTTTCATGCTACAGTTTATTCATGATACTTGAATATGATCCTGTTCAGTTTACAAGAAACAAATTAAATGCTCAAAAAAAAGTTTTTATAGATTATAGAACTATATTTTTAATAGACATCTCTAATGGAATCAAAGGCCAAAGAAAAATACTTATTGTCGGTATTAAGCTGTGTTTCAGGTGTACTGTCAAAATGTGTTATACACAATAATTCAGCAAACAATTCTTATCGTATCACATGTTTAGTTATGCAAACATTTTAATACAACTTTGTAACTTCAAAAATAATCTTACAGAAATACCTTGAAAATAATAAGGTCATTTATGCATTATTCAAATACTAAATTTTGAACTAAATTCAAACCTTCACAAAAATTCGAGAATTAACTTTAAATAAACATATATAGCTTTTGCGAAAATTATTTGTACATCTTAAATGAATGTTCATTAAAAAGAATATAGGTATAAAATGGAGGATGACTCACCGCTGGCTATCTGCTGTGCGGCCGGGTCTGACGCAGGGGTCCGGATTTGACCTTCATACTAACCAATCATATGTGGGGGCTTCCACTCCCTTGTCTAGCAACAATTGAAACTGCATCTAAAGCTCAACCAATTTCCAAAAGAATTTAAAACGTGTCTTTACTTTACTTCAGTCTCGTACTTGCCTTATGGTTAACGATTGTTTTATATAATACATAATTTCCATTACTTTAATACTTGAAACTTGAAATTAATATTTTAAACTTGGAATTAATACTTAAAACTTGCTATTTGCATAACACGGGCATAATACTTCATACTTTAAAAAAAACTTGCCTCATCTTTAATACTTAGTACTTTAAAAAACTTGCACTGAAATCAAACGGGAAAATTGAATTTAAAGGTAAGTTTGCGAATTATTTTCTTACCGTAGAAATATATTTACAACCATCTTAGGTCGATGCCACAACTAAAACTGAACCCTTGGTATACGTTGACTCCACTTTACTACTTGCTGGGACGGCATGTTATTAAAAACCTGCAGGCCCTCGATAACACTTCTATACGGATTACATGCTGATATCAAAATGGCTTGACCACGAGGCAATGTTAATTATTCAAACATGTGCCGGGAAAGGGGATATTGAATCAAGATACAACTAAATAGAAGAGCACTTAAAGGTTACTTTGACTATTCTAATGTAGATGGGGCACGAATGTATGAATTCGTAATATAAGGTTTCAATAGAAGTTTAATATTTATTGAATAGGTGTATTGAACGAAAGCGTATATTTAAATAGCAGAAAATCGTAATTGATACAAGGTCTAAAATACGGGCTAAGATGGAAAGTAAGTTGCGTTTGGTACATGCTATCGATTGTGGTTGAACTAGAAAACAAAAGGTATCTGAAGTGGGGTTCCATTGAAGACCTACAACTTTCACAGGTTGAGTATCAGTATCCTCAAAAGAGCGAAATTGTGCGAATTGTTGCGAAGCGGAAAAATCTTTAAGTAATTCAGGTTGATTACTAGAACACTTATGAAGTTCAAAACCATCAAGTTTTAGAACAGCAATTAATTGATTTCGTAAAGCAAGGGTTGACTCAATAGAGTTCCCATCAGAAGCGATATCATCGATATAAGTGTGATTGCGAAGAGTACACGCAGCCAAAGGAAGGGACTTCCCCTCGTCCTCGGCCAACAGCAGACGCGTGCGTATCGCAAGAAGAGAACTCAATTTACCCCATACGTAACTGTATTCAATTGAAAGTTCTGAATAGGTTCCTCAGAAGAAAAACGCCAAACAAATCTTTGATATTCACAATAAGCAGGATTAACATGGATTTGTCTATACGTTTAACGAATATCTGTAGGAATAACATACGGATTAAAGCAAAATTTTAACAAAATTGCAGTACATCTGGTTGAAATTTGGGCCCAACAAACAAATGATCATTTAAGGAGGATCGAGATAGAGTTATAGCGGAAGCGTTAAAAACTACACGTAGCTTAGTACTTATACTTTCTGGTTTTACAACACAATGATGCGAGATGTAACAAGAATTGCCAGATAGAGAACCAACTTGATCATGTTGCATGTGATTGGATTTTAGATAGTGGCGCATGAACGAAACGTATTGTTCATAAATTGCGGGCTGTTTAATTAGACGATTTTCTAAAGATATAAAACGCTGTAAAGCAACACGAGTACGAGAAAAGTAAGATTTGGATCTTTAAAGGGCAGTGAGACGACATACCGTCCTTGCTCATTGCGGCGAATAGTGTCAACAAAATTTTTTTCAACTAATATTTCATTAGGTGTGAAGGGTTTAGCCTTGGGAACATCTTCAACTACCCATAATTTAGCGACAATATCTTTCAAAGGGGAAGCATGTTACTTTATTCGTGGCAGCCACGTTGGGCGCCAAATTTTTATGTTACGTTGGCTCGTAGCCGTGCGTAACACAAAGAAAATCAAAGAAATGACTGGGCTCAATCGGAGAGTGGGGGGGGGGTTGTAGAAAGCAGACTGACATATAATGTATGCGGCGGTAAGGAGTTAGTAACAATACCTGTAAGAAAATTAGTTAAGCAAACCTGAAAAAAAAAGAATAAGCATAGCAGTAATGAAACGTCTAAGTTATTCAGTACTTTGTAGAATGTAAATAAAACTGTTTAGATAAACTATATAATATAATCACGATAAAAGCATTACAAAAATTTTTATCACAAAGTGAGGTAATATTGGGGAGTAGCAGAAACGTTTCCTCACACACCAATTAAACATAAATCAGATAAAATGTTGACAAAAGATAAATAGATAAGACACAATTGGTATGAGTAACTCAGTAGTATTGATTTTTTTTTCTTTCTTTTTTTTTCTTATGTTTTAAAATAGCGTGCAAGTCTATTGTAAAAGGTATCAGGACGACGAAGACATGGCAAAACAACGGATAGATATTTAAAGTAATAACAAGTAGGAAACAGTTCAACTTACAAAAATCCTTCAACAACGCTTCCTTGCAACTGAAGTGTGGGATTCAACGATGTCCTGCACTAACGAAGCACTTCACCCTTGACTGTGAGGGTGTTGATGGAACTTATCACACGTTACACTAATCGCACCTACGTATTTCACTGGTGTTAGCAGCAGACATTATCACGCGTCGGAACTATGTAGCCTTGATAAATTTCTTGGTAATTCTATTTCCTAAGACAATAATTTCGAAATATTCTGTAGCACTAGTTTAATTTCAACTGGGACCAGATGTATATTATTTTCATAAACATCCCAAAAAGCAGTGAGAACCTTCAACCAATACCTTTGTAAGCCGGTAATCTGTTATATTTCACAAATAACGAAATTTGCGCAAGCAATGATCTATTTTAGATTCTTTGTTGTTAGAAAATTCAGAAACTACAGTATCACTGTATTTAAATAATCCAAAGTATGCGCTACTCTGAAAAGAAAAGAACCGCGAAACTAGATCGCACACACAGTTTAAATATCAAAAGACAAAACAACTAAAAAGAACCATAATGGGTAAAGCACGTGTATCACTAAAGCAAGTCCGTCAAATGTTCCTTAAAACATTTATCTCACAAGAAAAACAACTAAAAACAATTAGTAACGCACACACAGTTCAAATATAAAAAGACAAATCAACTAAAAAAACACAATCAATAAAGCAACGCGTATCACTAAGTCAATGTTCCGTAAAACACACGTGCCTCGAGTTTAACAAGCCTATAAAGCATCTTTCCTTCAAAGCAATAAGAACTACACTTTCTACAGTTAATATACAATTTCCATTTCACAAGAAAAACAACCAAAAACGCGCCGTGCCCGTTCATGAACAATTCGAAATTTAATCCCGCATTAATTCTCACTATTGTCAAAAGCAGAAAAAAGCAGTATTTTCAACGTACTTAATATATCGGAACAAAGAACAAAACTCCCATCTGTTTATATAAACTCGTTGCTATTACAACCGCTTATCGCCTATTATCTAAACTTGTATATTTACTTAAGGAACTAAATTTATACGACGGCCAGACAAGAACGATGCAATCTATAATTAAATACAAGCTGTTTAACATTTCCGATAAGTTGGAAAGTAATTTACGAATAATCCTATTTAAAACTCGTTCCTTGCAATTTATTTATGAATGAAAATCAATCTTCAATTAAACTACTTTTAAAATTAATACACGCGAGTTAAATTGCATTCAAATCTGAAAACTACTCGAAAGTATTTACTTTATACAAACAGCGATCCCACAGAAACGATGTATTTTTAAGTACGATAACAGAAAGGGAGCGTAAAAAGGTTAAACTACAAAAATGCCCGTTACAAGCAGATTCTGTCATACAAAATAAGCTAGTGATCTGTGAAGAGGGTGCGGCAAAAACAGCTCCCATTAGAACATGCCCAGAAATAGTATTAATTGCAACAGGTTGATCACTTGAACCTCGGATGCGGTCATTTAATAAAACTTTAGGAAAAATATCCGCACCAAGTAATAAATCAATCGGTCCAGATTGAGCAAATAGCGGATCAATTAACTTGATATTAGCTAGATGAGCGAAATTTTCAGAAGAATATTAGTAGTAGGTAAATTTTCACAAATTTTAGGAAGTACGACAGCTTCGAAATTAATAATAGGCGAGGAAACACCTATTGGTTTGAGCGAAACGGTTATAACGCCATGTATAGTCGCGTAGCGTATGGAGCCTAAACCACTAAGGGTCAGAGAATGCGGAGTAGCGCAAAAACCCAAACGTTTCACACTATTTTGCGAAATAAAAGAAATCATGCTACCAGAGTCGAGTAAACAACGAAATTTCTGGAAAAAACCAGAGCGATCAGCGATTTCTACCTGAACTGTAAAAAGTAACACGGCTGAAGTTTTAGGGAGCGAATTAAATAAAACAACATTCGAAGACGACGGGCCACTACTGCTAAACGAAGTCAATATTTCCTCAGAGGCAGGAGGAGTGCAAAGCGCGTAGCAGTCCTGAATAGCGGAACTAGAGTATGCGGGAGCAGAGCTGAAACGAGCTTTGGTACTAGTATCGGAAGCGGGTTTAGACGAAACGTGGTAGAAGTGTAACAAAGAATGATGACGTTGATTACATTGGCGGCAAGAAATAGTAGACTTGCAGTTATTCAAAATGTGGGAACTACTAAGACAGTTGATACAAAGTTGATGTTTTTTAATAACATTGTAGCGATCCTGAGAAGAACGTTTAGCAAAATCATTGCAACGATGAAAAGTATGGTCTTGGTGACAAAGCGGACATTTAACGACATTATGAGTAGTATGTACTAACATGAAAACAGCGGAGCAAGAGCCAGCATTGTTGTTAGTATGAACAACTTTATTTAAATCAGATTTATGATTGACCGACAAATTTGATAAAGATTTACAAGTTTTTTCCAAGTAAGCAATTAACTCTGCATAGGATGGGATAGAAGAGGGATCCTGATGCAACTTAAAATTGCGGACAGTGTGCTCATCTAGGCGATTTAGGATTATTTGCACCAGGATATAGTCCCATTTCTCTACAGGCAAATAAATCAAAATTCTTAAGGGTTTGCAATTTATCGGTAAAAGTGTACTAATTTTTACAAACCTGATGGGTGGTCAGAATTCAATTTTGGGGATTTTTCAATGTTTCTGCAAAGAGTTGAAGTGATGCGGTGAATATTACGATATTTTTGGCGAATTTTATTATATGCAAGAGGGTAATTTGAGTGGTTTGATCAAAATTTTTAATGGTAAGTAATGCGGAATTTTTCAAAGCGGACTGGAGGTAGAAAAATTTATCGACGTCGGAAATGTCGTCATTATAGTGAACCAGACTATCAAATCGATTAATAAAGGTTTGGAACGTACTGATATCACCTTTAAATGAAGGGAGAATCAACGGCGGTAGTATCACTTTGGATTTTGCATGTGTAAAGGTGCGGATCCACCTTCCACAGGGGAGTCAAGATTGATTGGAAATAACTTGAAATAAAGGGCTTTAACAAGAAAAAAGGTATTGTTGAAGAGCTTTCTGATTGAATCCTCTATTTCAAATTGGTTACCCGCGTTTTCAGCCAAAGCGATTTCACCAATAATAAAATTATGTTGCTCAAAAAAGTTTTCCTTAATCGTGTCGATCGACGTGTATTGAGCCCCGAAGAGTTCCAAAACACTGGGTTCAACTACAGTCTTGTTAGCGAATTCAAAGATCTCCTGAAAGGAGTTAATTTGCGTGTTTCTTATAAAATACGCTTTTTAAGTCTGTTTGCCACGATTAGAAATTACTAAAGCGAAAGTGAAAGCGAAGAAATACAAGTGGAAAAAATATGCAAAAGCAAAAGCCAACTTTTAATGTATGCACTAATATAAAGCAGACAATTAGTATTGATTACCGCGATTTATGTGAAGATCCAAATTAAACTCTGCAAATAATTTAAAGACCAAATTTAAATATTAGTCAACCAGGTATGTAACTATTAGATAATAACTACCAAGATACATAAATGCTATACCTTGATAAACGGTATCTAACAACGTAAAGTAATAAAAATTTTAGAGCTTGCAGGTAACATTCCTATCCGGCGAGTATTGATTATATATGTTCATGAGGTGGTTAACTTGGATAACCACAGATGGTGAGATTAGTGGACATGTATAATTAACAATAAAAATAGCGGAAATCTTCAAGTACTTACCTAAGTTATTAGATTTAGCGGTGTTCGAACAACTAGTAGTAAAAACGTCGATTTTTGACAGAAGTTCGTATCTGTCTAACAAAAAACCAAAGCGACGCACAGCACACTTTAAACTAAGTTTTCGCGGTACATCAATAACACAGAGTATCTTGAAGGCTGAATCGCGACAAATATAATGACATTTAATGTCCACAGGGCGGATGCTAGTTTACCTGCAAGCTTCATCTTATGTTATAACTAGCAGTAAATTAACTATAAATACAAATGGAACAAATAACTTAGAATAATGTAACTGAATACTTAACACTATACTACAAAATCCCATTTGTATATATCGATATAGGTATGAGAACTACGAATAATATACAAAGTGTTTGAAACGAAAATTACCATCACTTAGAAAAGCTAAGTACAAGATAATTTACCTATCTCCAAAAAGAGAAAATCACAGAAAAATCTACAATGCTCTCCACAAAACACAAGAGGTGTAAGTTTTCTGTCCAAATCCTTTATGGGGTTGTCGGCCTAACTCTGAATTCTAACTTCAGCGGATTTTGATGAGACAGATGGTGGTTTAATTAATACAACGAATGTCAGGCGTCACTATACGTTTAAGAACTAAATTTAGGAGCAGCTTTCAGACAAAGAAACACAACGTTGCTTACTAAAGTGACGCGATTTACAATAAAGGTCGATACATGAAATAAAATTACAATATAATTAGTAAAGCAATGGAGACAGATGTTTGCGCCTTAAAATCAAATGACACAAATTTTAAAGTGTGCCAACAAAATTTACAATAATGCAATAACTTCACTTTTCAAACTCACGTAATCCTATATTTTTCTTGATATCGTACCATATGTAGAATTGTAATTAAATAAATTTTAAGTGAAACAAATAATGGTCGCTACACACTACATGATTCTTCATATTATTAGCACTTCTACTGCCAGAGTGTTTATAGTTCTTTCTTTTGTGAGGCTGCGAAAGTCAAATAAGAATAAGAACAATTCGTGTGTTTCAAGCCTTGGCAATCAAATTCGACTGACAACTATTGGCATGTTTCGAACCATGTCAGTCACATTTGTACAGATGTATAGGAATATGCTGTGACTTCCTATTAACAAGGTAATAACAACGGCTAAGCCCGTCAAAAACAACTTGATCGGTATATTTTATTTTGTAAACAAAAAACTATTTATAACAAAATATACGAAGCTGCTTAATCTAAAGTAAAATATAAACATTATACAATATTAGGCACTATCAACATGAACACGAATATTACATTCATGACAGGTAATCGCTTTTGTTGTTGCACCCATCACTTACTTTCTTTCTTGGCTCTGACCTTTACATGATTTTTATTAGGTTAGCATTGCGACATAATTACGACGATATTTTGTATGTAACTATGTTATCGAAAAAATTAGATACAAACGTTTTAAAGCGTTTTGAATTAGAAAATAGTGACGAGATTACCTCGTTCAAAAATTTAAGGTCGTACATTAAAAAACAATGTAAAGTATTGGAAATAAATGACATTGCTTCAGGAACATACTTAAAATATCGAGATTCCGTGAAACAAAGGAAAAAAGGAAAATTCGTTAGCACTTCGGCTAAAACTTCTTTAGTTGGGACTATCAACGATGGTAAAAATTCTAGTCTGTGTCAATCTGTGCATCCTATTTATAGATGTGAGGTAGTAAAGGTTAAAAATTTTTGTATTAAATGTTTAAATACTTCACATTCGGTGAAAAATTGTAAGTTAAATTGGTTGTGTAGAAAATGTCAACAGCCACACAATTTGTTACTTCACTTCGATAAACGAGAAAAATCGGTGTCTTCACGCAGACAAACTCATCGTCAAAAGTCAACGTCTCCTCGGAGAGCGGTGCCTAGACTTACTTCTACTAGTAGATCTAGTAAAGACAATCTGTCGTCGGCGGTTGTGCACAAACAACCTGCCACTAGCTCGTTGATTTCGACGTCATTAGAACATACAACCACGTTGTTAGCTACGGCAATGGTGGCGGTGGTCAATTATACAGGAAAATTGCAACCTGTTCGTTACGTTCATTTTAGATAACGGATCCATGGAAAGTTTTATGACTGAATTAGGTGCCGTCATACAATTAGGATTAAAGAAACGGAAATTCATTTGGCTGTTCAAGGACTAGATTGAATTCGTCTTTGGTGTCTGGTACACTATCATGTAGTCAGCCTCTCGAGCAAGGTCTCCGGCATATTAAAATTTGATATGGTTATATTTTACCTAACATTTGTAATCAATATACCTTCGTCGTTTATAGGTCAAGCAATGGTCGCTTACTCGTGGAATTTAGCTTAATTAGCTGATCCCAATTTTCCAAGTATTCCTGGTAATGATTGACTTGCTACCGGAGCAGAAATCTTTGCTCAGGTTTTGTTGAACGAGTATCGTTGGGGTGTCGCAAACGAGCCAGTTGCTATTTTAATACAACCTATTGGTTGGGTGTTAACGAAAGGTCTTTCGAATAATTCTACTACGTCGTTCTGTGCTTTCGTTGAGCCCTTAAACGATGACAATAGTCGATTTTGGGAATTAAAAATATTCTGTTCAATAAACACATTTCTCCTGAAGATAGAAAAGTGTGAAGGAATTTGTGAAGAATTATAGACGTAAAGAGACAGCCGTTATTGTAGTGTACTTGCTTTAAAATTTCCTAAACGCATTACTTAGCGTGGATAAGTAGATAGAGTTTGCTATTAAAACATTTTGTCATTACGAACTTCGGCTTTGCTAATAAATTCTGAATTGTATTCGGATTATAAAAATTCTAGCTTCCTGCGAGGGACGCGTTGATCCCTGGAAAAGCAGTCATGGTTGAAGTGGAATCGCCTGAAGTCCAATGCGCTCGGTTCATTGAGGCCATGTATAGCTTCCCCATCATGCTCGTACATGAGGCGTGACCAGCAACTAGCCTTCCAAATTCCGATGTCAGGTATTCGATGCCTCGTGTTATGATCAATTCTGGAAATTCGTTAAATGATAACTTTGCTAATGGCCGCTGCTACCGCGGAACAAGATATTGCAATTTTGTGATGCCACTTTCCACCTTATGCATTAATTACAACTGATATTATGACAAATGTATCGGAACGATTTTGGTTAAAGATATTCATCGTGATTATCAATGTATCGTCTGGAGATTAGTACTATCATGATTCGTAAATTATGGACTTTAAATTAAATACTGTGACTTATGGAGTTTCGAGCTGTCGCCTTTTGGCTTGCGCACTAGTTCTTTCGAATTGGCTAATGTGGTACGTGTAAGGTGACGTAGCCTAGAAAAAACAAAATACAGAAATGGACGGCTCATTTATCGGCGTAATGTGCGGAGTATTATACCTACAACAAAAATTAAGGGAGGCCTGAAATTAATAAAGATAATAACACACACTCATCCATACTCAAAACACAATATATCAACAAAAGAAACCTATAATTAAACACAATATGTACACGCAATAAATAATTACACACTAAATCTAAAAAAAAATATCAACCAAAAGAACAAATGGTGAGCTGCCGGTTTTAGGTTACTCCCTAGATTGAGTTTCAACAAAAAGAAATTAAGCGAAATTACTCCTATAAAACCAACAGCTCTAAATCAGCATGGTAAATCTAAAACTAAGCATATACACCTAATACCAACAACATTTTAAAACGTGCCAGCAAGCCTTCAGATCATTTTCGCTTTAATAAGTTGTACACTCTTAGTTATTTAAAGCAAATAGCAATGCATTCGTATAGTGTCAATAAATCTCAAACTAATTCACTAATTGTCGTCTCATCATCATTTTGTTTTGACCTTATTTAAGGTCGGTTTGACGCAGCTCTAACTTCTTTTCTATTCTGTGCTAATCTAAAAAACTCTACATACCCTTCACAAGCTAAATTTCTAATAATTTGACTAATATAGTTTGGTCTAGGTCTTCCTATATCCTTCTATCTTTTTCCTATCTTGCTGGCTCTACATAGATATTAGCAACCTGATGGTTGTTAAAGAACTCCAACATGTTTACATGATTACCATTTATAAGGAAATGAAATATAACCTGGTTATCCGCTTCAAAAAGGAAAAGTGTTAAATTATATGTTATGGTAAGGCTTAAGCAACGAAACGCTACAAACATATCACACCGCTAACCAATTGTGAGTCATGTCCTGGTGACATTTACTTAACTGATTTTTATTTTTCTTTTTGTTTTGATTTCGAACTTACTTAAAATCGGTTTGACGCAGCTCTAAATTCATTTCTATTCTGAGCTAGTCTAAAAAGGTCTACATACCCTTCACAACCTACATCTCTAATAATTTGACTAATTGTTACGTGCCAAAATGGCCCTTAAACATGTTTAGGTTAAGTTGATGTACGGAAGTTTCGCGCCATAATTTCAAAAAACGTGGCGCGTGGAATTTTAATAGACTAGGCGTGTACTTCCGATACGTCATAGTGAGTTTGCGCAGAGCGCGCGATCGGGAGGGTTGGACGAATAAGTTCGCGCTGGTGTAAAAGAAAAAAGAGTGGGGACAAGGTGGTGAGAGGTTTGGGTGACGCTCTGAAACGTGGCTGTTTGCCTTTGATCTTCAAGGAGTGTGGTCGTGTCTTAGCTTTACCTATGTAGTTATCCTGCCTAATTATCTTTGTTGTCGCCCTTTACCTTGTTCCTAATCCGATCCCTGCATAGGTAGGAGAATTTTACAGCCACCGAGGCGAACTGGACCCACGACCCTGATGTCCAAGCTCAGTTAGCAGCTCCAGAGGAATCACCATCCTCATCTATCCTGCAGGATGATAGGCGTACTTGCGGAAATCTGGACCTATCATGTGAGTAAACTATGTGTTACCTGTTTATTGAACTTTTATATTTCCGATTATTACGCAATGTAATTTGGCAGTGGTGACGTCATGGTAGTTGGCAGCGCGGAATCTGTAATAAGGTTCGCGCTTACATCCGCCAGGGCGTTGGGGTGTCGCAAACGAGCCTGTTGCTATTAAAACAACCTTTGGTTGGGTGTTAACGGGAAAGGTTGTTTCCCCGAATAATTCTACTACGTCGTTGTGTGCTTTCTTTAAGCCCTTAAACGACGACAATCGTCGATTTTGGGAATTAAAAAATATTCTCTTCAAGAAACACATTTCTCCTGAAGAAGAAAAGTGTGAAAGGAATTTGTGGAGAATTATAGACGTAATAGAGACAGCCGTTTTGTAGTGTACTTGCCCTTTAAAATTTCTAAACCCTTATTAGTGGATACGAGATCGATTGCTATTAAAACATTTTTGTCATTAGAACTTCGTTTGCTAAAAAATTCTGAATTGTATTCGGATTATAAAAAATTTATGGAGGATTATTTGAAAAGCAGTCACATGGTTGAAGTGGAATCGCCTGAAAATTCGTCGGTTCATGAGGGGATGTATTACATTCCCCATCATGCTGTACATAAGCGTGATAGCACTACCACCAAATTGCGTGTGGTTTTCGATGCCTCGTGTTATGATCAATCTGGAAATTCGTTAAATGATAACTTGGCTAATGGCCCTGCTCTGCAAAAAGATATTGCAATTTTATTATGGCACTTTCGTGTACACCCTTATCATAATTACAACTGATATTAAACAAATGTATCGGCAGATTTTGGTTAAAGATATTCATCGTGATTATCAATGTATCGTCTGGAGATTTTCTCTGTCGGATTCTATTATGGACTTTAAATTAAATACTGTGACTTATGGAGTTTCGTCGTCGCCTTTTTTGGCTTGCGCACTGTTCACGAATTGGCAATGTGGTACGTGCATTGACGTAGCCTAGAAAAAAAAACAAAAAAAAAAAGAAATGGACCGGGCTCAATCGGCGAGTGTGCGGAGTATTATACCTACAACAAAAATTAAGGGAGGCCTGAAATAAAGAAAGATAATAACACACACTCATCCATACTCAAAACACAATATATCAACAAAAGAAACCTATAATTAAACACAATATGTACACGCAATAAATAATTACACACTAAATCTAAAAAAAAATATCAACCAAAAGAACAAATGGTGAGCTGCCGGTTTTAGGTTACTCCCTAGATTGAGTTTCAACAAAAAAAGAAATTAAGCGAAATTACTCCTATAAAACCAACAGCTCTAAATCAGCATGGTAAATCTAAAACTAAGCATATACACCTAATACCAACAACATTTTAAAACGTGCCAGCAAGCCTTCAGATCATTTTCGCTTTAATAAGTTGTACACTCTTAGTTATTTAAAGCAAATAGCAATGCATTCGTATAGTGTCAATAAATCTCAAACTAATTCACTAATTGTCGTCTCATCATCATTTTGTTTTTGACCTTATTTAAGGTCGGTTTGACGCAGCTCTAACTTCTTTTCTATTCTGTGCTAATCTAAAAAACTCTACATACCCTTCACAAGCTAAATTTCTAATAATTTGACTAATATAGTTTGGTCTACGTCTTCCTATATCCTTCTATCTTTTTCCTATCTTGCTGGCTCTACATAGATATTAGCAACCTGATGGTTGTTAAAGAACTCCAACATGTTTACATGATTACCATTTATAAGGAAATGAAATATAACCTGGTTATCCGCTTCAAAAAGGAAAAGTGTTAAATTATATGTTATGGTAAGGCTTAAGCAACGAAACGCTACAAACATATCACACCGCTAACCAATTGTGAGTCATGTCCTGGTGACATTTACTTAACTGATTTTTATTTTTCTTTTTGTTTTGATTTCGAACTTACTTAAAATCGGTTTGACGCAGCTCTAAATTCATTTCTATTCTGAGCTAGTCTAAAAAGGTCTACATACCCTTCACAACCTACATCTTTAATAATTTGACTAATTGTTACGTGCCAAAATGGCCCTTAAACATGTTTAGGTTAAGTTGATGTACGGAAGTTTCGCGCCATAATTTCAAAAAACGCGGCGCGTGGAATTTTAATAGACTAGGCGTGTACTTCCGATACGTCATAGTGAGTTTGCGCAGAGCGCGCGATCGGGAGGGTTGGACGAATAAGTTCGCGCTGGTGTAAAAGAAAAAAGAGTGGGGACAAGGTGGTGAGAGGTTTGGGTGACGCTCTGAAACGTGGCTGTTTGCCTTTGATCTTCAAGGAGTGTGGTCGTGTCTTAGCTTTACCTATGTAGTTATCCTGCCTAATTATCTTTGTTGTCGCCCTTTACCTTGTTCCTAATCCGATCCCTGCATAGGTAGGAGAATTTTACAGCCACCGAGGCGAACTGGACTCCACGACCCTGATGTCCAAGCTCAGTTAGCAGCTCCAGAGGAATCACCATCCTCATCTATCCTGCAGGATGATAGGCGTACTTCGCGGAAATCTGGACCTATCATGTGAGTAAACTATGTGTTACCTGTTTATTGAACTTTTTATATTTCCGATTACTACGCAATGTAATTTGGCAGTGGTGACGTCATGGTAGTTGGCAGCGCGGAATCTGTAATAAGGTTCGCGCTTACATCCGCCAGGGGCGTTGCTCGCTTTCTTATTCATTGCGCTTGCACGAAGTGTTTATGAACTCTTAAACTGTATTACCGACTTCGTAAACTGTTTTATCGACTATTAAATGGCAAGAACTATCACCAATTAAATTGTAATATAATATAGCTTTGTCTAGGCCTTCCTACTCTATTTTTATTAGGTAATCTATAATCTAAGACTTTACTAAATAGTCCCTCATGTCTTAACTGGTGCCCTATCATTCTATCTCTTCTGACCTTCAATTGTTTCCACATACAGGGATCCTCACCTATCCTTCTATAAACTTCCTCGTTTGTTACTCTATCTGTCCAACTAATCTTTAACATTCTCCTATAACACCAAGTTTCAAAAGCTTCTATCTTTTTCTTATCTACTTCTTTAATTGTCCAAGTCTCACTACCGTATAGTAGAACGCTCCATACGTACGACTTTAAGGAACTTTTTCTATTATCTAAACTAATACTATTAGCTATTAGTAAGTTTTTCTTTTTTAAAAACATTTTTCTAGCTTGAGCTATTCTAGCTACTATATCCATTAAAAATCAAGGGAGGCAGTATACAATCCTGTCTAACATCATTTCTAATCTTAGCTTCCTTTTCTATTTCATCAAATCTAATTACTACGCTTTGGTTTTTATATAGACTGTAAATAATTTTTCTATCCCTATGAGAGATTCCTATTTTTTGCAAAACCCTGAACATAACAATCCAATTAACCCTATCAAATGCTTTTTCTAAATCTACAAACGCGAAATGAGTCTTTTTATTTTTTTGTAACCTTTTTTTCGATAATTACCCTAATCATTAGTATCGGTTCTCCAGTCCCTCTGTCTTTACGAAAACCATATTGGTCTTCGCCTAAATAATTCTCAGTCAAAGCTTCTACTCTATTTATAATTATTATTGTTAGTATTTTGGAAGCATGAGAAGTTAAACTAACCGTTCTAAAATTCTCACACCTATCAGTTCCTGACTTTTTTGGGATTGGGATAATATTTTTTTCGAAATCTATTGGAACCTCACCTGTGTCATATATTACTTTTACTAGTTCATATAAATTATCTAAAGTTTTCTGACTTGCATATTTTATTAATTCTGCGGGAATATCGTCTATCCCTTGCGCTTTATTTATTTTAAGATTCCGAACAGCTCTATCAAATTCCTCTCTTAATATTGAGAACCCTATTTCTACATCCTCTTCTTGGTCGTTTTCTAACTCATCCATATCGACTCCCTTATATAAATCTTCTAAATATCTTTTCCATCTATCTGCTACCTCAACTTTATTTATTAGAAGCTCATTATTCTTGTCTCTAATACCATTATATTTTTTCCTATCTTCCCCAAAAAACTTTTTAACTGCCCTGTAAGCCCTGTCTGTCTTACCTACTCTCAAATCATCTTGTATTCCCTTACAATTCTCCTCCATCCATTTATTTCTAACTTTTCTACACTCATGTACTATCTTATTTCTAACTGTATTATATTTTTGCTTACTTTCACTATCCACTTCTCTGAAAGGTTTAAGCTTTGTTCTATTCTCAATTAAATCTAATATCTCCTTTGTTACCTACGGTTTTCTCGCTTCTATTTTTTTCTTACCTATAGTCTGTGTTGCTGTATCATGTACAGTCAGTTTTATTTCTTTCCATCTATTTTCTACGTTCCCTCCTACAGCTATTTCTTTGCTTTTATTATCTAATACTTGTTTATATTCCTCTTTTACCCTACTATCATTAAGCTTACCTAGATCCCATCCCTCTCTTTTAAACTTTCTCAATTTTTTGAATTTTAGTTTACACTTCATTTTAACTAAGTTATGATCGCTATCTATGTCAGCCCCTGGATAACTACGACAGTTTTTAAGTTGGTTTCTAAATCTTTGTTTAACTAAAATATAATCTATTTGGTATCTAGTCCTATCACCTGGCGCTTTCCAGGTATATCTTCTCCTAACATGTTGTTCGAATAGGGTGTTTACAGTTACTAATCTATGTTCCTGCAAAACTCAACTAATCTTTCTCCACTATCATTTCGTCTGCCATACCCAAATTTTCCTACCATTTTTCCCTCCCTACCTTCTCCCACTGACGCATTAAAATCGCCCATAACTATTAAATTCTCATCTCCTTTTACTTTTCTCACTATACTATTTATATCCTCGTATACCTTTTCTACTTCCTCATCCTCGTACTGAGTTTTTGGCATGTATACCTGTACTAAAACAGTGTCTGTGGGTTTTGTACTCAATCTAACATAATTATTCTATCACTAAATTGTAAGTACTCTTTAACTTTACGTCCTAATCCTTTACCTAACACTATTGCTACCCCTGCCTGTCCATTTGTTGAAGAAGTTGTAATTATTCTATAATTATCTTTCCAAAAGTCATTACTATCTGGCCATCTCACCTCACTAATACCTAAAATGTCCAGCTTTTCCTTTCTCATTTCGACTAATAAATTCGTTAACTTATCTACTCTAAGTAATGACCTTACATTCTAAGTCCCTATCACTAAATCGATCTGTTGTTTTATATTCTTACGATGACGAGCCACAAGTACCCCCTCCCGGAGATCCGAATGAGGGAGTATTTTACCTCCGGACAAGAATTTTACTTGTGAGCTCTCCATCATATGTATTTCGTGTTTTAGGCTACGCACACCTGGGAAATATTGTGGTAGGCTCCCATATCTTTCCACAACGCAGTTTTTAAAGATTTTAGCAAAAAGCCGTATCCGTCATGGCCAATCCCTAACAAGCTTGTAAATTATTGAGGATCGCCCGAGACCAACCGACCCTCCTCCAATATCTTTTAGCCAGGAAGGCTGCTGCCCCTTGCTGCGCCTTTTAATCGCCTTTTACGATAAGCAGGCTTACTATAGTAGTATTCTTTATCCCCTACTATAGGGATAAATTGTCGTCTAAACAGATTAAATTTAGGAATGCATGAGCTTAAACCGAAATTCCCAACCGATATGGTCGCAATCGTAAATGATGGAGAAAACAAACATTCACCCTCGAAGTTGATTACGTCGGGGCTGTGTCACTAGCTGGTTCACGGCAACGAGTAGGTGGGCCTACACTCAGAAAGAACGCCTTTGACCTCCCATTACAGCAAGGGACGACTATTTATCGTAGCGTAAAGGCCACCAGAAACAGCTAGAGCAATTACCAGTAAAAATTAATTTAATTTAGACAAAAAATACAATTTTCTAGAAACCCTAAATACTTACCACGCGGTAATGCGTGGGCGAAATTTTCATAACGAGATACGGAACCACCCAAACATTCCTACACGTGTCTCCGTTGTGTATATTGGAAAGCAAATAAAATCAATGTTGTTCAGCCAGTGACCAGAGATCAAAGTTATATTTCTATTCAGAATTAACCTGGTAAAGCACAGTTTATATTGGGATAATACGCAGCTTTAATTCGACGAATTCTTCCGACGGAAAACACTTAAGAAGCAATTATCGAATGCTTGGAACACATTATCGACTTTCTAAGTGTACTGTAAACTTTACGTTAGGGAATTCTGGGAAGTAGAAATTAATCTTAATTAGCGGAAGTATTTACCAAGTAAAATATACAGGATATTTAATTTATCAAATAAAGTTACGTTTTAGAAGCAAAGATGATTTTAGTTGAAAATTATTAGCCGACGTATTTCTTTTTAATTATGAATCAACGATTTTTTTTAACCGTAGACCTGGAATTTAGATAAACGGATAATTAATTAGCAAAAGATTTGAGTTGAAAATCATTGTAAATAAAATAACCAATTATTGCCGAAAATGAGTGTAACAAATGTTAGAATCGATTAATTTTCCTTTCGCGTCATCGTATTGGCAAACGATACCTATGTTGATGATTTAGGCACTGGATGAAATTCGACTGAAGCTGCTAATCAATTAATTGGCGAGTATTTGCGCTAGTGGTGGTTTTCAATTAAGAAAATAGAATAGTAATTGCCCGGAAGTGATGTCTAACTTGAAGGAGTCCCTGTCCAGTTCTCGTGCCTATGCTAAATAAATCTACTACCGCTCATTTCCTACCCTCACCTACTACTGCATTAAAATACTCCGTAATTATTAAATTTTCATGTTCTTTAACGTATCTTAGTATGTCTTCGATATCTTTGTAAATCGCTTCTACCTCTTCATCATTGTGGCTGGAGGTAGGCATGTATACTTGTATTATTACTGTGTTTACCAGGTTAGATACTAATCTAACCATGAATACTCTTTCGTTCTTTTGTAAGTAGTTTTTTACACGTCGTCCTATCTTTTTCTGCATAACAATTTCCTTCCTCTGCTCCTGTATGAATTACCCTGAAGTAACCACTCCAAAAATCTCCCGCCTCTAGCCACTGATTTTCGCAGATCGCCACTATGTCTAGAGCTAACCTATTTATTTTAATTTTTAAGTTCTCTAGCTTACCTACTTGCATACTTCTGACATTGCACGCTCTGACTCTCAGAATGTTCCCGATTCTTTTTCTAAATTTTTGGATCACATCCTCCGAAGTAGTCCCTTCCCGGAGATCCGATTGTGGGGGGGTGCCATCATTTTAAATACAATTTAAGTACGCTTTGTGCTTGGGAGGTATGTGGTGGTTTTCCGTTGCCTTCCTCTGCCAATCTAAGTACCGAAAGAGCTGCTGCCCTCTTTCGGGGACCTGTCTTAGTCTGGTTCCTCACTAAAAGACCTTACTAATGTGGTTAAACCTGAGTTTTGCTCTTTAGATCACTGGAACGCGCAAACCATTCCACCTGTTCTAGTAATCTAGAATTTCTGCTAGGTGTAGGTCTATTAGGAACGGAATAATATCAATAAGTAAATAAAATCGAACCTCTCAGACTAATGGGGTAGAATGTACTAGTATCTACACCGACGTAATAGTTCATTCTTAAACGAAGATTGTGCAGTTTCAAAAGTTACTTTTATATACAAATGTAACCAGAACAATTAACGCGGAACATTCGAACTCCTGAAATCCGCAACCCACCATACTTTTAGGTATATTCTCTTGATTGCAACGGTTAATCCAACACAATTATTTCATATAAACCAATTATAACTGAAATAAATACTGCACTTTTAAGTTTTAGGAACGCAATTACATATAGTGGCACGTATATAAAACAATGATCCACTCAGCATATACAAATATGAGCATAAAATATGGATTAACTAATTGTCTACAGAAAATATTAATTAATAGATTATATTTACAAGCACCTAAGCTCCTCGAGAACGTTATATTCTGGAGATTAGGATGTCTCTGCTATTCAGGATAACCACACCACACAATGTCGACACCTGGACCAGCAGCTCAAATTGGGTGATAACCAGAAATGTTCTCACATAAACTAAGTAAACGTATGAAAATCAGACAAGAAAGACCCATAAGAGTATTAAGAAGTTTAAGAAGTCTAAAATCTCTAGGAGTCCTAAGTGTCCTGTAAAATAGTAACCAGGAAATAATGCAAATGCTCTTTAATTATCTACGCTTTAAAAAGCGGATTGATTCTTAATAAAGTTACACTGTTATGGGTAAATTAGATTCTTATATTTGATCAAATTGTCATGTAACGTGCATTAACGTAGCCTAGAAAAAAACAAAAAAAAAATAAATGGACCGGGCTCAATCGGCGAGTGGGCGGAGTATTATATCTACAACAAAAATTAAAGGAGGCCTGAAATAAAGAAAGAAAAATTACACACACTCATTCATACTCAAAACACAACATATCAACAAAAGAAACCTATAATTAAACACGATATGTACACGCAATAAATAATTCACTAAAAAAAATATCAACCAAAAGAACAAATAATTTTTTTTTTCAAATGGTGAGCTGCCGGTTTTAGGTTAGTCCCTAGATTGAGTTTCAACAAAAAAAAGAAATTAAGCGAAATTACCACTCTAAAACCAACAGCTCCAAATCAGCATGGTAAATCTAAAACTAAGTATATACATCTAAAAGCAACAACATTTTCAAACGTGCCAGCAAGCCTTCAAGTTATTTTCACTTTAAAAAGTTGTACACTCTTAGTCATTTAAAGCAAATAGTAATGCATTCATATAGTGTCAATAAATCTCAAACTAATTCACTAATTGTCGTCTAAACAGATTAAATTTTGGAATGCATGAGCAAAACCGAACATCCCAACCGATATGGTCGCAATGGTAAATGATGGAGGAAGAAAACACTCACCCTCGAAGTCGTTGACGTTGGAGTTGAGTCACTAAGTGGTCCACGGCAACGAGTAGATGGGCCTACACCCAGAAAGAACGCAATTGGCCCCCATTACAGCAAGGGACGACCATTCATCGTTGTTTTAAGGCCATCGGAAGAAGCTAGAGCAATTACCGGTAAAAATTAATTTAATTTCGACGAAAAATACAATTTTCTAAAAACCTTAAATACGTACCATGCCGGATTGCGTGCGCGAAATTTTCATAACAAAAAACGGAAACAACCAAACATTTCTACACGCCTCTTCGTTGTGTAGATTGGAAAGCAAATAAAATCAATTTTGTTCAGCCAGTGACTAAAGTTCAAAGTAATATTTCTCTTCAGAATTAACCTGGAAAAACACTGTTTATATTGGGATAATACACAGCTTTAATTCGACAAATTCTTGCGACGGAAAACACATAAGAAGCAATTACCGAATACTTGGAATACGTTATCGACTATCTGAGTATAACGTAATCTTTACGTTAGGGAATTCTGGGAAGTAGAATTTATTCTTAATTAGCGGAAGTATTTACCATAAAATATTAAGAAGTAAAGTGGATTTCATTTCATAAACGTCAAACTTGAAGTTTTTATTATTTTGACAACGATCTTAGGTCATGGATCGAAACGTAAATAAAGATCATTTTAAAAACTATGAGTGGTTTAATTCCCAAAGAAGCTTAAGAAGTGGATTTCAGTTGAAAATTATTAACCAGCGTATTTCTTTTTAATTATGAATCGACGCTTTTATTTAACCGTGGACATGAAATTTAGATAAACGGATAATTAATTAGCACTAAATATAACATTATTTAACAAAGATAACCGCTACTAAATACACATACAGTATCCTCCTGTGAGAAAGAAGCTAGGACAATCGTTCTGGTTTTCGGTTCGGGGCACAATTTCGATAGAGAAAAACTAAAACTAAATCACTTTTATTTTGAAATACGTAAATTACATTTTTTCGGATTCTTCTCTTGCATTATTATTTTTTAAAGTTTACTGAGAGATCTATTTGATTTTTTTACATCCTAATTTTATTAAAAACAATTAACAATAGTAATTATTAAACAGAGTTCTAACAGCTCCTTTTTGTAGAAAACTTGCCCCAACTGACATATATAATCAAAACACCATATGTAATTAGAATATATACCTACCGCGTGAGGGTATCCAATTAACAATAAATAATAAATGGGAAGGACCTCTAACACTATAGTACCCTCACGTTTCGGGACATTGCCTCGCATCTGCTGCAGTCCGTGAGAAGGGGAGGTTCATTAATCAACAACACACTAAGACAAAATTCCAATTGTTTTATTAAATGGGCTACTAACTAACTTAATCTAATTACATGTGCATACAAATTTATACAGTAATTAACATTATTTACAATAGGGCGCCACCATGGGAATTAAACGGCCCATGGACCGATCGCGGTAATAGCTCTCGTCGCACTTTGTTCGTGGCGATGAACCAAGATTGCAGGACAAAAAATAGGTCACTTCACAGGGACAAATCTTATAAAGTCTCCGTCTAGCACAAACACAACTTAACTAAACAATTCTAAAGTCCTTATTTTATGAATATTAACAACAGTTCTGGGTGCAAACACCCCAATACATATAATTAAATAACGCTACCGTAGTCTACTTAACATGCATACTGAAACGACCTTCCTTTAATCACGGGGTCATCAATAACAGGAAAAACACGACCTTCACACGGGTCAAATAGTACAGTAACGGAATTCGTGGCTTAGTTATTACAAGCCTCGGACAACGTCGAAACACAATAAAATAGGAAACCCTTCTAAAGATGCGGTCTTTAAACAATAACCTAACGGGATTAAATTACTTGAACGGAGCTTTAACCCGAAGTTGTATGTTATGGAAGCCTACAGATATTGTATTTAAACAAATAAATGACTTATGATGCATAACACAGCCTTGAGTTCATGGTAATACCATATATAATAATTACTTACTCAGAGAAATAACTAACTTTGAACATAACGGCACGCACTTGAATTAAGAGAAATAAAACACTTACTCAATCTTGCAAGTCCGCGAGATTTAGACTCTAACGCGTCTGGAAATAAACAACCCCGATTACCACCGGCTGGCATCTTTATATACATTTAAGTTAATTGAAAAATAACCCCTTTCTTGGCTCTCATACTCGGCTTAGGATACGCCGGTCGTAAATCTTTCGGATTAATTAAACTGCCAATTGCCCTAAGATAGCCACACAAGTAGATCTCGGAACTAATTTTAGTTAAGTACTCCGCTAATTGAAAAATTGCTTCCGACCACCCTGACATAAATAGGATCCTAAAACATGATTGACATCTAATCATAGATAGCAACTAATCTGACATGTTTAGTGCCTTTGAAGTAAAGTGCCTTTAGAAAAATTGATTAACTCTTGGATTAGATCTTCCTGGAAACTTCGCTAGGACGCTACTTGGGTAGTCTTGCAGCCGTTACAATTGCAGACATTTTTATGCTACAAGACCTTCATTCTAATAATTAGAATGCTAAAATTAAACTAGAAAATAACTATTTTTAGAAATCACAGAGCTAATTAGAGCGTATTAAAACAGTATGTTACACATATAACTGGAAAACACTGCACAAGAGAATTGCGCACTGCTTCTTTGAAAACAACGATAAAAAGCTAAAAAATCCAATTTGATAGGCGGTTGGCCTTTTGTAATAATTGATAGGAGAAAGACACATAAAATATCTTGTGGAATCTAAAACAGTGATAACCCTTAATTAGCAATATATCTCGGAAATAGCATATCTATAAGTAAAATAAGATGTACCGTACAATGGGATCACTTTGGGACTGGGTGTGTGACTTTGGGACAGGGGGTAAGTTTTAGTTTGTAGGGATTCCGTGGTGGATGTACTGGGTTGTTTCGGTCTGCAAACACATGCTTTGTATAGGCCTCCACTGTGCTACTACCTTACGACAGTTTAGGAACCTTAGTCCACTACACTCGTTGTGCAGCTAGGTTCCATTTAATGCCATTGTTTTTCAAAATTCCTGTTTTCATGAAACTTTCTCTTGTGCCTCAAGAACTGCGAACATCAGACTATTTTCAAGTGTGTATGCACATTAATTAATACATTATTAAGTGTTTAATATAGAAGTAATATTTTATTATACGTATTTTGTTTTATAACCTGTAAATTGCAAATTTCCACGTGTTGCCAGGGTATTTAGTGACTGTCAAAGTTACCTTATGACCTTCATATTATCTTTTTTTTACATTGGTTTGTTTTTTCAGGATTTTATTGTACAATAATGGCCATACAAAAATTACACTGAAGAAAATTTACATGAAGCCTTACTAGTAATAAGAAGTAAGACACTATCGGTCCGAAATGCCGCCTCCAAGTACACAATACCAAAAAATACACTGCATCTGAAATCCCGAGAAAATATACCAAATCCGTAGGTCGGGCTACAGTGTTTTCAACGGAAGAAGAGGAATAAATAGTAGCGCGTGTTGTTGCCGTGTCAAACTACGAATTTCCAGTTAACACCTTTGATTTACGTTTGTTACGTGCCGAAAATTCGGCACTACACATTCTCCCAATTTAGTTTTAATATGTAAGAATTTCTCGCCATAAATTTAAAAAGACTTGTGCGAGTATTTCCGTCACTTCACATAGCGCGTTGCGCAAGATTCGCGCCGACGCGGTGGGGGAAGAAGGAAGTGGTAGATTTCCAGATAGACGTGTTAGAATTAGCCTCCGAGATGTGAAGAAAGTTGTCTTTTGTGTCTTATCGTATCTTTTTGATATGTAGGTCCCTTTTTGCCTTCTTTTGATTATCGTTCCTCATACCCATTCCTGTCGCCCCTCTACATAGGAAAAAGAAGATATTAAATTTGGATTCAACCTTGCTCAAGAATTCCCACATCCGAGAAAGATTAGTCAAAGCAGCCGGCGACCATCATGAACTAATCCTGAAGGAAGCCGCCGCCATCATGGAGTAATCCTGAAGGAAACTTTACATGTTTACGTGAGTGCCCCCTTTGGGGTTTTCTTTAAAATTTATTTCCTTTAAAGTTGGTGTAATTATGTTGCATTAATTTGCATATTGTGTGACGTCATAGATAATTTGTGCGTCAATTTTTACATTATGTAATATCGCTACCAACTGTGATCAGTGGATCGTGTACCTCGTTTACAGGGCTATAATACGTTCTGCTGTAAAATCGTATCTAGATGGAATTGGAGGAAACGCAACTCGCTTAAAAAACAACTTACCGGTAAATGATTGGGCAGATTCCTGTATGAAGCGTCACAAAACCATATTGACAAAAAAATACTGCTAAAAATATCTCTTATTCTAGATCAGCCACTGACGAACGAGTTGTAAATAATCTTCTTAACAACATAGAGAAAGAGTTAAATAGGATTCCAAAGGAAAACATTTGGAATTACGACGGGACAAACCTTGTTGATGATCCTGGCGCCAGAAAAATAATAACTAAAAGAGGAACTAAATATCCTGAGAGAATCCAGAGTTCATTGAAAATTTTTACATTCATTATGGTATGTCGCAATGTTGCCGAGGTAGTAACTCCACCTTACGTAAACTATACGGCATAGAAATTATGGTCTACATATACGAGGATAAGGTGAAAAGTTCTTGGCCTACAATGAAAGACTGCAATTTCCAGTAATAAAAAATTGTTTTATTTTTTGACATAATCCCCATTAACTTCAACACACTTGGTCCAGCGTTTCTCCAACATCAGTATTTCTTCCCGGAAGTGAGAGTCTGGAAGGCTGTGAAAATATTCGTCTACGCCCCCTCAACTTCTTCATTGGACATGAAGCGCTTCCCAGAAACAAATTTCTTCAAGTTTGGGAACAGATAGAAGTCTTAGGGCGCCAAATTAGGGGAATAAGGGGGATGGCTGAGCAAGTCGTACCCCAAATCCATCAATTTTCCCATCGTCAACGCACCCTTGTGCGCAGGTGCGTTGTCTTGGTGAAATATAATTTTTTTCTTCTTCAAGCCAGGCCTCTTCTCGCGAATTTTGGCATCCAGCTGGTCAAGAAGGGTGGAGTAATATTGGCCTGTAATTGTTCTGCCTTTTTCAAGGTAATCTATTAGTAAGATCCCTTTCGCATCCCAAAACACGCTGGCAGATGCGATCGACTACGCTTTCTTTGGCGCTGAACAACCGGCTTCCACCCACTGCTTCAACTGCAGTTTCGTTTCTGGCGTGTAATGGTGGACCCATGTCTCAACCATAGTGAAAAATCACCGCACAAAATCGCTCGGATCCTTATTGAATCGGACCAAACATTGCTGCGAAACTGGTTTTCGCATTTGCATTTAATCGGCATTTAGCAAATGCGACACCCATCTTGCGCAGAGCTTTTGCATCCCCAAATCTTTGTGTAAGATGTTTCGCACCCTTTCGTCCGATATCCTTACAGCCTCAGCCTTCACTTTCACTAGCCTATCGTCCAACACGGTATCATGCACTTTTTCGATCGTTTCCTGCGTGGTAGTGGTTTTTGGTCGTCCTTCACGTGGGTCATCTTCGAAAGACGTGCGACCACGTTTAAATTTAGCTGCCCACTTTTTAAAGGTTAACAGGAAAGGGGCAGTCTCTGTAAACTTTTGTCAATTTCGGATCAATTTCTTGAAGGGTTAATCCGTTCAAAACGAAGAATTTTATGACCGCACGATATTCAAGTTTTTCCATCTTAAGGAAACACGCATAAGACGTCTGCTTGAAAAAATTCGTGTAAACAAACAAAAAGATAGCAAGTTGAAACGTGTCATACGAACTAATGACATGTGCACGCGAACGGGAAGCGCAAATTTTTGCTGATTGGAACGCCATCTCTGTGTCAGGCCGAAAACTTTCCACCTTACCCTCGTACCGAAAATGGGCCCGCAGGTACTAGATATAACAGAACGAGATTAGGTTGGTTCGATAGTAACTCTTTTGAGGATTGGTCTGTGTCATTAATGCTGCCAATACTCAAGAAGCAAGAAGGGCCAAATGCTATTATAGGTGACAACTTTAATTCTCACATAAATATAGAGGTTATCAAACAATGTGAGATAAATAATATCAAGTTTATTGCGTTGCCACCAAATGCAACTCATCTATTACAATCATTAGATGTTGTGTACTTTCGTCCTATGAAGATGGCTTGGCGAAAGATATTAAAGGAATGGAAGGAGATAGCAACTGGAAGTCGTTGTACAGCAGTACCAAAAGACCAATTTTGCGCAATTTTGAAAACTCTATGGGATGCTATGATTAAAGGCCCGGGCAATCTTATTGCTAGCTTTCGCAAGTCAGGAATTTACCCCACAGACAGACAGCAAGTTCTGAAGGGGGTTACCATCAGGAAGCTTTGACATCTTTATTTCTTCTCTTATTGGTTAAATTTTTCTAGAACAAATTTTTAGGAAACGTCAGAAGGCAACTGAAAGTCGAAGAGTGAAGAGAAAGAACAATTTAAATGTCCCCCTGGAAAAAGTATTTCTTCTGAGGAATTCAAAGCAGCCTTGACAACAGAACAGTTGATGAAGAACAATCATCTACTTCAATTGGAGTGAAAGCGTATGACAAAAGAGGACGACCGGATTTAAAAACACTCCAAAAAAAAAGGAAGACTGCTAGCAGTAGGGAAGAAGATGATGGGTTTTCTCTTCAAGACTCAAAAGACATTTAGTAAATTTGAAACTCAATTGACCCCGTCCATTCCAGATGTACATCCATCAAATTTTCTTCAACATCTGAAAGTGGAAGACTTTGTTCTCGTTAGATATGAATGTGAATTATATCCTGGACGTTTCTTTTAATTCAAAGATGACGGCGAAGTATTAATGTCGGCCATGAAGAAATCGGCTTCTAATTAAAAATGGCCTTCAATGCCTGATGAAATTAAAACCACTCCAAACAAA
This sequence comes from Platerodrilus igneus, assembly GCA_036346225.1. Taxonomy (NCBI): domain Eukaryota; kingdom Metazoa; phylum Arthropoda; class Insecta; order Coleoptera; family Lycidae; genus Platerodrilus; species Platerodrilus igneus. Next base: position 1,085,290 of record JARFIW010000273.1, read on the forward strand.
TACAAAGAAAGGACTGTTTTCTGAGTATTATTTGTATTAAAATTAAGTTTAAATGGCTCCATGCTTGGCATTAAATATTTTTAAATTTTGTTATGTATAATGTCAGGATAAAAATTTTAGAATAGTATTAGATTGCTCTTTATTTATAAAAGGCTATGACGTCACTACGACCTTGGAAAAGTAGTCAAAACTAGGTAACCGAGACCATAGCGAAGTGGTGATTTTACCTATATGGTGGTTGTAAGAGTTGGTCCTAAATTATAGGGGTTAGGTTATCGATTTTTATGGTAGAGATGGTGTGGGTAAAAATGTAGTAAGAAGTAAATCCTCCCTCCACAAGGAGGACATTTTACCCCACAGGAAGGAGCAAGGAGGAAATCCCTTTAAAATAAGACTTAGCAGATCCTCTTTGTGAGAATTTACATGTAAAAACGTAAGTTAGATATGAATCGGGAAGATCGGGTGGATAGGAAGGAATGCGGATCTGTCCCAAAACCGGCCCCATCCCCTACTATTATGTTTTATTCTTTCTGGAAGAAATGATACTAAAGCTGCAGAAATGCATTTAAATAAGTACCCAAAAAGACGCCAACCAAACAGCTGTGTTTTGGCGATTACAGAATAACCTCTTAAATTATGGAAGTTTCTTAAATCAAAACAAAATCGACGAACAAACGAAAACAATGAAAACAGCGTTTACAAGCAGTTGTCGCCAATTCTCGTACCTCTCTTAAACAAATATTGAATGACACAGGTGTTGCTAACTCTACGTCAAGAACAATTTTAAAGCGATTCACGTACCGTTCATATCATGAACGATCATGTCAGTGGCTGCGCAATGAAGATCAAATTCGAAGGGTGGAATTTTGCAATTGATACATTAGAAAGCACAAAAATAGTCCGAATTTTAACTATAAAATTCTGTGGTCTGATGAAAGTCGATTTAAAAATTGTGGTACGTTTAATCGTAAAAGCACAATTTTTGGTCAGTTAATAATCCACATTTAAATCGTCAAGTTAGACATCAAGTCAAATGAAGATTCAACGTATGGATTGGCATTATTGGAAATGACATGATAGATCCGTTTTTTTATGATGAAAATTTAAACTCTGCGAGATACTTAGAGTTATTGCAGGGAAACGTATCAAACAGATTAATGGAGCTTCCGATTGCTGCTGTGCAAAATATCACATCCTTGCGATGAAAGTGACACAACTCAAAAACCCTTATTTTTGAGTTAGAATCTGAAATGAATATCTTAAAGACTTCTCTATCAGTCTACAAAACTGTATTAACTTAAGTTCAAAATCTGGCCACCAGGTGGAGTTTGCGCCCTTTTTGATGAATGAGTCTGATGTTTTTATTAGCGTGGCATCTTTAGTTGATCCATGACTATCGTGGAGTGCGCTTGTAATTTTTTTTTATTAAACTCGAATGGACCTGCACCTTGCCGAAGTTCTAAATTACTAGAACAGGTGAAATGGCTTGCGTGTTCTAATGAGCTAAAGATCCAAAATACAGGTCCAACCAAAGTAGTAGGGTCGTTAGTGAGGAACCAGACTAATACAGGTCCCCGAAAGAGGGCAGCGGCTCTTTCGGTACTTAGATTGGCAGAGGCCATAGGGGTCGGTATGGCAGTCTAAGACACACTACCGCGATGTGGAAGGCAACGGGAAACCACCACATTATCTCCCAAGTACACAGCGTACCTAAATTATAATAAAATGATGGCATTCTCTGGGGTAAGGAGTTAAAATAGTCCCCCATTCGGATCTCCGGGAGGGGACTACTTCGGAGGATGCGATCGGAAAGTTAAAAATAAGAGTCGGGAACATTCTGCGAGTCGGAGCGTGGAATGTTAGAAGTATGAAGCAAGTAGGTAAGCTAGAGAACTTAAAAATCGAAATGAATAGGTTATCACTAGACATAGTAGGGATTAGCGAAGTTCGGTGGCCAGAGGCGGCGAATTTTTGGAGTGGAGACTTCAGGGTAATTCATACAGGAGCAGAGGACGGAAATTTGGGTGTGGGGATAGTTATGCGGAAAAAGATAGGACACTGTGTGGAAAATTACTTACAAAAGAACGAAAGAGTACTCATGGTTAGATTAGAATCTAAACCGGTAAACACAGTGATAATACAAGTATACATGCCCACCTCTAGCTACAGCGACGAAGTGGTAGAAGCCATCTACAAAGATATCGAAGACATATTAATTTACGTAAAAGGACATGAAAATTTAATAATTACGGGGGATTTTAATGCTGTGGTAGGTGAGGGTAGGGAAGGAGCGGTAGTAGGTTTATTTGATTTAGGCACGAGAAACGACAGGGGAAATAGGCTGGTAGAATTTTGCGACAAGAACAATTTAATCATCACAAACACATTATTTCAACATCATGCTAGAAGACGATATACGTGGAAGATGCCAGGAGATATAGGAAGATATCAAATAGATTACATTCTTGTTAGACAACGGTTTAGGAATCAAGTAAAAGACTGTAGAAGCTACCCAGAAGCAGATATAGATACTGACCACGACATCGTAATTATGAAGGCCGCACTTAAATTTAAACATCTGAAAAAGAGGAACGGAAAAAGGCACTTGGACTTAGAGAAACTAAAAGACAAAGATATTCAAGTAAGATTCGAAAAAAAGTCAAATGAATTGCTGAATGATATCGCGAAAATATCTGAAACTAAGGAAGTAGAAACAGAATGGAAAAACATTAAATCCAGCCTAGACATGGCGGCCAGAGATATTTTGGGGTATACACAAAAAGAAAATAAGAAACCATGGATAACAAAGGATATCGTGAATTTAATTGAAGAAAGACGAAAATACAAAAATAAATCAGACGAAACAGGAAAACAGAGATACAAAGCCATAAAATGGGAAATTATTCGAAAATGCAGGAAAGCTAAAAAACAATGGATTGTTGAAAAGTGCAAAGAAGTACAAACTAAGATGGAAATAGGAAAGACAGACGAAGCATACAAATTAATTAGAATAAATTTTAGGGATATAAAACCGTATAGCAAAAATATAAGGGACGCACAAGGAAACGTCATTATAGAAAACGTAGAGAAAGTGAGTAGATGGCAAGAATATATAGGGAATTTATATGCAGGAGAGGAACTAACTGCATTAGAACAGGAATCAGACATTGAAAATGATGACTTGGAATATCCTATACTTCGAGACGAGTTTGAATTAGCATTAAAGAGTCTGAAAAATGGTAAGGCGCCGGGTACAGATAAGGTGCAAGCAGAAACTCTAAAAGCCGCTGACAAGCAGTAACACAACGTCTCTTCCAATTTGTAAGCTATATGTATGAGACAGGCGAGATACCCAAAGATTTCAAACGTAGCATCATAGTAACTATACCAAAAAAGAAAGGCGCGGATAGATGTGAAAATTTTCGAATAATAAGTTTGACAGCACACGTGTCAAAAATATTAACTAGAATTGTGCAAAGACGAATGGAAAATCGAGCTGAAGAAATACTAGGAGAAGACCAGTTTGGGTTTAGGCGAAACAGGGGAACACGGGAGGCTATTTTAGCTCTGAGAGTGATAATGGAGAAAACAATAGAAAAAGGGGAAAGCATGTATATAGGGTTTGTAGATCTGGAAAAGCATTCGACAATGTAAATTGGAAAAAATGTTTGAAATACTCAAAAGGATTGGAATGAGTTATAGGATAGACGAATAGTACATAGCTTATACAAAGAGCAAACAGCAGTAATAGAATTAGAGCAGGAACGTAGAGAAGTAAACATTAGGAAAGGGGTGAGACAGGGATGTGCCCTATCCCCATTGATTTTAAACTTGTACATAGAAGAGGCAATGAATACTGTCAAATACAGAAAGACATTTGGAATTACTATGGAGGGACAAAAAATTGTTATGCTTAGATTTGCAGATGATATAGCGGTATTAGCATCTAGCAAGGAAGAGTTAGAAGCAGCTCTTAATGAAATGGAAACGGTTCTAACAGAGAGATACGGTATGAAAATTAACAAAACTAAAACTAAAGTTCTAGTTTGCAAAGGTGGGGAAAATAAATCAAAAACAAGAATACAAGTATTTAACACGAACTTACAAGAGGTTAAGGATTTCTGCTACCTAGGAAGCCAAATAACGCAAGATGGGAAAAGCACAAAAGATATAAAACAAAGATTAGCACAAGGTCGTGCTACATTTAACAAGAAAAGCAACTATTGTGCTCAAAGACCACAAACATAGAAACAAGGAAAAGATTGCTTAAAACATATGTGTGAGCACAGCACTGTACGGCTGTGAAGCCTGGACAGTAGGAGAAGCGGACAAGAAAAAGGTAGAAGCCTTTGAAATGTGGTGTTACAGGCGTATGATGAAGATATCATAGACAGACAAAGTTAAGAACGAAGAGGTACTAAAATGGTAGGGGAAGAAAGAAATATGTGGAAAACGGTAAAAATAGGAGAGATAGGATGATAGGCCACATACTACGGCATGAGGGAATAGTGCGGAATATTTTAGAAGCAGAGATAGGAAAAAGAGAAGAAGAGGCAGACCTAGATTAGACTACTGCACACAGATAGTAAAAGATGTAGGCTGTAGATGTTTCAGGGAGATGTAGGCTAGCCCAGAATAGAAATCAATGGAGGTACGCATCCAACCAATCCCAAGATGGATAAACTAATGACGAAAAAATAAGTGTGCGTAAACATGATGATTATTATAAGTAACTACAAGAATTGGTTGGGCAATATTCTCGAATAATGTTAAGTGTGTGAAAGGATTTACTAGAAAACCATTATTTCGGCAAATGTCTAAGTGTTGGGGATCTTGGTAGCCACAGGTTGCTTAACCTCCTTCACTGAATCTCGGTAAAATAGGGTATAAAATTAGAAAACAATAGAAAGGGAACGAGCTGAATACACATACTCCTGAAAAGAAGAAAAGAAGAAAAGAAGAAAACCACCAAAACGCAAAATCAAAGAAGCTGCCTATATAACCCTACATAAAAATAACTGCGTTGCAAACGAATCCGGGACTTTCAGTAAACAATGGATTCCATTACTAAAAGAAATAACAAATGAAAATCAAATGCCCACAATATCTAGGTAGCATTGCAAGTTTTTCCTGGATTTTCCTTGCAATATTAACATGAAATACAGCCTACATACATGATTTCTATTTATACATAAAATAACTAATTACATAAAATAAGCATATTAACAATCCTTGTAAAACAGCACTGGTATCTGACAAGTATAAATCCACAATAAGGTTACCTCAAAACCATATACAATCTCCGTTGCACAGTATTGGTATCTGACAAGTGTAAACTCGCCATAGGGTCGCCTCAGATCCATATACAATCTTCATAGAACAACAGTGGTATCTGACAAGTGTAAACCCGCCATAGAGTCGCCTCAGAACCATGTTAAAATCTACCAAAGAGGTAACTTAAATCATAATGAATTTTCCCCCTCAAAATAAATATAAAAAAAAAAACGACTACTTAAGCCTTTCAATAATGCAATCGCACACTTCTTTAATAACCATCCTCTCAATTGTATAAATAGAAACATGTTAAAAAATGTTGGCTGAAATGCAGACACAAAAACGGTAGCAGTCTTTTGAAATGCTCCAAATGTATGAGGACGATAGCATGGACAGACAAAGATAATAACAAATAAGTTACAGAAATAGTATGGGAACAAGGATATCTGGGGAAAAAGAGAAATAGTAGGGCGGAATACGTTCAAAGGCATTTGTGGGGAATAGTATGTGATATATTACAAGCAGAGATAGGAAAAAAGAGGTAGATGTAGACCTAGATCAGACAGTTATAGATGCAAACTGTGCATATTTCAGGGAAATCTGTAGGTTAGTTCAGAATAGGGAACAATGATGGTACGCGTCTAACCAGTTCTAGGACTGAAGACCTAATGATGATGAAACTGTATTATTTTGAGTTGTGTCGTTTTTGTTGATAGTTTAGTGGTTTTCCTTAGAAACATTTCGTGATGTGTCACTTCTCTTGATAAGAAGATAGTCTTGTATTGGGAGCATTTCGAATTGTGTCACTTTAGTAGACCAAGATAAGTTAAGTTGTTAATTTTATGTTAATTTACTTTACTTTTGATGAATAGTTGGTGATTACTAATAATTGGTATTCTTTTAGTAATGTTTGGGAAACAAAGTCGCGCAGAGAATAAAGGCTTTGGCCGGATATTCAAGGGTTTAGAGCCATATGACTACAACGAAAGAAGTATTTGGAGATACTAACACTCTTAATCAACTTGATAAAGTCACAGAGTTAGCCGAAGAGTCTTCAATATTAAATGTAACTCGTGACAGCACAGAGACAGACAGTAAATCTACATCGATCGATCAACATGAGAATTTGATTTTAGTAGAAGGTGGAACAAATGAAATTTGTGAACATAATTTTGTGGCTCCAAGGTCCAGTACTGAATGCCAAGTATTCGTTGAAGAAACTATGAATACTACAGCTGTAGCAAATGATGGTAAACCTCGTCATGCAGATATTTATGCAGTGTCCTCATGCGGTACCGAGGGTACTATGAAATTGCGGTTTACTAAATTAAATGAAAGAAATTACTACGTGTCGCCTATCAACAGTGACGAAAGTGATGTCGACGATACCGACCTTGATAAAAAATTTAAAGTTAGTGTAAGTTCAGGAAGTGTTTTTGGTAGTGATGAAGGATTCGGTGCAGAATCCCCTGAAGGTCTGGCAGCAAGGAAAAAAAGAATGAAGAGCAACACAACCCCAGATAATTGGATTAGCAAAAAGGGCCAAGAATTTCAGGAATTCAAGAAAGGCCTATTTATCAACATCTACATCAAAGAAACATTTCTGCTAGAAAAGTCAAGCCACCATGTAGAGATAAGTGTCCATTAAACTGCAGACTGAAAATTGACCAAAACATTAGCGAAATTTTGTTCAGTAATTTCTGGAAAGTTGGCAATTTACAACAGCAAAGAGAATTCATCGTTAGAAATACAGAAACCATCAAACCCAAATATTGGTACTCAAGTACACTGGATTTCAGACATTTAAATTCTGTGTTTTACTTTGAAATAGACAACAATAGGATAAGGGTATGCAAGAAATTCTTTAAGGCAACACTGGATATTAATTACCAACCAATCCGGACCGCTTTATTGAAGAAAAGCGATACCGGATTTGTTGATGGAGATAAGAGAGGAAAACATAAGAAACAATTAACAGAGAATCCCGAGATAAAAGAGAGCGTTCGAAAATTCATTAATTCTATACCCCGAATTGAATCACACTATTTAAGGGCTCAAAGTAAATGTGAGTATATTGAAAAAGGAAATAGTTTGGTTGACATTTATCGTGATTACAAGGAACAGAGGAAGCTGCAAGCGCTGCAGTTTGCAAACTCTGTTATGTTCAATCGTATATTTAATGGTGAATTCAATATCTCGGTTTATATACCAAAGAAAGATCAATGCGATTTGTGTGAAACTTACAAAAATGCAGATGACGAGGAAAAAGAAAAATTAGTTAATGTCTACAATTTACAGCAGGAAGAAAAAGAATTGTGTTGCAAAGAAAAGGATTTGGAAACTAATAACCTGGTTGGTTTGTGTGTTGCTGTTTACGCCTTGCAAGCTGTGATGCCAATTCCAAAGGATTTGGTTTCTTGTTTTTATTACACAAGTAAACTGAACTGTTTTAACTTCACCATAATTGATTTGCCGGTCAGAAATGCCTTCTGGATTGAGACCAAGAGGAAACGTGGAGCCGTGGAAATCGGTACATGTGTTCTTAATTACATTAGAACGATGGCAGAAAAGGCAAAGAAATCTGATGTTGATATTATTTTATATTCAGACAATTGTTGCGGACAACAAAAAAACAAGTATTTACTTGCAGCGTTATGCCGTAACTAACTTTAATGTCCACAGCATTGACACAAATTTCCAATTTGTGGTCACGCTCAAAACGAAGGAGATAATGTTTACAGTATAGAGAAACAAGTGAAGAGGTACCTTAAATCTAGTCCACTATACACACCAGATCAGTATGCTACTCTAATCCGTACGGCATAGAAGAATGGTCGCCCATATGAGGTACACGAAATTAATTTTTCAGATTTTTTTGCTTTAAAAATTCTTCAGGAAGAGTGGGATATTAACTTTACTGTAGATACTTGCGGCAAGAAAGTAAAATGGAACGACCTAAAGGTCCTCAGAGTCCAAAAGGATAAACCACGAGCTTTCTTTTACAAAACATCGTACAAAGATGAAGAATTCAAAAAAGTTTGCGTGAGGAAAACAAGGGCCCAACAAGCTTTTGATGTAGACTTACTTCCAGCTTATGAACTAAGTTTCTGTTGACTGAAGTAAAAAAGAAGGCACTGAAGTCTTAATACGATAAGAATATAATTTAAAACAAGTTGAAAATGCAAGGCATTGTCGATACGAACTTCCAAATGTAGACCTACTTTAAAACAATTTAAAGAAATTAAAATTATTATGTTGTAATAATTATAAGTATTCAGATAAAATACAAAAATTTATAAACAACAAAAGAGACATTTTAATATATTTTATTTTATTGAATAAATATTTTAAAAGCTATATATGTGTGTGTGTATGTATGTATGTATGTATGTATGTATGTGTGTTTGTGTGTGTGTGTGTGTGTAAATAAGGGGGCATTTGAAATTTTTTGATAAAAATTAATTCCCCGGGGGGGTCGGGTATCCGTGGTCAGATTTTGTGGGGGTACCATATTTCGACTCAGCTATGTTAGGGGAGTCCAAATATGTATCGCACATTAATTTTGGACCTATTTGAAATTTTAATTTTCCCGACGGAATATCGCGGGGGCACGGCGTCCCCGTGGCCCGATTTCAACTGACATCAAAACTTAAGCTCAGGACACCGAGCTGAATCGGTTGATGTATCACACATTGATGCCCGACCATTAGAAAGGCCTCGGACGGACAGACGGACAGACAGACGGACGACAAATCGATCTCATAAACGAACGAAGTTCGTTGAAAATTATTATGAGCAATACTACAAAAACATTTTTGAGTTACACTAAAACTTTAAAGATCCATTTGTTTTTCTTTTCATTCATTTTTGCACTTTTCTACGTTTATTAGTATTACTAAAACAACCTTTAAAACATTAAAAGAGTATTCTTAATTTTTATCCCACGCCCGGAAAAAGTCTCAACTCATAAAGAAAATCTTATACTCTGTATACTGTAAGTATACTAGGGAACTAAAACATCTACTAAAGTGTCTTAAATCAAAATAATTCATTGTTGTATTGACTGCGGATTCAGCAAAATCGACACAAGTCAAAAAATTTTCATTTTTCTGGTTTTCTAAAGAAAGTAAGATAAACTAAATTTTGTTTGTATAATATTATCGTACGAAAGATAATAGAGTTTTAAATAGTCTCATCCATATTTTATTAAAAGGTATAGAGATGCTGGGAAATCGTTTTTTTCGCTACCTGAAAAATGACTTTTTTTGACTTGTGTCACTTTTGTCGCAAGTGTGCGATATGTTCTTTCAGAAATATGGTGCTCCCCTCATAATGCTCAGATTATCACAGATTTTTTTAAATAGTGAGTATAACACAAACTCGATTGGAAATCGAGGACCAATAAAGTGGTCGGCGAGGTTACCAGACTTGAATCGTCTAGATTTTTTGTATAAGGCCATTTAAAATATCGTGTGTACTCAAAAGTGTACGAACATATAGACGAATTGCGACAAGTAGTCAAAGACGCCGTAAATGAAATCACTACAACTATGATAAGACAGTCTTGTGAAGCTGTTTATAGAAGATGTCGGTTATGTGTTCAACTAAATGGAGGGTTATTTGAACAATTTTTTTGAAATAATTAATGGGCTTAGCGTGTTTGATTATTACTATTTTTTAATTGTTGTTATTTTTTGGTTATCTAAGTATAAACGACAATTATAAACTGCCTAAATAATATTTGGTATTGATCAGATCTAAGTTATAACTAGCATCTTAGTGCATAACTAAGTTAGTTTTGATTAATAGGAATTTGTTTTCAATTTTTTACATGTATACTATTGCTTTCATTAACCCTGCAAATGAATTCTGCCTAGTTTAAAGCAATTATTTCTTTTGTCATAATGGAAATTAATGCCTACTACGACCAAAACACAATTTCGTGATTTTGAATGTTTCGAATCAAGCAAACATACCGATATTATACCTTTTTGGAAAAAGGTTTTTATCAGTATTTCAAAAATATAAAAATCCAATATGGCGGTTACTAGAACATAAAAAGTTGAACATCAACACCCAAAATCTAGATGTCATAGATAAAAACTATGTACATAGTGTAAAGCGCAATGGTGAACTACCACAATATCCAAATTTTCAACGTTTTATTTCGATCAACACTGTAGAAATGAGCAAATAAAGAAATTGACAATTTTGCGATTTTCGCCTATATCTAGTAACCTATGAAATATTTTAGAAATTTGAAAAACTATCTGAGACGACCTTATTATTGTGCAGCTTTCGTCCCATTTAACCAACATTGTATCTCGTCATTATCATTGCGTTTTCGACCTTACTTAAGGTCAGTTTGAAGCAGCTCTAACTTCTTTTCTAATCTGTGCTAATCTAAAAAGTTCTACATACCTTTCACAACCTAAATTTCTAATAAATTGACAAATATAGATTGGTCTAGGTTTCTATCTTTTTCTTATCTACCTGGCTCTACATAGATATTAGCAACCTGATGTTTACATGATTCCCATTTATAAGGAAATGAAATATTACCTGGTTATCCCCTCCAAAAAAGAAAAAATGTTAAATTATATGTTATGGTAAAGCTTAAGCAACGAATCACTGTCAACATGCCAGACCGCTAACTAATTGGGAGTTATGTCACGGTGACATTTGGTTAACTGATTTTTATTTATTTGTTTTTTTCTTTTGTTTTCGAACTTATTTAAGGTCAGTTTGACGCATCTCTAAATTGTTTTCTATTCTAAGATAGTCTAAAAAGGTCTACATACCCTTCACAACCTAAATCTCTAATTATTTGACTAATATAGCTCTGTCTAGGTCTTCCTACTCTGTTTTTATTTACTAGTCTATAATCTAAGACCTTACTAAATAGTCCCTCATGTCTTAACTGTTGCCTTATCATTTTATTTCTCCTGATCTTTGTTTCCACATACAGGGTTCTTCATTTATTCTTCTATAAACTTCCCCATTTATTACTCTATCAGTCCAACTAATCTTTAACATTCTCCTATAACACCAAGTTTCAAAAGCTTCTATCTTTTTCTTATTTACATCTTTAATTGTCCAAGTCTCACTGCCGTATAATAGAACACTCCATATGTACGACTTTAAGAAACTTTTTCTATTATCTAAACTAATACTATTAGCTATTAGTACGTCTTTCTTTTTTAAAAACATTTTTCTAGCTTGAGCTATTCTAGCTACTATTTCCCTTCTGCTACGTTCGTCTTTTGTAATTATACTACCTAAAGAGCAAACTTCAAGTACCTCCTCTTACTCGGTATTACCTATTTTTAATTTTTATTTAGAACTCGGCTGTATTTCCTAAGTTAATTCTCATACCATAGTTACTCTGTAGTATCTCATCTAATATATTTAAAAACTCTTCTAACTCTTTTCTAGGCTCTGCTATAATGGCTATATCATCTGCAAAACGTAACATGTCTATTTTCTGTCCCTGTACACTAATACCTATCTCTTTCCTCTCTCTAGTTAAGTTTAAAGCTTCCTCAATATAAATATTAAAAATTGTTATAATTACGTGCGGCATATTTATCCGCCATTTTATAACATATATGAATCACGTTTTAGGGATGATGCAATCGCTATCTTAGACAAATTTGCATGCACAAATTAAGTAAAATCAAATTACTCACGTGATGGGTATCTCGCAACTTAATCTCAGGATCCAGCGGTGAGTTGTAGGTTAGGTTACGCCATGTTGAACTTCAAATTGCTATCCGTCCTAAACCTCTACTGCAATAGTAGGGGGGATGAAAGGAGATAGGTAACAGGTACAAATAAGGCAAGATACAAGGAACCTACATACCTATTTTTAAAGAAAAAACTAACACACCACTCAGATAGATGTTGCCACCTTCAGGTCTCGTGGCTTAGTCCACGCTTTCGACACTTGCGCACCTCTGCATTCCTTCTGCGCAGACGCGACTGTCAGCGACGACGGAAGTTGGCGTTATTAATTTAAAAATTCCCGACAATTAACTTATAAATTATATCTAAACCTAAAAATGCCACATTGCCAATTTGGCATGTAACAAAATCAAGGGGGATAATCTACAACCCTGTCTAACACCACTTGTAATCTTAGCTTCCTTTTCTATTTAATCAAATCTAATTATTACACCTTGGTTTTTATATAGACTGTAAATAATTTTTTTATCTCTATGAGAGATTCCTATTTTTCGCAAAACCCTGAACATAACAGTTCAATTAACCCTATCGAATGCCTTTTGTAAATCTACAAACGCGAAATGAGTATTTTTTTTTGTAACCTTTTTTCGATAATTACCCTAATCATTAGTATCGGTTCTCTAGTCCCTTTGTCTTTGCGTAAACCATATTGGTCTTTTCCTAAATAATTCTTAGTCAAAGATTTTACTCTATTTTTAATTATTATTGTTAGTATTTTGGAAACGTGGGAAGTTTAACTAACCGTTCTAAAATTCTCACACCTATGAGCTCCTGGCTTTTCTGGGATTGGTATAACAATATTTTTTTCGAAATCTATGGGGACCTCACCTGTATCATATATTACTTTTACTAGTTCATATAATACGTCTAAAGCTTTTTGACTTGCATATTCAATTAATTCTGCGGGTATATCGTTTATCCCCTGCGTTTTATTTAGTTTAGGATCTTTAACAGCTCTACCAAATTCGTCTCTTAATATTGAGAACCCTATTTCTACATCCTCTTCTTGGTCGTTCTCTAACTCATCCATATCGTCTCCCTTATATAAATCTTCTAAATATCTTTTCCATCTATCTACTACCTCAACTTTATTTATTAGAAGTTCACTATTCTCATCTTTAAAACCATTATATTTTTCCTATCTTCCCTGAAAAATTCTTTAACTGCCTTGTAAGCCTTGTCTGTCTTACGTACTCTCAAATTATCTTATACTCCTTTACAATTCTCCTCCATCCATTTATTTCTAGCTACACTCATGTACTATTTTATTTCTAACTCTATTATATTTTTGCTTACTTTCACTATCCAATTCTCTGAAAGGTTGAAGCTTTCTTTCATTCTCTTTTAAATCTAATGTTACCCAAGGTTTTCTCGCTTCTACTTTTCTCTTACCTATAATCTGTGTTGCTATATCATGTACAGTCTTTTTTATTTCTGTCCATCTATTTTCTAAGTTTCCTACTATAGCTATCTCTTTGATCTTATTATTTAATTCTTGTTTATATTCCTCTTTTACCTCACTATCATTAAGCTTACCTAGATCCCACCCTCTCTTTTAACCTTTCTCAATTTTTGAATTTTAGATTACACTTCATTTTAATTAAGTTATGATCGCTATCTATGTCTGCCCCTGGATAACTACGGCAGTTTTTAACTTGGTTTCTAAATCTTTGTTTAACTAGAATATAATCTATTTGGTATCTAGCCCTATCACCTGACGCTTTCCAGGTATATCTTCTTCTTACATGTTGTTCGAATAGGGTGTTTACAGTTACTAATTTATGTTTCTGGCAAAACTCAACTAATCTTTCTCCTGTATCATTTCTTCTACCATACTCAAATTTTCCTACCATTTTTTTCTCACTACCTTCTCCCACTGATGCATTAAAATCGCCCATAACTATTAAATTCTTATCTCCCTTTACTTTTCTCACTATACTATTTATATCCTCGTATACCTTTTCTGCTTCCTCATTCTCGTACTGAGTTGTTGGCATGTAAACCTGTACTGAAACAGTGTCAGTGGGTTTCGTACTCAATCTAACCATAAATATTCTATCACTAAATTGTAAGTACTTTTTAACTTTACGTCCTAATCTTTTACCTAACAGTATTCCTACCCCTGCCTGTCCAATAGTTGAAGAAGTTGTAATTATTCTATAATTATCTTTCCAAAAGTCATTACTATTTGTCCATCTCACCTTACTAATAACTAAAATGTTTAGCTTTCACTTTCTCGTTTCGACTAATAAATTCGTTAACTTATCTACTCTAAGTAATGACCTTACATTCGAAGTCCCTATCACTAAATCGAACCGTTGTTTTAAATTCTTACGATGACGAGCTTCAAGAACCCCTCTCGGAGATCCGAATGAGGAAGTATTTTACCTCAGGACAAGAATTTTACTTGTGAGCTCTCCATCATACATATTTCGTGTTTTAGGCCACGCATACCTGGGAAATATTGTGGTAGGTTCCCATATCTTTCCACAACGCAGTTTTTAAAAATTTTAGCAGAAAGCTGTATCCGTCACGGCCAACCCCCAACAACCTTGTAAATTATTGAGGGTCGAGGTTCCCAACTGGGGCGGTACCGCCCCCCAGTGGGCGCTGTAGCTTTCAAAGGGGGCGGTAGCGAGTACAGGGGCAAAAGGGCGGCGTTAGGAGGATCAAGGGGGGCGTTCGTGACGTACTTACCTTTTTAGAAAATAAATATATTAAAATACTTTGAAAATACCTAGTTGGCATGAATAGACAGTTTATTTAGCTATCTAAAATGTCTATGTTATTGTTATCGAGAAAATATACTTTAAAACATTTAATTCAGCATTAGGTCTATGAATACCTAATTCCGTTTAATATTGTCCGCAACAAGTCTTTGCAAGTTGATAAGCAAAGACGCGATATGACTTGCTTACAAAGTGCACCGGCATCGCAAACAAGATAAAACATACAAGTTGATGCTTGTATGAAATCAAACGTATAAAAGGCAGGGATAGCTCTAGGAATGTGTTATTATTTTTGTGCGCTTCGCAAATAATCCATGTTCGTGAGTGATAAGTTATATAAGTCATCATAACCATTAATTTTATAATTATCTATAAATTCGTTGAAAAGTTAATTTATTTTAAACCGTGGCAAGTTTTGGATTTCAAAATGTCTGAATCTAAGAAGAAATGCCGGCAGTACAGTCTTTTGTATTTGAAATATGGATTTACGCACTCTCCTGTAAACCCATCATTACCCATGTGTTTACTTTGCCAAAAGTTTTCTCAAATGAAGCCATGAAGCCTTCTAGGCTACAAGAACATTTAAATAAAATGCATACTGATAAAAGGACAAAGATTTGTCCTATTTTCAAGAACTGCAGAAGAAATATTTGAAACAGCCAACTATATCAAACCTATTTGCGTCGTCTTCTAAACAAGAAGATGATGGACTACGAGCATCATATAACATTTCATTGTTAATCGCAAAACGGGAAAACCACATACCATTGGCGATGAACTTATCTTGCCGGCAGTCAGAGAGGTAATAAAACTGTTCTTCATCATAAGACATCGGCAGATGTCATCAGAAAATTCCTCTGAGTAATAACTCAGTGCAAAGGAGAATAGACGAAATGGCTCAAGACGTTGAAATATCATTATGCGATTACTTAAAACTTGCAATTTTTCCATTCAACTTGATGAATCCACTCTACCAAATAACGAAGTACTGCTGTTATCATACGTTCGGTTCATAAAAGACGAAAAAATTTATCAAGAGTTATTATTTGCAAAAATTTGGAAACTGATACAAAGGGAGAAACGATATTTAATACCATGAGTACGTTTTTCAAGAGAAAGAAATACCTATGCATAATATTTTGTCGGCAGCTACTGATGGTGCTCCAGCAATGACGGACGTCATAAGGGTTTCATAGCTCATTTGAAACAAGCAGTACCAAATGTACTCGCTATACATTGTATTATTCATCGTCAGCACTTGGTTGCAAAAATCTGAACGAACGTTTGCATTCGTCGCTTCATTACGTTATTAGAGCAGTAAATACGATTAGAAGCAATTCATTGCATGACAGATTATTTAGCCAACTTTGTAGTGAAAATGATGAAGATTACAATCGCTTGCTGCTGCACACAGAAGTTCGTTGGTTCTCAAAAGGTACTTATTTGAACCGTTTTTTTCAACTATTTGATTCAGTACTGGACTTTCTTGAAAACAGAAACGAAAAATTGCGCGAAAACCTGATTATACATAAAATGACATCGCTTATTTGACAGACTTGTTTAAAATATTTAATGAAGTCAATTTACAATTGCAAGGTGACGAATTGAATTTAATTAAAACAAAAACGTCATAGCTGCTTTTGTGGGAAAACTTCTTCTATTCAAACGAAATCTAGGGAGAGGTGAATACAGCCACTTTCCCACATTATCAGCAGTCTCTGCAAAACATGAAGATTTACTTACTTACTGCCAACACTTGGACGTTCTTCATGTTGATTGTGTGGAGCGATTCCAGGATATTTTAAACATGAATATACCGGGTTGGGTTTTAGATCCTTTTGCAAATGCAGATACAGCAGAATCATCAAATTTAGAAGAGGAACTCGTAGAACTCACAACTAACGAAGAACTAAAAGTAAAATTCAGAAATGGATATCAAGAGTTCTGGCTTCAAAACCAATACCAGTTCTTTACCCTGGATTGTGGTCAAGAGTACAGATATTTTTAATTGCATTTCCTTCATCTTATTTGGCTGAGCGTGGGTTCAGTGCAGTAGCTAATTTATTGTCTAAGAAAAGGAACAGACTGCACATTACTGAACGTGGCGATTTGCGGCTGATGTTAACGAAATTGGAACCCGACATTAGCAAATTGTTAAAACTTCACCAGCCTCAACTATCTCATTAATTTTTTCTTCTTAATCTTTTTTTCTGTTCATTATGTATTCATATTTAAGTTTTAATAAACAAGTTTGTACTACATTTGATAGTCGTTTTAATTAAGGTTTACTTTTGCGATTTTTAATATATATACCTTGTCCAACGCTTTAGTGAACGCTTGTAATAGCAGTCAAAAGTGCAACGTTCGTATATGAGTATCTATGTATATATATATATATATATATATATATATATATATATATATATATATATATATAGATACTATGCAACAATATTTTAATATTCGTTATAATGCACTATGATGAGGAGGGGGGCGTTGGAAGTTTTTTTTCCAGTAGAGGGGGCGGTGGTTCAGAAAAGGTTGGGAACCTATGCCCTAGACCAACCGAGTGTCCTCCAATATCTTTTAGCCAGCAAGGCTGCTGTCCCTTGCTGCGCTTTTTAATCGCCTTTTACGATAAGCAGGCTTACTTTTGTAGTATTCTTTGTTCTCTATTATAGGGAGATGCTATTTCATATTATTTGAATATTAATTTTAACACGCGAAAATTCGCTTTTGTATTACTAATTTAAGATTTGATCTGCATATATTTAATGCTATTCTCTATCTACAGTAATTATTAACAGTGTACCGTTGCATCAGTATTTCTTATACTAATCGAGATACTTCTACTACCGATCCTTTAAGTTCATTTAACACAAGCTACTCTGTATACAAATATCGATCAGTATTTGAAACACAGTGAACTAAATGTAAATTCTCTGAAACAATTTGATAATGCATTTGGAACAAGCACTCAGTGATTAATGCTTCAGAAGCTCAGCCTTTGTATTACTGTCAAATGCTAAATTCTGACGTTTCCGATTTATTCAACGTTATCTACACACTATTATAGCCAGTTTCGAATTCTATATAGAAACGCTGCAGGATCAGCAGAACGCACACTCAATGAAAAATATTCGTGCGGCGTTTGTAGATTATGCGCATCGTCATTTCCTATCATTTGAATTGCTGCGAAAATTACAGACACGGAAGTAAAACAGAAAAAAAAACGACTTGGGGATTTCAATAATAAAACTACATCAATATACGTTAACGTAACGATTTTCAGTCATCCTGACCGGTATTGTCCAAATGGAGTTTAGACGAATTAGATTTTATAGTGTTGTATTCTGCACCTGTTCTATGCAACATCGTAACCTTTTAGCCAATATTAAAGAGGGAACTTCTTCCAGGAGTCATATTGTTTTGTTATTGCGGAGCTCTGAAAAGCGACACTACCGTGACGATGATGCGACGGAATCGCAATAGTCTTTTTCATATCTACTAGCTGCGAGGAGTAAATCGCTGGGGAACTATGGTATACACTCCGGATGAATTACGCGCAATTATTAGGAATTAAAAGGAAATACGGGAAAATAGGGAAATATGAAGAACTTCATGGAATTCCAAGAAATTCTAAGGCAATATTAGGAATTACTCGAGAAATATGGATCAGTTTGAAATACTGTCACCTGTTTTTAACCGTCACCCGCATGCGCATTCAGTCGCACGTGTGACTAAGTACATTTGGAAATACCTCTAACATTTATTTATGAAATGGTGCAGTCAGCTTAGTCGATCCTGGACTCCTCAAGTCCAACTTCTTTTTACAGCATTAATCAATTGATTCTGGCTGTCTCGTTGCTGATTTTACTGCTTTATAAGTCTTTGATTCTCTGCTCCCCGAGGGTGTAAAATCGTTTCTTCGCGCCAGTCTTGCTGGCGGGAGGATTTGTGTGCTTGGTTATATGTTTATGGCTCAGCCATCTAATATGCTTCTGGGTGTTTTCTCGCGTTTGTGTGGGTTTCCGTCCAGCGGAGGTGCGATGTGTTGAATGTGTTCAATATCTGAGTTGTCGATTTTCTCGTACATATTTGATGCCAGCGCCTTGAAGTGGTTTTCTAGCGTTTGTAGTCTAAGGTCCTGCCTTAGGGTTTTATTTCTAACGAACCCATAGTACTCCGGTGATGGTCCTAACGGTATTGTTTTGGAATGCTTCAAGTTTGGTTTCGTTTGTTTTTGAAATGTAGGTGTACCATGCCGTCGATGCGTAACTCAGTATAGGTCGTAAGTATATCTTGTAAGTTTGGAGTCTGATATCCGTTGGTAGTGTATTTTTGTGGACGAGTATTCCGTCGATAAAGCTTTTTGCTTTTCGAGCTTTGTTTGTCGTTTGAGTGGCGTGATTCTTGAATGTTAATCACTTGTCAATGTGCACCCCTAAGTATTTTATCGATTGGCTCCAAACTAGCTCTTGGTTTTCTAGCGTCGGTGGTTTTTGCTTTTTCTTCAGTCTGGAGAATAATATGTCTTCAGTCTTCTGAATGTTTAATTTGATTTTCCACTGTTGGAACCAATCCGGAAGTGTATTGTGCTGTTTTTGCCTTCTTGTTGTTGTTTCCTTAGCGTTTCGTCCGGTTGTTAGGAGCAGGGTGTCGTCGGTGTACTTGACGCAGAAGGCTCTTTGGCGACATGGTAGGTCCTGGATGTATGCATTAAATAGCGTTGGTGAAAGGCAGCCTCCTTGTGGGACGCCGGCTGTGACGGGAGTTTCTGGTCTTCTACTTTCACCTGTATCTTCCTGTTGGTCAGGTAACTTTGTAACAATTAGATGTAAGACGTCGGAGAGTTTGAATAGTGGCAAGTTTAAACAGCAGTCCTTTGATCCATACCTTGGCAAAGGCGTTTTTGATATCGAGGGCAATGGCGACTGTAATTAGTCCTTGGTTGTAGTTGGTGGCTATATTGTTTATTACCCGAATGGCTTGTAATGTGATGAAACGCTGTTGCTTGAATCCGTGTTCTTCTGGTCGGTCTTTCAGCAGTGGTTTCAGTCTTGTCTGTAGTTATCGTTCAAAGATTTTGGATATCGTGCTCAGTAGGGAGATTTGTGTGTAGTTTTCGATGTACATCCTTTTCTTCCCTGGCTTCGAAATCATTGCCACTATTGCCGTCTGGGAGGTATATGTGGTTGATCATGCTGTTGAAGATTTTTGTGATGAACGCCAGTGTCGTTTTTGTTATATGTTTTAGCGCCATATGCGTGATTCCGTGTTTTTTTGGAGCTTTTCTGTTACTTTTTCTGGTGATAGTTTGTTTTATTTCTTGTGGAGTGATGTGTAAGATGTCGTTCTCTGCAGGTGCTTGTAGAATTTGATCTACTCTTGTGTTTATGAAGTTAGTGAATATGTTGTCTGTTGTTGGGTTTTCTGAAAACGTAATTTCGAGAACTTCGGCGAATTTGGTTGCTTGCTCTTCGGCGCTGTACAGCATTCCGTTTTCTCCTTGTAGCGGTGCGGGGCCAGGGTTCTTCCGTGTCATAAGTCATAAGTCTGTACAAGTTTCGTTCTGTTTGTATAGTGTGGTTGACGTGGTTGGTCCAGGATTCGTCCTAATGTTCATCCAGCATAATCTTTATTGCGCGTTGCTTTCGGTTAAGTAACGTTTTTACTTGTGGATCTCATATGTTTTTCCACCTTCTGACGAGGGTTTTCGTCTCGTTGATGGCCTCTTTTATGTATCGTGGGATGTCAGGACTTATGTCTGGGGTAGTGGTCTCTACGGAACAATGTTGCATTGATTCTTAGATGGTCTTCGTGAAATACTGTAGTGATTTGTCAATATCGTGTGTGCTGTTTATGTCTGGGTTCCCGTCAGTGATTTTCCTTTGGAGAGCCTCGTTGAACTTTCGCCAATTATGTCTTAACCTGAACCACCTGTGTATCATCTGTGGTTGTAGCTGTATTTCGGTGATGATTGGTAGATGATCCGAACTGAGGTCTTGAAGAACTGTTATGTCCAGCGGATACGGTATGTTCTTCATGAATGAGATGTCGAGAATGTCTGCTCCTTGTGTACTGTCCGGTGGGATTTTTGTCGATGCGTTCGGTGTTAGGATGTCGTAATCCTTGCCGAGAGAGTGTGTGTGTAGAGGATGCAGCCGCTTTTGTTGGTAATTATTGCTCCCCAGGCTTTGTGTTTAGCATTTAGATCTTCAGAGATTATTGTCGGCGTATCATCCTGTAGCAGGTCGTCGATGCTTTTAGGGCATATTTCCGTGCTGGTTGGACTTCTATAGAGAGCTATTACTTGAAAGAATTGCCTGTTGGCTTTAAACCAGACGTCCACGCTGTCTAAAGCAGTCGAATACAGTTGGAGTTTTTCGTGAAGTAGTCGGTTATGTATCAGTATGGCAACTCCTCCGTAAGCTAGTTGTTCTGGGAGCTGGGAGGGGAGAAAATACCGTTTAAGAAAGCAAATACATATCTCGGGGTAAAGATTGACAATAAGTTAAATTGGAAAGCTCACGTGCAGTACATTAATAGCAAAGGCAGCGAAATATCAAACAAAATGATGGCGGCGGCGAAAATCAACTGGTGTTTCAGGGGCGAATCGCTGAGGACGATTTATGCCGGAGCAATTGAGCCGGCTATGCTGTACGCAGCTTCTGTATGGGCGGAAGGTTGTAAAGTCCGGGAGATGCGTCAATTGACTAGCGTACAACGCATAACCGCTGTAAAAGCGGCCAGGGCGTACAGGACCACCTCCACGGATACGGTCCTGGTGATCAGTAGGACTGTTCCAATCGAATATGTCGTTGGGGAGATTAGAGATAGGAGATTGATAAATATAGGGAAAGGGCGCGAAATTATCGAAGATATTCATCTTAGTAATAGGAAGGTAGAACGAAAGATCGTTGTATCGGAGTTGGGACACCCGGTCGATATTAGAGGAATCGAGTTTGTAGAAGGCGATGGGGACGCGACGGGTATCAGAATTTATACGGAAGGCTGACGCATGGATGACGGGCAAGCAGGCGCGGCGTTTGTCGTGTATAAGCAGGAAAGGGAGGTGTTTCGGTTTCAAACCAAACTCGCAAACTGGAGCACTATTTTCCAGTGCGAATTGGTAGCCATACGAGAGGCAATCGGTTACGTAATAAACCACGTGGGCAGAGATGAATATTATATAATCAGCGACAGTAAATCAGCGCTGACAGCTTTAACAAACATGAACACCTCGACAGACCTCCAGGCGGACGTCTGGAGAATAGCGCATACGTCGCTCGAGTTTCGACGTTTAAAGTTCTGTTGGGTTAGGTCGCACGATGGTAACGTAGGGAATGATAGGGCTGACGAATTAGCTAAAGAGGCCGCGACGGGCGACTTTCGGATATCACATTCATCGATACCGAGGTGTTTAATCAAAAGAAAGCTGCGCGAAAAATCAATTCGACAATGGGAAAAAAGGTGAAACAACGCTGCCACGGGCAGGTTGACCTACAAATTCATACCGAGCATAGAAATTAGAGGTGGGATCGAGGTTAAGCTCGATAGCAAAATGGTGCAGTTGATAACAGGGCACGGCGCCCTGAAGTCGTATTTACGAATGTTCGGTCTAACCAACAGCGACCGCTGCGAATGCGGTGAGGGCGCGGAAACTGCAGAGCACGTGCTCTTCGACTGCCCGCTTGAAGCGGCAAATCGAGGGTTGGCTGATACGAAATTAGCTATCGTAGGTCTAGCATGGCCAAAGAGCCTAGGGGAAGTCAGGGAGGTGGCTAACCAGAAGGCGTTCTGGACAGCCTTAAAAGAATTCGCGGGAAGGGTCGCGAGATTAGACAATGACCACCGCGTGTAAAATTCGGTGGGGTTGGTGGGAGGATTGGAAAATTTTAGATTGACTTGGCGTGAGTAAGGATACGAGCATAGATATAACCAAAACCTGAAAAAAAATAACATGATAATTATACCCAAATATCCAATATGCACGACAAACCCCCACACCATTAATACAATCACTGCCTATCTTCATAATTATGTGCGAAAAATCGGGAAATCGGGAATAAATAATAACAAATAAACAATAACAAATAAATCAGAAACCCTCATTAAATTAAATCAAGAAAATAAACAAACATAATGAAATAGAGTGAAACCACGCATCCCCCCCAGGACTTGAAAGTGAAGTGATAGTGATAGTGATTGTGATTCCCCACCCCAAGAACATTTAGCGCATACCCACCAGGACTTTAGCAGTGCATCCCATCTTCCCCTTAGAAGTAAATTACAGTTAGATGTAGGCAGACAACCAGATCTTCGGATGCTGAAAAATCTTATTATCGAGTAAGACTTCAATTGTGGCGGCTGTACTCGCACAAGCATTGATTTACATTAATTAGTAGTTTTTGAAATAATTTAACAAGCACGTTTTGTGTGTAATGGCGCTAGCCGACATATGCTTGTGGAAGTGCACCTGATAAATAGGGTGATGCTTTTGCTATTTTGTGCACTGCTATATGCTTAACGCTTATTAGACATTTATTTATATATTTATATAATTATATTTATATATATTTTATATTTACACTTTATATTTATTAGCATGTATTGTAGTATTTTGTGGCATATTTGTTTTGTTTGACGTTCTGTCGCCATTTTGGTTGCAGTATATATTTGGGAAGAAAGAGTAGAATTAGTAAAGATTGTAGTCATAATATAAATCAGTTAGGGAATGATAGGGAAAGCTATGGATGGATTTAAATTAGTTAACTAGATTTGGATAGTTTTAAGACGACCTTTGAGGTCGCACTGGTAAGCAGAGCCGGCGTCTGCTATCCGGTATTACGGATCCCTCCCCCTCTCATTTTTGCTTGTGTCTTGTTGATCGGGTACACTCCAAAGTCAGCGCTAAGGATACCATTATTTACAACCCTGTTTTTAGTTTTTGTTTCAGTTTGTCAGATTTTTAGGTTTGTTAGATTTTTATTTAGATTTTTATTTAGGGTTGATTAACTATGAATGAATTAGAAGCACGATTATTTTCGCGTTTAAACACAATGTAGTACCTTCGGGTGGAGCATTGGGGACGTGGCCGCAAGTATAGCGGCCGTTATTCAAATTATAATGTTCTGGTTTTAGGTCGCGTTCTTTCCTGTAAATGTTGTAATTTGTTAGGCTGAATTGTTTGTGTGCAGGTAATCTGGTTTCCCCCAAACATTGCGAAGTCCAAGTTGGGATGCTGCAGGAAGTGTTTCAGTTCGGTCATCTTGTTCCGTATCCTGTTGGCGTTCCAGGAGAGGAGTACTAAGTTTCTTGGTGCTGGTCTATTGTTCATTTTAGGTTTTTAGTATGTCGCACATAGCCGTCCATAGTAAGGCAGTTTCGAATATTCCAGCCATATAGGCACTTATAAGTCTTTGCGCCCATTGTAGTATTTTATAAAAAGTAGTGTCATCGTCGGGGTGACGCTGAAGGACGGCTCTGCTTGTAGTTGCGCGGAAGGTGTTTTAGTTGTTCTGTTGCTTCGCTGTTCGTCTCTGTTGATTTTGTGTCGGTGGTGGTTGATGGCTTTGGGTTAATGATGACTTTCTTGTTTCCCCGTCGGCTGTTCTTTTGTTTGGTTTAGCTTTTTAGCGTGGCTATTCTTCGGAGCTAAACTTTTCTTAGTCTTCTGTGGTGCATGTGTCGTTTTTGGCGATGGTCTTTCGAGTAATTATTGGGGCAGTCGATCGAACTCCGTGTCGTCGATTTCTGTTTGTAGTGAATCCTTCGTCGTCGGTTTCTTGTGCTGTTGGTGGGTTGCGTAATTGCTCAGTAGCGGTGGTGTATCTCTTGCAGGCGGCTCCGTGGCGTGGTGGTATGTGTGTGACTACCACGTCCAAGGTTCCGGGTTCGAATCCCGACACGGTTTGCTTGAAAAATGTTAGGCGAGCATTTTTCACAAAAATACACTCGTTAGTGCTTCTTAGTGCTTTAAAGAGAAATGCAGCCACACCTACCTCTAAGTAGTTATTGCATTTCAAAGTTCTGTGGTTAACTTCGCACTTAGCCACAACTCGGAATCACTAATAATTTTATATGGAGTTTTTGTTAGTGCTTCATTAGTGCTTCTAGTGCTTCAAAGTAAATTGCAACCACACCTACCGCTAAGTAGTTATTGCATTTCAAAGTTCTGTGGCTGACTTCGCACTTAGCCACAACTCGAAAGCACTAATAATTTCATGTGGGTTTCTTGTTAGTGCTTCATTAGTGCTTCTTAGTGTTTCTAAGAAAATGCAGCAACACCTACTGTTAAGTAGTTATTCGACTTCAAAGTGACTGTGGCAGACTTTGCATCCAGCCACAACTCGGAAGCACTAATAATTTCATACGGATTTTTTGTTAATACTTCGTTAGTGCATCTTAGTGTTTCAAACCTCAGCCCAGCCACACTTCCGGTTTCAAAAATATTACACCTCAATGTTCCTGGAAGTTAGCTACATCATTTCTTGTTATGTAAGCACTAATTATCTGACCTCGCAAAATCATGAGCATTTTATTAGTGGTTTTTAGTGCTTCCACGCCTAACCCAGCCACATTTCCGGTTTCAGAAATATAACACCTCAAAGTTGCTGGAAGTTGAACACACCATCTCTTGTTATGGAAACACCAATTAAATGACCTCACAAAATCATTAGTGCTTCGATAGTGCTTCTTAGTGTTTTAACGCCCAACCCAGCCACACTTTCGGTTTGGGAAATATCACACTTCAATGTTGCCGTAAGTTGGCCACATCATTTCTGCTTATAGAAGCACTAAATATCTGATCTCGCAAAATCATTAGTGTTTTAGTAGTGCTTCTTAGTGCTTCAATGTCTAACCCAACCACACTTTCGGTTTTGGAAATATTACACCTCAAAGTTGCCGTAAGTTGACCACATTATCTCTTGTTATAGAAGCACTAATGATCTGAACTCGCAAAATCATTAGTGCTTCAACGCTCAACCCAACCACACTTACGGTTTCGGATATATTATACCTCAAAGTTGACGGAAGTGAGCTACACTTTCTTGTTATAATATAATCACTAATGATCTGACCTAGCATATTGCGTAGTGTTTCTCAAACAATAGATGACGTAGTTCTCCCGATTTATTCCCCATAGATTGTTTCCTTTGAGAATATATGAAAGAGAAATTATTTAGGAATAAGCCGACCACTCCTGGTGGATATGTAAAATAGTCTAAGAAGTGCATTTGTATCGATTGGTGAGTACTTTCTATCAAGAGTGAATGCTGCTGTTTTGAACAGATTGTATTATTGTGTTAAAAAAGACGGACATACATATTTGATCATTTAATTTAATAAATAATGACCTTTTAGTTTTATTGTTAAGAAAATATTTCTTTTGATAATATGTTGTTTGTTTTATGCTGAGCTCTTTTTGGTTCTGGATAGATCATTTCGGATTTTTATTAGTGATTTTGTCAATTCCGTTCCTGATAGCAGCCTACTAACCAAAAAATCCAACGCTTTTACTAAAAAATTACTCTAAATGCTTATTTTTTTCCGTATAGAAAAAGAAAGGTTGTTAAGAAATCTATCGATTGGTGTACAAATATACGGGGGGTTCATTTGAAAAATATGAGGAGAGCATTTTTAAGTTTTGTAATTACGAACTAATGTAAGAGTCAGCCAGGTTCGGAAATATTACACTTTAAGGTGAGAGAAGGTCTCTTTTTGTTGCGTACCACTGTACCAGCATAAATGATCTGATACGGCAACATTTTTAGAACTTGGCTAATGCTTCAATATGCTTCGAACTCTAACCCAACCACACTTCCGATTTGGATAGCATTTCACCCTATAGTGTGAATTTGGTGGGTAGTTAATCAATTATTTTTTGTTAATATATTTGGCTTTTTTTCATATTTTATGTTTGATGACTAATTTATCAATTGTCAATTGAGTTCGTGTGAGTGTTTCTGATTTACTGTCAGGTTAAATTGATCTACGTTAGTAATTCAAACTCGCTAAGCTGCTTTTGCAACAGGGCTTTTTTAAATTTTAATCGACCAGCAAAAAGGCTGGTCACTATCTGTTCCTTGAAGGTTTTTGCAGTTTTGCAGTAGTACTTGATATTGTCCTACGCGTTTGTAATAAGTTGTAGTTCATTCGGTTCTTAAGATTTCCATCTGGCGATTGCTAGATATATAAGTCTGCGATTGTGTTGCTAATTGTTAGATTCTTCTCAGCAAAGAAGTTCAACATTCCTCCGAGTTTCTTTCTTTCAGCTATTCCATATTTCCCAACTGCAAGTCTATCGTTATCTCTGGTGCTCCTTATTCCTAACACTAATCACCTAAAATGATAATTAATTCATTACTTAATGATATTGACAAAGGTATAGGTTTGCACTGTAATTTGTGCGTCTTCAAGAATATACCTATATCCGCGGACTGAACATAAGCAAGTTAGCATTGCTCACCTCAACATCAGTAGAGATTTAGTCCTGTTTAATGAAAGGTGTGATTATTCTGCCTATATTTTGACACCAGAGCCTTGTTCATTATTTAGCAGAGTGCGCCAGTGTGCAGGTGCGAGCTACACATCTCAGAGGTGAGATATAATGCTCTAGTGATGTTAAACGTTGTTTCATAGATTCTAAATGATGCCTACTAGCAATAAACTACAGTCAAAATAATTCAATAAGAAAACCTTTTTGCATGCTTAATAATTATTAACAGATTTATCATTCAATACGCTAAGATTGAATGTTGCTAACAATCGACCTAAAACTTATTTTAAAACATACATTCTACTGTTCTCATTCAGTAGAGCTGTATACAATTATAAAAGCTACGTCTAATTCAAAATTTTGTAACGATTTTTTGCTTCTAGACCCACGTTGGATGGGCGCCACTGAAACGACTTCTGTTTTACAAAAGACTGAAACGTCTTTTTTCTACATTAAGGCGTTAGTGAACAAAAATCTTTCGAAATAGCTAAGGGTCTATTCCTGGGTAGAGCAATGAGAAGTGGGGGGGTAAGTCAAATTCT
This sequence comes from Platerodrilus igneus, assembly GCA_036346225.1. NCBI lineage: Eukaryota > Metazoa > Arthropoda > Insecta > Coleoptera > Lycidae > Platerodrilus > Platerodrilus igneus. Next base: position 1,113,081 of record JARFIW010000273.1, read on the forward strand.
GTTTGCAAACCAAAGTTAAGCTAAATCAAATAGGCGCCACCATGTCCTGAGATAAATACGATACTTGCAAAGCACAGTTCTAAGGGCGGACGTGGAAACCCAAAGATAAAATGATCGCCTTCGTTAACAAAAACCTGTCTTAACAAAATAAAACGCAGCTCCTGTAAGAAATTGCAAAGATTAAATAAATAAAAAAAGTAGAACACCATTTGTGTCCTATAAAAGTATATAAAAATAAAAAAATGTATATCCAATATAATATTGGCACCAAACTATACTCAAAATTTTACTTTTGTGTATTTTGTGTATTTAGATTTGATCGCATTTGATCAAAATAAAAACCTTAAATTTGAACTATTTGTTTACTATAAAAAACTCTTTCAAAATATCGGAACTTTTTAACAAAAAATTGTCTTTATCAACTACAACAAAGTTAAAGTTTTGACTTATTTTCTCAAAACAACCAACTATACTTTAAACGTGACTTGTTATAAACATTAGAGTGATAATAATTTATAAGCATAACACACTGAATTACGTTCTAACCTGGGCAGATCTTTTCAGGTAGATTACAATTAATAGAATTTTATATAACGTGGATTTGAACTTTCATATTTACGTTTAATAATTTATGTACAGATAAGGCTGTTCACAAAAAAAAAATAGGAATGTTTTGTTTAAATTCCAGTACAGCTGCACGAAGCATCTGCTTTTAAAACAACATCTGTCAACTGTGCTAGACAAAAAAAATATGACGTCGAAAACATACGTTGAATTTATCGAAGGTTCAAATGGAACAAAGCTTGTTATTATAGAAAACTAATCTGACAAAATTTAATTCTGTGGCTTATAAAACCAGTTCAACAATAATTGAAACTTACTCAACTTACATGTTGTAACCATAATAGCAAGTTTCCGTGCTCTAGCCTTTTAAACACATGCAAGAAATATCTTACAACTAATAACAAACCAAAACTGCTTTTGTTGTTTCACGATGAATTGAGATGGAAATTACGTTCTCCAAACAAAGTTACCAGCCATTCCTAATTAAATATGACTGCATCCAAATTACATCCATAATTTCTAATCGACTGTTCCCAAATGACGGTAATTCTAAATCTTTAGATCTTACATGACGAATTATATTTGTTCCATTCTTCGTTGTCGCGCTAAATAAATTAATTCAAATTACATTAGATCGCAAAATGTATACTTTACCAACCGTTAGTAGAAGATACCTCAACAGTTAAAAGTTGATGCGAAGCTTGCCAGCCTCTAGCCGAAAATACATCTTAATCAAACTATTGCCAGCGGCCGACTGACTTGTCGAAACTATAACCGAGTAGTCGCGACGTTAGAGGCGTGTAATACGAAATAAACAACTTGAGATGCGCTTGGAACGATGCTTAGCGCATTATTCTGGTAATTCTATGCAAATAATTATTATTGAAAATAAAAATGTTACACTTTTGTATTTACAAATTATAGCAACAACTCGTTTAATTTCGGTATTATTAAGAAGCTAGTTGTATTGAACTAATTTATGTTATCCTAATAATAATAATAGAGATTTAATAGAATTTAGAAGTTGTTTTTTGTACTTTATACTAATAAAGTGTCAGGTACTAATTACCCTATTCCGTATCTTATATATTTCGCTTGCAAGAAACTGCATAACTGCATACCAAATGGATCAATTAAAACCTGATTGCAGACAATGTTCGATTCTATAACTTACAACAGAGATTGACTAACTATGGAAGTATTACTATTTCATTTCAGATAGATTAACAAAAACATGTATTTGTTTGGTAGAGTAGTTAGCTACAAATGCTTTAGTAACTAACTACAAGCTGTGAGTGTTTATAGAAAGATTGCAACTAACACTGCGGGAAGGATCAATTACAAACTATTACAACCTGTAAACGCGGTACGCGCGTCACTAATGACAGTTGGTAACGATATTACATAATATGAAAATTGACGCGCAAATTGTCGAAGACGTCACACAATATGCAAACTAGGGCACGTAATTACATAAATTTTAAAGAAAATAAATTTTAAAGAAAAGCTCCAAAGGGGGGCACTCACGTGAACAGGTAGAGCTTCCTTTAGGATTACTTCATGATGGCGGCGGCTTCCTTCAGGATTACTCCATGCTAGCGTCTGCGGGGCTCCGTGGATCTTTTTCGGGCGTCGGCTGCCTTGACTAATCTTTCTCGGGTCGTGGGAACTCTTAAGCCAGGTTGCATCCAAATTCGACTGGTCATCCTCCTATGTAGCAAGAACGACAGGAACTGGTTATAAGGAACGATAAGGGCAAAAGGGACCTACATAACCAAAAAGATACGATAAGATACCACACAACCACTCTTCTTTGCGTTTCGGAGACAAGTCCCAACGCGTCTCCCGGAAATTTTCCCACCTCCTTCTTGGCTCCCCACGCGTCGGCGCGTATCTCGCGCAACGCACTTCTGAAGTGACGGAAATACGCGCAACAAGCCTTTTAAATTTATGGCGCGAAATCCTTACCAATTTAAAACTTATATGAATGTTTAGTGCCGAAATTTCCGGCACGTAACAAAACTTCGAAGTGCCATAACAATTAAGAGGAAATTGTGACTGCTTTCTAGTATGAAGAACGATGAAACACTAAAAGCTACAGCTTCTAATTTATTTGTGCTCTGAGCTGTGGATGGATGCGAAGCCAACAACAGTCAACTTGAAGTCTTACAACGATATACAAGGTTGCCTTATTTATTTATTTTTATTTATTTATTTATTTGTTCCAACATTTCAGTAGTTTGCTACCTGAAATTTAAGCAGACCTGGCTTCCCCACAGAAAGTAACCGTCATGTGTATGTGTGTGGGGGGTTGTGTGTATGTGTGTTGTGTGTGATGTTGGTTCGTGTTACGTTTTCCCCCTCTTGGACCAGGACCATCGGCAGCCGGATATCCCGGTCGTCAAGGAAGAACGCACAACGGACATTGCCTTGTCAGTCCGGACCATCGGCAGCCGGAAATCCAGATGTTGAAAAGGCAATGTAAGTGTGTGTTGAGGTGTGTGTGTGTGTGTGTGAGAGAGAGAGAGAGAGAGAAAGAGAGAGAGGGTTGTGTGTATGTGTGTTGTGTGTGATGTTGGTATCCGTGTTACGTTCCCCCTTTAGAACCAGGACTATCGGAAGCCAGATATCTCAATCGTCAAAGAACGCTCGACGGATATTGCCTTATCAGTCCGGACCATCGGCAGCCGAAAATCCAGATGTTGAAAAGGCAATGTAAGTGTGTGAATGGTGTTTTGTGTTTGCACAGTGGATAAGAGGTGTTTTGTGTGTGTGTGTGTGTGCGTGTGTGTGTGTGAGTGTGTGTGTATGTGTGTGTGTGTGTGTGAAGTGTGTTTGAAATGTTAATTTGTGTTTATGTTTGTCCAGGTTACCAAAAGGTTGTTTTGAATTAGTATAATTTTGTACATGTTTGAACTTATACTAGTACATAAAAAAAATTAGGTTCTATCAGAGGAAAGGATTTGTTTGCTGTATTATTTGCCTCAGGTATTGTGTAAGTTCTTAAAATTTAGCGTTAGTAAAAAAGAAAAGAAATTCCTTATTCTACTACTTAAAGTTAACTTATACTACTACTGTTAGTTATTATTTGTTAGTGACAGGGTTGCCAATATGGATAGGCAAGCAAATTGTAATATTAGGGTGTTGGATCGTTTCAAAGTCGGGTTGATGCTTTGATTTTGTTGCTTCTGGTCGTCAAGAGCAGAGCTCTTGGACTTCCAGAAGGTCGGTCTCCGGTCTCCGGGGCAAGAGCCTCGGTTCGAGGTTACCTTGTGTAAAGCACTATGTTACACTAATGAAGCACCAAGAATGTTTCTAGATCAGGTCATTAATGCTTCCGTACCAAGAGATGATGTGGCCAACTTCCAGCAACTTCGAGGTGTGGTATTTCCGAAACCGAAAGTGTGACTGGGTTGGGCGTTGAAGCACTAAGAAGTACTATTGAAGCACTAATGATTTTGCGAGGTAAGATCATTGGTGGTTCCATAACAAGTGATGATGTGGCCAACTTCCATCAACTTTGAGGTGTGATATCTCCGAAATCGGTAGTGTGAATGGGCTGGGGTTTGAAGCACTAAAATGCACTAATAAATTACTAACAGAAAATCTATATGAAATTATTAGTGCTTCCGAGTTATGGCTGGATGCAAAGTCAGCCACAGCCATTTTGAAGTCGAATAACTACTTAACTGTAGGTGTGGCTGCATTTTTCTTAGAAGCACTGAGAAGCACTAATGAAGCACTAACAAGAAACCCACATGAAATTATTAGTACTTCCGAATTGTGGCTAAATGCGAAGTCAGCTTCAGAACTTTGAAATGCAATAACTACTTAGCGGTAGGTGTGGCTGCATTGTAACGTATTTTTTACGTAGTAACACTTCGCTTATTAATTTAAAATAATACCGCAATAATATAAAAATATAATTTGTAAATTTCCGTACAATAAAAATAATTCATTAAATTTATAATAGCATATAGACGCATTTGCTCTTGAGATCTAAGTTTCGTTAATAAGCTTCGTCGAGTTGTCATTTCGTGTCACTTTTCTATCGGCGTCTCAACGAGTAAGCTGCTATCAGCGGCGTAGTAAAGTCAAGATGGTGGTATCCAGGCACGTGACCTGCAACACAGTCCGCAAGAAGGTTTAATTGATTGAATCTTTGTGTCTGAATGTGGTTCCTAGCGGCTTTAGAGTGATGATTTTTTTATGTTCCACTTAGAGCAGTTCAGTTCATTCCTGCAGGCCAAAGGAGATAGAAGCTCCCCCTCATCGTTAAAACAGTTGGTATAATCAAGTAAATAAATTTTATTAATATTTTCCTCTTAGTGCAATATCTCGGAAGCAATATCTAGAAAATTTAGTTTGGGATTTGGAATACTAAATTCTATAGGATGTAATTAAGGAGAAATTGGTTTCGTTAAATAATGTTTTGTTCAGAAGAATTCTCATAGTTCCAGCAATAAATTGGTCCGTATTCATGTGTTTCCTGTTTGTGCATCGCAGAACGCAGATGTTAATGGAAAACCACACAGCTGAGGTCATAGTTCGATTTTTTTTGGTCGTACTGTACTTCCACACGTAAGTGATATTTAGCATTTAATCACATTTATAATTATTTAATCGTAATACGACAAATACAAGGTTGAAACTTTACCTAGATTAAAGTAACTTAAAAATTATTTAGTGAAAGAAAGAATTCCGTAATAAATTTGTATCCTTGCATAAATTTTTAAGATGGCTATACTGTTTGCTTATCATAATTATTTCACAAACAGATAACGTTAACTAAACTGAAAAAGTTGCTAGTGACATATGATGTCAAAGAAATATTCAGCTGTCCAAATTTAAATATCACATATTATTTGACGCTAATCTAAAAATATATTTAATAATTTTGAGGTCATGTACTTTGATTGTTAAACAACGTGATGAATTCTTTTTATTCCTTATTAAGTAAAACTAACTATATATTTAAAAATGCTATTTTATGAGATCCTAAATAATTAAATTAAATTGTGAAGTCAACCTGGCTGGGAATCAAAATGTGTAATATGAAATATTAAGTGAACTAAGGCTTTTTAGAAAATTTATTATGAAATATTCCATTTAGAGATTATTATGTTTTTTTTAATACAAAACCTTATTGATTTTCTGTTCTATAAAATTAATAGTAGAAAAAGATTATATTTAAACAAATCAAGGAATTTAATCAAATAGAATACATTTTTGCATAACTCTTTTATTATTCAAAATACAAGTAAAACTTATAGGTCGTTCATGAGCAGACGTTGTGTCTACTGATAACAAATACCCTGGGTGTATATTTTTGGAACTTAAATTCGATTATATTATTTTTGGTAAATATTTTTTAGGACACAAACGGTGTCCATGTTGTGTATTTGTTTGTTCACAGGTTAAGTCGAAACATCTGTAAGACATCTAGTAATTGAGATTTTGGTAAGTGCTTTACGAAGGTGAAATTCAGGTTTTGTGGCTATATTAGTGGTGTAGATATAAGGTTTCCGCATTCCCCTAATACAAGCACGGATAATTTTTGTAGGTTGTTGTATTGAAAAATACGGTGGCGCTCATTATCTATATTTTTGGTCATCTGACAACCCATGACCCAAGCTCATGATCTACCCAGAGCTAACACTCTACTAGCCGTTTATCTCTAAAGAGTTTTTCTTTTCCTCAAGCCGTTTTCCATTCAACTTTACCTTGGGCTTTCATTGTTAATAAGAAATTCCCGACCTTGTGATATCAGGTAAGGGTTTATGATCATTATGGTGCAATTTGTTATCTGATATTCATGAAGGTAAAATTTTTTTGTTTTCAGCATTTCTCTTTGAAGCACTAAGAAGCACTGACAAAGCACTAACCGAAAACCAATATGAAATTATTAGTGCTTCGTAGTTGTGGCCAAGTGAGAAATTAGCCACAGAACTTTGAAAGGCAATAACTACTTAGCGGTAGGTGTGGCTGCACTAAGAAGCACTAACGAAGCACTTACAAAAAGACCATATAAAATTATTAGTGCTTCCTAGTTGTGGTTAAGTGCGAATTTAGCCACAGAACTTTGAAATGCAATAACTACTTAGAGGTAGGTGTGGCTGCATTTTTCTTTGAAGGACTAAGAAGCACTAACGAACCACTAACAGAAAACCAATATGAAATTTTTAGTGCTTCGCAGTTGTGGCTAACTTCACGCGGCTGTTGTTTGATACAAAATTCTACAGGTGTAGTTTGAATGAATTATTAAAAATTCCATAAATCACTATTTTTTATAAAAATGATTTTTGTTTATCTTACGAATAACATAGCATGTGATCTTCACGCCCTATTTAATATTATTCAGTAATTAAAATAAAGTATATGAATTGGAAGAAGCAGCTCAATGCAGAATAAGGTTAAGGTTATGCCCCAGAATAATTAGGGTTATGTTTACAAAGCTCACATTCAAACTTTGCGCCAAAATAACCACTAAACATATGGCAGATATTCTCCCAAGGTCGCCCAGTTTTGAACATGAACATCAAAAACGCCGACAGAAAGTGTTGCTTCTTTATGTTTTATTTTGGGTGTATACCAAATACTTAGCATTCTAACAGTGTCAAATTTTACACCGACGTGGAACTAATAATAATATTCCGGTAACCATAAAACTTCATCTCAATAAAATGAAAGTGTACGAACAGACTGCTTTCCGAAACGTTCTGAGAAGCTTATGGTATCAATTTGTATTTTTTAGATACATTCACAAAATCCTCAGTAACTTTTATTGAGCGTTCCATAAATTTTATAGAATTGAAGGGATTTTTAATTGGGGGCTTTTACAGCTTCAACAACTCGAAAGACGATTTAACTGACCTAATAAAATCTCGACTAAATTAGATTTTCATGTTAAAAGTTGCCATTGGCGAGGGGAGAATAAAATTAGGACGTGTTTTCAATTGGTTTACATTTAATGCGGTATTTAACAAATATTATGAACTTTTGAGATTTGATATATAAAAATAGGAAATTCTATTTTTTGCTAAATGAAAAAATATTGTGTTTAATTGATGACAAGGGTAATTTGTAATGTTTTTTAAACTTTTGTGTCAACTGGAAATGCTAAATACTGTAACGAAAACAATAACATCGGTTCTTTATTTTCAAACTCATTATACACGCCCTTTCAGCAACTCGCAGTTACAATTGAATTTGCTAAAAACTCTCCCAATGCTTATTTTTAGCTAACGGCTAACAATACAATTACTACCTTTTAAAACCACGATGCTATCTTCTTATTTACCTATTATCGAAGCATAATAATTAACTAATTTATTATCACTACAGCAACTTATATCGAGGGTGATTTACATCGCATATTTCAAAGCTCTAAAGTGAAACATATTGTAATCAAAGCTTCAATCAGAACTGATTTCCAATATCAGTAGTAACATAATGCGACCCAAAGTAGGTTACTAGGTCAAACTGATCCCAAAATCAATGCGGCTATGGACCGATAGTAGGTCAGTAAGCAAAAGCAAAGTAGGTCAGTAGGTCAACTTGTCCCAACATCAATGTGACTATGAACCTAAAGTAGGACAGTAGGTCAAACTGGTCCCAAAGTCAATGCGACTGTGGACCCAAAGTAGGTGAAACTGATCCCAAAGTCAATGTGACTATAGACCCAATGTAGGTCAATCAACTAAAAACAACGTGAATATGGACCTAAAGTAAGTCATTGAACTAAAAAAGTGTAATACTTTGGTCCCAAAGTCAATGCGACTATGAACCCAATGTAGGTCAATGGTCGACTAATAACTGCCTTAATTTAGAGCCAAAGTAGATCAGTCAATTTGAAACTGCTGCTGGTGCAAATACAGTTGCATAATTTTGGTAGCCGCTTAGTTAGCAGTATATAGGCAAGGTTGCATAAAAAGAGGAAAAGGAAAATGTGCTGAGCCAAGAGTATTCAGTTCTGATTGAATAAGCAAAATTTGTTATCAATATGAAGCTTTACTTTGTTTGTCATTAAGATAAGTAGTGTAATTTAAGCATCATAAGTATGAATTTTGGTCATTTTAACAAAAGTACCTACCGCAAACCATACACATATTGTAAAAACCTTATAGTGAACCAAAAGTATAAGGTTTTGAAAGTGGAATCAATAAAAACAAAATTTGATGATCGAGTAATGATAGAAACAGAAGAATTTAAATGAATTTTACCGCTACGGTACTTTGAATATCTCCAAACCGATAGAATTAAGAAGTTAAACGATAGTGTTGGTCCAAATAAAGATGTATACAGAATCAGTAAAGGTTCTACAGAAGTCACTGTTAATATAAAATTTTCCGAGAAATGTGAAATGAAAACAAACGAGAGAATAACACAATGTATTTTTCTGTATTGTAATTTATAAAATATTGTTGCGAGCTATTATTAGGCAACCCGTCAAGCACACAAGCGTCGTAAGCACTGTATATTCTCCATGGGCCGAAAATTTTCTAGCAATTACTGAAGGATGAGTCATACTTTTATTTCACGGTATAAATAAAACCGATGATGAAGTACAGAGTTTAGTCTACATCAGAATGTCGAATATAAATTATATCGTGTAAAGTTAAATAGTTGAGCCTTTGGAAGTCTAAGAGTAAACATAAATGTTATGTGATGTGAACGTGTCTAATGTACATGCAGTTTGTAGAATACACAAATAGACAAAAGTGTAATAAATAAATTATAGTAGTGTTGAATATTGCTAAGAAAACTTATACTTAAGGAACTAGTTTAAGAAGATATTAGTGCTTGTAAAGTCATTACTGTGATAGTGCTTCATATTTAATTGGACTGAAAACATCTCTAAATAAGGCATATACTGTTAATTAGACTTATAAATAGTGAGTAATAAAGGCTCTTGTTATTACTTGTTTTAAATCAGTGAAACGTGGTAGTAGTAGCCCGGTACACTGGTGTCAAGCCTGTGTGGGGTATATAGTGATTAATTTAAAAGGAAAAATACACAAGTCTAAAGACATTTAAGTAGTTTATATATGCCAGTTACAAGAAGCCAAAGTAAGATGGACGCAGAAACTTTAATGAATTTCGTTAAAGATTTTAAATCCGGTATGGAAGAAAGGTTAAGTAAAAACGCTGAGAAAATGGAGGAGAGATCGGCTAAACTAGAAGTGACACTTAGTAAAAATGCTGAGAAAATAGAAGAAAAGTTGAATGAAACTACAGCCACGTTAGAACAAAGATTAAGGGAAAGCTCCATTGCATTGAAAGAAGATTTCACTCAACGGGTAAAAACAGTTGAGCAAAAGTTGGACAGGAAAATGGTAAAAATGGAAGAAGATATGTTGAGACTGCAAGAACAAATGATTTCACTAACAACGCGTCCACTTGAATTAGTAAACCAAGTTATAAATCAGAACATTCTAGAAATAAGAAGCATGGAAGAAGGCGAGTCAATACCGTCAAAATTTAAAGTGAAACCACCCACATTCGATGGTAAAACACCTGGGCCCATATATTTGAAGCAATTTGAACCTGCGGCAATAGCCAACGGTTGGTGCAACAAAGAGAAGGCTATTTCCTTAATAGTGGCCCTACGGGAAAACTTTTAACATCTTGCAAAAGATTCCCGATTACCGACAGAATGATTACGGCTTCTTAACATCGAAGCTTGAGATGAGATATGTAGACGGTCACCTTCAACAGGTCTACCCTGCACAAGTTAGGAACCGCTCACAAAAGACAATTGAAAGACTGTAAAAATTTGAAGCTGACATTGCCAAATTAGTTAGATTGGCATACCCAACGGCACCAGATAGCTCCTTCGAACAACTGGGTGTTCAAACATTTGTGGATGGCGTTGAAGATGGCGAAATACAGCAAGCGCTAAGATTAACACAGCCAAAAATGTTAGATGACGCACTGGCTCATGCGCTTGAATTTGAAGCAGTTAAGCAGACATCACACAGTATGAGTCATAAAGTTTGGTTTGCCTTAGAAGAACCTGGCCAATCGCAGAACAGCATAGAAGAAATAATCAACCGTGTGTTTGAAAAGCATAAGGCAGAAAAGCTTGAAAACCAATAACCGCGGAGATAGCGTCTGCGTTGATGGAGCTGCGGTGAAGTTGGTCGTATACCGAGACGCTGTACTCAATCAAAAAAACTACCGGTTGAGCTAAAGCAGGTCAATGTAAGGGAGCGAACGTCGACAGCACAACGTATGCCCCGGAGATTATAATCCGTTCTGCATCGTCGATGGGGAGTCTGGACAGCATTTATATTGATGGTGGAATTAATGGTAGGGTTGTCCGATTACTCGTGGATACAGGAGCGACAAGAACTATTGTGAGACCAGATTTGGTTGGTCGTGGAAAAGTGCTACCTGTATCGGCATGTCTTCGAACGGCAAGTGATGAGAAAAGTTCTACTCACGGAGAGACTGCCGTAACATTGGGAATTAGAGACAAACTAATTAATCATCGGGTGTTGGTAACTGAAACCTTGGGAATGGATCTCATAAGAGAATTAAGGTTGCGTGTGAACATGAAAGAAGATGTGTTGCGGATAGATGACGATGAAATTCCATTTCAAGGGACGAGTAACCAGACTATGCAAGTTCGAATGATTTGTGATATGAAAATACCCGAGAAAGCGGAAATGATAGTAATGGGACGGCCGGATGGTACTCTCCGGGATGGACAAATATGCATAATAAAAGCAACTGAATCAGGAAAAGTTCAGAAGGGATTACTGATTGGAAGAACGCTGGTAAAGTTTCGAAATATGATACGAGTAAGGGTGCTGAACATTAATCTGCATACGGTGATCCTGAAGAAAGACATGATTGTGGGAAGTTGCATTCCAGTATGCCATATTAAACGTTGTGTGGGCGACACAAAAAATAAACCAAACAACGGTTGCTCACAGAAATTGCTGGATATGTTGATACCTTCGTGTCAAGGATTAAACGACGACCAATTGGGCAAATTAAAAGAACTGGTCAGACGATATCGAGGTGTGTTTGCACTAGATGATAGTGAGAAAGGAAGGACGAACGTTGTGCAACATAAGATCAATTCAGGAGATGCGCAACCGATAAGACAACACCCCAGGCGGCTTCCTTTGGCAAAGCGTAAGGAGTCCGAGCAAATTATCACCAATATGGAAAAACAGGAAGTGATTGAACCCTCAAATAGTCCATGGGCATCCCTGGTAGTGCTTGTCAAGAAAAAAGACGAGTCGACAAGCTTTTGTGTAGACTACCGGCGGTTAAACAATGTGACAAAGAAAGACAGCTGTCCTTTGCCCAGAATTAATAACCCCTTGGTACTCTATCCAGATCTAAATGGATTTCGACCTTGGACTTGAAAAGCGGATACTGGCAGGTAGGCTTGGCGTCAAACGATAAAGAGAAAGCTGCGGTTACAATTGGAACTGGATTATGGCAGTTCAAGGTCATGCCATTTGGATTATGTAATGTCCCTGCTACTTTTGAACGATTGATGGAGTTGATACAGCGTGGACTGTCCTGGAAAACATGTCTGGTGCACCTAGACGACGTGATAGTGTTAGGCAGGTCTTTTGAAGAACATCTTAAGAACCTAGAGGAGATATTCCAAAAATTACGCTGGGCAAACCTTACATTGAGCCCCAAGAAGTGTCACCTATTTGGAAAAGAGGTGAAATACCTAAGACATGTCGTTTCGGAGACCGAAATAAGAGCTGACCCTGACAAAATAAAAACGGTACAAGAGTGGCCTACGCCAGCAGATATACACCAACTACGCAGTTTTCTGGGGTTGTGCACATATTACCAACGTTTTATACTTGGGTTGCGAACATTGCCAAACCGTTAACGAAATTAACCGAAGATGGACAAAAATATGATTGAAATGACGACGCATTTGAACAACTGAAACAGCTACTAGCTACAGCACCAATTTTGAGTTATCCACGGATGGAGGGGAAATTTGTGTTGGATACCGATGCCAGTTCCACAGCTATAAGAAGCGTTCTTTCTCAATTGCAGGACGGACAAAAAAAAGTTATTGGGTATTTCAGCAAGGTCTTGTCACGGCCAGAAAGGAACTATTGTGTGACAAGAAGGGAGCTGTTGGTCGTCGTTAAATCCGTAGAGCACTTTTATAAGTACTTATACGGGCATAAATTCCTGTTGAAAACAGACGATGCTGCACTAAAACGATTACTGCAGTTTCGAAATCCTAAAGGGCAAGTTGCAAGGTGGATAGAGCGGCTGCGGGAATATGACTTTGACACCGAACATCGTGTAGAAACTAGCCATCGGAATGCAAACGCTCTATTAAGGAGACCTTGTCCGGTAGACTGCAATCATTGCTCCAAGATGGAAGAAAATAAGTGTCATCGATAGAATGACGGTAACCGATGATACTTGGCAACCCGAAAAATACTTGCACTTGCATTTGCACGATGGTATTTCCGGAGGACACTTTGGCGTGAAAATAACTCTCGAAAGAGTGAGAGAAAGATTCTATTGGGTGAACTGCAAAGAAGATGCGAAGGAGTGGTGCCGAAAATGTGAGTTGTGTGCCTTTGCAAATGACCCGATCGCTAAACGGAAAGTCCCAATGAGACAGTATAACGTGGGGAATCATTTTGATAGGGTAGATATCGATGGTCCGTTTCCTGAATTAGAAAAAGGAAATAAATACATCTTGGTTGCAATAGATTATTTTATCAAATGGCCGGAGGCGTACGCTATACCTAACCAAGAAGCCCAGACGGTTGCAGATGTACTAGTGAGGGAGTTGTTTTGTCGCTTTGGAGTTTCGTTGGAATTATATTCCGATCAAAGTCGGAACTTCAAATCAGCGTTGCTTTAAAGCGTCTGCAAGCATATTGGAATCAGAAAGACTAGAACTACGCCACTTCATCCTCAATCGGATGGAATGGTTGAAAGAATGAACAGCACGTTAGGAAGGTACCTAGCCAAAGTTGTCTCGGACCATCAACGAGACTGCGATCAATATTTACATTTGTTCCTACTGGCGTACCGATCTTCGGTACATGATAGCACAGGATACTCTTCTGCTTGCGTGATGTTAGAACGTGAATTTCCGCTACCTTGTGATCTTTTGTTTGGATTAAAACCTGGAGAAGAGATCGCAGGTGAAGATTACGTTAGTAAGCTTTGTGAAATATCAAATAGCATTCACGAAAACGTCCGAAAGAATATCCAGGCAGCAAGCGATCGAATAAAGTCTCAATATGACACGAAAGCACAAGAAGGAGGTTACCAACCTGGAGATTTAGTGTAGTTGTACAATCCACAAAGAAAATGTGGATTGTCGCCAAAACTACAAAGACAATGGGAAGGCCCGTACGAAATGTTAAAAAGAATTAATGATGTAGTGTACCGGATCAGAAGATCTCCCCGTGGTAAACCGAAAGTGGTACACTTTGACCGCTTAACATCCTACGCTGGCAACAACCAGGAAGGCTCGAATAATGAGAATGGTGTTCGACAAGTTATTAATCATGAGGCAAATGTAGATTTTGAGAGTTTTGTGGCGGCGTATGGTGGTTCCGCTAAGGCGAGATTTGGCGTTGTTGTTGAAAAACAGCAAGATCTGTTTAAAGCACCAGAAAACTATTCCCTTGCACATTACGTAGCTCAAGATTTGAAAATGTCAAGGGAAATAGCTGTTGTTTTCAAGAAAAGGTTTTGATGTGTGGATGAATTAGTACAATAGCAGACAACTGTAGGAAAAGCTTTGATTCTTCAGGATAAAAATCGTTATGTTTACTATCTGATCACCAAAAATTCTTCATGGCAGAGACCTAGTTATGGACATCTATAGGAGGCTTTGCTAAATCTTAAGGCTCAGATGATGGAAAATGGAGTAACGAGACTAGCGGTGCCCAAGCTAAACTGTGGACTGTATCGTTTAGATTGGAGGACAGTCCGAAAAATGCTAGAAGTAGTTTTCCAGGGAACCAACGTCCAGGTCCTTGTTTGATTGTTAACAATCTGGTTGCCTACCAAGACCAAAAAAAGAGTGTTGAGTGTTATTTTCAACGACGCGGTGGTTGCACCAGAGGAGATAGCTGCCGATACCGTCATTAGTCACCGAATTGGGGTCAAAATGTATTTATAGTTACGAGACGTAACGGTTTTAAAGAGGGGGCAGTGTTGCGAGCTACTATTAGGCAACCCGTCAAGCACACAAGCGCCGTAAGCACTGTATATTCTCCATAGACCGAGAATCTTCTAGCAATTACTGGAGGATGAGTCATCGTTTTAATTTACGGTATAAACAAGACCGATGATGAAGTACAGAGTTAGTCTACATCAGAATGTCGAATATAAATTATATCGTGTAAAGTTAAATAGTTAAACTTTTGGAAGTCCAAGAGTAAACATAAATGTTATATGATGTGAACGTGTCTAATGTACATGCAGCTTGTAGAATACATAAATAGACAAAAGTCTAATAAATAAATTATAGTAATGTTTAATGTTGCTAAGAAGACTTATAGTTAGGGAACTAGTTTAAGAAGATATTAGTGCTTGTAAATTCATTAGTGTGATAGTGCTTCCTTGTTAATTGGACTGAAAACATCTATAAATAAGGCATATACTGTTAATTAGACTTGTGAACAGTGAGTAATAAAGACTTGTTATTACTTGTTTTAAATCAGTGAAACGCGGTAGTAGTAGCCCCTAAAATATATATAATTAAAAAGATATAATATTGTGTACTCTAGAATAAACATGCTATAATTCACCTAAGTTGTTTATATCTTCGTTTTCCAAATAAGCAAGCATCCCAAATATAAAGAACAGTTCCAACTCGCTCCAACCTTTTTTTTAAAAAATTTGTAACGGGCATTTTTGTAGCTTGTTTGTTGTTGTTGATTTGATGGTGTTCCTCATGTATATTTTAACATTTTACGCTCTCTTGAATTCATAAATACCTTTCTACAAATTACGATCTCTATATTTAATATTTATTAACTCCTTAGGCGAATGCATCGTATAATTAATTATAGATTGCATCGTTTCCTTTGAATCGCTGTTTCTATCAAGTAAATACGTCCGAATAGTTTTCATATGGTATGCAATTCGACTCGCATGTATTAATTTTAAAAGATAGTTTAATTGTAAATTGGAATACTCATAAAAGTACTTTCCAACTTATCAAGAATAAATAAAACCGCTGTAATTAATATGTGGATTAACAAGTGTAGATAAGAAGTTGTAATGGAACGTTTTGAATAAACAGATAGGAAGTGGTGTTTTCTTCTTGCTTGCGATATGTTCTTTAAAATATAAATACTGCTTTTCTGCTGTTAAAAATAGTAAAAATTAATGCGCGCTTTAACTTTTAAAGTGTTCTTTAAAATACAAATACTGCTTTTCTGCGTTTAAAAATAGTGAAAATTAATGCGCGCTTAATTTTCGTATCGTTCCTGAACAAACGCGGCATGTTGTGGAGTTGATTTTCTGTTGGAACTAAACGGAGTAGAGCTGGTTAAACTCGACGCACGTGTGTTTTAAGAACATTTGAGGTACGGTTTTTATTGTTTACGCGTGTCTTCCTAATTGTGTTTAGTTGTTTTCTTATGAAAGAAAAATTGTATATTAACTGTACACAAGTGTTTTACGGAACAGATTAGACGAACTTACGTTAGTGATACACGTGCTTTACTTATTGTGGTTGTTTTGTTTGATGATTTTGTCTTCTGATAGTTAAACGGTGTGTGCGATCTCGTTTCGCGGTTCCTTTGTTATTGTATCAAAGTAGTGCCTACGTTTGGGTGATTCCAAGTACAGTTGATACTGTAGTTGCCGAATTTGCTAACCCCAACGAATCTAAAATAGAACATTGCCTGCGCAACTTTCGTTATTGGTAAAATATAACAGACTACTGGCTTACAAAGGTAGTGGTTGAAGTTCCTCGCTGCTTTTTGTATGTTTATAAAAATAATATATATAGTTCCTTCGCGTGATAAGGTCCGCTGCTAACCCCAGTGAAATAAGTCGGTGTGATTAAGGTAATTTGTGATAAGTTCCATCAACACCCTCACAGTCTAGGGTGAAGTGCTTTGTTAGTGCCAGACATCGTGAATCCCACACTTCAATGGCAAGGAAGCGGTACTGAAGGACCTTGTGTAAGTTGAACTATTTCCTACTTGTTACTTTAAATATCTATACGTTGTTTTGTTATATTCTTTGTCGTTCTGATACCTTTTTACATAGACTTGCAGGCTATTTTATAACAAAAAAGTAAGAAGGAAAAAAAAGAGAACAATCAACCATACTGAATGACTCATAACAATTGTGCTTATCTATTTATCTATTTCTTTGTTAAAAAATTTACTGAATTACTTATATCAATTGTGTCTTACCTATTTATTTTTTTTACATTTTGTCTCAATTATGTTTAATTGGTGTGTGAGGAAACGTTTCTGCTACTCCCCAATATTACCTCACTTTGTACTAAAGATTTGTTAAATTGCTTTTAACGTTGTTAAATTATATAGATTATTCAAACAGTTTTTTTTTTATTCTACAAAGTACTGAACAATCTATACTTGATCCGTATGCTATGTTTTTTTTCTTTGTTTCAGGTTTGCAGGACTAATTTGTTTTCTTTTCACGTTTACTATTCTAATTTTTCTATTGCAGGTACTGTTACTAATTCCTGACAGCCACGTCTCTTATAGGTTGGTCTGCTTTCTACAACCCCCCCTACTCTCCGATTGAGCCAGGTCACTTTCTTTTTTTTCTCTTTGCTTTTCTTTTTGTTACGCACGGCTACGAACCAACGTAACATAACTTTGGCGCCCAACGCGCCTGCCACGGAAAAAAAATAACGTCACAGGTTTCATTTCTGATTTGTTTTACGGAACACTGACAACTACAACTTTGAACGGTAAAATAATTACCTTATTGGTTCTGTAAGGGCTCTCATCTTCATCTTTGACGCGCGGTCGTTTCTGGTTGTTCTTCTTCTTCTTGTTCACTAAAAAATTCAGATGAAGATTAGATCAAGTAAATGCATTAAGAAAATTAAATCTATATATTAAGCCAACGAATACATACTCTGTATTGGTGTCATCAGGTCGTACGTTGCAATTGACGCATCGGTCCACGGAGCCAACGATTTATCCAGCACTTCATTTGCATTGACTATAAACTGCTCAATAATTTTAACCCGACCACCATTATTATTCTTTCCTGAACATTTAACAAATTGCACAGATATCTCAAAATTTGCCAAAAGACATACAGGCAGACAGACAGACTGATTGCATCAATTTTTTTATTCTCGCTTTTAAAGAATAACAAGTCGTAGTTATTAAATGCTCAAACTTCAAAACTAGAAATAAAATATATTAAAATATATATAGAGATATCTCTTGAAATTTGCCAAAGACAGCCAGACAGACAGACAGACAGACGCGAGTAATGTGAAATTAAAACAAACGAAAGATGAACACAATGTATTTTTCTTTATTGTAATTTATAAAATATATATAATTAGAAAACATGCTATAATTCACCTAAGTTGTTTATATCTTCGTTTTTCAAATGAGCAAGCATCCCAAATATAAAGAACAGTTCTAACTCACTCCAAAGTTCTTTCTAACTCGCTCCAAACTTTCATTTCTGATTTGTTTACAGAAAACTCACAGCTACAACTTGACAAATAAAAGATCGATTATTATTATTATTCGTTTGCATTAACTATAAACTGCTTAATAATTTTAACCCGACCATTATTATTATTATTATTCAAAAGTTTTCATTTTTTTTAATTTGTTTACAGAACACAACTACAACGTGACAAAAAAATTGAACGATTATCACACCCACACATACACACACACACACACACACACACACACACACACACACACACACACACACACACACACACACACACACACACATACACACACACACATCTTGGGTATATAAAATTATTAAACAAGAAGAACAGCAGAAAATTCAACCCATGTCAGCAAGAATTTTAATGCTAATGTATTGTCTAGATAACAATTATAGAAATATGAAATCTGCAGAAAAATTCCGTAAACCCAGTCATGAAGAAATTTAATGCTGACGTCCGCAGAAAAATAAATAAACACAGGCAGCAAGAAATTGAATGCTGATATATCAAAAAGAATGAATAACCCAAATAAGCAAGAAATTTAATGCTGACATCCGCAGAAACAATAATATACCCAGTCATCAAGAAATTGAATGCTGACGTCTGCAGAAAAATAAATAAACCTAATCAGCAAGAAGTTTAATGCTGACATCCGCAGAATAATAAATAAACCCATTCGGCAAAATTTTTAATGCTAATTTCTGCAAAAAAAATAAATAAACCCAATCAATAAGAAATTAAATGCTGACGTCCTCAGAAAAAATAAGTAAACGTAGTCAGCAAGAAATTTAAGCTGTCTGCAGAAAAACGATTGAACCCAGTCAGTACGAATGGGACTCTCAACTTTGAAAGCAATTATAATTGTTCAAAGCAATCTAAGATTAGCTGATTACTGGTTTCCCATAAATTTTAAACACATTAATTTCAGAAAAATAAATATTGCATGAGTTGGTACCTCAGTTATAAATTATACCCTTGTTATTATTATACCATATTTAAAAAATTTTACAAGTGTAAATTAATGTTGTCAATTGCAAAAGCACAAGTTTTTTTATATATAAACATCTCATTCGTAAGCCATATTGCAGCATCTTGACATTGAAAAAATTCCGACGATGCGTGACTCATGTAATGAACTCGGTTGTTATCAAAAAATAAGATACAAACTGCTTTCGATGTAAACGCAATTACCTACCTGTATATGTTAATTTGAGTTTAATTAAATGTATAAAAGTCAATTTAGTTTTACTGGAAAGTAAATAGAAATATTCTAGATTGAAAATATTTCAAATGATTTCTCGGCAAATTTAATTGATGCATTGCAGATTTTATTCGCTTAGGACAACGCAGAAAAATTTCATTCAATATTAATGTATTAGTTATTAAGGGCCACTTGCACCGTATTTACTTTAAACAACGTTTAACTAATCTAGTTTTTATTTTACTCTATGATTAAGGTGTGGTTGATTTGTAAGGTACTAGATTTATCACCAGTTAACTAAACAAAGTTTAAGACACCAGCAACATTTAACAACATTGTAAAAGTCACCTGGTTGCTAGGCAATTGCATTGAATTATCAAATACGATTTTGAGGTTCAGTTAGATTTTTATATATTACTTTATTTATATACGGAACAATCAAAGTGGAGGAATACGTTATTAAAATTGATCCAGAACTTATTATTATAAAAAATCTGATTAGGTTACCGCAAGAGAAAAATGTGGTAAGATGGTTAAATATAGCAAACAATTTTAATGCACCTGCGTCAAACGACATTTGCAGAAGAGCTGAATATTTAAAACGTTTGTTTAAAAATAAAAAAATGAAGTACGGAAATCGCTGCTGCTGAATAAGATTTTATCACTTTATCAATAGTAATTATTAAAGGAGGATAAACAAAACGTAAGGTTTTAAATATGAAACTAGACTTTAAACTAGGTTTAAATTATTAAACCCCCAAAATTGACAGTTTAATTTAATCTTGGATTAGATGAATTTAATCTCAGTTTACAGATCGGTGCAAAACAATTTTTGACTGAGTTTAGAATTAAACGTTGTTTAAGATATACGGAATTTTATGAAATGCTCCAACTTCAGAACTATCAAATAAATAAATCTATTGAAGTATATGCTATGAGTTATTTAATATTTCCTATATATGCTCTCATTTTTGTGGCGGTTCAGAACAGCTGAATTTAGAAATGCGTCTGATCTGATTGCATTGCGTCGGCTTCAGTAAGTAACTAGGAAAATGCAAATGCAAGCATAAAATACAATCCCAACTGAAGTTCAATAGACTAGACTAGACCTTCGTTGAACATGAAAACGCTTGTGGTGTGTGATTTTTTGTAATCAAGTACTTCAAATTACACAATAGATAAATTCTTTCAACGTTAATTCTAGGATAACCACAGTAATGTTTTTAATACTGGTTTTAAAAATTTGTGTACTTAGTCACAACCAAAAAAACGTCATTCTATTTTTTTTCATGCAACGACTTATTTTTTTTAAAGCTAGAATTAAAAATTGATGAAATCAGTCATATATATCAGGTTATCATAAAGTAAGGGATATATTTTAAATTATGATAACTTTTTAACAAATTAAGTTAATAACAAGAAATAAATGAAATCTAATTGCTTATGAAATAGGATTTAGTATGCCCAAAACAGGTTACGGCAATTGCTCAATATGACCTCCATTTTGTTGTTGTAAGATCACCATCCTTACCTCCAAATTGTACACAGCATTTCGTAACATTTCTGGTTGAATTGTACCAATTTGCTCCGTAATACTGTCTTTTAATTCTTGTAGCGTAGTTGGTCGTCTTCTAAACACTAAACTTTTTAAATAACCCCACAGCCAGTAATCCGCTGGGTTTAGATCAGGTGATCTTGGTGGCCATGAATTTACGAAATGTCTGCTTAACACGCGATCTTGAAAAACGTTGGTTAACAATTCTTTGACTGGTCGAAAAATGTGCGGGGTGCTCCATCCTGCATAAAATGATGTTTTCAATTCCGTAGTGCTCGTTTTGCAGCTGTGGAATAACATAATTTTGTAACATTTGCAAGTATCGTTCACCATTTACAGTTACAGATACGGCTTGTCCATTCTGCATTTCCTCGTAGAAATACGGACCAATAATAAAATCAGCTGTAAAACCGCACCAAACGGTGACTTTCTTGTCATGAAGACCTTTTGAACGATTTGTTGCGGATTTTCTGCAGACCAGATTCTACAGTTTTGAGTATTGACTCCACCATTCAGAGTAAAATGTGCCTCATCTGTCCATAAAATACGGATAACCATTCGGGTTCAATTTCCATCTGAGCCATTACTCGCAAAGAAAAATCGTACCTAGTAGCCAAATCTGCGTCCTTTAATTCAAACAGCATTTTCAGTTTATATGGATACATGTTTAGAATTTTGCGTAAAATTTTCCAAACCGTGGTATACGGCATTTGCAATCGCTTGGATATCGCATTTGCACTGCTGATTGCGAGTGAATTGCTTCTGGCTATGTCTTGATTTTCATGAAGAACCTCTGCAACTTGGAGATCACTAATTATTGGTCTTCCTGATCTTGGTAAGTCAGTTACAGACCCTGTTCTTTCAAATTTTGTATCAAATTGCGGTACGCTTTCATTTGACAGGGTCCCGCTCTCAAACCCGTTCTCGTGCGAAATCTTCGTAATCCAGCGGTGTAATTTCTGCCGGATTCATAATAGCACTGAACTAAACCAATTCTTGTTTGTAAATCCATGTTATTACAGTTGAGTCGTTTGAACTCAACGTTTACTTGAGTTTTAATTTCAAAATAAAACATCAAATTGAATAATTTCGTTTTGACACTAGTGTCAACAATTGTTATGACAACGCTTTTGTTTCTCATAGATACGGTAAAATCCCATTCATTAAGCAACTAGATTTCGTTTATTTTATGTTACTAACTTAATTTATTAAAAAGTTGTAATGATTTAAAATATATCCCTTACTTTATGATAACCTAGTACATGCCATGGAAGTCTGTAGCGGTAAGCACAGTCGAAACCATTTCTGTAATTTCTATGTTGAAATAAATAACAGGCAACACTTTGGATAACAGGTGCCGTACTAATTGGATTGTAACCATACACAAAATTTGGACCCCAGTTCTCCGGAACAATACCTCTAACATATTCTGTATAATCCCACAGTTCAACCGATCAAACTCACAACCAATCTTTGGTATGGTCAACTTCTGGTCTTCAGATTCCATTGTCTGATTCTTGAGGTTCGGTAACATTTTCCACAGATATTAATAATCCGATTTACCAGAAAACTGATGTTTAGTCAACAAGTAGTAGATGCGCCCCGATGTCGGTGCTTTAGGCGTATGGTCTTTTCAACCTGTGTTGTCGGCGAAGTTGATACAGACCACCAAATTTATTTTTAAACTCTCGAGTAAGGTCTGATGGTACCCAATGCGCCAGGGAGTATTCCGATGGCACATCAAAGAGATTACATTAAATCTCTGCTCTGACCCCAAATCTGGCTTTGCTTGTGCTGCTGTACAGAGACGATCCAACCACAGCTCTGTCCAGACGTTTATTCATCCTCTTACTGCTTGTCCTTCTTCAACATTACCAGCGTTATCACTATCGCAGAATGCTAATCGGTTAACGTGCACCACTCTTGTTCTTTCTTTGGGGAGCTTACGAATCCGATACACTACGCCGTTGATCCTTTTTGCAATTTCGTACGAGTCACATAGTGTCTTTGTAACTTTGGTGACAGTCCACGCCTCCCGTCTGGGAATGTATAGCCAGACGCGTTCGCTCTCTTAAAAACCATACTTCTGCGCCTTGATGTCATATCTAGTTTTCATTCGAGCGCTCGCTCAAAAGGGTTCCCCACGTTGTTTTACCTCAGTGGAGCCCAACTGATGTGCACAGCTGACACTTGCAGCACCACTTCTTTACAGTAAAATCTTGCTCGAACATTCTTTAGTCTTCTTAGCCCCCTATCCTCCAACACCCGGATTTTAGGAACCACTACCTAAGGCATACTCACGGATCCAACCCCTTTCTTCAAAGATCGCATCAAGATCCCATTCTTTATTTCAAGAAATCCCATTGTGCCCAATAGGACTTCAGAGTGCTACTGAACGAGCTAAGGTCCTGCAAGAAAGGAAGTTCTCCTCTGGCTTTCCAACCCAGAATATCATCTAGGTCTTTGTCATTCTCTTGTTCTGTTCGCATCTACAGAAGCTGCCGAACATCATTGATTACGGTAGTCCGACCAAGTAGATTACGCATTGCTTCAAACCAGAAGCAATAACTACAATCTTCAGAACAAGGCCGTCTTGAAGGCGCATCCGCATTATGACGAGTTGCGCCAGCATGGTGTTCCGTGTCGAAGTCATGCCCCTACAGCTTTTATATCCATCTGACGATTTGCTCTTTGGGATTTCTCAACTGTAATAGTTACTTCAAGGCGGGCGGCAGGTCTGTTCACAGTTGAAATTTTTTCCTGTACAGATAGCTATGAAAGTGTTTTACAAATTTCACCACAGCCAACACTTCCGTCTCTTGACGCAATAAATCCGTTCCGGTTTCGAGAGGACCTTGCTAAAGTAACCAATGACTATCTCTTGCATTTGGGATAATATACTTTCGACGGCGACATTGCTTGCGTTTGTATACAAGATGAATTTGTCTTCCGACGGAGGATAACTTAAGATCAGAGCTGTTTATAATAAACACCTTAGTTGTTAGAATGCATTTTGGCAACATTTAACCCAAACAAAATCACGCGCTACTTCAATCAGCTTGGTCAATCTTCTATACAAAGTGCACACCCCTAGAAAGCTGAGTAACTGATATTTGTCCTTGGGTGTCAGCCACTCTTGCACCACCATAATTTTTTCCGGGTCTGACCTGACTTTGTTGCGTAAAACTACCTACCTAGGCATTTCACCTATTCGCCTATAGATAACACTTCTTAGGACTCGTCTTCAGATTGACTTATCCGCGTCTTCACAACACGTCTTCTAAATTTCTCAAGTGTTCCAAAAACGACTTTCCAATCACGATCACCTCGTCCAAATATGTAACACACGTTTTTCACGAGATGTTATGAACAAAACGCTCAAAGGAACGTTGCGGGCCAAAATGGCATGATTCTAAGTTGCCATCGGCCAGTACTTATTGTGATGGAAATTTTTCCCGATCATTGGGTTACATATGCACTTGCGAATAGCCACACTTCAAACCCAAGGCTGAGAACTATCGTTACATTCAAAATGTATTTAGGGTGTCGTCAATCCTTGAATTTGGGTACAATAGACTTTTCTGGTCAGGTAGTTCAATCGTTTATAATCCACACAAAGTCCTTCTTAACAATCACAACGGTGGATGCCCAAGGACTATTAGAGTGCTCAGTCACTCTTCCCTTACCATATCTCCAATCATTTCTCGGTTTCCTTGTGTTTGAAATCGTATTTGAAGTCCAATCTTACAATGACTTTTAGCTATTAAATTAAAAGTTATAGGATGGCAGTATTTACCTTTACAGTTGATAAGAATATATTTATATAACATTTCATTTGTAAGTTCCAACATAAAAAAAAACTTAAGAACTATTTAAATGTACAAAATTTCGGATAAGCACTCCGATGAGGGGAAAGTTCCCATGACTGAAATCGCGTTTCCACGCTTAATTGCTATTCCAATCCTTTGAATAAGAAAAGACCGTGAACGAAGTTCTCCAGATTGATAAACGATAAGTTCTCCAAGTTTATTTATGAAATTCGTTGTTTCTTCGCACCAAGGTCTCATGGTCTCTACTGCGAAAGGGGGGAAAAAAGTAGTTGGAATCGACGACGGGGGTATATTTCCGAATTTTCGCTTGAGCTGCTTGTTTAGTTGCTGAATCTGCCAGCTTGGTTGAGTCAGATAAGTGAGAAGGAGCAAGAGCATCTGTGCAAGTGGCGTCCCATACGAGATATTGTCCTCTTTTCTAGGAAATTAGGGTAATACCGTCAGCTCTTTTCCCATCAGTTCTGGATAGCTCAATTGGTTCCAAATGACATGGAATTTTTGCAGAATTTAGAGCTCTGCTGATGATATTATTGAGTTCTTGGTGTCTCGAGTAACGTCCCATACTCTTCAAGCAATTTATACCATGAATTCCAGACTCTGTTACATTATCTCCACACGTACAAATATGTGGTTTGCAGATTTTGGAACATAGACATAGGCCAATAGCCTTTTGTAAAGCAGGTGTCGCTTCTAGTATTCCATACCAAGAGTCCTTCGTCATGAAAGGCAATTCGGTGATTGTCTATATCCGCAAGATTTAACATCAAATTGGCAAATCGAGATACACGATATACAGATGAAAAGATCTGGGCTAGATGTCGAATTCCTAATCCACCAAATCGAACAGGAAGAGAGACACGTGCAAACTGAGACGGAGGTAATTTTTCTTTCCCAAACTAGTTGTGAAAATTTGTCGGTGATAGGGGCCCAAGTAATGATAACTTCCGAACTAATTTAATTCTCGGAGAAATTAAATCATGCAGCAATGTCTTCATCAATATTTCCACAAAAATATAATTCGCATTTGGCTAGGTTGTTGATTAAACTTATTTCCTGACAGTTACTTTTCAAAACTTCGAAATCTTCGAGTACAGATTCCGAATCTCCAGCAATCAGGCTGTCATCTAAGTAGAAACATACTAGTTCAGAAATCAATTTTATTATAATGGGGTGAATTGAAATGCAGAGTAGACAAGGTCGGCCGGGCCCTGTTGACAGCCAGAAATGGATGGGATTACGGAGTCTCCAAAAAAGAGAATACTAGTGTTGAAATAGGTTTACCAAATAAAAGCGAAAATGGTAGGGCTCATTGCTTTCACAGCGTGTAGCATTGAATCACGGTTAATTGAATTGAAAGCGTTTCTAAAATCAATCTTCAAAATTACTTTCTTGGTGGCTTGATTACTCTTTACGAAAGTTCTGGTTGTATGAACGGTTCCCTCACATCCCCCCATGGTTGCAAACCTTAGTTGTGTTGGACGCAGATAATGACCACGACCAGTTGGCTGCCTTATCGAAAAGTAAACCAATTTTGCAACTAATCGACGCAATGTGGTTCCGATAGCTATTGGGCGAATTCCTCAGTCTTTTTTTCCTAGTGCATATAAGTTTGCCCTAAAAAACTGGAAAAACTTCAGCATTCATTTTCCCGGATAAAACAAAATTGCAAAAGTTTGTTAGCGATCCTGGCAAATGTGTGCTTCCATCTCCATTTCCAGGAGAGATCAGATCTTTTAAATGTTGAGCTCTGAGACCGTCAATATCGGCGCTTGAGCCATTGGAAAAGCTTAAAATTGCTTGTTTGACTTCCTTTTCTGTGATTGTTACTGTTTCTTCGCCATTTGGTGGTTCCGGAAAAATAAGATGTTTTGAAGGAAAGAGGTGTTTATCTAAAAGTTCGTTGAATGTGTCTACATTTTGAGGCGTTAGAGAGACACTGGAAAAAAGGATCTTGACTGCTGCGTTTATATCTCCTTCTTTGACCTTTGACTTAACTCGTCTGTTTAGTGAGGTTAAAGAATGATCTGATGAATATCAGTTTATAGTGTCTCCATTAATATTGGCTTTGACGAGAGATGAGAGAGACTTCTTTTTAATTTTTTGAGGAACACAAAAAGTAGGAAAAACTTTAAACCAAACCCATAAAATAATATAATTCTTTATTTTATTCGACGACTATAGTTTTAAATACCAATGTATTCATTATTAAGTACACTAAAAAATAGAAAACATATGGAACAAAATTAAAATGGTAAAGACGAACAGACCTTAAACAAAATATTTACATGTCATATAAATGCAATTATATAAATGAAGTGACAGAATTAAAAGTGTGACTTGTCAAAAAGACAAGTTGTATATATTGAATGTCCCCTACTCAAATAGATTTATAAAAAATATGGTAATGGTATCATAAACATGATAAAGTTTTTATAAAAATAAAGTTTGGATCAAATTTGGTCACTTCGTTGATAATATTGGAACTTGAAGTTTTGTGTCTATGTATTTCCAACCATTCAAAGTAATTTAGCTATTGACTGTTATTTAAAAAATGTAGTTGCCTTAAATTTTGGGACTGGTAAAAATTATGAATTTTATTACTAACGTGTTCAGCAAATGTGATTTAAATTTGTAATCTATGAATGGTGATCGTTTGAATTCGGAAGTGTGTTCTTTGAGACGAGTGCGGAAAGATCTTCCTGTTTGGCCAATGTAAACCTCATTACGTGTGTTACAAATTAGTTTATAGACGCCACTTTTGTCCATGGGATTTACTGGATCTTTGTTTCGTACGATCAATTTTTTTAAATTATTATTAGTTGAAAAACCCCTAAACTTTTAAACAAGTTTCTAATTTTTAGTAACAGTTCACCAACATAAGGTAAGCTGTAAAAACAGGTAGTTCTTTCTTAAGCGGTAGTAACACAATAGGTCAGAATGTTTGAGTTTAATTTTATTATAAAGCTTTTTTATGATGAAATAAGGGAAATTATTCTTTTTTTGGCTATTTGTGGTGTAATGTTGAGCTGGTTATTGAAATCTATTTTTTCCATAGGAATACGAAACAGTCTGTTTAGCAAAAAATGGAAAGCAGTAAGTTTTTGGTAGAAAGGAAGAAAACTATCAAAGGGAATAACAATATCAGTAGTCGTTGGTTTTCTATAAATACTAAATGTTAAGGAATTATTGTTCTTTTTGACGAGTAAGTCCAAAAAGGGAAGATCATTGTTATATTCAAAATCTATCGTGAATTTGATTTTTGGGTGAAGTGAATTCAACCATGTTAGATGATCTAAAATTTCTTCCTTATTTCCATTAAAAATAACGAAAATTCGTCACCGTATCTCTTCCAATAAACTACCTTACTGGAGAAAAACATGTTTTGGAAAACCTTTAGTTCTAAATTGTCCATAAAAATTTCGGCTGATAATAGGGATAAACAAGAACCCATAGCTAAACCGTAATTTTGTGAATAAATAATACTATCAAAAATGAATAATTTTTGTTGTAAACAAATATTTAAACAATTTACCAAACAGGAACCTCCCCATTCTCTCTGTCTCTCTATGACCCTTTCGCTTTGCAACTATAACTAATCAAACCACAACCAGACATACTGTATTTCGCACCCCTTCCATTTTGCGTATTCTTGAATAATTGAATAAAAAGTACCGATACCAGGTATGTACA
This sequence comes from Platerodrilus igneus, assembly GCA_036346225.1. Taxonomy (NCBI): domain Eukaryota; kingdom Metazoa; phylum Arthropoda; class Insecta; order Coleoptera; family Lycidae; genus Platerodrilus; species Platerodrilus igneus. Next base: position 1,141,592 of record JARFIW010000273.1, read on the forward strand.
ACAGCTTTAGGTGCGTGAAGTTAGCCTTACATGTGATTTTCCAATGCTCCGCCCGAAGGTACTACATTGGCCAGAAAGCGAGTTTTTTTTTACCTGGAAAATTTTGAATTTTGCCGAATCCTTGCTGTTTCAAGCAAGGTAGGGATCTTTATCGTGCGTGACAACATTCACACACGGGACCTCCATTTTACCTCTCATCCGAACGAGGGTGTATTTTTGTGAAAAATGCTCGCTAACATTTTTCAAGCGGACCGTGTCGGGATTCGAACCCGAGACCTTGGGCGTAGTAGTCACACACATACCACTACGCCACGGAGCCGCTCGTGAAGTTAGCCGCAACATTTTTGAATTTTTTAAAAATATTTATGTAATAATTAGGCGCCAATTAGGCGCCATTTTGCGCCGCTAAAACTAAATTTTGCGCCGTCTTGGCAAACGAGTTATTGATAAAATACGAGTTTTCCGGCGAAGTTCAGAAAGCCGAACTTTTTTTCAATTTTCAGAAAATCTTTATTCCATAATATAGCGCCAATTAGGCGCTATTTTGCGCCGTTGAAACGAAATTTTGCGCCCTCCTGTGTAACAAGCTATTTGAATAAAACTACTTCCCCAAACTACTCAAAATCGTGAAGTTGACCGCGACTTTTTTTAATTTTGAAAAAAATTTTATACCACAATTAAGCGGTAATTAGGCGCCATTTTGCGCCGTTAAAACGAAATTTAGCGGCCTCCTCTGTAACAAGTTATTCGAAAAAAACTATTTCTCCAAACTACCCAAAATCGTGAAGTTGGCCGCAACTTTTTTGAATTTTGAAAACAATTTTATACCAAACTTAAGCAGTAATTAGGTGCCACTTTGCGCCGTTAAACAAAAATTTGCGCCCTTCTGTGTAAAAAGTTATTTAAAAAAAGCTATTTCTCCAAACTAGCCAAAATCGTAAAGTTGACCGCGACTTTTTTGAATTTTGAAAAAAATTTTGTACTACAATTAAACGGTAATTAGGCGCTATTTTGCGCCGTTAAAATGAAATTTAGCGCCCTCCTGTGTAACAAGTTATTCGAGAAAACTATTTTTCCAAGGTACTCAAAATCGTGAAGTTGGCCGCAACTTTTTTGAATTTTGAAAAAAATTTTATACCAAATTTAAGCGGTAATTAGGCGTCACTTTGCGCCGTTAAAACAAAATTTTGCGCCTTTTTGTGTAAAAAGTTATTAAAAAAAAGCTATTTCTCCAAACTAGCCAAAATCGCGAAGTTGGTCGCGACTTTTTTGAATTTTGAAAAAAATTTTGGACCACAATTAAGCGGTAATTAGACGTCATTTTGAGCCGTTGAAACGAAATTTTGCGCCCTTTTGTGTAACAAGTTATTTGAAAAAAACTATTTTTCCAAGCTACCCAAAATCGTGAAGTTGGCATTACATGTGATTTTTCCCAATGCTCCACCCGAAGGTACTACATTGGCCAGAAAGCAAGTTTTTTTTTAACTGGCAAATTTGAAATTTTGTCGAACCCTTGCTGTTCCAAGCAAGGTAGGGATCTTTAACGTGCGTGACAACACTCACACACGGGACCTCCATTTTACCTCCCATCCGAACGAGGGTGTATTTTTGTGAAAAATGCTCGCCTAACATTTTTCAAGCGGACCATGTCGGGATTCGAACCCGAGACCTTGGGCGTAGTAGTCACACGCATACCACTACGCCATGGAACCACTCCGTGAAATTGGCCGCGACTTTTTGAATTCTGAAAAAAATTTTATACCAAATTTAAGCGATTTACGCGCCATTTTGCGCCGTTGAAACAAAATTTTGCGCCCTCCTGTGTAACAAGTTATTTGAAAAATACCATTTTTCCGAACTGTATATACATTCATATTTTTATTTATACCAAATTCTAGAACTAACGGACACATCTAGTAAGCGAACATAATATAGTTGGCCACCAGCGGTGTCCTCTTATCAGAAATTAGCTGTCGCCCGCCTCTTCGTGCTTGAAGGATTCGTAATTTGCATATCAATTTTTATCATATTTCAAAGTATTACCATGGAATTACACCCCCTGGTTAGGAGTGATTAATAATATATTTTTATGAAGTTTTAAGTTAATAACAGTAAATAAAATTTTCATACCAACTTTCTTCTCTATTCTACACACTTAAGAGTTGTTTCTTAAAAAACTCTTATACAAGTATTTTATTATTTAAGACTAAGTTCCTAAATACCGATTTTGAAATCTCTAACTGAGACTTTGTGAAAGTCAGCAGCGAATTGTATTTCACTTTTATTTATTAAATTCTTGGCTCTATATTATACTTAAATAAATCTTGACTACTCAGCAAAATGCAAGACGCTACTGGTTATAATGTATTAATTTGTTTAGCTTACAATAATATTTTCTATAGCATATTCCTTGTATGTAAGGTTTTAAAATAATACAATTATCTCTCAACTACGATGCCTATTGTAAAGAACGGTAATTTCAACATTAAAGACACGCGTCTAAGATAGCCAGAGAAAGTTTTCTTCAAATAAATTGTTACACGGGGTGCGCAAAATTTTGTTTCAACGGCGCAAAATGGCGCGTAAATCGCTTAAATTTGGTATAAAATTTTTTTTTTTTTTTAAATTCAAAAAAGTCGCGGCGAACTTTCCGATTTTGGATAGTTTGGGGACATAATTTTTTCAAATAACTTGTTACACAGGAGGGCACAAAATTTCGTTTCAACATCGCAAAATGGCGCCTAAACCGCTTAATTGTGGTACAAAAATTTTTTTTCAAAATTCAAAAAAGTCGCGGTCAACTTCACGACCGGGTTCAAATCCCGACACGGTCGACTGCTTGAAAAATGGCAGGTGAGCATTTTTCACAAAAATTACGCCCTCGTTCGGATGAGAGGTTAAATAGAGGTCCCGTGTGTGAGTGTTGTCACGCACGTTAAAGATCCCTACCTTGCCTGGAACGGCAAAGGTTCGGCAAAATTCTAAATTTCCAGGCAACAAAAAACTCGCCTCCTGGCCAATGTAGTACCTACGGTTGGAGCATTGGAAATGTAAATGAACGGCCAACTTCACGATTTTGGCTAGTTTGGAGAAATAGTTTTTTTTTAATAACTTTTTACAAAAAAAAAGCGCAAAATTTTGTTTTAACGACGCAAAATGGCGCTTAATTACCGCTTAATTGTGGTACAAATTTTTTTTTTAAATTCAAAAATGTCGCGGCCAACTTCACGATTTTGGGTAGTTTGGAGAAATAGTTTTTTTCAAATAACTTGTTACACAGGAGGGCGCAAAATTTCGTTTCAACGCGCAACATGGCGCCTAATTACCGCTTAATTGTGGTACAAAAAATTTTTCAGAATTCAAAAAAGTCGCGCCCAACTTCACGGTTTCGGTTAGTTTGGAGAAATAGTTTTTTTTAAATAACTTTTTACACAAAAAGGCGCAAAATTTTGTTTTAACGACGCAAAATGGCGTCTAATTACCGCTAATTGTGGTACAAAATTTTTTTTAAAATTCAAAAATGTCGCGGCCAACTTCACGATTTTGGGTAGTTTGGAGAAATAGTTTTTTTCAAATAACTTGTTACACAGAAGGGCACAAAATTTCGTTTCAACGGCGCAACATGGCGCCTAATTACCGCTTAATTGTGGTACAAAAAATTTTTAAGAATTCAAAAAAGTCGCGCCCAACTTCACGGTTTTGGTTAGTTTGGAGAAATAGTTTTTTTAAATAACTTTTTACACAGAAAGGCGCAAAATTTTGTTTCAACGGCGCAAAATGGCGCCTAATTACTGCTTAATTGTGGTACACAAATTTTTTCAAAATTCAAAAATGTCGCGGCCAACTTCACGATTTTGGGTAGTTTGGAGAATTATTTTTTTCCAAATAACTTGTTACACAGGAAGGCGCAAAATTTCGTTTCAACGGCGCAATATGGCGCCTAATTACCGCTTGATTGTGGTACAAAAATTTTTCAAAATTCAAAATAGTCGCGGCCAACTTCACGATTTTGGCTAGTTTGGAGAAATAGATTTTTTTTTAAATAATTTCTTACACAGAATTGCGCAAAATTTTGTTTTAACGGAGCAGAATGGCGCCTAATTACCCTTTAATTGTGATACAAAATTTTTTTCAAAATTCCAAAAAGCCGTGGCCAACTTCACGTTTTTAGGTAGTTCAGAAAAATAGTTTATTGCGAATAACTTGATACACAGGAGGGCGCAAAATTTCGTTTCAACGGCGCAAAATAGCGCCTAATTGGCGCTAAATTATGGAATAAAGATTTTTTGAAAATTGAAAAAAAGTGCGGCTTCGTGAACTTGGCCGGAAAAATCTTATTTTATCAATAACTTGTTTGCCAAGCAGGCGCAAAATTTAGTTTTAGCGGCGCAAAATGGCGCCTAATTGGTGCCTAATTATGACATAAATATTTTTAAAAAATTCAAAAATGTTGCGGCTAACTTCACGCACCTTTGGTTTCCATATTACTTCAGCTGCGATAGTATGTAAGTAAGCCGATGTTTCTAATTTTTTTATTCAGTTGAAGTATGAAGACGAACGAAGTTCAACTAACGACTAGATGTTACCGGATTCCACAGCCTCTCCTCATGCACACGTGTCCACAAATGCGGTGGACATCTTCACTGGTGTTGAGCTTGAAATCGATGTCATTTCCGTAGATATTTTTTTACAGCCTGGAATCCTCCAGTGGTATGTTTTCACATGTTTAGTAAATAACTGCAAATCTAAAGCTTCGCAATTCATAAACACTACTTCAACTTACGGATTACAATAAGATGAAAGACATGTTTTGGTTTTGAATAGAACTTTCCTTACTAAAAGATAAGTTTGAACACCAAAACTGACCCTAACGACGGTTTGATTCCCATTTGATTTTTATATTATGTTCTCTAAATTTAATAAGAATTAAAATCAAATTATGTTCAAAGGGATATTTACCGAATAACTTAATTACATAATACAAAACTCGTTCAAATACGAACAAGTTGGGGAAGTTAATTTCAACGAACATCGTTGCAAAAGGCAACAAACGTTGGACAAATTTCCAAGTTACACGTGACGTGTCATGTGGAGATTTCGAAATGTAGCAATGCTCTAAAACCCCTGTTATTTATAATCCGGAATAATCAGCTTTGAAGCTCGGAATGAATTAAGCAGCAGGCTTCACTGAGTTTCAGATTTCATAGGTAGGTTTTGATTGATTATTTGAGACAGTCGCCATTAGAGTGGAATAGCATTATAGATATTGAGAGCTACCTCGGTTTTTTACAAATCGAATTATTTAACTGATGTCGAAGACTGTCATAACCAGAGCCATGATTATTAGTACGTGTTTTGCGTTTGAATAATGTCATATTCAAAACTACAAAGTCTATATTTCGTTCGTTTTCGTAATGACATCAGCAGGACAAAATGTTGTTGCAAAGAAAGGTAATTCTAGACAAGCAAACTCGCGTTCTTTTTCAAGGAACAACTGCAACTTGTATGGTCGCTAACATTTTTCAAAGCGTTGCTGGACTGATTATGTAAATGTTTACTTATTGTTCAACCGAAGAAGCGTACCACTTTCTTAATGACCAAATTGGTTACGATACACGCAGACACATGTCTTAAGAAATGTATATTTTTTTCCACTTTTAGTAGAATACTCGGCATATCTGTACTTTTTTTAATTTATTAATATCAGCTTTATTTGAAACGGCTTATAAGCATGGTGGTTTTGTTTAGCCTATTTAATACTTTTAAGGGTGGTGGTGCATAAAATGTACCACCAAAATGATGATGACAAAACTTTTGAAGATATTTCGTCAGTTAATTCTGATATGATTTAAAATTTAGAAAACAGAGAATCGTTAGATTAGAATATAAACCGGTAAATACAATAACAATACGTATTTAAGCCCACTTACTGCAGCGAGGAAGAGGTAGAAGCGATCTACAAAAATATCGAAGACATACTAAAATGCGTAGGACATGAAAACTTTAATAAATTACGAGAGATCTTAACGCAGTGGTAGATGAGGGTAGAAAGGAGCGTCAGTAGGTTTAGTTGGTTTAAGCAGGAGAATCGATTGAGGAAATAGACTGGTAGAATTTTGCGACAAGAACAATTTAATCACCAACACATTATTTCAACATCATGCTAGAAGACGATACACGTAGAAAATGCCAGGAGATATATAGGAAAAGGACATTTTGTCTTTGAGAAACTAAAAGATAAAAATACCTACGAAAGATTTGAAAAAAAAGTCAAATTAATTGCTGATAGATTATTTTCTGATACCGAGGAAGTAGAAACAGAATGGAATAACATTAAATCCAGTTTAGAAATGGCGGCCAGAGATATTTTGGAGCATACACAAAGAAAATAAGAAACCACAAATAACAAAGGATATCCTGAATTTAACAGAAGAAAGACGAAAAAACAAAAACAGACCAGACGAAGCAGAAAAACAGAGATACAAAGTAATAAAATGGGAAAGTATTCGCAAATGCAGGAAGGTTAAAGAACAATGATTTCATGAAAAGTGCAAAGATGTTATAATGGTAAGAAACGCCTAAAAAGATAAAGGGAATTTAGAAAGGCTAGACTAACTACAAGCGCGGAGAATGGGTGGGGATTTACATAGGCTAGAAAAATATACTGCCATCGATTTTCTATTTACAAAAAAAATAAAAATTGCTAGTTAAACGAGCAAAGAAAAATTAATTAAAGTTACTATTTAAATAAAGAAAGCACTTTTACTATATGTATACATTTAAGAATTGTTCCGCAAAGTGCGCAATTCGTAGCTAACAGGTAATAAATATAATCAGCAAAAAAAAAATCCTGACACTTTCGTGTAAGCAAGTGCGTTATGAAGAAAAACAATATTAAGTTTAAAATCATTTCTGGTAACATTTTTAACATAACCAGAAACATTCGTGCAGCTAATTTTAAAGCGGATTCTTAAAACGTGTTTCGTTCGTCAGCACCATGCGATTTGAGTTTATCTTCCGGTATGTAAAGAAAAACAAAACAAGTCGTATACGTCTGTGTGTCAGGACAGTTATCTTACAGCCAAGTTATTGGTGCTGAATAAGCAGTACTTCGCCCCACGAGTCAGTATCCTCCACACGGCTATCATAACTGCAAAAGCGGTCTATAGACAAGGGTCGTTGGTCTACGTAAAAACAATTTGGCCTAATACAGGAAAACCATTGGGTTTATATCTAAGAGCTCAAAAAAAAGAATCTTACTAGTACGGAAGAATTTACCGATGCACCCAAGATATCCACTTTTTGTCAAAACACACGTGCATCGCTTTTGGAGTAATAGTACGAGCAATCCAGAAAATATATGAAAGCACGAACTACAAAATCAAACGTGAACTCGTTTTATAGCGAGAGTTAAAATTTAATCCCGGCGTTATCAAACACACAGGTGATAATAGAAACTCAAAACAGACTTTTATCAGAGAAGTGTGAAGCTTTATTTCAAAGAATCGTTAGGTTTGAGTATTACAAGAAGTAGTCACATTCCATAGTAATATGTAGCAAGCCAACGAATACCTAAAACAAGGTACCGACTATTTAGATTATACAAGAACTTTCCATTTTGCAGCAACTAGATTTACATGAAATTATGTTAAAGCGTACTTATTGTAAGAATGTCTAATATACAGGGTGGTGTTTGAGTATTGGAAGCACAATCTATGTGAATGAGTAACGAAATAAAAGGCATACGGTTTATTACACCGTTGGCAAGTAGACATAACAAATCCCCCCAGCAAAATTTAAAGGTCGGAGTAGGAAAACTATTCTTTTTGTTACGCAGTTACACTTCGCTTATTAATCTAAAATAATACCGCAATAATATAAAAATATAATTTATAAATTTCTGGTCACTAAAAATAATTCATAAAGTTTACAAATTCATAGGCGCCCTTCCCCGAGAGAGGTCTAAGTTCCTACAATAAGCTTCGTCATGTTGTCATTTCGTGTCAGTCTTCTGATCTGACACCGATCTATGTTGTTGGATCTGGTGTCTCTTCAAACTACTTTCTAGTTGACGCTTGAAGCGAGCGGACGTGTTTAGCAGAGCTCCCGTTTCAGCAATAACAGTAAGTTTTTATCTAGGATTTATATTATTTATTGTTGTATTATTTTATTTGAAGCTTTGCTTTTATTGTGTTTTATTTTTAAAATTGTGTGGCTTTAAATTTTAAATACAGGTCAGTAAAATAAAATTTAAAAACAGAATTTAAACCTAATATATACTAAATAAATCACGTTTTTCTTTGCAATTTAAATTAAAATCCGCGTTTTAAAATAAACCAACTAAAATTCGAGTTAAATCGAGTTAAAAAGCCGGGTAAAACAAATAAAAAGTGTGTGAAATTTTTATAGTGCACGTATAATCAAATAATAACCTAAAAAACAAAAATCTAGCCCTTTTTAAATCAAATAAATAACTCAAAACTGTAAATTTTAAAACAATTTAATATAAATTTTCCGTAATTTAAGTACACGCGTACTTAAAAGTTCCTTTAAATCAATTTTTGGTGTAATTAAGCGTTGTAACAGTTACAGGTTGTGCTAGTTACCAAGTGATTAAGTAAAAGGTCATTTCCGGTAACCGCATTCCGATTGCCCTCGACTTTATTTGTTAATTACATTTAAAAATAAAGTGTTGTCATTTATAAATTAGATATTTTGATAATTTGAAGTAATTAATTTATTTAAATTTGATTTGGCGGTTTTAAAAAAATTTAAAATAAATAAATAGTGTTCTTTACGGTACATTTTAAATCGAGATATTTTTATTGCGTTAGGGAATTTATTTGGTTCTAGTTGTTTTTTGAAGCTTAGTGCTCGATGTATTTTTTTTCAAAATTTAATATTTAATTGGGCGGTTCGAAGTTTAAATAAATACAAGGCTGCTTACGGTTCACCTTTAATCATCATCATTAGGTCTTCAGTCCTAGAACTGGTTAGGCGCGTACCATCATTGTTCCCTATTCTGAACTAACCTACAGATTTCCCTAAAATATGCACAGTTTGCATCTATAACTGTCTGATCTAGGTCTACATCTACCTCTTTTTCCTATCTCTGCTTGTAATATATCACATACTATTCCCCAAAATGCCTTAAAACGTATTCCGCCCTACTATTTCTCTTTTCCCCAGATATCCTTGTTCCCATACTATTTCTGTAACTTATTTGTTATTATCTTTGTCTGTCCATGCTATCGTCCTCATACATCTGGAGCATTTCAAAAGACTGCTACCGTTTTTGTGTCTGCGTTTCAGCCAACATTTTTTAACATGTTTCTATTTATACAATTGAGAGGATGGTTATTAAAGAAGTGTGCGATTGCATTATTGAAAGGCTTAAGTAGTCGTTTTTTTTTAATATTTATTTTGAGGGGGAAAATTCGTTATGATTTAAGTTACCTCTTTGGTAGATTTTAACATGGTTCTGAGGCGACTCTATGGCGGGTTTACACTTGTCAGATACCAATGTTGTTCTATGAAGATTGTATATGGATCTGAGGCGACCCTATGGTGGGTTTACGCTCGTCAGATACCAATGTTGTTCTATGAAGATTGTATATGGATCTGAGGCGACCCTATGGCGGGTTTACACTTGTCAGATACCAATACTGTTCAACGGAGATTGTATATGGTTTTGAGGTAACCTTATTGTGGATTTATACTTGTCAGATACCAATGCTGTTTTACAAGGATTGTTACTCTGCTTATTTTTATGTAATTAGTTATTTTATGTATAAATAGAAATCATGTATGTAGGCTATATTTCATGTTAATATTGCAAGGAAAACCCGGGAAAAACTTGCAATGCTACCTAGATATTGTGGGCATTTCATTTTCATTTGTTATTTCTTTTAGTAATGGAATCCATTGTTTACTGAAAGTCACGGATTCGTTTGCAACGCAGTTATTTTTATGTAGGGTTATATAGGCAGCTTCTTTGATTTTGCGTTTTTGGTGGTTTTCTTCTTTTTCTTCTTTTCTTCTTTTCAGGGAGTATGTGTATTCAGCTCGTTCCCTTTCTATTGTTTTCTAATTTTATACCCTATTTTACCGAGATTCAGTGAAGGAGGTTAAGCAACCTGTGGCTACCAAGATCCCCCAACACTTAGACATTTGCCGAAATAATGGTTTTTTAGTAAATCCTTTCACACACTTAACATTATTCGAGAATATTGCCCAACCAATTCTTGTAGTTACTTATAATAATCATCATGTTTAAGCACAGTTATATTTTCGTCATTAGTTTATCCATCTTGGGATTGGTTGGATGCGTACCTCCATTGATTTCTATTCTGAGCTAGCCTACACATCTCCCTGAAACCTCTACAGCCTACATCTTTTACTATCTGTGTGCAGTAGTCTAATCTAGGTCTGCCTCTTCTTCTCTTTTTTCCTATCTCTGCTTCTAAAATATTCCGCACTATTCCCTCATGCCGTAGTATGTGGTCTATCATCCTATCTTTCCTATTTTTTACCGTTTTCCACATATTCCTTTCTTCCCCTACCATTTTTAGTACCTCTTCGTTCTTAACTTTGTCTGTCCATGATATCTTCATCATACGCCTGTAACACCACATTTCAAAGGCTTCTACCTTTTTCTTGTCCGCTTCTCCTACTGTCCAGGCTTCACAGCCGTACAGTGCTGTGCTCCGCACATATGTTTTAAGCAATCTTTTCCTTGTTTCTATGTTTGTGGTCTTTGAGCACAATAGTTGCTTTTTCTTGTTAAATGTAGCACGACCTTGTGCTAATCTTTGTTTTATATCTTTGTGCTTTTCCCATCTTGCGTTATTTGGCTTCCTAGGTAGCAGAAATCCTTAACCTCTTGTAAGTTCGTGTTAAATACTAGTATTCTTGTTTTTGATTTATTTTCTCCACCTTTGCAAACTAGAACTTTAGTTTTAGTTTTGTTAATTTTCATACCGTATCTCTCTGTTAGAACCGTTTCCATTTCATTAAGAGCAGCTTCTAGCTCTTCCTTGCTAGACGCTAATACCGCTATATCATCTGCAAATCTAAGCATATCAATTTTTTGTCCCTGCATAGTAATTCCAAATGTCTTCCTGCATTTGACAGTATTCATTGCCTCTTCTATGTACAAGTTAAAAATCAATGGGGATAGGGCACATCCCTGTTTCACCCCTTTCCTTTTCACCTTTAAACAAAACATTTTTATTGGACCAACTTTTTGCGCTCTTCTAGCGTCGTTCTTTTAGCGTCGTAACGGTCAAGTCGTTTTTGAGCTGCGTTTTAGGTGTCATTCTATGTTGTTAGTATTGTCAGCATAGTGGTCCACCGCGATAAGGAGCCGTTGCCCAGGAGGAAAAAGGGTGATCGGTCGCAGTCTGCTAGGCCGGAGGCTGAGGGCGCTGTTGGGGGAAACAGCTTAAGGTTGTGCTTAAGGACGTCATGTTAGAGACTCGGGAGGAGGTACAGGGGGTAGAGAAAGAGTCTGTGTCTGCGGCGGTCGTATCGGTGGAGTCGGGGCCTGCCGTGGTGGTTGCGGCGCCAGAATTACCCTCTACTTCAAGAGCCCAGCGCACGATGTCGACTAGCAGCAACGGTAGCGTTGATGCTAGCGACCTCGATGCGCTGGAACTCTTGAAGTTTAGGGTGAGGAAGGCGCACGCTGCCGTCTATGGGAAAGTGCCGACGACCTCCGGCACTATCGTCGTGGAGGATAGGAAGATGGTTCGGCACGCCGAAGATAACCTCCGCGACGTGACGAACCAACTGATAGGTATGGTTAGGGCGCTGCGCCTTTGTTTAGATGGTTCAGGGAGAGCAAGCGTTGTTGGGGGAAGGCCGGCGGTGAATTCTGTCGTTTCAGGAGACCAGAATCAGGGTGCGTCGGTGCAGCGCAAGGTCTCCTACGCCGCTGCAACTTCAGGTTCTGCCCCTACGCTACCGAATCAGTAGTAAATGTAATCTTACTTTGATTTTACGAGCAATTAGTACCAACATCATCCCTTAGATATATTGAATCAAATTATTAAGCAAGTTTGAATATGAACAGTATTAGATTTCTAGGTTATATTTGTTTTGGTTGTAAGATAGTAATTGAATTGACCGCAACGTTGTTGTTATATTTTTTTGGTTGTAATTTGTAATGCCACGATGTGTTTAATTTTTAAAAAGTACGTTTTAACCGATGCAATTATAATGAATAATTTTTAACGTTTGCTTACTAGATTTAATATGTTTAACTAACATGCATTTATATAAACATTTAGCGCCTAAATATAGGTTTGTATTTGTGATATAGAATTTTGGGTAAGTATTTGCTGCCAACATATATGTTTCATTTGACATTTTTATCATGTGTAATAGTTTTATTTCAGCTTATTAATCACATATTCCACTGCATCGTTCATATCTCGGTTTAAACTTAATTATATTGTTGTGTGTTCATCCCATTATCTAGCCGATGTTTCTATATAATTAACTAGTATCTAACGTTTGTGTTAATTGTTGTGATTTAATTAAATTGAACCTGTGGTATGACCGACCATCTCGTGCCTTCGGCTCTGTATTTATGACTATGTTGGGAAGAGTCAATTCAATAATAAACGCCTTTTTAACTATGCGCAATCATACCATCAGTGCATTTAAGCGATTCATGTCGTCTTGTCAATGTACTTGTAGGTGTACTCATGCAAATAATAGGAAGTCGGCTAGCCTTTGTGAAATATTTTGTAACACGGGTTGGAAACTGTTAATGTATGTATGTGGGCGCGTGTGATGGAGCCTTGTTAAATATTACTAACATTTTATGTCCGTGCAAGGAGGAACATTGGTAATCAAGGCATATTTTACCTTCCTAGTGTTTCCCCCCTTTCATCTTTAGCTAGGTAGTATTGGTTATCCGACCTCAGTACCTAGCAGAAAAGACTAGCTGGTTTACACTAACGTTTCTTCAGTTGTCATGTGTGGTATGTCTGGGTAACAGTTCACATCCCGTTAAATTTAATGTTGGTGATCTGGGGTGCTTGTACGTCATCTGTCCTTGTCGAGATGTGTCAAATTCAGTTGAAAGTGTGAGGACAGTTTGGGGTTTTCTCTGCCGTGCTTTTTCCCTAATCGCCCAGGTTGAGTACGGCACTGTTTGCTTTGAATGTTCCTTTTTTCATGCGAATGACCCACTTATTGGTTATTTTTAGATTAGGGTAAAATAAGTTAAATGCTGTAGTTTTATTTCAAACATTCCCGCCTTAACGCCATCTTCCCAGTGTGAACTTGGGACACATTATAACAACACAACGCAAGTATCGTCGAGCCATTGCCACTAGATGTTAGATCATGAAGCCCGGTGCGCCGTTCATATTGGGTGTTTGGGTCAGCCTTCGGGTCGGCGACACTAAAACTATTACATTATTTTTACACGAGAATTTTTTGTGTTGGATTTTATTGTAAAAAGTTCGTGTACACAGCTAGGAAGTCTTCATATTAGTTTAAAATGTCACCAGAAGCAAATTCCTCCAAAAGGATTCTATAAAGAGATCGCATGACTGGTTTATTTCTTAAAATACAAGCATTTTTCACCTCGAAGATCCAGAACCCCTCACAATTTGTAATAGAAAAGTATACAATGTGGATGAATGTGGTTTTTAATCGCAGTGATTTATATCACAGTCTTCTTATCCGTTCTATTCGGTTAATTAATAATTGCTCCATTATCCATCTTTCGGTTTGCACATTTATGGTTCATATGCTTTTTCTTAAATTTTATACCACAACATTTTCTATTGAAAATTTCCAGAGAAACTTCGAATAAACTGTTTGTTGTTATAGTAACGGGATTCGGTTTTATTCTAAAAAATCATCTCGACGAAATAGTCATCAATGTGCTCTAGTACAATGGAAGCCTGGAAACAGTGATGATATATAAGTATTCCTAACAAAGTATACTTTATAGAAGACAGCAAACAGTTCTCAAAGATCTCTGAATAGTATCTGTTTGACGTCAGAAACGAATGGAAGCAGCACTGCTAGGTTATCATAAAGCAATTCAAATCAGTTACTAACACTATGTATCTCAAACTAAATGTCTCCTCTTAGTTTTAGCTTCCATACATGTATCAAAGGCGATATTCTCTTAAGCTTCTATAATAGGCCTCGTTGTAACTAAAACTTCCATTCTATTATTTCATCCCCGAGAGTAATGATATGACATGCCGCTCGCTGTTCAAGACCCTCATAAAGAGCAGAATTTATAGGTATAATAGTAATTTTCGAAGCTTCACAACACTGTCTAAGGGCTCGAGTGCTCTGTATGAATTATAGTCGTTAAATTATTCAATTTGGTATAAGCGGATACATTTATATTCAACTGAGACAGACTTTTGCAATGGGTCGCTTTGGGCCGCTTTAATACTGATCCCTATGTAAAATCTGTGTATTTTACAAAAAGTATTACACTATATATATATATATATATATATATATATATATATATATATATATATATATATATATAATTCAAAATTGATTTGTGGGTTTGAGGTCTCTGGATTAAGTTGAAAATATTTTTATGGCCTAAATTTTCGAATTTATTTTAAATTCTTGATCACAGGCTATCTAAAAAATTTTTAAACGCTAGATTATAAATGTGGTACATAGATTAAAAACTTACAAACTTGATATTAATTGAAAACTAGCATAACAAACATTATAAAAATCTTGGAAAAACTTGTAAAACTAACAAAATTAAACGTTTTTAAATATAAATTGTAAACATTAAACTTGTATATACATCAATTTGATGTCATAAATTTTTATGTAAAAAAATTTTTTGTTTCATAGGATATAAGATAACTAATTTGTTTCATGATAGAGTATCGAGTGCATAAGTATGTGTGTGTTCATGTATATTATATGATGTGAGTGTACAGTGTGTGCGTGTGTGTGTGTGTGTGTGTGTGTGTGTGAGTGTGTGTGTGTGTGTGTGTGTATGGTGTATGTTTAGTTTAATTTTTGTCATTAATTTTGTTCAAAATTTAATAAATATGTGTATATGAAACTTAAGTTACTAATATCAGTTTTCCTGTTTATTGTATTTTTAGTTTTATAAATATGATACATTTCCAAAAAATTTTTTTTGATTTGTTGTTCTCTATTTCTAAAATGTGTGGATTTTCAAAATCCATACTGTGATTTTTATCTATTACGTGTGTGGTTAATGCACATGCTTTTGGTTTAATAGTTATGTCACTCTTATGTTGAGTTATCCTTTGTTTTAATAGTTGAAAGGTTTGCCCAACATACGAGTGAACGCAATTTAAACAATTAATTTTATATATTAAATTCCTCTGGTTCATTTTAGATATTTTGTCTTTAGTTTTAGTAAAAATATTTTGTAATGTTAGTACGTTTCGTTTAGCAAACTTTATTTTTTCATTTTTAAAAACTTTTATTAATTTTGGTGTTAAATGTTGAATATATGATATTGTTTTGTAAGTGAATAATTGATTAGTACTATTTTGATTACTGTCATTTAATTTGTTTGTGTTAGGATTAAATTGTTTGGATAGTAATTTTTTTATTAAATGGAGTGGATAACTGTTAATATATATATATATATATATATATATATATATATTTACACGGCAATATATATATATATATATATATATACCAATTACATAAGATGTATCTGTAAATACATATTGTATTTACCTATACAAATCGAACTGGTATTTGCATAGCCATTATAAAACAATTACTTGTTTTATAGGACGAAAAATATTCATTGACCAGGTTATAGCCTTTTAAATTATATTAAGAGATTTTTCTTTTTATGTGACCAGCTGAAAGGCACAAGAAAATTTTACGAGGATTTTCAGTAAGCGGATAGAGCCTAAGGCAAGTTCCGATGGAAAATGGTTCGTAGTTGAGGAAATCTCAAAAGGCTAAGCGGCTAGTCGAACTATTTGCTCTGGGTAGAACATGAGCTGTGGGTCGGGGTTGGACTGCGACCAAAAATATAAAGAATATGGCGCCACCGAATTTTTCTATACAAAGAAGACCTTACTTAAGTCCCTTCTACAAGGCGAATGCGGAAAATTTTATTCAATCATCGCTATACAATTTATTAAAAACAACACAATCCCTAAAGTTTCTTACCTTATGGCTCGACTTTGACCTTTATACATCACTGCTACACCTGTGAACAGATTAAACAAAGACTGTT
Source organism: Platerodrilus igneus (assembly GCA_036346225.1). NCBI lineage: Eukaryota > Metazoa > Arthropoda > Insecta > Coleoptera > Lycidae > Platerodrilus > Platerodrilus igneus. The sequence continues at coordinate 1,157,838 of JARFIW010000273.1, forward strand.
TGTGCATTTATACCCAAAATTTAAAAGTTTAATTCGAATCAACCTTCATTCATTCCAATTAAAAAGAATAGTCTTGACCAAAATAAAAATCTATTCCTTCAGTATTTAGTTATTGTGCTATTTACAAAACATCTTTTTTCTTTAATATAATTTTGATTAATTTAAATTCTTGAAAAATATGTACATAAGTACTTGGTATAATAAGTACTTTTCACCGTTAAAATATGGTCATTTCTATTAGAAATATCTAGCCAAATTTTACTTAAAAATGAGTGAGCTTGAGTTTACTTTCTGAATAATTAACTATATGTAACAATTTCGGTTGGTTTGAGTAGCACTACTATAACCTCACAAAAATATTCCACGCAGCTATTAGTGAAATATGTAACGTATAAATTTAATTTCTAATGATTCGAGTAAATCTTGTTTCAAATAATTAAATCAATTTTCATAAAATCTAGAATTTAACTTTCCTTATCTCATAATGACATTTTCCGTAATTTCAAAGTATTAATAAAAAGATTTAAAAATAAAAATTTACAGGTTCCTGTTGTTTAATATAAAAAATATATAGACTGTCATTCACCTAACTTCAAGTTCAAATAACTTGATTAAATATATATCCATGCTACAGCTACAGCTACAGCTGACTTACGAAAGCAAATTTACATACCAGATGTTCATCTGACGGAAAAATACCTGCTAGGCGTCTTGCTTCAGCACTTAAATAAAGGAAATCTCCAATTCGGTACTACCAAATTTGCTGCTTATTGAAGCTCCAAACCATATCACGGCGTCCATATTAACTAATTGATACTCGTCAAATCCACATTCGTACAAAGGTTAAATTCTTAAATTTTCTAAATTTTCCTACGTTGTATGTTGATTAAATTTACGTTGCATATTAAATAAAATTACATGCTAACAAAAATTGCATGTTATTCAAAATTTTACGTTAAACAAAAGTTCTGTTAACTAAAAGTTGCATATGATTTCAAAGTTACATATTATTTCAAAGTTACATATTATTTCAAAGTTGCACTGAAAAATCTTTATTAGTAAGTTTACAAAAGCAGTACTACTTACTGTTAACCAAAAGCCCTTCAAGAAAACAATTTAAATTTCACGTGCTTCCAACACGTAGATTCCTCAAACGTCATCGTCCTTGGGTTCAAGGAACAATTCGACTTCTTCTGACGACAGCTGTATTGGAAGTGATAATCTCACGCGAGTTACCGCTTGACAACCAGCCCAACGCTACAATCGTCTAACAGAGGGAGCTCTAAGAATGACACTAATAGAAAAGTATCTTTTGTCACGGCATAAATTAAAATTTGAATTGAAAGCTAATATTCTATTGGACAATATGTAATATTTATTTAGTGGATTGTGTAGCATTATTATGCTTTACGTTGGTTCTTATTAAGTAAATAGATTAAATATCTGTAGACATAATGACGGAAAATAAAATCGTTACAAGGTTTCGACCTGATTTGGGTCTCGTCAGAATAGACTAGTTTTAATCGAAACAAAACATCAAGTAACCTTAATGTATATGTCCGAATAACCTATGTACGTTGGCAAAAAAACAGCGCCATCAGTTGGATAAAACCAGCACTAAGGCTGAACTGTACAGAAGTTGATTCGAAACTATACTGTGTTTCATAGATGGCTATACATATACGTTTTGCCTTTGGGATTTTTAGTAATGAACATGCATATTTAATGCAATTAGTAACATTACTTCCCGTGGCGGCGTCCAGTTCTTACCTTTAATACCAGTTCGATTTGTATAGGTAAATACAATTTGTGTTTACAGATACATCTCATGTAATTGGTTTAATTTTAACTGCAAGTAGCAGAGAAAGTTTTGCTTTTTTTTGAATAAGATGAAATAATAACTTAGACTTTTTATGCAAAGCCCAAATGATCATTTCAAATCGAGCTAGTAATTGAAATATGGAAAATATAAGGTCTTAAACAGGACTTGAACCTGTATCCTGGTTTTGCCGGAACTATGCGTTTACCAATTACGCCACCGAGACCGATGACGATGATTGGGAAATTTACAAATTTAAATCGTGTACACGACGACACATCAACCTAACTTTTAATTACGTTTGGCATTTTTGTTAATCATATCTGACATTGTCGAGTTTTTGACTTATGTCAGTTATAGACAGGAAGCTATGCTCAAAATTATGGCTATAAGCCAAGTATAAAAATATATAAATATTTTAAGTAGTTAATTACACAAGATAAGTTGATAAAAACTATGGTATTATAGTGAATAAGATGAAATAATAACTTAGACTTTTTATGCAAAGCCCAAATGATCATTTCACATCGAGCTAGTAATTGAAAGATGGAAAATATAAGGTCTTGGACAGGACTTGAACCTGTATCCTGGTTTTGCCGGAACTATGCGTTTACCAATTACGCCACCGAGACCGATGACGATAATTGGGAAATTTACAAATTTAAATCGTGTACACGACGATACATCAACCTAACTTTCAATTACGTTTGGCATTTTTGTCAATCATAGTTCCGGCAAAACCAGGATACAGGTTCAAGTCCTGTCCAAGACCTTATATTTTCCATTTTTCAATTACTAGCTCGATTTGAAATGATCATTTGGGCTTTGCATAGAAAGTCTAAGTTATTATTTCATCTTATTCACTATAATACGATAGTATTTATCAACTTACCTTGTGTAATTAACTACTTAAAATATATATATATATATATATATATATATATTAAAGTGTCAGTAAGAGCTAAAAGGGTATAAAGATTATTTGTATGAAGGTAGTGTATGCCAAATAAAGCCAAATATCAGATCCCGTAACTGAAAATTTTATGTTTGCCGTACTTTACAAATGTTAAAGTATTTGAAATATATTAGTCAAAGTATAAGTGCCAAGACGTAAAACAATGACTTGATGACGTGGTAAAGCACAGTATTCAAGGATTTACACTAAGTTGTATGTTAATGAGCCATAGAATGTACATTTGCTGATCGAAAAACCGGATGCGTCTGTAGAAATTCCACTATTCACCACACAGATCCAGGTTTATATGTGAAACATTTCGGCACTTATTTTAGTAGAATCAACCTTTGGACAAACTTGTAATATCAAAATTATAAGTGAAAACATTGTCAAATGCAGTGTTAGGAACCAATGAGTGAACATTTAGATATGAAATAGTAAAGTGTAAAAGAAGGATTATAAGGTATTAGTGACACGAACTTGTTGGGACGATTTTATTGGATGTAGAATTGGTAAAAATGTATAGAAGAGTTGGCATATTTTAATTATTATAATCACCTAGGAAAAGATAAAAAAGAGTCGATTTATAAACATTTTGGTAGTAAGACGTGTTTTGTAAACTGCGCTAAATTTTGAATATTACAAAGAGTTAATAAATGATTTTGAAAAGTTTAAGAGTTTGATTTATACAAAGAAGAGTACAGATAAGCGAGAGTAATAAAAATAAATAATAGTAACGACGAGTGAAAAGTGTAAGAGCGGATTAGAGCGACAGTGGAACAGGCGGAATAGATAGTTGGATATTGGAACGAGTTGATTAAAGGCAGAAAGGTATTGAATAGGATTTATGAGACTGACGGAAATATTACTGGAATTGATTTGGATATGGTATTATGGATAGAATGGTATTGAATGGTAATTAGAAGAAAGCAGTGATTTGGAAAGAGCAGATAAAGGAAAAAGAAAGCATTGATTTGGAACGAGCGGATTAAGGAAAAGGAAAGCATGGGAGTAGCGGGAGAATTAGTACGAGTAAAGAAGACACAACATCGGGAAAATTAGCGCAGGGAAGTAAAATTGAAATTAGTCAAAATTCTAAATTTGGTCATATTTATTTTAGATTTGGGGGATATCAAAATTAATATAAAGAAACCTGGAGTCTGGACAGCAGAATATTCGTAGTGATAGTGCCACGCATTGTAAAGACGCATACGGCGATTTAGATTTTGAGCCAGTTTTCATAGAGGCCGACAGCGACGTGTAGAACGGGTGAGTACTGTGTGTTTTGAACGTTAAAGTCAAAATTGATAATATTAATTGATTTGGCACAAGGCTACGTAGATCTGTTAATAAAATTTTGGCATACAAGTAAAAGATTACAGGTACAAAAATAAAGGTAGTGCAGTTTGGTTGGTGTATTGCACATCTACTTACCACTGAACCCACGGTAAGTAGGTGGATAGCCTGAGAGGGCGAGTTTCAATAGTCGAGGCATATTAATACAGTTTTGTTTTGGTAGACCGACCAAACTTAGATAAAGCACGAAAAATAAAGTAAATATTTTCATATCATATAAAATAAAATTAAAATTAATAAAAAGGGGGGGTGGAGCATAAGAATATATATATATATATATGTTATTGTGGATTCAAAGGGTTAAATCAGTGGGAAACAATAAAATTTCAATAACCCTGTATATAGAAAAGAACAAATTATTTACGCGCAAAATTAATGAAATTTATTTAGAGAAAACGGACAAGTATTGACGTATTTTTATAATTAATAATCGGAATGTTAAAATTACATAAAAAAACAGTTTCAAAGCCAATAGAAGTTCAAGGATACGCATATATAATTTTAATTTATTTTAATCCAACACGTATAAACATAAGGGAAGGTGCTTGTGTAAGAAAATTAATAATTCCAAGGAAAATGTATTTTGTTTTATACAGATACGAAGAAATATAAAGTCTAGGAATTATTATGCTAAACGTTCGTTAACTGACAGAAACACATGCGTTTTAAAAGGTTACATTCGACGAAGTTGAGAGCATGTTACGATAGAATTTCATAGAAATATTTTCAACCGTTAGTTTGGATAAACAACAAGACTAACGAACATCTTGAAGAGCGAGGGAAATGCACAATCGGTTATATACAACAGATAGAGACAGATATAAAAGCGCTGGGATTGAAAAATGCTCGTACCGTATACACATGGAGTTGAGATAAGCTGTCATCAATATATTTTCTGTAACTCAAGAAGAGTTTTGAACGAGACAGCAGACATGCATAAGACAGAGATAAATATAGTTTAGGCGGGTTTTGTGACGACAGAGAATTTTATCATTGGTTAAAAACAGACAGTTTTCCAAACGTACGCACACGCGAAGGTTGAAAGCGAATCGGGGTGATACAGCATGTAGCACGCTACAAAATTTCACAAGTTTCGAAACGGTTATATTAAAAATTTTTAGAATTAGATTTGAGAATAAGCTGTTCGCTGGAAGTGCGTCCACGAGGGGGTTTTGGAAACCATATATATACTCAACCGAAATTATTAACGTCCTTTTCTCTTCTCTTCGCTTTTATGTTACTGTACTTCGATAAAGTACTGAATGCCGACCACGATAACAGAAAAGCTTTTTTGTGGGTATTTTATGTGAAGATAATACCGTAAATATAGTGCTTGCAAGTGTAAAACACAGTAGTAGCGGGCATCTAATTATTGACGCGAAGTACGTGTAGTGCATATTAAATTAATAGAGGTCCGGCTACTACAATACAAAGCACGAAAATCAATAAATGGAAGCATGATATTTGAAGGTAAGCATCACAAATAATCAAGATTGTATGCATGATATATGGAATGGTACTGTGAGACGAGGCACTTGGCTCGCAGATGTGTTAGATGATAGAGGCCTGTGGATTCGCTGAGTAGCACGATGAATGGAAACGAAGCCGAAGTGTTCTGGCAATCATCTTTGAAAGGAAGGAAGCCTGAAGAATTCTCCAGGTAATTTATTTAAAATTTCTGTTGTTTGATAAACATTTGTGAAATTTTTGTGCTGTGTGGTTGACTTTTTGGGGCTTATTGATGGTTGTAGAAACTGATTAAAAAAGATACATGTACTGGACAATTTATTGAGGTTAAATATTGAAAAGGGGTGTATTTAAAACAATCAAAATATTATTCAGGATATAAATTGAATTGTAAAGGGTAAACGGGTCTATAAATTTTGTTTTAATTTATGCAAGGTGTAAAAGGCATATACAAACTAAACTGGGTTAATATGAGCTCAGCACATTCCAGTATGCAGTCAATTTAGAATAACATGTGGGGCCCATCTACTCGTATCTCATTGAATTTGTTTGAAAATAATTAGAAAAATCAAGGACTTTCAAAACATACCATATTTTGAGTTTCATAATTAGTGTATCAAACTGTTTTTAACACATGTGTAAATAAAATTTATCTGTTAATAGCTGTAAATAAAAGGTTGTATGATTGTTGTATTATTTGGTGATTTTATTGAATGGTGAGCGAGTGTGAAAGAGGTATGGTTGTAAATTTAGGTATTCGGGAAGAGACACAGCTGAGCTAGCCAGGAAAGCTGAAGGAGTTCGAAGACGAAATAAAAGGGTAAGGAATTTTTTTTTAATTTTTGAAGATTTGTAAAATTATATGTTGACCCTGGTAAAGCTTCGAATTCTTCTGAGGTTCCACGGCAATATATATATATATATATATATATATATATATATATGTATATATATATATATATTTATATATATATATATTAAGTTGTGGATTCAAAGGGTTAAATTTGGGGTAAACAATACAATTTCGACCACCCTGTATAGAGAAAAGAACAAATTATTTATGCGCAAAAATTATTTAAAGAGAACGGACATGTATTGACGTATTTTTATAATTAATAATGGTATGATAGAAAGGACATAAAGAAAAACAGTTTTGAAACAAATAGAATACGCATAATTAATTTTAATTTATTTTAATTCAACACGTAAAAGCATAAGAAAACCCACTAGGGTAAGGAAAATCAATAATTCCAAGGAAAAAGTTCGTTGTAACAAACAAACGTCAGTTTTATCTGATACGACGAAAAATAAACTCTAAGAATTGTTGTGCTAAACGCTCGATAATTAACGAACACCTGCATTTTTAAAAGGTTACATTCGTCGAAATTATGAGCATGATAAGACAGGACTTCATAGAAAATATTTTCAACCGTCAGTTTGGTTTGAATAACAAGTTAACAAAGTTCTTGAAGAGCAAGGGAAATGCACTATCGGTAATACTCTACAGATAGAGCCAGAGATAAAAGCGTTGATATTGAAAACGCACGTACTAATACACGTCGAGTAGAGGTGAGCTGTCAGCAATATCGATTTTCTATAACTCAAGTGGGGTTTTGAACGCGACAGCAGACATGCATCAGACAGAGATAAAAATATTACAGGCGGGGTTATATAACGACACAGAATAGTATCATTGGTTAAGAACAGACAGTTTTCCAAACGTAGACAAACGCGACATGTGGGAGCGATTTCGAATACGTACGGCACATAGACGGACTAAAATTCAGGAATTTTCAAGACATTGGTATCAAAATTTGTAGAATTTTAATTTGAAAATAAGCTTTTCGTGTGAAGTGTGTCCGGGAGTAGCATTTTGAAATGATATAACTACTCTAGCTAAATTATTACGGTTCTCTTTGTCTTCTCGTCGCTTTTATACTACTTTACTACGATAGACCAACATTATAGTAGAGTTTTTGTTATGTGAGTATTAGATATGTTCATAATACAGTAAATATAGTGCTAGCACGTGTAACTTAGTAGTAGTGGCCTTCTATTTACTAACGCGAGATACGTGTAGTGTAAATTAAATTAATAGAGGTCCGGCTACTATTATACTAAGCTAGAAAATCAATAAATAGAAGCATAATATACGTGGGGTAAGCATCACAAACAACCAGGATTGTATGCTGTTATGGAATGGTACTTTGAAACGAGGCGCTTGGCGAGTAATTGGGGTTATCGTCTGTGAATCCGCTGAGTATCACAACTAAGGTGTTCTGGTGATCGTCGTCGATGGAATGGAGGCCTGAAGCATTCTTCAGGTAATTTATTTGAAATTTCTGTTGTCTGATAAACTTTTGTAAAATTTTGGTGATGCGTGAGTGAATTTTGGGGTTTATTTATGGTTATATAAATTTATTGGAAAAGATACATGTACTGGACAATTTAGTGAGGTTATTTAAATATTGAAAAAGTGTGTATTTAAAACTTACAAAATTTTATTCTGAATATAAATTGGATTGTAAAGGGTAAACGGGTCTATCAATTTTGTATTAATTTATGCAAGGTAAAGGGCTTATATTAAATAAACTGGGTTATTATGAGCTCACCATACTCCAGTGTACAATGAATTTAGTGTAATATGTGGGGCCCATCTACTCATATTTTATTAAATTTGTTTGCAAATAATTAGAAAAGCAAGGACTTTAAAAACAACACATTTTGAGTTTGTAATTAGTGTACCAAACTGTTTTTATACATGTGAATAATTTGTCCGTAAATAGCGGTAAATAAAAGATTGTATGATTGTTGTATTATTTGGCGATTTTATTGAATGGTGTGCGAGTGTGAAGGAAAAAAGGTTGTAAACTTAGGTATCCGAGAAGGGGCACAGCTGAGCTAGCCAGGGAAGCTGCTGAAGATTTTTGAAGCAGAATAAATGGATAGGAAATGTTTTTTTTTAATTTTTTTTTATTTTTGAAAAGTATTTGATGACACTGGCTCGATGTTAAAAGTTTAATCGCCGATAACACAGCAATATATATATATATATATATATATATATATATATATATATATTGCTATGATATTGGCGGAATTATCATGCCCCTACGTTGTGCTGTTACTTTTGCTATGAACTCTAAATTATTCGTGCTCCATCATTTGGACAACCATTTTAACATCTACTATGAATAAGCAAGATTGTAGTTATCTCTTCCGACGTTGGGCTGTCTTATTAATATTGCTATCAATTCCCTCCAGAAACTTAACTGAATTTTATCTCGAAGCAACCTTGTCTACCAATAGCAAAATTCGATACGTTACGGCCTTGCGTGTTATCAATTTCCTATTTATACTCGTAGCTCCTCCTTGAACTATTTAATCTTATGACCTCGGCTAGCATTTATTTGAAATTATAAAATTCAGTTAATTTCGATTTTATGTATAATGAAACCAATATATTTTGTACAGCTTTTGTAAATTACTTGAAATTCACTTTTCAATTAGTTACTGTTATAAATCTCATTTATTAACAATCATCTACTATTTACTCAAAACCCAAAGTCACCAAAAAAAAACCTATTATCTTTATCAACGAAGTGTGGAATATTCTAAACCTGTTATCATATTACTCATTGTATGCAACTTCTTTTGTTGACTTTTCACAAGCATATCATACTAAGCAGATTCAATATTCAAAATAAAAAAACATAGAAAAATAAAATGTCTTATAACTAAAAATCTGACCTGGTTTATTTCTTCACATCGACGCTTCCAATAAAAGTTATCTTCCCCAATTCATTTAAATTATTGCCATTACACTATGGACTAACATTATTAATTTATGCACCCCAATTTATTGTCGTTTTATAACTGACTTATTTCTTCTGATCAATCAATTTCCTCAAATCTATCTTCTCCCGTACTTCAAAATTGTATTACTCTTCTTTTCCCCGAACATCAAAATTGTATTTTTCTCCCTCATTCATCAGATTTGTATTACTGGACTTTCCCCCGGACTTCAGAGCCCTATTATTTTTTTTTTGTTTTAGTTTAAAATAAATTCATTACAAACGTACTTACGTTTTTAATCGGCAATTATAGTTTTCATCTTGGCACTTATTTTTATCATTCACTTTTAAAATTTACGTATTACTTTACTTCATAACGACACACTTCGGCCTTTGTTGAGTTCAAAACTAACTTCGTTATCACGGTGCTTGCTAATATATTCTTTATTTCCCACTCCATCCGTGGGTATGGTCTAGAACTCGTCGCTTATTTCTGACCAATCAAATAATTACATTTAAAGCCGTTTCTGATGTAATGCTCCACGATTCCTCATAATCATAACATGCTTGCAGCTGTCTTTCGTTATCAACATGCTGTGTTTTGATATATCTAATTGCCTTTCCATAAACAACTGATGCAATTCGACTTTAAATTTTCATATTTACATGCGATTCACGCAATTTTAATCTGCTTTCTTATCAAAAAATGGTTAGATATTTGTACGCATTTATCTATGCTACCTTGTAATTTCAATATTTACCTACCGCGTGAGGGTATCCAATTAACAATAAATAATAAATGGGAAGGACCTCTAACACTATAGTACCCTCACGTTTCGAAACATTGCCTCGCAAGCTGCTGCAGTCGGTGAGAAGGGGAGGTTCATTAAACAACAACACACTAAGACAAAATTCCAATTGTTTTATTAAATGGGCTACTAACTAACTTAACCTAATTACATATGCATACAAAATTATACAGTAATTAACATTATTTACAATAGGGCGCCACCATGGGAATTAAACGGCCCATGGACCGATCGCGGTAATAGCTCTCGTCGCACTTTGTTCGTGGCGATGAACCAAGATTGCAGGACAGAAAATACTTCACTTCACAGGGGCAAATCTTATAAAGTCTCCGGCTAGCAAAAACACAACTTAACTAAACAATTCTAAAGTCCTTATTTTATGAATATTAACAACAGTTCTGGGTGCAAACACCCCAATACATATAATTAATTAACGCTACCGTAGTCTACTTAACTTGCATACTGAAACGACCTTCCTTTAATCACGGGGTCATCAATAACAGGAAAAACATGACCTTCACACGGGTCAAATAGTACAGTAACGGAATTCGTGGCTTAGTTATTACAAGCCTCGGACAACGTCGAAACACAATAAAATAAGAAACCCTTCAAAAGATGCGGTCTTTAACAATAACCTAACGGGATTAAATTACTGGAACGGGGCTTTAACCCGAAGTTGTATGCTATGAAAGTCGACAGATATTGTATTTAAACAAATAAATGACTTATGATGCATAGCACAGCCTTGAGTTCATAGTAATACCATATATAATAATTACTTACTCAGAGAAATAAACTAACTTTGAACATAACGGCACGCACTTGAATTCAGAGAAATAAAACACTTACTCAATCTCGCAAGTCCGCGAGCTTTAGACTCTAACGCGTCTGGAAATAAACAACTCCGATTACCACCGGCTGGCATCCTTATATACATTTAAGTTAATTGAAAAATAACCCCTTTCTTGGCTCTCATACTCAGCTTAGTATACGCCGGTCGTAAATCTTTAAGATTAATTAAACTGCCAATTGCCCTAAGATATCCACACAAGTAGATCCCGGAACCAATTTCAGTTGAGTACTCCGCTAATTGAAAAATTGTTTCCGACCACCCTGACATAAATAAGATCCTAAAACATGATTGACATCTAATCATAGATAGCAACTAATCTGACATGTGTAGTGCCTTTGAAGTAAAGTGCCTTTAGAAAAATTGATTAACTCTTGGATTAGATCTTCCTGAAAACTTCGCTAGGACGCTACTTGGGTAGTCTTGCAACCGTTACAATTACAGACATATTTATGCTACCAGACCTTCATTCTAATAATTAGAATGCTAAAATTAAACTATAAAATAACTATTTTTAGAAATCATAGAACTAATTAGAGCGTATTAAAACAGTATGTTACAACCTGAAGCTATATTTCTATCCCTGTATTAATCTAATCGTCTGGAACTCCTTTTGAATGCGTGTCTAATTACACTTTATCATTTATTGATAAATATACGCGTGCTTCCACTGAAAAATCTTATTACTTGCTATACCTAAATTAACTAAAACTTTATCTACAGGGTATTAAATATTTTCTATTTACTTAATGAATGTATTTCTCATTCCTACGCCAACTATGCGTCTTCCTAGGTTTATCTGCGTCGCTTAAACTATTTATACTTTATATACAGGGTGCTGACTGCGTACTATTTGCAAACTATGTCTATTTCTCAATTCTTCACTAAATAAGTGCAGTTTTCTGCTGCCTATTGTAATTACTCATTCCTAAATGACCTTTACTATAAAGTGCGCCCTTAAACAACCCCTTATCACAGCAATATATATATATATATATATATATATATATATATATATTATAATGTCTAAGGGAGCTACTAAGAGTTATAAGGGTTGTTTAGTACAAGGTAGTATATGCCAAACAAAAATAATCCACATATTTGATCACATAAACTTAAAAATGTATGTTTGCCGTATTTTATGTATACTAAACTACCATTCAAATATAGTAGTTGAAATTAAGTGCCAAAAGGTAATTTTAAAATGACTAAGTGGCGTAGTAAGATGTGCAGTGCTCAAGGGTTTATACCGAGTTTGAATTTTAAAAGGCCTTTGAAAGTACATTTGCCGTCCAAAAGCCGGATGCGTCTGTGAATGTTTACTATCAACATGCATCCAGGGTCAAGTGTAAATTATTTTGGTTTCAATTTATGTAGAATCAACTTTTGGACAATATTTGTAAACTCAAAATTATTAGTTATAACAACGTCAAATGTGATTGGTGGAATGTAAAGATTTAGGACATATATTAGAATTTAATGTGATTATGAAATTGTATAAAAGACATGAACTTTGGTATGTGCGACACGAACGTAGTTATTTGTTATGAACTTTGAGATGTAGTAGGCTAAGGGAGTTAACATGGTCGCCTTAGAGAGTAAACAAGGGGATTATTTTCGAACCAATTTTGTAAAAAGACGTGTTTTCATAACTGTGCTAATTTGTATACAGATATTTAAAAGTAAATAAAAATAGTTGTTTTAAAAGGAGTTTTCAATTGAATAAAGTGGTAAAGAAACAAGCATCGAAAGTATAAAGTGAATAGTAGTGATTGTGCGACGGTAAAATATTGGATTTGGAGAGCGGTTTAAAAGGTAGCAGGACATCGGGAGTGGATATACATAGGAAAGAAGTTGGATATTGGAGAGCGGTTTGAAGGTAGCAGGAGCATCGAGCAAAAAGAAATAGGAACGAGTAGATTGGGATTAGATACGGAGAAGCGGACGGATTTATAGAGAAAAAACAAGGATTCGAAGCGGAGATTAGCACAAGGGAAGTTGTAGCACTGATTTTTCTAAATTCTAAATTTGGGTTAATCATTTCAGGTATTGGGGAGCAGTTAAAATTCAAGGACACCTGGAAGCGGCACGAAAATTCAAGAACATCATTGTGAAGACGCATACGGTGATAAGGATTTTGAGCCAGCATTCAGGGAGGCATCAACGGAGTATAGACCAGGTGAGTGTTTAAATATATCTTTAATACGTCAAAAATAGTCATACAAATTTTGGTTGTAATTGAATTTGGCACATAGCAACTTTGATCTTATTAGAAAATTTGGCATATACAAAAGTAGAGTATCAATTTTAGTAGTAAAACAAAAGAGTGCACTTTGGTTGGACTTAGCACATCTACTTATAACGGAACCCACTATAAGTAGTTTGAACACCCTGAGATTAAGAGCTTAAATAGTCGAGGCATTGCAATAAATAATTAATTAAAGAACCAACCAAACGGTGCAAGTACGGGGCGTGCATTAGGTGTGCACATTTTAAAAGTTTATAAAATAAAGGGTAGAATATAGGTGGAACTCAAAGTAGGGCGGTTTAATATATGTTTAAACCCAAAAGGGGGGCGGTATAATATAATATATATATATATATATATATATATATATATATATATATATAAACGACGTATATATAAAAAATAGCTTTTAGCAAATTATTTGTTTATAACAAACAAACACCCACTTTAGGAAAAATCAAAAGAGAATATTTAACTATACAAACCAACAACGATCCTAGGTCATGGATCGAAACGTTAATAAAGATAATTTTAAAAACTATGAGTGGTTTAATTCCCAAAGAAGATTAAGAAGTATACAAACCAAACTAATATTTGCATAGCCATAAATAAAAGAAGAAATTGATTGTTTCATAAAGGGAATAAACATTCATCAACTGGTTTCAGTCTCTCTGAAACTCATCAGGATGAAGTGGTTTATAACCCTTATGCAACAACCAAATGTAATTAACAACAATAACTTCGAAAGAACGTTTGTGAAATGGCAGAAGTAAAATATGAACACTATCAAGTGATATCCACCAGTACTAGGAGAGTGAAAGTACAAAGGTAAATTCGAAATTAAATCGATACTGTGGGTTGAGCTATATCGCGTCACATATGGAAAATCGATCGCGGCGAGTAAACCAGACGTAATTAAGGAGGGTGTGATGTACCCCAGTACACCTGGCTGGTGTAACGGGGTGAGCACGTCCGAATGATTGAGAGGCTAAGTATATTGATGGGATAGTAAGGAAACGCCAGCGGACAGTTGAGCTAGTATACCTCAGGTTTTCCATGCCCGTACCTGTTTGAGAATTAATAGGCGCTTATTTATTTTAATATTTAACGATTTTTTTTCGTTTCTTTATTTGCGTATGCCTGTGCACCCTCAATTTGTTACGGAATTTCCGCCCTTTTGAGCAATTCAAAATTTAACAATCTAACGCTTCATTAACCCATAACAGATTTTGCGAGTTTTTAATAGCATACAAAATTAAAAATATTTAAAGCTGATTTGCGAAGTATACTAAGCTATTTTGTAATTTTTGAAGTTGGCGTATACCAGAAAGATGCCATAAAGAGGATTGGAATATCTGCTTTGTGCAATTTAATAAAAATAAATCTTCAAACACTCTATACATAGATATACGAATATCTGGCGGGAAATATGGAATTTTAAATATTTAACAAGACCGAAATTTCAAGATCGAATTAGAGGATATTATAGTTAAAAGCTCAGTTCTGTGAGTGAAAAGTGTAGAATACACTTATCCAATGATTTAAAAATCCACGAGTAGTTTTTCCATTCTAAGTATGTGATCAATGATGGAGTTAGAATTTTCAAAGTGAAAGAAGTCAAACTACTTTCATTTATAATAAAGGTATACTTTGTGCGTCTAGATTGTTTTACATTGCAACGAGGGGTCGCTTAGTCTACTCTTGACTAGAATAATATAACTGAAAGTAAACGAGGTATCTGTACATAAAGGATAATTGGTAGACACCCTGTGACGCGACATCTTCAGACGGACTTGATTGAGAGTTTACAAAAGTTTACAAAAATTTACAAAAGTTTACAATTTAAAAATTTTATTCAGCTTACAATAGGAACCTTCTAGATGTTATTTGCATAACTCTAGTACGCTCTTAGAATAATTCAGGAATAATAAAAAAGTATATACATTTTTGTTCATGAGCATCACTTATCTAATTTCAATTCAAGCTTTAATAATAATACTTGTTTCTAGTCGAATCTTAATGTATAGAATCATGTTATGAAGTAAATTAATATAAGATGGCGTTAAAATAAATAACTCTATGTAATATTAATTATTGCTTTGGTATCTAATTATAGTGGTTCGATAGTAATTAAAAAGATAGTATTGCAACTTTAAAAAGTCGGTATTCTTACTGTTGACGATTGTCGCGAACGCTTTAAAATTGCATTGCAGCTACGAGTATTGGAAGGGCTTGTGTAATTAGTTAATAATAAGGAACTGTCGTTATTATAAAAAAAATTTAGTAACAGTATGTGCTAGTAAGACGGGCGGGACGGGCTTATAAGAAACGAACAAAATTAGTAACGTAATGCTCGCCCGAAATACGATAACAAGGAAAGGAAAGAAATAAAAAAAGGAATGCCACGATAACACAGTCGGAGGTTGCGAAAAGAAGGTCTAAAGAACAAAAAACAGGACACACGATCTAATTCGCCCTTTTTAGAAGATTTATAACTGAAATTATAATTAAACCAAAACAAACGTAAAATATAACTCCAGTAAGTAACTTCTACAAATGTAAACAATATTAATCTGCTGTGTTAAAAGCGAACATCTAAATTCTTCACTCCTCAGCGTATTAAAATTAATTATATCTAAGTAAAAATCAAACTAAAGGATGTTTTGTACATAAGGAAATGACGTCATTATGTACCCTTTAGATATTACCGCTTACTTTACGCTAACAACAGTAAGTAGCGTTTAGCAACTACAATTTATAACATTTTACATTGGCGCAGCACACAACTAACAATTACACAATGGTTAAAACACAATACATGACAAACTTAGATTGCGTCTGTTGAACTCGATAATACATGGGAAACATGACGACAAGCGTAAAGCAATTTCAAATTCTTAATACACCAATAATCCTAAATAACTATAAAATAACTATACGAATATTACCTAATTACTTACTAGATTAACGCTGACAAGCTCGTCCCAAATAGAAGCGCTAAAGTATAAAGACAAAAATACATATTTACAATAGTACATTTAAATACAATTGCCAAACTAGTATCAATAATTGTACAAAACTACCGCAAGCTGTGAAGAGTTTTGGTAATTTTTCAAGAAGTAGCGAACAAGAAAGACGAAGTATTAATATTACAACCTAAAACATATTTTTGAAATCGATTGACAACTGTATCTCAATTTTGTAATAGTACATTTAATAACATTTTAAGCATTATATAAAAAAATTATAACAAACTGCATGCATACTTTAATGGTATCGTAACAAAACTTCTGCGTTCACTTGACAACGGTATTAAAATATATCTTTTTAACGGCCATGTTGGGTATACAGTTGCTACTAAAGAAACAAAAGAAAGCTATCACATACCTCAGCGTTAAATTAGACAACAAATAAAATTAACAGGCACACATGCAATATGTCAAAAGTAATAAGAGCAAAATCTCTAACAAAATGATGACGGCAGCGAAAATAACTTGGAGATTCAGAGGCGAATGGTTGAGGAAGGTCTACGCCAAAGCAATAGAACCGGGGATATTATATGCGGCATCTGTTTGGACGAAGGGGTGTAAGGTCAGGGAAGTCGAGCAATTGGCGAGCGTTCAAAGTAAAACCGCGGTCAAGGTCGTAAGAGCGTACAGGACTACTTCCGCGAAGGCGGTTTTGGTGATTAATAGGATGCTCTCAATCGAATATGTCGTCAAAGAGATTAGAGCTCGAAAACTTTTAAATATAGAAAATGAAAGGAAAATTATCAAAATCTTGGTCTTGGCGGTGAGGAGGTTGAGAGGAAAATAGTTATTTCCAAACTAGGTCATCTGGCTGATATCAAGGGACTTGAGTTTGTCAAAGGCGATAAAAATGTGACGGGAATCAGAATTTACACAGTTGGCTCACGAGTGGACGATGGGCAAGCAGCAGCGTCGTTTGTTGTGTATAAAGTGAAGAGGGAAGTGTTCAGATGCCAAACTAAACTTGCGGACTGAACCACAATCTTTCATTGCGAGTTCGTATCTATAAAGAAAACTATAGAGTACGTCACCAACCACTCAGACACAAGTGGGTACACTATCAATAATGATAGCAAAACTGACCTAAATGCTCTGGCAAATATGAACCCCTCGAGAGATCTTTCAGGTTAGATTGCAGAACGGCAAACAGGGAAACGACAGAGCTGATAAACTGGCCAAAAGGGCCGCAACAGGAGAGTTCCTTACATCCAATCCAACGGTTTTAAGGCCGCTAATTAAGAAAAAGCTGCGAGAAAGGTTAATCCAACAGTGAAAGAAGTGGTAGAACAACATTGCCATGGGCAGGCTGACACAAATTTGTACCGAACGTAGGAGCTAGAAATACGATTGAGGTTACTTTTGTTCATAAAATTGCGCAGCTAGTAACAGGGCACGGGGCACTAAAAGCCTACCTGCGAAGATTCAGATTAGCTGAGAACGATCGCTGCGAGTTCGGCGAGAGCACGTGCTATTTAATTGCCCACTTGGCAAACAAAAGATTGACGGACAGGAAATTGGCTTTCGAGGGGCTGGAATAGCCAAAGAGCTTGGAAAAAGTTCAGGGAGTGACTAACCAGTGAGCGTTCTGGGTAGCTTTAAAGAAGTTTGCGGGAATGGTCGCGAGACTGCATGCTGAGAACCGGGAGTAAACCGATAAGGAGGGGAGATGCGCTTGAAGTTGACAATAGGAGGTAATTTGGACAACAAACAATTTATTTTGTGGCACAATAAAACTATTTACAAAAGTAGTAATAAGAAAAACAAAAAGATATATACAAAGAACAAAACACAAAACACGTCTAAGAATCTAAATATGCACAATGGATACACTAAATCAGCCGCTGTCTTTCCTCAAAGTTTTAAATCGGGCTAATAAATAACAATACTAAATCAGATTTTTTTATTTAACTTAAACCGACCAAACGAATAAATTAAAATAAACCTGTCATTTTTCAAGCAGTCGACCGTGTCGGGATTTGAACCCAGTACCTTGGGGTCCGTAGTCTTACGCTTACTACATTGATCCACGGCGACGCCATTGTTGTAATCCCCAGGACATTTACTGCAAACCCACTAGGACCTTGACAGTTCATGCTCATCTTCCCCTGACAGTAAGAGATAATTAGGTGTAGGTAGACGATCAAATTTTTGGAACCTAGAGAAATTTATATTTGAGGTATTTATAAATATTGTGGCAGCTGTACTCGCATAAACATTGATTTGTACTTTAAGTAAATTTTGCAGTGAATTGTAAACGAGCACGTTTTAGTGTGATAGCGCTAACTAACATAAAATTTATGTGAAAACACCTGATAATTTCAAGGATATTTCTTTGCTATTATGTGCACTGTACTATATCCCCATAAACGAGGTACGCGCGCCATTAATGACAGTTGGAAACAATATTAGATAATGTAAATATTGACGCGCAAATTATCGATGCCGTCACACAATATGCAAAGTTACTCCATTACATAAAAAAAGAAACAAGATACTACTCACATGAATTGCCGGGTTTCTTGCGGAATTACCCCATGATGGGTACAGCGGAGCTCCGTTGTCGACCCTTTCCGGGCGTCAGCTGCTTCGCTGCTCTTTCTCGGGCGTGGGATACTTTGCTAATCTTTCGGGCGTGGAATTCTTGAGCCAGGTTGAAACCAAATTTGATTTGTCTTCTTCCTATGTAGAGGGAACGACGGGAAAGGGTATGAGGAACGATAATCAAATGAAGGCAAAAAGGGACCTACATAACAAAAAGATACGGTAAGACACAGAAGACCACCTCCTTCACATCTCGGAGGCTAGTTCTCACGCGTATCTCGGAAATCCCCACTATCCTCCTTCGTCCACACGCGTCGGCGCGAATCTCGCACAACGCACTATCTGAAGTGACGGAAATACGCACACGTCCTTTTAAATTTATGGCGCGAAATTCTCACATATTGAACTTAATTAAGAATGTCTAGTGCCGATTTTTCGGCACGTAACAATCGCGACAAAGCCATAAAAGAAAAAACTTAAAAAAGGAAATGAGTGTTAGCACAGTAACATCTTAAAATCTAAATCCTAACTAACCTACATAAATCCTAACTTAAATTCTACAAAATGTTTATTTTAGGCGCCACCTGGTTTTTTCCGACCGATAACACGTCTTCCGGAATACCAGCAAACGAAAAAGTACACACACGAGTCTTTGATGTGGCGCAGTTATAATCGACAGCACAAATTTGTCAGGGAGCATGAAACACTACTTAAACTAAAACAAATGCGACAACTCGCCTAACCTATATACTAAACTAAAGCTAACATTACAGTTTTCTAAGTGCAGACGCACATGAGCGTGCATCTAGACTGTTTCTTCGTTGGCAAAAAAGTGCCCAAATTTAAAAATGTTTATAAGAGTGAGTTACTCTACACTCTAGCAAATTTTTAGGTACTGATACTCTGGTTTAATAAACAATACACATCAAAACCTGTCCATGACATGGTTGTAAATCATCAAATTTACCAAAAGTACCACCTTACTAAATCCTTACATTGCTAACCTAACAAATTACATTTCTACCATCAGGTTAGCCATTTCACTTAATATTCATGAAAAATAATTCCCACGTCTGGTCATAAATGCCAAACGTTAGAAAGATAAAAAGATAAAGCAAAATCTCAAGTTATTATCGCAGATAATGGATAAGATAACGATATTGAGCTTAAGTTATCATCAAAGGTAATAGGTAAGATAACGATACTAAGCTTTAGTTGTTATTAGAGATAATAGGTAAGATAACGATATTAAACTAAAGATAATAAATAAGATAAAGATATTAATTTAAGTTATTATCAAAGACAATAGGTAAGATAACGATAGAGTGGCTCCGTGGAGCCGTTAAATTGGAATTTCTCGTGCCACCTAAAAAGAGCGACCTGTGAAGCAGGCCCATTTGCACTAAACAGAACGAGGGACCGGCAAAGGCATTTGGGTGCATCCCTGCACCCGGCGTTAATTGATATCGGTGATATAATCACCCGATATCCACACGATATATAACGATACTTATATATACTCATGCACTAATACATTCACACACTCATCCATACCTTCACTGTTAGCGCCCATATGCGCTGACAGCGGCACCGCATGACCTCACGAAAGATTCCCAGAGACGTGGTCCAAGTGTCTGTGAAAACCCCCTGCGCAACCACACGGTGACTAACGGAAATGAAAAGGCAGAAAAACAGGAACGGTAAAAAGAGGAAGGTTGGTTATTTGGAATGCATAAGAGGCATTTCCGGGTAGAAAAAAAATAGAGGAAGGGCTCGCATTGAGCTAAAGAGACAGAAAATGTGGATAGCAAAGCACTACCCAACCAGCCAATGTAGTCAATAGCCCGAAGTGAGGGAAAAATCACTCTTACATGGTAAACGGGAGTTCCGGAACGAGAACAGGTCTACCGAAGGAAAGATAAGGCAGAAACGGAGACAGCGGGATATGAAAAAGTAGAGTTTTTGGACAAGCGTCCGAAAGAAGGTAGAGAGTTGTCCCTGTTAAAACACAGATCGGTCTGAAGGACCACCTGCGATATTAATCCGACAAGTTAAAGTATATCATAAGTTAAAAAATTCACTAGACTCTTAAGAAAACTAGCACAATCATTTTCCTAACGAGTGCATCCACTACGATAAGAAAATCAGACAAAAGTTGACACAACAACTTAAAAGTATCACTACAGATACAATCACACGAAAACAAACTGTTTCAAGGTAATTTTTTAAAACGATAACACCCTAAACACACAAAGATGCCTAATTATGAGCAGTTAAATACAGACACACTGTCCCAATATGCTAAAACAACCGAGAATTTTATAAGATATCAATAAAAAGCAATAGCACCTCACCACGAAGTTCAATAAAAAACAATGAAAAAAATATTTATAAGTTATGGCGATTTAGTAGGAAAAGAAACAAATAATGATATCGGGTAATGTGAGCGACTGTAATAATTCAGAGGAAAAACACATGGAATAGAAAGTCCTAGTTTTTTGCAACTGCGAATATGAACTATTTCTTACAATGGCATAGGCCGCGGCTCCTATGTGAACCCAAAGAAGAAAGCATCCACTCTAACATCAGCTCAAACCAATCATAAAAATTCAATGAGGTATTACAACCAAAGTTATGACAATTACCACAAAATTAAACGATGTAAAATAAACACTAAAAACAAAATAATCTATTGTAGGAAAAGTTCAAGGATTAATTAAATGAAACGCCAGAGTTATAGTGGAAGATCTAGAGAATAGAGCTATATATAAAAACGGTAAGTTCAAGGAAAAATCAACCAAAAGCAAAAAGATGCAGTTTAAGGTAAATAAGTCAAACGCACAAAAAGTAGGTGCTGCATAAGAGGGAGAATAAGTAACTAAGCTTAATTAATTGGTAGTAAAAACAAAAACCATTCGGTAAATCGTTAGGAAAATGAAACGTAAACAATTTTTAAATGTACGTAGGGTTGAACGATTTTAAAGATAATTTTATGCCATCTAGTGTGATTTAAATCGATATGTAAAGAGATAGGAGTAATCAAAACTCGATTTACTGATCAAATTGTTGAAGAACGAAAAGATATCTTGTAACACATATATTTACTAGGATGAGAAGCTTTCGTTTGAGTTCTACCCAACCTAATGAAGAAAAATTCCAACATCATTCTTAAAAAATGATTCACAAATTGCTAAAACGACAAACTTACCCACCAAATTCTCGTCTAGAGTTACGTAAAGCTGAGCAACCGACCTTTCGATGGGTCTCGTTTAGACTTACATACAGCTGGGCCACCAAATTCGACAGTAAATCTCGCTTAATAGTCCTTAAAAATGTTGCGTTAAAATATCAATATGTCTATAAAAAAATATGCTATCAAGACAAAATCAAACTCGCTATACAAAAGAAATATTCTACGATACATGTATAAAGAAACAGTATTCCAAATTATTAAAATATTTTTTGGAGGTCACGGAAATTATCAACAACTATCGTAAATAAGCTTAAAAATAAAACGTTAACAACAACTTCATTATTGCAGTGTTTAAAGGAGCAGATATAAAGAGATCCAGTTTATTACAACGTTTTGAAGGGTAAAAAATATAGTCAGATAATTTCGTTAACTGTATTTGAATACAAAATTTCCTTTATAAAGGGCATTTGTAGGTTACAGCTATTTAAATTACTAAGGGAACACTTTTAGAACGGTATCACGACAAGATAGTGTTTAATGAAAGAAATACATCAAGATTACGTTACTATAACGTTTTAGAACATATACTAAAAACTCAATTGATTGCGGTAACTGTTTTTAAACGCAAAGTTTTTTTTAAAAGGAATTTATAAGTTATAGCTAAATATTTAAATTACTAAGAAACACTTTTAAAACGGTATCAAAGCAAGGTAGTGTTTATACATGATTTAAAAACAGTTTTAAAAGTTGAGCCCAACAAAACAGGCATACAATAATGTTTAATATATTATTAAACAAACAATTTGTATAAGGGACAAGGAATAAGGCAATGAATTATTTATATTTATATTTATTTATATTTAAATGTACTTACAAGCGAAATTGTCATCCACTTCAAACACGAAAGTTAGGTTATATTAAAAAATAGACACTCCTAAAAGAAAAACACTTTTAATTCTATTCCATACAAACCAGGTACTTATTTAAGAGAATTCAAGTTAGATAGCACACTATTTTATAGATACAAGAGAATTAATTGGGCTAACAATACATTATAAAAAAAATTTCCAGGAAAATCAATAGTCAATATGGCTACTAATGTTAAATTAGCATAGCAACTGTCATTTCACCTTATGTCATTAACGTTGCCCAGCAACACAGTGCTACCACCCTAAATTTCATAGTTATCAGGTATTAAAATTTACATAATTATTTTTTTTTAAATGAAAAAGCTTTAAATATCGTTAATTAATACATTATAAGACATAAAAACAAAAGAAAAAAAATTTTCCACAACCTAACCACGTTGAATGCGTCACTATTATATCCCCGTAAACGTGGTACGCGCGCCACTAATAACAGTTGGTAACGATATTAGATAATGTAAATATTGACGAGCAAATTATCGATGACGTCACACAATATGCAAAGTTACTCCATTACATAAAAAAAGAAACAAGATACTACTCACATGAATTGCCGGGTTTCTTGCGGAATTACCCCATGATGGGTACAGCGGGGCTCCGTTGTCGACCCTTCTCGGGTGTCAGCTGCTTCGCTGCTCTTTCTCGGGCGTGGGATACTTCGCTAATCTTTCGGGCGTGGAATTCTTGAGCCAGGTTGAAACCAAATTTGACTTGTCTTCTTCCTATGTAGAGGGAACGACGGGAAAGGGTTAGAGAAACGATAATCAAAAGAAGGCAAAAAGGGACCTACATAACAAAAAGATACGGTAAGACGCAGAAGACCACCTCCTTCACATCTCGGAGGCTAGTTCTCACGCGTATCTCGAAAATCCCCCACTATCCTCCTTCTTCCACACGCGTCGGCGCGAATCTCGCGCAACGCACTATCTGAAGTGACGGAAATACGCACACATCCTTTTAAATTTATGGCGCGAAATTCTCACATATTAAACTTAATTAAGAATGTCTAGTGCCGATTTTTCGGCACGTAACAACTGTTATATGCTTAATGCTTTATTTAGATATTTATGTATTCACATTTTATACCTGTTTTATACATTTGTATATTTTATTGATCTGTCGCTTGATTTGTTTTGTTTAGCATCGTGCCGGTTCTTTGTTGTATTATCTATACAGAGGAAAATTTAAATTAGAATAAATCAGTTAGGAAATAATAGTGAACGTTTAGGACGAATTCAGGCTAAAGCTAGAACAAGCTACTTAGACTAGGGTGGACGATATTGTAAATTTATACAGTAGGAACAGATAACTGGATAAGCTATTAATGAATTTGGCGTACACTTAGAAATTCGAATCCATTCATCATCATCATCACTAGGTCTTCAGTCCTGGAACTGGTTAAACGCGTACTCTTATTGTTTCCTATTCTGAACTAACCTACACATTTCCCTGAAATTTACACAGTCTGCATCTATCACTGTCTGATCTAAATCTACATCTACCTCCTTTTTCATACCTCTGCTTGTAATATATCTAATACTATTCTCAAAAAATGCCTTAAAACGTATTCTGCCCTTCTATTTCTCCTATTTTTTTCCACAGATATCTGAATTCCCCTACTATTTCTATAACCTATTTGTAATTAATTTTGTCTGTCTATGCTATCATCCTTATACATCTGAAGCACAATATTCCAAAATGCTGCTACCGTTTTTCTGTCTGCTTTTCCTACAGCCCAAATTTCATAGGTATACTGTGCTGTGCTCCACACATATGCTTTCAATAATTTTCTTCTTGTTTCTATGTTTGTTGTCTTTGATCATAGCCGCTGTTCTTTTTTGTTTGATACAGTTCGGTCCCCTCTATTGTTCTACAATTATATACCCTATTTCTCCTACATTCAGTGTTTGTGAAGGGGGGTAAGCAGCCTATGGCTGCCAAATTCCTCCAGCACCTGAGCATTTGCAGATTTAATATTTTTTTCAATATATCTTTTCGCACAGTCAACATTAGTTGCAGATATTTCACAACCAACACTTGTAGTTGTTTATAATAATCATCAGATTTATCATCTAAACGTAAAGCTTTGAGCGCGAAAATACTTGGCTTGTTCATTAGTTAGAAAATTATTTGAAGGGCGAATGGCGAAGGGCGAAACCGCTTGAGCGATTCAATTAGTAGGTTAATTGAATGGCGAAGCACGAAAGCGCTTGGACAATTCAATAGATAGACGAATCAAAAAGGGGACATGAGTGGAAACGGGACATGAGCGAATAGGGTACATGAACGGGAAGGGAACATGGACGGAAAAGAGACATGAACGAAGTGAAGGCTAGGGCGGAAAGGGAACTGGGATTAGAAGAGGACTTGAGCGAAAAAAGGATTTGGGCTCAAAGGGAAATGGGGTGAAAAGGAAGCAGTCCCGTGGGGACTGCAATAACACTTCTAGTTGTGTAATAAAACATAAGTTTTATGAAAACATTTTCATTCTTTCATGTTTAGTTAGTCAATTTTATACAAAGTTTCTGATTCTTCTAGCCGGATCAAAAACTTTATATCAATTGATTAGGTGAACATGAGAGAATAAATGAACACGTTGTATTTAGTAGTGAATTAAGTGTAAACACGTAATACACACGTTACAGTCAGTGGTTCGTGATAGGCAGTGCTGCTTGCACTCCTTCTTGAAAAGGAGAGCGCATACTTGTAAATACTAAAAAGGGAATAATTATTAAATTTAACAGACAAAAAGAAAGGTGCTTGTTACTGAATTTTACAAATTTAGTTAGATTTAAACCAGTATCTGCTGAAATATTCCTTTGACTTCAAAGCTGTACGACTACGAATAGTTTATTCAAATTCATTCAAATAAACATAATTGTAAATGGTTTACAACATATTAGGTATTTCTATATGTTATGCATGAAATAACACGTGGAGGGTTCTAAATCTATTTACATCCCCTATCATTTATAATCCGAATTAATCAGATTCAAACTCAGAACGCTTTAAGCAGGCAGCTTCAATGAGTGTTAAGTTTCAAAGGTTTTCGCATCGATGAATATGTATGTGAGAGCTACTTTTGTATAGGATAGGAGTAACTATTTTAGGTATCTAAGTGAATGTCAATTGGTCGAGTACGTTCTTCTACGTAAACAAGAAAATTAATCAATCATCATCGTTTATTTACGCTTGTAATTAACAGATTAAAAAACGTTTTCGAAAAATTATTGCAGGAATTTGAATGTTTATGCACTAACAACAGGGCACCAAGCCAAGAAGTCTACTACATGCATTAACAAAAAACAGAAATTGTACAAAATGGCACGCGTTGACGTTACTTTAAATATAAACCAAATCGGAAAGGCAATAATTAATTTGAAACTGGCAAAACGAATACGGATTCACCCTGTACATTATGATTTCACGAATAGTAGTGTTAATTACGCATGAGATTTCAAAATTTTTAGTTTTATAAAGAGAATTCACGCAGTACACTAAAACTAATATACCGTAGTAATTTTGATATACAATACGTAGTTGAAAACGCAATACAGATCAATAACTTATTTAATAACCGTAAAAAGAAAACAAATTTCAATATTACGCATTACGAATCCGAATACAAAGATTCAAGTATGGGTAATTATAGTAGTTAAATAGGGTAAACGTACTAATTGCATCAGTAAATTTTCGTAACGTTATCGTATAGCTTTAAGAAAGTTTTTATGATAAATAATAATCCAGTAACAGTAGGATTGTCAATATATTTGTTAAATGCGATAACAAAATTACGATAGCTAACTAGGAGAGAAAAGTAGACATGTATATGAATATATGATAATAAACAAAACAAATAATTATTGGTTCAAACACTTACCTTTTTCTAAGAATAGGGTAACGAAGCACATCTGTTGATAGCGGCCGTTCAAACGGAGAGCGATAGTTGACTATATGATTGCGTCCGTCTAATACGGAATACGAAAATCGACTATGTGTTCTTGATTTCTCTATGGCAGGTAATAAGAGGTTCTTGCACAGGCGAAGGACAGCAAAGTTTATCGCTATCACGCCACTTACGATAAGCGTAGTGATTGAAGCAATTACACGGTACATGCAATGACATTTGAAATATACCGGGCGGAGGTAAATAATCAACAAATTCCAAACGCCATAACAAATTAAGAGGAAACTTATTTACCATATAAACGAAATATACCTCCCACCAAAATGCAAGGTATTTTAAAGAAAATAATTAAAAAGAGGAAGGCGGAATAAAAAAGCAAAAAGAAAAGAAAAGATTTACAAAAAAACAACAAAAAACAAAAAAATTATTTCTACAATGCGGGCAAAGGACAAAGCTTGGACACAGGACGCTTCAGCTCGCCATGAGCGGTTCTAAGGATGACCACCCTAACGACACCATGTCCCAGGATGCACAGCCACAACACGATCGAGGGACCAACAAAAGGGAGGAACATTAGCGACCTTAATCAGCACTAAGGTGCCCAACTCAACTTGAGGTAACGGTCTGTGCCACTTGAAGCGCTGTTGTACCGAGTGCAAATAATCCTTGTATCAACGGGACCAAAACTCTTGTTGAATTGCTCGAGCAATTGCCAACGAGAGAAGCGGTTAAGCGGAAAGTGAGAAAGTTCGGGCTCTGGGATGACGCTTAAAGGGGCAAAAGTTAAGAAATGACCTGGCGTAAGACAGCTCAAATCATTGGGGTCATTGCTCAAAGAGGCGAGCGGATGCGATTTCAAGATGGCCTCAATTTGAATAAAGACTGTGGCCAACTTCTCAAAAGTTAACTCTTTTTTAAAGGGGATCCGGAATGAATGGCCTCAAGTTCAATAGCAAAATAAGATTGTTGAGTATACGCAATCAAACGAATCAAAGCATTGTCCAATTCAGAAGATGACAAAGGTCCGGAATACCTTTCGACTGGGTGACGTAGATTATGACGAACACGGAGAATTCAAGCAACAACGCGTGAAATAAAGGGAATGGTAGAGTAATTCTCTAGAATTGATTGGATCCTACAAAAGGTTGTTGCATACTAAATTCCTCAAAAGGTAAATAGTGTGTTTACTCTACCTTATCGACTGCAGAGCCTCGATAGATTACAAGGGGTTCCTGTTTAACGTTCAAGCCCAGGGTAAAAAGAATGTTAAATGTTTTGAGAGAAAAAGGTTCCTCTAATGAGATCTTTCAGCCAGCTAAGCTTCTTCAACTTAGGGCAGAGCTATGAGCTAGGGTCGTAGGATGGTATACGATAAAAAAAGAAATTTTATTGGACGCAACCGTATCTTAATGAATATTATAATAAGAATCTATCCGAAGATCAGATACGGAAATCTTCGAAAGAAAAATACTTAAGACGAGCAACATATAAAAAAAATACTTACTTTTGACTCTGCAATCTGGAATAGGAATGACGATCTAGATCTGAAAATTTAACTACATCTAAACATTTTTAAACTAGAGCTACATTAGAGCCTAGTCACTTTATCACCAAAAATAGATTATAAATAGATCCACTAGTAAAAATTATACTTCAAAAAAAATTTTAAATTCAACACCAATAAAATCTTTCTTTAATACAAAAATTTTATGAGTGTAGTTGTTGGCTTCTATAAAAAAATTATTGATGACTTCAATGAAAGAAAGCTTTAAGACAACTTATTATTCTTTCCATTGGTTTAAAAAATATATATACATCGTTTGTACAAAGTATATGTACTGAAACTTTCGATATGTTTATTTTTTTTATGGTACAGTATTAGTCTCTGGTTATTTATATGAATTTTATTTTACAAATTTATTTATAGTGTTTTCATAGTGTTTTCCTGGAATAGGATCCTTTTCGGGTTTACAATCAAAAAAATTAAATGCTCTGACATTTGGTTGATTACAAAACTACATTTTTGATTGATATATTTGAAAGAATCAAAGGTCAAAAAACACTTATTGTTTGTATTAAGCTGTACTTCAGATGTACTGTCAAAATATGTTATACATTATCATGAGACAAACAAATATCAACCTATCACATGTTTAGTTATACAAACATTTTAGTACAACCTTGTAACTACAAAATTATCTCATATAAATGCCTTGGAAATAATAAGAACATTTATGCACTATTCGAAGATTAAATTTTGAATAAAATTATAAGTATCTCAATTTAAATGACTATAAAAATTTCAAAGTGTATCAACTTTAAACAAACATATATAGAATTTTCAAAAATTATTTGGACATCATAAATGATTGATCCTTGAAATGGATATAACTATAAAATTGGGGATGACTCACGGCTAAATATCTGCTAGGCAACCAAATTCTTTAAACATCTACGTACTTACAATGACAGGTGCGCGCAACTGACACATGCGTCCGAGCTTGACCTCTATACTAACCAAGCATATGTGGAAATTTCCACCCTCCAGCATAGTAACACTTAAAACTGCATTTCCAGCACAACCAAAATCCAACAGAATTTATTACGTATTTGCATATCCATATGTTTCCACTTTATTTCAATATAAATCCATACCTGAGCACCTCGTTTAATACTTATTCTTACTTCAATACTTGTTTCACTTAATACTTTACTTCATACTTTACTTAATATTTTACTTAATACTTGCGCTGAAAAGAAACGGGGAAAATGATTTTAAAGGTAAGTTTGAGAATTATTCACCTACCGTAGAAATGTATTCTTGACTATACTTAGGTCGATGCTACACTAAAAATGAAGCTATGGTATTCGTTGACACCACTTTACTTCTTTCTGGGACGGCATGTTTTATCAAAAACCTGCAGGCTCACGTTAACACTTGTATTTGGATTACATGCTAATATCAAAAATGGAGCTTGACCACGAGGCTACGTTGCTTATTCTATCTACGCGCCGGTAGGGGAATATTGTATCAAGATACATACAAACAGAAGAGTTCTTAAAGTTTACTTTTACTATTTAAATGTAGATGGGGCTCTATGTATGAATTCGTAATATATTGTTTCTATTAAAAATTAGTATTTATTGAATACATATGAGGAATAAAAGCGTATATTTAAGAAGCGGAAAATCGTTTTGTTACAAGGTTACGAAAGCGGATAAAACATAGTGCGAGTTACATATTCCCCAAACCAATATATATGTATAATTAAATAGAAAACGTTGAAACATAAGTTAGATGCAACATTGCAATTCAAAAATAAATAAAAAAAGGTTAATGAAAGTTTACAAGCAAGTTGTGAGAACGGATGTGAATACATTGTATTCCACACGTAAGTGATACTGCACAGGTGTAGGTCACAGACGGTTATAAAAACCGCAATTATTACAATTAAGATTGTTACTTTGTATTGTATGAATTAATAAAGAAATAAGCATTCATGAACTCTGCAGTTCCCACAGAAATGTGAGGGGCAGGGACAACATAAACCCCGGGAGCCCCAAGATCATCAGTCAGTCTCAAGCTCCTCAACTTTAGCATTGTTGATTGTTCAAGCTACGCAAAATTAGTTTAATTATATTTTATTAGTGAAAGTAATAGAAAATTAATTTTTGACTGTTTATAAGCGTTAATGAACATAACGCAGCCATTTGTTAATTTCCACTTGTAATTTCTGTTTTAAATAAGTTTGTTAGAAGATTTTTGGAAGAAGCTTTTTAAAAAGTCGCTTCAAGAGGCGCAAAATCTAACTAGCGTTGTTCAGTGAGAACTTCAAGAGCATCTGAAGGCGGAATATGTGGACTGTAAGTTTCGAAAGACTGGTACAATATTGGTAAAGCCGCCATCATAAAGTTCCTAGGAAGTAAACCTTGTGACCCGACATCGGCAGGATTCTCGGTGGAGGGCGCGAGACGTAGTTTCCTGAATGTAAGCAACACGATTGGCAACAAAAGTCTTCCAACGCTGCGGTGAAGAACGAATCCACGAAGGTACTACCATGGAGTCAGACCAACAGTAAATTTTATGAAATGTAAGGTTAAAATCAAAGGTTTTGAGGACATCGATTAATAATTTGCATGCCAATGCGGGGGACAACAATTAGAGCCCGGGTAAAGAGATTGTATGGAGAGAAGCGACCTTAAACTTGGTGCACAATAAACAAACCTCGACGGCGGAAGGGTAACAAAGCAAAAAAAAACAGCAGCACAGTAGCCACGTTTGGAAGCGTCAGCAAAGCAATGAACTTCGCACGTAGTAAACTGTGGCTGGATTAGCAAGCGGAGTAAAGCGAAATCCGAAAAAAAGCGGTAACTCATGCAAGTATCTCTCCCACAAATGAAGAAAGTCGGGTGGAGGGGAGCATCCCATTCTAATTTTAACGACCATAAGCTTTGAATTAAGTGTTTTACCAGGAAAGTAAGGGAGGATAAAAGTCCCATACAAGAGGTACTTAGTGGCTGAACTAGAGAACAAAGATTACCTGAGGTGGTGTTCCATTAAAGACCTATAACTTTTAGGGATTGAGTATCAGGGTCCTCAAAAAAGCCGTTGCACGAATTGTTGCATAGCGGAATAATCTTTTAATAATTTGAGGTAGTAACTTCACCATTTATGAAGTTCGAAACCACCAAGTTTTAAAAGAGCAATTAGTTGATTAAGTAGATCGAGAATTGATTCAATAGAATCCCCACCAGTAGCGATGTCATCAATGTTAGTATGGTGGCGAGGAGCGAAGGCGGCTAACGGATAAGAATTCCCTTCGTCTACGGCCAACTGCAGAAGCGTACGTATGGCAAGAAAGGGAGCACAATTGATTCCATTGTAGCAATTTTATTTTCTACCTAATATATATATCTGTATAATCAATCCTTTTATTAAATATTAAATAATATAATACATTATAATGTTATCCAATCCACTTAATTTAATAACATCGATTGTCCAATAAAGAACTAGTATTTAGTTCATGTTAAAAGTTAAATTCTACGGAGACAATATAAAAGCTTTTGTTTGGTATCCTTCTTAAAGCCCCCTCTACTCAATAACTGCAAGGTAACTTTGTTACTGAGCAGCGACAAGCTCGGCCGGCACTTCTAACACAGCTGGGGTTCAAGCAGGTCGATAGTTGTTCTTAGGAGCGATGTCCGTGATTGATTTTTGCTGTTGGAAGCGTGCACGATGGAAGATTGCACGTGTATGCTATCTTCATAAATTGTTTTGGATGGTCCATTTTTGTGTTGAAACCAGTCGTGAAGAACGATGAAGTTTTTGTTAAAAGACCATTAGGAACAGTAAGTGAATTTGTTTCTATAACAATATTAATTGAAATTTTCAGTGTAACTTTGGGAATAATTTATTTTAAAATATATTGCAACGTAAATTATAAATAAGCACTTTTCTGAATGGTATTCATGCGAAAATTAAATGAAAACAATTCTATTCTTGTATAACATGGAATCACATTTATAATTTATTCAAGTTAATTACAAACAACATTTGCTTTCTTGTGGTGTGAATTACGCCTGGAACATCTGTAAATTGAAACGCAGATAATGGAAGCCAAGGGACGTGTTTTTCAGTATGCAGCGCAGCTGTTTGTTTGGAATGGAATTTTCCGTTGTCAATACATATGTCAGCTTTCAAGCAAGTATTTAGGTGCAAATTGGAGTTCTGGTATGTACAAAAAAAATTATGTTCGTATGTTGTTTGAACTATCGACGTAGTAACGAGATAAATTTTACTTTATCGACTTGTGTTAACTTTGAACAGGTCAAGGACAGACCTCAATTATATTTTTCGTAGTTATACGATATGAATCTGTAATTTGTTCCTACAAATTCTTTTATTAACTCAATGAAACATCAGAAGATGTCACTACTAATTAAATAAAGTAAATTCTTACAACTTTAATTTTTAGAAATTAAATTTCTACATTTGATATTTTATGAACAAGTTATCTGTAATTATCTACTGTGAAATTAAGGTAAATTTACCATAATTAACGCTTTCTATAAATAAGCAATTTTATGCTTTGTCAATTTGTTACATAAACCTCATTACATAGTAATTGGTACGGATATATTCAGTACCATTGTAATTAACTCTTCCTAATTTAAATTAACTTATAAAGGAAGACATATTTTTTGTAGAAAATTACATTATTGAATACCAGTTGAATAGATTCTTATTTTCGGACTAAAGACTATCTTTTATTTAAGAGGAATGAAAGTCGATTCTGATTGTATTTAATTATTTTTGAGTTTGAATGCACAAACAGTGCTTTTCTTTGTTTAATCTGTTCACAGGTGCAGTGCAGGATTGCTAAGGTCAAGGTCGAGCCATAAGATAAGAAACTTCAAAGATTAGGTGGTCTTTGAAATTATATAGCGGTTATAGGAGAAAGGTTTCCGCATTAGCCTTGTACAAGGGACTTGTATCAGGTCTTCTCAGTATAAAAAAATACGGTGGCGCCTTATTTTTATTATTAGTGGTTGCAATTACACCCCGACCCACAGCTCATTCTCTACCCAGAGCATATAGTTCGACTAGCCGCTTTGCCTTTGAGATTTCCTCAACTTAGAGCCACCTTCCATCTTAATTTGCCGTGGGCTCCATTTCTAATTATCGGAATTTCTCGTTAAACTAAATCGGAATTTAAAAGGCTTCACCATAAGTAACGGTATTTAATTTAAAATCCTGAAAGGGCTGCTCAGGGAGAAGCGCCAACCAATTCGTTGATAGTCACACTGAGCGGGATTAACAAGAATTTGTCTGTACATCTGACGAATATCGGCAGTGGCAACATAAGGATGTAAACGAAATTGTAGCAAAATTGCGGTAATATCTGGTTGCAGCTTCGGCCCAACAAACTAGTGATCATTTAAGGACGATTGAGACAGAGTTTTAGCGGAAGCATTGAAAACAACTCGTAATTTCGTACTTATGGTTTCGGGTTTCGCAACGCAATGATGCGGAATGTAATAAGAAAAGTCTGGATGAGACCCAATAACAACAGATTGCATATGTTGAGAATTCAGATATTAACGCATGAACGAAACGTACTGTTCGTAAACACGAGGTTGCTTAAGTAGACTTTTCTAAAGAAACAAATCGTTGTAAGACAAGATCACGACTGCCTGGAAAGAATGGTTCTTGATCTCTAAACGGCAGTGAGACGACATATCGACCTTGTTCATTGCGGCGAAACGTATCAACAAAATGTTTTTCAACAAGATTTTCTTCGGGCGTGAAAGGTTGAGCGGTGGGGACAGCTTCGACTTCCCAGAATTTAGCGACAATATCTTCCAATGGGGAAGTAGAATCTGCCATATAAAACGAGCTAGTTACTTCAAAAGCGGGGGAGGAAGGTATGCTTCCCATTAAAACATATAAGAAAATAGTATTAATAGCAACAGGTTGATCGCTAGCACCATGGATGCGCCCGTCTAATAACACTTGTGGGGAAAATATCCGCGCCAAGAAATCGATGGGCCCAGATTGAACAAAGAGCGGGTTAGCTAGCTTAAGGTTAGCCAGATGATTAAACTGTAAAGAAATATTAGAAGTACGTAAATTTTCACAAATTTTGGAAAGTACTACAGCTTGAAAATTAATAATCGGTGAAGAAATACCTATTGGTTTGAGCGAGACGGTGACAGCGCCATACAGAGCGCATGGAGTCTAAACCACTAAGGGTAAGGGGATGTGGAATAGTACGAAAATCTAAACGTTTCACACTATTTTGTGAAATAAAGGAAGACATGCCACCCGAATCGAGTAAACCGCGAAATTTTTGGAAAGAACCAGAGCAATCAGAAATTTCCACTTCAACGGTGGAAAGTAAAACGACGAAAGTTTTAGCTAAAGAATTAAACAAAACGACATTCGAAGTTGACGAGCCACTACAGCTAAACGAAGTCGACGATTCCTCAGAGGCAAGAGGAGCGAAAGGATTGTAGTAGTCTTGAATTGCGGGAGTAGTACAAGGGAATGCTTTAGAGGCGGTGGTATTCGGGCTCTAGCGAGCCTGGTCACTAGCAGCGAAAGCGGGTTTAGACGAAACGCAATCGAAATGCAATAAGGAATGATGACACTGATTGCATTGACGGCAAGAAAAAGTAGACTTGCATTGATTTAAAATGTGAGAATTGCTAAGGCAATTAATGCAAAATGTTGTTTTTGCAAAATTGTAGCGATCTTGCGACGAAAATTTGACGAAATCATAACAACGATAAAGATTGTGATCTCGTTTACAAAGCGGACATTTATTAACATTAGGTTTTGTCTGGACTAACATGTATACAGCGGAGCGAGATTAAGACAGGTTGCTGGAATAAATAACTTTGTTTCAATCGGTTTTATGATTTACCGACAAATTCGGCAAAGATTTACAAGTTTTTTCCAGATAAGCAATTAACTCTTTATAAGATGGGATAGCAGTCGCATCTTGATGCAATTCAAAACTACGGGCAGTGTGTACATCAAGGCGATTTAAGATCATTTGTACAAGAATAAAATCCCATTGCTCTATAGGCAAATCAAATTTTTTAAGCGCTTGTAAATTATCGCTAAAGGTATTGACTAATTTTTGCAAACCGGCGGGATTATCAGAATTCAATTTAGGAAATTTATCAATATTGTTCCATAGAGCGGAGATAATGTAGCGAATACTACGATATTTTTCGCGAAATTTATTGTAGACAAGAGGGTAGTTGGCTTCTGTAAGGTCAAAGTTCTTAATGGTTAAGAGAGCCAAACTTTTCGCTACTGATTGAAGATACAAAAATGTATCCACGTCCGACAGATCGTTAAGATTAACTAAACTATCAAAGCGGTCAATAAAGCTTTCAAACAAACAACCTTCCCACTCAAACGTAGGAAGGGCCAGTGGTGGAAGTAAAATTTTCGACTTAAAGGTATCTAGCGAAGCGGACTAGGAAACAACTTGAAATATAGCGCTTTTATTTGAAAGAAATGGTTATCGAAGCGTTTACGAATAAAGTCTTTCGTTTCAAATTGTTCATTGGCGTCATCTGTAGAAGCAATTACACCTACTATAAAATTATGGTGGACAAAGAAAGTTTCTCGTACGGTTTCGGGAGATTGGTATTGTGCGCGAAACAAATCAAAAAAGGTTAGTTCAATTGCAGATTTCTAAACGATTTTAAACATTTTATGCAGCGAATTGATCGAAATATTTCGTAGAAAATAGCTACGTTTCAATTTCTCTGCCATAGTTAAAATTAAGTACGTACAAAAGCGGATGAACTGGAAACGAACTTCGGTATTTGAAATAAAAGGCAATGCGGCGATAACATTATTTGTAAGTCTAGTATAAATTCTGATACCAAACCAGATGTCTAGAAAACTCGTAAATAAATCTAACGAACGAAATGATGTTATTAAAACTTGCAATGCATAAGCGGTATGATATTACATGAAATTTATTATCATTCAGAACTTGTTGTTTATTCAGATCCGGTGAGAAGTAAACCAATGCTAAATGCGCTAATAAAATTATGATAGCTAACTAGGAGAGAAAAGTAGACATGTATATAATGAATAAATGATAATAAACAAAACAAATAATTATTGCTTCAAACAATTACCTTTTTTAACAATAGCAAAACGAAGCACATTTATTCAGAGCGGCCGTTTAAACGGAGAGCGATAATTGACTGTTATGATTGCGTCCGTTTAATACGGAATACGAAAATCGATTGTGTTTTTGTCTTCTCCATGGCCGGTGACAAGAGGTTCTTGCACAGACGAAAGACAGCAAAGTTTATCGCTAGTGATTGAAGCAATTACACGGTACATGCAATGACATTTGAAATATACCGAGCGGAGGTAAATAATCAACAAATTCCAAACGCCATAGTAAATTAAAAGGCAACTTATTTACCATATAAACCAAACAATGTTTCATACAACAATTACTCCATAGATAGAAAAACTTTTTACACCCTTCATTAGAAATTATTCAATTTAAAGGTACACCGAAACAATTGCAGCTGCCGGTTACAATATACCAAGATAAGCAAAAGTAACTTTGTTACAATAAGATTACATCGCCCAGAGATACATCCGCTGGCCTAAGTGGAATTTACAGATACCATGTTACAAATAATCTCACCAGACATCATAATAAAATATAGTGTTCAATATTTACAGTTTAACAACTTCCAAATGATAACATAAGTGACACGTATCAAAGCACAAGAAACCGCGCATTTTCACGTTATGTAAGCTCCATATAAAGATCGTAGTAAAATGACGTATTCCTCAAAAACATAGAAGTAAACAGGACGATGAGACCTAGATAGTGGACGTAAACAATTAATTAACTAATCCTGAACAGATAACGAAAACACACGTGATAGTCAACATTATTAAGGTGGTCGAGTAAACCTCCTTGACTGTGAGATTAATCAACAGAAGTTAAACGTGGTTATATCCCAGGATCATTTGACAGCGACCCGACAACAAAAGTAGAAATTTGGACAGATTAGTTCCAAACCAACAAAGTTGGAAGTACATTGCCCATCGTAAAGTGAACTTAACCCTTGTTCTACGATAATCTTTATTGAGACTACCATTCAACCGCAAGTTTATTAGCTAGTTCTATAAAAAAATTTGTATTGATGGTGACGTATATGTATCCACAAAGCTTTGATAAGATAGACATCGAAAAAATTATAAATCGTCGACCACCATTGTAGGATATAGTACTCACCTTATTAGATGCACAACACTTGCACATTGAAATTTAATTTGAAAAGGTTCATGACGTGATTAAATTACTAGAATTGGCTAGTTAATGTTATGACAAATCGAAAGTAAATTAATTTATGTAATTTTAAAATTCTGTGTGTGTACCTGTTTACAGGAATAATCTTATAATCCTTGTATTTAAGTAGATTTAGATGACTCAGTGGGACAAAGATGTTTTGTTTTTCTTTGTTAGGAATATAAATTGATTGTACAAAAAACACCAATTCACCAGGGACCGACCTAACTAAGATCCGCTGTGGAAAACTCGTTTCCAGAGAATCGTCCCTAAACCAGTTGGAGTCCATTAATTAAGACAGTACTAAAAAGCCTTTCAAGGTAATTGTTTGTATTAACGTAGCTTGATAATTTTTACTTTGTCACTTCTTATTTTAAATTTTACTAATAGATGTATAACTTCTGTTACGAGTGAAAGAATCGTTAGGCATTTAAATTTTAAAGGAACAGAAATCCTGTAACAAATTAAGGGTGTACCGGCTAACTACAATGGTACCGCAGTTATTCCCTATATAAACAACTTAATATATTGAAAGAAAAATACAAGTGGAAACAATATATAAAATATATTGCTTTATCTAGACTGAAAAAAATTCATAATTGCTCATGTTAATTGATATCGATAAAGGATATCTAATTTTAATTAATGTATAAGAGAGATAACATAAGTGACACTTTAAAGAGATGCCAAAAATTTTGTTATTTTTTAAGCTCTTAGGTGATGTGACTTATTTGGATGTTCTTATATGTATTAAATGACCGAACGTGCAATATGGCTCATTTATATGGTACCGTCAGATATATTTTATGAATTTTCATCAGGCTCTCTAAAATTGTGAGATTAACCAATTTGGAATACATGTAGTAATGAGTACAAGACGCCTCCGTGGATCAGAGAGGGTCGCGTATGGTCACTGATCCCAAGGTCCCGGGTTCGAATCCCGACATGTACCGCTTGAACAATATTGTGCGAGCGTTTTTACAAAAATATGCCCTCTTTAGGATGAAACGCAAAATGTAGGTCTTGTGTGTGAATGGCTTCCTGTCCAATGTAGTACTTTCGGATGGAGCATTGGCAAGTTAAATGTAAGGCAATGAGGACAACACCAACTTCGTTATTAGAAATTTTGGTAGCACTTTCAGCTTTTCTAATCTGAATTCGGGGCAAGACCTAAAAATGCTTTTAGACCGTGAAATACGTTGAATGGCGAAAGAGTCATGAAACAGTAACTCATGATAAGATTCATATCGTAGCAGTAATGGAACTTCTCAGTTCTATTATTAAAATTAAAGAATCTGAGAATGAAATACAATTACAGAGGCATTGTATTCTCCCACAATACACACAAAAGAACTTTATTAAAAATCCGTACATTCTTAATACAAAAACACGTTGAAGTACAAGCTTTTGTCTTTGTTCATGGGGAAAAGTTACAGATATTTTCAACAAGATCGAGAAGACGTTTATTACATGTTTTAGAAGACACGGCAAATGAATTTTTTGACAATTTATTTCTATCACAGCTGAAACATCGATAACTATTAGCGTGTATTTTTGTGTGTCGTCATTGATAACAGACATGTTTGAAATTGCTCTGTAATTTTTCAGCATTATAGCTAAAAAAAGTAAGTGAAAATTCAGTGATATGTTTCCTACAGTTATCCTGAAATAACGAATCATTTGACATTTACAACGCTGTTAAGTGAACCATTAACTACCCTCAGTTATAGCGCGGTTTGTGATGTTTATCGAAACATTGGTGAAGCATACGAGGCATATACTCCTTTAATGGTAATACTCTATTAAGGGAAGAATTAGCACCAGATAGAAGAAAGGGCTGATACAACTATTAATTTGTAAGATAACTCAAGGAAATCATTACACAAACGAACCTCCAAACAATACCAACAAAGCACTGTTGTCGAAATAGCACACAAGTTTACAGCAATAACAATATTATCAACAAAGAAAGTATACATCTCAGAAGATTACACCACAAATTTATCACACGTATCAATTAATACAATACGATATGAGTCAATAACCACCTCAATAGATATCCTTACTCTTTTCGCAAGACCAGGTGTAATTTTAAGCCCCCCCCCCCCACCCCGAACATAAAGCAAGTTAAAAGTAATCATCAATAGACTCGAACACTTCCGAAAACCATAAATTGAAAAGCTCAAGGGATGAGGGTGAAGATGAAAACATCTGGATCTCAACCACTATCATTTAAGAAAATAAGCAAAATAAACAACGAACTCATTGACTACATTTATACGGAAAGAAATAAAATTAGCAAAATATGTGCAGCCTACATATTGACGAAATTTTAAAAAATCACACTTAATGTCAATGATTCAGTATTATCGAATAAAGCAACAACTGCAAAACTAACAACAACAAAAGAAATCATGGAGAAGGTAATAAGTTACAACAAAATAGTGAAGCATTTTTAATTTGA
Organism: Platerodrilus igneus; assembly: GCA_036346225.1. NCBI lineage: Eukaryota > Metazoa > Arthropoda > Insecta > Coleoptera > Lycidae > Platerodrilus > Platerodrilus igneus. The sequence continues at coordinate 1,198,046 of JARFIW010000273.1, forward strand.
TCAGTATTTATTCGCATTGAATTACAAGTATAATGCGCCAAGCGTGCCGTATTCTTTATTAATGTTCCATATAGTACATAATGGAACGCTTCGTTTTAATAATCTTTTTGTAGTAAAATATCTGTGTGACAAAGTTATTTTGTCGAGCATCTCTAGCAATCTTGTTGCTTTCGTATTACACCACCTCTAACGGCGAGTCTTTGAATCGTCGCTATCGTTCGTTTCTCGTTTGTTCGTTAGTCGCAGCCAAGCTATCAATTCCTCAAGATGCTTTCCAGACTAGAGGCTTGCGACCTTCGATTAAATTATTTGTGTGAGTGGTTCAAGTCATGGCAGACTTGAATAATTATCAATAACTTCTACTAACGGTTTGTAATTTAGACATTTTACGAACTTAATTTAAGTTTGTTTCATTTATTTAGCGCGCCTACGAAAAACAATAGAAAAGTACAAGTGAGAATTTTGTTTTGTAAGTTGTATTGTTCTGTACAAGGATTGGAGATTGCGAACATGTGGTCGTGATTGCTGTTACCCCAAGAAATGGTTACGGCTTCCTAAGTTTGAAATGGTTTATGGTGTTGTTTGGAGCTGATGAAATTTCTGATGGGATTTGTCTATGAAAATCAGATGCAGTTTGGTTCGTTATTAAATTTTAAAAATTTTGCATGTGTTTAGAATGTCGTTAGTCTTTGATAAAAGGACGGTCATATAAAAAACACGAAATTTGCTATCATGTTTATGACCATATGACCTGTTTCACTTTCAATTATTGTTAAACTGGTTTTACAAACCGCAGAAAGAAATTTTTGTTAGGTTAGGTTTATATATTTGTAGGCTTTGTTTACATTCGAACTTCAGATAAATTTCGAAGAATATTTTCAACGTTATATTTTTTTTGTGATGTAGTAACATTTTAAAGATATTTGCCGTAAAAGCAGATGCTTCGTGTACCTTTCCTAAAATTCAAATTAAACATTCTTCAATCTTGAAGTTAGCTTTTATTCACATATAAATTATAAAAACTTAGTATAAAAATTTAAATTCGTTTAGTGACAATTGCAAAGTGTTTGCATTTGTGTTCATACAAAATTTTTAGGTTATGAAAATTTATATACTTAATACAAAAAGTACTTGATAAGTAATAGCAGTGAACTTTTGTTTACTTTTAATTTGTTATGTACATGGAAGTTTATTTCACTTCATTGCAAAATTTAAATACACGCTGCGTAATAATTATAAAACTGTAATCTACCTGATAAGATCTGTCCAGGATAGAAATGATAGTTCAATGCATTGTGTTTACAAATTTTTTTGATTAAATATTTAAAACAAGCTTATGTTTAGAGAGCAGTCTTTTGCTTTAAAAAGACAAAAATTTTGATTTTGTTATAAACATTATTGTTGAGAATTTTTACATGTTAAAAAGTTATGAATTTTTAAAAGAAAGTTTTTTTACTTCAAAAACAATTAGTTAAACTTTGAGACTTTTATTTTGGTCAAATGCGATCAAATCTGAAAACATAAAGGTAGAATTTTTGGGTAATAATTTTATGCCAATATCATATTGGATATACATTTTTTATTTTTGATACTTTTATAGGACACAAATGGTGTTCTACATTTTTTTTATTTAATCTTTGTAATTTCTTACAGGAGCTGCGTCTTATTTTTATAAGACAGGTTTTTGTTAACGAAGGCTATCGTTTTATCTTTGAGTTTCCACGTCCGCCCTTGGAATTGTGCTCTGCTCTTATTGTGATTATCTCAGGACTTGGTGACGCCTATTTAACTTTGTTTAATTTTTGTTTGAAAACAAAATTCAACTCCCCCCCCCCCCACTTCTTATTGCTCTATCCAGGAATAGACCCCTAGCTATGTCGGAAGATGACCCTTTCTTCGATTCTCTGTGAAGGAAGCGGAAAATTTTTGTACACTGGCGCCCATTTATAAAATTACGTTTCGCAGGCGCACAATATAAAAAAAAATATGTTACAACAGTCACAAACGCACAACCAATGACGCAGGCGCCACAAGAAACAACCTCTTTATACGCAGCCGCTGCCGCTTTGAAACCTATATCCCAACATGCTCCCCTCACAAGACTCACTTTGAAAATAATTGCGTTAAAGCCCACTTCATTTGATATTACCCTGACGCAACTTCTAAAAATCATTCAGATCAACGTTTGCCAATCATTCCCGAACCTCAATATTCATAGAATCAGACCGACCAAAACCTCGGTAACAATCACAACAAACACACCTTTTTCAATGTTAACCTAGTCTCTAAAAATATGTAATATTCACGGCCCAAAACCTAGACTCCCGCAATTAAATATCTTTGATCTAGATAAGAAATCCCTTCCCTGAACATTCTCAGTTACATATATATCAAAATTCCAACCAACAACTCATCCACAAAAACTCCTTCAGATCTGATATCTCTGTCGCCATCAGTCGCTCCAAGAATGATTTCTCTGATAATTTCATCCTAAACATTTTACCTAAACTGCGTTTAATACTGACTGCTAATTCCTATATAGTTGTAAGATAACAAAATCCGTGACCCAGCTATTACAATTGCCAAGGGTTTGGCCATTCGGCCAAAGTATGTAGATGCTGCATCGTCTGTGATCGTTGTAGAATCTAGCACTCTATCACAGACTGTCCTTTTCCAACATCGGCTCTTCGCTCCTGTACTAACTGCTTCCGTCTAAACCGACCACATTCCCATCCTGTTACAAGCGTAACTGTCCTGTCCACAAATAGGCAATGGAATTAAATAAACTACGTATGAACGGATTATGTACAATAACAGATCTCGACACAGACACGTATACAATCTATCCCCTTCAGTACCTAAAATCTTTGCCTTACAGGTAAATCTGAAACACGTTCCGCCTGCCTAGAACTCGTCCAACTACTCATAAAAACCATTGCTCCATAACCCTTTTTAACAACCTAGACATAGACGGAACATATATCCTTATCTTATTCCCAAACAACAACAGTTAGAATCCAACAGTCCTCAAGAAAGCTGCTCCTAATTTAATTATACTTTCAACACTAGAACCCAATCCACTAACATCTTCACGAACTTAACATCATTCATTCTATAGAAAATCACCTCTTCATCATTGCGCTGATACCAACGATAAGTCCACACTGTGGCATAAAACAACGTACATAGAACACTTTCTTCAACAATCCCACCTGCACATCCTCAGCCGCTCATCGCCCACTCCAACTTGAAAATAAAAAATACACAAATCCAATATTGATATTACTCTTTCACCTCCTCCGGTTCTCACTTAATCAATTCTTGGAAGGTACCGAACGACAAACAAACCTGCGACCGTTATCCCATTTCTTTCAACATCCTTCCAATCGCCCAAAAGTCCCGCCATCAAAACCACTTCCTAAAATACCCGTAAAGCAAACTGGCAACTGTTCATATAAAACCTAACTAACGTCATACCTGCTTTCCCAAACCTCAACTACGAACACTTGAACCCACACAAGATAACCGACGTAATAATCTACTCCATCCAATTACTGTTTCATCCTCAATAGCAAAAAGACGTCAAATAACTAAATCTAATGCATGGTGGATGCTGGAACTGAACAACGCACGCAAGGCACTTAATTCAACAAGACACATACTCCAACGGACCGATTGTAACCTCCAGAACTCTGAACAATGCATACGATCACAAGAACAACTTTCTAACAGAAAATGAACCAATACAAACACAGCATTAGCAAAAGCCAAATTACAGCATTACCAAAACATCATCGAGGATCCAAACACAGACGTACATAGGACTGGTAAAATTACGTCCCCTACAAATTTTGGTTTCCCTAATAACCGATCACATCGTCTCCATAGAGAATACCTTTCTCACCCTACTCGACCCTGCTATACTATCCTACACCCCAGATGTCCTAACCTATCAACACCAATTAATTATCAATAGCTACACAATCCCACCCAATACCGAACTAAATACCGACCTCGATATAGTTATTGATTCAATTGTAGCAAAAGTTAAACTAAACAATGCACCAGAGGCCAAACGGATCAGAAAATCCAACTTTCAAAACGCCGACCTATTCTAAGAGCTTATTCATAAATTACTTTAAAAATGTCTATTAACTGGAACCTTCTCAGGCTTCCTAAAATAAGCCACAATTACATTGGTCTTAAAAGTCAATAAGCCCGCTGACGATCATGGATTCTATAAACTGATTGGTTTCCTACCATTTCTAGGCAAATATAATCCTGCTAAAACTTGATCACGTAGGCTAGCACATCCCTGTGAAGCTGGCACGACATTCTTAAATTTTAAAGTAACAATGATAGTTCTAGTAGCACTTTTCATAGTTCTATAGTTTCTGATAGAAAATAAAAAAGTTCCGCATTTTTAATACAAAAAAAAAGCAAATGAAAAATTGTCGTGCTAACTTCACTAACCTATAAGAGACCAATAAATATCACAACTTTTAGCAAGAGTTCCCGTTAGTTCTAATCGAGTTCCATCTCTTTATGTAATTAAAATAAAAAATTGCAATAATTAGGTTATTTGCATAAACAACGTATACTGTACCCAACACGACACTAGGCGAAAAAGTGTTATGCTGATCATTTCTAGCACTTTTTTCGATATATATCGACAGTTTTACATGAGTTCTAACAACTACGATCCCTTCTAGCCTGAGTTCCAATAGTTAACCATTTTTAAATAATTTTTAAATTATCGGTCTAACACGACCCTCAGGAAAAAAGTATCGTGCCGATCATTTCTAGCAAATTTTTCGATATATATCGATAGTTCTACATGAGTTCTAATAACCACGACCACTTTTAGCCTGAGTTCCAGTGGCTAACCATTTTTAAATAATTTTTTAATTTTCGGTCATCACGACACTCGGAAAAAAAGTGTCGTGCTGATCATTTCTAGCACATTTTCCGATATATATCGACAGTTCTACATGAGTTCTAGCAACTACAATCGCTTTTAGCGTGAGTTCTAGTGGCTAACACTTTTTCCGAGTGTCGTGCTAGGCCGAAAATTAAAAATTATTTAAAAATGGTTAGCTACTGGAACTCAGGCTAAAAGAAATCGTAGTTGTTAGAACTCATGTAGAACTATTGATATATATCGAAAAATTCGCTAGAAATAATCAGTACGACACTTTTTTCTGAGTGTCGTGTTAGACCAAAAATTAAAAAATTATTTAGAAATGGTTAGCCACTGGGACTCAGGCTAAAAGTGGTCGTGGTTGTTAAAACCCTTGTAGAACTGTCGATATATATCGAAAAATTCGCTAGAAATGATCAGCACTGCACTGTTTTTCTGAGTGTCGTGCTAGACCTAAAATTAAAAAATTATTTAGAAATGATTAGACACTGGAACTCAGGCTAAAAGTGGTCGTAGTTGTTAGAAGTCATGTAGAACTATCGATATATATATATATATATATATATATATATATATATATATATTGCTGTGTATCCCTAAATTTGAATCGAGCCTCACGAATTGGGCGTCATGTATGCTGTGAAACCTCCTAAATTAACTGGTCCGTCGACTTTCTTCTGTTCATCGCCTTGGCTGCTCCCCTAGATAAACCTTCATCCTCATTCATAAAAAAAAACACATTCCTACCACAAACATCACCGTTAACTCTATTTACATCAATATTCACAATACATTAAAATTTCAAAATTAAAAATTCAGCATAAATTTCAGTATCAGAAAATTTCAAGATTTAAATTTGTTATCATTTTAATGTGCATCCAAAATTAAAGTCCTTGTAGGATGCCTACTAATTAATATAACAATATATGCAGACCTGAGTCTGAGTACAAGGGAGCATCTTCCACCCCTTTACGTTAAATAACCAGGTTCGTCTAATTGAGCTCAAAGACATACCCAAATTTTCATCAAGAACATAAATACTAAATACTCCTTTCGACTTAAACAAGAAAATTTCACCTTAAAATTAAAAACTTTGTTGTTAGTACAACTTCATTACTGTCCATTTTAAGTAAATAAATTATAAAGTTATTCAACACACACGAAAACATCAAAGTTCAAACAAAATAGTATAATTTACCTGAAGGTTACTGCACTCGTAGCTTCAATGTACCTCGTCCCTTTTGTTAATCACACCATTCCAACTGGTTTATATTTACGGCTTCTGATTCTCAACGCTTTTAAAATTTCTCCACCACCATTCATCTAAAGTTGTTTCAGGGCTTTTCCGGAACTCATCTGTGTATATCTGAACCTTGTTTTGTGGATCCAGTCATGTTTATGAACCATTTAATTATTAACACCCCCGAAAAATAGCAAAGAAATTCATGTTTCTTTCACCAATATACGCAAAACTGCCTACTTTTGTGTATTCATTCGTCGTTGCAAATTTTGACTAATTAGTACAGTGATACTAACTTTATTACCTTGTATCTTCTTTTCTAAGTGCACTAAAGTACATTCATTGTAGCACGTAAAGAACAAACTGTTTTTAAATCACCAAAATATACGAGCAAACTGTTTAAATTATTTAATCAAAACCGGAAAACTAAAAGCACTGTTTAACGCATTGAATCAAGTCGAAGATCTAAGAGAGCTTGTTCATATTAACCTGGGTATATAGCGGTTAGCCCGTCTGTCGGTCTAGTCCCCAAAACGGACAATTCTTCAGAATTTCGCATGCTAGGTTCCCATTCCGCAGCCCGGCATGCGATTTTACGAAATTTGCACTCGCATCAGTTAAATCTCAGAAATTTCGACACGGCTCGCAACTTCTGGAAATAACTAATTGAATTTTATACAGAAATGTTATTTTTACCTCTCAATTTTGCCTTTATTTTCACCCAATCGCAACCCAATGACGTTGCTCCACTCACGCCTTTTACTATATGTGTCTCGGTCTTGCGCATATTATCTGTCTCTATCTACCCTGTTCTTATTGGTGCAAATTGATATTCTTTATTATCGATTATTTCAGTCCATGTGGAATGTGAAATAACCCACCTTTAGCATTTCTCGTAACTATTATGCGACGGTTTCTCCAACATTCTCTGTAACCATTAATTATCTGCAAAATTTACGCAGAATGAGCTTTTAAAAATACGCAGGTGTTCAAACATAATAACACTTCTACGATTTGCATTTTATTGGGTTTTCAAGTTCTTATAGATATTATATGTTGCTAATGGTTCAATTAACTTCAATTAAAATTAATACCCTTTAATTTTTAGTGACTCTAATCAAATAATAATTATTATCTGTACATTTTGTTTAATACCGGTTACTTAAAATAGAGTTAATTAATATAAATTTTGCACGTAATTTCTCTTTGTTTCTTTACTAGAAATAATTAAATTACATGTAGAGCTTTTTAATACTGCTTCCTTTTTTATAGCAAGCGTCTTGTAGATGATTTAAATCTCTTATGTTTAATAAAACGAATGAATTTTTATGCTTCACGGTTTTTTAATAGCGCGTACTTTTTCCCAAAGCTTCTACCCGGTGATTAAAATTATTTGATGTGATTATTTAATTTTCTACCCTGGTCTAAATATGAGTAATATATATATATATATATATATATATATATATATTGTTATGTAATGTTCTATGTAATGTCCAAGGCTAGACGCACTCATTTACCACTCATATTAATAAGATTTCTAATTTAAAACTGATGATAAGGAAGATCGTAGAATCAATTACTTGCTGAATTTATATCAAATGCTATTTCCGTGTGATGGAGCTTTTGAGATTTCAAACCAATAAATATCACAACTTTTAGCAAGAGTTTCCGTTAGTTCTAATCGAGTTTCATCTCCTATATAATTAAAATAAAAATTGCAATAATTAGGTTATTTACATAAACAACGTATATTGTACCCAGCACGACACTCGGTGAAAAAGTGTCGTGTTGATCATTTCTAGCGCATTTTTTGATATATATCGACGGTTCTACATAAGTTCTAACAACTACGATCCCTTCTAGCCTGAGTTCCAGTGGCTAACCAATTTTAAATAATTTTTTAATTTTTGGTCTAGCACGATACTCAAAAGAAAGGTGTGGTGCTGATCATTTCTAGCAAATTTTTCGATATATATCAACAGTTCTACAAGGGTTTTAACAGCCACGACCACTTTTAGAATGAGTTCCAATGGCTAACGATTTTTAAATAATTTTTAATTTTCGGTCATCACGACACTCGGAAAAAAAGTGTCGTGCTGATCATTTCTAGCACTTTTTCGATATATATCGAGAGTTCTACATGAGTTCTAACAACTACAATCCCTTCTAGCCTGAGTTCCAGTAGTTAACCATGTTTAAATAATTTTTAAATTATTGGTCTAGTACGACCCTCAGGAAAAAAGTGTCGTGCCGATCATTTCTAGCAAATTTTCGATATATATATATATATATATATATATCGATAGTTCTACACGAGTTCTAATAACTACGACCACTTTTAGCCTGAGTTCCAGTGGCTAACCATTTTAAATAATTTTTAATTTTCGGTCATCACGACACTCGGGAAAAAGTGTCGTGCTGATCATTTCAAGCACATTTTTGATATATATATCGACAGTTCTACATGAGTTCTAGCAACTACAATCGCTTTTAGCGTGAGTTCTAGTGGCTAACACTTTTTCCGAGTGTCGTGCAAGACCGAAAATTAAAAATTATTTAAAATGGTTAGCTACTGGAACTTAGGCTAAAAGGAATCGTAGTTATTAGAACTAATGTATAACTGTTGATATATATCAAAAAATGCGCTAGAAATGATCAGCACGACACTATTTTCCGAGTGTCGTGCTAGGCCGAAAATTAAAAATTATTTAAAAATGGTTAGCCACTGAAACTGAGGCTAAAAGTTATCGTAGTTGTTAGAACTCATGTAGAACTATCGATATATATCGAAAAATTCGCTACAAATGATCAGTACGACACTTTTTTCTGAGTGTCGTGTTAGACCAAAAATTAAAAAATTATTTAGAAATGGTTAGCCACTGGAACTCAGGCTAAAAGTGGCCGTGGTTGTTAAAACCTTTGTAGAACTGTCGATATATATCGAAAAATTCGCTATAAATGATCAGCACCGCACTGTTTTTCTGAGTGTCGTGCTAGACCGAAAATTAAAAAATTATTTAGAAATGATTAGACACTGGAACTCAGGCTAAAAGTGGTCGTAGTTGTTAGAAGTCATGTAGAACTATCGATATATATATATATATATATATATATATATTGTTATGTAATGTTCTATGTAATGTCCAAGGCTAGACGCACTCATTTACCACTCATATTAATAAGATTTCTAATTTAAAACTGATGATAAGGAAGATCGTAGAATCAATTACTTGCTGAATTTATATCAAATGCTATTTCCGTGTGATGGAGCTTTTGAGATTTCAAATAGGTGTTTAAGTAATTTTATTTAAAAAATGAAAAGTAATTCCAATTGAATAAGCTTCTGTTGATTTTATTTAATGTTCACTATTTAATAGATACTACTGTTCTTGAAAATAATATGTACCATAATACTTAAAATATAATTCATTTATCATGTTTTTGTAGAAGTAAGTAGATATAGAATGTAAAAAATGTTTGTTTACAGTATTTAACTCTTATGTTCACTATTTAATGGATACTACCGTTCTTGAAAATGATATGAACCATAATACCTGAAATATAATTCATTTAGCATGTTGTATTAGAAATAAATAATTGTAAGATTAGTGGAAATGGCAAACAAAATTTAACCAATGACAATTAGTACCCAAGTGATTCAAATGAAATGTTTCTGTAAAGATCTAATAGATCTGTTTATGATAGTTGGATCCAAGAGTGTAGTATTGTAAGAATTTTGTATCGAGTAAGCAAATAGGAATTTTTAAAAAATCTCCTAGGTGATAAGTAACAATTGTACACCTTGATTAAGAAAGAATAGATGTGTTTATACCTGCTCTCGAGTTTTTATTAAATTATTTAAAGCTAACGTTATTTGAAAGAGTTTTAACTGTGAATTAAAATAGGCCTTGTGCAACGGGTAACAAGTTTCAAGGGTTTATACAACCATTTGAGGCCGAGAAGATTATTTGCTCCAGTAAAGTAAAATGTGTACAGCTTACAAGCTGATATGAATTAAAGTGAAGAGAGCTCCAAATATTTCCAGAGGATTCCCAATATTATGAACAGTGTTCCAGCGGTGGTAGTAATTTGAGTGAGTTCCTAGTTAGATCGCCGGTTCTGAGTATATGTTTTTTATAATATTATTTTAGTATTCCTAACGCCTGAAAATAAAGCGTAAATTCTTTCAAATACAAAATATTAAAACTTAATTTTACACAGGTATTGTGAACTTTGTTTCTGTAACTGTAAGCAGTCAGAAGGTCCATTCTTGTAAACTCAGGCGACTTCAATGGAATTACAGGTATTTAATACATTAATTCTTATAGTTGTAACACCAAAAACTGTAGTACTGATTAAAATCTCAAAATTTTTATCAAATTTAAGCATTCTGGGCTTTGTTTACTTTATGAATAAAATTGCCAGTATGGACACACCCACACCTATGGCGAGTATTATTAAAAATAACTAGATGGTGCTTTGACTGGCAGTGGTTATTCTATGCGCATACAGTTTTGAACCCACACTGTTTCCAAATTATAATTTTAATTGATTTAATCCTGAGTAAGAGTTCAAAAAGCCGTGGCATATATTAGTTAACATCCATGTTACATTTATCAATTTATTAAATATATAAGAATTATAAATACAAAAGGCCCAAAGGACATACAGAGATAAATATATAATAAGTGGCGCCCAACGTGGGGCTGCTTGATTGGGAGATTGTATAGGATAAAAACTTGGTGGGGCCACTGACTGATTACATTAAAAACAGAAATTTGGTATTTGCTGTGTATATACTTATTTTAGAGTGTGTTATATATTAGTATCATTGGAGTTTTTGTGTATAAAAAGAGCACAAAAATTCAGGTAAAATTTATCTATTTATATTGTTAGAACTACGGTGTACAGTATGTCAGAAGAAAAATTAATAACTAGGTCAGGTAGGATCTATGGGATGGACAGGATGGTCGTAGACAGGATGTGTGAGACAGGGCAAGGTGAAGTTCCAACAGTCGATCATGTGGAGCCGGAGGTCGTAGTAGGAGGTTTGTCCGAAGATCAAGTGGTGGTACAAACTGAAGAAACCATTAGTAACCAGGATATAGTTAGTTTTTTTAACAAAATTTCAGACCAAGCTGCATGCGTCGATTGCATACAACAAGTCATTTCAGATCAAGAACGAGGCGTCACAGGAAAAACTCAGGCGTCGTTGTTGGAATTACAAGGTACGATTGCGGAGGTAAAGATTTATCAGGCAGAAACTAAGGACAAGTTTGAGGGTATAGATTCGAAAATCGAGGCGTTTAAAGTTGAAATGTTGGGTAGTTTTGGTAAATTTAGGGGTGAAGTTCAACTAGAAATTCATACTAGGATGCAGGTTAATGAAGGGAATGTTTTTGCGAAAGTAGATGTGTTAAGGGGAGAGTTGAAAGAGGTGGATCAAATTCATACCAGAAATTATAAAAGCCTGGAAAATACTTTAAAGGGACAAAAAGAGGAAGGTCTCAGCAGTCGACAGGACATAATAGGTCATATTAGAGCTTGCAAGGACGATGCAGAAGAGGTTCGGCGAAATACGATTACACTGGGGGTCAAATGCAAGAGAAATTTGATGGGGTAGAGGAATGCTTTAAAGAGATGCAGACTAAGATCCAGGATGTTGAAAGGGTTTGGTTGATAGATCAGGTTGGTAAATTAAATAGTGAACATAAACGTTAAATAAAATCAACAGAAGCTTATTCAATTGGAATTACTTTTCATTTTTTAAATAAAATTACTTAAACACCTATTTGAAATCTTAAAAGCTCCATCACACGGAAATAGCATTCGATATAAATTCAGCAAGTAATTGATTCTACGATCTTCCTTATCATCAGTTTTAAATTAGAAATCTCATTAATATGAGTGGTAAATGAGTGCGTCTAACCTTGGACATTACATAGAACATTACATAACAATATATATATATATATATATATATCGAAAAATTAAGTAGAAATGATCAGCACGACACTTTTTCCGAGTGTCGTGTTAGACCGAAAATTAAAATTATTTAAAAATGGTTAGCCACTGGAACTCAGGCTAAAAGTGGTCGTGGTTGTTAAAACCGTTGTAGAACTGTCGATATATATCGAAAAAATTGCTAGAAATGATCAGCACCGCACTGTTTTTCTGAGTGTCGTGCTAGACCGAAAATTAAAAAATTATTTAGAAATGGTTAGCCACTGGAACTCAGGCTAAAAGTGCTCGTGGTTGTTAAAACCCTTATAGAACTGTCAATATATATCGAAAAATTCACTAGAAATGATCAGCAGCACACTTTTTTCTGAGTGTCGTGAGTTAAGGTTCGTGGCTTCGAGCGGTCCTTTTTAAAAAGACTTCTTTGAACTTTAACACATTTATTTGGTTTAATTCAGAATTTAATTATTGAATTTTAACAAACTTGAATTATACATCTAAGTCGAAATACATTAATTAATTTGTACAGTGAGTTACCAGTGAACTGCAAGGTTAAAGCTGAACGTCTGATGAACTGACTAGGAGTGGAGCTCCCAGTCCTTATATAACTTTCTCCCCCTGACATTTCTGTGGGAACCTGCGGACGTAATGTCCGCTTACACTTTATAATACTTAGTTGCTATCTTAAAAGCTATTCATAAATACAATGTTGCAGGCTTATTCTGCGTAATCACGGTACGTGACATCCGACGACCGTCTGTGACCTGACTTTTGCAGTGTCACTTATCCTTGTGCTACTTTGTAGCGTTTCCACTCGTGGGAACTGAAATCATCATATTATAATGTAATAAAATGTTGCAACGACATTGTTACAATGTCCTAACATTTCTTAATGTTTCCTAATATTTCCTAATACAGATATTAATTTATATATATAATAGATGGGATTATATATATATATATATATATATATATATATCGAAAAATTCGGTAGAAATGATCAGCACGAAACTTTTTTTCCGAGTGTCGTGCTAGACTGAAAAGTAAAAAATTATTTAAAAATGGTTACCCACTGGAGCTGAAGCTAAAAGTTATCGTAGTTATTAAAACTCATGTAGAACTGTCGATATATATTGAAAAGTGCGCTAAAAATGATCAGCACTACACTTTTTTGTCGAGTGCTGTGTTGCTTATGCAAATAACGTACTTGTTGCAATATTTTTATTTTTATTGCATAGAGAAATGGATCTCCATTAGAACTAACAAGAACTGTTGCTAAAAGTTGTAATATTTATTGGTTTCTTATAGATTAGAAGAAGAAGTGTCGTGTTAGATTCGCGAAGTTAGCACGATACTTTTTGATTTGTTATTTTTTGGTATTAAAAATGCAGAACTCTTTTTATTTTCTATCAAAAACTCTATAACTATGGAAAGTGCTACAAGAACTATCATTGTTTTTTAAAATTTACAGAATGTCGTGCCAATTTCACAGGGGTGACAAGCCCGGCCTGCTATCGCCACAGCAACACGGTTTCAGACGAGGACCCATTACAGAACAGTCGACCAACTCTCTTATCTTCTCTGTAAGATCTTCCTCGCATAAATATTTCCTTTTTTTTTTATTTCCGGTCATCTTTTGACCTACTATGATGGAGAAACATGTTAGTCCAACTACAGCAAGCTAATTTTCCGTCGAACATGTTCAGTATTATCAAATCCTTCTTCACATCACGAACCGTCAGCCTTAAAACAAACTATTTTTCAACCACTAAACGCTTAATCTAAAGATTTCCCCAAGGATCCTGCCTTTTCCCTACTCTTTGAAACATAAGAATAATCCCCTACTGGAACTCGACATACCCAACATAACCACCTTTGTCTACGCCAATGACCTCACCTCCTTAAACTTCAAAACACCAGAGCATTCCTAGAATTAATAGCATTTAACCTCATTAGAAAGATTGGATCTTGATCCATCCTAAACAAACATCCAATATATCCCTACAAAACTAAAAATTTACTCCTAAAAGGATTCCTAGACCATCGCAGCAGTTCAACTTTCCATATCAAATCAGTCGTTTCCACTCCGTCAAATACCTAGGACTACATTATACATTTAGAAACATGTCGAGATCTTATACCCACCCATATTGAAAAACTTCCCTCTAAAACCAAAATTATCTTATACCAAATCCGCAGCTCTCTTACTATACCTATCCAACTAAATTTGACGAGAAAACTAATCCTCAATCAAATCATCATTTCCATTATCCGTTACACCTCAGATACTTGTCTTCTGGAAAGTGCGCTTATTTGGTTTTAACTAAAGCAGCCCCATATCTGTCTAGCGATTAGGAAGGATATTAACAGGAATCGCAATACAATAGGGTTGTTCTCGAAATCGTTACAATACTTTTAAAAATTTGCTTTACCAAGATTTTAACTTGTTAGAGTCCATACAGAAGTTTCAGATACATTGTAGTTGCTTTTTCTAACTATCCCACATTCTGTACAGAAGCCAGAAAACACTAAATAACATTAAAATCGATCTCTCCTGCCCTAGGGAATAAGTAGTACAATCAAACACTTTAAATATGTTGGTGTCTAGGGAATAAACGACTATTTAGAGCATTCTGAAGCGAATGTAGTTCACACTAAGTGTAGAAATCCGTAACACAAAAGAATCAGGTTGAACCAACCTAAATAATTCAGCGAGGAGCTCTCTATGACTGAAATTCATACACGATTTACTAAACATCGCAACGCTGCAAAGCTTCCAAAAGTTTCAATTTCAAGATAAACAGATAACATAATTTCAGTTTTATAAACGGTATTTTCTACAGCATACTATACTTATGGCCATTTCCTTGAGTATAGTGACAATGGACGTTGAACTATCAGTTATAACAGCGCCTATTTGTAATGTAAGAAAGCTCCGAAAATCTGTGCTAACTAAAACTTCTAAAGTTAGTCACCCTCTGAGATGACATTAGTTTGAGATGCATTGTGTTGGAAAGTGATATCAATTGTTTTCTGATGACCAAACAATGCTACTCCCTTTCGGCTGTGACGTCAGATAGTCATTGTTCGGAGTTTCTCAAGCACTTACTTCTGCCTTCTACTAAACTCCCTTTGTACGGATTACTTACTATACTGGTTTTGTTTCCTTTGAGTTATCTTTTAGCAACGTGCTTGATGCATCTTACAAAATTTTGTTTCGCGTCCGAGACGTTGCGATGTCAATTTGCAATACTAAACGATCACAAAAGATGTGAATAGATAGAATTTATTTGAAAAAAAATGCAAACTTTTCGAATGCTAACTTTTACTCCACTAGAAAAGTTAGTAGCTGGTTTTTGAACATTCAAATTGTTTGTTTTAGGAGTGTCGCTAGAAATTAAATTTATGATGATCCCGAAGAACAAATTGTTTAATTAGAGAAAATCACAATTCCATTTTAAATGCACGGTTTGTAATTCTAGAAACATCTGGCTCTAATACAAATATTTGCTTATTTTAATGTAGGTAAAATTTTATGCGTTGATTAACGTTGTACTTTTGCAAAAGTGTGTCTTAAAGTAAAAATTCAACCATAAATTAAATCACTAAAAAGTCCGGTTAAGTTCGTAGAAACGTGATCTAGAAGTAGAAGTTTGAAGAAACCAGTGCGCCAGAAGGCCCCTACACTCAGATGATATCTATGAATCGGCGTTTTCCTCCACTCGCGTTTTTTCCGATAGAAAATTTATTCTCCTTTAATATTCTATAACGAGGTATGGTAGTAGTTATATAATAAAAAATAATCCATAACATTCTTCTTAATCTTCTTTGGGAATTAAACCACTCATAGTTTTTAAAATTATCTTTATTTACGTTTCGATCCATGACAACGACCCTAGGTCATGGATCGAAACGTAAATAAAGATAATTTTAAAAACTATGAGTGATTTAATTCCCAAAGAAGATTAAGAAGAATGCTAAACAAACCACAACAAACATACAGGGAGTATTTAATCGATAACATATTTAATAAAAGTAGGTTTTTGTGTGTTAACTCCTTTTACCACCAAATCTAACTGAGACGAGTTTAGTTTTTAAAAATTCATAAGAACTAACCCACGATAACTTATTTATTTTATACTAAAATATCAATCTTTTACAATATATCATCAAAAAACATTTACACATCTTACAACTTTCAAACAGCATAAACAAAAAAGAATTACTTAAATCAAATCACTTTAAAAAAACAACTCATTTTGATATAATAGTGAATGCAGTTTTTTCTTAATTTAAAATACAAGATGGTTCACTGTCAGAGTCATTCGCCTTTTCTTCACACTGTAGATTCTGGTTACAAAATCTATGGTAGACTGCTGGTATTTCTCCAGAGTTACAAAGTTTTGCTAAATCATCAAGTTCCTTTGTTTGAATTTTATGAAGTTGTCTATAAAGAACTGAAACTTCTGGACTAACACTTCGTGTGGCGATGCTTTTTGGCAGAAGACTTATGCTTCAAAACTCCACAACATCAAGTTCTTCTGTGAAAAAAATACGAATTAGGTCGTCTTTTCGGTACTGCAGCCACTTAACACAAAACCAGTTCCTATCAGGTCGATTATCATCAGCTTTATTTTTATTTTTAATAATTCGAGTACTCCAAGATTTGAAATTCTTAAATTCTTAATATTTCAATTCCCCTACAGTGTACAAAGGGTCTATAATTTTAACAACTGTTACGTTCAATTCCTGAATTTGCATCTTTCCAATACCCTTCATTGATAAATTATTACCAGTTTAAATAAATATCCTAATTCGCTCTTTTTGACTATTTTCAAAGTTATACCTATTATAGATAAAGCACATTAACCTATCAGTTTATTCATAAAGCAGTTTGGTTTCTCTATTAATATTAATTTTTTATCACCTATACTACAATTTAGTATACAAATTATTATCTTTATCAACGCCTGGTAATTTCTTGTTTTAACGGTATTACCTTATGTTATCATAATAGGGATTCTAAATTGTTTTGTTGGGAATTAATTCATTTTTACTTTGTAGTTTATTACACTTTGAACAGATCCTCTTAAACAGTTCTTAATTCTGAACGAGCAAATACACGCACATTTTTTCTGTTTGTACTTCTTGTGTATTTGGTAAGTGAATAAAATGGTTGATAAATTACTGACTTTCATGTTTACTTTCTAGCACGTACAGTATGGTCTTATCGTAGGACTTAAAAGTTGTTCGTACCCAAGGTTTAAAACTTTCCCGTACGTGTAGAATTTTATCGTATGGATTTGATTGTATGTTCAGGTTTGATGTTGGACCACATGGATTGCTAACTACTCACAACTCTTTTTAGTCTACCAGAATTTTTGAGCTACCAGGTATTGTGACTGTAAAAGTAAATGTATTGTTACGGATCTTAGTTGGTTACTGGTATGTTAAACATTATCTTTGTCTCGTTATAAGTACGTAGACGAAAGCAGACTACCTTCTTTAAATCCTATTTTACTAGTAGTCCATACAATCAATTATTTCCCACATATATGCTAATAATTGCGTAACACGTTCCTCACCAGCAGTGCTTTACTATAGCTCTGATAGTTACAAATTTTACTGTAAGGTTTAATAATTTTGAATCATCTACAATCCTTCAATACTAATACGTTATAGTTACTATAGTAGTTACTTTTGAGATACTCTCACATTCTTTATGCATCATTAATATTCCATCATGAACATAGTTAATATCAGTGTTTTGGATGGACCCTTTTGTATAAAAATAAATATGCCATTTTTTTCACTCTTTCTATAAATGTGTTAGAATGTATTTACACGAGCTCGTTAGGGTTATTAATTATAAATTATTTTCTTTATCCTAATTGCGTCAAAGGCATACTTGTTATATTTTATCAATTAATTTTCGAATCTTTACTAATACTAGAAATGTCTCAGAATATATATTACACGAGCTCGTTAGGTTATTAATTATAAATTATATTTCTTGATCAATTGCGTCAAAGGTACTTGTTATAGTTAAATCAATTAATTTAAATCTACTAAGACTTAAGTTACACGGAAATAATTAAAATAGACATATATTATATATATATATACACCTATATATATAAGTCCATTTCGAATGGACCTGCCTTGCCGAAGTTCTAAATTAGAGAACAGGTGAATGGCTTGGTGTCTAATGAGCTAAAGAGCCAAACCAGGTCCAACCAAAGTAGTAGGGTCGTTAGTGAGGAACCAGACTAAGACAGGTCCCCGAAAGAGGGCAGCGCTCTCGGTACTTAGATTGGCAGAGACCATAGGGGTCGGTATGGCAGTCTAAGACACACTACCGCGATGTGGAAGGCAACGGAAACACCACATTAATCTCCCAAGTACACAGCGTACTTAAATTGATACAAACATGATGGCATTCTCTGGGGTAAAAGATTCCGGAGTTAAAATAGTCCCCATTCGGATCTCCGGGAGGACTACTTCGGAGGATGCGATCGAAAGTTAAAAATAAGAGTAGGGAACATTCTGCGAGTCGGAGCGTGGAATGTTAGAAGTATGAACAAGTAGGTAAGCTAGAGAACCTAAAATCGAAATGAATAGGTTATCACTAGACATAGTAGGGATCAGCGAAGTTCGGTGGCCAGAGGCGGGGATTTTTGGAGTGGAGACTTCAGGGTAATTCATACAGGAGCAGAGGAAGGAAATTTGGGTGTGGGGATAGTTATGCGGAAAAGATAGGATACTGTGTAGAAAATTACTTACAAAAGAACGAAAGAGTACTCATGGTTAGATTAGAATCTAAACCGGTAAACACAGTAATAATACAAGTTTACATGCCCACCTCTAGCTACAGTGACGAAGAATGGGTTCCATCTACAGAGATATCGAAGACATATTAAGATACGTAAAAGGACATGAAAATTTAATAATTACGGGGATTTTAATGTCGTGGTAGGTGAGGGTAGGAAGGAGCGGTAGTAGGATTATTTGGTTTAGGCACGAGAAACGACAGGGAAATAGGCTGGTAGAATTTTGCGACAAGAACAATTTAATCATCACAAACACATTATTTCAACATCATGCTAGAAGACGATATACGTGAAGATGCCAGGAGATATAGGAAGATATCAAATAGATTACATTCTTGTTAGACAACGGTTTAGGAATCAAGTAAAAGACTGTAGAAGCTACCCAGAAGCAGATATAGATACTGACCACAACATCGTAATTATGAAGGCCGCACTTAAATTTAAAAATCTGAAAAAAAGGAACGGAAAAAGGCACTTGGACTTAGAGAAACTAAAAGATAAAGATATTCAATTAAGATTCGAAAAAAAGTCAAATGAATTGCTGAATGATATCGGGAAAATATCTGAAACTAAGGAAGTAGAAATAGAATGGAATAACATTAAATCCAGCCTAGACATGGCGGCCAGAGATATTCTGGGGTATACACAAAAGAAAATAAGAAACCATGGATAACAAAGGATATCGTGAATTTAATAGAAGAAAGACGAAAATACAAAAATAAATCAGACGAAACAGGAAAACAAAGATACAAAGCCATAAAATGGGAAATTATTCGAAAATGCAGGAAAGCTAAAGAACAATGGATTGATGAAAAGTGCAAAGAGGTACAAACTAAGATGGAAATAGGAAAGACAGACGAAGCATACAAATTAATTAGAATGAATTTTAGGGATATAAAACCGTATAGTAAAAATATAAGGGACGCACAAGGAAACGTCATTATAGAAAACGTAGAGAAAGTGAGTAGATGGCAAGAATATATAGAGAATTTATATGCAGGAGAGGAACTAACTGCATTAGAACAGGAATCAGACATTGAAAATGATGACTTGGGATATCCTATACTTCGAGACGAGTTTGAATTAGCATTAAAGAGTCTGAAAAATGGTAAGGCGCCGGGTACAGATAAGGTGCAAGCAGAAACTCTAAAGGCCGCTGGACAAGCAGTAACAGAACGTCTCTTCCAACTTGTAAGCTATATGTATGAGACAGGCGAGATACCCAAAGATTTCAAACGTAGCATCATAGTAACTATACCAAAAAAGAAAGGCGCGGATAGATGTGAAAATTTTCGAACAATAAGTTTGACAGCACACGTGTCAAAAATATTAACTAGAATTGTGCAAAGACGAATGGAAAAACGAGCTGAAGAAATACTAGGAGAAGACCAATTTGGGTTTAGGCGAAACAGGGGAACGCGGGAGGATATTTTAGCTCTGAGAGTGATAATGGAGAAAACAATAGAAAAAGGGAAAGCATGTATATAGGGTTTGTAGATCTGGAAAAAGCATTCGACAATGTAAATTGGAAAAAATGTTTGAAATACTCAAAAGATTGGAATGAGTTATAGGGATAGACGAATAGTACATAGCTTATACAAAGAGCAAACAGCAGTAATAGAATTAGAGCAGGAACGTCAAGAAGTAAACATTAGGAAAGGGTGAGACAGGGATGTGCCCTATCCCCATTGATCTTTAACTTGTACATAGAAGAGGCAATGAATACTGTCAAATGCAGGAAGACATTTGGAATTACTATGCAGGGACAAAAATTGATATGCTTAGATTTGCAGATGATATAGCGGTATTAGCGTCTAGCAAGGAAGAGTTAGAAGCTGCTCTTAATGAAATGGAAACGGTTCTGACAGAGAGATACGGTATGAAAATTAACAAAACTAAAACTAAAGTTCTAGTTTGCAAAGGTGGGGAAAATAAATCAAAAACAAGAATACAAGTATCTAACACGAACTTACAAGAGGTTAAGGATTTCTGCTACCTAGGAAGCCAAATAACGCAAGATGGGAAAAGCACAAAAGATATAAAACAAAGATTAGCACAAGGTCGTGCTACATTTAACAAGAAAAGCAACTACTGTGCTCAAAGACCACAAACATAGAAACAAGGAAAAGATTGCTTAAAACATATGTGTGGAGCACAGCACTGTACGGCTGTGAAGCCTGGACAATAGGAGAAGCGGACAAGAAAAAGGTAAAAGCCTTTGAAATGTGGTGCTACAGACGTATGATGAAGATATCATGGACAGACAAAGTTAAGAACGAAGAGGTACTAAAATGGTAGGGAAGAAAGAAATATGTGGAAAACGGTAAAAATAGGAGAGATAGGATGATAGGCCACATACTACGGCATGAGGGAATAGTGCGGAATATATTAGAAGCAGAGATAGGAAAAAGAGAAGAAGAGGCAGACCTAGATTAGACTACTGCACACAGATAGTAAAAGATGTAGGCTGTAGAGGTTTCAGGAGATGTGTAGGCTAGCCCAGAATAGAAATCAATGGAGGTACGCATCCAACCAATCCCAAGATGGATAAACTAATGACGAAAAGATAACTGTGCTTAAACATGATGATTATTATAAGTAACTACAAGAATTGGTTGGGCAATATTCTCGAATAATGTTAAGTGTGTGAAAGGATTTACTGGAAAACCATTATATCGGCAAATGTCTAAGTGTTGGGGATCTTGGTAGCCACAGGTTGCTTAACCTCCTTCACTGAATCTCGGTAAAATAGGGTATAAAATTAGAAAACAATAGAAAGGGAACGAGCTGAATACACATGCTGTGTGAGAATTTTAGGAACTATGTAGGCTAGCTCAGAATATAAATAAGTGCAGGTGCGTGTCCAACCAGTTTTGAGACGGAAAACCTAATGACGAAAAAATAAGCGCAGATAAATCTGATGATTAGTATAAACAACTAGTTGTTGGTTGCGAAATACCTGCAACTAATGTTGACTGTGCGAAAAGATAAATTGAAAATATATTAAATCGCCAAATGGTTAAGTGTTGGGGAACTTGGCAGCCACAGGCTGCTTACCTCCTTCACAACCATTGAAGGTCGGAGAAATAGGGCATGTAACTGTAAAACAATAGAAAGTGATCGAACTGCATCTAACAAGAAAGAACAGCGCCTATGAGGAAAGACAACAAACATAGAATAAGAATAAAATTGTTGAAAGCATATGTGTGAGCACAGCACAGTATGCCTAGGAAATACGGGCAGTCTGAAACGCAGACAGAAAAACGGTAACAGCCTTTTGAAATGCTGTGCTTCTGATGTATGAGGACGATAGCATGGACAGACAAAGATAATAACAAATAAGTTACAGAAATAGTAGGGGAACAAGGATATCTGGGGAAAAGAGAAATAGTAGGGCGGAATACGTTCTAAGGCATTTTTGGGGAATAGTATGTGATATATTACAAGCAGAGATAGGAAAAAAGAGGTAGATGTAGACCTAGATCAGACAGTTATAGATGCAAACTGTGCATATTTCAGGGAAATCTGTAGGTTAGTTCAGAATAGGGAACAATGATGGTACGCGTCTAACCAGTTCTAGGATTGAAGACCTAATGATGATGATATATATATATATATATATATATATATATATATATATTGCTGTGATAAGAGGTTGCTTAAGGGTGCATGTTATAGTAAAGGTCGTTCGGGAAGGAGTAATCAGAATAGTCAGCAGAAAGCTACACTTATTAAAGGAAATAATTAAGAAATAGACATAGTTTGTAGATAGTAAGTAGTCAACACCCTGTATATAAAGTAGAAATAGTTTTTGGGCGACGCAGGTAAACATAGGAAGACGCATGGTTGGCGTAGTAGTGAGAGATACATTCATTAAGTAAATAGTAAACATTAAATACCCTGTAGATAAAGTTTAGTTAATTTAGGTAAAACAAATAAGGACATTTTTCAGTGGAAGTACGCGTATATTGAGAAATAAATGATAAAGTGTAATTAGACACGCATTAAGAAGAAGAGTTCCAGACGATTAAATTAATACGGATATAGAAATAGAGTTTCAGGCAGTTAATATAAATGCGTACAAAGATCTAACCATTTTGATAAGAGAAATGATTAAAAATTGCGTGAATCACATGTAAACATGAAAATTTAAAGTCGAATTGCATCAGTTGTTTATAGAAAAGCAAGTAATCTATCAAAATACAGCATGTTGATAATGAAAGACAGCTGCGGGCAGGTTGTGATTATGGGAAAGCGTGGAGCATTGCATCAGAAACTGCTCTAAAAGCAATTATTTGATTGGTCAGAGACAAGCGACGAGTTCTAGACCAGACCCACGGATGGAGTGGGAATTCGAGATTATATTAGCAAACACCTTGATAAGAAAGTCAGTTTTGAACTCAATGAAGGCCGAAGTGCATTGCCATCAAATAAAGTAATACGTAATAAGTATAAAAGTGAAAAATAAAATGAGTGCAAATATGAAGATTACAATTGCCGTTTAAACGTAAGTACGTTTTTAATGAATTTATTGTAGACTAAGACATAAAAATAATAGGGTTTCGAGGTCTGAGGGAAATAGACTAGGATTCTGATGTTAAGAAAAAAATACAGTAATACAATTTAAATGTCAAGGGAAAAAGAAGAATAATACAATCTTGAAGTACAGGGATGAAACAAACTACAATTTTAAGTCTGGGGCAAGAATGATAAAAATCTAAGTTTGAAGAATTGAAATAAATTGGGGTATATAATTTAATGGTGGTGGTCCATAGTGTAATAATTTGAATGGAATCCAGAATTGGGAAGATCATTTTATTGGAAGCGTCGATGTGAAAAAGATAAAACCAGGTCAGATTTTTAGTTATAAGACATTTGTTTTCTACATGAATTTTTATTTTATTTTATTATTGAATTTGCTAAATATGATATGCTTGTGAAGAAGTCAACAAAAGAGGTTGCATACATATTGAATGAGTAATAAGAAAACAGGTTTAGAATATTCTACACTTTGTTGGTAAAGATAATAAATTTTCTTTGGTGACTTTGGGTTTTTGAGTACATACTAGATGGTTGTTAATAAATGAAATTTATAAGAAATGTATTACAAATAATTTCAAAAGCTGTACATAACATATTGGTTTTATTATATAAAATCTAAATTTACTGAATTTTATAATTGCAAATAAATGCTAGCCGAGGTCATAAGATTTAAATAGTACAAAGGCGAAGCCACAAGTTGAATAGGAAAGTGATAACCCGCAAGGCGGTAACGTATCGAATTTTGCCATTGGTAGATAGAGTTGTTTAATGATAGAGTCCAGTTGATAGCAATATTAAGAAAACAGCTGGAGGAGGAGATAATTACACTTAATAATGAATATTAAAATGGTGGTGGTCCAATAATTTAGAGTACGTAAATAGCATAGCAATATATATATATATATATATATATATATATATTGCCGTGTATCCTCTTAAGTCTCAGTAGATTCGAAAATTAATTTATATAAAAATCGAAAATTTCACCAAAAATTAAAAAATTCAACAAAACTTCTTACCTAGATTCTTCTCTCTTCTTCTTCACCTTAATTCTTTTTCAGTCCCCAGGCTAGCTCAGTTGGGCCTCCTCTTGGATACCTAGATTCACCATTATGCTCTGCATCGTTCACGCACACTCTCAATAAAACCACAAAATACAACAATCATACAATATTTATTTATCACTATTTACAAATAAAAATCCATTATTATCCACATTTCAGTGATCAAGTTACACCTCAATAAATTTTACTTTTGTAATGTCCTGTATTTTAATTTAAATTATCAAACACATAGAATGTACCCGGAGTAAATGGGCCCTGAATAATATCTTATTTTTCATTCTTCTTTATAATTTATTTCAACTTAGTAAACTCTGGAGTATGGTGAGCTCATGATAACCCAGTTTATTATGAATAATGTATGCTTTTTACCTTGCATACGCTGACTGCAAACAAAAAAACCCATGTACTCGTAACAATAAAAATTTTAAATTCATGATGGGACGTTGATAAGCTTTATATACCTTTAGATTTCTATTTAAATACCATAATACAGTTGTTATACATATTATTTTCAATACGCAAAATAACGCACAATACCTTCAAAATTCACTCTCACACGTCACACAATATTCATAGTTTCATAGTTTATAACAACAATTTTAAAGCGTTACCTGGAATTTCTAGAGGATCTCTACTCCGTTGACGATAGTAAAGTAGTTTCGCTCTGCTCTGCTGGCCGTCTCTAGCTATTTGTAGAACAACATTATTTATGTTGTGCTGCATGCGCTGCCTTCACGGTGCATCCCATTTCCAAATCCAAATTAATTACACTTCTTTCATAATCGCGTACTTTAGTTAAATTCAATTTCATTTACGTTTAATTACTTCACGTTACTTCACGAGCTTGTTTAAGATCAATGTTGCACCTCAATAAATTTAGACTCGACACTTATTCGCGCATCAAATTATGAGGCCAACATTGTACTATATAATTTAAAATATGTATACTTACAAACTCGTATTTGAAGCGATGTAAGTACTATTAGAACGAAGTTAAAAGAGAGCGAGCCGTGCTAATCTGTCGAGTATTTATATGATTCGACTGTAACCTCCCGGACACTCTTACCGTGAAAAATCTAATTTAGAATAACACGTTCTTAAAATTTTGACTCAACCGTTTTCGAAATCCCTGAAATTTAACGCGTCGTTACGATATTTTCCGAAAAACTAACATTCAATATTCGCGTGTTTGTCTGCTATACTACTAACCATATAAACCAATAAGATATTCAATGACGTCTTGAAACCCCGCCTGTATTAACGCTATCCCTTGCTAATGCATATCATATGTTTCTTTCTAACCTTGTTTGAGTGGTAGAGAATCGATATTACTGTCCGCGTTCTACAACTCCATGTGGACCCAAAATAGTGCTTTGCGACTGTTGTTTAACCAATATTCTTTAAAACTTGCTTGTTATCTATATAAATTAAGGGGAACGTGACATTTACAAAACCTGCGGGTGTTCAATTTAACGAACGCTTTAACACAACATTTCTACGAGTTGGTTTTTTAAGGTATTTTATATCCAACGGCTGTTTCTGTGTTAGCAAAGCGTTTCACCTTGGTATTATTGATTTTTCATGCTTTTATGCCGTTCAATTAAACTCAATTAAATTAATAAATTACTTGCATTGGCTTTTACCATTTATTTTCTTTGCGAACCTACTAAATTTTAATCATTATTTGTAAAATTTTGGTAATACTTGTTACTTTAAAATGAACTAAATAAAATAAACTGTTTCCTCTATACAGGGTGTTTGAAATTGCCTTGTTTATACTTAAATTTAGCACTTTAAAACCACTACAATATATATATATATATATATATATATATATATTGCTGTGATATTTTACCAGCCCCTACGATGTTTTATTAATTTTTAGCCCCACGGTTGGGCATGTCATAAAATGCTGTAATAATTTTGCCCCACGATTTTAGGCACCATAAAATGCTGTGTTACTCTTATTATAATCAATAAGCCCCTACGATAGGCGACATAAAATGCTGTGATATTCCCTTTTTATTAATCAAGCACTTATGCTGTTATGCCTCAACTAGCTGATTCAATTAAATAAAGCAATTCTACAATACACAATATAATGAATAAATATTTACAACCTTTTTTTTAAATCTCCCCTTGTCAAAATATTTACATATTCCAGATTTAAGAAATTTAAGCCAGCAAAACGAGCCTTTTGTTATATTTAGAAACTTTTTGAAACGTTTCAAGATGCCTATTACCTTTCATAAATTGATCAAAGAAACCCCGGTTTTGTTGACTCTTACATTTGCGAAAGATGTTGAATTAAAACAGTTTTACAGAAATAAATTGTCAATATAGCTAACCTGGAATGGTTCAGTAGTATCTCCGCATTCCCAAGAGTTTTCGTGTCTAGTCTGAATATTTAGAGTCGAACTTGGAAGTCAACATCAATCCAAAATACTATCCAAATCGTTATTCAAAATCCCATAAGATAATCCAACTTAAGATTCAAATTGTATAAAAGGTTTTCCATCTCCGTAATTAACAAAACAGTAATAGAACATTTACCATGTCAGTTATTAGTATGACAGGAGGTGGATAACCAGTGTAATCTCCAGAGTCGTCTCCAGAGCCCTGTTTTATTTATGTTAGGAATTGTATATTTTTAAATTGTTGTTTACTTACGTCTATAATAGATCGCCTCACTTACACAATTTTTACACTTTTATAAAATGATTTTCATTTATTTACGTATATAATTTAACACTTCTGAGTATCGTAATAGCCCAGTTTAAAATGTATACTAAACTCGTCGCTCAATTGTTATCATATTTATAGGCCTTGCCCCTTGTTTTCTATTTGTTGTTTCACGTGTTGGGTCGACACCGTCTGCGATTATCTTTTGTGTACACCGGGAAATTTTACTAACTGTACAGTTCAAATACTTGAATGAACGCTTAAATTGTCACGTATTCATTTATAGACCATGATGTTTAATTGAAAAATCCCACAAATTTCTGAGTAAATTGTCACGTCCTCTTTGTTATTTGCTTATTGTAATCTAAACGGAAATAAATTTGGTGTTTGTTTATTTCTTAGTTAAATTGGATTTTTGAACAGATGTAATACTTTATGTCACGTACTATTTATTCAAATAATGCATAATCTTAGCCTGCGTATATGATGATATATTTAACGCACTTCCGTTCATTTAATTTTGATGCATTTTGTTACGTTTTTAAATCTTATCTTTACTCGCAGCTACTGTTGGATATTTCTATTTCTTATGCGTTTAATCTATTGTACTTTTATGTACAGTGTGCTTTTAACTAACAATATGTATAGTGACCTATTCGCTCTTATAATATCTGTAACTTTGTGCTTCTGTTAACTGGAAGTTTCTTTTATTTATTCTACAACCCCTGTGACTTAATCTACCCCTAAACTACCCTATAATTATAGCAATATATATATATATATATATATATATATATATTTATATAATATAAGTAGTGGGTTTTAGGTCTGCTGGAGGATTAATAAGACTCTTTTTTATTACCTAAATTTTTGAATATATTTATATTCTTCTTCAGAGGTATAAATTAAGGTTTAAAATATATGTAATGGCATCAGATATATAAATAAAAATAAAAAAATGTAAAAGGTTGTTGAAACATATACTAAAATTACTTTGTATATATTAAGATGTTCTTTTTTGAAGTGTATCATTTAGATTTTGGCAGTTATTTTGTATACCTTTTGTTATTATATATTTATTATATATATTATTATATATTATATATTATATTATTATATATAAAAATAACTGCCAAAATCTAAATGATACACTTCAAAAAAGAACATCTTAATATATACAAAGTAATTTTAGTATATGTTTCAACAACCTTTTACATTTTTTTATTTTTATTTATATATCTGATGCCATTACATATATTTTAAACCTCAATTTATACCTCTGAAGAAGAATATAAATATATTCGAAAATTTAGGTAATAAAAAAGAGTCTTATTAATCCTCCAGCAGACCTAAAACCCACTACTTATATTATATAATAAAATAAGGTCATAAAATACTTACCTGTTGTATATATATTTATATATATATAAATATATATAAACATTATTTTAATTTCTTGACCATCTGTATTAGATATAACATTGTAATTTCTTGGACGTTGGTCAATGTATACCTATAGTTATTTCTAAAAGTAGGTAGAATAACTATAACAATTTGTAATTGCGTTTATTATTTTTATTTTTAAGACGCGTTTCGGTCATCAGGACCATTATCAATTATGTTCTACAAAACATTACCTATAGAATATGAAAAATATTTTTAATAATTACGTACCTAAAACTGAATTGTAGATTTTGTATCTAAGCTAAAGTAAAACATTTAAACATTTGTCACGGATATAAAATTTTCTAAAAATTGTCACTTCATAAAAATAAAATGTTTTACATTTAAAAATACAAGAACGAAGAACACTTAAAGTATACGAATGTAATAACATTAATTATTTAGTATAAACTGTTAAATAATAAAAATTGTAGTGTGTGGTAATAAGTAAACTTGTTTAATAGTGGTGGTATATATATGAAATATGTGCAATAGGATATTTATAACAAGGTGCAATTAGGCTATTAAATTTTGGTAGAAATGTGTGAAATTGTCTTGATCGTTTTTTGAATTTATTGCTTGTGAATTTCTCTGGATTTGTATAGTTTCTAAAAATCCTCTTTTACTATCTTTCATTTCAGTACCTAAAATTTCTACATTATTAAAATCAAATTTGTGTAAATGTTCTAAGGCATGGGTTGCTAGAGCGGTGCATTTTTTGTTGTTAGTTTTTATTGAATATTTATGTTCGTATATTCGTTTATGGAGGTATTGTTTGGAATTTTCCGATATACACGCCGGGACAATAGCTGTAATTTATTTTGTATATGGTGTGTTTTGTATTTTTGCTCTATTTCTGGTCTTAATTTTGTAAAAAAGGTTTTTGTAAAATTGTTTGAGCTCACCATACTCCAGTGTGAAGTCAATTTAGGGTAACATGTGGGGCCCATCTACTCATATCTCATTGAATTTGTGTAAAAATTATTAGAAAAATCAAGGACTTTAAAAACATACCGTAATTGGAGTTTTATAATAAATGTATCTAACTGTTCTTAAAATATGTAAATATAATGTTTCTGTTAATAGATGTAAACAAAATGTTGTATGTTTGTGGTATTACTCGGTAGTTTTATTGAATGGTGTGCGAGTGTGAAAGAGATATGTCTGTAATTTTAGGTATTCGAGAAGAGGCACAGCTGAGCTAGCCAGGGAAGCTGAAAACGAAATAAAAGGGGTAAGAAATTTTTAAAATTTTTATTTATTTTTTTTTCGAAAACTCTTATGTTGACTCGAATAACCCAACTGAAGGCTTGATTTTAAAAGCTTAGTTCACGACTTCCACGGCTTTTTTATGACGGCCAATTCGTGGGGCTCGTATGATTTAGGTAAAGGATCGATGTAAAAGCTTTGTCCCAGCTGCGTTCCCGAATTTTTGTAAGTTATACGGCAATTTTATGACGGACCAATGCTGGGGCTCGGTACTGCTTCCTAATCCCTGATTCCACAGCAATATATATATATATATATATATATATATATATATAAATGCCGTGGAATTTTGCCTTTAGGTTACAGGAACTGGTATTTTCTAAAAAACATTCGAGCCCCACAGATTGGACGTCATAAATTGCCGTGGAATGCCCTTTTTGGTCACAGGAACTGGCCAGAGTCAAAAACACTAATTTTCAAAATCTAAAAATTTTTACAAAATTTTCTTACCCGGATTCTGCTCCATCAAATTAATTTTTTCAGCATCTTTCCGGGCTAGCTCAGCTGTGCCTCCTCTCGGATACCTAAATTTACTATCATTCTCTTTAACATTCACACACCATTCAATAAAATCACAGAATAATACAACAATCATACAATGTTTATTTACCACTATTTACAAATAATAATTCATGGTTATGTACAGTTCGGTGCTCTAGTTACACTTCAACAATTACTATCTTTGTAAAGTCCTTGTTTATTAAAATTGAAATTTTAAACACATTTAATGCAACAGGAGTAAATATGCACCAAATAATACCTTATCTTTATTTATTACTGCACACTGGAGTATGGTGAGCTCATGATAACCCAGTTTATAAAGGTATGCTTTCCACTTTGCATACTATGACTACAAACTTAATAAACCCATGTACTCTTAACAACTAAATTTAAATTCATCAAGAAATTTAATAAGGTTTACGTACACCTTTTGTTTTATATTCCAAAATACCATAATAATAGTCAGTTATAAGTATATTTTTCAATACGTTAAATTACCAAAATAACCATCAAAGTTCACTCACACATCACAAATAATTTCAACAGTTTATATAGAAAAAACAGCAAATTCAAATACGTTATCTGGAAAAAGCGTCAAAAGTCTCAAAAGTCCATCTCCGTTGAAGAAGCTCCATATCCTAGAACCACTCGGCTTCGAGATTATGCACGCTGCTGCACCAGCTATTTATAGATGACAACTCAGTTTAAGCTGAGCTGCGTGCTACCAATTCACCAATTCCAACATCCAAATCCATGTATATTACACTTGTTTATTATTGCATTCTTAATTTACGAGCTTGTTGAAGTATTCGTGGACCTCAGTTAAATTTAAATTACACTCTATTATACCCGCGGCACTAACTATAAGGCCACAAATAATCTAATACTATTTCAAAGAATGTTACAAATTTTTAAATACCCACAAGCTATGTCAGTTGATCATAATACATTGTTAAGCGATGCAAAATTAAAGAGAGACCTCCTAATTCTCCCAGAGTATTTATATCATAAAACTAGGTCCCATTGGCCACACTTTACGCGAACTACTTAATCGAAATTAATATTTCTCCAAATTTTGTCTAACCGTTTTAAACTTCTCATGAACTCCACGTGGATCAAATACGTGCCTACTCAAGTGAACGCTTTTATGCCCGTCTCATTCTGAACCATATTATTGATTGTTCATCCTTTCTGCTCTTTAAGAAACTTTTGTTAGCGTTTATGCAAAACCACCGACGGTTTGAACAATATTTACTTGAAGCTCGCCTCGTTATCTTTACAAATAAGGGGAAGATGACGTTTCCAAAGTGCAGGTGTGCTCAATTAACTATCATTTAAAATAACACTTCTCGGAGCCTACATTTCACAGTATTTTATATACCCGACGTTTGTTTGTTCGTTAAGAAAGCTTTTCGCCTTGGGATTATTGATTTTTCATGCTCTGCTGCGTTTTCTGACGTTATAACTCGATGAATTAAACTAAATTAAATTAATTAATAATTTCTATTGGCTTATAAAACTGATTTTCTTTATGAACTTATTGCCTTTTAATCCCTAATTATAAAATTATGTCAATACTTGTTAATTTAAATTAATTAGATGAAATAAATTTTGCGCGTAAATTTGATGTTCCTCTCTCTACACAGGGTGTTTGAAATTGCATTGTTTATCCCCAAATTTAACCCTTTAAATCCATTACAATATATATATATTGCCGTGGATTCTTATTAGAATCGAGCCTCACTAATTGGGCGTCATAAATTGCCGTGTATCCCTCAGGAATCTCACTAGATTCGAAAATTAATTATATAAAAATCGAAAATTTCACCAAAAATAAAAAATTCAAAAAATTTCTTACCTAGATTCCTCTCTCTTCTTCACCTTAATACTTCTTCAGTTCCCAGGCTAGCTCAGTTGGGCCTCCTCTTGGATACCTAGATTCACTATTATGCTCTGCATCGTTCACGCACACTCTCAATAAAACCACAACAATATTTATTTTTCACTATTTACAAATAAAATCCATTATTATCCACATTTCAGTGATCAAGTTACACCTCAATAAATTTTACTTTTGTAATGTCCTGTATTTTTAACTTAAATTATCAAACACAGAATGTACCCGGAATAAATGGATCCTGAATAATATCTTATTTTTCATTCTTTCTTTATAATCTATTTTAAATTTACGTAATCTCTGAAGTATGGTGAGCTCATTATAACCCAGTTAATTATGAATAATGTATGCTTTTTACTTTGCATACGCTGACTGCAAACAAAAACCCCATGTACTCGTAACAATAAAAATTTTAAATTCCGAATGGAACGTTAACAAGCTTTATATACCTTTAGATTTCTATTTAAATACCCTAATACAGTTAGTTATACGTATTATTTTCAATACGCAAAATAATGCACAATACCTTCAAAATTCACTTTCACACGTCAGACAATATTCATAGTTTCATAGTTTATAACAACAACAATTTTAAAGCGTTACCTGGAATTTCTCGAAGATCTCTGCTCCATTGACGATGCGTATAGTTGTTTCGCTCTGCTCTGCTGGCCGCCTCTAGCTATTTGTAGAAGAACATTATTTATGTTGTGCTGCATGCGCTGCCTCCACGGTACATCCCATTTCCAAATCCAAATTAATTACTTTTCTTTCATAACTGCGTACTTTAGTTAAATTCAATTTCATATACGTTTAATTACTTCACGTCACTTCACGAGCTTGTTTAAGATCAATGTTGCACCTCAAATTAAAATTTAGACTCGACACTTATTCGCGTATCAAATTATGAGGCCAACACTGTATTATTTAATTTAAATTTATTTATACTTACAAACTCGTATTTGAAGCGATGTACATACTATTAGAACGAAGTTAAAAGAGAGAGCGTCGTGCTAATTCATCGAGTATTTATGTCCTTCGACTGTAACCTCTCCGGCCACTTTTACTGTGAAAATCTAATTTAAAATAACACGTTCTTAAAATATTGTTTCAACCGTTTTTGAAATCCCCGAAATTTAGCGCGTCGTTACGATATTTTCCAATAAACCCGACTTCAAATATTCTCGTGCTTGTCTGCTCTACAAATAACGTTATCGACCAATAGTATATGCATTGACGTCTTAAAAATACCGCCTATATTAACGCTATCCCTTGCTTATGAATATCATATGTTTCCTTCTAACCATGTTTGAGTGGTAGAGAATCGATATTACTGTCCGCGTTCTATTCACTCCATGTGGACCAAATTACGTGCTTGGCGAGTGATGTTTAACAATATTCTTTGAAACTTGTTTGCTATCTATAAAAATAAGGGGAACCTGACATTTAGAAAACATGCAGGTGTTTAATTAACCGACGTTTTAACACAACATTTGTAAGAGTTGACTTTTCGGCGTATTTTATATCCAACGGCTGTTTCTGTGTTAGCAAAGCGTTTCACCTTGGTATTATTGATTTTTCATGCTTTTATGCATATTATACGTAAATAACCGTTCAATTAAACTCAATTAAATTAATAAATTAATTGCATTGGCTTCTAAAATTTATTTTCTTTACGAACCTAACTAAATTTTATTCATTAATTGTAAATTTTTGTTAATACTTGTTACATTAAACTGAACTAAATGAAATAAATTTGGCACGTACTTTCTGGTTGTTTCCTCTATACAGGGTGTTCCAAATTGCTTTGTTTATAGTTACTTTAACCTTTTAAAATCACTTACAATATATATATATATATATATATATATATATATACTTTATATATACTTTAACCTTTTAAAATCACTTACAATATATATATATATATATATATATATATATATATATGTTATGAATGTTGATATTTTATGTGTAATGATGCTTTAATATACGAGTAAATAATAGGTGCAACCTGTAATATGGTGTTAGTCTGTAAATGATTAAATAAAACTCTTTCACTTCAATTATGCCACGGCTTGTTGAAACTCTCTCTCAGGGAAACTGAATCTAGTAATTTAACTTTGTAAGGAGAAGTAGGTTCTTTGTCCCCTTACAGGTATTGAAACACAGGCGCCTAAAGCGTATACGATCAAAATCAAACTTAACCTCTAAGTTGTGCTTACGTATACCGATTAAACAAAGATTGATAAATCTATTCTATTCTATTCTATTCTATTTATTCTAGTTAACGTTTGAAATTTAATTTATTCCAAATTACTTAATATGAAGAATAGATAACATTAACTTTTATACCTGTAACTCCGTTGAATGTGTCTGGGTGTACAGGATTAGAACCAGGATACACAAAGTTGCCTCGAGCGCTTTCCGTGAGTACCTACTAAATATATGTTTTAGTATAAAATACAATAATGTTTTTTCCTCTAGTTTTAGGTACTCTTATGGAACTACTTCAACCACTAATTGTTTTATTACTCTACAACTACGAACACCTTATACTTCACCAATTAACTGATCAGCTGCAACTCCTGAACCACAACAAAGGATGCCCCGATGTTAGTATAATTGAATTCTTCTTTCTTTAAATTAATTTTCGTCGTTTAACTTTCACTTTCCTTTTACTTTATTATTTTGAATCAAAATGCATGCACAATTAACATGTATATTTAATTGTATCAAAATTCTCAGTACAAGCTCTTTACAAAAACAAATTTATCAAAGGTACAAAAATTTATGTGCCAAACTTTTTCAAAATTTTTTAATTAATCCCTTATTTAAAACAATTATCACTATAACAACCAACAAAAACAAACTTATTTCTAGCCCACTAACTAATATTACATAAGGGATGCATTCAACAAATTTAACTTAAATCTACCTAATTACTATTTTAGAACAGCTTTGTTTATTTTACATTTTATTTGACATTTCAAAAATTTTTATGTTGCTTTATAATTTAAATGTATTAAACATATTTCATTTTAGGTAACTCAAAATTATAATTGGCCACAGTATCCTGCACAAATTACAAATGCTAATTTGAAGACAAAACCTATACACATTCAACCGAAGATGCATTAGATACCCTTCGTATATGCAAACAAATAAAAATCCTTTTTATAAACCTCAAACGCTGTATTACTAGTACATAATATCCTATATATGCCTTCAACAAGTAACTAGTCATCAATCTTTGTTAACCGTAGTGTTTTTAACTTTTAGTATAGCTTGATAAAATGGAAAATTTTTGGTTTTATCAGTAGCACTAACGAACTACCTTTGTAGAACCTTTGATAAATGTCAAATGTCATAATATATATATATATATATATATATATATATTGCCGTGGCACTTGGGAATCTCTGGACCATTCTAAAAATCATTCGAGCCCCAACGTTGGGTCATATAAATTGCCGTGGCACTGGGATCAATCTCTGGGACCCCTAAAAATCATTCGAGCCCCAACGTTAGGCCATATAAATTTGCCGTGGCACTTGGTAAAAAAACATTGTTGCCTCACGTTCGGGTCATATAAATTGCCGTGGATCTTGACTTATCTCTGGACCTCGCCAGTTTTCAAAACATCAATTTCAAAAATATACAATTTTTTTTTTTCAAAATTTTCTTACTCGGATTATGCTTCATCAAATTAATCTCCTTCAGCAGCTTCCCTGGCTAGCTCAGCTGTGCCTCTTCTTGTATACCTAAATGCACTATCATTCTCTGAACCATTCACACACCATTCAATAAAATCATAAAATAATACAACAATCATACAATATTTATTTACCGCTATTTACAAACAATAATTCATAGTTATGTAAAGTTCGGTGCTTTAGTTACACCTCAAAAAGTACTATCTTTGTAAAGTGCTTGTTTTTAAAATTGTAATTTCAAACACATTTATTGCAACGGGAGTAAATGGGCTCCAAATAATGCCTTATCTTTATTTATTACTGCACACTGGAGTATGGTGAGCTCATGATAACCCAATTAATGTATGCTTCCCACTTTGCATACTATTACTACAAACTCAATAAACCCATGTACTCTTAACAATTAAATTTAAACTCATCAAAAAATTTAATAAGCTTTACATACACCTTTTGTTTTATATTCAAAATACCATAACACAAGTCAGTTATACGTATCTTTTCAATACGTTAAATAACGAAAAATAACCATTAAAGTTCACTCACACATCACAAATAATTTCAACAGTTTATCCAAAAAAAACCCAGCAAATTTAAATGAGTTACCTGGAAAATGCGTCCAGAGTCCCCCTCCGTAGATGGTGCGTTATTTTTCTGAACCCCTCGGCTTCGGGATTATGCGCGCGGCTCCACCAGCTATTCATAGGTAAAAACACAATCTAAGTTGAGCTTGTGCTGCCCAGACACTATCAATTCCAACATCCAAATCCATTTATATTACACTTGTTTACTACTGTATTATTAATTTACAAGCTTGTTAAAGTATTCGTGGACCTCAGTTAAATTTAAATTACTCACCACTATTCGCGCTACTAATTTTAAAGGCCACAAATAATCTAATACTGTTTTACTGAATTTTACAAAATTTTAATACTCACAAGCCTCGTCGGTTGATTATTATACGTTGTTAAGCGATGCAAAATTAAAGAGAGCTCTATTAATTTTTCCCCCTATTTATAACATAACAACAGGCCCCTCTTGGCCACTCTTTACGCGAAATACTCAATTGAAAATAATATTTCCGCAAATTTTGGGTAACCGTCTTCAACTTCCAGAAATATTCCCTTGTCAACACGCTATATCATACAAACTATCACATCCACCTGTCGCGTGTTCGTCTGTTGTAAAACTCACTATTTCAACCAATGTCCTAGTCCTATGACGACATAAAACTCCGCCTGTCATATTGTATATCCGTCTTATGCATATTGGATGTCGCGTTCCACCCTTACTTGAGTGGTAGAAAATCGATATAGCTGACCGCGTCCACATGCATTGAGTTGCTTTATGAAATCGAATGTTCTTATACTCATCTTTATCTGTAGCGTATTATTAATTTTGCATCCCTTTCGCTCTTTAAGAAACTTTTGTTAGCTTTTATGCGAAGCAAACGGCGGTTGAACAATATTCTATGAAACTCGTCTTGTTATGTTCACAAATAAGCAGAAGATGACCTTTCCAACATGCAGGTGTGCCTAATTAATGATCATTTAAAATAACAATTCTTGAAGCTTCTATTCACGGTATTTTATACAACAGATGTCTGTTTGTTCGTTATGAAAGCTTTTCGCCTTGGGATTATTGATTTTACATGCTTTGATGCGTTTCTGACATTATTGCCCGTTAAATTAAACTAAATTAAATTAATTATGCGTTCTATTGGCTTATGAAACTGATTTTCATTAAGAACTTATTACTTTTTAATCCTTAATTATAACAATACGTCAATCCTTGTTAATTCAAATTAAATAAATGAAATAAATTTTGTGCGTAAATATTATGTTCCTTACTCTATACAGGGTGTTTGAAATTGCATTGTTTATCGCTAAATTTAACCCTTTAAATCCACTACAATTTATATAAGGAAAGCATATTGGATAATTAAACAAAAGTAAGATAATGCTGGAAACAACAGATATCAAGCAGAAAGCCAAAATCGAATAAGATTGATGCTGTATTAAGTTGGATCTGAGAAGTCCAGGATCGATCATGCTGAGGCTTAGGGATGGCACAGAAACCGTAATGATAATCGGGAATCACGCACATTAGAGTTTATACCTGAATGAAACATATTTTATTAAAATGCAAACACGAGACCGCAACTTGCGTCTAAAAATTCAAATATAAAACAAACAGTAAAATATACTAAACCCGATAAAGGTACTAAATCTTTGTGTTAAGCGCGTTCACATGTCTCATTATTATCAAAGTTAATTTCTACTTTGTCACATTTTGCTTTTTTTTAAAAAGCGAGTCATAAAAAAAACTATGAAGTAGAACTATGGAGTAGAAACTATCAAGCAGTACACGTGTTAGTCGGCTTTCTCTTATGGTCGACAAAATGGTATATATGAACATTATTATTTGATCGGTGCGGTGGCATCAAATATTATATGGATAATCACGGAAGCAAAAAGGCCACCCTATGTTTTACTGATTTATTTAGAATGCAGTTTGTGAAGAAAAGGCGGAAAATATAAGTGATTTTCTTTACGAAAACGAATTTAGTCCAACGGCCAAATGAAAAATAGACGCGTTTGGTACCATTAGGGGAAACAAAGCGTTACTTGGAAGTACGTTGGTAGAAGTAATACACAAAAACGATGATAGTCATCTGAGAGGTGTAGTTATACAAAATGGCGGCCACTTTCAAAATGGCAGATTAGTCCCAAACTTAAACTTCAATATTTTGTGTTGTACGGATGGGATTTTTAATTTTTTTTTAAATTAAAAAGGGAAACAATTTTTATATCTATCTCTTTTTACCTATCTCACATTTGTAAAGCGTAAATTAATATTTTTAGTGTTTTTACATTATTGTAACTATACATTTTTAACTAGAGCGTCTTTAAAATGCTATCAAGGATCGAATTACGTATTACAAAAATTATTTGTTAGAATTTTAGCTATAAATTGGTTTTTGTTTCATTAAGATCGGTGGATTATTAATCGCATAGAAATTTCAACGGACGCTTGCACTATATCTCTGTTCATGTTCAACACTTGTCTGCGCGTCTATCAGTTGTGTAAAAAATTTTTTTTTGCCTCCACTCGTTGGATACAAGTGAAGCTTTACTTGTTCGCGGCTAAGTCTGGGAATTACCCCAAGGGTGAGCAATGAGAAAGGGCGTGGGGATAGTCTGAACTCTACAATAAGCTAACATAAAAAGAAAAAGGGGGATTGAGCGCCACTGTATCTATATGGATGATAACACAAGAAACTCTATACTCCTATGAGAAGATACAGAAACTCATGGGATATAAGCACAATAAAAACTTACAACTTAATATACTAACACATCTGGAAATCTCTGGAGCATACTTGCTACATATATTTTTTTGCTAGGGCTGACACTACTACTACTAGTGGCTTCAACTCGCCACACGCATGGGCGCTAGTGAAACCTTATTAACATTATAATTTGAATTAGGGCCGCTATACTTGCGGCCACGTCCCCAATGCTCCACCCGGAGGTACTACATTGGGTTTAAACGCGAAAAATAGTCGTGCTCCTAATTTATTCTTACTTCATAATTGATTCACCCTAAATAAAAACTAAATAAAAATCTAACAAACCTAAAAATCTAACAAACCTAACAAACTCTAACAATCTAACAAACCTAAAAATCTGACAAAACTGGAACAAAACAAAACAAAAACTAAAAACAGGGTTGTAAATAATGGTATCCCTAGCGCTGACTTTCTAGTGTACCCGATCAACAAGCAAAAATGAGAGCGGGAGGGATCCGTAATACCGGATAGCAGACGCCGGTTCTGCTTACCAGTGCGACCTGAAGGGTCGTCTTAAAACTATCCAAATCTAGCTAACTAATTTAAATCCATCCCTAGCTTTCCTATCGTTCCTAACTGATTTACATTATGATTACAATCTTGGCAATTCTGCTCGTCCTTCCCAAATATATACTGCAACCAAAATGGCGACAGAACGTCAAACAAAACAAATAAGCCACATAATACATGCTATATATAAATAAATATAAAGTGTAAATATAAAATATAAATAAATATAATTATGTAAATATATAAATAAATGTTTAATAAGCGTTAAGCATATAGCAGTGCACAAAATAGCGAAAGCATCACCCTATTTATCAGGTGCACTCGCACAAGCATTATGTCGGCTAGCGCTTTTACACACCAAACGTGCTTCTTAAATTATTTCAAAACTACTAATTAATGTAAATCAATGCTTGTGCGAGTACAGCCGCCACAATTTAAGTCTTACCTCGATAATAAAATTCTCCAGCATCCGAAGATCTGGTCGTCTGTAACTTACTTCTAAAGGTGGGATGGGGTGCACTGCTAAAGTCCTGGTGGGTATGCACTAAATGTTTTGGGGATCACAATCACTATCACTATCACTTCACTTTCAAGTCCTGGGGATGCGCGGTTGCACTCTGTTTTATTATCCTTGTTTACTTTATTGATTTAATTTAATGAGGGTTTATGATTTATTTGTTATTGTTTATTTGGTATTATTTATTCCCGATTTTCCGCACATAATTATGAAGATAGGCAGTGATTGTATTAATGGAGTGGGGTTTCTCGTGCATATTGGACATTTTGGTATAATTATCTTTTTTTTTTTTTTTTTTTTAATATTAGGTTTTGGTTATGCTCGTATCCTTACTCACGCCAAGTCAATCTAAAATTTTTCAATCCTCCCACCAAACCCACCGAATTTTTACACGCGGTCGTCATTGATTGTCTAATCTCGCGACCCTTCCCGCGAATTCTTTTAAGGCTGTCCAGAACGCCTTCTGGTTAACCACTTCCCCGACTTCCTCTAGGCTCTTTGGCCATGCCAGACCTAGGATAGCTAGTTTGCTATCAGCCAACCTCGATTTCCCGCCTCAAGCGGGCAGTCGAAGAGCACGTGCTCTGCGCTTTCCGCGCCCTCACCGCATTCGCAGCGGTCGCCATTGGTTAGACCGAACCTTTGTAAATACGCCTTCAGGGCGCCGTGCCCTGTTATCAACTGCACCATTTTGTGATCGAGCTTTACCTCGATCTTACCTCTGGCTTCTATGCTCGGTATGAATTTGTGGGTCAACCTACCCGTGGCAGCGTTGTTCCACCTCTCTTCCCATTGTCGAATTGATTTTTCGCGCAGCTTTCTTTTGATTAAAGACCTCGGTATCGACGAATGTGATATTCGAAAGTCGCCCGTCGCGGCCTCTTTAGCTAATTCGTCAGCCCTATCGTTTCCTACGTTACCATTGTGCGACCTGACCCAACAGAACTTTAAACGTCGAAACTCTAGCGCCGTACGCGCTATCCTCCAGACGTCCGCTTGGAGATCTGTCGAGGTGTTCATGTTTGTTAAAGCCGTTAGCGCCGATTTACTATCACTGATTATATAATACTCGTCTCTGCCCGTATGGTTTATTACGTAATCGATAGCCTCTCGTATGGCTACCAATTCGCACTGGAAGATAGTGCACCAGTTCGCGAGTTTGGTTTGAAACCGAAACACCTCCCTTTCCTGCTTATACACGACAAACGCCGCGCCTGCTTGCCCATCGTCCATACGTGAACCGTCCGTATAAATTCTGATACCCATCGCGTCCTCATCACCTTCGACAAACTCGATCCTCTAATATTAGCCGGGTGCCCTAACTCAGATACAACAATCTTTCTTGCAATTTCCTATTACCAAGATTAAGATCTTCGATAATTTCGCGTCCTTTTCCTATATTTATTAATCGTCTATCTCTAATCTCCCTAACGACATATTCGATAGGAGAGACCTACTGATCACCAGGACAGCCTCCGTGGAGGTGGTCCTGTACGCCCTCGCCGCTTTTACCGCGGTTATGCGTTGTACGCTCGTCAATTGACGCATCTCCCGGACTTTACAACCTTCTGCCCATACAGAAGCTGCGTACAGTATTGCCGGCTCAATTGCTCCGGCATAAACCGTCCTCAGCGATTCGCCCCTGAAACCCCACTTTATTTTAGCCGCCGCCATCATTTTATTTGATATTTCGCCGCCCTTACTTTTTACGTATTGTACGTGCGCTTTCCAATTTAATTTATTGTCGATCTTGACGCCGAGGTAGGTAATACAATCTTTAAACGGATTTTCTCCTCCTAGCTCTAACCTAGGAGGTCTCTGTCCTGGTTTCGTGCCGAAATAAAGCGCCTCTGACTTCGCCGTGTTAAATTTTAATTTTACCGCCTGCGACCATTCGTGTAATTTATTAAGCGCCTCGTTCGGTTTTGTGCGCATATCCATTAACAATCTCGATCTTACAATTAAAAGTGTGTCATCTGCAAACCCAACGATTGAGCATCCTGCGGGCAACTTGACCCTAACGATGCTCTCATACAACAACTTCCAAAATGTGGGACCAGCACATGACCCTTGCGGGCATCCCTTTCCACCTCACGCGACAGAACTTCACCCGGAATTTCAACCTGTGCTAATCGCCCCGAGAAATAACTCTTGACCAAAGACATCAAGTTTCGCGGACAACTCCTACGATCTAACTCGCAAACGATTAATGGCCACCAGGCAGCATCAAATGCTCCTGAAATGTCCAAAGCAACAACGACACAGTACTCTTTGGCATCTCTTGCCTGCTTAATTTCCCCGACAACGAACTCTAACGCGTCGATAGTCGACTTGCCCTTCACGAAACCAAACTGTCGGTTATTAAAACCGCCGCTGTCTCGCACTAGGTGTTCAACACGCGTAGTCATAACACGATCTAAAACTTTCCCCAACACCGGTAGCAAGCTAATTGGACGATAGCTGCCCGGATCTGACGCATCCGCCTTTTAGGTTTGGGTATAAATTTCACATTCTGGATTTTCCAGCAACGCGGAAAACGCCCTTTCTAAACAAAGATTAAACAACCCAACAAAGACACACGGGGCTAACAGGCACACCTGCAGAGCTGCGTCTGAAGTGATTCCATCATGTCCCGGTGCCTTCTTAGGGTTCATCCTCCTAAGAGCCCTGACGACCTCGTGAACTAGGATTGCCTTATCGGCACCTGTTCCTTGCGCCTTTGCAGCTTCCCGACGTATTAAATCGTGCGACCCTTCATCCCCCTCGGGATTATCCGATGGGAAAAATTTCTCTAGTAAATATTCCGCTGTGGTTTTAAAACCTTCCGTGTATTCGCCATTTGTT
Organism: Platerodrilus igneus; assembly: GCA_036346225.1. NCBI lineage: Eukaryota > Metazoa > Arthropoda > Insecta > Coleoptera > Lycidae > Platerodrilus > Platerodrilus igneus. The sequence goes on from JARFIW010000273.1 coordinate 1,241,333, forward strand.
TTCTTTATATTACTGAGCGCGATTTTTGTTGTTTTCCTCTAATTACGCGGTATGCGGTTCCCCAGGTTCTTTCTCTGAGTTTTGCGTGCAGAATTCTTTAAATTTATTCGTTCGCGTTTCTTCTATTAATATTTTATATTCGCGGTAACTTTGATTATATTCTATTCTCCGTTGTTCTCTTATATCTCCCGAGGCGCGTTGATAGCGGCGCCTTAGGTTACGCGTTTCTGCCCGCTTGGTGGTTAGTTCCCGGGTCCACCAGGGTACGCTGTCTTTAAATGTTTTCTTTTCGGCATGGAATACGACGACGCGTCTACCACCGCGTCGTTTAATTTTTTCGCGAGTGTTTCTACTTCGTCTGCCTCTCGGCAGTTAAATAGCTCATTTTCGAGCACAGGATACTTTCGCCAAATTTTTGTTTAAATCGCTCCCAATTTGCTTTTTATTACAGAACCGCGGAAATACAGTTAACTGCTCGTTTGCACTTGTTTTGGTTTCAACGTCCCATGTTATTAATTTATGATCAGAGAGCGTTTCCTCGTCCGACCTTAATTTCCAATTACAAATCGTTTCTAACATTTCGTGCGAGACTGCAGTAATATCTATAAAACTGCTGCCTCTATGCGTCTCAAACGTAGGTAAATCATTAGTGTTTATCACACTAAGATCCCATTCCGTAAAAGATCAGCAACCTGCGAGCCTCTATCGTCTTCGATAGGGCTGCCCCATAGTGGCGACTTAGCATTAAAATCTCCCCAATGACTAGATTTTTATTTCTGCCGATTTTACGAATAATATTATCTACTTCATTTATCAAGTCTTCGGTTTAGATTTTCCCGCCGGAATCGACCGGCGGAGGTACACGCTTATTACATAGAACGCATTTTCCCTGATTTGATTTCGGCCGTCGTTACAAATTCGTTCGATAAATTATTTAATATAATTCCGGCGCACGTTCCATTATTTATTATTATCCGCTACGCGGTCGTTCACTATTCGCGTTTAAGACGGTAACCCCTCCCAAAACCTGTTATTTTGTGGCCATACAGGTGCGGTTCCTGTATAAACCCGATGTCGATATTATTTTCGATGAATAACTTTACGAAGTTATTTGTTGCCCTCTACCTTTCCCGAGATTTAGTTGCGCGAATTTAATCTTCTTGCTTCTTATGGACTTTGTTTTATCTTCACAGTCCATAATCGATGTTTCGTGTGATTGCGTGCTTCAGACGTTGCATCGTGGGGCATCTACTCGACTTGGCGTCGTGGCGCGTATCGACCTTCGCGCCACCGCCAGTTCTGTCGTTTGCCCTAGCGCAAACCACACAGCAGGGGACTGCCTTCCGGCAATTCTTGAATTCATGCCCGACCTCGGCACAGTTACCGCACCACTGTACCTTCTCCTGCACTCCATCGATCGATGGCCGTACTCGTAGCACCGGTAACACTGGGTCATCGAGAAGTGGTCCCGGGCCCATACTCTTCGCCACCTGAGGTTAATAGCATCAGCTAATATACGTCTTCGAAGTGTGGGGGTCACTTCGAAGACTACGTTGGCGAAGGGATCTCTAGGGCCCTTTCCGCCAAACCTGAACTTCTCTCTCAGGTGGTCTTCTAGCTTCAAATCGCCGAAACGGGGATTCTGGCTCGCAATCAACCGCACGAGCTCTTCAGCCTTCATCCCCGCTTCGACCCCGGAAGAACGACCCGTGGACGTTTCTTCTCGATGGTCTTCGCCACGAGTTCCTTGCAGTTCCCGCCGACCTTCAACTGCAGTTTCTTGGCGTCGTCGCGACCTGCGCACTCCACAACGACACCGCCCCGGCGCGTCCTACGAGCTCCGACAACAACAAACCCATCTCGAGCGGGATCGACCTTCTGCTTCAGTGTAGTCATCACGTCGTCCTTATGGCCTGGCCTGGCGTCGACCTACAGCAAACGTAGGGGCAGATCCTGAAGCTGCAGCGGCGTAGGAGACCTTGCGCTGCACCGACGCACCCTGACTCTGGCCTCCTGAAACGACAGAATTCACCGCCGGACTTCCCCAACAACACTTGCTCTCCTGAACCATCTAAACAAAGACGCAGTGCCCTAACCATACCTATCAGTTGGTTCGTCACGTCACGGATATCATCCACGGCGTGCCGAACCATCTTCCTATCCTCCACGACGATAGTGGCGGAGGTCGTCGGCACCTTCCCATAGACGGCAGCGTGCGCCTTCCTCACCCTAAACTTTAAGAGTTCCAGCTCATCGAGGTCGCTAGCATTAACGCTACCGTTGCTGCTAGTCGACATCGTGCGCTGGGCTCTCGAAGTAGAGGGCACCCTGGCGCCGCAACCACCACGGGAGGCCCTGACTCCCCAGACACGACCGCCGCAGACGCAGGCTCCTTCCCTACCTCCTGTACCTCCTGCTGAGTTTCTAACAAGAAGTCCTTTAGCACTACCTTAAGCTGTTTCCCCAACAGCGCCCTCCGCCGCCGACCTAGCAGACTCCGACCGATCGCCCTCTTCCTCCTGGGCAGCGGCTCCTCATCGCGGTGGACCACCATGCTGACAAAACTAGCAATAGAAATGACACCTAAAACGCAGCTCAAAAACGTCCTAACCGTTACGACGCTAAAAGAACGACGCTAGAAGAACGCAAAACGTTGGTCCAATAAAAATGTTTTGTTTAAAGGTGAACCGTAAACAACCTTGTATTTATTAAAACTTCAACCGCCCAATTAAATATCAAATTTTAACAAAATACAACAAGCACTAAGCGTCAAAATAACAACTAGAATCAAATAAATTTCCTAACGCAATAAAAATATCTCGATTTAAAATGTACCGTAAAGAACGCTATTTATTTATTTTAAATTTTTAAACCGCCAAATCAAATTTAAATAAACTAATTACTTCAAAATATTAAAATATCTAATTTATAAATAAGAACACTTTATTTTTAAATGTGTAATTAACAAAATAAGGTCGAGCGCAATCGGAATGTGGTAACCGGAAATGACCTTTCACTTAATCCCTTGGTAACTAGCACAACCCGTAACTGTTACACCGCTTAATTACACCAAAATCGATTTTAAAGGAACTTTTAAATACGCGTGAACTTAAATTACGGAAAATTTATATTAAAATTGTTTTAAAATTTACAGTTTTTGAATTATTTATTTGATTTAAAAGGGCTTAGATTTTTGTTTTTTGGTTATTATTTTATTATACGCGCACTATAAAAAATTCACACACTTTTTGGTTGTTTTACCCGGTTTTTACTTGATTTAGGCGGATTTTATTTTAAATTTATTATTAAAATGCCTTTTAAGTTATTTCGAAATTGTTTTTGAGTATTAGTTGAGTAGACCTTTGTTTTATTAACCCGAGGTTTATTTAGTTTATTTTAAAACGCGGATTTGGTTTAAATTACAAAGAAGGCGCGATTTATTTAGTTTTTATTTAGTTTAAATTCTGTTTTAAAATTTTTATTTTACTGCCCTGTATTTAAAATTTGATGGCACACAATTATAAAAATAAAACACAATAAAAAGCAAAGCTTCAAATAAAATAATACAACAATAAATAATATAAACCCTAGATAAAAACTTACTGTTATTGCTGAAGCGGGAGCTCGGCAAAAACACGTCCGCTCGCTTCAAGCGGCAACTAGAACCTTATTAACACCATGCTCCAAGTCAGGTGTCTGCAAAACAAAGTCTTCCGACGTAACTAGGGGTCTATTCCTTGGGTAGAGCTATGAGCAATGGGGGGGTAAGTCGATATCTGTAGGGGGTCACACTCAAACTAAAACAAACAGGCGCCACCAAGTCCAGATTAATTTATATTAATGGCATAGCAAATTTCTAAGGGCGGACGTGGAGACCCAAAGAAAAAAAGATCGCCTTCGCTGACTCAAAAACTTGTCTTAACAGAATAAGACGCTGTTCCTGTAAGGAAAAATAATAATTAAGTCACCTAGAAAATGGGAACACAATTTGCGTCCCTCAAGTATACCTAAAATGCATAGAGAATATTTCCTACATACTGGAATCGTAAAAATTTAACTCTTGCTGTCTTTTGTTTATCAGGTCTGATCAAACCAGATCAGAATAAAAAACTTTAAATGTAGATTATTAATTTACTAGAAAGAATTTTCTTTGTTTCAGTAAATAAAATTTCATTATAATTAAATAAAATAAATATTTGATATTCTTGCAAAATTGTTGTAAGGTTTATCAACTGATCCTTACTCAAATATATTACAGTTCAGTGTAACTAACAATATTAAGTTTTTTTATAACCCAACCAGATCTGTGTAGGTCACTTACAAATTAATATACGAAATTTTCTCATTAATTTAACAAAATTAATATTAGTTTGAAGTCAAAAGAATCACCAAGATATTCTCTAATTTTATCAAAAGTGGCAGTACTGTAATGCTACACATCTGTAAGCCATTGTGCAATTGTTGACGGCATTGTTCAAACAAACAGGTGACGTAATAGCAGCTGTTAATTTACGTTGTAGCCACGTGTAGTCACATATTTACGGAACTAAGTGAAATCAAACCAGATACTGGGGAAAACCAGTCTAATCACAGGTAAACTGAATAACAATTTTGTATATCCAACAAACAAAATGAAATAATGTACTTTCAGAAGGAAGTACTGAGGAAATTCTTAATTCTATTACGAACCCAATACCGGCTGTCGTCCTTGGTTGCAATGGAAACAACTTCGCAGTGCGGGGCCTGCAGCTAAATATGCTTGTTTTCCATGCTTTAATACAGATGTAGGAGCGAAGCGGATTTCTCACATTGGTTCACGGCAGCATTACTTCATAGCGTACTCCTCCGTTGTCTAATTTTATTTACAAATATAATCTTTCATTGCGTAGTCCATAAGTTAAGGTTTCTAAATTGTAACTTCAAAGTGGTCGTGCGGTTTCTAATTTATCGTTGCAAATTCTGACGTATTGTTGCGCTAAATAAATTTTTAAATTAGCTAATATGATAACGAATATGCAAAATGTGGATTAAGTACTAACCGTTACTCAGGAAGTGTTTCACCAAAATAAGGCGACCCGGAGGTCACTCGCCATTCTTTTGAATGCATCTTCACGCTGCCTTTAACTATCGACGAGTGCGCTCGCTGCGTTCTTGCATGGTGGGAGGATCATAAGTGGGGTTCTCGAACCTCTCACGCGCGCGCCAGTGGCTGTGGAATTACACCGAACTCCGAAACAAATAGACTACTAATCCTAGATATAGTAATACTATAAAAATTTGATTGTTACTCGAATCTTTATTTTAGTTAATAAAGGTATTTCAATATTCATTGTACGTTTAATGAATAGGTTCTTTTACTGCTAAAATAAAATTGTTACATACTTACAACCTCTTCAATCTCGATGACCCTGAAAGAAAAAGTACACAACAAATTTTCTATTAAAAAGACACTGTTTGTGCTTTTTAATAAAAAAGCATGCTAATAATTACAGGTGGATAATGTTAAGATTACCACACCAAAGGTATTTGAATCAAAAATGAATACCTAGAACAAATCAGTTGTAGCATATCTATGTTTTTTAAATTACTTCAGCGTTCGTCTAATTTCATTATTCAAAAACTTATTTTCTTTAAAGAAAGTTATAAAAATTAAGTGTGCATGGAATAAAACACTTGAGTCCAAAAATGAAATTTAATATAGTTTCTCTCTTTTCGTTTTTTTTTTAATATGATTACAAATATGGAATAATCAAATTGAATTCTTTATAAATCTGTCTTGACATAACAAGACCTTAATTTTAATAATATTTTATAACAAAATTTCTGATACCAAATACTCAGATCTGTTTATTGGTTTACATATGTTTCACATCAGTTTAATTTATTTCTTAAAAAAAGTAAATCACGTGCAGCTAACTTGGATAAATAACATTTCAACTTATTCAAGTATAATGACCTTATTAAAATTTGACATCTGTAATGAATTTTTTAAAAAACAGGAAATGGACCTTAGAATCTCAACATTTTAACATGTGAATGCTCCGCGTGTCTTGCAAAATTATTTTAATAGTATTTCTTAACAATTATATTCCACGTTGTTCTTCGTGCACAAAATTTAGTAGAATTAAACAACTTTCGACTACAATTTTATGTGAGCACATTCAAGGTCTCACAAACATAACAAAAGAAAGGTTTGATACCTGTTTTTAATGAAGACGTTACTCCTAATTATCGAACTGCGATGCACGTTTTCTGGAATCTGCTTACCAATTTATTGCAACAAGACATCGAACAAAAGCTGTAATTTCTTAATAAACGAACATTGTCCCAATCTCTTTAAATGTATTTCTAGTTACTTCATGCGCGTTAACAAATACCGACTCGAACCATTTCAAGAAGAAGCGTGGTCAAGTGCCTTGCCGGCGTCACAGGAATGAATCTTCCATGTCCCAAGACGACCAGCCCTCCTGTCTCTATCTCGGCACGCCTATTCTGAGGCCCCACTTATGAAGAACTTGGGAGCCCATCTGTATATGATGCAGTCTGGACTACATTCTCAAATACAAATGGCTGACTTCGTTATTCGTACCGTACAAGTACGGGACGGCTCATCTGCTTAGCGCATCACCTCGTGACCGTATTCACGCAAGCGCTATCCTAATTTTAACGGCTGAAAGGATATAATCCGCCTGTAGGTTAGGCAACACAAACAACTAGTTCTCTTTTAAATATGTTTTCTGAGAGTATATTATTATTAAATATTTCAGGGTAAAGCATTTAAACTAATTAAACGGTCATGATTTCCTGTTCCATTGTGGAATTGTTTCTTTCAGATATAACAGTATCAAATACAAGAATCAAATACCACAGACTAAAATTGCACAGATGTGATTCTTCCAAAACTAGTGCCACAGAATATATATTCGTTACAGTTGTAACCTTCCGCCGCACCGGAAGTACAATACAACTAGTACGCGAGAATTATACTGTTCGATTTATTTTCCTATCATTATTATTTGGGATTAATGACATTACAGTGCGTGCCAGAGTGCAAAAATTATAATCGTTTTGAGTAATTAAAGTAATATGCGGGAGCTGAATTTTTTGAAGCGTGAATATTTCGAGGCGAGAGTGCAAACTCAATATTACAGGACGATGACCTCGTTTCACCACGCATATTAACACCAAACACAATAGCAAAACTAAAGTTTTAACCACAAATAAACGGGAAAACGTTAGAGTGCTAACATACCACGTGTGCTCACAACGAACTCTCGTGTATGTATGTGTGTATGTGTAAATGTGTGTGTATGTGTGTGTACGCGTGTGTGCGTGCGCGTGCGTGCTTGCGTGCGTGCGTGTGGTATCTGTTTACAGGAATAATGTTACTATGCTTTTAATTAAATAGATCTAGGTGACGCAGTGAGTTGTTACCTTCGTTTAAGAAAAGCTTAATTGTATAAGTAACTTCAGTCATCAGGAAGTCTGCTTAATTAGGATTCCCAGAAACAATCGCCGTCCAGAGATTTATCACTAGAGTAGACGAATTGGCGCCCATAAATTTAGGACAGTATTGAAAGTCTTTCAAGGTAAGTGTTATTGGTAACGTAACTTGAAATTGCATTTATTTAATTTTTACCTTTTTGAATTTTTTTCCTTCTATTATTTCTATAGGGACCCATCCCCGCTCCACTATAGTAAACCGGTGCACCCTCAATATTTTACAGGATTCCCATCTCTTCTGGGCAATTCCAATTTTAATAATTATTGCTTCATTTACCCGTAGTATATCATTAGCTAAAAAAAACAATAATTTGAGGATATATTCCTACCTTTTTATTAATGTTCTGTATTGAAGTTAATAATCATTTTGCCTTACCAATTCCGCTTCCTATTATTTTTTTTTCAAACACTGGGCCTATGATTACGAAATATAAAACGTGTTACTTTTAAACAAAATCAAGGTTTGCAAATTGTATTGCCAGAAATGTACTACATTTGCATTTAATTTCTATGCTAAACGAATTCACTGAATTTAACGAAATGATAAATTTAATTATGTTTTAACTAGTCATCCCTGCAAAAATTCAATAATATCCATACAATTATGAGTAACTGTTTATGTTCGTTTCAATAAACATTAGTAAATGAGGCATAAGGTATTAGTTTTTGTAAAAATCACGTGTCATAACATGTGAAAAGTTTTACAAGCAATTCAAATTAAAACTCATAGCTATTTAAGCAATAGGTTACTTGTGTACTAAAAAAGCTGTAACAGATAGGAATACGAACGTCTACTATACAACCATATGGGAAAATTAATTACCATAAAAAATAGATGGCCGGAATCGTTTATGTACAAAGGAGATTAGTAAAGTCTTTCATGAAGTCATTGTAGATCATTATTTGTTCAGACAACACAGTTGGAGATCGGGGAATTGTTGAGTGTAGCAGAAAAACACAAGAAATCCACTTGATTGTCAGCATCGTGCCGTTTAAATCTTCATTTTGAAATGCAATATCCCCATTTTAATTAATAAAATCAGCAAAGAGCAACTCGAAAATTAATTAATTTCGCGCAAATTGGTTAAATAAATTGAAAATTTCTGTTGCATGAATTACCAACCAAGTCATGCTCTAATTACTTATTGATTAATGAACTTTGGATTTTATAATATCGGACTGTCCGTATCTAATAATCTAAGAGAGATAGACTAGACTTTAATTCCCATGCTATATGTAAATGATTAAATCCTGGAAGGATATTATTATTTAAATTACGCTTGAATAGAAAGGAGTACACCTGTGTATCCGGCAACTAATACTACTCGTTATTGTATTGCGATTAGTATATACTTCCATTCATTGGCTTACTTTGCAAAATATTAGTGTCAAGTTGCAAGAGTACTATCAGTTATATTCCGGCTATTAAATAAGAGGTGCGAATTGAAAAGCTCAATGTCAATATAGAATATTTTTTAAAAGGATTGAAAGATTGCCTATACAGGTGTCCAAGATAAGTAATGAATACTGCGTAAGTTAAATGGAAGAAAAGTTGTGTAATTAAGGGACTAACAATTATCCGTTAGAAATCATCATTAACATGTTTGAAGTTATTCATCATCATCATTAGGTCCTCAGTCTTGAAAATTGTTAGACGCGTACACTCATTGTTTGCTAATCTGAACTAATCCAGAAAATTGCACAGTCTGCATCTATCACTATCTGATGTAGGTCTACATATACTTCCTTTTTCCTAACTCTGCTTGTAATATATCTCATACTATTCCACAAAAATACCTTAGAACATATTCTGCCGTTCTGTTTCTCCTATTTTTTTCCAAAGATATCCTTGTTCCATACTATTTCCATAACCTCCTCTTTGTTATTAACTTTGTTTGTCCATGTTACCATCCTCATACATCTGAAGCACAACATTCTAAAAGGCGACTACTGTTCTTCTGTCTGCTTTTTCTACTGCCCGTATTTCATAGGCATAATGTGCTGTGCTCCACACATATGCTTTCAACAATTTTCTTCTTTTTTCTATGTTTGTTGTCTTTCATTATAGGCACTGTTCTTTCTTGCTAGTTGCAGTTCGGTCCCCTTCTATTGTTTTACAATTACATACCCTATTTCTCCGACATTCAGTGGTTGTGAAGGGAGAGTCGCCGTGTATCAATGTAGTAAGCGTAAGACTACGGATCTCAAGGTCCTGGGTTCGAATCCCGACACGGACGACTGCTTGATAAATGGCAGATGAGCATTTTTCACAAAAATTACGCCCTAGTTCGAATGAGAGGTTAAATGGAGGTCCCGTGTGGGAATGTTGTCACGCACGTTAAAGATCCCTATCTTGCCTAACACGGCAAGGGTTCGACAAAATTCTAAATTTGCAGGCAATAAAAACTCGCTTCCTGGCCAATGTAGTACCTTCGGGGTGGAGCATTGGAAATGTAAATGCACGGTTGTGAAAGGGGAGGCGGCTCCGAGGCGTAGTTGGTATGTGTGTGACTACTACGCCCAAGGTCCCAGGTTCGAATCCCTACACGGTTCGCTTGAAAAATGTTAGGCGAGCATTTTTCATAAAAATACACCTTTGTTCGGATGAGAAATAAAATGGAGGTCCCGTGCGTGAGTGTTGTCACGCACGTTAAAAACCCCTGCTTTGCTTGGAACAGCAAGGGTTCGGCAAAATTCAAAATTTTCGGGAAAAAATGAAATCGCTTCCTGGCCAATGTAGTACCTTCGGGTGGAGTATTGGAAAATCACATGTAAGGTTGTGAAGAGGGATAAGCAGCCTGTGGTTACCAAGTTCCCCCAACACTTGAACATTTGCCGATTTAATATTTTTTCCAATATATCTTTTCGCACAGTCAACATTAGTTGCAGATATTTTACAACAGCAGTAGTTGTTTATAATAATCATCAGATTTATTTGCGCTTATTTTTCGTCATTAAGTCCGTCTCAAAACTGGTTGGACACGTACCTGCACTTATTTATATTCTGAGCTAGCTTACACAGTTCCCTGTAATTCTCACACAGCTGCATACAGCTCGGTTCTCCTTCTATTTTTTCTAATTTTATGCCCTATTTCACCGAGATTTGGTGAAGGGGGTTAAGCAGCCTGTGACTGCCAAGATCCTCCAACACTTAGACATTTGCCAAATTAATAGTTTTCTAGTAAATCCTTTCACACAATTAACATTATTCGAGAATATTGCCCAACCAATTCTTGTAGTTGCTTATAATAATCATTATGTTTAAGTCAGTTAGATTTTGTCATTAGTCATTTCTATTTTGAGCTAGCCTACGCATTTCCCTGAATTTCCTACAGCCAATCTTTCACTATCTGTGTGCAGTAGTCAATCCTAGATCTAGCTCTACTTCTCTTTTTTCCAATCTCTGCTTCTAATATATTCTGCACTATTCCCTCTTGACGTAGTATGTAGCCTATCATCATGTCTCTCCTATTTTTCACTGTTTTCCACATATTTCTTTCTTTCCCTATCATTTTTAGTACCTCTTCGTTCTTAACTTGGTCTGTCCAGGATATCTTCATCATTCGTCTGCAGCACAACATTTTAAAGGTTTCTACCTTTTTCTTGTCCGTTTCTCCTACTGTACAGTCTTCACAGCGGTACAGTGCTGTGCTCCACACACATATGTTTTAAGCAATCTTTTCGTTGTTTCTATGCTTGTGGTCTTTGAACACACTAGTTGCTTTTTCTTGTTAAATGTAGTACGACCTTTTGCTATTTTTTGTTTTATATCTTTTGCGATTTTCCCATCTTGCGTTATTTGGCTTCCTAGGTAGCAAAAATCCTTAACCCCTTTAAGTCCTTGTTACATATTTGTATTCTTGTTTTTGATTTATTTTTCCCTCCTTTACATAATAGTTCTTTAGTTTTACTTTAGTTAATTTTCATACCGTATCTCTCCGTTAGAACCGATTCCATTTCATTAAGAGTAGCTTCTAACTCTTTCTTGCTAGATGCTAATACCGCTATCTCATCTGCAAATCTAAGCATATCAATTGTTTGTCCCTACATAGTAATTCCAAATGTCTTCCTGCTTGTGACAGCATTCATTGCCTCTTCAATATACAAGTTAAAACTTAATGGGGATAGGGCACATCCCTGTCTCACCCCTTTCCTAATGTTTACTTCTCTACGTTCCTGTTCTACTTCTATTACTGCTGTTTGTTCTTTGTATAAGCTATGTACTATTCGTCTATCCCTATAAATCATTCCAATATTTTTGAATATTTCGAACGTTTTTTCCATTTTACATTGTCGAATGCTTTTTCCAGATCTCCAAACCCTATATACACATTTTCCCTTTTTCACATCTATCCGCACCATTCTTTTTTGGTATAATTACTATGATGTTGCTTTTGAAATCTTGTAATAAAAAAAAAATTTCCTACTTGTTTTCTTTATTGAATTTATTTATCCTCGTGACTATCAGCTAATAAATTACACCTTTAAATTTCCTAAACCCTAACCTGATATCACAAGGTCGAGAATTTCTTATTATCAATGCAAGCCCAATGTAAAGTTGGATGGAAAGTGGCTTGAGAAAAAGAAAAACTCTTAAGACATAAACGGCTAGTCGAGTATTAGCTCTGGGTAGATCATGAGCTTGGGTCATGGGTTGTCAAAAGACCAAAAATATATTTAATGAGCGCCACCGTATTTTTCAATACTATTACCAACAAAATTTAACTGTGCTTGTATAAGGGGAATGCGGAAACCTTATGTTAACACCGCCAACATAGCCATAAAACCTGAATTTCACTCTTTTAAACACACTTACCAAAACTTCAAACACCAGATGTCTCGGCTTGACCTGTGAACAAACATAGGTACAACGTGGACACCATTTGTGTCCTCAAAAATATTTGCCAAAAATAAAATAATAGAATTTAGGTTTCAAAAATATACAACCAGGGAATTTGTTTTCATTACACACAATTTCTGATCAGGGATGACTTGTAATTTTTACTTGAATTTTAAATAATAAAAAGTCATGCAAAAACAAAATAGATTCTATTTGAATAAATTTCTGGATTCATGTTACTATAATATTTTCAATTCGTATTTCTATAATATTTTCAATTAATAATTTTTATGGAACAGAAATATACTAATAAAGAATTGTATTTAATAATATAAACATCTCTGAATGGATCTTTCTAAAAAAAATTAAATGTACGGATTGAGTTTTCTTAATTATTCATATTACATATTTTCTTCAAGCCATAGAAGTACTTCTTCGACCTTCACAATGAAATTTAATTACCTAAGTGCTGATAAACTAGCATGTATTTACCTAAAGTTACTTTTACTTAACAGTTATTACGCGAATTCCACATGTTGACTAAAAATCAAAGTTCATGTCGTCAAAATATTTAAACGTATTTTAAATTAACGTAAGATGACATGTGAGGTCTAAATAGGACAACTAAATCTATGTTTTTTATATCTGACATAAAATGTCATACACAACTTTTTAAATGTAAACTTTGTGTGCATGTGCAAACATTCTGACAAACAATAGATTTGTTATTTAATTCTTTCTTTCCTTAAATACTTTTTGCGTTACAAAATTTCAATGTACTATTTTCTTATTGCAACTTCATTAATATTCAAAATGATTAAATTCTAAGGAACACTCACGTGTAGTAATACTGCTCTGAACGAAAGAAATAGGACTTTGACCTCAGCGGTCGGAAATTTCCATAACCATCGATTATTACTGGAATTACCAAAGCTCTTCTGAATACAACCATTATTTAACAAAACTAACTTCTGCTTGATTTTAAATGATATTAAATTTAGAATTCCAACAAATTTTCTAGATCCAAGATTTGCTTATTCGATATTATTTATTTATGATATTGAATTATATGAAACTGCATAACAGGAAATTACCATATACCATATTGTATAAAATTTTATCATATCCGATATTGCACTATAGGGAAAATGTTAAAAAATGTATTTAAATAAATTTATACCAACTGTATTAATGATGAAAGGGGAGCTTCCATCTCCTTAGACCTGCAGGGATCAACTGAACCGCTCTAGGTGGAACTTATACGACAACATCCTCACGCTACAGCTGATAGATTCAACCTCCAGACACGAAGATTCAATCAATTATCCATTTTTTTCGGACTGTGTTAAAGGCCACGTGTTTAGACACGACCATCTTGACTTCACTATCCTGCAGAGCAGCTTACCCGTTCGAACGCTGATAAAGAAGTGAACAAATTGACAACTCGACGAAGCTTAGTAAAGGAGTCTATATGCTATTATTAATTTTTTACTGAACGGAAATTTATAAATTATATATTTTATATTATTGCTGATTTATTTTATATTAAAGAACGAAGCGAGTTAAAGTTTGGGCCTTTGGAGCTGGTTTTTTAAAAAAACGTCGATACTTTAACAAATTTAATTTAATAAGTTTATACAGAAATTACAATGAAATTTAGAATAACTGGTTCACAATAACTTTAATAAAAAATAATTAATTGTACTGGGCGAGTAGTCTAAGTAGACAACAATGCTAAAGCTGTATTACAAAGACTGACTCGGTTGAGTAGCTTGAACAACAAAGTATGGAGTTCGAAGACTGACTGCCGGGCATTGAGCTCGTGGGCCTTTTATAATAACCTGCCCCTCACATGGCTGTGAGAACTTGCAGATCTCATGTCTGCGTTTCTCTTTAATTGTACACTTTATTACAATGTAACAACTTAATTCTAAGTAATCGCGGTCTGTTGACCGCCTGTGACCTGCCACCTGCAATATCACTGCCCTCACGGATGCAAAGTTGCATGTCCGTTCGCATGAACTGTCGATAACCTCTCTGGGTTATCCTTGTGTTACAATGTTGCATTGAACTTATACTTTTACTTAATAATTTCTAATAATTCCTATTAGATTCAATATATCAATATATATATATATATATATATATGTAATTGGGGATACATAACTCCTCCCACCGTAAATGAAAAATTAAGGTTTTCTTAATTTTAAATACATAAAATACATTATTTAAATTTATTTAAAATTCATTGTTTCTAAGGGTATACTTATTGTTTCCTTTTTTCTCTTTGTTTCCTTAAATCTAGTACTGTTTCCTTCATTCTTATATCTAAGGTACATTTTGTATAATACATACATGATTACAAAAATTACTAAAATGATCAATACAATTGTCCAAATACTTATATTATTATAATGTAACTTTGGCGTTTTGAGTTCATTTAATTGTTCTTTATAACTTTCCACTAATTTTACGGCGTGGTTGAGGTCGTCTAAGTCTAGATGCTCTAGTTTCATAGGTTTCTTGATTATTTCTTCGTCTTCTTGTTGTATTTTGAATTGTAGTTCCGGTAGGTTTGCAAGTTTCTTTGTTGTTATGGGATCTTGATAAACTCTGATTACTTCTTTTTTCAATTTCACATAACAGTCTTCTTTGAGGGTAATTAGTTTGCTTCCAATTAATGCTTGGTTATTTTCATCTTGGTTGCAGTGGATGGTTGCTATTACTTCTGTT
Source organism: Platerodrilus igneus (assembly GCA_036346225.1). Taxonomy (NCBI): domain Eukaryota; kingdom Metazoa; phylum Arthropoda; class Insecta; order Coleoptera; family Lycidae; genus Platerodrilus; species Platerodrilus igneus. Next base: position 1,256,409 of record JARFIW010000273.1, read on the forward strand.
GGGAAAATGGCTATCCATTTGTTATCTGTAACTTTTTGAATTTTCATATTAGTTATTTGCACTTGTTTAGTTTCACAGTTTTCGTAATGATTTGAGAATTTTAATAGTTGTACTTCACAAGGGCTGTCTTCTTGAATGGTTGTTGTCGTCATCGATTGACATAAATATTGGTTTGGTGTTACTTCAGTACATTTTTCGTTTGTATAACCATATCTCAGTTCATTTAGGGATAGGAATTTGGTTTTGGGTATGATTACTTGGTATGTGCTAGTAACCTTTGTTGGAAAAGCAAATAAATGATAATATTGATAATTGTTACTTTCTACTATCGGGATTTCTATCAAAAATATTATTTCTTTATTCTTGATGTAGCCTTTTACTATAGCTATCTTTTCAAATATTAAAATGTTTGATAATGTTACATCAAAAGGTAATTTACTGTTAATTATAAGTGATCTAATTCTTATTAATTCGTTTAATAAATCGGTTGGTTCAATAATGCTAGAGTGTAGGGTATTTACTTTTGAAAATGTTAATTGGGTTTTGCATACTGCCTAATTTAATTGGTAGTATACCGGGGTTGCTTTTTATTTTTATATTATTACTTGGTTGTCCGTTCTACCTGGGTGGAGGTTGACGGTAAGGGTGATGACTGTCCATCTGAAATTACAGGGTGTCTTAGGTTTTTTAAATGAATGTACTTTGTTATTTTACCGTTGTCTACTACTGCTATATTTTTATCTGATATTTTCTTAATTTTAAATGGTCCTAAATTTCTGGGTGCTGTTTTATGTCGCTTGCTCTGAAAGTTTTTCTCATACACGGTTTGTCCTATTGAAAATTTATTTGAGTCGGTATTTTTGTTTCGGGTTGTGGTGATACGTTCCTTATCGTTTTCTAATTTATCTTTTACTTTGTCATAAGTTATTTTTAGTTTTTGTTTGTGATCTTTCGCATATTGTTGATATACTTCTTTATTGTAGTGTATGTCATAGAGATTTCGTGAATCTGAATGTCCTAAGGTTAATTCTAAGGGTGTAAAATTTGTTGATGAGTGAATAGTGTTATTATAGGCGATTAGTGCGTATGACATTAAATTGGTTATATGTTCCTTTTTATAATTTATTCTTAATAATCGGATTTGTTCTAACAGGGTTAAATGTAATCGTTTGATTAGTCCGTTTGATTCAGGGTGGTTTTCCGTTATGAAATAAATTTTTATTTTGTGGAATTCTAAAGTGTTTTGTATTGTTTCATTTTTAAATTCGCTACCATTGTCTAAAGTGATTGATTCGGGTGTTCCGTAAAATGTGAAATATTGTAAAAATCCTTGGGTCACGTCGATGCTATTTTTGGATGTGATTGGTATTGCTTGGCCTATTTTTGTGAATGCGTCTACAATCGTTAGATAGTTTTGCGCTTCTACTACTAGAGTATCGGCATGTAGTTTTTGAAATGGTTTGTCGGGTGTTTTGGTTAACATTAAGGGTATCTTTGGGGGTTTCCTATCGTATTTCGCTTTGTCACATAATTCGCATTGGTTAATGAAATCTGTGGTCAAGTCCTTCATGTCTTTAAAATAATAACGTCTTACAAGTTGCTTTATAGTTTCGTTAATTCCACGATGGTTGGTTTTTCCTTCGTGTTGAATTCTAATTACATCGTTTATTTCGTCAGGGTCGTCTAGTGTTATTAATTTTCTAGTACATCTGATGAGTTCAGGTCCAGAGTTGTTGAATAGTTTAATGTATAATTCTGAAAATCTTTGGTATAAATGTTCGGTGTTGAAATAAAAATAAAATCGTTTTTTCTCGGGGGTGTATTCTTTTAGAATTTTAATAATTTGTTCCTCATTGTCATCTTTAGTTATTTGAATGTGATATATTTTTTTATTGTCTACTTTTGTATATTTTACTGGGTTGGGGTTATTTAAAACTTCGGTTATTATAAATTGGTTGGGTTTCGTATCGATTGCCTCGTTTAAAATTTTAATCGCGTTTTTTGGTTCTTCGTTTTGTGTCGAATGTATCGTGTCGATCTCGTCTGGATCTTCCCTTATTTCTGTTTCGTCTACGTTTCCTATAATGGATTCCGTTTCTAATGCATTGAGTTGGATTCTGCTTAGAGCGTCTGCGTTGTTGTTATATATTCCTTTTTTATATATAATTTCGTAATCGTACTCTTCGAGTCTGATTCTCCATCTTTGTAATTTCGAATTCGGTTCTTTCAGTTTGCATAGCCATACTAGTGGTCTATGATCGGTGTATATGTAAAATTTTCTTCCGTATAAATAAGGTCTAAAATATTTTGTTGCCCAAATTATGGCTAATAATTCTTTTTTTATGGTACTATATTTTTGTTCGGTTTCATTTAGGGTTCTGGATGCGTAGCTGATGGGTTTATCGCTACCTACTTTTCCTTGTCTCAATACTGCGCCTAATGCTACATTCGATGCGTCTGTCGTTAGTATAAATGGTTTTGTAAAGTCTGGGTATTCTAATACAGGGTGATTCGTTAATATGTTTTTAATTTTGTCTACGGCTTTAATAAATTCTGGGGTGCGTTCAATTTTGTTTCCCTTTTTTAAACAGTTTGTCAGGGATTTGGTTATCTGAGCGTAACCTTTAATGAATTTGCGGTAGTAACCACTAAGTCCTAGAAATCCTTTGATTTCTTTGTTTGTTTTTGGTAATGGGTAATTTAGAACTGCATTTGTTTTGTCTGGATTTGGCATTACTCCTTGGGGTGTTATTACATGTCCTAAAAATGATACTTCTTTTTGTAAAAATTCACTTTTGTCTAATTGTACTTTAAAATGTGCTTGTCTAAGTCTTTCGAATACTTCTTTCAATCTTTCTATGTGTTCTACCAATGATGTGGAATAAACTATGATGTCATCAAGGTATACAAGGCATTTCTCATTGTGTATTTCTCGTAGTATATTGTCCATGACTCTCTGGAAAGTAGAGGGTGCGTTCTTTAATCCAAATGGCATTCGTTTGTATTCGTAATGTCCTCTAGGTGTGCTGAAGGCTGTTTTTGATATGTCTTTTTCTTCCATCTCTACCTGATGGTATCCTGATGCTAGGTCTAATGTTGTAAAATATTGGCATTTGCCTAATTTGTCTAAAATTTCGGTTATATTTGGTAGTGGATATTTGTCATCTACCGTTTTTTCATTTAACTTTCTATAATCTATTACCATTCTGTACTTTCTCTTTCCGGTTGCGTCTAATTTCTTAGGTACTATTAACACGGGGCTGCTCCATGGTGAATTGGAGTGCTGGATTATGTCTTGGTCTAATAAGTCTGCTACTTGTCTGTCAGCTTCTTCTTGGCTTGCATGAGGTAGTCTATATGCTTTTGTAAAGATTGGTTTATCGTCTGTTAACTCGATATTATGTTTTACTGTGTTGGTGAATGTTAACGGTATTCCTTCGCAATGGAATATGTCTCGATATTCAAAACATAAGTTTTTAATTGCTCTTTCTTCTTCTTGATTGATATCGGTATTAAAGCGGATGTTAGTTAAATTTTCTCTTAACATTTCGTCATGTTCTATTGGGTTGTAATTATTTTCTAAATTCTCGTCTATTTCCATTTCGTTAAAATTTAGTTCTTCTACGTTAATTGGGTCTGTCAATGATAGTTCTACGGGGTAGTCGTTTGAATTTAATATTGTTGTGGTTGCATAATTATCTTTTATTTGCACTAAGGCGGTTGGGGTTTCTACTCCTTGTTGAAATGTCATATGATTTATTATTCCTAAATTTTTGTTAGATTTTACTGGGATTTTTATTTTTCTTTCCGTTCGGGGTTCTATAGTGTATTTTTGTTCAATTTGTGTGTTTTGAAATTTAATTGGGATTTTTCCGTATTTTGTCCTTAATAAGCGATTTTTAATGTCAATGTTGGCTCCTAATTTTCTTAGAAGGTCCATTCCTATTAATCCGTCATATTTGTCGTTAAATTCGAATACACAAAATTTATGTTTCATTTTAACATTAAATGTTCTCGGTAAGGGTATATTTGCTACGAATTGGTGTAGTGTCGTTTGATGAGCTGTTTTAATTTTAAATGGTTCTCTTTCTACATAATCTAAATAATGTTTTTGTACGGTTCTGGGGCTAATTAATGTTTTCGAGGATCCGGTGTCGATTAATAGTTTGAATTTAGCGTGGGGTATTTCTATGTATGGTAATACTAAGTGATTTATGTTATTCAAGTTTATTAGGTTTGGTTGTCTATGAATGGGTCCATTTGAAAATTTGAGTTCGAGTTTTCGTCGTCGTACTCCTCGTAAGTTTCGTATTGTTCGTCACGTTCATAAGTTTCTGCATGGTTTGATTCATTGTTTGTAGGTGTCTCAATGTCATTATTCTGGTCAGTGTCAAATTTTTCTATTTCTTGGTGGAATAATTCTTCCGATGTAAAATTACGTTTCTGATGAGGGTTTGGTCGGATATGTGTTATTTTTGTGTTTTGTCTGGTGTTACCAGATGAGGTATCCATTGGTGTTGGTTTGTAATAATTGTTAGGGTTGTTATGAGTATTAGTCATTGGTGTATTTCTATTGGGGTTTGCGTTGAATACTGGTCTTTGTTGGTTTAAGTTTTGATTAAATCTTGGTTGGAATGCTGGTTTCGTAAAAGTTGTGTTAAATGTTGGTTTTGAAAAATGTTTAAATTGATTATTAAAATTTGTATTGTTAAAACTTGTGTTATTACTTCGCGGTTGATTTGTTTGTGCGTTAAAGGGTGTGAATTTTTGTTGAGGGTTTGTTTGTCTTGTGGCTTGTATGGTTTTATTGGTGAATAACTTTTATTCGCGTTGGGATTGTATAGTCTGTTGCGGTAATACATTACATTTTCTTCTTCTATTACTAGGCTCATAGCTTCTTCTAGATTTTGGGGTCGTTGGAATCTGATTTTATCCGATAGTCGTTCTGGTAAAGCGTTTATGTATGTGTCTAGTGCCATTTCGTCATACATTTTTGTTTTTAAATGTCTAACGTTTTGATCGGTTTCTTCGATTTTTAATTTTGTTAAAATTAGACTTCTCACGTCTTGGCATTTCATTCCGAATTGGTAGGTGGATTGATTGTGTTCTATTCTAAGGTTTATTAGGTCTCGGACCAGGCATTTTATATTACGTTGGTCCCCAAAATATGCAATTAGTAGTTGTTTAAACTGTTCCCATTCCTGTAAATCGTCCCTACTGGCGATTAAGGTTAGTGCCCTTCCGGCTAGCTTACTTATTACCAAGCGTATAACCAATGAATTTCTTTGGTCATCTCCGGGTTTGTAGAAGGTTTTTAGGAACATTTCGGCTGCTCCAATGAAATTTGAGAGATGGGCTTCCGTGCCATCAAATAGGGTCGCAAGTCTGTGTTACTCATGTTGGTTAAGGGTTGTTTTCGATTTTTGGGAAATTTAAAAACAAATTTTTTTTTTATTATTTTTTTTTGAATTGAGGTTTATTTCCCTATTTGTATTGTTACTTTTTGCTTCGGATTTATTAATTTTCCGTTTGGGTTGTAAAATTTCAAATTTTGTAGAAATTGGGGTTGGTTTTGTTATTTGTAGCGTTAATTATGCTTGGGATGTATTAGTTTTTCTTTTGGATGAAATAATTTCGAATTTTGTATAAATTGGGGTTGGTTTTGCTTTTTGTGACGTTAACTTTGGTTTTGGTTTGTTAATTTTTCCTTTAGGTTGGGTAATTTTGAATTCTGTAAAGATTGAGGTTTATTTTACTATTTTCGGCGTTATTTTTAGTTTGGAGTGGTTAATTTTCAGTTTGGATTGGGTGGATAAAATTTGGTAAAGGTTGAGGTTTATTTTGTTATTTTTCGGCGTTATTTTTAGTTAGGATTTGTTAATTTTCGGTTTTGATTTATTAATTTTAAGTTCAGACTGGTCTGGTTATTTTTTTAATCGTAGTTGCTGTTATTTATTTTTAATTACACAGTGCGGTGACGTATTCATGAGATTTGTATTCAATAACGTTGATTTAATTACCGTAGTTTTGAGTTTCTGCTTCTTAAGGAATCTGAAATGGATTTATTCTCGCTTAGCGTTGTTGTAGTTAAATTCTGTTGGTTTGTAATTAATATTATTTGAGGTTAATTGCTTCTGTACTTTATTGTTTGCGTGAACTACTAAAGGATGTAGTCTTTGTTATTTAATCACGTACGTTGAGGTAATTGCACTTACAGGTGTCAGTTTATAGGAATTAGATAATTTACTTTCCGTACTCGCTAATGCTTTGCGTAAAGTGTTATGTCTGTTTTATTTTTAAATACCTCGGTGTTCACGACTTGTAATTGAATCTCTTCGTAATGTTAGTTTTCAGCGTTTTAATTAAAGCTTCTTATGAGGACCGTTTTACTGCACTTTATAATTGATGAGTAATTAGTTGAAAAACGTTTAGATTTTATACCGTGATTGTTGCAATTGTACACGCTTTTATGAATTAATTACTTGTAGGTATTAAATGCAAAAACTGCGTTGCTTTATTATGTCGTGATGAGTTTATGACTTATGATGCAAATTGTATTATACTTTAGTACTGAAAGTTGAAAGTTTCTGAAAGCTATTTCTTTAAGGTAATAATGATGTTGCGTTCGCAGACTTCGCTTGTCTTAAGTGAGGTTTTGGGTTACGGTAGTTTTAAATTACCGTAGTTTTAATTATTGCAGAGTGTTTTTTTGCTGTGATTTATTCAGTATTATAGAAGTCAACGTTTTAATTAATCGTTTTATGATTGCTTTAAAGGATTTGAAATTAATTTTGCGTTAGTTTACCGGTTTATAAACGTGGGTTTGAATCGCGCTTCTTATTTTGGTGTTAGTGAATGTGCGCCCGTTTATTTTTGGATTATTTTGAGTTTGTTTTTAATAATTGTGGTAAGAATCTCTTTTAAATTCAATTCTTATTTGTTTTTTTAAGAAAATCTCTTTGTAAATAATCAAGTCTCTTTTGCTTTTTAAGAAAATCTCTTTTAAAATAGAATGTTATACAGTCTCGTTTTTTTTGGAAATAATTCACTTTGTAATTATTTTCAAAACAATATTCATAAAAATACAATTCATAAACAGTAATAATAAATGGTAATCAATAATTATAATACTAGCATATATCAATTATAGTTTTTGGTTAAAAAAAAAGGGTATGGAAATGAACTTACATTAATTTCATCTGTTTCTTTGGTGGGTTTGATCGATTCTGTATCTTGTCCACCTTGGTTTGTTTGTTGGCCTTAGACGATTTTTGTTCCTTGTCCAACTTGGTTTGTTGCTGGATTTAGACGATTTTTGTTCTTCCTCCAACTTGGTTTGGGTTCTGCCAAAATTTCGAATTAAAATTCTTGGTCACCAATCTTCCGATTTTTGGATTCTCAGTGCCCTTTTGACATCCGTTACGACTGCGCCAGTTAAAGTTCGGGCCTTTGGAGCTGGTTTTTTAAAAAAACGTCGATACTTTAACAAATTTAATTTAATAAGTTTATACAGAAATTACAATGAAATTTAGAATAACTGGTTCACAATAACTTTAATAAAAAATAATTAATTGTACTGGGCGAGTAGTCTAAGTAGACAACAATGCTAAAGCTGTATTACAAAGACTGACTCGGTTGAGTAGCTTGAACAACGAAGTATGGAGTTCGAAGACTGACTGCCGGGCATTGAGCTCGTGGGCCTTTTATAATAACCTGCCCCTCACATGGCTGTGAGAACTTGCAGATCTCATGTCTGCGTTTCTCTTTAATTGTACACTTTATTACAATGTAACAACTTAATTCTAAGTAATCGCGGTCTGTTGACCGCCTGTGACCTGCCACCTGCAGTATCACTGCCCTCACGGATGCAAAGTTGCATGTCCATTCACATGAACTGTCGATAACCTCTCTGGGTTATCCTTGTGTTACAATGTTGCATTGAACTTATACTTTTACTTAACAATTTCTAATAATTCCTATTAGATTCAATATATCAATATATATATATATATATATATATATATATATATATATATATATATGTAATTGGGGGATACATAACTAGCGTAACAAGAAAAAAATACGTTACAATCTTTAGGTATTTTGCGTGTCTCATACGTATAACTTACACGTTGAAAGAGACGTTTCAATAGTGCTTGTCCAGCGGCTTTTAGAGTTTCTGCTTACATTGTATCTGTATCCGGGGGCCTTACCATTTTTCAGACACTTTAATGCTAATTCATACTCATCTCTAAGTATAGGATATCCCAAGTCATCATTTTCAATGTTTGATTCCTGTTCTAATGCTATTAGTTTTTCTCCTGCATACAAATTCCCTATATTGCCTACTACCCACTTTTTCTACATTTTCTATAATGACGTTTCCTCCCGCGTTCCTTGCATTTTTGCTATATGGTTTTATATCCCTAAAATTCATCCTAATTAGTTTGTAGACTTCATTTGTCTTTCCTACTTCCATCTTAGTTTGTACCTCTTTGCACTTTTCTTCAATCCATTGTTCTTTAGGTTTCCTGCATATGCGAATAATTTCCTATTTTATGGCTTTGTATCTATGTGTTCTTATTTCTTCCGATTTATTTTTGTATTTTTGACTTTCTTCTATTAAATTCAGGATATCCTTTGTTATCCATGGTTTCTTATTTTCTTTTTGTGTATACCCCAGAATATCTCTGACCGTCATGTCTAGGCTGGATTTAACGTTGTTTCATTCTGTTTTTACTTACTTAGTATCTGATATTTTCCCGATATCTTTCAGCACTTCATTTGACTTTTTTTCGAATCTTTCTTGTATATCTTTATCTTTTAGTTTTTCTAAGTCAAAGTGTCCTTTCCGTTTCGTTTTTTCAAATTTTTTAATGTAAGTACGACCTTCATAATTACGATGTTGTGGTCAGTGTCTATATCTGCTTTCGGGTACTTGATTTCTAAACTGCTGTCTAACAAGAATGTAATGTATTTGATATCTTCCTATATCACCTGGCATCTTTCACGTATATCGTCTTTTAGCATGATGTTGAAATAGTGTGATTGTGATGACTAAATTGTCTTTGTCGCAAAATTCTGCCAGCTTATTTCCCCTGTCGTTTCTTGTGCCTAAACCAAACAAACTTACTACCGCACATTCCTTACCTTCACCTACAACTGCATTAAAATCCTCCGTAATTATTAAATTTTCATATCCTTTTACGTATCTGAATATGTCTTTGATATCTTTGTAGATCGTTTCTACCTCTTCGTCACTGTAACTAGAAGCTGTATTATTATTGTGTTTACCGGTTTAGATTCTAATCTAACCATGAGTACTCTTTTGTTCTTTTGTAAGTAATTTTCTACACAGTATCCTATCTTTTTCCGCATAACTATCCCCACACCCAAATTTCCTTTCTTTGGTCCTGTATGAACTACCCTGAAGTCTCCACTCCAAAAATCCCCTGTCTCTGGTCATCGAACTTCGCTGATCCCTTCTATGTCTAGTGCTAAACTATTCATTTCAATTTTCAGGTTCTCTAGTTTACCTACTTGCTTCATACTTCTAACATTCCACGCTCCGACTCGCAAAATGTTCCCGACTCTTATTCAGAACTCTCCGATTGCATCCTCCGAAGTAGTCCCCTCCCGGAGATCCGAATGGAGAACTATTTTAACTCCGGAATCTTTTACCCCAGAGAATGCCATCATTTAGATACGCTGTGTACTTGGGAGGTAATGTGGTGGTTTCCCGTTTCCTTCCACATCGCGGTAGTGTGTCTTAGACTGCCATTCCAGCCCCAATAGTCTCTGCCAATCTAAGTACCGAAAGAACCGCTACCCTCTTTCGGGGACCTATCTTAGTCTGGTTTCTCACTAACGACCCTACTACTTTGGATGAATATGTTGTTTGGCTGTTTAGCTCATTAGAACACGCAAGCCATTTTACATGTTCTAGTAATCTAGAACTTCGGCAAGGTGCAGGTCCATTCGAAATGGTAAAGTTATTCAAAAAAATTAATTTTTTTAGATTTTGTAATTATTTTTTTCTGATGTTATTATAAGCGTTACAGTAAAAATAAGACAATCCGCGTTCAGTATGTCTATTGGAACAATGTCCACAAATTAATTGAACGACTAAAATTACTAAACACATCTTATCAGGCTGGTAATACAAGTGCTAAGAAGATAGATCAAATGACATCCATAATCGAGGAATTAAGGTAGAAAGGTATAATAGAATAATTTCACTAAACACTTTTACTTAGTTTTAAAATGCCTTTTGGTCGCTTCGGACGTCCAGAGCGCTAAGATGTAGATGTGCAACAAGGTCCTGCAGGCCGAGGGTTTGTATTAACACCGGATGGGCAGGGATATGAGATGCATTATAATTTGAATAAAGGCCTCTATGCCTGCGGCCACGTCTCTAATACTCCACCCGAAAGTACTACATTGAGTTTAAACGCGAAAGTATAAACGTGCTTCAAATTTAATCTAGTTTCAAAATCAATCAATGCTAAATAAAACCTAACAAACTAAAACAAAAACTAGAAATAGGATTTGAGTAGTGGTATCCCTAGCGTTGATTTTGGAGTGTGTCCGATCAACAAGACACAAGCAAAGGTAAAATGGGGGGCTCCGTAATACCAGACAGCAGCTCTGCTTACCGAAGCGACCTGAAGAGTTATTTTAAAACTATCCAAATCTAGCTAGCTAACTTTAAAAATGGATTCAAATCTCTAAGCATTCGCCAAATATTTTAATAGTGAATCCAGCTATTTTGCCTACTCTATAAATTTACAAATTCGTACTCCCTGGTCTAAGTATTTAATTCTAAGTAAATCCTATATTCGTCCCTAACGTTCCCTATCGTTCCCTAACTTGACATATTATAATTACATTCTTCTTTCCTATAAATACTGCGCCCAAAAAATAGGCGGCAGAACGTCAAACAAATTTTATCAAGCAACAAAACAATACAATGCAGGCAAAAGTATAAATATTAAAATAAATATAAATATATTATTAAACATTAAATAAATAAATAAATATCTAAATAAGCAAAAAAACATGTAACAGTGCATAAATTAACAAAAGCATCGCTCAAATTATTAGTTGCACTCCCATAAACAATATAATGGCTAGCGCCATTACACACAAAAAACGTTCTCATTAAATTATTTCAAAATCTTCTTATTAATACAAATCAATGCTTATGCGAGTACAGCTACCACAATTTTATTCCTACCCCGTATATAAATTTCTCCAGCATCCGAAGATCTGCTCGTCTTCTTACGTTTATTGATATCTTACTTCTAAGGAGAGTTGAATATGCACTGTTAAAGTCCTGGTAGTATACACTAAACGTTCTGAGGGGGGGGGGAGCTCACCTACAGTATCATTTAAGTCCTGAGGGGAATGCGCGGTTTCACTTTATTTTCTTTTCTTTATTTATTTTACTGATTTAAATTAATGAGGGTTTTCTGATTTAGTTTGTTATTATTTATTTACGTTTGATTTATTCCCGATTTTCCGCGAGTTTAAGGTTCGACAGAGATTGTTTTAGTGGTGTGGTGTTGTGTTCGTCGTACATAATAGATTTTTGGTTATTGAATTTTTACTTTTGTTTTGCTTTTAATTTTTTTTTATAATTTTTTTTTATTTCTTTTTATTTTCTTTTTATTTAACAGGTTCCATTTTTTCAAATTTTTTAATTTAAGAGCAGCATTCATAATTACTATGTTGTGGTCAGTGTCTATATCTGCTTCTGTGTAGCTTCTGCAGTCTTTTACTTGATTTCTAAACCGTCGTCCAACAAGAATGTAATCTATTTGATATCTTCCTATATCTCCTAGCATCTTCCACATGTATCGTCTTCTAGCATGATGTTGAAATAATGTGTTTGTGATAATTAAATTGTTCTTGTCGCACAATTCAATCAGCCTATTTCCCTTGTAGTTTCTCGTGCCTAAACCAAATAAACCTACTCTCACCTACCACTGCATTAAAATCCCCCGTAATTATTAAGTTTTCATGTCCTTTTATGTATCTTAGTACGTCTTCCATATCTTTGTACATCACTTCTACCTATACCTTACTGTAGCTTAGAGGTGGGCATGTATACTTGCTTTACTACTGTATTTACCGGTTTAGATTCTAATCTAACCATCAGTACTTTTTAGTTCTTTTGTAAGTAGTTTTCTACACAGTGCCCTATACTATTCACGCACCCGAATTTCCTTTCTTCGATCCAGTATAAACTAGTCTAAAGTCTGTACTCCAAAAATCCCCCACCTCCGGTCAGCGAACTACGTTGATCCCTACTATGTCTAATGCTAACCTATCAATTTCAATTTTCAAGTTCTCTAGCTTACCTACTAGCTTCATACTTCTCACATTCTACCCTCCGATTCGCAGAATGTTTCTGATTCTTTTTCTAAATTTTCTGATCACATCCTCGGAAGTAGTCCCCTCCCCGAGAACCGAATGGGGACTATTTTACCTCCGGAACCTTTCAGCACAAAGGATGCCATCATCTTAACAATTTAAGACCGCTGTGTACTTAGGAGGTAATGTGGTGGTTTCCTGTTGCCTTCCACATCGAGGTAGCGTGTCTTAGAATGTCACACCGACCCCTATAGTCTGTGCCACTCTTAAGTACCGAAAGAAGTGCTGCCCTCTTTTGGGTACCTGTATTAGTCTGGTTCCTCACAAAAGACCCTACTACTTTGGTTGAACCTGTAGTTTGGTTCTTTAAGCCACTGGAACACCGAAGCCACTCCACCGTTCTAGTCATCTAGAACTTCTTTAAGGTACAGGTCCATTCTGAACGGTATTATCATATAATATAATAAATTGTGAGAAATTTACATCTATATTTAAAAAATGTTACAATAATCATTTACATAAATACATAGTTGTAAGACGTGTTTGGTATGATCAAACCAATACTAATCACGTACATGTAGCGTTCAGTGATGTCTACAGAATTTTACTGAATTATACCAAAGTCTTCTACATTGCTATACGTTATTAAAGATTTAGTACGAAAAACTCAGTTTTACAAATTTATTCCAACAATTTAAAAATAGTGCCTTACTGTAGTAGCAACTTCAAGTCATATCGGAACAACTTGTTACGGTCATAACTCTGCCAGTAATTTTTTCTGCATTCATTTAGAACACCCTAAAATTTCTCAACAAGCTCGATTTCCTACCATTTGACATTAGTGTTAATTTATAAAATTTCTCAAGCAATCGCTCTATATAAAATTTTGCCTTAGACTAAACCGGTCCAACACACCCAGACACACACACACACACATATACACGCGCCCACGCACCCACGCACGCACGCACGCACGCACACCCGCACACACACGCACACACGCACACACGAACCCACGCACGCACGCACGCACGCACGCGCGCGCGCACGCACACGCGCACACACGCACACACGCACGCACGCACGTACGCACGCGCGCACACACATACGCATACACCCGCTCTTCCTCACACTCCTACATATTTTAGGTAGTTCTTTTTTCTTTAGTTTTGGCTTCTCAATTCCTTTTGGTCCACCATGATTTCCCTATTCCTCTGCTGGTTTTCTTACTGCTAGTTCTCTTACGAACTTAGTTAAATTTTGTCGATCTGCTTCCTGCAGTAGGTGCTTGCTAGATCTTTTTTTTCTTCGGAAACCACGATTTAGTCGACTTTTGGGCCTAGTTAGCTATTCTTTTCTTCGGTTGTGCGTTTAATATGATTCTTTGTTACCACAGATTAACGTATCTCAACTTTTATATCCAGCATTCTCTTGGTCCCCTTGCATACTTTGAGGCTTGACATTTATTGTCTCGTATTGGCTTGTACTGTTGGTTTTCCTCCTTGCTCCTTTTCTTACTTTGGGTTTTTTTTGCGAAAAACCAATTTCTTTTTCTTGAGGTGGAAAATTATACTGTTTCTTTATTAGAGATATCCGTCCTTCGATGACTTTATGCAGTGTTAGGCCATTCCATCTTTGTCCTCGATGATTACTACTGTATACCTTTCCTTTTCCTTTATCCTTTATACTTCTTGACTTGGTCGGGTGTACTGGTAGGAAATCGAGCATGTTGAGTAACTTTACAGTGTTTTAAATGAATGCAGAAAAAATTACTGGCAGGCTTTTGAACGTAACGAACTTTTTTTGTTTGCTCACTATATTAAAATAATATTTTATATTAGTTAAGGCAACATAGTAGTTAGTGCTTCTATAATTTTGTTATGGATGCAGCCGAATCGGATATAAAATTTGGTAACCTTAAGTGCTAAAATAAGCTACACTTTTTGTATGTGTTTTTATCGACCACCGGCATTTTAAAACAGTTAATCAATTAAAAATACAGTAACCTGTAATGATCGCCAGTTGCGCTGGTATGAACAAATGTAGTGGACTGTAATCTGCGTCTTGCACGGCCGCCGTAAACTGCATAAACGAAAAGTTCACTATTCTTGAAGCGTTTTCACCATTGAAAGTGACATGGTCAAGCACACCGAACTGATTGTTACGGTCACTCCCGTTGCCAAGTTAATACTGCTCTGTCCGATGCTCGACTTCGACTGTCTACGAACTCAAAGAGGCACTTGCGCGCACACTTTCCAATAACCAAAATTGTATATATTTGTTATAGGATAGGATACAAGGAAAGGAACTTTGATAATGTAAATATCAAATCAAAATAATATAAAGTGATCGTATGTCATATAAAATGCATAACACCTTTGATACTTTATTTATTTACATTTCTACCATATCTACGTTTAATAGTACAAAATTTATGTCACAAACATTCCCTTAATGTTTTCTTAGCATCATCATTATCTAAAATAAAAATAACGTAATTTATTAGACTGTATTTCCTTAGAAGTATCAATTAGTATGTGCTGCTTTTGTAGTTCTATTTGCAAGCAATATACTTTCTAATTGCTTTTTTAAAATACTTAAACTTTTCCTCAACCATTTTTGAGTACGATTCCAAGCAGGTTCTTTTGTCATTATTCCTTTAAACTCTGCTGAATCAGGACAAGAAGACATATTTCTGGCTGATGCCGACTTTATATTTTGATGGGCATTTCGAATTGATTCCCTATATTTAGTGTCCGTTTTGTGTATACGATCCATTAGTCCCACAAATCCGAAGCATTCAGTAAACCTAAAACAATATTTGACATGTTTTGTAAACTGGTAGACTCGGGACAGATATTCTAAAACAGTTCTCGTCCCACGCCCTCCTAGAAATCAAATGTAATTAAATTAGAAACTTATTGCGATTTATATTTCATTAATTGTAATAGTAACCACTAGTCTGAATAGTTCAAGGTATTTTCCTGTCTAAGAGAAAATTAAATGAGACAACTGTTCAGGCCCGTCGGTAAGATACAGTATTGCCCGAAATAAACAGTACTGAAACTAAGTTGGCGGTGTTTTTATGCGTGCGCTGTCACACTCAAGTTAGCTAGTATAGACCTGTCAAGTAAACCTCAAACAAGTAATTAGTAGGGCCTAATTGTTAAAAATGGTTTTAAGTACAGAGGAGAAAGTGTTTCTGGTAGAGCATTATTTTCGTTCATACGGAATCGGCCGACGTAATGGTGCAAGTTTGCTATACGTGTCTGATCGATTCACACAAAGGTTTAATAAACGTTCTCCAAGTAATGCTGTAATTTTGAAGGTTATTGAAAAGTTTAGAAATACAGGTAGTGTATTGTGCCAACGAAAAGGAAACTCGGGGCGTCCCAGGACAGTTAACAACAACAATAACCATGAACGTGTTTTGAGCAAATCTTAGAAAATCCGAAAGTCAGCCAGGCAAGGACAGCGTTACAACTTGATTTAAAAGAACTTCCTTTCAAAGAATCCTGAAGGAGCTGGGTACATTTTCGTATGTGATTCAGGTACATCAACAACTACATCCTCGGATTATCGCAGTAGAGTGGAATATTGCGCCAGAATTCTCGCGTTACAGTATGAAAATCCTGAATTTTTGAAAAATGTTTGGTTTTCAGACGAAGCACATTTTCACTTGTCAGGCTATGTGAATCGTCGCACAAATCGATTTCTGGGCTTTGCCAGACCCGATGAGGTTCAAGAGGTTCCTTTACATAGTGAAAAAGTGAGTGTCTGGTGTGCTGTTTCCGGACACGGAATCATTGGTCCGTACTTTATCGAAGAGAATGGTAGGCAAGTCACACTTAATCAACAGAGGTACAAACAAATTTTAACACGATTTATCCCTGATCTACGTCAATTCTGTCGTGCACGTAACTTGGCATTTCGAAACCAATTTTTCAGCAGGACGGGGCAACTTGCCATACTGCTGCCGCAATTCGTCAATTTCTTCAAGAACATTTTCCAAGCAAATTCATATCACGATTTACTGACTTCCTTTATCCTTCACATTCTCCAGACCTCACACCTCCAGACGCATACATTTGGGGCATGGCTAAAAATGCCGTTTTCAAACGGGCACCACAAACCATCGATGAATTAAAGGATGCCGTTAGAGTCTTCTTCGCAGCCCTGAGACAACCCTTATTCAATAACATGACCAGAAACTTAGAACATCGTTATGAAGTCTGTCTCGAACGAGGAGGTGCACATTTAGAACATATAATAAAGTGTCAATAATATGTATTTTTTAAATATACAAAACAATTACAATTTCAGTACTGTTTATTTCGGGCAATACTGTACGTACCGCCTTCAGACAAACCATTTAATGCCGCCCCTTTCCCAAAAACAGTTCTTCAGATTGCATTTCTGTAATTTACATAAAAAAAAATTATTTTCCTTTTTAATTTTTACAGACATATGTTAAAGAAAAGTTATAGTGTAGTGATAATTAAATATAAAATAAAACATATTAACGAGGTTTCTAGTCCTCCATCGGGCGCCTCCCCAGATGACGGATAGGAGAAAACCTTCCAGATATAGGTGGTACCGGGAAAATGAAATACCCGGGGTGGACTAAAACTTTTCATAATAAACGGCAGCAAACATCGGCTGTCTCCATGTTAGGAGCGGATGAACCACTACTCTGGAACTAATAATCTCAGTTTTAACCATGGAATGGATACAAATCCTTTCCCCAACACATGTATCAAATAATGCATGATGAAAATTTCTCTAATTAGAACTACTGCAAGAGGTACCTTAAACGAGGAATCCTCCGTCACGAAAAGCGGCGCAATCAGGTCATCGGATTTTGAAGAGCCCGAAACAACATACAAACAACAAAAACAAAAACTCCAGAAAACACCAACTTTCAAGATAAAAAAAATGTTTCTTTGGAACGCTAAATATAACCTCACTGCTAAAAACAGGAAAGCTTAAACAACTAACCAAAATACTAGATAAATATAAGATCATAATCTTAGCCCTCCACGAAACGAGATTCACAGACAAAATTATAATGGAATCGGAAGGATATAGGATCGTTAAGGGTAAAAGAGGACTAAACCCATTGGGAAAAGGCATACCACACCTAGGAAACGGCTTCATCGTGAACAGGAATATAATCAACTCTATAACAGACTTCTACTCCCCAAACGAAAGACTAGCAATCATGACACCAAAATGTGCAAATAAGACTTATACCCTAATAAACTGCCATACTCCCATTAACGAAGACAACAGAACAAACCCAGAGAAAATTGAAAAATACTAAAAATCCTTAGAACATGAACTATCAAAAATCCCAGGAAAAAATATTAAGATCCTGCTAGGTGACTGTAACGCACAAATCGGAAAAGAAAGAAAATACAAAAACCATTAGGAGAATACACTGCTCACAAAACAACCAACAAAAATGGAGAGAGACTGATAGAATTGTACAAAGGTGCTAATTTTAAACAACATCCACAAATTTTAGACACTTACCAAGAAAACAAAAACATGAAAATCACCAAATCACAGCTTGGGGGAATTCCAGATCGATCACGTAGCCATTTCATTCAATAACAAAAAGGAAACTATGAATGTAAATGTTCGAAAAGATGCAAACATTGAAACAGGCCACTACCCAATAACACTAAAAATGAAATATATCTCCCAAAAAAAAAGACAATTAACAATAATTCTAAAATACAGAGGATTAACGCAAATATTAAATCTAAAAAGACGGGAATTTCGGGAAAAACTAAACATTGAAACAGAAGAATAGGATAAAATCAAAATCAAAAATAGTCAAGACATCAATGGAGATAACTCCACTCAAGAGACTGAGAAAACACAGGTGGTGGAATGAACAGTGCAAAAAGCCCTTGAACTTAGGACTAAAACCTGGAATAGATGGCACTCAACCAAAAATGACAAAGACTATATTTTGTTCAAAGAACAATGATCACAGACTGCAAAAACAATAAGAACAAACAACAGAAATTTTGACAAGATCCAATTACAACAACTAGATGAAGACTTTAAAAAGAACAACACAAGAACATTCTATATAACCTTTAAACAGAACCTTCAAAGATACAAACCACCAAACCTATGTTTCAAAAACGAAGAGAGAAACATAGCCCTAAATAACCAAGAAAACTGTAAAATACTAACAACATACTTCAAAAAACTATTAAACTGTGAAGAACCAAAAACAGAATTTCCAAAACAAAATCCAAATTATAAATTTGCAAACTTCAGACCACCAGACTTAACAAAAATTCAACAGATTATTGAAGAACTTAAAAAATGACAAAGCCCCAGGAGAAGATTCGATAGTAGCACAATTGCGAAAAAACATAAATACCAAGACAGTCAAAAGCCTACATAAAATAATAGAAAATATCTGGGAACTGAGGAAGCACCAAAAGACTGGAAAACAGCGTTGACCCACCCAATACACAAAAAGGAGATACAACAGATACAAATAATTATCGCGGAATTTTGCTCCTATTAGTAACATACAAAATCCTATCCGAAGCACTACAAAATAGGTTGGAGCTCCAAATAGACCCACAAGTAGGTGACTACCAGGGAGGGTTTAGGAAAGGAAGATCCTGTGCTGAACAGATATTAAACCTGAAACTTATGATAAGGTTCAGAAGACTAAGAGTAAAGGACATACACGTAACATGTGTTGATTTTAAAAAGGCATACGATTCTATAGATAGAAAAACACTATTAAATACATTAGAAGAATTCGGAACCGATGACAAATCAATTTTAATTATAAAAAATACAAGCACGAAATCAAAAGTAAAATTTATGGGAGAAATTTCAGAACCCTTTGAGGTCAAAACAGGAGTAAGACAGGGACATGGGTTATCTCCACTACTCTTCAACTGTGTACTGGAGAAGGTAATGAGAGAGTGGAGGAAAAGAATAGAAGAAGAAGGAATTCCAAAAAAAATAAGTAGAATGAAAGATAATCTGGCAATACTAGCGGAAAACTTAGAAGATGCAAAAAAAACAAATTGAAATACTGAAACAGACAGCAGAAAAGGCTAGACTACAAATATCATATAAAAAGACAGAATACATGACTAATAAAAAAGATATACCAAAACAGATCACAACAAAATATGGGAAACTTAAGAAGTGTAAACAAGTTCAAATACCTGGGAGAAGTAATTCAACCAAACGCCCTTAATAAAGAAGCCGTCTTAACAAGAGCAAGAAAAATAGAACTAGCATTCCACTTAACAAAAAATATATACAATAAGAAGTCCATATCCATCAATGCAAAGATAAGGCACTATAATACAGTTACCAAACCAGAGGGCCTCTATGCCTCAGAATGCCTTAAACTAAACATAGTCAGGCAGCTAGACGTGGTAGAAAAAAGAAAAAGAAAAATTTTACGGAAAATTCTGGGACCAAAATGTGAAGACGGAAAATGGAAACTGAGACGCAATAAGGAGATTTATTTAAAAACAGAGAAGATAACAGACACATTGAGAAACAAAACAGTGATATTTTACCGTCACATTAAAAGAATAAATGATGAAAGATTAGCAAAGAGACTATTCAATTACTTCGACAGAATCCCTAAGACACAGATGACATGGATCAAGGAAATCATTAAAAACATTAAAGAAATGAAAATAGATAGAAAAGAGGTAGAACAAAGAGAAAAACTAAGAGTAAAAGGAAGAGGGTTCAGAGGTTTCCAAGAAAAAAAAAGATGACTGGAACAAAATGGACAGAAGAAAGAAAGAAAAAACACGGAGAAAAAATGAAAGAATTCTGTAAGAGAAGAAAGAGAGGAGAAAGATAATTATCATAAGTTTTATTACGTGGTCCATAGTTGGCCGAAATCGAAAAAAGAAGAAGATTAACAAAAAGAAAATGAAAGCTTAATTATGTATATTACTATGCATTTATCTATGTATTTACTTTTCTACCTTTTTGACGAGAAAAATCGGCAACAATGTCTAAATTTAAATTCTGTGGTATTTCATTGTCTATTGACAGCATAGCCATTCCTTCCAATCGTTCATATGTGATCGATGCCCTTAAATAGTTTTTAATTGAATTTCATCATCATCACTAGGTCTCCAGTCCTAGAACTGATTGAACGTGTACCTCCATTATTTTCTATTTTGAGCTAACATACACATTTTCCTGAAATTCCAACAGCCTACATCTCTCACTATCTGTGTACAATAGTATAATCTAGATTTTCCTCTACCTCTCTTTTTCCTTTCTTTGCTTCTAATTCCCTCATGTTTTAGTATGTGACTTATCATTCTATCTTTCTTATTTTGTACTGTTTTCACATATTTTTCTTTCTCTGCCATTTCGAGAACCTCTTTGTTCTTAACTTTGTCTGTCCATTATATCTTCATCATACGTCTGTAGCACCATATTTCAGACTTCCATATTTTTCCTGTCCGCTTCTCCCATTGTCCACGTTTCACAGCACTACAGTGCATATGTTTTCAGCAATTTTTTCTTTGTTTGTTGTCTTTGAACATAGTAGTTGCTTTTTCTTGTTAAATGCAGCATGACTTTGTACTATTCTTTGTTTTATATCTTTTGCACTTTTCTCATCTTGCGTTATTTGACTTCCTAGAAAGCAAAACCCTTAACCTTTTGTAAGTTATTGTTTCCTATTTAAATTCTGGTTTTTGACTTATTTATCCGTCCCTTGCATACTAATACTTTTAGGTTTATTTTTGTTAATTTGCATACCGTATTCCTCTGCTAGTACCGTTTCCATTCCATTAAGAGTTCTTTTTAACTCTTCCTTGCTGGATGATAATAACGCTGTATCATCTGCAGATCCGAGCATATTAATCTCTTCATCATTCATCATTTTGTTATCGACCTTACTTAAGGTCGAATTGACGCAGCTCTAACTTCTTTACTATTCTGTGCTAATCTAAAAAGTTCTACATGCCCTTCACAACCTACGTTTCTAGTAATTTGACTAATGTAGCTTGGTCTAGGTCTTCCTATACTCTTCTATTTTTTCTTATCTACCTGACTCTACGTAGATACCACCGCTGTTTGCACTTTGTATAAGCTATGGACTATTCCTTTATCCCTATAACTCATTCCAATCTTTATGAGTATTTTGAACATTTTCTCTCATTTTGCATTGTCGATTACTTTTTCCTGATCTACAATCCCTATATACACGTTTTCTGCTTTTTTTTATTGTTCTTTCGATTAGCATCCTTAAAGCTAAAATGGCTACTCGTGTTCCCGTGTTTCTCCTACACCCAAATTGATCTTCTCCTAGCATTTCTTCAGTCCTCTTTTTCCATCCGTCTTTGTACAATTTTAGTTAATATTTTCGACACGTGTGCTATCAAACTTGTTGTTCTGAAGTTTTCAAGTCTATCTGTACCTTTGATTTTGGTATAGTGACTATAGTGCTACGATTGAAATCTTTGGGTATCTCGCCGGTCTTATACATATAACTTACAGTTTGGACGAGACGTTCTGTTACTGCTTGTCACGCGGCTTTTAGAGCTTCTGCGTGCACCTTATCTGAACCCAGTGCCTAATCATTCTTCTGACCCTTTAATGCTAATTCAAACTCATCTCTAAGTATACCAAATAATCGTTTTCAATGTTCGATTCCGATTCTAGTTCCTGTTCTGCATACAAATTCCCTATATACTCTTGCTATGATATTTCCTTCCGCGCTTCTTATATTTTTGTTATACGATTTTATATCCCTAAAATTAATTCCAATTAGTTTGTATGCTTCGTCCGTTTTACAAATTTCCATCTTAGTTTCTACTTCTTTACACTTTTCGTCAATTTATTGTTCTTTAACTTTCCTGCATTTGCGTATAATTTCCCATTTTACGACTTAACGTCTATGTTTTACTGCTTCGTCTGGTCTGTTTTTATATTTTCGCCTTTCTTCTATTAAATTCAAAATATCCTTTCTTACCCATGACTTTTTATTTTCTTTTTGTGTATATCCCGGAATATCTCTGACCGCCATACCTAAACTGGATTTAATGTTATATTCTGTTTCTACTTCCTTAGTATCACAGATCTTCCCAATGCCTTTTAGAACTACGTTTAACTTTCTCTCAAATCTTTTGTGAAAATTTTTGTCAGTTTCTCAAAATCAAACTGCTTTTTCAAATTTTTTAATTTTAGCGCGAGTTTCATAATTATTAATGCTGTCGTCAGTGTCTATATCTGCCTCTGGACAGCTTCTACTAGGGATGGACTCGGGCTTGGGCTTTTGGGCCGGCGTGACCCGAGCCCGGCCCGATTTCAGGCTCGAATCCGGGCCGGGCCGTTGACTACTTTATTCGGGCCGGGCCCGGGCCCGGGCCGGGCCTATCTTTTTTCGGGCCGGGCCGGGCCAAACGACTCGGGCCGGCCCGAACTTTTCGGGCCGAAAAACTCACAGGTAGATACTCCATCGTCCCTTAACTTCTATCTCACATTGAGTAAGTAAACGTTCTTAATTATATTTTCACGTAGTGTCTTCATGAACCCATTAATAATCAGTTTTTCGTCTTGTTTAGTGTAAAGGAGACGTGTTATTATAACTCACTTCTTATACCGGATATTTTTCTAGTCCTGTTTAATGTTCCTCGTATTGTACTTTAGGAAAGTCAAAGATGCCCAGGAACATCAAACTAGGTGATTTATTCATAATTCAAAAGTTTGCACGATTCATATTATGATATAATATATATATATATATATATATATATATATATATATATATATATATATATATATACTTTAAATCTCAATTATGCGGCGAACGTCGATATTATCAATCGCGTGTATAATTTATGTTTACCGCCTAAAACACTAGAGAGTTATTGCAAAGTTCATTTTACCAATTTTTAATTAAGTTCTCCTTATTTGACATTTACACATGTGCAATTACACCTTTAATGTTTGTACTTTATTAAAATACAGAACACCTTTATTTAATTTAAAACAGGCAGGAATGCTTTTATTTAAAGCGCCTTAATTTTGACATATGCCAAATGCTTAACGTACAAACTTACATTTAATTGTCTGCTTTGTGTATAAATATAGCGAAATAAATGGTTTTTGTAGTGTTGTTTCCGTAATTAAATTTAGAAATGTAATGTCCAAGTTTATAACACGAAAAGATATAAAACGTCAACGCTCTAAATACGAGGATGCTGTTTTGTAATGCTTTTCCTAGATGTAAACTGTAAAAATCCTTTTGAAAACAAATATGCTATATGCTTGAAACGAGTAAAAACAGTGTCTTGAAGTAAACTCAAAAAGTATTCCGTGAAAACATTTTGACAACACATACAAATGTTATCGAATCAGTGGGAAATAAAGACTCAAATAATAAAAAGGTTCATCTTTGTGTGAGTACAATTTCTTTGATTTTTTCCAATATAGTTAATCATGTATTATAGGTCACCTTATCACAAAAGAGATTAATTCTTTATTCACTTTTAAAACGTAACCTATAGATATAAAATACTAAACATGTATGTTAGAATAAAGAGTAAGGGAAAAGCACTTGTACTAACACTCCTTTAGATTGGATGCAAACTTTTAAAAAAGGATACTTTATTTGAAGACTCTTTTAATAAAGTCTGCTTGGAATGAGT
The DNA here is from genome assembly GCA_036346225.1 of Platerodrilus igneus. Lineage (NCBI taxonomy): Eukaryota > Metazoa > Arthropoda > Insecta > Coleoptera > Lycidae > Platerodrilus > Platerodrilus igneus. Next base: position 1,280,468 of record JARFIW010000273.1, read on the forward strand.
TTGCAACATCTCTCTAATTTCAAGTAGGTAATTTTAGTAAAAATTTTTGAAGTAGGAACTACAAAATAAAGCGGACGCAAATTTATTATAAAGGTTATAAGGTGCGTTAAGCGTACAATTTCTTAAACATTGAAAATTACAAATCATTTTGTACCTTTGTTACATATTTCTAGGATTTTTTAAAGAATTGTTACGTCTATTTTCAGCATAAATTAATTACCCTATTTTTCTCCCTTATTAATTCAATACCCGCTCGAATAAATTCTGTTTCTACTGTTAAATCCTTCAACATAATTAATAATAAACACGCTCTCGAATAAATTTCTCAACTTAAATCTAGTTGCTTTGAAACGACAAGTTTATGCAACAACTAAATAGTTATATCCTGTTTCAGGTACCCGTTATCTTGGTATACATTACAACCGCCTATAATAATTTTCTCTATTGTCTCAATGTAAAACTTGTTGAAATAAGTCGCACACTATCTGATAAAACTCGGGTTTTCCAGTTTTAATCGCGCTTCGATAAGCGAGGAATTGTAATTGGAATTCGTGTTATTTGAACCTTTGTTAAATTTGCTTCTACAGCTTGTGCGTCGACATATATTCTACATTATTCGTCACCGTATTTCAAAAGCAATGCACGTCTGTTTATTTGGTAGTGCTGGATCAAAGGATGTATCATGCATTTCTTAACATAACCACTTACTTTGAACTCCTCTAATGGTAATGTGGACTGTAATTTGGTTAACTGTACAGCGAGCATTAACGGCACTATAGTATTGTCAGTGAGTACTCACGACACGAAAACTGGTCTATCACTTCCGGTGGTTCAAACATGACAACACAACACCCTCGTCGGCTGCTGGTTTTAAGTCTTTTCATGATTGTTAAAGGAAGGGATTAACAATGGTCAAGAAGAGAGGGACAGGAGCCCGAACATCCCGCCCACCAAAATAAATATAACTTTATTTTTAACAAAGTAAACAACTAATATGAACGATACTAACTAACTTATACGGAACTAGACTAAATAGGTATATAATATCTAACCCTATGAGCTTGTTGCACAAATACACCAACAATTATTGTTCCAAGGGCAAAGGGCAAAGCTTTAGCACAGGTCTTTTAAGAGTCCCATGTGCCGTTCTCACAGTTGCAACGCGAACAACGTTATCTTTACCAGGTATGTAGTTGAATGATTCTACCCAATCTCCATTGAAGAGGCGGAGCATTGGGTTCTTGAATCAACACTAAGCTATTAAGTTTTAGTGATTCCCCTGAAGCAAACCATTTTGATTTTTGCTGAAGCGTATGAAGGTACTCTGATTGCCATCGCTTCCAGAAACTTTGATGTAACCGCTGAACTAGTTGCCAACGATTTAAACGATTAATCGGTACCTCAGTAACGTCCGTATCTGGAATGACAGAAATAGGTTCGATGGTTAAAAAATGACTTGGGGTCAAACAAGATAAATCGTTAGGATCCGAATTAAGCGGACCTAATGGACGGGAGTTCAAAAGTGCTTCAATTTGCACTATAACCGTATTAAATTCTTCATAAGTCAATTTTGCTCACCAACTACCCGAAATAGGTGAGTTTTACAGATTTAATTCTCGCCTCCCATAGCCCACCGAAGTGCGGAGAAGAAGGGGGGTTGAACGACCACTCAATGTTTTCTGCGTGTGCGGATTGTTCTAACAGTTCGCGAATTTTGGCTTCAGCACCTACAAAGTTGGTACCACAGTCGCTGTACATGTGGATACACCTCCCGCGTCTAGAAATAAATCGACGGAAAGCGGCTAAAATGCTTCTGACGACAAATCTGAAACCAATTCCAAATGCACTGCCTTAGTGCTGAAACAAACAAAGAGACAAATATATGCCTTTAAGGTTTTGGCTCCTCGAACCCGACCCATTGTTATGAAGAAAGGGCCCCAAAAATCTACGCCAGTATGACGAAATGCTTTTCCAGGAGTCACTCGCGGAGTAGGTAAATCTCCCATAGAAGGCACAATAAAAGTAGGATTGACCTTAAAACAAGGAATACATGCACGTAGACACTGCCTTATGGCTCTCCTAGCAGACAAAATCCAAAAATGCTGTTGCAATAATGACTGGGTTGTAGGATTACCACAATGTAAATTTTTAATATGGCAATCCTGTATAATAAGAGTTGTTAGACGATGGAGCCGAGGGAGAAGTAAAGGATATTTTGCATCATGCGAGATGCCCGAATGTTTTAACCGACCGCCCACCCTGAGGAGTCCCTGGTAATCTACGAATGGAGTAAGAGAACGGAGTTGTTTGCTAACTAAATGTCCTTTTTTCAATTTTTCCAAAGCTTGCGCAAATGCACCGTTTTGAACATGTTTCACTAACAATTCTAACGCTGATGTTCTTTCTCGAAGGGTAATCGCACCAGTTGATTTTCCATTAGGTGATTTGAGGTTGAACACAAAACGGCGACAGTGACTAATTATTTTTAAAATCTTTCGCAAATCGGAGAATGTATCTAACAAAGAAGTCAAAACGTGATCCGAGGGTTCGATGGCAATCAACACGACTTTTGCTTCGGCAGAACTTTGTGACAATTCTGATGATGAATTATCAAGAAATGGTTGTTTAGGCCATTCTTCCAAAGGTAATTTTAACCACACAGGACCCGCCCACCATAGCGGGTGATCGATAAGTTCAGTTGCAAAAAGGCCTCTAGAGGCACAATCGGCAAGGTTGTCTTGTGATTTGACATGCTTCCAATTAGAGGGTGCAACCAGCGATTGAACATGTGCAATTCTATTTGCGACAAAAGTTTTCCATTTATTAGATGGCGATTTTAACCATGAAAGTGTTATTGTAGAATCCGACCAAGCAAAGATGTTAGTAAATTCTAACTTGAAATATGTTTTCTTCACATACTCTACGAGATTTACGAGTAGAACTGCTGCGCACAACTCTAACCGTGGCAACGAAACCTTGTTTGTGGGCGCAACTTTACTTTTTGCACAAACAAAGTACACGAAAATAGTATCATTTTTGTCAAAACAACGAAAATAAACAACAGATGCATAACCTGCTTCTGAGGCATCGCAAAAGGCGTGTAACTCGATGCTCTTTAAGTCTTTACAAATCAACTGACGAGAAATTTTCAACTCGGATAAGAATGGAAGTTGCAACAAATACTTGTCCCATTGACGAATAAGTTTTTCGGGAGGCTGGACGTCCCAATTGATTCTCAAAGTCCATAAACGCTGAACGAAATGTTTAATAAAAAATGTAACAGGAGTTAAGAAACCTAGGGGATCGAAGATTCTTGCTAACGTCGAGAGAACGTTCCTTTTTGTACAAGGACGCTCACTAATTTGTATATCGTATGAAAAAATGTCTAAATCGGAACACCATTTGGGTCCTAACACCTTTACTAGCGGAATTTGTTCTTGACTAAACGTCAGCGGTGGTTGTTCGAAATGTGAACTGGGTATATTTGACAAGACAAGGGTGGAATTACTATTCCATTTTCTAAGTTCAAAACCACCAAGCTTACATAATTCAGTCAGTTCCTGAACTAGCAAGTTGGCTTCTTCAACAGTTTCACAACCACTGATGATGTCATCTACATATGAGTTGGACGATAAAACAAGTGAAGCGCGTTGGTAACGAACCGCTTCCAATCTGGCTAATTCTTGGATTGTACGAAGAGCAAGAAAAGGAGAAGCCTTTATCCCATAAGTAACGGTGTTCAATCGGTAATCAACAAGAGGATCCGATGAATCAAATCTCCACAAAATACGTTGGAAATCTCGATGTTCTGGTATAATCTCGATCTGGCGATACATTTGTTTGATATCCGCCGTGAAAGCAATGTTGTGAATCCGAAACTGCAATAGAAGTTCAAAAATATCCTTTTGTAGTGATTTTCCCTGTAAGAACGTGTCATTTAGTGCAATACCGTCTGAGGTTTTTGCACTTGCATCGAACACAACTCTTAATTTAGTTGTTGTGCTCTCTGGCTTTATTACCGCATGATGCGGAATGTAATAAACAGGACTACTATCTAACGAAAGAAGAGGTACAGGACTCATGTGCCCTGTGTTTATGTAATCTTGCATGAAAAGATTGTATGACGCTCGTAAATGCGAGTCATTCTGCAAACGTCTTTCCAACCCCAAAAAACGACGTAAAGCGATTGCATGAGAATCAGTAAAGATCGGTTCTGGTCCTTTAAAAGGCAATGAAACCATAAACCGACCTGCTTCGTTTCTAGAATAAGTTTCGACAAACGTCTTTTCACACAATACGTTTCTGCATTTTCTTGTACCTGAGCAGGAACACTTTCCAGCTCCCAAAAACGAAGTAGCGTGTCTTCTATTGGTTCCACATAAGCACACAACGAAGTAGAAGTAGTTTCTGAACAACCTACTTTTCCAGTCACAATCCAACCAAATTTGGTGCGAATGGCCACCGGTTCGTCTTGTTGTCCGATCCGAGATTCATTTAACAAAATTTGTGCGAAAATGTCTGCTCCTAACAACAAATCAATTTTCGCAGGTTCAAAAAACCTTTTATCAGCTAATTGTAATTCATCGATATGATCCCAACGGCGTTTTGATAAAGGTGT